>CADCWY010000003.1:0-1416354 GCA_902806535.1 Hypoxylon rickii
ATTTAATTTATTTAAGTTTATATATTAAATATTATAAATAAATAATTTTAAACTTATAATTAATTTTATATTTAAATTTTTTATAAAAAAAATTTAAAATATTTAAATATTATAAATATTTTTTTTATTTATAATAGTTATAAATTAAGTTTAACGGATTAAACTTTAGAAATAAATTATAATAAAATTTAAATTTAAACAAAAATTTAAAAGGTAATAAATTAATTTAAAATTATTAAATATATATAAAAATATTAAAAAAATAAAAATTTAATTATATAAAATAAATAAAATAATAGCATATAAATAAAAACATAAATAATAAATATTATAATATTAATTAAATTATATAATTAATTAAATTTTTAATATTTTTTTTTTTTATAAATTTAACGGTAAAAATAAATAAATTTTTATAATAAAATTATATATTAAAATTAAATCGATTAATATTTTTACCTTAAAATTTTAATTATAATATTAATATTAATAATATTATTATTAATAAATTAAAATAAATTAAACGTTAAAATATTATTTAATATATTAAAATATTAAATTTTCATTTTATAAGATTTTTATTATTATATTTTTTAATTATTTAATTAATACGATTAATTTTATTATTATTATTAATATTAAAAAGAAAATATTTTATTATATATAATTATATTAATTAATTTTATTAATATTATTAATATTAAAAAAAATATATACAAATTTTAAAATTAAATAATATTTAAAAAAGCATTAATTTTTTAATAAAACGTATTATTTTTATTTTTAATTTTAATTATTTTTATAAATTTTTAAATAAAATAAAAAAAAAGAAAAAGAAAATTAAATAATAAAGTTAATTTAATTATTTACCGCCGTTTTATTTTTATAAATTTATAAAAAATATTTTAATAAAATTAACCTTACCGTTAAATATTTATATTATTTTATTATTAAAATTAATTAAATAAAATACGTAAAAAAAATTTAAAAATTAAATTAAAAATTTTTAAAGCTTTTTAATTATAATATAAATTTATTAGTTTAAATAAATTAAAAGTTAAAATTAAATATAAATAATATTAATTTATATTTTTAAATTAAGTTATTTTTTAATAAAAAAATAATTAAAAACTTATAATTAAATAAAAGTAAATATTTTTTAAATTATTAAAATATTATTTAATTTATTTAATTTAAAATAATTTATAAGTTAAATAAATAATTTATTATATAATTATATAAAACCATTAATTATAAAATTATAAAATTAAATAAAATCGTTTAAAATATTATAAATTAAGTTTATACGATAAATTTTATTATAAATAAAAACATAATTTAATATTTTATTTGGAAAAAACTAACGTTTAAAATAAAAATAAAAACGTATTAACCGTTATAAATTAAAAATAATTTTATAAAAATATTTAATAATTAAATATAAGTATAATAAAATATAAATATAATAAATAAATTTTTTAATAATTTAAAAAAAAAAAAGAAAGGAAAAAAAAAAGGAAAATATATTTATAAATATAATAATAATATAAAAAAATATATTTTATGTTTTTTTTATTTTTAAATAATATAAAAACGAAAAAAATTATTTTTTAAAACATATAAATCTTAAAATAAAAAATTTTTAATATAAAAAAATATAATTAATATATTATAAATAATATTAATATTTATTTAAAAAATTAAATAATATTTTTAATAATAATATAATAAATATAATAAATTAAATTATAATAAATCCTATTATTTAAAATAAATAAATTTAATAAAAATAAATAATAATTAAAATATTTAAAATAATAAATATTAATATAAAAATATTTTAAATAAATTAAATTAAAAAAATAATAATAAAATTAAATATAAATTTTAATATTATATTAATATATTTATATTTATTAAATATAAATTAAAATTTAAAAATTTAAAATAATTATTTAAATATTTAAATATTAAATAAGTAAAAATAAAACGGAAAAATATAAAAAAAGCCGGCGGAAAAACTTAAATATATTATATAATATAAAAACGAATTAAATAAAGCTTTTTTAACTTATATATTAATATATATATATTAATATTTATTTATATAACTTATTTATTTAAATATTTAATTATTATATAAATAAAAATTTTATTTATTTATATATTATAATAATTAATATTATTTTTTATATTTTATTAATTTTTATTTATTATTTATATAAATTTTAACATTATTAAGTTTTATATAAATAAATTAACGTTAAAAATTTTTATTAATTATAATATTGTTTTTAAAATAATAAAAGTTATAAATTATAATATTATTTTTATTAATTTTATTAATAAATTAAATTAATAATTAATTTATTTTTATTTTTTTAATAAACGTAATAAACGGTATAACAATTAATAATAAATAATATAAAATTTATTTTAAATAAATAAAAAGTTATAATTAAAAATTTTTAAAATAATATAAAATATATTAATGTTATTAATGTTAAAAAATATAAATTTTTATTAAGGTTTTTTATATATTTATAAAAATTTATAAGGTTTTATTTTTAATTATTTATATTATTTTATTAAAGTTATAATCGTTATTTTTAACGTATTAATATTATATATTATTAATTAATAATATAATTAATTAAACTTTTAAAGTGTTTAATTTAATTAAGTTTTCGTTAAAAATTATATTATTTTTTTTTTTTTTATAATTAAACTTTTTTATTAAGTTTAAATAATTTTTTAATAATTAATTTTTTCTTTAAATTAATCGTTACCGATAATTTATTCGGTTTTTATATTATTTTTAACATATTTAAATTTAATTAAAAAGTAAAATCGATTATTTTAAGTTTAATAATACCGAAATTTAAGCGGCGAAACGTATTATATTTTATTAACATAAATTAAAATTTAATTATTTATATTTTAATAAAATTTATTATTATATTATTTTAAATATTAATATTTAATTTTTTTAATTTTAATATAAAAAAAATGTCTTATATAAAATTTAAGTTTTTTTTAAATTTTATTATAAATTTTTTATTTTTAATTATCCTTTTTTTACCGGATAAAATAAAAATAAGTTTAAAATTTACGAAACGTTATTATTTAAAACGTAAAATTATTTAATATAAAAATTACGTATTTAAAAGTTATTTCGGTTTACGTTTTTACGAAAAAATATTTTAATATAAAATAAAATTATTTTTATATTTTTTAATTAAAATAAAACCTTTTATTAATATATAATTATATAAATAATATAAGTTTTAAATTTTATTATATTTTTTAATAATTTTTAAAGTATTTTTTATTATTATAAATCCTTTATTATTATTTATAATTAATTATTTAAATTACGTTATTTTAAATTAAACTTTTTATTATTTTTTAATAAATTTTATATTAAAATTAATTATTTTACATATTTTTATTAATACGTTTTTTAACATATATATAATATTAATAAATAATTAATTATATAATTTGATTTATAAACGAAAACAATATTTATTAATTTTATATTATAAATATTAATTTAAATCTTAAATTAAATATCGGTTTAATTTATATTTACTTATTTTATTAAAAAAAAACATTATACGTAATTTTTTCGCTTTTTTATTAATATAATATTTATATAAAAATAAAATAATTTTAATATAATATTATTTATATTTTATATAATATATTTATTTAAACGTTTATAAAATAATAAATTTTTATTTTATATTTTAAACCTTTTATTTATATTTTTAATTATTTTATTAAGGTTAAAAAATAATAATTATTTTAATATAAAACCTTTATATATTATTTTTTATTTTTAAAATTAATTTAAACTTATATATTATAAATTTTAATATTTATTTCGGTTAAATAAATATAAATAATATTTATTAAATTATAAAAAATAATAAATTAAAATATAAAATAAAATTTTATATTAATAATTTATTAAATATATTTTTTTTAAATTTATTTAATATAATTTTATAATATAATTAATAAATAATATAAAATTTAATATATTTAATATTAAATTATTAAATAATTTTTATATATTAAATATAAAGTTTTATTATATAAGTTTAATAATATAATAAAATGTTATAATAATAATTATATTTAAATAAATAATAAATAAATAATTTAATATTTAAAATTAATAATAAATTAAATATATTATTTTTAAATATAACGTTTAAAATTATTTTATATATACGTAAAAATTTTTACTTAAATTAACTTTATTTTTATATAATTATAAAATATTAAAAACTTTTTAATAATTTTACGGTTAAAATATTTCTTATTTAATTAAATAATTTTAAAGGTTAAAAAAATATATGTATTTAATAATATTAATAATTAATATTATATATTATTTAAATTTAATAATTAAAAAGCTTTAATAAATAAAATAATGTAAAATTATTATAATTTATTAATAATAATAACTTTTATTAACTTAAATTTATTAATAAAATTTATATTTTATTTATATTTTATTTAATATAATAAAATATTATTAATTAATTAAGTAAATTTAAACGTTAAAATTAATATATTTAATAAATAAATATTTAAAATTAAGCTTAATTAAAATTATTTTATTTAATTATTTTAAAATTAAAAAAAATCGGTTAAATATGTTTAATAATTAAAATTAATACCGAAAAACGGTATAATTATAAAAATAAAATAATATATATATAATTTAATTTTATTTAACCATAATTTATTATTAATAATCTTTAATAATTTATAAAAAATGGTTTTATTTTATATTATAATAATAAAATTATATAAATTTTAACGTTTTAATAAATTATATTTTCGGTATATATTATATATATTAATATTATATTTAAAATTTAAAAAAAGAAAAAAAAAGCTTTTTAAATTATTTATTTAAATAATAAATAACTTTAATATTAAATAAAATTTATAAAATAAATATATAGAAAAATTTATTTAAAATATAAATTTTATTAAATATTTAAAATAAATTATAAAATTTAAATATATTAATATTTTTAATAATAATAATTAATATTAAAAAAAAATTAATAAAATTTTATATTTAATTTATATAAATTTACTTTTAATAAATATTTTTTAATAATAAGTTTTTATTTTTTTATAACTTTATTATTAGTTATTTTATTAATAAAATTAAAATATAAATATAAATTTTATTAAATTAAATAATTATATAAAAATTTAAAAATATATTATATTAATTATGGTTAATTAATAAAAAACTTATAACGGAAATTTCGGCATTTTTAATAATATTTAATTTATTTTTTTTTTATTATTATTATTTTTTAAGTTTTAAAAAGAAAATTATATTTTATAAAATAATTAAATTTAAATTAATTAAGTTTTAATTTTTATTAATTATTAATAATATATTAATTTTATATTTTTTTATAATTATATTTTTTTTAAATTATATTAATTTTTAAATAAAAATTTATAATATATGCTTTTTAAATAATTTTTTAATATTAAAAAAATTAAAGTCGTTATTAAAATTTCTTATAAAATATTAATTATTTATATATTATAAAAATTTTAAATACTTTTATAAGTTTATTTTTATAATTATTATATTATTTAAAGTTTAAACTTTAAATTTATATATTATTTTTTATAATTATAATATTATTTTAAACGAAATAATAAAATATTAATGTTAATAAAACCTTTTAAATTAATTTTTTTAATGAAAAAATCGTTTTAAAATAAACGCGTTATATCGTAAATAAAGTTTTAAAAAGTATTTTTATTAAATAAATTAACTATAATAAATACGAATAAAATATTATATTAAAATAATTTTATTATAATTTTATAAAGCTTTATTATATAATAAATAATTAATAAATAATCGTTAAATAAATTATTATTTAATTAATTAAATTAATTTAATTTACGTTATTTATTAAAATATTTATTAAATAATATTATAAGCATTTTTTATAATTATTAAAAAATAAAAACGGGTTAATATATTAATAAAATTATAAAACCTTTTATTTTTTATTTTTTTAAAACTTAATTTAATAATTATAAATAAAGTAATAAAAGATAATATTTATTAATTTTTATATAATTTATATTATTTTTATATGTAAAAAGTTTTAATATTTAAACATTTATTAAATAATATTAAATTAATTTTACTTTAATATATGTTATTTATAATTATAATAAAATTAAATTAAACAACTTTTAAAGTTATAAAAAAAATTAAATAATATATAAATTAATAAAAAATGGTAAAATAATTAATTATTAAAAAGGAAAAAATAATTATAAAAATAAATAAAAATATTAAAAGTTAAAGTTATTAAAATATTTATTTTTTAAAAATTATTTAAAACGGCATAAATTAATCGTATATCTTTTATAATTACTATTTTTATTTATTAAATAACTTTTATTTTATTAATTACTTAAAATGTTTAAAATATAATTTACCATATTTTAAATATTAATTAATAATATATTAAATTACGTATTTTAATAATTAAAGTTTTTAAATTATTTAATAAAACTTATATTATATAACCTTATTATTTAAAAAAAAGTTTTTAATTATTTATTATTAATTTAATAACGGTTTTAAGTTATAAAACTTTAAAACTTTAAAATAATATTATTAAAAAGGCATATATTATAATATTTTATTTAAAATAATTAATTATAATATATAATAAATATTTTTTTATTTTATTAAAAAAAAAATAATAATAATTAAGTTAAATTATATTTATATTAAATAAACTTTAAAATAATGTTAAATTTTTAATATTTTTTAATTTTAATTATTTATTATATATTTACTTATAATATTTAAATATTTATAAATAAATTAATAATAATAAAAATATTATTTTTTAATTTATTTATTAATAATTAAACTTAACTTTATATATTAAAATATTATAATTATTTATTTTTATTTATAATTTTATATATTAATTTTAATATTTATTTTTAACGTTATTTATTTAATTTAAATATAAATAACTTAAATTTAATAAAAATATATTATTAATATTAAAGTTTAAATAAATAATTTATTAATTAATAAATAATTAATAAATAAATAATATTAAATATTTATTAAACTTTTCGGAAAAATTAATTATTATATAATAATATATTATTTTATAATTTATAATATAAATATAAAAATTAAAATAAAATATAATATATATATAAATTAAAAGTATATTTTTATTATCGATTTTAATAAAATTATTTTATTATTTTATATAAATATAACATATATGTTTTTTAACATTTAATAATATATTTAAATAAATAAATTTATAAATTAAAAGTAAAAAACGATTATTATATAAATATTTAATCCTAAAAATTTTATATTAACTTTTAAAAAAGGAAAAAAAATATTAATATTTAATAAAAGTAAATTTAATAAGTTAAAAATAAAAACGTTATTATAATTATAAATTTAATTTTAACGGTTTATACCGTTTTTTATAATTAATTTTTTAATAATTTATAAAAAAATTAACCGTTAATTATAATTAAAATAATTATTATATATAATATCGTTAAAAACTTTTAAATAATTTTATTAATAATAAAATAAATAATAAATAATATTATTTATTAAAATTTAAAAAACTTATATATTTAATAATAATAAATGTAAAAATATTTTATATATTTTAATTTAATTATTAAAGTTTATATAATATAATATATATATTTTTTAAAAATATAAAGCTGTTTTATATTAAATAAAATTAATTATTTAATTATTTAAAAACTTAATTAATAAATAATTAAATTTTAAATATTTAAATAATTTAACTTAAAATTTATATATATTAAAAATATAAAACATTTAATAATAAAATTAAGTTTTAATAAAATATTTAATATTATTTAATAATATAATAAAACATTTTAAATTATTTTTATAACTTAAAAAGTAAAAACTTAAAAAATAATATAAATAAAATTTATTTTAAATATAATATAAATAATATTATTTTATATTTTAAGTTATAAATTATATCGGTTATATTAAATAAAACTTATTTACTTTTATAATTTATTAAAGGTAAAATATAATAAGTTTTATATATTTAAATATTATATTTTATTATATTTATTAATTAAAAGTAAGTTTAAATTAATTTTATAATATTAAAAGTTACGATAAATAACTAATTATTATTTATTTAATTACTTAAAAATAATATTATTTTTTTAAGTATAAATAATTTAATATTTATATATTAATAATAAAATTAATAATAATAAAATAAAATAACGGTAATAATAAAATAATAATAATAATAATAATAATAATAATATAAAATAAATATATTTATTAAATATTAATAATATAATTAATAAATAAAAATATTTATAATTAAAAAAAATATTTTTTATTTTATAATTATTTATATAATAAATAAAATAATATCTTTAATAAATTTAAACTTAAATTATATAATATAATATTAATTATAATTATAAATATTATTTTAAATATTTTATATTTAATTAAATAATTTTATATAAATAAGTTTAATATATTATAAAATTATAATATAATTTATTTATAATTATATTTTAAATAATTTTAATTATTATAAATTAATTTATTATTTAATAAATTTTTTATAAATATTATAAATTTATTAATATTAAATATTTTAAATATTCCTTCCTTTATAATAAATATAAGCCTAAAATGTTAAATATTAATAAACGTAAAATATAAATATTTAAAAATAACTTAAAAATAATTAAATAAAAACCTTATTATATATAAATAATAGTTTTTATTATTTTATATTTAAATGTTAATAATATTTAAACTTAAAACTGTTAAAATATAATTTATTTAACTTATTTAATAAATAATAAAATATTATTTATTTATTTTTTTAAAAATAAACAGTTTTACTTTAAAAATTTTTAATTAAATAAATTAATAACTTAAGTTTTTAATAATTATATTATTAATTATAAACTAAAATAATTTTAATTTAAATTTTATTAAAAAATTATTTATTTATATAATAAAATTAACTTTTTATATTATATTATAATTAATAATAAATAAAATAAATAATAAATAATATTATAAAACTAATATATATTTAATAAAAGTATTAAATTAGTATTAATTTAAGCTTTAAAATATTAAATTAAGTTTTAAAAATATTAAACCGGTTTTAAAAATATTAAACTAAGTTTTAAAAATATTTAACTAAGTTTTAAAAATATTTATATAAATATTAATAATGGTTATATTATTTTTAAAATATTAATATTAAATTAATTAATATATATAATCGAAAAAATTATTTAAAATTTATTTTTAATAATAAAAATATTAATATTAATTTTAATTAAAATAGTTAAAATTTATTTATTATTTTAAATAATAAAAGTTATTATATTATATAAATTTTATAAAAAAATTAGTTATATTTTATATTATTATTAAACTAAATTATATATTAAATTTTATAATAAATAAATAATATTTAATAAATATTTAAAAATATATATAATAATTAATAAAATATTTAAAATAAAATAAATTTTAAAACCTTTAAAATTTAAAAAATAAAATTAAATTAAAAGCTTAAAGTTTTAAAAGCCGGTTTATATATATATTTTTATAAAATAACGTTAAAAAACTGGGTATTTTTTAACATTAATTTATTTTAACTTTTTTTTATAATTATATAAAATCATTTAAATTTATTAAAAATAAAATAATAAAATATAAATTTTAAAAATATTTATAATTAATTTTTAATAATAATTTTATATATATTAAAGTTATATTTTATAAAAATATTATAATTATTAAATATTTAAATTTATAAAAATATTTAACTTTTTAACATTATTTTATTTTATTAAAATAATAAAATTTAACGGCTTTTATTAAATAAAATAATTAAAATAAATATTTAAAAATAATAAAACTTTAATTATTTACAGATTTTTTATTTATATTTTTTATATAAAATAATAAAAAAAATATATGTTAATAATAATAAATTTAATAAAATTATTAAAGTTTATTATTTTAATAAAAATATATTATATAATAAACATTATTTAATTTAAGTTTAAAATTAATATATATTTAATATAATCCGTTTTATATTTTAAATTATATATATTATTAATATATTTTATTATATAATATAATAAAAACAAAATTTTAATAATAAATATATTATTTAATATTATTACTACCATTTTTAATTAAATTATTAATTTTCCTACCATTTTTAATAATTTAAAATATATAAATTAAATTTTAATTTTATTTAATTAAAATATTTAATTTATATAAATCTTAAATAAATATAATATTAAATTTTTAAATAATTATTATAAAATAATAATTAAAAATAATAATAATTCCGAAAAAGCTATATAATACCTTTAATTTATAATATAAATATTTATTTAATACATATTAAAATAATTTAATAATTAAATGTTATATCGATTTAAAATTTATATAAATTAAATACGTTTAATTAAGCGAAATTAAAAATCGAAATTATATGTTTTAAGTTATAATAATGGTAAATATGGTAAAAAATAAATAATTAAATTAATAATAATTATTAAAAAGTATTTATTTTAAATAAATAATTATATATAAATATTTATATAATTAAATATAAAAATATAAATTAAAAAGTTATATAAATATAAATTTTAAATTTAAATTAAATGATATTTATTATAAATAAAATAATATTTATTATATATTTATAAATTTTAAAGGTTTATAATATTTTAATTAAATTTTAAATTTAAGAAATAATATTTTTACATTTTATTAATTTAAAATATATTTATTTTATAACTTAAATTAAAAATAATATAAAAATTTAAAATTTTAAATATTAAAATAAAAAAAGTAAATGTATAAATATTTTAATAAATATTAATTAATAAAATTAAAAAAATTAATAAAGTTAAAAAGTTAAAAAGGTTAAAAAGGTTAATAAAGTTAAAAAAGTTAAAAAGTTAAAAAGTTAATAAAGTTAAAAAATTAATAAAGTTAAAAGGGTTAAAAAATTAATAAAATTAAAGGGATTTTATTATTCTAAAATTATTAATAATATTAAAAAGTTATCCGTTTATACTTTTATATTTAATAAAAGGTTTAATAAAATATTAAAATAATATAATAAATATTTTAATTATATTTATTTAAGGCTTAAATAAATAATTTTATAAAATGTAAAGATATTCTTAATAATATTTATTAAAAATAATTATTTAAATATATTATAAAAATTAAAAGTTTTATTAAAAATTATTTATAATTTTTATTATAATTAATTATTAAAATAATTTATATTATTATTATTAATATTATCGTTATTTATAAAAGTGCGATTATTATAAATATGCCGGTTAACGTTAAAAATAAAAAATTAATAATAAAAATATCCCTTTTTTTATATTAAAAGTTTTTATTTTAAAAATGTATTAATATATTTAAAATTAAATTAACGTATTTTATTATTAAAAGTTTTATAATAAATTAATTATTATTATTAAAGTTTTAATATATATGTTAATACTTATTTTTAAATTTATCGTATAATTTAATAATAATATAAATAAGGCTTTTTAACGTTAGCGATTTTAATTTTAATATTTTTTATGTCTTTTAATTTTATGTTTAATTATTATAATTTATTATAAATTATTAAAATTAATTAATATAATAATAAATTTAAAAATTTTATCGCTTAAAGCTTTTAAAAATTAAATATATTTTTATATTAAATAAGTTAAATAACGGGTTTTAATTTATAAATGTTATAATAAAATAAATAAATATATATAAATATTAAAAATTAAAAAATAAATTTAATTTTTTAAAGGTAGGAAAAATTAAATAAGTTTAATAAAACCTTAAATTTTAATTAATAAAATATAAAAGGTAATTTTAAAATAATAAATAAAATATTAAGTAAAAATATTAAATAAATAAAAAAAGGTAAAATAAAAGGTTTTTTAACTGTAAAATTTTATTTTATAAAACCTTAAATAAATTATAATTAATAAATTAAATTAAATAAAATCTTATATTTAAAAAGTATAAATTTTTTTAATTTTAAATATTTATAGTTTTTTAATAATTAACGTTTTCTTTTTTATAAATAACGTATACGTTATATTTAACGATTATTTAAAAAATGTAATATTATAAAAAGCTAATATTTTAATATTTTTTATATATACTTTTTTATTTATAAAATATATTTTTAAAATATATATATCGGTTTTTTTATTAATTAAATATTTTAATTTTAATTATTATTATATAAACCAATTTATTTATAATTATAATATATTATAAATTTAATAAATAATTAAAATTAAATGCGATTTTATTATTATTTTTATTCCGTTTTTTTATTTAAATATTAACCTTTATATAAAAATTTTAAAATATATTATATTAATAAATAATACGTAATAATATATATATTATCCATATAATAATAAGTTTTAATTTATAATATAATATAATAATAAAAACGATATATTAAAAATTTAAATATAATAATATAAATATTATTTATATTAATATTTATTTTTAATTTTAAGTAAATATTTACCCCTTTTTCTTACTTTAAAAAATAAAAAGTTTATTATATAATAATATTATTAAAAATAAAAATATTATATTTTTATATTTTTATTTTAATAAAATATATTAATAAATATTTTATATTTAAAATAAATATTATTTAAATAATTTTATAAAAAATAAAAACAATATATATATAATATTATATTTTTATAAATTATTAAAAGTAAATATTAATTTTTAAATATTATAATTATAAATAAGCTTTTTAAATTATATTTAATATAAATTAAATTAAAATTAATGTTATTATATTTTAATAAATAAAATTATTTATAATATTTTTTAAAATAAGTTTATTTAAGTTAAAAAAATAAAATATATTTATAATATATATTAATTAAAAAGATTAATATATAAGCTTAATAAAAATATAAAACAAGTTATTATAAAAACGTTTATTATTTTAATTACTTGCTTTATACGATTAATTAAAGTTATAAATTAATATAATATTTTAATTTTAAGTAATTATTTTTATAATTTTTATATATTTTACCCTTTTTTTCGTATTATTAAAAACTATATTTAATAAATTAATAATTATAAATAAATTTTTAATTAAATTTATATTTATAAATTAAATATATAAAAGTTATTTTAAAAAATTATATTTATAATAATTTTATATATATTATTAATTATATATAATATAAAAATAGTTATTAAAATAATTTATTATATTTTACGGCTTTATTTAATAAGTTTTATATAAACGGCTTTAATATATATTTTAACTTAGTTTTTAATTATAAAATATTTATTATTTTAATTTTAAACTAATATATATCGGTTTAAATAAAAGCATATTTATTTATATTTATTTAAATTAACGTGTTTAATTTACCATAATATTTTATAAAATAACTTATATTTTAAATTTTAAATATTTATCCGAATAAAATAATGTAATAACGTTATCCGTTAAAAGCTTATTTTATTTTATTTTATTATCATTATTTCCTTTTTAATATAAAATAAAAATATTTTAAATAATAAAAGTAATATTAATAATTTTTATTTAACTTATTTATTTAATTAAAATATATATATATAAATAAGTAAATAATGTATTATATTAAATTAAATAAATTAATTACTTAATTTATATTATTTATTAACAAGTAAAAAAATTTTCCTTAAATCGGAAATAATATTTAATTTAATATAATTATATTAAAAGTTATTTTAATGTTAAATATTAAAAGGTTTTAATTTAATATAATAATTAAATTAAATATATTTATTTATATTTTTAGGTTTAATATATTATTTTAAATTTTAATAATACCTTTTATTAATAGTTTTAAATAATTACTATTTAAAAAGCCATATTTTTTTAATAAATGGCATTTATAAAGCTTTATAATATTTTTAATTATTAAAAAATTCCTTAAATAACGTTAAAAAATATAAATAAAAATAATAAAGTTAAATATTATAAAATATTATATTAATTAATGGTTAATAAAAAATATAAAAGAAAAATAAAAAAAAAAAATAGGATATAATAGTAAAAATAAGTATATTTAATAATATTAATAAATATAATTTAATACTTAGTTATAAAAATAAATAAATTATCGGTTAAATAATAAATTATATAAAAACGTTAAGGAAAGGAACGAAAAAACGTAATTATTTATAAAGATAATAAAATATTTAAATATTTATTTTAAAATTAATATTTTCTTAATTTATTAAATATAATATAAAAGTAAAAATGGTAAAAAGAAAAAGTTAAAAATATAATTATAACTTTATGTTTAATTTTAAAATTTAAAAAGGAAATAATATTTTAATATATTAACGTTTAAAATTAATTTTATTAATAATAATATTATTTATATTTTATAACCTTTTAATATATTAAGTTATATAATATATTTAAATCGATTTTAACTTATTTATTATTTATATTCTTAAAGGCAGGTTTTATTTATTTAATAAAATGTATATGTTTAAAATAAGATAAAAAGTTGATTTTTAAAAAAATCTTTACTTTATTATAAAGTTTAAAAATTAATAATAAAATTACTAAATTAATAAACCTTAAAAATTTAGCTTAAATTAATTATTATTTATAAATAATATTAAATATTTTTTAATAGTTAAGATATTATAAAAGTTTAAATTTAAATAATAAAAATAAGAAAAAGTTTAAAACATAATTAAAAATTAATTATTAAATAAGTAAAAAAATAAAAAGGTTAAAATAAAAAAGGGGAAAAGATAAAGGAAAATTTTTATAATATCATTTAATATTATAATAATTTCTTAAATAAGTAATAAAAACTTATTATAATTTATAATTTTTATTTATATAAATATTTAAAATTATTTTAATTTAAGTTTAAAAAAATATAATTAATTTTATATTTTTTAATTATTATTTTATAAACTTTAAAAACCATAATATGTCTTTTTATATTTTACTTTTACTTAACAAAGTTTATTATTTATATTTATAAATAAAAATTATATATAAATATTTATTTAAAAATTTTATTGCTTTTTTATATTTTAAAATTTTATTATATATATATAAATATATTTAATTATATATTATATTATATATAAACAATTATATAATTTAATATTATATATTTATTAATTAAATCACTTATTTAATTAATATTTTATTTTATATTTAATAACGTTAAACCAAATAAATAACATATATTATTTTAATGTATAAAAATAATTTTATAAAAAAATAAATAGGATTTATAAAATTTATTTATTTTTAAAGCTTTAATTTATATAAAATAAGATATAAACGTATACGTTTATATAAATTTAAATATATAAATGTAATCCGTACATTTATTAACATTAAATAAGTGTTTTAATCGTTATATTATTACATTTAATTCGTTAAACCTATTTATTTAATATATTTTTAATATGCTTATATATTTAAATTATTAAATATACTGCCGCTAAAATAATAAAAATTAATAGCCTTTATTATATCCATTTTAAATAGCTAAAAATATATAACCACTTTATTTATTAAAGGCATTATTTTATAATTATTATATTTAAGTTTATATATTTATTATATATAATTTACTTATTTATATTTTCTCGCATAAAAAGTAAAAAATATATATAAGTAATAATAAATTAAATAAAAGCTATTAATATTTATTATTTTAATAAAAATATATACGTTAAAAAATTTAACTTTTATAAAATTAGTAATTTTATAATACTTGTTTTATAAAACTTAATAATTTTTAAATTTAATTTTAAAAAAGATAAAATATTAAGTATTAAATAATTTTTATATTTTTAATATTTAATTTAATCCATTTCTTTTTTTTATTATTATATATTTTAAATATAAAAATTAAAAATAAATAAATATTAAAAAAGGCCGATTTTTAAGTTATAGCTTTAATAAATATATATTAAATATTTATTATATAAATAATAAATAAGTTAATATATTTATATTTATTTAATTTCCTTATATTTTTTAATTTCGATATTAATTAAAATATATTAAATATTTATATATTTTAATTATTTTAAACCTTATTTTATTTATAGCTTTTCCTTTAAAATTTAATATTTTTATAAGTAAAAAAAATTCGATTAAATAAAATAAAAGGTTTTTATTATTTTAAATATAAAGTTAAAAGCCTTAAATTTTTATATTAATAATTTAAACTTTAATTAATGTTAAAAAATGTTTTAAATAAGGTTTTATAAAAATAATAACATTTTAATTTAATTTAAGTCTTTTATTAATATTACTTATATTAAAAATAATAATAATAAATTAAATTTAATAAATAATATAAACTTAAATAAATATATTACTTAAGTTTTAATTAAAGTATGAAAAATATGTATAAATAATATTATTATTTTAATGTTTAAAAACTTAAAAATATAATAATTTAATAGTTTAAATTAATAATAAAAGGTTAATTATTATTTAACTTTAATTTTAAATAAAATAAAATTTTACTTTATATAAATAATCATTTTATTTAAAACTTTTCTAAAAAATTAAACTTATATATACGCTTATTAATAATTATAAAAATAAATTATTATTATTGATTTTTTTTATTATGGTTTTATTTTTAATAATATTACATTATAACCATTTATATAACATTAATTAATATAATCTTACTTTTAAAAAACCTATAAAATTATAAAATAAATAAAAATAAATTTTAATATTATATTATTTTATTAAATTATTTAAATAATAATTATATTAATTATTATTATTAAAATAACGGTAATAAATATTTTTATAAGCTTAATATATATTTTATTTTATAATATTTATTTTATTAAAGTTATTATTTTAATATTTATAAACACGAATAAACATATAAAAATAATTAACTTATTTATAATTTTTTTATATTATTTTTACTTTTTTATAAAAACCGATAATATATTATTAATATATATTTTATAATTATAAGTAATATTAAAATATATTCATATTTTTCGAAACATTAATAAAAAAGTTTATTAAACTTTTATTATTTTATATTTTAATAAATACCTAATATTATAAATAAAATTTATATAAAAAGATATAATTTATTTTAAGGATAAAAAAAGCGATATATTTTTAATAAAAGTATTATATTATTTTATATATAAAAATATACTTATATATATAATATTATATATATTTATTTACTTTATAAAATTAAATAACTTTTAAATAGAAATAGTAATAATATGATTAAATTAATATAATATATTAAATAAGTAAATAAAAATATTAAAAAATAAACACTTACCGTTTTATAAAAATAAAATCAAAGTATTTATAAATCGTTAATATAAAGTTATTTTTATTTTATAAAATAAAACCGGTAAAATTTATTATATTAAATTTATATTTAAAAAAAACCGTTTTAAATTAATTTTTCATACTTTTATTAATCTTAAATTTTTACGCCTTAACAAATTATTAAATTTATTATTAAACGTTATAACGTTAAAATTTAAACCGAAACTAATTTAAAATTAATTTTATTTAAATTTAATATTTTATTAATTAATTTTTTTAATTAATAATAAACTTAAAGCTTTTTAATTAAATATATAGCCTACATTTTTTCTTTTATTTAATAAGTTTTTTTATGGATTAAAGCCGTTAAAAAGTTAATAAATTTTAGTTTATATAAAAGTTTTTAATAATTTAAAAAAATAAGTTGTTATTATTATTATTATTAAAATTGTTTAAATTATTATTTTATAAAATATTTTAATTTAAATTTAAATCTATTTATATATACTTATAACGTTAAAACGTTTCTTTTATTTTTTATTAAATAAATAATAAAATATTTATTAATATCTTTTTTATTTTTAAATAATAAATTTTTAAATTTAATATTTATTTTATATTAAAAGTTATAATATTAATTTTAATATAAAATATTAAAATATTTAATTAAACTAATAATTACTTAATAATTATTAATTTAAGCCATTATTAAAATATATATATATATATTATTTTTATAAAAATTAATTATTTTATAAATTAAAACTGTTTTTAATATTTATATAAAATAAAGTAAACTATTATTATTTAAAATAAAAGAAAAAGCGATAAAAGCTTATAAAAATTTCTTTAAGTTTAATATAATAAGTAAATTATAATTTTACTTATTTAATATTTAAATTAATTATTTATTAACTTATTTATTCGTTTATATAATCGCGTAAAATATGTATTAATAAAAAGTTTATTTAAGTTTAAAATTAATATAAAATTAGTTAATTATATATAAAAAATATATATATAAAATTATTAAAATTAATATATTTTATAAATAAATAAATTATAATATTTTTAAAAGATTTTTACGGATTTTATTAATTATTAATTATTTTAGTTTTTTAAATTTTTATAAATTATAAACCTTATACTTAAAATACATATAATTTTATATCGTTTATTTTATAATAATATTAAGGTTTAAATTATTTTTAATCGATAATTAAAATTATTATTATAATTAAATTAAAAAAATATTAAAATTATATTAAAAACTAAAAAAAGGATAAAATAATTTATGTAATAAAATAAATAATTAAGCCTTATATAAATTTAAGTTATTTAAAGGATTTAATAAATTTAAAAAAGTTTATTTAAGTTATTTAAAAAGTATCGTTAATTATTTTTATTTAAAGATTTTTTAAATATTTTAAATTTAAAAAACGTTAATATTACTTGTTTTATTTTAATTAAAAATTAAATTAAAATTAATTATGATTTTTAGCTGCGTTTTTAATTATTTTATAAGCTTTTAATAATTTTAAGTTAAAACTTTATATAGCTTTTTACTTTATTATTAAAAATCTTTAACTAATTATTAAAAGTAATTTTATTATATTATTTTTTATTTTATGTTTTTATTAAAATATTATTTAACTTTTTTACCTTTTTTTAAAGGGTTTTAAATTTAATAAATATTTAAGAATAAATAAGGCCTTAAATATTTTAAATGATAAAATTATTATTAATAAAAGTCGAAATTATAAATATTTATATAAATGTTAAAATTAATTATGTTTTTAAAATAAATAAAATTATTATAACTTTCCTTTTAATATTTTAATAATATTAATTATTTAAGTATTTAATTAATATCGCTTTATTTTAATAAGCTTATAAATGTTATAAAAAAATAAGATTATAATTTAATATATAATAAATAATTATATAATATTTAAATATATAATATATTTAAATAAATGGTTTATATATTAAAACTTTTAAAAAGCTTTTATAAAAGCTTTATAATAATATAATTATTAATATTTTTTAAAAAATTTAAAAATTTTTAAAGTTAGTTAAACTTTTTAAAATAAAGGCTTTTAATAATAACATAATAATTTTTAAAATCGAAAACTTAAATATATAATAAATTTAAAGCTTTTTTTTTTTTATTTTATATTTAAAATTAAAGTTTAAAAAATGTAAAAAGTTATTTAAATTAAGAAATAAATTTTATATTTTATAACTTAAATTATTTAAAAATATTATAAGTTTAACTTTAAATATTTTTATTAATAATTTAAATATTTAATATAATATTAATATTTAATATTATAAATTAATTATTTAATTAATTTTTATATTTAATATGTTATAAATGTTAATTTTATTTATAATGTTATATTAATTTTTTATTTTATATTTATTAAATGAAATAAGATATTAATATAATAAATAATTATAAATATTAACGTAAAATTTTATGTTTTTATTAAATTATTTTATATATTTATTATTATTTAATTATATATGTTTTTATGCGGTTTTTAAATTATTAATATTTTATTATAATTAAATGAAATTATATTATAATTTGTTAAATTTATTATAATATTATTTAATATTATTTTTAAGTATTTTATTTAATATAAGTTTTAATTTTTATAATTATTTTTATGTTATTATAAATATTTTTTAAAGTAAAATAATTATTTAAATACGGCCGGATTTAATTAAAAAGTGGAACAAGTGTTACGTTAATTATTAATTATAAAATATTTTCGTTTTAAAATTAAAAACTTTTTAAATTAAATTTTTAAATGGTTTTTAAATTTATTTATTAAATATATTAAAACGGTATTATTACCGTAAATTAAATTTACCGTATAATTATACATGTTATTATTACCCGTATTAAATTATATATAATTTACGTAATTAAATTAAACATGGTTTATATACGTATAAAATTTAATAAAATAATTATTTTATTATTTTATAAATTTAATATATTTCCTTTTAATTATATTATTATATATAATATATATTATTACTTAATTAACGATAATATTTTTATTAAATATATATTTATTAATTATTATTTTAAAATAATTTTAATGATATTAATTAAGTTTAAATTAGTTTTTATTAATATAATATTATTTATAATTTAACGTTTTATTACACTTTTAAATAATTACGTTTATTATTATTTTATCTTTTTATTTAATTTATTAAATTCCCATTTATATAATTAATAAATATAATAATTTTATTACTTTATAATTTTTATATTATTAAAATTAATAAAAATTATTTTTAATTTAATAAACGTAGTTAAATAATATTATATATATATTAAAAAATGGTTTTAATTCTATAATTAATTCGGGTTTATTATAATTATATTTAATAATAAATAATAATATTAAAATATTATTTTATTACGTTTATATTTAACGTAATTTTTTATTTATATTAATCCATAATATTTTCCGAAAATATATATTAATATTAATGTAAATTTTAAATTTCGTAAAATGTAATTTATGATATTTATTTATA
Organism: Hypoxylon rickii; assembly: GCA_902806535.1. Lineage (NCBI taxonomy): Eukaryota > Fungi > Ascomycota > Sordariomycetes > Xylariales > Hypoxylaceae > Hypoxylon > Hypoxylon rickii. Next base: position 21,072 of record CADCWY010000003.1, read on the forward strand.
TTTTATATATAATTAAAATTTAAAATTGTAAATTTTTTTCCTGTTTTTTTTAACGAAAAGTTTTTATGTTAATATTATTTTATAATTTTAAAATATTATTAATAATATATTTATTATATTATTTCTTTTATAATATTTAATTTTAAATGTTTTTAAATAATATCTTAAATTTAATTTTTTTATGTTTTTAAATATATTAAACGTTTATAAATATTAATTAAAAACTAATATAATTAATTTTTAAAAACGGTTATTTATTCGGATTATTTATTTTTACTTTATATTATATTTATATCGGATATAAATAAGGATTATAATATTAATATTAATATTTTATATATCATAAAATTACTTAAAATTTCTTTATTATATAAGTTTTAATAATAAAAAAATGTCGTATATATTTAATAAATTTAAGATTATATATTAATTATTCGTAGCGTTTTTTCTTTATTTTTATAACTTATATTTTAAAAATTATTATAATAATTTAATGTTAAGTTATTTATTATTAATATATTTAATAATTTAATGATATAATAATCTTATTTTAAATAATTAAAATATATTATTTTTAAAAGTATTTATATTTCGTATATTTCGATAAATTTTTAAAAATATAAAATTTATTATAAAATCTATTAATTAATATAAATATTATAGTTATATTTAAACTTATTAATAATTTTTTTAAAAACTTTATCGTTTAAATATTATTAAATGATTTAATTTTAATACGATTTAATGGCGTTAATAATAATAAATTATAACATATTATATCTTTAATCGTAATAAATATTTTTAAGCGTAAAAATTAGGCATTTTTTACTTAATTAAGCGTTTTAAATTAATATAAGTTTTATATATATACGGTAAATAATTATTAAATAATTAAAGGTTTAAAATGATAAAACCTTAAAAATTAATTAAGTTTAAATAATATTAATTTTAAAAATATTAAGTAATATTTTTAAAATTATTATAAATTATATTTAATTATTATATTTAATTTATAATTATTTAATAATTATTTATTAAATATATATAAAACTTATATTAATTTAAAACGTTTAATTAAGCGAAAAAATTTTAATTTTATATTTTAAACGTTTTTATTTAATTAAAAAATATGGGAAAAAATCTAAAAATCATATATTTAAAAGAAAAATTAAACATTTAAAATTAACAGTGTAATATTTTTAATTTATAATATATGTATTAAAATAATTTAATAATTAAATATCGCATTTATTTAAAATTTATTTTATAAAATATATAAATTTTATAAAATTGTTATTAATATATAAATATATAACTTATTTAACGTTAAAAATATAATTAATTAATATAATATATTAAATATTAAATTTAAAATTTTAAACGGATAATTATAATATTAATTTTAAATAATTAAACCGTTTATTTTAACGCTTATAAATATTAATATTATATTATAATATAAATAATAATATTAATATATATTTTTAAGCTTTTAAATATTATAAATATTTTTACTTAAAATAATAAGCTATTAATGTTATTATATTTTAAATTATTAAATATTAAAATACTTAATAAATATATATATATATATATATATATATTAAGTTTTTATAGTTTATTTTTAAATATTTTTAATTAAATCTTTAAATATTTTATTTTTTTTATTTTTTTAATTTTAATTTATAAGATTTCCTTAATTTTAATAAATTATATATTTATTTATTATAACTTAATTAATTTAATAAAATATTTATATATAATTAATATAATTAAATAATTATTTTATAAATAAAATATATAAAATTTAATAAAAATTAAAACATTATTATTAAAAATTATTAAATTAATTAAATATATAAACTTAAAATATATATATATCATTTAATTTAATATTTATATTTACCTTTAATTATTAACAAATTATAACGATATTAATAATAATATTTATAAAATTAATACTTCGTTATTTAATAAAATAAATATATTAAAACTTATTTATATAAATAAAAAATTTATAAATATTTTATAAAATTTACTTTATTTTATAATAAACCGTTAATAATAAAAACTTTAAAATATTTAATTAATATAGTTTTTTTTTATCTTTATTATTTTTATAATATATCTAATTTATATTTATTAATTATTAAATTAAATAAAATAATAAAAGCTTATAATATTATAATTATTAAAAGTATTTTAAAAAAAGTTAATATATTATTAATTTATTTTAAAGTTTTAAAATAATAATAAAAATTTAATTATTTATATTTATTAATAATAATTTTTAATTAAATTTAATTCTTATTAACATTATTTAATTTAATTTTTAATTAATAATCTGGTTTTTATTTATAAATTTTTATTAAAAATATTTAAATAATTAAAAATAATTATTAATTACCGAAATTTTTTATTATTAATAAATACGTTAATATTATAAATAATAATAATAACTTTATAATTATATCGCTTATTATTAATAATTATATTATCCTTTTATTTTTATTAATATAATAATAATTATTTTTATTAATATTAATATATACCTTTAAAATATAACTTATAAATTTTTAAGTTTTTAATTTAATATATTTTTAACAATTTTTAATAATAACATATTTTAATTATAATATTTATTTTAATGTTAATAATAAAAGCTTTTAATATAAAATTAAATTCGAAAAATTAAAAATTAAAAAATATTAAATTATAAATATAAATATATATATATATTAAAATAAAAATAATATATATTTACTTTTTAATTTATTATATTAAAGTTATTTTTTTTATATAAATAAGTAATTTTTATTTATATTTAAAAATTTATATTTAATAAATTTTAAAATTATTATTAAATTATTATTTAACTATTATTTAACAATTATTTAATTATTATTTAACTATTATTTAATTATTATTTAATTATTATTTAATTATTATTTAATTATTATTTAATATTATATAAATATATATATAATATTTACGTAAAATTTAATAAATATATATTAAAAAGTTTTAACGGTTTAACGGTTTAAATATTATAACCCGTTTTATATAATTTTATATGTATTTTACGCGTTTAAATTTAACGATAATCGTTATATTTTAAAACGTAACTTATTTATAAAGTTTTTTTATTAAAAAACTTATTAAATTATATAAATTTATTAGCTTATAAAACACTTTATACTAAAATTTAAATAAACGTTATTATAATTTAATTTTATTTATTAATTAATATTAAAATGTTTTAATTTCATTTTATCGAAACTATTTAATCCTTAATAGCTTCGATAAACCTATATTCTAACTGTTATTTTAATTATAACTTAAGTCTAAAATAGACATTTTTAAGCCATTACGACTTCCTAAGCTTACCTAGTACTCACAGGCTCTTCGACTTACTTATGATTACCCAGTATTTGGATACCTAGGTACCTACCAGGTAGGTACCTAGTAGTTATGAAATTCGTCATTCTACATAACAACTGCTGCCAAGTAAAATAAACTGTTCTCGAACAGAACAAGAAAATCATGCATCGAAATTCCTCAATCGTCGGTAATAAAAATTAACTAGCCTAAGCTGAACGATAACAAGCCAACCTGCCTGCCCTTGATGCATAGCGTAGCAATTTTGTACAGTATACCTACAACCTTCATCTCCATCTCCATCTCCATCTTTATCTCCCACTTCCACTTCAACTTCCATTCCCACCCACTCCCACTCTCACTCTCACTTCCACTTTAACATGCTATTCCTAGCCATATTCTCTCATCCAGGTGTACGTTTGAATGAAGGGCAGTAAAGACGCGGCCCGCTTCAGTTCAGTACACTGGACTTCTCCTCCTCCTCCTCTTCCTCATCCTCTTCCTTCTCCCCTTCTTCCCCCCCATTCCTTCATGTCTTAATCCTCCTGGTACGAAATCTTGCGCATCTCACCAAGGCGATGTCTCGCCGCAGCCAGCGAGTTCTCGAGCTGCAGAATCTCGACCTGTGGGCGTGTCCTTGGTTAGCTGATGCCCAAGTATCTTCACTTCTTGCCTCTCCCCTTCCCCACCCCCCAACATCCGACCCCACAGACAAATATAACGAGAGAAACGCGTAAAAAAGACTCACCTGCTGCTCCATCTCGCGGACCTTGAACTCGTGCGGGTTCATTGTCGCGTAATCGACGCCCTCGTCCTCCTGGTTGCGATCCTTAATCATGCTCTGCACCTGCCTGACGAGCGCCCGGCACGCCGCGCCGACCGCCTTGCTGGCCTGCTCCAGATTCTCCTGGCTCTTGCTCATGAAGCCCGCCTTGACACGGCTAGCGGCCACGAGCTGCGCCGTCGACGCCGCCACGTCGTTCGATGCTACGATGAGCTGTTCGGGGCTGTTACGGCCAGACAATACACCGTCCGCCGTTTCGATCAGCGTATTCGTCGACGAGGCCACGGCCTTTGCTGCGGAGATAAGACCCTCGGTCCATCGGTTGTTCTTCTTGTAGAAGGCTGTTCGCGAAGATGTACCTCGACCCGCCTGAACGATTTCCTGTTGCGTAACGGTAGCGGCCTTGATTAGCCGGGCAATAGCATTCGTGACCGCCGTAGCCGCGTCGAGTATCGAGTCGTGAACCTTGAGTTCGTACGTCGAGTACCCATCACGAGGCTTGTTCTTCAGCTTGGCGAGACGAGCGGCCGCTGCTGCGATGGCATCCGCTGCCTTGCTCAACTCAGAGTCGACGAGGTCGCCCAGATCACCCTTGTTAGTTGCTAATTTACCAAAGCCTGGCGCGAAGGCTTCGATGAGGTTGGTCAATTTCTGGAGGTTAAGGCGAACATCGCTGTTCCCGTTTACGAGAACATCAGTCTTCTGAAGGGGATCCATGCCCTCCAAACGGAAGCTTTGAAGACTGCGGAAGAACTTGACAGTCGATTGAGCAGCCGAGCGAGCACCGTTGGCAAGTTGGTCCGACTTCTTCTCATCCGATGCAAGGCGAGTCAACCCCTTCGTGTTGCTACATATGTCCGCCGTAGCACTGGCAAAGGCATTGGTTGCCTTAATGAGTTCCGCGTGGGTGGCGTTCGGCCCATCGGCGATAAAATTGCTAAAGGCGGTAGCGAACTCCGTCGCACTCGACACAGCCTTCTCAACCTGGGACAACACATATGTTGGCGACGCGTTTTGGTTACCAGCCTGCATTGTCGAATCAAGCTCATACAACGCATCATCTACGCGAACGACACCTGCTTGTAATACAGAGTCGATGATATCGTTGATCTTGTCCAGGTTGGCCATGATGAGAGCATCGATTTGGCCGTCGATAACCTGGTCAGTATCGCCCTGGTTTTGCTTTAATTCATTCAGCTCGATCAAGGTCTGATCCATACCAGCCTTGTAAACCTCGAGCTCTTCCTCCTTCTCACGGAGCAATTGCTCAAGATCCGAGCTGCCATCCCGAACCTTGGCCTGGGCTTCTTCCAGGGCACGCGATTTGGTTCGAAGGGCCTCCTCCAAATCCGCCATCTCTCTGTTGTACTTGGCGAGCATGGTAGACAGCTCGTTGCCCTTACTTCTCTCCAGGTTATCGGCCCTGTCATTCGCCATACGCAACTCGCGCTTCAGCTTCTCGACCTCGTCTTTGTTGCTACCGCTTACCCTATCCTTCTCATGAAGTGCTCGGTCTCGCTCCCGAATCATATCTGCTAGTTCGAGGTTCTTCGTCTTGATTTCGCGCTCCAGCTTCTCGCGCCTCTCTATAGCCTCTTGAGCCGAGGCCGCTTTCAGCTGGACCGTCTTAAACTTCTGAAGAAGATCGAGGTGTTCGTGGCGGAGTTGCGAGTAAAGCTTTGCCAAGGCTTCATACTTCGTCCTCCATGTGTTGACTTGCTCCTGTAGAGCACGGATTTGGTCATCCTTGCTAGTTAACTGTGCGCCAAAGTTGTTCTGAATTTGCGATAACTCGCCCTCGAGCGCCTTAACCCGTTGATCGTATTGCTGCAGCATCAGTTGGTCGCGCTCGTACTGCGCCCTTGCGTTGAGGTTTTCCTGCTCAAGTTCGGCCAGCCGTCCTTGGGTCTGCCATTGGGCTTGCTGAGCTAGCAACGCTTCCTGCTCTCTCCGTTGTTGCTCCGCCAGAAGTCTTTGTTGCTCTTCAAATTCTCGCTGTGCGTGGAGTTGTGCTTCTTGTTGGGCGCGAAGAGCTGCAGCCTGGCGCTCCTGCAGCACCCTTTGTTGTTCCTCATACTCCTTATTTTGCCGTTCAATCTCGCCCTGCCAGAACTCGGCGATCTCGTCGGGCTCCTCGGACTTGGGTTGACGTACCGGAGTCGGTTGGCGTTCAATCTCCTGCTTTGGCCGAGCTGGTAGCGCAGGCGTGTTCTCATCTTCTGCTAATAGATTAGGGGGGTCTTGCGGCAGTTTTGGGATCGTGATCAGGCTGGTCAGGTATCGCAGATTCGAGCATTCGTAGTAGAACTTAACCAATCGGTAATGCTGCGCATCATAACGTTGCCTCAGCGGCTCCAGCGCATCATTATCACCCGTTGCTGTCCAGAAGGTTAGTCTATCATCCCACACCCTATCTTACAACTGACGTACTCGAATGCATCGCTCGTAGCATGCTCGTGATGAATTTGTAGATTCCATAACTCTCTTGCACCAACGGGACAATAGCCGAGATTCTGCACTCGTTGTTGCCAACGTTACGGAAGTGTGAGAATATGAGCTTCTGGAACTGCTCAATCTTGTCCTGGAGCGACATGAGATCGGTGATGGTCTCGTATCCTTCGTTGGGGTCGTTGATCGCCTTCAAGCTGACATATTCCTCATACTCGAAAGTGCCGTTGAATTCGGGGTGCTGCTGGTGGAAGGATAACTTCGAGAGAAGGAACTTAACGTATTCGCGAATTAGGGGGCCATAGCCACGGACACCCTCGCCAGCTAGGCCGCGGTTCAGACTATCAATCCACGGTCGGTTCGCCATGGCCTCTCTAAGGGTTTGGGGGTGGCCCTCCTGCAAGACTCTGTGGATCGTGATCAAGGCCTTGAATGTCTGGACTTCGTCGGCGAGGATGGGCTGTCTAACACACAATAACCAGTTAACCATCACGCCCGAAACGCTACACGTCTAGCACATACACTTTCATACCAGCCCAGAAGGACTGGGAGGACTTGTGGTCCCATGTATAGACGATGCAGCTTCGCACATGTTTTCGTTTGGGGGCCGTCTCTTCGGTATTCGTCGCCTTTCTGATATTGATAGCGAGCTCGGCCTCGGATCTGTGTTGGTAGAAGTTAGGCCCGAAGTTAGTATAGGAGCTATCACTATTATCCTGCATGATGGCGCTGTGTACGAATCGTGGATCCATATGCGCCCGTAGGAAGATCAAGACCCAGAAAGGACGTACTTTGTATGATCAAGACTACGAATAGTAGCCATGGTGATAGAGTTTGCTCGTCTCTCAACTAGTGAGTTCCCGTGTCACAGTCCAAGTTCAGAAGTTTGTGAGGTGCGAAATCAAGTTACAGCCACGTCTTAAGTAGCACAGCGCATCCCTGCCCAAGGTTCGAGTTCAGGGGGGGGAGCAGTAGGGAAGAGAGTCACGATAAGAAGATTTAGTGACAAGACTTGGTATTGAATATATTTCGTAAAACTGGGAGAATTTGGTGTTCAAAAGACTAGGTGCCTAACCAGGCGACGTCAGCATTTCTTTGACGATCGTAAAACTCCCACTTAGTGGATGAATCCGAGGCTGACGCAGCTTTGGGCTCTACGGATTGGAAGCTGTCTTGGATGGAGCGTCGTGATAAGGCCTTGGGAGACATGGATCGAGTGGACCTCTGCTAATAAGAAAAATTCCACGGTTTTCCCGACCATGCAAAAGTGGCACGGGATGACTTGGCGCGCCACATAACGCGCGGCGGGGATACCCTCTGTACTTTGTACTTTGTGTAGTGTATGTACTCATCGGACATTTACATAACCATCTTTAGTTACATATTATTTTACTGATAAGATATGCGTATATCCATCTATCCAGAAGCTAACCCTTTTCCTTTTCCTCAGTGACGAAAGCTTCGGCTCCTCATTATCTCATTGGACCGAGCTCACCCTTGACGGCTTCCCTGCGGATTTTTCAACCCTTCATCCTTAATTTTCTAGTTGCTCATGTGAAAGCTGATAGTCGAGCCTCTTGGCTCATCATACTAGCCTAATTGAAGTTACAATCCCTTGCGCAACTATCTTCACCATGCGCGCCACCACAGTATGTCTGTCGAAGGGCTTCTTCGCGCGCAGTCTCGATGAATTCAAGCGCCTCTCCAACATAGGTAGGTACCTATATATGGCTATACGTCCATACTGCTCATAATCTAACCTCGTCCTACTCCAGCATTCAAGCTCGAGGGCATCAAAGGCCCCTCCGGTCCTCTTCCCCTCCACGACTTCCACAAGCCCGAATCCGTCGACGATTGCAAGATCATGTCGGACGCCGACATGGGCGGCTTCTCGAAAGCCTCGCTCGACTGGGTGCCTCCCTCCGCGCAAGAGAACACCAAGGGCCACGCGCGGTTCCACGGCAACATATCGATCGCCCTCCCCCCGAACCGGCCCGAGGTCGAGCGGTCCGGGTACGCCGGGTGGCGAACGCTCGACAAGCCCCCGACCATCTTCGGCAAGACGCTCTGGAACATAGACATGTACACGTACCTGGGCATGCGCATAAAGTCCGACGGCCGCAGCTACCTGGTGAACGTGCAGACGGAGTCCGTCGTGCCCACGGACCTGCACCAGCATCGACTATTCGCCAAGCGGCCGGGGCAGTGGGAGACGGTGCTGATCAACTGGAACGACTTCGTGCGGACGAACCACGGCTTCGTCGTCGAGCCGCAGACCGAGATGCTGCGGCAGAAAGTCCGGTCCATAGGCGTTTCGTTGACGGACCGGGTGCCCGGGCCCTTCGAGCTGTGCATCGAGCGGATGTGGGCGACCAACGACATGAACGAGGGTGACGAGCCTCCAGTCGTCAAGGAGGGGCAGTTGAAGGATAAGCAGGGACGGTCCATCAGCTGGAACGATAAATGAGCAGTCGAAATCTCTGCTATCCTGTATCACCATGTAAACGAAATGCCTGCCTATCCAGTAGGCTGCCCACACGTCGGGGACTGATGACACTCAATGACCCGGCTCTAGTCATCGATAGCCGGCAGTATACAGCTTCGAGCATCCCCGGCGAATTTGGCTGAGAAAAGCTATTCTGAACGCTCCAGTGCTTGAGTATTGATAGCAAGAGCGTATATATATGTATATATATCTGGTATCTACTCGATTTAGGGATAAGGCGTCAAAGGGAATGAACGCTACTCCATACCTCGAAATAAGTTACATCCATAAGAAATAACGCTCATAGCATAAGTGGCAATCTCATACCTAGTAGGATAGCTGCATTACAAGTTTTTCGTCAAGTCTAGTCAGACCCTAGACGATACTAGGTAGACAATCATCAACCCAGAAACCGCTCTCAATATGTTGTCATCTCTCAGAGGCTATGAAGGAGGTATTATCCAGAGCATCTGATCCTTTTGCAACTTCTTTAGCCAACTGTTGAGACGGCATCAAGGCACCGCGAAAAAATCCACTGATATCACTACTCTTAAGCCATAACTCATGATTGATCTCACATTATTACCTACCTAAGGTAGGCTAGCCTAATATCTGATTCATGTATTCGCCATCTTTGCGAGACGCCACATACGCCGCCGCATAATCATTCGCAAGCACATTATCCCCCGAGACCTTCATGATCGTGGCTTTCTTAGCCATCATCTCGCACAGCTTGTTGGTATCCTCAATACTTGTATAGTGATTAAAGGCCCTCCCAATTGCTTCCAGTGCCTTCGTTATGAATTCCCTCCTCTTGTGAGACTTTGGTGACATCTTGCCCGCCATTCCCATATTGGCGTCGCCAAGGTGTGAGTATAGTTTTGCGGTGATTGTCATATTCTCGCATTCGATGCAACGCGGTAGGACTACTGTGAGGAGTTGAATAGCTGGTTCGAATTCGCCAAGAGATGTGAGAATGTTGGCGATAGCCCCAATCGCGGGCCACAGATAGGGTATAAGACGAGCACGCCAGGCCACGTTGGCTGCTCTCACGGCGATAGTAAAGCCTTTCTGTGGCCGGCCACACCTATCAAGAAGCTCAGCCTTAAGAAGGAGAAGCCGAACTCGCAACGCAATATCCTTGTTCTCGTCGCGAAGCTCCGATATCATCTTCTCTACTCTGACGAAAGCCTGGTGAAGACTTCCTCTGCGGACGAGACATTCGACGTGGAGGTTGTCGATTACGAAAGCAAGGTCGGGTTCTAGATCTTCGTTCTTTGATTGTAAGAGTTGCGAAAGAAGCAAATCCGCTCCGTCGAGATTGTTCCGATGAAGGTCTCTCCTCAGCTTGATTATGCCACGGAATTTATGCCAGTATTGGCTTGGCTTCCAGGCTCGAAGCGAATTGGTATCCATACCTTCCAATAATTCCAAGGCTTCGTCATATCTCCCCTTGAGTGTCAACATTGAGGCCTGGCGGCTTGTTACTTTTAACTCGTCGTCGAAAACCGAATGGCGTGCATGGCATCGGATGAAGATGTCACAAGTGGTTGCCGACAGATAGGAGACTCCTAACCTATCCCATAATGCTATGTAGGTGGATAGCTGCGGGCCGACCATGTTCTTCATGTTACGTTCGACCAAGATCTGAGAACTTCGAACAAGGTGTTCGATAGCCGTTGCCACGCTTTCGCCATTTGAAAGACTCATTTTCGCTTCACTTATGAGAGCAGAACTCCACAGCGTCCACATACCTGTCTCTTTTGCTCTAGTCCGAAGGAACGCGAGAGACTCCTTGCCAGTGCCCAACATGCTATTCGACTCCAGTTCCTTGGTCACCTCAGGATGAGCGCGGCCAAAATGAAATAGCCAGTTGAGGGCAAAGTTCAGACAGGTCATGTCTCGGTTTTCTCTAGCGGTAGAGACAGCTTCTAACATTGCAGCAATGGCTTCCTTGTAGCATCCGAAGTCGGCCTGTAGCACGGCCAAGTTCATGAGCGCATACTGGTAAAAGGACCTATCCTTGTTCTGCATCGTGTAGTCGAAATACCGGTGCAGATAATCGAATGATGTCGAATAGTCTCCTGCTCGCCAGGCATCAAGATAGCTTAGGTAGTGGGACAAGCTCGGTATCATGTAGCTGTCGTTCAACAAGTCGTGGAATTGGTGTTGTATCTCTAAGGGGATTCGATTGTCGTACTTTTGCATCTGCTCGATCTGGAACTCCAAGAGCTTCTCGATATCGTCAGTGCTCACTGGTAGGGTGGAGCTCGGGTCGTCCCTGAGCATGTCTCCGTAGGCTATGGAGGCAATCGTCTCTACACCCGCGCCCCAATCACCTTCTCCGGCCAACAAAACGTTGTCAAAACTGAGTCTTTGGAAGGATGGTGTCTTCTTGCGGTAATATGCCGCTGTGGTTTGTCGGTATTTCACAAAATCCTTCCATAGTTCGAAGGCGTCTTGAAAACGTAGCCGTGTGAACTCGAGCTGGGACCTACGTACAAAAGCGCCGAAGGGAGAGTTGCGAGATAGCAATACGACTTCTGGACTAGGAGCTGGAATACCTGACCTTGCATCCCGGCGAAGCTCGTCCTTCGTTTTTGCCAAGAAGCTAGGACAGTTCCCAAAGAACACATGCAAGGCATCCAGCGAGTCAATCTTCCACAACTTGTCCAAAAAGACATACCACAGATTCCGGCCGGGTATACCAGAAGCAGCAGTGTGCGGCGCCAAGACGCGCTCGAAGTCCGCGATGGATATGACTAAACCCACAGCACCCTCAGCCCGCTTCCACCGACTTTCGGGATTAGTACACGAGAATGAGGCATCGTAATCGATTATGTGTGAGGTTATGAACGACAATACGTCAACAACTGAAGCTGTTGGGACGGTATTGTTCATGTATAGCTCGATGAGAGCAAGGAGGCCGATCTTGGCTGGGTTGAGGAAGCGAGACATCTTGATGCTCTGGTTTACCGTTAGGTACCAAGGGGAACGGAGAGGAACAAGGTGTATTGAGACCGGGTTACCGTGTCATGGAGGCGTAGTCAGCATGTTTAGTCGAAAGCGCTTTTGTAAATGCAACTACACGCGTAGTTTGCGAATAGCCATCTCTGTTGTTGAGGGTGAAGATGCAAAGATGCAAGTTCTAAAACGAAAGAAAAAGGTTGCGGCAGGCCAAATGAATACCTGGTACCAGGCTGATTTTTAAACCAGTTAGTACCTAGTAAATTTGTATTTTTCAAGTGGTAAAAAACTTCCAAGCTGCCGCATGAACAGTTTCTATTGCCTCCAGCACAGAATACCTTCCTTTCAGAGGAAATAAACGTCGTTACTCTTACCCAGAAATGATCGTGCTGAGCTTGTCGGGCTGCCCCACCTTCAGCCTGTACCTAGGTACCTATCTGCTTACATATAAGGATCAATGATATGTACCTAAATAAGAAGTCAGATATACAACTAAACGAGTCACACATCACGATATTTAACAAGACAAATAAATACTCGGGTCACCAACCAAAGCAAAGGAATGAATTTATGAAGATTTGATGGAAGCTGTTTTTTTTTTGCAAGCTGAGCTCACACTGCCATGGGAATTTCGCTACCGAATTCCTGGTGAGATACTGAGTGTTTTGCAACTCTGACAAACAATTAACAAATGCTCGTACAGGTAGCATTCGGCTCCGCAACTAGAAGCTGCAGATCCCCGCAGCATGGTGCTGCAGTCTCATTTGACTCTTTCAGCCTCACGATAACCATGAAGTTTGTCATCCTCTCAAGTACCTACCTAGTATTCATGTCATCTCGAGACTCCGTGTCTTTGAGGTTCAAATCCTAACTTTCGGTCAATTATGATCATCAAACAGCACAGATCTACCGGGCATCGTATGTTCCAAGATTGTTGGTTGCCGGATATGGATTGCCATGTCGTCATTATACCTGTTCGAACTCGTGAGCAAAAGAGGGAACGGATCTTAGCCGGTGATATTAACGTAATGCGCAGCTTCGCGGACAGGCGGGGTATAGTCAGTCTTGGAAGGTATGTAGATGCTCCCTTTCATGAGTCACCCAGCCTCGGAGTGTTTTGGAGGTGATTCCCGACTACTAAGTATCTTGAGACATGCATGTAATCACCACGTAAGGACTGGATAAAAGTCCGTAGGGAGTCGCTTTGGTGGCACGAGTATCATCTAAGATGGGTATGAAAAGGACAATCATGGCCATTGTACCCCACGTTTTGTCCGTTCCAAGGTTCCGTGATCAAAGAATTTGGCGGAGTCTTCATGAATCTGTGTAGAATACGGGCCGACGCCCCATAGTCGTTCGACATAATTATTTTGCATGTGGTTGACACGGTTGAGTTGAGAAACAGGCAGTCGAATTTTGGACTTGGTAGGAGCTTGAAGTTCCTGATGTCACGAACAATCTGGATAAATTGACCGAAAGGGCAATGACTACACTTCTTATTGGTCAAAATAATTCTGGATGTCAGCATTGGTTTCAGTGGAGATCAACCAGTGAGCCAGTCCCTCCGCCCCTCCGCCCCTCAGCTTCTCAGCTAACTTGTCGCCGACCCCTGAATTACTACATGATGTACTTCGTAGTATTCGGAGGTCTCCCGAATGTGAAACATCCAGCCAATAAAAAAGCAGGTTTCGCTGACCGCTAGGTCGCATTCGATCGCCATCTGCACCGTGCGACATCCATTTCCAACCTTCTCGCCCTATCAACTCCGACCAGCATCCCTACCTGCAGAATTTCTATCGGGCCAGTGGAGAGTAGCAGCCCGTCAAGCGTTTGTGAACAAATCGCTGGGCCCAAACTATCGCGACTAGGAACATAAATTCATTGTCGGTTCACCAACCGGCGTCTGAAATATCAGTAAGTTCCATACCCAGCTGCATACGTCGTACGGCTCTGTATTCGTCCTCGAGTCTAAGGAAGCTTCTATCGCTCTAGATTTATGTTCTAGTGCGACGGAAGACTCTTTGACCAGGCCACGATGACAAAGACTTCGTATGTTGCGGGACCAACGGTAAAAATCAACCAAGTTTAGGGGTAATTGTTTATGATGATGAATCTTGCATAAACCCTTACGATCCCCCCCGGTGATCGTCATCCATTATTCACCATCGTGTTCTTTGATTTCCCTTGATGAGCTTAATTTCCTCTATCCTCTTTTAGGTGACTTAAGGCCGATCATTGTGGCTTCTCACAACCAAGCCATCCGAATACCAAGAATCGACCTTAGGAAACTTGTTACGCTACCTTGGTACTATCCTTAGCACAACCTACCCTTAGTACTATCCCGACCGATACTCGTACTCTTCCAACTACAACTTCACAACTTCAACTCGAAAAATATTTTACGTTCATTATATTTCACTCCTTCTAGAAGTAGCTAACCAAACTTTGGTCCTCACGCCCGGCTACTCGTCCGAAGTTGGCCATTCATACACTCGCTATCCATAAACATCGATATTGCTGGAACTTAGCCCACTTCACTATACGCATCAGATCAGCCCACCTCTCGGAAAGGCGCGATACCCTACAACTCGCCAGGCAATATATTGCTACGAGCTTGCTCTTATTGCTGACCCTCCCCCACACATTCCTTGTTTGGAAAAAATCGAGGCTTTCGGCTACCGGCCTAAGAATCCCGTCCTCTAAGGCCAGCTTTAAGGAACAAAGAAAAACAAAGATAAGATACTGACCACATCCGAGCGTACGGCCAGCACGAGGTCCTTCAGTATTTCTTTGTCGATAACTTCTGCCCTGCAAGGCCTAGGGCGAGGGTCGAGTGTCGCTGCCGCCCCGAGGACAAGGCTTCCCTCTTTCGACCCATAAAGAACCAAGTTGCATTGCTCCTTAACACCAGGATTGTTCCTAAAAACAATGCATTAATAGTTTTCTATCTTTAACGCTCTTTGCCGCCGAGGTTTTTGGATTCAAGAGCGAATCCCGATTCCTCTGCTATACATTCCCTTGTCTGCCCTCCGTCTCTCGTTCCTTGGGCTGCCCCATCCTTCTGGCTACTCACTTCTGAGTTCAGGAAATATACTGCTAGCCGGTACATTGGACAAGCATGTCACCATTACGGCGCAGGATCGCCGCCCTCGGGCCACTCACGCCAACAACGATACTAGCACTTCGGGATTCCGATGTGCCCACTGAAACACAAGAACACGATGCGGCCGCAGTTGCCGCCAATACCATCGCTCCTTTCGCCACATCCCTGAACGGAGTTGACCAACCCGGTAATATGCTTTTTAAGGATATGCTCTGGTGGACGCTGGGCATCATAGCACTCACTGTGCTCGGCATTCGACTTCTCGACGTAGGATGGAGGAAACTGCGTCATGTCTCGGCCATGTCGGCGTCGGCTGAGAGGCAAGTATACTGGAGAAGATCGCAATGGAGCTGGATGCCAAGCTTGAAGAAGCACCTCTTCTACGCACCTCTGTGGAGGAAACGACATAACCGAGTATTCAAACTATCTTCAGCCGTCAGCATGGGTACCCTACCCTCAAGGCTTCACTCCATTATCCTAGGTATCTACCTGTTAAGCAACATGATCTACATGTTCAAGGAGAACTGGTTTCAGGAGAATCGCTACTCCCTAGCAGCCGAGATCCGTGGGCGCTCAGGCACGTTATCTCTCGTCAACATGGTTCCGCTTATCATCATGGCCGGCCGAAACAATCCCCTTATCGTCATGCTACGAGTCAGCTTCGATACCTACAATCTCCTCCACCGATGGATGGGTCGAATGGTGGTGATCGAAGCCGTCATACACACGATCGCCTGGGCCTATGTCGCAGTTGCTGCCGATGGATACGACGGTATGAACTTCAAGCTCATTCACGACGATTTCCTTGCTTCTGGTCTTGCGGGAACAATCGCACTCGTCATTCTCTTTTTCTTCTCGCTCTCTCCGGTACGACACGCCTTTTACGAGACGTTTCTCAACTTCCACATCATCTTGGCCTTTCTCGTCTTCGCCATGACCTGGGTCCACTGTGCGACAGCGCACCTCGAGGGTGGGCTTCCTCAACTTCCATGGATGGTAGCAATCTTCTTGCTCTGGATGGCGGAGCGACTAGCTCGCATGTTTCGCCTGGCCTATAACAACTGGACTAAGAAGAGGGGATTCACCGAGGCTGTCGTGGAACCTATGCCCGGTGAGACAACTCGGGTTACGCTGCACCTGCCTCGTTACGTAGACGTCAAACCGGGAACACACGCATACATCCGGTTCATGGGTATCACCCCTTGGGAAACCCATCCATTCTCCATCGCCTGGGTCGAGCATCATCCGGAGGTCGATGCTCTCGGAGAGAAGTCCGACGAGCAACTCGAATTGAAGAGAGGAACGACGTCCGTTTCCTTCATCATTGGATCTCACACGGGGTTCACCCGACGACTTTTCAACCGAGCGAATAAAGGAGGATCTGACTCCATCCGCATCCGAGCGGCCATGGAAGGCCCCTACGCGGGCCACCACTCGCTCGAGTCCTACGGTCACGCTGTCCTCTTCGCCGGGTCAACGGGCATCACGCACCAAATCTCGTACATCAAGTCGATAATCCAAGGTTTCAACGAAGGGGTTATTGCGACAAGACGGGTCACACTAGTATGGATAATACGTGACACGGAATCGTTGGAGTGGGTGCGACCGTGGATGGACGAGATATTGCGAATGCCAAGGAGGAGAGAGATCTTGAACGTACGCCTATTCGTCACGCGACCCAAGAATACCAAGGAAATCCACTCCGCATCCGCCACCGTCCAGATGCTTCCCGGGCGCCCCAACATCACTACCCTGCTCAAGAAGGAGGTGGAGGAGCAGGTTGGGGCGATGTGCGTCACAGTGTGCGGCCCGGGGGGGTTGGCTGATGACGTCCGACAAGCGGTCCGAGAAGTTCAGGACCAGAACTCCGTCGTCGATTTCGTCGAAGAGAGTTTCACATGGTAAAATTTTCCTACATCTAGGTGCTTAATTGGAAGCTTTCAGACCAGGGATTGTCCATATCTTTGCATTCGAAACAATCATAGCCAGGCGTTCAGGGTGGACGAAATGGGACGGATCATTCATAGCACGGTGTCACCAGTATCGAATACCTACCGAGTTTACAGCGGATTCTAATTGCCGAAGACGTCCAGTATCAACGTTGCTGAGTTTGAGGTTTTCCTTCCCGTTCATATGTAAATATTCATAGCGTTTTGTCAATAAAAAACCTCCAGGTTGGTACCTATTTACCTTACCTAGTAGCACCTAGCCCATTCCAATTGTCACATTCCCCCATGAACGATGTATTAATATTAGTATTTATATACACACATCGCTGATATGCGCGAATACACAGTACTACATGATAAATAGATAGGTACTCGGTATGGATTGCCTGTGATGTTTCCACCTGTAGAGTCCAAACTTGCCCCATTAAAATATCCACCTCCGGTAAGGATCGATGGGTCTGGCTCCTGATGGCTGCAGTACTGTGATGGCTGCTGATGCTGGATAGGATGTTCTACGTAGTATGGTCCGGACTCAAGGTACAGGAATACTTTCCATGCTCCTAGGTGCCAGGACCCGTGGACGGCATGAATGAACGAGACCGTGTGCATGTAACACAAACTTCATTAAATGCACTCGGTATGCTTTGTTGTTCCAATTGGATGAAACCGTTAGGTCATCTTTGCGCACGTCGAATGCTGTGTAAACGCATGTAAATGCATCCACAACGGTTTGGATCGCCTGACTGCGGGGTCAGATATTACATCTATTACCTAGCAGCCTAGCACTACCTAGCACTATGTACCTAGCACTACCTAGCATCAGGGGAACGATGCTGGGTAAAAGGCACTGAGGTGAGATACATGGGGCTCGGCGAGAAGTATAGTGACAGCAAACCCCACTCTACTACCTCTTACTTGCAAGACTATAGGGCGCGCAGGGGTGGAGGAAAGGCGTATGGTAGGTTCGCAGGACGGAATTGAAATTTTTATTAAAGAAAATAGTTCGTCAAAGTGGGAAGCGGGAAGCGGGAAACGGGAAGTGGGAGAGACTGAACTCTGACTCACGAGTTTGAACCATTACCAACGTGTTCCGTGTTTTTAAATTCCTTTCATACCAATTTCATTGACATCTAGAAATAGGATCATTCCAAGTCCCTACCTAGTACTTATATTTACATGGAAATCTAAATATCAACAATCTTCATCTCTCAAAGGTTATACAAAGTACGATTTCAAGCCTCTTTTATTTTATGACAGCAAGCCCCGCGTCACACCCCCCTCCCCCCAGCAGAGCAGCGCGGACCGTCCCACCATCATCATGCCGATGTAAGTCAGTTGAAGTTGCACCTACAAGCCAAAAATTGAAACAAAACGACACTTTAATATATCAATTGCTCCAATTGGGTTCGCTGCATTATAACTTCAAAAGCTCACGTTCGACTTGTTGTACAGGCTCAAAGAACCCTCCAAAAAATATAAGAAATTCACCCCTCTAAACCTACCAAATCGCCAATGGCCTTCTAAGACAATTGACAAAGCTCCAAGATGGCTGGCAACCGACTTAAGAGATGGCAACCAGAGTCTGGTAGACCCAATGGTTTGTACAGTGGCGCTTCTCATATGCATGGACATGATCTGATTGGAATTTACCACAGAACGGTGACGAAAAATGGAGATTCTTCAAGATGCTGGTCGACCTTGGCTACAAGGAGATTGAAGTGTCCTTCCCCTCGGCGTCGCAAACCGATTTCGACTTTACCAGACGCCTCGTAGAGACCCCTGGTGCCGTCCCCGACGACGTCTGGCTACAAGTTCTCGCACCATGCCGCGAAGACCTCATCCGTCGCACCGTCGACTCTCTGAAAGGCACCAAGAAGGCTCTCCTACACATATACCTTGCGACGAGCGAATGTTTCCGTCGCATCGTCTTTGGCTTCTCAGAGGAAGAAAGCATCAAGAGAGCTGTAGCTTGCACCAAGTATGCTCGGTCTATCACCAAGGATGACCCATCGCAGGCCGGTACAGAGTGGGCATTCGAGTTTAGTCCGGAGACATTCTCGGATACCAGCCCTGAATTCGTGATCCGAATTTGCGAGGCTGTCAAGGCTGCCTGGGAGCCAACGGTTGAGAATCCCATCATCTTCAACCTCCCAGCTACGGTCGAGATGTCCACACCGAACGTCTACGCAGACCAGATTGAGTACTTCTGCACTAACATCAGCGAACGAGAGAAGATCTGTGTCTCTCTCCACCCGCACAATGACCGGGGATGTGCAGTTGCTGCCGCAGAGCTGGCCCAGATGGCAGGAGCCGATCGTGTAGAAGGATGTCTCTTCGGAAACGGTGAGCGGACTGGAAACGTTGATCTGGTCACCCTCGCCTTAAATCTCTACACCCAGGGAGTTCACCCCAAGATCGACTTCTCTGATCTGAACCGAGTTGTCGACACTGTCGAGATATGCAACAAAATCCCTGTCCACCCCAGAGCGCCATATGGTGGTTCTCTTGTCGTTTGCGCTTTCAGCGGTTCGCACCAAGACGCCATCAAGAAAGGGTTCATGCAGCGGGAGAAGGACGGAAAATCGTACGAAGACCACTGGCAACTGCCGTATCTCCCTCTCGACCCGCAAGATATCGGTCGTACATACGAAGCTATCATCCGTGTCAACTCGCAAAGTGGCAAGGGTGGCGCCGCTTGGATTATCCTGCGCAAACTCAACCTTGATCTTCCCCGAGGCTTGCAGATCGCATTCAGTAATGTCGTCCAGAGGAAGGCCGATGAGCTTGGCAGGGAGCTTCTTTCGGCCGAGATCACCGACTTATTCGAGAAGACATACTTCCTCCAAGATCACCCCCGGTTCAACATTATCGATTACTCCATCTCGTTTGACCGATCGTCATCGCCGGCGCCGCCGGCGGCTGGAGGCATCCAAGACGCGAAGAACCTGGCGCGTGTTTTCGAAGGCATCATCGCTATCGATGGCAAGGAATACCAGCTTCGAGGTCGCGGCAATGGTCCCATCTCATCGCTGGCAAACGCTCTGAAGAGTGTAGGCATCGACCTAGATGTCGCTGACTACAAGGAACACGCCATAGGAGGCGGCCGAGAAGTCAAGGCAGCTACGTACATCGAATGTACAGCCAACGACACATCGCAAAAGGTTTGGGGTGTTGGAATACACGAGGATGTGGTACAGAGCTCTCTCATAGCTCTGCTCAGCGCAGCTAGCAACGTAAGTACCTTCGAAATATTCCTTTCTGGCTTACCATACAGCTGACAAAGTACTTTGAACAGTTCATCCTAAGCCGGCCAGGAAGCCCCGTCATGTCCAAACATTCCCCCCGAAGAACCCTCAGCCGCGAACTGAATCTCAACAATGGCGAACTGAAAGTACCATCCCTCACCAATGGGAACGGCAAGGCTCACGATAGCCCTTCGGAAGCAGTCCGGGTTTTAGAAGCTAAGGCGAATGGGATGTAAATTTTGTGAGAAATCACGAAATTTGTAGCGAGACTGCAGCATTGGGAAAGAGGGGCACGCAATGCACACGATCTATCAGCTTTTAAGAATGGTCCTATTCAGTCATCTCGCCTGGTGCTGGTATCCATCCCTCCATCCCTTCATGAAGGGTCAATTGTCGGTGTGCACCCGCATTCGCGACATATGGGCAAGATATACGCTAGGCTTATCGAGATTGCATCTCATACGCACATACGCATATGTTACGGAGTATTTAAAAGTTAGCATTCGTAGTCACTTAAATACAAGAAAGAGTAATATTCGAAAACGTTTGAGGTATTATTGATGGATTTGCGAATCGATATATCACTTACTCACCCCCCTTTTCATCAAAAACAAACGCAATTGTGTGGGAATAGGGGCACAAGTGCATACTGGACAACTAACCGTGAAATGCTTAGCAGAATTTCCAGAATTTCTACTGTGTCACTGGGCAATTGAACGAATGCGGGGAACCTTGAAAAAAGAAAAAAGGAATACCACACATAGGTAAGTACCTAAGTACCGAAGCTGGAAGAATTGACAATCCGCATTCCGGTTTCGCAAACGCCAGATTGAAGAGCAAAAGCAGGAGCAGGAGCAGGAGTAGGTTGCACCCTGAACCTCTTCAGATCTTGGCGCAGCAGCAGTGACTAAGGCTGCTAAGGTACGTAATAATCAAACAGATATAAGTAGCGTCGAGTAACTGGGGCTTGAACTGTACCTTTGCGCATGTATCATGTACCTAAACTGCACCTACATGCGGATTGAGTTGCCGCGCTGCAGGTAGGAGGCACCTTCTAGATTGAAGATCCTGCGGGGATAACATTGTAGCGAATGATACCTCAAGAGCTCTAGTCTTTCTAACTCTGCTCCTTGGTTCAGGTAAGAGTTGAATTTGATGTGCGGATGTACAGAGTACATGGTATTGGCAAAAAGGTACATGACCATGGAGGGGTGATAAGTACCTACCTGCCTGGTTGGCGTTGGATGTCCAGGAGTTGTGGCTCACCGTTATTTTGACTGTGCACACCTCACTTTGTTTTTGCACCTTGGGAAACCACTATTGTAGATTTCTATTTTCTCGAGAAGATAATAGAACGTTTTCTTTTTTTTGTTAATGAGTCAAACCTTGGTCAAATTCAACAGTTTACGTTCCACACTCACTTTCTTTATCCTTTTTTTTTCTATCCTCTCAGAGCTCTCTCAAAAAAAGGCGAGACCACGCTACCTAGTAGATAAACCAATACTCTTAAACGGCTTATCGACCTATCGACCTATCAACCCCTCTACGCGCGTCGGCTTTTCTAGCAACTTCGTCCTTACTTGCCTACTTACCTACCTACTACGTATGTACCTGCGCTACCTACCTTAGCACCTGGGCACTCACCTCAATTTCAATATCCTGCCTCAGGTTCGTAGGTACCTGTTCCGATATTCGCAACTTTTGAAGGGAACGACAATCTTGATACCTTGGTTGCTATACTAGGTGTCGATCCTACTAGGTAAGGACGAGCCTTTCTATCTGTGTACGTTTTTTTTTTTCTTGGGGCGACCCAGGACGCAGGCTCGTGATTGTCAACAAAAGAAAAAGAAAAAAAACACAATAAAAAAAAGGGACCCGCTGCAGCACTCCGCCTACCTCGTTAGGTTTTTATTTAGGGAGCCCAGAAAAAAATAAGTCGCTACCGGCGCACTCCAAATCGACGACTAACCACTGGCGACTTCTACATTTGCATTCTTTAATTTCTACCTCCTGCTACCAATCTGCTACCTACCTACCCTCTTTAACTCCTACCTTCTACTACCCAGTACCTACCTACCTACCTACCTACCTACCTACCGGCCTACATACTCACTACTTGGACTTTGGACCTTGGACTCACCTGCACCTGCACCATCGGTACAAGTCTTTCGTCCCTTTCTCCCAAAACATTTTTTTCCCCTTCTTCCTTTCCATCCTCTCCTTTAACGCTGTCTACAAGACAAAAATAAATCGTCATCTGTCTCGGATTGGTCTTAATTAACCACCGAGGGCATTCTTTTGCGTTCTAACTTGCTAATTCCTACCAGACTTTAATCAAATCATTTGACGTTCGGTCGTCCATTTTTACGAAGCAAGCAAGCAACACCCCCCCTTCGTAAATTCCACTACGCACTACACAACTCTCTACCTATCGCCTACCCCCCATTAGCCACCCCCCAAAACTCGAAATTCGACAATCTGGATTCCAAATAAAAAAGAATTCACCAGCAAAGGAACAAGGTCTCCCGCGCAGACAACATGGCTGACAACAGTGATATCAACACTGTTCTCAGCAACTCGCTGTCCCCAGGTATGTCGTTATTTTATGAATGCTGATCGTCTTGAGCCGCATCGCGTGTCCCATGTCTGATCCTACACGTCATGTCTGCCCCGAGCTTCTCTGCTGACATTTACCTTCCTTTTAGATGCGGCCACGCGAACGGGCGCTGAGCAACAGCTCACCCAAGCTGCCGAGACCAATTTTGTGAGTTGCCATTGCCATGTTCAATGTCATGACTAGCTGTGGAGTAGCTAACGGATTGTTTCTTTTCAGCCTCTATACCTTGCGACCCTAGTCCAGTCCTTGGCGGACGAGAATGGCCAAGGCAACATTCGAGTCGCTGCAGGTCTAGCTCTGAAGAACGCCTTTAGCACCCGCGAATACGCTCGTCAGCATGAACTGCAGGCCAAATGGCTCCAGCAGACCGACCAGGAGACCAAGAATCGAGTCAAGGAGCTTTCGCTCCAAACCCTCTCTTCCAGCAATGCGCAAGCTGGCCAGGCTGCGGCACAGGTCATCGCCTCTATCGCTACCATCGAGCTCCCCAGAAATCAATGGCCAGACCTGCTGCAGGTTTTGGTGCAGAACGTTAGCGCTGGCGCGCCTCATCAGAAGCAGGCTTCGTTGACTTGTATAGGCTACATCTGCGAGAGCCAAGATGCCGAGCTGCGAACCGCCTTGATCGGTCACTCTAATGCCATTCTCACAGCTGTCGTCCAGGGCGCACGCAAGGAGGAGACCAACAACGAGGTCCGATTTTCTGCTATCTCCGCGCTTAGCGACTCTCTTGAGTTCGTCGGCAACAACTTCAAGCATGAGGGCGAACGAAACTACATCATGCAAGTTGTCTGCGAGGCGACCCAGGCCGATGATGCGCGTATACAGCAGGGCGCCTTCGGTTGTCTCAACCGTATCATGGCTCTCTACTACGAGAACATGCGCTACTACATGGAGAAGGCCTTGTTTGGTCTGACGATCCTAGGTATGAAGAACGAGGACGAAGACGTAGCAAAGCTCGCTGTTGAATTCTGGAGCACCGTGTGCGAGGAAGAGATCAACATCGAGGAGGACAATGCGCAGGTATGTATATGAACTGGCGCAGGATTTCTTACTCTCGTCGAGGCTAACGAATGATCGAATAGGTCGATTCCGCCGATCAGATGCGTCCTTTCTACAACTTTGCCCGAGTCGCAACTACCGAGGTTGTGCCCACTCTCTTGCAGCTTCTTACCAAGCAAGATGAAGACGCGACGGATGATGAATACAACCTTTCGCGAGCCGCGTATCAGTGTCTTCAGCTTTATTCGCAAGCTGTTGGACCTAACATCATTCCACCGGTTATCCAGTTCGTTGAGCAACATCTCCGATCCGAGGACTGGCACTTCCGTGAGGCTGCTGTGGCCGCATTTGGCGCCATTATGGAAGGCCCAGATGAGAAGGTTCTCGAGCCTATTGTCAAGCAAGCCTTGCCCATCCTGATTAGCATGATGGAGGACAGCTCGACTTTTGTCAAGGACTCCACCGCCTACGCCCTGGGACGTATCACCGAAGCTTGCTCGCCAGCTATCGACCCCGAGGCTCATCTTGATCCTCTGATCCGATCTTTGTTCGCCAACATCCACGACAGCAAGATGGCGGCATCTTGCTGCTGGGCACTGATGAACCTGGCGGAGCGTTTCTCTGGCGACCTGGATGCCGCGACGAACTCTCTCACGCCTCACTTCAACCAGAGCGTGCAGACCCTTCTGACTGTGACTTCGCAAGCTGGATCGGAGACTGCTGTCCGCACCACCTCTTACGAAGTTCTCAGCGCTTTCGTCCAGCATGCGGCAACCGAAAGCTTCCCAGCCGTCGCACAACTTTCCGATGTGATAATCAAGCGACTGGAGGAGACTATTCCGATGCAGAGCCAGGTCGTCAGCATAGAGGACAAGATCGCACTAGAAGAGATGCAAACCAGCCTGCACAGTGTTCTCCAAGCCATCATTCAACGACTTGAGAAGGAGATTTCTCCCCAGGGTGACAGGATCATGCAGGTCTCGCTTCAAATCCTGAGCACGTCTGGTGCCAAGTCCAGCGTTCCCGAGTCCATCTTTGCCACGATCAGCGGTCTTTCAAACGCCATGGAGGAAGACTTCGCCAAGTACATGGATGCTTTCACGCCATTCCTCTACAACGCCCTCGGAAACCAAGAAGAGCCCAGTCTCTGCTCTATGGCTATCGGCCTAGTCAGCGATATCACTCGATCCATGGGCGAGCGTAGCCAGCCGTACTGTGACAACTTGATGAACTATCTGCTGAACAATCTCAGGGTTTGTATCCCTAATTTCTGGCTACCCCTTTTTCATTGCCTCATTTGACGTATTTATGTTATTTATTAAGACACATCTAACACATTACGCAGAGCACAACCCTATCGAACCAGTTCAAGCCTGCCATCCTTCAGTGCTTCGGCGATATCGCGAATGCTATTGGCGGCCACTTCGAGACGTACCTATCTGTCGTCGCGCAAGTTCTGCAACAGGCTGCGACCGTCACTGCTGCTCCTGATGGATCTTATGAGCTCTACGACTACGTCATCTCTCTTCGAGAAGGAATCATGGATGCATGGAGTGGCATTATTGGTGCCATGAAGCTGAGCGGCAAAAGTCAGTACCTACCCTTTCAAGACCGACACGGCAACACTAACAATCGAAAAGCCGCTGTTCTCCAGCCATACGTACAGTCCATCTTCCAGCTACTACACATCATCTCTC
This sequence comes from Hypoxylon rickii, assembly GCA_902806535.1. NCBI lineage: Eukaryota > Fungi > Ascomycota > Sordariomycetes > Xylariales > Hypoxylaceae > Hypoxylon > Hypoxylon rickii. The sequence continues at coordinate 46,747 of CADCWY010000003.1, forward strand.
AGGACATGAACCGTAGCGAGCCGCTTATGCGCTCGTGCATGGGTGTCATTGGGTAAGGCGATATTGCTGTTTATACATTTCCTTCATGACAATGCTGACGAATGTGATAGCGACCTAGCTGATGCATTCCCCAACGGCGAGCTTGTCGATGCTTTCCGACAGGATTGGTTGACCGCCATGATCAAAGAGACCAAGACGAACCGCGAGCACCAGGCTCGTACCATCGAGACAGCCCGATGGGCTCGAGAGCAGGTCAAGCGACAACTTGGTGGCTCCGCCTCCGTTATGCAGCAGACATGAGCCCCATATCAAGTCGCTTTGGCCATTCTTAACCCCCCTCCCACCCAAACGCATTATTGCGAGCCTCCCGACAAGCAAGTCCGGCGTACGTCTGGCCTTGTATAACAAAGTTCGGAGGTGAACCCAGCAGCACCCATCCCCAACGCCAACCCCCTCCCATCCCATCCCCCCTTCCAGTTCCCACGTTAAACGATGCCCCGTCATGTGTATATAGAACCCCTCCCTACCTTAGTAATCCAACATCTGTGACATCTATTCTTCAAGGAAACCCCAATCACGACACGCACACCTCACGCCCCATACCCTGCCATGTTTGCTGAGTTTTCCTTCGGTTTGGACTGCAAAGCCATAACGGAGATATGTCTAGTCCCTTTAGAGAGAATCAAGAATCACGTCATGTATGCCCCCAACTTCGGACGGGGCCACGAATTCATGTAAAAGGAGTCGAGGAAGATATGAGGATGATGAATGCTGAGACGGGCCATTGGGCCCAAAACAAAAATCCATGGGGTCTGCCTACTTCAAGTGAATAGACAGAGAACACCCGTTGGAAATATCCCGACTCACCAGCAACCCTTTAGAGGGTTGTATCTAGTGAAGTTCGGGATCAACACCACAAACCCAGGACATGGTAGGAATGGACAAGCCGGTTCTCCTACTCGATCGGTCGGCCTGCAGCCCCCCTACATTGTACGCATGCACACATGCACGAAAGATCCAGATTGCCAAATCGTTGTTTTGTGTGTTCTCGCATCGGACGTCACGTGAGCATTTTACGGCAAAGCCGCCAAGTTGCAATGAACGACAGGAACGATTCCATGGTCCAAGATTGTGCTGCGAGCATTCTGTGGGCGGTTCATTGGCTTTGGGTCTACCACCGTCTCGCCTCCAAATCATACCCGGTTTACGCGCGGATGGTTTGCGTCCATGACAACGTAGGCGAGGTAGTGAGTGTCGAGCTGATATAGAACAAATAAAAGCCCTTTCCACCCCTTCTTGTAGCCGTATCTTTGCTTGGTGCTTGTTGTAATGCGAGTTATCGCCAAAAACCTTGAACTTGTTATGGTCAGGTCTTGTAGACAATAGAAATCATGGCATTGATGTAATTTTTAAGCCTGTATATCCGGAGCCTACCTAGTAGTCATCCTTATACGTCTATGATCTACTAACCTACGAGACTATAATGAGTGGCACATAGTCGGCAAGTGGATATAATTGCGGTGATTTGAATTATTCGAATAATTAGATAGATAGATACCCTCAGGCTATATAAACAATTTACTCCAACTCGTCCACCATTGTCATAGCCGCAAGTAATAACATCACGCCCTATTTCCCAAGCCATACATATCCCATTCCCTAGATCCAACATATATGTAAGAAGCCATCTGGTATCCAATATAAGAACAATATACCTAGGTAGTCATAATCCCTCGAGCCCTCGGACTATCCCCCTAAACCAGACCTCAGACAACCCCCACGATTCCCACCCCAAGCCACGCCGCGCTCATGGCTACGGCGGCGGCAGGTAGCTCGGGATCTCGTACGCGCCGTACATGACGCCGGCGGCGTCCGTCGTCGCGAACTGGCCGCCGGCGCCGTCCACCAGCATCTGCAGGTTGTTGTCGAAGCCGTCGTTGAGGGCCGCCGGCGCCGCCGACGGGTACTCGGCGTAGTACGGCGCGGGGCCCGGGTACGCGTGCGAGAGCACGCCGAGGCCCGGGTATAGCTGCGGCGGGTAGGCCGGCGGGGGCGAGGCGGGTGGGCGGTGGGCGCTGTTGTGGGTGTGGGTGTGTTGTATGGGGCTTGCGATAGGGGCGGGAGACACACGGGCTGGGCGTAGCCGGCGGGGCGTGTTGGAGCGGCGCGAGGCGGTGGTGCGGTTCGCTGCCGGCGGTCTTTCTGTTGGAGGCGGCTGCACTGCGGTCTTCGGGTGGATGGTGTGTTGGCGGCGTCGAGCGCAGGCGGGTGAAGTCGACGGAGTCGGATTGCAGGCCGCTGGTCGTGGTGCGCGGGTGCATGACGCTGAGGGCGTAGGGCTGGGGTTCTTTCTGTGGGTGGGGAGGGGGGGTTAGCTTTGGCTAACTGGTAAGCTACCACGCGGGTAAGGGAAGGGGGAGGGAAGAGCAGGCAGCGTACTCCGTCGGTCATGGTGCCGGCCTGGAACAGGATGCGGTTGGGGTTGGAGTCCTCGTGCCACTTCTCCAAGCCGTTGCACCAAGTCTCGGCCAGGGGCCACGCCTTCTGGCACCCGCGCAGGACGCGCACGATGTGGCTGTACATCTTGCGGCCCTCGGCCTGGATCGTCTCGAGGTTTTGGCCTACGTGCTGGGCGTCCACTGGATCATGCGTTAGTACACCGGTGTTGTTCGGAAATGATGCGTAGTTCGTCGGACGGGGGAAAGCGTACGCTGGGGGAATTTACACAAGTAGGAAGCGAGCAATCCACAGCCATATATGATGAATCCCTAGAAATGGATGAGTGGGTTAGTGTCTGCCCAGATCGTAGGGAGCGTAGGCTTACTGCCATCTGCGAGCCTATCCTCTCTATCTCGAAGCCGTCTTCGTAATGAGCCTCAATTTGCGAGTACAGCTTCCTGACGTTGAAGAACAGCTCAGCCGCCATATCTTTGTAGAATCTGACTTCAGGGCTTGAGGGGTTCCCTTGGGCGTGACGGATCATCCTAGGAGTAATACGTATAAGTATCAAGCATCTGAATGGACTTTCAAGCTTCGGCCCAGAGAGCACTTACTCTTCCATGTACTCCTTGCGGAGGACGATGTGGCATAGGCGCATACACCCGGTAAGGCCCAGATACGACTAGGGATTGATAATGTCCCAAGTTAGCGATGCATCCAGAGCAGTCGAGCAAGGGTACAAGTCCTTACCAAGTCTTCCCCATACGCCTCATGGCCCCGGAGCAAAACCACACTAAATCTATGTTCGTCCGGGAGATTGTTCTCGAAGTCTAGCAGTCTGCGGTTCAACTTAGCGTACTCGCTGGCCATGTCATTGGGTTGTCCGCATCTCTTATTGAAAAGGACTCGTCGAGCAACAATCCCCCAGAGATTATGTACTTGCATGAGAGAGGCGAACAAGGACCTGGGGTTCAGGGACGTGAGAGAGGGGTCGTGGAGGGCGGGAGGTGTCCCCTCGAGGGCTGAGCGCCGATCGGGAATCTTGCCTTCCTCGAACTCGGCCTCGCTGCTGGGAAGAAGCGCGGTGATGTCCCCAGGCGCGAGGGACAATGGCTTGTATGGGCCGGAGCTAAGGTTATCTTGACCTAAGATACTGAGTTAGGAGAGGTTGGTTTGGTCTGCCCGGTTCAACATACTGTGTAACATCCACTATATGTTCAGCATTAAATACGTTAGCTCTTGACTAGAATTGGAGCAGATAGAAGAGAGAGCGATTCGCATGTTGAAGCAGGGTCCAAAGAGCTCAAAGCAGTGGGTTAACATACAAACGTGCGCCTAGCAGACTCCGCCCGTACGCGATGCTCCACGGGGGACTGCGCCGTGATAGGGCTGTACGCTTCCTCTCGATGCAGCCGCATCAAGGCAGCCATGCGGAAGGCGATACCTGCGCTGATCTTTTCCCGGTGAGAAGGTTGCGACAACAGCTAGCAGGCTAGGGCGGTATCTTACGTAGCTCGTGTTGGACTTGCCGCAGCCCTGCTCGGCGATGCTCAACAGGTAGAACGCCTGGCATCTCTCGAGGGTGGGCTGTTGGTATAATTCATGGACTGCGAGAAACTGGGCCTTGTGCATGAACTCGGTCGCCGCCTTCAGGCCATCGCCGTAGGCCTCTCGCAAAGCTTTGTTGAACCTGGCCGAGATGGATAGGATGCTCAGGAGGAGGAACGCGCTCATGGACGGAAGGTTATCTTGAACCTGCAGGGGGAACCGCTTCTTGGGGATGAAGCCCAGCTGGTAATAGTTTCTAGTAAAGGTGTTGATGCCGTCCACGATAGACTCGACGGACGGAAGAAGATCACCATCATTTTCTAATATGTGGGGTTTGTAGTCAGCCAGAGCGTTGCGCACGAAGCCGGGGGATGAAGGCGCCTCCTTCTTGACTTTGACGTCGGCCTTGGCCTTCTTGTCAGCTCTCTGGCGCGGGTGGCGGAACAGCCGATCCTGGTCCGTGTCACCGCGGATGGGAAAAACGCTGAAGAAATGTTAGCTAAGCTAAGTCAACGTATGGTGCTGCGCATCTAATTGCCTACCATTCTTCGGGTACGTTCGCTTCGAGACACGACTTGCAAGGGGGTGCTTTTTCGTGGATGCATTTGCTGCGCATGCGCCGACATCTGCGATTTAAGGGTTAAATAAAGACTGAAATGACATAAGTCTTCGTTCAAGGATAAGACGCCGTACCTTCGACACGCGATGGGCGCTCGGCGCTTGATAGGGGGGACGCTAGGGTCCGGGGTGGCGACGGACGATGCGGTCGGCGGTGGAGACGGAGAAGCGGGTTGGGTCTCGGGGTTTGGCATCATGGCCATTACCCGGCAGGTATAGTACCTGGTAAGTATAGACCCCGGCTTAGTGAGAGGCACAGTATCTTTTTAGGGGTCTCGGATAGGTTGCTTCGGAGCTTTACAGTCACACAGCAGTCCCAATTTAGGAGCTGGACCGGCCGTGTAACTAACAGCTAGCTCAGCCGACCCCATGAAATCGAGACCGCGTTTGCAGATAGCTAGTCTGGTTCCGGTCTGGGTTCTGGTTCTAGTTTGTGTCCTATCATCCCAGGTCCCAGGTCCAAGGCCTTGGTATCAAGTCCAAAATCGAATAGGACGATGGTGGTATCTAAATACGGCTTGTTTATGGTAAAGGATACAACCTATATCGGAATTGGGGGGAAATTAACACAAGATGGATGGACGGAAGAATAGGAAGGGAATGGTTGGACCAAATACTTGTAGCTGGGTAGCCTTACGGGATTAACGAGATTCTGTTGATCTCGCGGAAGAAAACGAGTTGTCCCCCTTGTCGCCCTGACCCCCTGTCATTTCTGATACCACCTTGTTGACGACTTTAATGGCCAGTGGTAGCTGGAGGTTCAGCTCGGTCCTAGCTATGGGTATGGGTGCTAGGTAGGTAGGTATACAGGTGATCTTAGGTGAAAGGGGTCATAAGCAAGAGGAGGGAAGCGGGAAAGGCTTGCGTCACAACGTGCTGCGGGTTTCACATGCGGTAAAAAGTCAAAGTGAGATTGGATGGGATTGATATGGATATCATTATATCATGAATGTATTTGAAGATGAAATCGCAAATTGATTTGATTTGGCATCTGGCTGTATAAGCTCGAATATCTGCATGAATATTGCCAATGCATAAGAACATAACGAAAGCATGGGCATACTACGTACATTATCCACGGATGTAACGCCGAGTATATCGATAGGCGCTCGGACTTGGCTGCCTGCTGCTGAATATGGACAGGTGGAAAGGTGGATAGGTAGGACAGAGAGCTGGAGCTGGAGGGTAGGGGGTAAAATGAAATGTCAAGTATCATAGATGTATCTCCAAATGTCCAAACAGAGACGACGATACAAACGGCCTCCGCGCATTTTGTATGGGCAGAAAACAGACAGAATCAAGACCACGACCCACCTTGCCATCCCAACCCAGTTCCCCCAAATCCCGGGGAAGGATCCCAAGCCCGTGATCCTGCATGCACGTATCAAACTCGTCGCTTGTTCTGTGCACCTTATTACAACCGCTTCCCGTCAACATCCAACATCCATCAAGTTTCTCGTCCAGACCTCGCCAGAACCCGAACCGGTGTGAGGGCCCCCCACACGCCACAAGCCAGACACCCACCCATCCCCCTCACCTAGGTTAGACACCACGGTGTAGCCCAAACGGCAGCCATACCTGGGCTATTGATTCCAAGGCAGCCACCTCCCTCGCCGCTACGCCGCCGCCACAAGCCACCGAGCGGCTCTTCCCCGGCGATCGCCGGCCCGTGATTCGAGGGTGTCTCGCGATATGACCGGTGAAGGGGACAGTGGCTTGCTTGCTTGCTTGCTTGCCCTCAAGCCCAGATCTCCAGCTCTTAGTTCTTCCCAAGGCGGTAGCGGGACGGCGCCAAGAGTGCGCATTCCATGGGTGTAGTACCGTGTGCAAGTGATCGCCCGCCGCCCACCGAGTGCCACATCTGTCCGTCATGCTCCCAAGGCGCCGGGTAGTTCGATGGTCTGGGTACCTGGTTGGCTTGGCCATGGCGGGTACCGTCGACGGAAGAATCCGACGCAAGCCCAGACCGGTAGTTTGAGAGCCGAGGTTGTCGCTGCAGTTGGCGTCTGTGGATCGTGCTCATAGATGCTGATGGGGATGTCACGGGTTGTTCGTCAGCGGCAAATCATTCTCACCTAAGCCCAACAACTACATACCCACGTACCTGCTATATAGGTAGGTGTATACTAGTATCAGGTGTGGCGCTCGGTCAGCTAGCTGGCGAGTCTCATCTCTCGGCTTCCTGCCGACCCGCAACACGTGGGGTTAGTTAGTTGTGGACTGGTACCGCCGTGTCACGGTAGGGAAACCTATGAAACAACAAGCGAAGTAGATGTCCTGATTTCGTTGTTGCCAGTCTTGATTCATTGAGCTTCGCGAATCTGGCCCTAGGCCGTCTCTAGAGATAGCCAACAAGCAATGCTACGCCTTTGGGCGCCTAGAAAATGCTGGGAAGTAATTGGTTAGGGATGATAGTAACCTACAACGAACACAACGCGAACACCAGAACGAAACCAAAGGCATAGAGGCTAGATAGGTTGTCACAGGCCATAGACACTAAGATTTCATGAAAAGAACCGGGTATCACCACATATTAATCTAGTAAAACTACCGCGTGTCTTCGCACCGGAGCGCAACGTGGTATTGTGCAAAAAAAAACCATCCTATTAAGTGATACGAGCTTTTCGGACCTCCGTAGTCGCGTCCTCGTTGATGAACACTTGCTATGCCCCAAGCCCCGCGAGCCCCTCCTTTTGAGCTCGCAGCGCAAGTCCCGGTATATCAACCCTATAAGTCCTACAGTCCCAAAGCCGATCCAAAGTCCCCGAGAAGACGTCCTTCTCTGCCCGGGGACTTCTTGCTTACCCTCACCCGAGACAAAATAAAAAAACAACAAACTCCAATAAACGCCAATCCGCTAAAATGCTGCTCCAATGCCGGCACCACGACCCAATCGCCACGAATCGCCACTCGCGGCGATCTCTAATCACTAGTTATTATACATATGGTCTAAGTGCCAGCGCTTACGGAGTATGTACGCGCGAACATGATGCAATGTCTAAGGGAATGAACTTTTATGCGGATGAAAAGCAAAAAGGGGGCATTAGGAGGGTATAGTCGTTACTTCAGGAATTCAGGAATCAAGGAGAAACTTCCTTGTTGGAAGCGCTGGGAATCGCGAGCGAAAGCCGTTTGGCTCCTGTCAGCTCCGGAGACTGGTTCGACTCTTCGGAAATGGGAACGGGGGCTGGCTGGCTCGGCGTCTCCTCGGTTTTTTGGTTGATGGGATCCGCAGTGGTCTGTTCCAACGGCTTCTCGTCTCGTTCAGGTACGGGTTCGGGTTCAGGTTCAGGTTCAGGTTGCTTTAGGGTGGATTCAGATTCGCTGGTCCCAGTCGAAGGACCCGTAATCTCGTCTTTCTTGTTTTCGTCAACAGAAATTCTCGGAGCATCCTGGCTAGTTCGAATGGACCTTTCGCCAATGCTACTGGAATTTCCGTGGTTGACTGTTGGGATGACACCACCCCCTATGCGGCTCCAGAACATCTGGTCCCGCAACCGGACGGATTCTTCCCATGCGGCTCGCTCAGAGTCAGCATCCTCAGCACGCCAGTGTCCATCTTTGACCAAGCGTAAGAAACCGAGGAAATCACATGTCGACCTCACGCGGTCAAGACAGTACTTGCAAAGAGGGTATCGCTGAGCTGACTCCGACTCGCTCGTCCGGAAGCGATGGTTCCGTAGATGTGACGTGTCCTTACGCGCCTCACCGCAGAGCGAACAAGGGTAAAATTGAGGTTTGCTGATAGATTGGAATGGGGTATTCGTGGGGACCGGCTCTACAACCAGAGTGCCTTCGATCATTGCGTGCAGCACGGACCGACGTGCCAGCCAAGAAAGACCGGGCGCCATGTCGAGACGCAATGTAGGTTCGATGTCCTCGGCTAGCACTCTCTTGTAAAACTTGGTGTCTTTCAATGGCGGCAACACAATGGATGAAGCAGATCCTGCACTAAGAGCCGAAGCGGGCGTATTCGGTGTTTGCGGGGAAGCATTCGAGCTCGGCGTCCCGACAGTGCTCAGTGACCCAGTTGACGAATTGGATGGGGCTTTGTGGTGCCCAGAACCACCCAAGCCTAGAAGAGGGTTCAGTCCACTATACGACCCAGAAGAGGCGCGGCTGTTCGATGCATTCCTAGAAGTCTGTAGGAGTGACACGAAGTCATCGTAAGAAGGGAGGTCGGTCCTAAGCACCGGGTGAATGATATGAGGGAGATTCGTCGGGTAGGTAGGGGCTAGCGGCTCGACAGCACTGCGGTGTGAACCGCCCTCGGATATTTGGGTGTCGCTGTCTCTGGAATCGAACTTGCTAAACCCAGGTGACGAAGGCGTGGTACCGCTATGATCATCGCGCTCGGCTTGCATCTGCTCCATGACAAGCTTGAGCTCCGCTAATTGTTCCTGTTGGAATTTCAAAAGGCCCTCGGTATCGGCTAATTGCGCTTTCAATTGCTCGTTCTTCCGGTGAAGGGTCTCTTGATCCTTTTTAGCGTCCTCTTTCGCCGTGATCACCATTCTGTTTGCCTCCTCGAACAGGGAAACTGTGAGTGTTTCTAATTCCTGCTCAATCTTCCTCTTGTCCTTTTCGACCTCAGTCCGTAGTCTCTTCTCCTCAACTATCCGCGCGAGAAGTTTGCTCTTTTCGGCCTCGACACTCTTGCGCTTAACCCAAACGTCGCCAGACAATAATTCCTGCTGTCGTGTCACGATTTCTTCTAATTCTCGAATTCGTGCCTGAGAAGCTTCCAAATCTTGCCTTGCTTCCGAAAGCGTGTCATCGAGGTTGGTCTGGTGGTTGATCGCGTTGATGAGTTTCGTGCTGAGTGCGGCAACCTCGTCGTCTAGGTCGGGATGGTGGTTGCTGCTCTCCGATGTACTCAAGACGCGTGTCCTAGGGTCAGGAATGGTGCTATGGTCTTGGTCTACCATTAAAGAGTTCTGCGATGGCATTCGCCTAGGCCTAGGGGAGCTGTGGCTTATCGGAGCCATCATTTCGGTTGCATTTGACGAGGAATGCGACTTCGCTGGCGATCTCGACCGGGAGATGGCGGACGGCGACATGCTCGAAAGGGAGCGAAGGTGGCCGAAGGTACGCTGCGGGCCGGGGCTCGGGGCCCGGTGCTGCGACCAAGCAGCGACGTGGATGAAGCTTGACCCGTTCATGTCAGTATGACAAGCAATAGGGGGTCGTTATATAATTCGATAGTTTAGGTTGTAGACAAATTGGCATAGATACAAAGATCTAAATGATTGAGTACGTTCAGAGAAGGGTTCAACTTACGAATCCAGCTTGACGGCTGGTGGACCTAGAGGTCCGAAAGACACTACAACCAACTCTTGAATGCTCTGTGCGACAGGTAGATGATCGGAAGATAGACGTCAAGATACTAAATTACTTTATATGAAACCAAGCGGACGTCCAAGGGCAGGGCTGTTCATGGGACTGATGTGGCGCAATGGTTGGTGTTGTCGTGAGACCTACGACCTCAGACCTATGTCGTAGAACCTGAGACCAGCTGACCCGTCGGCGATGGATGGAAAGGTATGTATTCGGTCGATATGTACCTAGGCGCGCAAACAAGTAAAGACCGAAGACTGAGGAGAGTAATCAGCACGGCGAATTTCCCTCAATATGCTATAAGAGCAAGTTGGTATTCGGCTAGTCACTCGACTTCCTATAAGTCGCGAGTTTGTGATATGTGGGAGATAATGAATTCTCTCAATGGGCTCAGTTAAAGACAAGGAGGGGGAAGCCTCGGAGGTAGAGGCAACGTTCGAGGGGACGGAATTAGAAGAGTATTAGTGTAGATTAGAAAGAGTTAGATTCGATAAAGCAGGTACAAGTCTGCAAGTCAAGTCTTGCCATGTCCTGGAGATAGAGCGGAGGACGGAGAGAGTGGAGAGAGCAGCTTTGAGCCCTTGGAACACTCTTGAGCGCTTGAGCACTTGAGCACTCTTGAGCCTTTGAGAGGGCGAAAGTCCACAGGTGTTGGGTGGTGGCCGCTGCAGTAATCAATGACGGGACAGGCCTAGGCGCTCACGAAAACCTAACCGGCCTATCCCATGTAGGCAAGTGACAAGGATATTCACCAGCCTAAAGCAGCCTGGAGAAATCAAGGTGGGAAAAGTGACTGGGCAGATGGGCTGTACCAAAGGGTCTGGTGGTACTGGTACTACCTATACCTGGGAGGGTTCAAGGTGGACTGTACTGGTACAAGTACGAGATCAACCGTACCTTTTTTTTAGGACGAGTTGTGTGGGTTTTCGTCTTTTATTTTCTTGTCTCCTTTTGTCTATAGGAAGTGAATCGTAGGTAGGTTTCGTAGAATACAAGTAATAAACGGAACAAGGTTTCAACCAGATCTAAAAATTGACCGAGACTGACTGAGTGACTGAGTGACTAACTTGATTGATTAATAGGATATAGATCGGTAAATAGGTACTAGGTAGAGAGATCAATGATAAGACGAATGCTAGGTAGACTGGATGGATGGTTCAAACGTTCGGTTGGACGAAAAGAATAGGAGGAGCTAAGCAACTAGGGCCAGACTAGATTGCGAGCTTGATGGTGTTGGTACAAGAAAAAAAGGGTTAATTAAAAACAAAAAAGAGCGTAGGTAAGCAGGTGATGTCGTTTGCAGACGATTGCTTGAGGTTAGAATGGTTACAATAGAAGAGTTAGAATTAGTATAGGTAGAATTAGGTAGGTAGGTAAAGGTAAGGTAAGGTAAGATAAGGTAGGGTGGTCTTTTGGTGAGACCTCAGGAAATGTTGAACAAGAGAAAACTGCAACCCGGAATTGAGTGTTTGGTTCGAAAATCATCTAGAAACCTTTTCGCCCTTTTGCCCTTTTCCCTCTGGGGCACGCACGCGCACACCCGTGGACCGTGGACCGTGGACCGTAAGACCCATTAACCATCAACACAACGCACACGCATTTTGACAAACGGAACAACCTATCGGAATTCATCACGCTTCAAGAGGTTGCTGCTTGCCCAGTCGTACCGGTACAGGTACAAACACCAACACCAGCATCAGCATCAGCATCAGTACCACGCCTTAGGTACATACCGTAGTACATAGTAAGGGCCCACTGGCATCCATGGATGTAAGACAAAACAGGACGGGATCCTTCCCTATTATGCACGTTATGAAATCGCATCGCGAATAATTCACAATACTATGCGTCATGTCGTCATTATTGACCTTCCCGAAAAGCAATTGCTTCCAAGTTCATCGATGCTTGTAAACTAAAAAGTCCCCATCTTTGGATACTGTATTTCGTTGAAAATACCTACCTAGTATCTAGGTAGGTAGGCAGAGTACGTTATGTAGATCGGATTTTCGTCTGTCGTCACTGTCGCTAGCTTCGGGTCTTCCAAGGCTTTTTTCGTCGTATTCTTCCATGTCCAGCCGAATAAGGTAATTAGCAGCCTATCGTGAGACAAATCTCCTCTTGGGCTGACCCTTTCCGGTCGGCAACTGTTAAGCGCCTAACCCATATTTCTTTTGCTAATACTACTACGCAGTAATACTCTGATTATTATACTCTATCCAAATTCAGCATACGTGTACATTCATCAATAGCATATAATTAACTCTAAACGAAGAACCCGGTCAGGTTGCATTTCGATCCAACAATTTAGCGATAGGAATTTAACCTTCAACCACGCAATCGCCATTCAATGCCATCAATAGTGGTGGCGTAGCATGTTTTAGCACTCGTCTTGACAATTGCGCTCAGAGTCAGCGGCGCGCGGCATGCTCCGGGCTAAGAGAAAAGCCCCGGCCGAACAATCCCCAAAACAGCATAGTGTCTGATCAAAAGAGAAAAAGAGAGAAAAGTTCTCTTCTTTTCCAATCATTTTTCTCCGATGAAGCCTGAGTGTTGCTCAGTCTTTCCCGCCTGAGCGGATCCTTTCCAGGTGCGTCCAAGACCTAAATCAACCGCCTGGATTCGCCTCTCAACAGTGGATGTACCTAGACAATGGTTAATGGTTAATAGCACTAGAGCTCTCGGAAACTCGCTAAGGTTAGGCTAGATCTCCAGGGCTCTGGGATTGTCCCATCGTATCAACCCCTGTTCCCCTCCCAAAAGCGCCTAAGCAGATTTGCGGACTCTGCAGAGCTCGACAGATTCGACAGATTCAATTCGCATCCGATCACTCCATTCCCTCGTGTTCCCACGTCACGCGTCATGGTGCTGCGTGGTATTTGATTTGCTTGCGTCTGTCGATGTCCAAGGTCCCAACATGGATTGAACAGCCCAACTGCTCTCAAAAGTGAGGGGAAGGAATCCTTCACATGATGAATTGGCGAGCAGTTGTCCTCCTCGCCCTCGTCTCCTCTTTTCTTGCCGCGCGCAGCTGCCAGCTCCTGCAAACGATCTTCAGGAGGTTCTTCGTACATATTTGATGACTACTAGGTATTATTTGACAACCATTAATAAAGGATAGGTACCTGCTGTGCAATGGGAAGCAAGACATGGAAACCATCCAAGTATAGATACATGGCGTACGTTTGCGGTTAACCTCCATGATCCATGAATAGTCTGCGCAACGCGACAGCCCGCTAGGGGGGGGAACTGGGCCTTCTCCAATAGTTGCACGATCCTTCGAGGCAGAGTATGGCAGAGAGCCGACCGTGCCTCAAATCTTGAGCTATTCATGTACACGCATAGTACTAGGTACTACTATGTAGGTAGTAGCTTTGGAGCCAGCTAACCTGGGTACAAAGAATTGATGGACCTCAAATCGAAACACACGAGTCTAGCCCGGTCAGAAAAAGATCAATTGATGTGCCTTTATCCGCCTGATCTTCGCGTCCATTCTCTGCTTTTTGCTTTTCGCCCGAAGTGCTGAACTCCTCTTTTTGTTTCCGCAACGAGCTTCATCACATCCCCGTTTGCAACAGAAACAACTCTCATCGATGCCTTGACAGCTTGAGTAGGCTGGTAGGTTACCTAGCACGTTGCTAATGTTTCTGATTGTCCATCGGCCCCCAACACAACGGGGACGAGGCTCCAGACCCTCCAATTACTAGGTATGTTACTGTACCGCTGTAGTAGCTCTGTGGTGCCACGGCCTAGCTGTCCAATCAACCCTGCAGCCAGACGAGACGTCGGGTAGTAGTCCGCTGCATGCATGCAATCAGCGTTATCAATCACTCAGGCACCACCTTGTGAATGGAGCACCGGCAGCCTACATGGCAGCAGCCGTGATTGAGCAGCAGAATACAACGTCAGCAGCGGCAGCGCTGACAAGCCCGTCGTCAACAAGTCAGCTTCTCCCCCCTCGATGATCATCCCAAGCACATCGTCTTCTCCAACGGGCGGACAGAGCGCATGAGTGAGCCGTAACGGCATTGAGCGGGTTGCATCCCGCGCCCATGTGCTTGTCCCGAGGTGTTTCACGAGACTATTTCTAGACGCGGACCTTGGCGGCGAAAACTTCGGCACACCCACCTGCTCAGTAGTAGCTACTAGGTATACCTACCTGCCTACCTAGGTACGTACGTTTTAGACGTTCATACATTTCGTAGAAGGTAGGTTTCCACGCGATGGTGGTTAGACAGAGATCCGTAGGCCCTGTGCCCTGTATACAGACCCCCCCCCCCACCCCAACGTCCAACGGACACACATCTATCAATGCTCTTTGTTGTTTGTCCACCTGTCCCCGTCCACGGGCCCAACCAATTCGCACACGGACTAGTTCCACGCATGCGGTTCCGCGTATCACAGAGGGCAACGTCATCCGTCTCCCCAGTCGGTCTCGCATCTAGGTTTTTGCACATAGGGAGGGGAGGGGAGGGGGCCTTGGGGTTCGGTTCGTCTGTACCTGCGTCCGCCCGAAATCTCGCCCAGTGGCCCGGGATAGGATGGGCATCGCGACTATCTTAGCGGTAGAGCAACGCCCGGGCCTACCGTAGTACATACGTAGCGTAGTACACGATGTAGTCGATAGTAGTAGCGTGATTGTCGCTAGCCGACGTCACCGTCACGAGGCTTGTGATGGCCCCGGACTGGCTTGGCTTGGCTGAGGAGTGTGCGGTGTTGATTGGCCCGTGGAATGGCATTACGTACGAGGCATGATCTCTCGGTCCCCAGGTATATTACCCAGCATGTAAGGAGTTCAGAGTCGTCAATATAGGTTCGTTATCATGGCTAGATGTAGTCCCTAACTACCTAGTCACAATGTGACGTGGTAACTCAGCGAGTTGAACAACGATCGCGCAGCTCACATTGTGCGATGCCAGCGCATTCGTAGCTACAACACATACAGCCTCATTACAAACCATCCCTCACCATGATTCTTCGCCTATCTATGTAACTACTGCTCTGCCCTACCCCAGGTTCTGCAGGCACCCGATGTAAGGGACCGTTTTCGTCGGTTCAGGCCCGGATAGGCACATACGTCACTCTGGCTGCCCAGCACAAGAAGGGGAGACCGCAGCTTTCATGCAGTATCACCCCATATGATATACACCGATGTTCGCGATGCTCGTAACATACCTACCTAATGTCACAGGAACTTGTTACCCTCTGTCTAGTAGGTAGGAATTCCCGTCTGAATCCGTTCCCATCTATAGTCAACTCCCCACTCGTCTTTGCCTGACTAAGGGGGAGAGGCTCACACTAGCCAGATTGGTTGCAACTACATAAACCCACTTAGACGATGAACTATCACATACGACCATAGGATTTAGAGAGTTCGGCATCCCGTCTGCTCTGCCCTCGACAAGCTAGATACTGCCAGATCAGTAGTTGGGTCGGTGACGACCAGCGAATCCCTGGTGTTGTATGTAATCAGCTTTTTGATATTTTGCTCTTGGCATCATGAAGCCGCAAACATACGTCTCAAGCTCGGAGAGATACTCCACAAGCGACGACGACATATGCACGGCTTGCCCGAAAGGTAGAGCTATCAGTCCAAGCATAGTGGCTCCTAGTCTGTACGTGTTCGTAATAGTATCTTTGCTGGTTGCGTCGATCTATAGCACCACGCTATACTGAGCTCGTTCAGAGAATGCGTGCTGGAGCATCAACTGGGGCTTCCCAGAGCCACCTAGACCAACCAAAGATAGGATTTGGACGTCAATTTCTTGAGGTGTATCGAAATATACGGCATTGATTTGGTCGAGCTCGGGGCGCGTAATGAAGTAGGGGACTGGATAATTGTTGATTTCATCTAGCTGATGAAAATTGTCGGAGTGGGTTTGCTGGTGAGGGCAGTGACTTGCTAACAATAAGTCCGTCGTGTTCCTAGCAACCTCCTCAGAAATGGAATTTCGGTGTAGTAATTGACCGGGCTAAATTTGGAAAAACGAGATGGAAGCTCGACGCGGTAGTCCGGGTTCAGGAGGATGATACCCCCCCTCATCTGTGTCCCCGGGTCCCACCTCAGAGCCCGAAGTAGTCGTAAATAATGAGACAGGTTTAGGCGTCACCTTTTCCCTCCCCTCTTGACTTTCTCGTAGGACTGACTGTTTGCTTTGGAGGCGTGTCGCGCAGCCCTCGAGGGCCTTGGTATTCTCTCGTGGATAGGAGGTCGTGTTGCTTATCATGATATCCCCCTTTTCCCACTCGTCAAGTCTCACATCCTCGACACCCCTGGAGACGTTGAAGCGGAAGTATATGCCACGATATGTACAACCCGGTGGTCGAATGTTGCATTGCCTATGATGTTTTGAAAGGTACGTCCTAGAACCTTCACCCGTCGTCGAGGGGTGAAGACGTCCTTGGACATATCAGTGTAGGCCTTGATGCATGATGATACATCCATTTTCTAAGGAAATCAGCTAATTGCATGTTTCAAGGCCTATTGGAGCACACACTAGCCTCCCGAGCATTATTGCGATGAGACCGCCGGTGCTCGTCCCTATGATCATATCGAACACATCACAAGGCTTTGGTGGCTGGCTGGGGTCAATGAGGTGCATCAATCTTTGCAATATGAGCAGGCTGACGAGTCCTCGGACACCGCCTCCGTCTACAGTGGTTCACAATTAGGCTTCCAACTCCCAAAGTCATGAGAGGGCTTGCAAGCATCTAAGAGCCTACCTAGGTAGGTACCTGGGGCGAGTAGACGAAGACCTCGTTCAGGTGACGGGCTTGGGTGATCGGACATAATTCCCTTCGTTTGCGAGTTTCTTTCCATGTCGTTTTCAATGGATACGATAATAAGATATTTAAGAATAGATGAAGACCTGGGAGTGTAGTCTCAAGATTGATGTGAATTGATCTTGTGGCGATGAAAGTTTGGAATCAGAGCCCAACGTCCGCCTTAGCAAGAAAAGCTTACACGTTACACCACGGGTATCAGCCGCCCAGGGGCAAATCGCACACCTAATTGCCTGCTTCCTGCCCCTAATCAGCCCGTGGTAGATAACATTGGGGGCTATGCTAATGCCCAGCCACACATAGGCACTTAGTAGTATTTGTCTCCTGCCCGTACCATGGACATCACGGGAGGCATTCTACCCGACAAGGCTGGGAGATCTCTACCCGCGCCGGGACGGTATCCTAGAGTGAAGCACGCTGTAGGATTTGGCCATAGATTTCAATTAACAAATGACGACCTACACATTCAGGTAGATACTAGGTACGCAAGTATATACACACATTAGAAACCAGCACCGAGGACCAGCCTCCGCCGTCGAGTACCTACTGATCAACAAAAAAAAGCACAGGAATCCAGATTATCCACCATATACCTAGTAGCCAAACCTCCACACCCACGCACAAAACCCAGCCCTACCAAACCCCCGCCGTATCCGCCGTCGCGCGCTTGCGCAAGGGATCGAGGGACAGGGAGGAGCGCCTAGCAGCCGCGGCGAAGAAGGCATCGCCGCCGCCGCCGCCGCCACGGTGGCCGCCGAAGCGGAGCTCGGCGGCGCCGGAGATGATGGTCGACAGCGTGTTGGTGTAGGAGGCGCCGTTGGCGGCGATGGCGACGAGGCCGACGGTGACGGAGGCCAGGGCGGCCAGGGCGGCGGCGCCGTATGCTGCCCACAGCGTGTCCGGCGCGTACACGTACACCGTCTGCGTGGTGAACTGGGTGACGGCGGCCTGGGCCGGGGTTGCGGGGGAGGAGTAGTTGGGCCTGCGGATGGGTGAGATGGGGGTTCGATGTAGGGGGTAGTGGAAGAGAGGAATGGAGGGGAGGGAAGAACGTACTGCAGGGTGGAGGAGCTCATGAGGCTGACGGTAAAGTTCTGGAACATGGTCTCGAGGTACGTCGGTAACGACTGCTCCGGCGTAGTCCGGCCAAGCCGCCCCATGCCGCCCATGTCTGGGTGGCTAGATTTGGAGAGCTGGGACTGGAGATCGGGGAAGGGGTCACGGCCCTCTGTCGACTTCTTGTGCATCCCGTGGTCCGTCAGGTAGGCCATTTCCCGGGTGTTGATTATGCTCGTGCTGCGGATGCGGGTCGTGTCGGCCAACCCTAGATCTTCGCCTAGACCAATTTTACCTGTGATTAGAGTCGTGAAGGCTTGTAGTACGGCCTGGTAAGAAAGTTGCGGGAGCAGTTCTGGTTCGAAAAGGCAAGGCTCTCCATACTCTTTTGCCAGGTTCAGCGTCGTGCAGTCGTCGCGGATCTCGCCTGTCGAAGTAGCGCCCCTCACGAAGTTGATGACGGGCACGGTAGGGCCCACATCTCTTATGTTGATGTCGATGTTCTGCGCTCCATTCATATATCGGAAGTCGGCATGGTAGGTCGAGTTGTGCATTTGGCATTGGAACATATTCACATCACCACCTACCACACCGAGCGGGTTCTCAGGTGTCTCTTTCCCCTTCCCGGGTTTTGCGGATTCTAAAAGGTCGCAAGCGATGGGGATCGAGGAAAGGGTGAGGCGCTGAAGATTAACCATTTCCGGCATGATGGCGATGTATAGGAGAGAGTCTTGCTCGACGACCTCGAATTTGCCGGAGCCCAGTTTGAAGATGTCTTCAGGATCGCCAAGGACCATTGAGGTAGCATTGCTTCGTTCTTGTCTCTTTTCGAAGTACGGTTCATCTTGGAATTCATTTAGGTCTTCGTTGAACCGCGGATACCAGGAAAGGAACGTAGGAGCTCTATAGCAATTCCCGCCATCCTTCACGAATTTGGCGATGTTCTGTTTGAACCGAAGGCTCTTGCTCGAATCTACCGAATTGCATTTCAAGCCCGGGCCGTGGAAATCTAATGACCAGGTCGCATTCTGGAAAGGAGGGTCAATGGGCAAGATAGCCTCTTGCGCTGCTACAGCCATCGCTATCTGTTTGGTAATTTGGCTGGGGCCATTGTAGATGTAGTACATCGAACGTCTGTTAAACCCCACCACGCCAGGCATGCCAGCTAGGAAGTTCAGGTTATGGAAGTCGATTTGTGGCACATGGTGCATCGAGTTATTCGATATATTCTCTCGCAGGGCTACTGATAAGGTAGATGGTGTGATGATGGATGCAATGGGTATCAGCCTGCTTGCTATTAGCTCCTGATGTTCAAATTTCCTTCCCGGCCTGTTCACCGAGTCGCCATCACTGACCAGACTGATATTGCCATAAGAAACAACACAGGGTATCTAATCCATACGGTAATCGAAAGTAAAGAAACGATATTGTTTACCGCGGAATAAACAGTATCTACCAGATCGAGGCTCGGAGGGTGGCCGGCGGCGGATTGGTTCTTGATGTGCCGCCAGAAAACTTGACAGTAGGCCATGCAAACCGACAATATGAAGGCAGCTCTGGCCAGGAAGGCAAAGCTGGTCCCGACCGCAATGTTGACCTGCTGCCCCGAGTAGTGTGCCCCCAGCAGTTCATAGTCACCAGATGTTATCGGTTGATTCTCCAAAGACGCGTAGAATAAGTGATGACCCAGCGAAAAGATGGCGCCCGCGAACAAGGCCATGCACATGATACATGGCGTGAACCAAGGGTATTCCATGAAATTGGCCATCTTGCTCGACTGAACATGAGCACCTGGGCTATGGACCTGCTAGACTGCCGCAGGATGAAGAGAACAGGAATTCGCCTCGGCAGTCCGGTGCCGGTGAAAAGGCTCGAGGCTCAAGGCCCATCTTTGCCGTTTGCAAAATTCCAAAAGCTACATCCACCGAATGACCTTGGCTCAGATAAGTCGATCCAGCTTGATGATTTGTATCAGTTATTAGGCGACCAAACTAAGCCTTACACGAAGGTTGTGGGAAATTGGGTGGATCGCAAGTTTATTGAAGCTATTCAGACCCATATATATCCATCTTGCTGCACGATCTGACTGGTGATTTGATGACTATCCCTGGTCATAATAAGGGTTGAACCAGAGTTCCCGTGTGGGCTTCGGGTATCTTGACGCTCGGATATGCCGAACCCCTGATACGGGATACCATTGCCGTGGTCCCCAGACATCGATTTGTTTCCATTCTCAGCCAGAATGCACGATAATTACAAGGTGCCTATACGTCTGGTCGGTAGTCCATCAGCCCTACATGCGAATTGGGTGAGGAGTAGGCAGTACCGTAGGGTATCTTAGCACGGCAAATATCGTAAATCCCGATCGGTGAACAAGGTCTCCACAGCTTAATCATTGCAATATACTGCCAAGATTGCACTTCAAGCACGAAACCCACTACCGCGCCGTCCCAACGACACCCTCAAAAAAGACACCTCCAGTCGGGCCCTTCCGCTCTCGCCCAATCTCCGCCTCCTCCAGCGGCAGAAGCGGGCCCTTCTCGAGCACAAAACGTCGATGCCAAGCCCCGGCAAACAACCCGTCGGGGTCGACGCTCTCACGGACCTTGCGCCATTGGCGTAGATCGTCGCCGTACATAGCCTCGATCTCGGCGCCGTCGGTCTCGAAGTTCTTAGCCCAGTGTGGGCGGCCGCCCAGGTCTCGCATCAGCCACTCAAAGGCCTCGTAGTAGCGCTCACGACATGGCGGGTCGCTATAGTAGGGCCGGTATAGCGTGGCGTTGAGATACAGGGTGGGGCCATCCGTGACGGTGGGATCGAGGTACGGCCGGGCATTCGGGGTTAAGCTCTTCGGGTTAGATGGCGAGGTGTTGGACACACGCACCTCAACGGGCGCGTGCACGTACAGGCCTTCGGCGGAGAAGGGGATGTTGTGCGGCACATAGTCTGGGTCCGAGGGCGAGAGATGGTTTAACCAGCTGCTCAGGCGGCGCAGGGCTTCGGGGCCCTTGTGCAAGGGGATAGCCCACTCGTTCACGAACTGCGAGTACAGGCAGTTCATGAGCAGGGCCTTGCGGCTGGGCTGCACGGCTTGGCTGGTGGTGCCGTTTCGGAAGCCATATTGCATGCCGAAGACGAACCACTCGACCCATGGCAGGACGCGGGGAAAGAACCGGGAGACGTAGAGTAGGTTATGATACACGTAGTACCCGAGTGTGCCGTCGTAGTATGAGACCGGTGGGTCGACGAGCGGTTCGTCAGTTTTCTCGGCAGACCAGACCACGGCGCGCCGCGTGTACGGGTACCACCATACGCGGACGAACTCGGTGTGCGTCCAAAGATCCCTGTCCCACGCATTAAGCATCTTCACGTCGGCGTCGATGACCTGCTGCCACCGTAACGTAAATTCAGGCACAGCCCGGAAGGTGACCTCGGTTATGATGCCGAGTGCACCCAACGAAAGGAGCGAAGCACGGAATAGCTCGGGGTCTTCCTCGGGGGAGCAGAACTTGGTGGTTCCGTCTGCAACAGTTATGCGCAAGGAGAGAATATCCTCAGACATCAAGCCGTGCCTAAGACTTGACCCGTGAGTGCCTGTGGAGATGGCTCCGGCTATGGACTGCTGGTTGATGCTACCTAGGTTCGGCATCGCCAGGTCGTGCTTCTCGAGCTCCTCGCAAAGTGCATATAACCTGATACCCGACTGCATGACGACGACGCCAGTAGCAGCATCCACGGACAAGATCTGGTTATACCTGTCAAGATTTACCAGCCATGACGAGGTGCACGTCAGCGAGCTTGGCGAATGACCGCAGCCGGTGGTAGTAATGCGACGACGGCATTTGTGTGCAAGCCTCACGATCTTTTCGATCTCGGGCAACGTCTCCGGCTGGAAATAGAGCTCCGGTCGTGATAGAAAGGTCTTTGCCCAAGTGCTGTGAACATGGTTGGGTGTTGCGCGGAAAGGGATGTCGTCAGCACATCTTGCAACCTCCGAGGCAACCAAAGGGTCCATCGCGCTGGCGATTTGGGATAAATGCGACAGTGATTTTACAGTCAGGAGGGAATTTAGTTGACCGTATGATTTATATTGATGATTTTCAGGGTCCTTTTTTTGAGTGGGGGAGGAGGATCTATTAGGTTGGGACCAAACGACAAATGCTGAACGTGTCGGATCTGCTCCTCAAATCACCACGATTTGGTGTGGGAATGAATAGGATAGTCTAGCTTAGGATGGATCGACATGGTTAATTTGTTGCTTTTATATTGCTACCATGGGATTCGTAACGTAGAAGTATTAGAATTCCTAAGATTGATGAGGTGTTTAGGAGGTCTAGAAGCAAATCTAAAAAGGTAAAGTCGACTTATCAGTGGCGTCGATGGCGTCTTGGCTTGCATTCGTAGATTTTCGTCACCATCCGAGTCTATGATTGGTTCTTTACCCGCCAGTGAAATACCTCAAGCACGCTTAGATGCACTTTGCATTGAGCTATACGAGTATTCCCTATAATAAGAGTATTCATCAATCAGAATTTCAACAACTTCACAAAGACTGTCACACTGGATAAGTCTCCATAGATAGGTACCTAATGGGGTCGCCATTCGTAATTTCGAATACCCGTTTTCGAATACAACTACCAGGGGCCTTCGATGAAATATCAACGCTCAGTTCCATAGCAATAGCAATGTTATTTAATATCAGGAGCCTAAACCATACCTACCTACAGTAAGTATGAGTATCGTAGAAGACAAGATCCTACGACACTAAGTTGAAATACCACAAAGAACAATAACTAATAGTTCTTCCAACCAAAGCAGTGCCGATGTGTTAGATATTCGACGAAACGGCAGCGAACAAGAAAAGGCAAGATACCTGATGTTGGACAGGTGCGCATCTTTCGGCATAACAATAGTTCATTCAAGAGAGGACCAAAAGCCTCCAGGTCCGAGTCGCAACCGAGACGACGCATGGGACGAAAGCCTCGAGAATTTATCTGGAAATCAATCGCCATGGCGATGCGAGACATGAAGTCATCGAGTATAATGACGCCCTCAATCAGCTGCTCAGGTGATTTATACCCTGGTGGCGCTGTAGTTGGAAGCCGCACCTTTTTCTTGATCAAGCGCAACTTCCTCCTCAGACATATCCTCTCTTCATCCGAAGCAAAAAAAACTCCAACTCGCCTTTCTGTCACCCACACGTCTTTTGATTTCATTACCTCGCGCCTCTCGTTTTATTCTAAACCCCTTCCCCTACCAAGCAACTCCTCCGTCTCCTGAATACCTAGGTATCAATATCTTCGGGAAATAAACAAACTCGAAGATAAAATGCTACAGCATTTTTATTGAGTAAAGTTCATTCGAGACTGGCCTCGTCTCAGCCTTAAGGTCGTCAAGGTGGTCAAGACGCGTTGCGCGTCGCCTCGCTTTCGCGATGTTCTACAGCCACGAAAGTGTGTCGAAACCATCCCCTATGCAACCCATCCCATGAGCAAAGCTGACGCGACACCACAGTTCTGACGAGTCGCCAATATGGCGTCGCGACCATCTGGTAAGTGATACGCGCTAGCGCTTTGGGATACACTTTGTCCTGACCTCACATTCGCTAGGCTTGTCGCGACTGTCGGCAAGGGAACGAGCACTAGGAGGGTAACCAAGAAGGCCATACAAGAGGTCGACGTACAGAAGGCATGTGGAAAGATCATAGAGCCAGGCGCACCCGTCGCCTTGCGCCTTCAGGGACATCTCTTGTATGGGGTATCGCGCGTCTATAACCAACAATGTTCCTATATGCTGGCCGATTTGCAGAAGATCCAGGCTCACATGCACATTTTTTTCACCAAATTCGGCCAGAATGAGCTGGATCCAGAGGCAGGACAGGCAAGGTAAGAGCTCTGAAAGAAGATCAAGGCGATTAGATGTGGCTAAATTTCTGTTAGGCCCGAGAATCTTCTGATCCTGAACGATCCGGACTTTGTTCCGGACATGCAACTCCCTGAATTCGATCTCGACAGCCTAATCACCGACAGCCAGATTACCAACAAAACATCTTCACAACTTTCCCCCATGAACAGTTCCCAGCTCACAGGATCCGCAAGTCCTGGACCGGGATTCGAAATACAATTCGACCTTGGACGTTCGGAATCTCCAGGACCCCGAAATTCCCCATTCGATATGCAGGGCCTTTCCTCTGCGCAGAAGCCGGAGGACGAACAGGTCCTTATCACTGCAGATGGCGACTTTGGCGTTGGAGGAGACTGGGGAATGGACATTGACGAGAATGGAAACATTATCGAGAAGGAAGAACCTCTCATATTTCAAGACGATCTCGAGCTCCCTCCTCTACCAACCATGGGAGGTAAGAATAAGAAACAAGCGAACCAAGAACGACGTAATGTCGACCAGGAAGGCGATATCGTGATGATGGATGATGTGCCTCAAGAAGCCGCCTTCCCAGAGCGTCAGCTACGAGACGACCATGACGCCTTTCAATCCGACGAGCGACAGCACCAAGCTCCTTCCCGACGCAAGAGAAGGGTTCGTTTCATGCTTGCGGACGAGGAAACGCAGATCACACGAGCCACCATGAAAGCCTGGCAAGAGCAATACCTGGAGAACTGCGCCACCAAGAAGCCCAGAGCGACGGGCATCGTACAAGCAAGAACCAACGCCATGCTCTTGACATTCGGTCTTGGTTTGGGAAACATTGGCCAGAACCTCGGCGTTCCCGGAATGTCTCATCCTCTCTCTCGCGACTTCTCTGGCGACTCACTATTCACCACCATTACTGGACTGAATGTCCCCGCTCCTTCCCGTCGTAGAAACCGGTCTGCATCTGAATCCGTCCAAGACGGCGAGGACGAAGATCACCGCCGTGTCCGACCACGAATCGATAGCGAGCCCGCGCAGCAAGGCCGCGGTATGGAAGCCTTGGACATCGTTTTCGGAGAAATGCCGCCCATGCATAGCTCCCCCGAGCAAGCCCGAGAAGCCGCTGCGCCCATGTCCGACCAGTTGTCTTCCGCCTTGCGAATGCCTTGGAACCAAGGCTCCTCGGTGCAGGGCTCTTCGCTCCGCGGCTCCACCAGGAAAGGCCGCATTCCTTCGAGTCCGCTCGGCCACCGCGGCAACGTCCAAAACCCAGTCCTGTACAGCGACGCCCCATCCCTGGGCGACAACGCCTTCGGCCTCGATCCGATCCCCTCGCACGACGACCTCTTCGATGGCATCTACCCCGGTGAAGGCGAGGCCCCAGCCGGATCCCAATCTTCTCACGGCGGCAAAGACGCCGCATGGCCCACCCTGGACATCGAAGGACGCAACTTCCTCGCCTTCATGGACTCGGCGGCGCACGACCATGGCGAGCGTCGCCAGGATGCCGACTTCGACGTAAACCGCCGCTGGGTCGCGCTCGACGACGTGTTCATGCCAAACGAGACTAGCCGTGCCACTGCCGCTCAAGCCTTCTACCATACGCTTTGTCTGGCGACCAAGGGCGGGGTCGAGGTTGAACAGGAGGGCGGGCTGAGGCCGTTTGGCAAGATCTGGGTCGGCCTGAGACTGGGCGAGGACGATGCGGAGTGAATCTTTTGCGTGCAGCAGCGTCGGTTCATTCTGTCGTGTGACCGTTGACTGCAGTTCTCGAGTGGGCCTAGGCCGTTGCATGATTGGATTGGTGGGTAGAGAGCCGAC
Source organism: Hypoxylon rickii (assembly GCA_902806535.1). NCBI lineage: Eukaryota > Fungi > Ascomycota > Sordariomycetes > Xylariales > Hypoxylaceae > Hypoxylon > Hypoxylon rickii. The sequence goes on from CADCWY010000003.1 coordinate 72,217, forward strand.
TGGTGACTTCTTCTCTTCGAACTTGCGCCCTGTCGATGCCCGCATACGCACGCACGAATATCGCCATCAAGTCCTACACCGACGAGAATATAATGTGAACCCCTGGGAGATGGGGGCCGAACAGAAAAAGAATGTACTGTCGGACGTTGCTTGACGATGAGTCTTGCTTCTCCGGCAAGCTCTGATATTGCGTAGGAGTACTCATAATATCGAGGAGTACTACGGGGGATATGAAAGGCAATGGAGACAGCAGCTGACAAGGAGGAATAATGGATTTGTTACACAACGAGAGCATGTAAACGGAGATGGTATTTGGGGCGTTGATAATGGTCTATCATCTGCAACATCTGGCAGACGAACCCAAAATACCAAGACCCATCAAGGATGAATTCTCATAGGTTGCGGGCTGATGAACCGTCAGGGGCAGATAGGTGAAGTAGGTAGTTAATTCAAGGGCATCAGTCTAATCTCTTTCTTTCCTCGTTACTCGTCCACTCTATACGTCATCACATGCTTGCACTTGAATAGCAGAATAGTAGAACGCCTAGGGCGCTTAATCATAGATCTCATCATCATCGCCTACGCCCTCGCGATCTTGGAAGACCATGTACTCGGTTTCCGAGGCGCCTTCTCTCATGACCAGCTTCCAGGCGTCTCTGACTGCGTCCAGACAACCGTCGTCGAATGCGAGGCTTAGGGATGGCGAGGGGAAGGCAAATGTAGAGACGTTTCCGTTGGATGTGGTCAGGGGCTCGCGGGCACTGAGGGATTGCTCGTATTGCAGCTTGTACAGGCAAATTGGCGTGGGGCTTCCCGGGGGCACGGCGGCAGTTAGCAAGGCGTTTAAGGCGGCTTCTAATCGCTGTGGGGATTGAGGTGTTGTCAGAGTGGTCAAGTACACCATGCCTATTAAGTAGAGTTGCTTGTTAGCCAGAATGCTCCCAAAATTCCAAATTTAGGATTATCAACAAGAAAGTATCTTGAAAATTGGTGCAATCAGTTTGTCAGAGGTTGTGATTCGTCAACGCGAAGCTCAGACAATGTAGATAAGTATTCGATATTTGGATCATCATAACACCATATCGCAAAGAATAAGAGAGTAGGTGTGTCAACTTACTTTGGCCGGCGGGACACTCTCCTGTTTCGCTAGAATGCACTAGCGCGTAGACTGGCGAGCCTGACGATGTAGAAGAGTTGGTTTCCGTGGCGGATTCACCTGGGAAGGCAACAACCGCAACAGCAGGTGTCGGTGCACCCTCCACCACGACTTCGAAAAGTGACCGTAAACGCGAGTTCACAACTGCGACGAGCCTGGTTATGGTCTGCGCACCTGGTGCAGCCTCATCTTGCGATGTGATTATTCTCGTCGTACGGGCAGTTAGCCCATTGGACAAATCCAAGGTTAACTCTTCATCGTTGGTGCCATCCTTGACCTCTGCCTTCGTATCAAGCATGTATATGCCGCCGCCTACTGCTCCAGCACGGCATGCTACTTGCGCAATCTCGGAAGAGCCGCCCCACTTGGGATACACTGCACAGAAGCCAGGACCAAACAGACCCATGGACGTAAGATGGCGATGAATTGTGGCTAATCCATCCGCAACTGTTACGCGGCCATCTAAGGTCAAAGTAAGAGCGAGGATGTACTTTCGCAGAGTCTCGTCTAGCTTGAATTGGCTAGCGAGGAACTCGGAGAGGAGCGTGTCTCGCTGTTCCTGCCAGACTGGCGTTTGCTCCTCGGTGTCATAGTCGATAACAAACTTGAGGAACTTCATCAACGACCGTTTAGACTTAGCAGGTATGGATTGTGTTGAGAACACATCCTCACGACTGCTAGGTATCCGAGCCAGCTTGGCACCTAGGTCACTTGCTTCTGCGTCGTAGACAAAGAACGAACCGACCGAGAGGAACTCGACCTGTTTGTATGCTCTCGACGACACAAGCTTTTCAATCAGCTTGGCGCGTGTGTGAATGATCTGGGGTGCCAGAGCAAGCGAATAGGCGCGAGGAAAGGATAGACCAAGGCCTGCAGCTTCGGGGTGCTTCCACACACTCGCGTTTCTGAAGACATCGCGTCGACCGCCAATCACCGTTTCCGCGTCATGTTTGGTTGCTGAGTCACCTTCTGCGGTTGAGTTCGACTCTCCGGAAGCTTTGGCATATCTAGCAGCCCAGCCGTCTGCCTCTTGGAGGCTGAATGCAGCTTCATGCTGGCCGTAGAAGTCATTGGGGTCGGTGTGAAGAATCCGCTTCTTGGAACGCGACAAAGCTCTTCAAGGAGGGAGCAAGCTAGGTCAGTCAGATCATGCCTCCAATGCTTTAAGTAGGAGCATGATACTTACAAAGCTAGCAGTGACTGCTGCAGACCCGTTCCGCAAATCACCACGTCCCATGGTTCCTCGCCTAACGAGTCCATGGCGAAGAAAAGAAAGCGTGAGTCGCGAGGTTTGCTTTTCCGAAAATTTGTTGGAAGAGGAAATGCTCAAGTGGATCTTAGCTGCGAAGGTGGGGTCTAAATGTCGCGGGCGCCGACGCGCCGAGCATCCAGTGCACGGGCCAATTCAGGATTTAACATTATCCCATAATTACCAAGAAAATACAGCCGAATTTTTTCTTTCTTCTTTTCAACAACCACCGCTCGTCAGTATCCGACGTTCTACCCATCTAAGCGTCACGATACTGGCATCTGAGTGGCCTTTCAGTAGGCCGCTCGCTTTACGGAGCGGAAGACCGAAAGTCGTCCCGTATCTACTATCCTGGATTCTCGCACCTGATAGGATGGTTCGAAGGGTTGATACATGTGTGCTGCTTTGATATTACTGGAGACTCCCTAAACACTAGGTGGTATTATACTCTTGCCATGGAGGATGTAGATTTGTAATATTATTTAGAGCCGTTGTCCTTATATGCAGAACAAGCTAAGCATAGATTAGCTACCAGAAGCAAACGACGACGGTCTTCGCTGCTGATATATATAAGAGTTAATTTTGCCTATCAACGCCCAATTTTTTTACTCTGGTGGCACTGGCAATATACTCATCCAACCCAAATGATATTCTTCATCTCCTTTTTAGAACACCCGAGGCAGATAGCCCTCACACTCCTAACACGCAGCTAGTGTAGCTTTTAACGACTGGAGCCCAACAATCGTGGCCATCCAACATCGCCCCTAAGTATATGTTTCCGACTCGTAAAACTGTACAACCGCCAGATTTTACCTCATGGGATTCATCGTTGATCCCGAGTATAAGTACCTACCTATGCAAAACGCCGTCCATGATTTCACCAGCACCACGCATCCCCATCCCCAGCATATCCGCCCACCTATGTCCCCAATGAAACCTCGTCCTTACTTCGAGCCTCCCCTCGTAGCCGCCGACTGGATGTGCTTCGCATGCAGCTCCTCGACGGCGGGGATGATCAGGCTCTCGATCTCCATCTCGGGCTCGCCATCCGGCAGCATGGCAGGGTCGAGCGGCTCGTTGTTGTGGGCGGAGCCGGTGCTGCGATCGGCGGCGCCGACGAGCTCCTCGACGCCGCTGAGGGTCTTCTTGCGGCGGCTGAAGGGCACGCGGATCCACCTGTCGTCGTGGCCGGGGGCCACGAACACCACCTCCCACTTGCGCGTCGACAGCAGGTTGCCGATGACGAGGTGGTGCTGGTACCGCTCGAGCGAGTACTTGGCCTTGTGCACCAGGATCTTGGGGTCCGTCTCCAGCTTGAACGACACGATCATGCCCTCCGGCGCCCAGCCGTCCACCAGGTTCTTCAGGAACTTGGGCACGGGGTCCAGGTCCACGATGAGGCGCTTGCTCCGCGGTACGGCCGGCGAGGAGTCGAAGTTGTCAAAGGTTTCTTCCTCCTGTTCCTTCGACTCCTCTCTTGGCTCCTTGGTGACGGTCGTTGGCCCTTGTTGTTGCTTCAACGAATCTGTCGCATCCGTGCTCTGGATCTTGTGTTCCGACATCCGGTCCGCCGGCACGAAGAAGTCGCTCACAGCCGCGGCTAGGTACAGCAAGCCGTTGGGACCCAAGGGACGCATTAACTGCGCAACAGCACGTAGTTCATACAGGTAATCGGTGATGGTGACGAAGGGAATCATCAGGAGAAGGTTCTGGCGCTTGGCGGCGTTATACTTGCGTAGCACGCGGAGCATCTTATCTTGGTGGGCTGGGTTGGCCACGACGCTGCCATCCGGGTTCTCGTGCAGGAAGTCTAAGAAGCAATCCGTCGAGTGGCTGTAATGCCGGCTATACGGCAGCAGACTGAACTGGCGGTGCAGGAAGATGACGGCATATCCCGATTCTAGGAAGTACTCAGCAGAGGTGGCGCCACGCGTGCCGGCACTGAAGTTGTCGATGAAGCGGACCGTCTGCTTCTCCAGAGGCACCGTGGTCCCACCCGATGTGACGAGAACCACCCGCCTGTTTTCTGCCGCATGTTGTTTTATGAACGATTCCGCAGCGGCCGTATGCTGCGGTAACGATTTAGGGGGCGGGTTAGAGCTGAAGTAGGCATTTTCCACCACTTGATGTGAGGACGCAGATGTGTTAGTGGTGTTGCTAGACATGGTGTCTTGGCTTGTAGTGGATGATACAGATGGACTTCTGGATCTAGTAGATCCAGACCAAGGCCTAGCTTCGCCTAGATTAAATGTGAGGCTTAGGGTATGTGACGGGTCTTGTCCCGACCCAAGTGAAGATGCGATCCGGGGATCGAAAGCTAGCGCCTGCGACGCCATTATGTCAGTCAGAGAGCAAAACGGCAGAATCGACTGCAGATATGTAATCAAGTACGCAGCAGAACAACATCAATGGAGACAGAATAGACGCAAGGGCATAAGTATGAGGCCTTTGTTATAAGAAGGACGACTGAAAGCCTCGCTCGCAACCTTACTCAGCCATGTGCCGTCGGTTGATAAATGGCGCGGGATAAGCCGTAAACAGTAATGCCCCGGCACCCCGAGTTTGAATGATACCTCGGCCCCCGGTTTCTTTTTTGGACCAGCCGTGCGGAGGGCCGTCTGCCCACCTGTCCGGGCTTTGGCATGACTGAACCAACTGCATGCTACATGTATGAAATAAACACGTCCCCTGGTACGAACGTACAAACAAGGCTAGCATATTTGTGAGGTGATAAATACTAGGTACCTAGTAGACCGTAAATTGAAAATAGACTTACGATGAGGAGGGTATCCCTGATGCTAAGGGGGTGCGTCTTGAGTGTTGCTGTCAAGTCTAAAATTGCCTCAGGGTTGGTTGAGGCTTTTTGGTGGGAAGAATCATGAAGCTTGTGATTGGAGTTTCTGAGGAGACCTCGGGATTTAGAGAGATATACAGAAATGAAATAATATGCAATTATCATTTAAATCACAGTAAGCCCCCGGTCTGTCAATTCGAGTACGTAGTAAGTTAGAAGGGGAGGAAACGGACCCCCCCTACGAATGGACCGCCTGTACACGCTAGTTAATTTTAGGTAAAACGCACTACATGCTCGAAAACAGCTCCACTGGCTTATAATTGGTTGGAAGCCCTTGGGATTATAATAACTATTTTAAACATGGCTTAATTAGCCCGTGACTATTAACCGTTTTAAGCCATTACATATTATAGTTAATCAGTATTAGCTTAAACGCTTATTTTCTTTTATCCGATTGATAAAAATCCTAACCCTAACCCTAACCCTAATAAAACTTTTAAAAATTTAAAATTTTATACGATATAAAAAATATTTTTTAAGAAATTTTATCGATAAGAAGATAAACTTTAATTAATTAAAAAAGATATATCAGATCTTGGCTAAAATAATAGGCTTTTTGCAGATTATTAATATTTGATTGGCCATTTTGAGCAGGCGGTCCGCTCATAGGGGGGGTCCGTTTCCTCCCCTTCTAACTTAGGTCTCGCCGCTGACGTGGGCTGTGTCAGAGTCCTTGGATTTTGTTGGTTCAAATTCCAGCTTCTATGGGGGTTGCTAGGCGCTAGATACAGTTCTGTAGGCACTATACAGTCGGTAGTATGTAGGTACCTATAGTGACATAGAGTGTTATAATACTACATGTACGCAGTATTCGAGTATCGGATGAAGGGATCAAGGTTGAAGCGGATTGAGAGGAATGGGAAAATGGGGGGAAATGGGCTGACGGAGTTTGTGCGGAGATCCCTGCAAGTCTTTTAGATAAGATCGAAAGTCTATTTTCGCATTTGCAAGGTACAAAGTACTTGACTTATACTACTAGGTAGGTAGTCCTATATTCACCTAATACCCAAGAAGAATTTTGTAGTTTCGGTATAGAAATCAGAAAATAAGAGGAGGAAAAGAAACAATGTGGATGAGGTTGGTAAATAAGAGCAATTCTAATGGGTCTAGGAGTCAAGCAGTTTAGGTGTGTATCAGTGTTCTATCAATTAAATTTAATACATCTATCATTTACTTCTAAATTCTATTATTGAATTGTGACATACCTTAGGTGCCCAGTCCACAGAATTAAGCGTCATTGACCTTAACAGATAGAAAGAACACTCTCCAATACTTCAAGAAACATTGAGGAACTATCGAACGAATAGATGGTATTAGTTAAATATAAATATAAAAATTATATACCTGGGCCAATATGTAAGTGTCTATTACCCCCCTTTGACACCGTATACCAACACCGTGCCCCTAGCTTGAGTTACCCTACCAATTTGTCTACCTAGTAGTAACCCTCCAATCCGCCATGTCCTCATGATACTCATTACCACCCGTTTTATTTTTGATTACCCTCTAATGACCGTACCATGAAACCGTTTCCGTGATTCCTAGTACCCGTCTTGATTTTAAGCCGAACACCGGCCCCAAGCCCTCCTGTGCTCCTGTGCTCCCGTGCTCCCGCATTATCTAACGATGCGATAGCATCGACCGTCTAATCTAAAAGTTGGTCCAAGGCGACCATCCCACGCTCGCCGCCTTGGCAGCGTACATCGCGACGACGGAGATGAGCTGAGTGAGCCCCGTGAAAAGAATAAGACCCCAGTATTCGCCGTCCGCAGCCTGAACGATCGCGCCCGCGACCGGGAGACTGAGCAGGACGGCGATGGAGACGACCGTGTAGCACGTAGCATAGTATCGGCCGTAGTGTTGCGTGTGGCACAATTTGCCTACGCAGACCGGTGTGATGCTGATGTTGTTTCCGGTGGCGAACCCGAACATGATGGCGAACATGACCAGACCGGGCGTCGTGTGGCCGAACGGCCACCACACCACGTAGCAGGCGAAGACGGTCATGCACATCGAGATCATGTTCGTGTTGAAGGCGCCGATCTTATCCGCCCACCAACCGGGTAGCGCGCGTCCGAAAACCGACGCTGCGTTGAGAATGGGCAAGATCTGGAAGGAAAAGCTCTCGCTGAAGCCATTGGCGAGCGCGTAGCTGGAGATGTAGGCGAGTGGAATGAAAAGCCCGAACTCAAGGAAGAAGACGCCAATGGTAAGCAGCAAAAATGGCTTCTCCTTCAGAATACGAAAGTCAGGGTGCGGGCTCGCGTTCTTGGCCGGCGGCAACCGCTTCTTGACCAGAAGATTTGCGAAAGCGAACAAGAAGAGGCAGACAAACCCCAAGATGCGGAGTGCCCATCCCCATCCCACCTTGCTAAAGAGGCTCTGCATCATCAGCGGGAATATCACACCACCCGTGCCGCCGCCCGTGCTAGCGAGCCCGGAGGCGAAACCGCGGCGTTGGTGGAAGAAGTGACCTATCGCTGTGATGCAGGGGGTGAAAAGAAGAGACGTTGCTACTCCATTGAGAATACCCCAGCCAAGCATAAAATGCCAATATTCTAAAAAGGAGGTCAGCCTACACCTGAAGAGAGAGGGGTACAAATGTAGAGATTTCACTTACCTGTACAGACGCTCAATATCATGATACTTGCGACAACCCCTAAGCTGCCCGGCCCAATCAACCATCTGGGTCCATATCTATCAAAAAGTGGACCGATATAGATGCCACAGAGGAAGCACAAGGCTGTATAGAAAGAGAAGATCCATCCAATGGTGCCCTCGTCGTAGTTGGAAAGCTGGTGGGTCGCAATGTACGTCTGCAGGGTTGCGATACTATTCATCAACCCCAGCGAGGCGAGAAGACCGCACCACGCTCCCAGGACGACTAGCCATGCCTCGAGGCCGCCCTCCGGGTACGTCTCGTCTCCCAATAAGGTCTCATGCCCAGAGTTACCATTAGGCTTGTCGGAAGCAGATGCATACCCCTGGGAAAAGAATGGGTCCTGCCTCTGGTTAGGATCGAGATCGCCCTGCCCTTTTTCGAGGTAAGCTAGATCTTGACTCTCTGCGGCAGGGGAGGGCAGCGGGGTCTCCGATTTGTCCGTTTCCATCGCGGCGAATCTAGCTTGGGATGGGACAAGGTGGGATTATATTGACTGTTATCGAAAACCCTCGAGCACCATACTTAAGACGTATACCTACGAGCTACCTATATAGTAACAGCAGTGGTAGACGGCCCCAGGGTTGGATGTAAGCACATTTAACACGTTCGTTGTGCCTAGATCCACATTAGCCTTCGATGTCGACCGAACCCCGGGAATATCAAGGTTCCCATCCGTCCTCGGAGCCAGCATACAGACCGCACATTTTCGAAACCCCGCTGTAACCCACTTTGGGCATTCGTCAAGTGGGAAAAAGTGTGAAAGGCGTGATATCGCGTTCTTTTTGCATATGAATTACGTCCCGAAAACTCGTACCATGCCCACCTCTGGGCCCTCCAGAGGAGCCGCCAGAGGACCACGCATTTCCACCAAGATTTTAAACTCACGATCTAGCCAGGCCGGACCCAGACCCAGACCTGAGGCCCCAGACTATCTGCGAAAAGCTCAACAAGTTTGTTGATAAGCCGTAACCTCATTGCCACCCGTCCATCCTATAGCCACCGGCAATGGAGGGACGGCGCGTTCCTTGCATTAGGTAGATGGCTATCGCCAATATTTTTAGTCAAAATGCCACAAATGCCATGCATTCCGACAGCGACCACGGCATTCGACGGAGGAGACGTGCTGCACCTTCAACTAATAGGAACTGTGCCGTTATCAAAAAGAACCATCCGGGTGGATGGGCTGGGCTTTCGTGGCTAAACCACAAACTTTTTTGCTGGGCTCAATCCTGGTCGTCTTCCACCTCTTCGACGGAAACTTTTTGCGGCCCCGTCGCCATAGAACTCGACGTGTCATCCTGAGGGGGAGCAGATTGGAGATAACCCTCTCTTTCCAAGCGGTCTGCTTCTTCTGGCTCCATCAGGCCACCTTGGCCGTTGCTCTTGTCCATCTTCATGCGTACGGCCGTGGGCATGAATGCGCTGGCAGCTTCCTTCCGCAGGTCGCGCACGATCGGCTTAGCTTCGTAAACGGTCTTCGCTTCCACCGGCGCAGATGACGATGACGATGATGGAGGCGGTTGTCTCTCTTTACCACCCAGCGGCGTGTCGTTTGCGTTGCGAGCTGCCCTTCGTTTCGCATACCACTTGTCTAGTATCTCCTTCGGAATTGGGGGCGGCGTGTCTCGTGGCATCGGTATGCTCTTAACATCGTCAGGCACGTCGCTGTCGCTGCTCTCGACATTGTTACCGCCTCTCCTCCTCTTGCCCAGAACGCTACTGCTCTCTTGACTGCCATCACCTCTGAAACCACCACCGCGGCCGAAGGAGGGTGCTTTGTCACCTAGAGCTTCCCGGGCTTTGACGACTGCCTTCAGGTCACGTTCTAGCCCTTCTAGCACAGATTCCTCGTGTTTCGTAAGTTTTCCGCCGCTGGAGGTGATCTTCTTCAGGTCATCGATCTGCTTCCGTATCCTCTCGGGGTTTCGGTTTGCAAGTTTCTCGTTTCGACGGGAGGCAGCTTCCGCCTTGCCTATGGGAACATACAAGTTAGTGTCATGTCTTAAAATAAATGTAGTCGTTCTAGACAGTCTAATAATCTAACCTTTCTTGATCTGTTTGGCCTTCTCAGCTTTGCGCTGGGCCTGGACAGGATTGAAATTTCTCTCTTTTGGCATGATGGTTTAATTGGAGGCAGTGAGGCTTATTATGTAGGACGGCTGTAGTCAATTTGAATCGCTAGTGATTGCTTCGTTCTACCATGTATAAGGAGGTAAGGGTTTGATTCGACGAAGAATATGTTGGTATGGGTATCCGAAGCAGGGCAGGGAAGCGGGTACGTAGTTGTGAATTATGGGTTCTTGCAGCTACTAAATCTCAGCCTTGTGCAGCTCTATTGCATCACTTCCAATTCCAAGCACAGTATTTGCTTTTGAATTGAGACGGTGTGAGAGCGATCCAGTGGCTGTTGAATGCTCCGCAGCGGTGATAAGACGATAAGCACGTAACCGGGAATTAAAGGAAATTCCAGGGGAGACGGCAGGGCGGGAACGCAATTTACAAGGGCATGCGACGTTAGCTAGAACGCCATGGTAGTACGTGCACCGCTAGCCGTGGTACCTAGAGGCGTCGACTATGTACCTAGATATGTACCTAGCAGCCTTAGACAGTCTTGATAGGTACATGTTCAGTGCGCTAGATCAGGTACCCGAAGAAGAGCAAGGATGTTGCACCTAGCCGCTGCTGGGGTGACGGACGGTGTTGACTTTTGTTTCGACGCTGTTGCGATTGTTTTTGTGCAATTAAATCAATTAAATCCAATTGCATCCAAGAATCCGAGACCCCGCCATCCCCATCTTTTCCCATCTTTGCCCATCTTTGCCTTGGAACCTCAGCTAAAACCCATCGCCTATCGCCTATCGTGCTCTAGGATTAGGTATCTGTTTAGCTGTTTAGCTGCTTACCTAGTACCTAGTAGCTGCTAGGTATACCTCCAGGGCTGCGTAACTGGCAGTACTGGCAGTACTGGGTAGGTACCTATCTACAAGTCGTCTCCTTCAAATTGCAGCCCAATCGCGACACTCTCTCATTCTTCCCAGACAGGTATGTAACAATAACAAGCATCATTTGGTTCGCCTAGTGATCACCCATCGTGCATCCATATGTGCATGGTGTTTGGGTCTTTATTCTTACAGCTTGCATATCCTTCTCTGAATGAGAGAGGGAATTCATCTCGTCGTTCTTGATCAATTGATCTTATCTTTTCGCGTCTTGGCCTCCGCATTGTCCAGGTGCTCCTTGCGCTTGCAATCAGGTCCCAGTGCCCCTCCATCATCATCATCATCACAATCGTCAACTCCCCTCTCTCCCACGTCTCTTTACGCTTTACATGTTTACATCTTTGGCACTGCACATTATTATTCAGTAATAATACTACAGTCGCCATTGACGCGATCTGCTCCGTCGATAGCATCACAGTCATGGCGAGCTTTCTATCCAACATGTTTCCCTCGCCGGGAGTCAAAGATGCCAAGTCGCATCCTTTGGACATTCCCGGCACTCCCACCCGCAACAGCTTCATCACCCCCATCTCTACACCCCAAGGCAGCCCAAGCAAGAAGACGCAGCCTCCGGGCGCCAATGAGCTCCCATCCGCGTTTGAGAATGCGTTGAAGCTCAACCCCGTCTCCCTCGATACCCCCCCAAGACTTGGTAGACCTCAGAATGGCGCCCCTCTCTCGCCAACCAAGAGCAACATTCAACCCGCCGACGACGGATACTTCGCTGCCGCGTCCCCGAATGTGGATAATAGCGTCATTCACAAGAGCGGAGACTCTGCAGGATCTCCATTGAAGAAGCAAGGACAGGAGAACACGCCACCCTCTAGAATCCCCGTGCGCGATTCTGTCTTCCAACACAACCAAGCTGCTCTTTCGCGCCAAGAGCCCTACCAGCACCGAGACAACAAGCCGGCGACGCCTTCCACCAAGAGATTTAACACCGCTCGTGGTCTGACCCCGGAAGAGATGGAGATTCTAAAGAAACCCAACGTGCGCCGCTTGGTCAACGTTACTCAGCTATGTAAGATGGAACTCCCCCTTGGCTTAAACGTGTCTGCATCGCTAACCAGATGCCTACGTGAAGACTTCCTAGATTACTACTTTGACCTGCTCACCTATGTCGGAGCCCGACAGACGCGACTGAACGCCTTCAAGGCCGAAGTGCCTGCGCCACCCGAGACCGACGAGGAAGAGTATAACCAGCTATGGCAGAAGTATACTGGAAGAGAGCGAGCAGCTCTGCGCAAGCGCCGCATACGTCTTCGACAAGGTGATTTCCAGATCCTCACCCAGGTTGGTCAGGGTGGCTACGGACAAGTATTCCTGGCGCAGAAGAAGGATACCAAGGAAGTCTGTGCTCTGAAAGTCATGAACAAGAAGTTGCTTTTCAAGTTAGATGAGATTAGGCACGTTCTGACGGAGAGAGACATCCTTACCACCGCCAACAGCGAGTGGCTGGTCCGCCTCTTGTACTCATTCCAAGATGACAAGAATATCTATCTTGCCATGGAATATGTACCCGGTGGAGACTTTCGAACGCTCCTCAACAACACTGGTGTCTTGTCCAACCGCCATGCTCGCTTCTACATTGCTGAGATGTTCTGCTCCGTTGATGCGCTCCACAAGCTCGGCTACATCCATCGTGATCTGAAGCCAGAGAATTTCCTCATTGACTCGACAGGACATGTCAAGCTGACGGACTTTGGACTGGCGGCCGGCAACGTTGCGTCATCAAAGATCAACTCGATGCGTATCCGACTCGAAAAGGCTTCGGAGACTGATGTTCCATTTGGTAAGGCCATGGACAAGCGAACCATCGCGGAGCGCCGAGAGGGATACCAGACCATGCGCGAGAGGGACACGAATTATGCGAAATCCATAGTAGGATCTCCAGATTATATGGCCCCTGAAGTGCTTCGCGGCGAAGAGTATGACTACACTGTAGACTACTGGAGTCTTGGATGCATGCTGTTCGAAGCCCTCACCGGATTCCCTCCCTTTGCCGGCTCCACCGCCGAAGAGACCTGGCACAATCTGAAGCATTGGAAGGAGGTTCTTAAGCGCCCGGTTTGGGAAGACCCTAACTATTTCCTCAGCAACCGTACATGGAACTTCATCACTACGTAAGTTTCGAAAGACTCCCATAACGTATCAGTATGAGGTCAAGGCTAATGGGTTATAGCTGCATCAATTCGAGATCTAAGCGATTCTCCAATATCAAGGATATCGTCGACCATCAATACTTCGGAGAAGTAGACTGGAACACTCTCCGACAATCCAAGGCCCCGTTCGTTCCCGAGCTTGACTCGGAGACAGACGCAGGCTACTTCGACGATTTCACCAATGAAGCTGACATGGCCAAGTACAAGGAAGTCCACGATAAACAACAGGCTCTCGAGAACATGGCCGACAGAGAAGATCAGATGCACAAGGGCATGTTCGTCGGATTTACGTTCCGCCATCGAAAGCCTACCACAGAAGATGGCAGCCCACGAAAGCGTATCCAGACGGATGAGGCCTTTGGCACGATGCTCTAGGGTAGACGTTCGCTGCCCACGTTCAGGGGAAGGCGTTAGCCTATCTAGCCTGACTATAAAAAAAGATTCTATAGTTGCGGCCACAATGGGAGTTGGCTGCAGATGTACAATTACTAGGCAGGACATCGGCGAGGGGATCTCACGAGCTGGCATGATTCGTGGCCCCTTGGGTCTTTTCCTTCTCCTTTGTCTTTCGGCTGAGAAGGCTTCGGCTCCCAGGGGAGGGGATGCTTTTGACTTCTAAGGGGCGTTGCTAGGTCTTTATGCATACCGTACCGGGAGTTCCAGGGGAAGGAAGGGTTTAATGATGGAGGGCATACGCGTCCAGCCCCGGTAGGTCCGCTAAGGAGCCAGTTATAAGACTGTGACGTCGAGGGAGATGAGAAAACAATGCCAATCGTGTACAACAGAGTCGTAAGAGACTAGTTTAATTCAGTCATTGATGAAGTTTGTCGTTCTTATTGTCAAGCCAAGGGCTACCCGAAGCTTGCTCACGTTTGCTTTAGGACTACAAGGCCCCCAAAGCCCCAAAGCCTACCTGCCATGTTATGCCCCAAGCTGATGTGTGCGTCCAGAACGGCAAGGTAAAATCAGTTACTCGGTATAATAAGTTGGATTCCACGGCAAATTCAATGAGCATTCTATTCGAGTCCAAATGCAGGCACAGATCCGACGAAGCGTCATAAATAACTCAAAGTTGAATCTTGCCCAAGGAAAACTTCTTTACCTCTACTTGAGAGTGAAATCCCAGCCTATGGCAAGCTCGGTAGAAAAGATGATGACAAAGGACATTCGCGTCCTTCGGAGCCGGGCAGAAACCAGACTTGCCCTTTAAACCCTACCCAGATCGCCGAGGCCCTTGCTGATTGGCCATAGGTGGCTTCACCAGGCAATCCGGACGTCCCCAATATCCAACCCCGCGCAGCTAAGCTTCCCATTCACAACATACACAACCCAGCCTCTGCATACTGACTGACGAAGCTCGAAATTGCTTTGCCACGCAGTTTCGAATAGATGAGGTTCTGTTTGTGTGTGTACAGAGGTCTAAACAGAGACCATTGTACACGTACGGTCGTAGTACGTGGGTTAGGTGCGGAAAACTTGGACGGCAAGCTGTCATGCATATCTATTCTCGCCTGCCTCCCTCTGGTCTAGTCATCACCGTAGAGTACCAGGTACCTACCTAGGCGGCTTACTATGTATGATCTATGTAGGCCAATCTACGTTATGCATACCTATCATTACGACACCTGCAGCGCTTCTCTTTTTCTCACATTTGTTCCCAGTACCTTTCAGCTACCACGACTACGTGGCGGCTCTCGTAGAACTGCATACAGGAAGTAGATCCTCCAACCCCATCCGTGCTATTCACCCCAGAAAATGGTCGTACGTCTGCATGCCCTTCCCTCGTGCAGCGGACAGCTGCTGCGTGGACGCGCGGCTTCCAACGCTACGCTCGAACGAAGCGGCGGCCAAGAAGCAGTCTTGTTGGAAGCTTACCGCCCCCCTCTATGAATTCGACCTTGGGATTCCACAACCCTATTCTCTTCGTTGGTTGCCTGTCTTTCCCTTTTTCTACCTGCTCCCCTTGTCCTGGCCTTGGGCAATGGCCGAGCCAATCTGCGTAAGGAGGGCGCATCTGAGAAGCTGATCACACGTTCCGAGAAGCTCAGGTAGGTTGGTGGACGAAGGTCGAGATGACGAACGTCTTCGCAAGGCCTGTTGGACAGGCACACATGCCTACACACACATGGGAATTACGCGACGCCCGCCCTCCCCCCTTTTGACTTCTATGACATACGTCTCAACTGCTCACCCATCCGGTCTTTGTTCGGCTAAGTAGGGCTACGTAGACAAGTGTATAAGTATATGCTCTGCTTTTCCGGCCATTACATACTTTTCCCTTCCACCCTTTCGTCCTCAGAAATCTGATACATCGTTCTTGGTACTTGGAGAATTGTCAGCTTGCGTTCTTAGACCCGAAGAGAAGAAAGAACCTGATACGGAATACACATCGCTGCGAGACAACAGAAGGCGCTATACAGATATTTCGAAAGGAGGGCCCAAGATGAAAGCATCCACAGTTGCTGCCGTGCTGGCACCCTCGGTCGCTTCGGCGCAGTGGTGGCGAGGCGCTCCGGCTTGCGCTGTGAGTTTCCTGATTTCCTATCAGCTCCTCATCCAGCTCTTCCTTCTCCCTTCGCCAAACATACCCCATCCTCCACCTTGTCACCTTCCCTCACTTCCACCCTACGTCACTCCCCTCAGCACAACCATACCCATTCACTGATCCCCTAACTAACGACCCCAAAGCAATCCTGCCTCTCCTCCGCCTGGTCCAGCCCCACCGCCACCGTAACCAGCGGCTGGCCCGCGCAGTCGGAGTACTGCGACGCCTCGGGGCCGGCCAGCAGCGTGGGCTCGTGCATCAGCTCGGCGTGCGCAGCGTCGTCGTCGTCCACCGCGTACGAGTCGTACTCGTCGCTGTCGTCGTCGCTCTGCTCCCGGTACGCCGACTGCACGTCCGCCGGGTCCACCGGCGTGCGCACCGTCACCTTCTCCGCCGGCCCCGTCACCTGGGCCGCGCCCGGCGGGTGGGGCGGCAAGGGCGCCGCCCACGGCAGCAACGGCTACGGCCCCTGGAACGGCGGCGCCAACGCCTCCGACGACGCCTACAGGCAGTACTGGAGCGAGTGGGCGTCGGCCCTCAGCTCCTCCGGCACGTGGACCGGCGGCGTGGCCACCGTCACCGGCTGCGCCTTCGACGGCTCGCCGTGGTTCGTGGGGCCTGGGTGCGGGTGGAATGGCCTCGGCGGGTTCGACGGCTGGGTTGGCTGGGGCTCTGGCTGGAGCTGGGGCCCGACTACCACGGAGACGGTCACGTTCACCACGACCGACAGCGCGGGGGCTACTACCACCGGCACGGGGCTCGCCGCGGTTGCGCTGGCTGTCAGTGGTAGCTTGACCACCAGCACGACCATTGGCGCGCCCACGGCGACCACCGGGGCCGAGAGCGGCGCGGCGCCCGCGGGTGCTGCGGCTAGGGGCCCTGAGGGTTCTGTCGTTACAGGCATGATGGGGTTCGCGCTCGGGGCCATACTGCTCATTGCTGGTATGCTGTGAGCGTGTTATGTCTGGTCTCGTATCCCTATCCTAGTCGGATGCGACCATGCCTTTAACCCTGTGGTCTCAGCCACCTCCCCCGCCTTTGTCTTGTTTCAGTTTTCTCCTTGTACATATCCATAACGATGACTTGGACGTGGTCGAGAGACGGGTTAGGGGTTAGTAAAGTACCTAACTAGGGAAGGGAAGGGATCAATTTGACTTCAAGGGGAAGCCAATTTTAATCAGGCTCACCCCTTCTAGGTTCAGAAAAGGGAACGGAAAGGCGTTTGGGTCGGTTGGTAGGGAGTTTAGGTCTCCTTTTCTCATATAACGAAATAAGTAATGAGATAGCTATAATGCTTGGGAAAAGGCAAGATATTAATGATTATATACCTACATACAACGTATAATCTTATACTTCGAGGTCTTTGTCTTAACCCCTTTTCATAAGTCCAGCCCAATTAGAGTACTTCTGCGAAGGATTTCTCATCCGCTATGGCCACTCCTCGTCTGGAAACAGTATACTCGTGCCGATCGAACTATCAGACATCGGCGACCTGTCCCGCTCTTCCTGTCTCGGCCTATCCCTCTCTTCTCCATCTCCCTTCCCATCCATACTTTTACTCCGCCCCCTTCTATCTTCCGCCTGCATCACACCTCTCTCCCTCCCCCTTCGTGGATCGTACCGTTCGCTCGACACAATAGACGGCAACGTCGGCGACGCTATCTCCTCCCTCTCAACCGACTTCCCACGCCCACCCGCCGCCGTCCCCTTCCTCTTCCTGCGCGCCCCAGCAGACGACGCCTGCTGCACGATCGCCGCGTCCTTCAGCGGCGGCACCGGCGGCATCGGCGACTGCGGCGCGGGCAACGACCGCGAGCTGAAATTCGCCGTCCCGCCCAGCGCGTACAGGCCCAGCGGCTGTGCCGCGGCGCCGCGGCTGTCCGTGCTGGCGTTGCGCCGATGCCCCTGCTTCTTAGGCGTGCTCGCCGGCGGGTGCCGCACCGTGTCGAACGACTTCTTCGCCGGCAGCGGCGGCAGCGGGATCGACGGCGGCCCGCTGGCCGGCGGCTGGAACGGCGTCGATAGCTTCCGCCGGTGCCACGCGCGGTCCCCGAGGGCGTGCTCGGTGCGGGTGGCGGCGGCGGGGCTTGTGATGGCGCCTGCTTTCGGACTGCTGGTGGCGGTGCTCCGCGTGTCGAAGTTGAAGTCGAAGGGGGTGGTGGGTGCGGTGGCGGGGGTTGATGGTTGTGCGCCTCGCCATTCTACGGCTGAGCTTGCGGCGGATGTGGAGGTTAGGGGGTGTGGTGATATGGGTGAGGTGGTTACGGCGATTGCAGGGCCGGCCCGGACCTCGGAGAGCAGGTTTCTGAACAGACTGTCTTGGTCGGATGAAGTTGTCGAGGAAGTGAAGCGTGAGTGTAGGCCCTGCTGATGTAGTCGTCCACCAGACTCGAGCGCCGGGGTTGTTGGGGGGAGATCTCTGTTGCTGGGTACGAGCTCAATGTCCTCTGTCTTGTGTCCACGTCTGTCTTTATTGCCTAAGCCTGACTTATGGTGTCCCGTCGTGTCGATAGCACTTGGCACTGGCCTCCTCACCAACTCCGTGACTCCATCCCGCTGCTTCTTCCGCTTGTAAGCGCGAACACCTATGATTCCAAACGCGACGAGAATAATGGCCCCTGACAAGCTACCTGTTATGGCGGCGATGGTGGAGGATGAAGATGGCGCCGAAGGTGTGCCTGGTGGAGGTGGCAATCTCACGGCAGCAGATGTTGATGCTGGTGCGATGGAAGAGATTAAAGACACTGTTCCTGATATTGTTGTGCCTGCAGGATCCGGCTTGATATCGAAAGTGGCCGGCTGCTCCAAGCCGGGCTCAGCAACTTGTGACTCCCCCGTCGCCTTCAGGACTACACTTATGGGGTTCCTCGATGAGTGTAATATGGACTTGTTACCCTCGTCATCGCCATTCTGACTACTGCTCTGAGCATCACCTTCCTTGTCTTTACCCACGATACTGTAGACAGCGAGCCTATTCACTCCTCCACATGAAACCCTCGCATCGCCGGTACACGCCGTATCGCAATCCTCATCTGGGAGCTTAGGGACTGCGGGGAGGAGCTGCAGTCCGCAAAAGCATTCACTGATACTTGAGTATTAGTTCCGTACCCACAAAGACACTTACAGGTGACAAGTTACCTTCCGTTCCTCAACCCAACAAATTCATACCGGTTTGGGATCACGTTTGGTAGTTTCCCATCCGGAGGTTTTAAGGCCGCACACCTCTCTAAACAGGTATCTACCGTCAAATTATCGGACGGCACGATTGGAGGCCTGGTATAGCTCCCTTCATGACCGAAAGGATGCCTCCCCCCTAAGCTACCGGGGCGGTGCTCATAACAGCCCAGCAACGCAAACGTCGAGTTTCCTGGCGCTAAGGTAGGCCTGTATGCTATCGACGTCGTGATGGTAATCGTCGGCAACCCTACGGTAGGCGACCCGAAGTATCCCAGCTCCGACGTGTGCTTGTCGGACGGGACGTCTTCGCCTTGTGACCCGAAAAGCAGCCCGCTCCAGAGGAGGGCTTGGAGACAAAATTGCTTCGATCCGAAGTCTATGAGAAGCATTGTCGACTTGGTACCTACATGGTTCTCATGTTGCATGGTAGACTCCTGCGCGCAACGGCGCCCGGCAGGGCTCCATATCTCGGCAGTCTTTTGTCATCATTTTCTTCGCCTTCGCCGTTCTTCCGCGTACAAAGGGGAGCCGTCAATGTCGAGCCGAACAAAGACCTGGCCTCGAATGCGGCTTTGTAGGCCCCATTCTGGCCGATTGAGCCATCCATTCTCGCCGATGGGCTTTTATAGGTGTACTCTTAGCGAGTTCGATTGGCCTCAGATCCATTGCGGCGCGAAGCATTTTACGGAGATTCTCAGTACTGATATGCCAGGGGCAGAACCACATGAATGAAGATAAGGTGGACAACTACGCAGTTTTTATGAGATTGGATGAGACTTGGGAGGCACAGATGCGGATGTCCGTGTTCACATTTCCTAAGATAAGGCGGTGATTGCGTGATTAGGAGAGATAAGAGGATCGACGAAGAGGAAGAACCCTGATGCCTTTCTGCTCAGCCTACCGCTTCGTGCCATGTCATGGGTCTGGGGCAGTTGTAAATATCTCCCTTCACGTAGATCGATTTGCGATCTGGCGTTCGGCCCACATGCTCCCGCATATGTACAATACCAGAGAAGAATACGTAGCCGTCGATGTCCCGGATGCAATGAGGTACGAATGCAAATTCACAACCAGCAAGGTCTTTACAAAATTCAAATAACGAAAAAGAAGCTACAAGACATGTACATATTTATTGCTCTCGGTGGAGCAAGGGACCCTGATGGCGCAACTAAACGACATTCTGATTTCAGTTTGCAAATAATTAGGTAACAAGATGCTAGGGGAACGCTCGTGACAGCTTTCCGGAAAAGAATATAAATCCCTTACTCGTCCCCTTACTCGTGCCGTCCCGTTCCGTCTGTCAGGATTAAAAAAAGCTTGATCTTCAAGATGTCCTTGGGCGCTGGCTATCTCATGCTCTCACACGCATCAATATCTACGTGGTGGGCGTACACGTGTGTATGTAAGTCATATTGGCTCTAGCTGGAGAGGGTCTCTTGCGCGATGCGTAGGCATCGTACGCACATAAGACAACCCCGGTCACCTGCCCCATTCGAATGCCATCAGAGATAGGCAAATTGTCTAGTCGCAACGAAGGGAGCGTCCGACTTTTGTCTATATCTTGGAGTGGTTCCCGGCTTTGTAAGACCGCCTCGGAGCACTCGCGCTACTGACCAACAGCCAAATCAACGATGCCTTATTGCCAATGCCGTGGATAATAAGGGAAAGTCGCATACGAGTTGGAGCTCGCCGTCGCATTACTTACGTGTCTACGATGATTGGTCAATGGTTGGGACTGGCTTCGCGCGGGGTCCAGCGATGTCTTGGAGAAGAGAGAGATCAGCACACGCCGTGACGCCCGGAGGAACGACGAAGCATCATCCGTCCGAAGCCATACGACGCCTGTCTGACAGAAAAGCGGGAGGACGATGGGTCGCACGACAGCATTCTCGTCTGGGGAGGGGGGATCAGTCAATGAGCAGCAGATGACCTCACGATCGCCCGGCGATTTTTCCCTACCTTGCACGCCTGCGATTCTTTCGTTACGACTTACTTTGGCTCGCGAGGAGCCCCCCCCCCCGGCCTCCATCCCCGCGCCCAGACGAACCAGCTGACGACCCTGTCGCTTTATTTCCTTTTAGGAACCCCCACGTCCGGTTCATTTCGTCTATTGGACACCCCCTGTCCGACGAGTCCACGATGACTGTCGGCGACTGAAACGGGAAACCGAGGCCAACCACACAAACGGGGAAAAAAAAGAAACCAGCCCGCCCGCGAGGGAAAAAAAAATCTAAAAAAAAAAAACTCGAAGGGTCAATGGCCGCTCCACGTGGTTTGGGTCTTTTCGCAGCGCACGCTTGCCCGTCTTGGTAAAATACCGCAGTGGCTATTTTCCTTGCATTGAGTGGCTTCCAACCTCGACCAGTTCTAGACCGCGCAGGACGAGGGATCTGGAACTTCTATTTGAATAACCTTTCGGTTCCTACTCTAGCGACGTTCTTAGACAGACTTCTTCAACGGTGCAGTCTCACCTGCTAAGCGAAGCCGCGGAGGCGGCCTGTCCCTTGGAATCTGCGAACCCTCGGGCCGGATGCAGGAAGCGTCGAGGACTCCTAGGTCGAAGGGAAAAAGCCAGAAAGCTGACGAGGACGACGGTCTATTTAGTACGGCCGAGATGTTCGGCCCTTCGAACCTGACCTTACGGCTTGCGGTTTCGGTACCGGGCCTTGTTCTTGGTAAGTGCTAGTGTGAGAAGCGCGCATTGCTTGTCACGAGGGCTCGCCGGATTCCACGAGTACTCATTGGTGGGAGGGCCCTCGGTCAACCCTCCATATTACACTATAGACGCTATTTCCCACGACTGTGAATCCTGGACCCAAAGGAAAACCTGGCTCGATCAATAACTGGAAACAACTGGATTCCCTCCCATGTAACCCGACTGGGTGCAGCATTACACTTGAACGTGGTAAGGTTATTTATATTAAGAGATTAGTTAGAATATTGTCATCATGCTCCCTGCTCTAAATAGCATCAGTTCAATAGCCATACGATGAAAGAACCTGTTTTTCTTGCACGAAGTCGAGACCGTTTGCCTCCTCGGCAACTGCCGTGCCTAGCCGGCCTGAAGGCCAGTTGAAGCGATTGGGATTACTTGAGGTGGATTATAGCTAGAATTGATAAAGCGTTGCGACTCCGTCTACTAGTAATTGAGGCTATTCTGGATAGACCGACCCACTCCACCGGGTTTTCAGGGTCCTAGCAGGTTCGCGATCTCGAGGTATCACCTACTTTCCTACCTACCTACACAGGTAGCATATGCAGGACCCGTCAGGACTAGTTGCTCCATGAAGTACTCCGTGAGAAGCGCGCTACGATAGATCTGGCGATGCCGTATGCACGTCCAGGACGTACGAGTTGCCTGGAGCGAGGCATTGGTAGTATTCTGCTACTACCTGCCTTATGAATGTAGTAGACCGAATAGGAAATGTGTGAGAAGCCAACTTGGAATCTGGAAGACTTCTGTTGCAGTGAGTCCGTACGATTCTAGACGCAGCCAAGTTGTCGAATGGATGAAAGCGAACTACATCGAGGGGGTATTGAGGGAATGCGCCTGTTCTGTTAGGAATTACCTGATGCTCAAGCATATTGTGGTATGATTCTAGTGTTATTCTAGGGAGGTAGGCCGATAAATCTATATGTAGGAGAGTATCGTAATTCTACTATGTAGCGATCTGACATGTGACAGAATGAAGAAGTGTGCGGAATACGGTACATCAACTTACCGGCAGGCTTCTAGCGCGGGAAAAGTAGAATTTCTTTGATGGAGAATGGGGATGATTGCGTTGATTCCCTCGCTCGTATGCCAACTTCCTGTCACGGCGTAGGATATTGAGCACAGAAGATCCTACGGCGCCGAGGATGAAATGACGAACGGACTGACTAGCCCCTTGCTTCTATGGGTGGCTGATGAACTTCAGCAAACGCGGCTAGCGATCGCTGAGGGGCCCCAACTTAGCTCCCACGCGAACGAGAAACCAGGGCGCCCTGGAAGCCACTCGACCTTGGCGATTTTACTAATGGTTTAGCCATGACAATAGCGCTCACCAGTGGGCGGTGGTTTTCGTCATCTTGTCTCAGTGCTCAACGTTAGGCGGCCAGCGGGGGTTGCCGGGGAGTCGGAGCTGCCCCCCCCCCCTTCTTAAGTACTAGGTAGACATCGAAGTTTCGCGCCCGAGAGACAGTGTGGGAAAGTCACGAGGCTGACGTTTATTTCCCGGCATCCATCATCTGAATCAGGTCGTTGGTCGATGGGGAACGAGATGAATAGCGTGGGTGTCGATGAATGAGGATGGTATCAACGTACCGTCGAACTTATGTGGCCGTAAGATGGAAAAGACGCGAGCTTGGGTTCCTATGTGACGACTCATTGTTCCGAAGTGGGATATTGCTTACCTGGATGTGAGTTCATATGAAGTCTCGGGATGGTAATTTGCTTCTTGACGTCCCGTGGGGCTGCAGTTAGAGTAGGAGCTCGCCGTCTTCAAGCGACTCTCATTAGCCACGCTTCGCGATTCGGCTCGTTCTCCCACGCTGCGTCAGAAGAGGCTTGAGAGGAGATTTCGAATGGCCCGTGGGCTGGACCCTATGATTCCGTGCTTGTCTTGCGACGTCCCATAAGCTTTCCAGGGTTCATATGCGCACAAGTGTGGGGGTTCATCCATGCGAGAAGCTAATGAACCCTTGCTCTCTCTCTCTCTCTCTCTCTCTCTCTCATATCCTAGTCTGGAGGTGCATTGCGTGTCGTAAGTACACTCTACTTTCGCTGTACAGTCTCATAGCTTCATCTGGCTTGCGAACCCTTTCCCACATATGCAGACCGTACTACGTAGAGCTGCGAGGAGCTGTGAGTGGCCTGGGCTGCCTGGTTGATTTGCCAATCCTCTTCGACATCGGAACTCGCTGACCGGTGCTGGTGCTGGATTATTGAGGTTTGTTTCTTTCCTAAAACCCGATCATATTACAGGACCATGGTACCTACACACCTACAAACCGTCAAGAGTCTCCATTCTCTCGTATACTGCTACTGTACCACAATGAAGAAGCATGAAATTCCCCTCTAAAATCACTAAAAATACATCTGAGTTAGGTGGTACGGGGACAAGGCATTGGGAGGATTTTTTGCCATGGTAGATCTTTTCATGTGATTCTCTCTCTAACCTGCTGGGTCCCACCTCGGTGAAGTCCCAAGAGAGAGATGAACCTCATAGATCTCGCTACAATCTCACACGCACATACTATGTACATAGTAGCTAGTAGTATGTCACTGATGCATCTTGTGGTGGATATTCAGGGTATGCCACTCCCTTTCGACGGTACGACAAGCCTTGGAACACCTGGCATTTTTTCGTGTAGCTGAAAGGATCCTGCCTTGGTTAACTGGATCAGGGAATCATCTGAGCCATCTTGGTTTGGCATTTTGAGGCTGGTGACACAACCTCATGCATGACCTTTGCCGTCAAATTGGAAAATGAGATGTCCTCTACATAGTAGACACTGTACCTGGACTACCCTCCTACGATTGTTAGCACCGTCAATAGATGACAGGACTTTTTTTTTTTTTTTTAAGGAATGGACATCGCATTGCGGCTTCGGAGGTTTGTAGCAAGGTTATCCCTTGGCTGATAGGTAGCAATGGGAAAGCCAACAAGCTTGCGATCCACGATTCCCCTCATCGCATTCCATCGCGCGCGATGAGTGCTATGGTGGTATAACTGTCGATGTTCTCTTTTCTCTTGTTCTCTGCGAACTCGTTGCCGGCTTTTCCCGAGGCCTGTACCGACTTAGTACGGAGTAAGTATAGCGTCGATACTAGCACGTAGGGTCCGAGTGCAATGAGATCTTTATATTTGCGTCTCCTCCCTCCACCATCGCTCCACAAATCGGCGTTAAACCGGACGGTTCTCTCACGTTAGATGACAGGCGCTAGCAAAGAGGAGCTACCCTTGCTTTGTCGTCCAGCGCTATAACGGCCATGCAGCTTGAAGTCACCTACGTGCATCGCCTACTCTTATATGTAGGTAGGTAGGTAGGTAGGTAGGTAGGTAGGTGGATTTATATAGTAGGTGGTCGAAAGCTTGGATGAAAAAGTGACTGATTCCTTTTCGTTTTCGAGATTGACGTACCTGGCGTCTTATAGCAACACATGTAAGTGAAGCATTGGAGGACGAGGTGACTGAGTGTACGTGTACATAATGTGGATGAATGGTCCGGGCCGTGTTTATATAAACATCCCGCCGTATGTACGATGCGCAATGTGCAATGTGCAATGTGCAATGTGCAATGTGCAATGTGCAATGCGTGATGTATGGTATGAGCACGACGCAGCGACGTTGTAAGACTCTGACTTTCTTGCTGTTGGGCAAACAAGAAAGAGGGACAAGGGACGACGGCTTGCAGCTTGGAGGGACATTTCAAAGATGGCAAATAGCTTGAAGCTTAGGAGGGACGGGATAGACTACTAGGTAATCAGACGTACTGGGTACTCCATACTTAGTACGCGGTGGAATACGCTGGGCGTCCGTCCCCAACCTAGTAGTCGTCGTACCCAGTACCTAGTCGATACGTGAGACCGAGGTGCAGACGCAGGTTGCAAGGTGCAAAGCGGGACGCATATGCGCCTAACGCAGAAACGTACTAGGTATGTATCTACTGTAGTGCCATCATGGATGGTACACGATGGTACACTACGTAGAAAACCCAGAAGGAACCGAAGGAACCTTGAATCTTTTTAGGACCCTTCGATGCCTTTCCCTTTCCCTTTCCCTTTTCCTTTCCCTTTGATAGACGGCGGCTCGTACAAGCATCCTGGTCTAGCTTCTTCCTTTCTCTCTTCCCAATTTTGCCTGTATGATGATGCTTCCCCCCCGAACGTCTGGTATGTTAGCGTCTTCCATTACTCGTGTTTGTCAGTCGCATCAGTCATTGCAAATTCTGAGAATGAACATCCCGATCGGACAATCTTCTACATAGTAGTTGTATGCGGGTAATTACACCAAACTGACATGTCTCTTTTTCTTTTCTTCACACCAGTATTAAGTGAACACCACCTAATGGCTACATAGTAGTAGGTAGGTAGGTAGGTAGGTAGGTAGGTAATACATAGGTACATATGACATTCTGGGGTCGTGTCTTATACAAGCCGTTGAAGAAGGTGGAACTTTCCAAGGTTGCATGCAACGTATGTAAGACCTACTATGTAGGACCTGGGACTGGAACTGGAACTAGAACTGGAACTGGAATTCGGCATGTAGAGTGTACACGGGTGCTGCTGAGAGATTGAGAGATCTTCTGGGTTAGTGATCTATTGATGGTTTATGTAATTGCTTTATGTATCTGGATCTTAAGGGTCTCTCGCGCATATGCCGTTTGGGTTCTTTTCTCCAATTCTTTGAAGTACACTTATTTCCGACTTCAAGCTTTATTCCGAAGGTGGAGGGTACAACATCTCAATTGATACCTCCAGTGTTAAGTACAGCTACGGGAGGGGCTCCGATCAACTTTTGCGCGAAGACTGAAAGGAGCAGAAGAAAGGGAAAAAAAAAAAAGAGTATAGCAACACATTAGAGAATATCCCATCCCCCCCCACCTATTTTAGGTAGTCTCTTTTCTTTTCTTCTCTTCTCTTTCTCATTTTTTTTCTTCTCCTTGGTTTCGGTGCAGATCCACCCCTCGCTTCGGCTGCATGGGAAGCTCTTGAAGTCTTGGGTGCGGGCACTTCCAGGGAATCCCTCGAACTCCAATTGTCTCCGTGGGATTGGTGCAAGGGTCAGCCATCGAGAACCATCAATCCCAATCCTGAGCCCAAGCAACGGCTCAGCACACAGAAAAAGCGCAAAAGGGCTATGCAAGCATAGAAAAGCTCAAACGGGTCCAAACGGGTCTTTACTACTGCGTACATAGTACAATACCCACTAGAGAAGTTGCTAAAACTCGTGGATCTGCCCACAAAGTCTCATAGATCACTGCAGTCAGTGTATTTTTTGATTTGACCATAAAACCAGAGACGCCAGACAGTTTTAGCACCGGAACCGTTCTAAGCATACTAGGTAGGTACTTACCGTAGAACCTTGCAGCGTATACGCAGGTAGCGTAGGTGGGTATGAAATCCATGGATGTAGGCGCTACAGATGTAGGTACCAGGTTGGGTACTTCCAAGTAGCAAGTAGCAAGTAGCAAGTAGCAAAAGCTTGCTTGTGAAAGAAAAAGAACTTCCGAGCTGCTCAAGTTGGTACCTAGTATACGGTACTCGTTCAAGAGGAAAGAGAATTCAAGGTTAGTACTGGAGGACTGTTCATGAATAGGTATACGTAGTAGCACCACCAGAAGTCTGACTTAGTACTAGCCACAGGCCACGAGCTACAGGCTACAGGCTACAGGCTACAGACTACAAGTTCTACTACGTATGTAATTCGGCAGCAAAGGTACCCAGTACTCTCTGCTGTATATTTGTGCTCTATACATCCACCTTACATCCCCATCCCCATCCCCATCCACATCCCCCATCCACACATCCACGCATCCACATACGTCCATCAATGGATACAAGCAACGCTAGGTATTGACATACTTTGATCATACTTCCTAGGTAGTCTCAGTGCGGTGCACCCACCTTGCACACACTTTACACTCATACGCTCATATGCTCATACGCTCATACATTCACACACATCCACCCCATGTCGCCCAGCCAGAGCCGAACCAAAACTGCCTGATCAATGTTGCTGATGAGTGACCATCCAATCCACTCCAACCTGCCTTGTTGAATTCCCAAAAGGCAATGCGACGGTGAACCACCCGAGTTGCTGCACTGTTGTCGCCGCTTTGCAACTACTACTCCTGCTCCTGCTCCTGCTGCTACTCTCGCTACTACTTCTCTTCTACCTTCGTAGTATAGTAGTAGTATAGTAGGTACTATTCCTCTCCGCAAACCGCAAGCCTCTTGACTTTGAGGTGTCATACATCACACCCCTCCAATTCCTCACATACACACGCACACACCTACGCACCTACGCACCTACGCACATACGCACACAACACAAGTTCCCACCCGGAATTGTTGAGCAAGAACAGGAAAGAGAGAGACTGAGAATCGCAATCCAAGTACATGCTCGGTCAAGAGCATCCACCCACATACAGACTTACTTACCCTCAACCATTTACCTTTATTCTCCTAATTGAAAGGGTCGCAAGCTGTTCGCTATCTGGTCCAATCTTCCTTCAGACCCTACTCCGGGTGCTAGAGCCTGGGAAAGTAGCTAGAACGTTTTCCCCTTCCTGGTGGGATAGCGTTCGGCTTGCGAAGGACAGTTGGAACTTGAGCTGACAAGTTTAAACCTTGGAACGTGGGGAAACTGGGAAGTGGGAAGTGGGAAGGCGACCTGACCTGTAATACATACGAAATTGTGTACGAAATCAGAATTACTTACTTCTCCAACTTTTCCATACAAGACGAGACGCAGAGACGCAAAGACACCGGATCCAGGACGCAAAGACGCAAAGACGCCGCGAACACAAGATCCAAACCCGAAGTTCACAAATCCAAAATCGAAGGAAAGAGACTGGAAGCAAGAAGAGAGATACCTGTCTAACCTTGATCGTGGTATCCCAAC
Organism: Hypoxylon rickii; assembly: GCA_902806535.1. NCBI lineage: Eukaryota > Fungi > Ascomycota > Sordariomycetes > Xylariales > Hypoxylaceae > Hypoxylon > Hypoxylon rickii. The sequence goes on from CADCWY010000003.1 coordinate 100,629, forward strand.
ATTGTTTCCTTCCCTCTCTTTTCTTCATTTAAATTCCCTCCATAACTTCTCCAACCCTATTGTTATATCACATGGCCGCCAGCACCGCGTCACCAATAGCGACTTCGAGTCCTTCCACCACGATGAATCCTACCACGACAGAGCACGACTTCCGCTTCCCGCGAAGACCCTTCGATTCTCTGACCAGTCATCATATCGATTCTGCCCTGTCGAGCAAGAATAATGCCGACGAAAACAGCCCCGGAGATTTGCGCATGCACGAGCTCAATCTAGACTTGGACTTTACGAAATCCGACAATGCGGCACCATTCGAATTGTTGCAACCTTCCTTATTTCCCAATCTACAGAATGGCATGTCCGGAAATTTGGAGAGTTTGGAACAAATGCAGCAGAACGATCCACTTGCCACACAGATCTGGAAGTTCTTCCGCAATACGAAGCAGAATTTACCTAGCCAGGAGCGCATGGTGAACTTGACGTGGCGTATGATGCACTTGAGACTCCGGAAAAAGCAGGAGGAGGAAGACGCTCGGTATGTGGTAATCGTGCGCAGGCGCATCATTGCTCTAACTTTCTTTGTAGCCGTGCCACTCTTCGTGATTCTGGGAATGCCGTAACGAACACCCTGAATGCCCCCAGCGGCATTGCGCAGCTTAGAAAAACGTCGGATCAGAATTTCTTACATACGGACCCCATGAATTTGGATGACTTCATATTCCCCGAGAATGTCGCAACCCCGGCCGGGTTGGCTGCGACACCCTCACCTGATGCGAATAAGCAGCAGGAGGGGGATAAATCTTCGGCTCACACCACCGCCGCCGCCATCCCCATCAAATCCCGCAGAGCTCATTCGCAGCACTTTGTTCCTCAATCCGTTCCGGTTCCTCCTCATCAGAGGAATCAGGACGAGTTTGCCTACGTCACCCGACATCATCGCAAAACTAGCATTGACGAGAGACGAGTGAGTGTGCAGCCGAACAGTCTTTATTTGCTAGAACGCATCGAATTAATCTACAAATTCCACATTCTTCCCTGGTTAATTTGCTATGTTGCATTTGTCCTTTAGTTGTCCGAAGGTTGTATATGACGGATAGCTAATCATGATACTCTATTAGACTCGAAACCTGAAGCGTCCCGCTAACTTCTCTCCCCACGTCTCCGGTCTCAATGGCAACAATTTCGCAACCAACGAGCTAGATGCTGATTCCGACCTTCATGAATACTCTCTTGACAACCCCCACGGTAACGGCAATACTCACATGCCTCATCATTCGGGCATTTCGTTTCCGCTTGACACATTCTCCATGGAGAACGATACGGCTATTACTTCGGCGGGCCCCTTCCAGCATGGATTTTCGTTCTCACCATCAACGTCGCCAATGGTTCCCCATGGTCCGTTTTCTAATTTTTACAACCACCACAGCGTTGCCTCGAGCTCCGTGAATGGTGCAGACTATTACTCTCCTCCGGGATCCGCGTACCAGTCGGCCGTTTCTACGCCACATCCTATGGTGGAAAATGAGAACTTGTTCTTTGGCTCGATGGATTTACGTCACCAGCGGCCGCAGAACTTCCGTCATGGTCCGGGGTCAATGAGAAACCAGATTAACCAGCAGTTTATGCATCAGACCAACGGGAACTCAATGTTTCCTCCAGCGACTACCGGGACGGACTCGGCGGCTTCTTTTACTCAAACTCTCAATTTCGGCCATGTTGATCCAAGTCAGGTCTTTCAACCCGAACATCCGGTCCGCTCGCCTGGCGTCGGTATGGCTAATGAGAATATGTTTAACTTTGGCGCTGATTCCGATAACGAAGATGAAGATGGGGGTGCATTCGCTGATCGGAACATGGGCATTCATCACGCTTTCTCGCCTGATAATGACTCAGGGATGGATATGGGAAATCAACACCCAATGGGATGGGATGCTTCTTTACCTGGGCAGTTTAGCACACAAGCAGCCCGTTATCCGGGCGGTCCGCCTCGTAAACAAGTTACTATTGGAGGTACAACAACGGATTTTTTGGAGTCTGGGGATTGGGATGGCCAAACCGGTCTACCGCGCTCCCAGTCGTTCCGGTCGACTGGTGACAGGCGTCAGAAGATGGCTCGTACAGCTTCAACGCCGAACGCTAACATGAGTAACCGTGGAAATCCGTTTGACAAGCTGGCCCAGTCGAACCCGAATTCCCCACCAGCCGACATGTCAGGCAACATCTCGGGCTTCTCATCCGTGGCACCCAGTCGACCTACTTCCCCACCCGGGTCCAAGCATGGCTCCACGAACAACCTGCAAGCTGCCGCAGGAGGCCAAGGAGACGGGAACGCACCTACTACTTGTACCAACTGTTTTACGCAGACCACGCCGCTATGGCGTCGGAACCCAGAAGGGCAGCCTCTCTGCAATGCCTGCGGTCTATTCCTGAAACTTCATGGTGTCGTGAGACCGCTCAGCCTAAAGACCGACGTTATCAAGAAGCGCAATCGTGGATCCGGGGCAAGTCTGCCGGTTGGAGGGACAAGCACAAGATCCAAGAAAAATGCTGGGAATGCGTCGGGTACCGCCTCTGGGCCTGCGTCTCGGAAGAATTCCACTTTGACGATGTCTGCCGCTGCTGCTGCTGCTACTGCGAATAACACAACGCAAGCAAGTACGCCACCATCGGCAACGAACAGGGCCGGCAGCGTCAACGAGGGTGAGAGTCCTGCAAGTGGTGTTGGCGGTTCCGGTGGTAACACGGCGGGTAGTACGCCGACGAGTTATGCAGGTTCTGCTACTGGCCCAGTGGGGGGTAAAGGTGTTGTGCCGATTGCCGCAGCTCCCCCCAAGAACGTTCCAGGACCGGGAGCTGCCTCGCTTCCACGAAATATCAGCGCAAGCGGTTCTTCCAAGCGTCAGCGTCGTAGCAGCAAGAGCACCGGACCTAATGAGTCATCTAGTGGTATGGATGTAGATAGCCCCGAGAACTCAACCGGCTCCAACGAAGCAGCCCGATCCATTGGTTCCTCTAATGGGTTCGCCAATATTTCAAACCCAGGAAACTTGGGCCTTGCTAATGGCTTCGGCATGACCCAGAGACCCATGATGGGGTCTAGCATGCTCGGAATGTCTGGCAGTACGAGCAATGTGATGAACTCGGGCTCTGGGACCGGCCCGCAGGAATGGGAATGGCTGACTATGAGTCTTTAAGCTGTTACGGAAGAATGCTACACATCCATACCGGGAATTAATTACGTGATATTTGAATTTTGGATACCAGCGGTTTACGATTCACTCGAACGATTTACTCGACTCCCCCGCATGTAATGAAAGAGGTTCATCTGTTTCATTTCCACGTATCGACTTTACAAGCGGATAGCCGGTCTATTCTGTTATGAATAACGGCTCGGCTTAGTTCATTGTTGTAGGGGAGGACTAGCAATCACGACTTATCATATACAGTGGCGTTGGGTTGCGTGGTGTTCTCTTTTTCCCATCGCCGATCGATTTCGTCTTTAACAACGTTCTTCTGGTGCGTCTTGGCGGCTGCGCATATGGCTGCCAGAGCATCGATTTTTCCATCGCTTGCAGCTTTATGCTGCGGAGTAATGACTCGGGACTTCTAACCGTCTGCATTGGTTCGACTTTTCATAGAATGGGACATATCTGGGCCGAGTCCACGTTTCCCGCCTCACGATCTCGCCAGGGCCTGTTTTTGAACGTTATCCCCTTCTCCGTTTTCTGGCGCGGGATCGCGCCTATGACGTCTTCAGCGCCCCTTACCCAGCCGGTGGAACCTCGACAATACCAGAAAGACGAGATTTCTACAGGGAATTTCACTATGGAGTGGGTCGTCGGTTGTTCACAGCTACGACATCTCAGGGAGGGTCTATCAACGGGATAGATGGCTCGGTCATACACACCACCGTCTCTTTTGCGCTATCTGTTCTTCTTTTCTTGCTTCCTCTTTGCCTTCTTGGCCGGAACTTCGATTTGGGTTGGGAACTTTCTGTAGATATGGGATTGATACCAATTGTTGTTTGTAGACGGGGGGTGCGCGCGCAGGCCACCTGCGGACCTGCGAGACATGGGAGTGGTGGACCAGGCGGGCTGTCAGGCCTCGGCTTTGTGGGATTATGTGTGTATGAGTGGCGGTGGGGATGGGAAGCAGGATACGGGCAGGCAGGCAAGATGGCAAGCGCTGGACAGGCTGGATGGTAGATGGACCGGTTTGGCAAGAGGGTTGTGGGTGTTCGTGATAGGAAATGGCATGAGGGGAAGGGCCTACTGCGGATTGAAGATACGGTGGTTCGTGGACCTCGTCCTGTACTATCACCCGCTCAGAAGGGGTGCGAGATTATCTGCCCCAACTCCTGTCACGAACACAATACTGGCTAGCCTGTTTGCCTTGGTAGCTAGGTAGAGAGGGAGAAATATAGAGTCGTGCGGGTGAATAATACCACTACAAAGCCATACAATAGTACGTCTCTGAATGGTGCTTGTGAGATTTTGAGACGTGATGTTTTGAGACCGTATACAGGGTCAAGCATCAGACAGGGCGAACGCTGGGAGGATGTAGGATCTGCGTGGTGTTCGCTGCGCTGTGTTCATCGGTTCGTTCGGGTTTGGTTGTATGTGTACCTACCTACTAGGTAGGTATGTTGTTTTATATAGTAAGGCGGTTTGGCCTTCCTAGCCGGAGGGTCGGAATAGGGGTTCCCGGTGCTTTCCGAACGGAGCAAGATTTGATACTATAAATTTGCAAACTTGCTATCCGCTTGTTCTTATGATAAGATTACAGGTTTTCAGAGCATAACACAAACTCTTTTGCTGTCGGTTCCGGAATAGACTTGTGGGAGCCGGGCTCGCTTTTTCCATCTTCTCCGTCGTCCTTTTCCCTATCTAGCTTTGTCTCTGCTGACGAGTTGCCCGTTCTCCTGTCCATGTTTCTATCATATCGTATTCTTAAGCGCAATAGTATGCCCGTTCCTTAGATCCGGACACATCCTCCTGTGTCTACTTAACATTACTGCACTGCTCGGTTTAAAAGCACGAGGACCGCGTTAAGGACGGCTCCTGGAGACGAAGAACTTTATAGAGGGGATCGTCAGGACTTCGCTTAGTAAATCTGGGGTCCCGTCAAAGGGGCACGGAGAAGTCAACGAGAAGCCTTTCTTTCTTTCGGGTAGTGGTATCGTCGTATGTAAATATCTACACCCTAGGTACCTTAGGTGCCTACTTGGTATACCCAGTATCTGCAATATAAGTCATCTCAGGATGGACCAATCGGTAAATACCGCCGACGTGCTCATACTTGTGCAGAGGCAAGGCAATTGGGCGTGCTCTTGCCGATACCGGAGAGGGCTCACACCCTCTTGTGACGATAAGAGAACAAGAATTCACACCAGGTACGGAGCTATCCAGGGTCCTAGGTGTCAATGGGTTCGGCACTCGGTTTAAATCCTGGTTAGATGATCCTGGAGTGCATCTACACATTGATGTGAAGGGTTGATGTACCTAGTACTTAGTAGAGGTGAAAGGTATAAGGGGGGCTGCAGTTTGCGATCCTGGTTAGGTGGGTTGGATCATGGCATTTTGATGGCTGCTCATGTTACGCAGAGAGGCGGAGATATCTTGAGATGACAGGCGTCGGAGAGCATTGACACGGGATGCGAAAGTAACAAGTTTGGATGTATCCCATAGTATTGATACGATTAGACACCGACTTCCAAAGGACTATTAAGCAATCTACTAGGTAAACTACATCGAATTCCAAATTTCCAATCTTGTTTTCTGAGATTATCCCACCACCTTGTTATCACCCCTGGACGATGTAAAGGAAAAAACAAAAACACGACTCCGTCGTCATGATCCTCGTCGCTCGTAAAGAAGGTGACTAGACACATTCAAAACCGACGCCGAATTACCCGCCTGCCCTCTGTTCGCCACACCCATGTGGTGAGCGTTGCACTTGCCACGGGAGAGGCCTTGAGACTAAGAAGCTAGATCAGTGCGAACCACCGACCCTAGCCTTAGACCCGGCCTTGAAGCGCTGGCAGTCGCTCTCGCAGGACGTATCGCCGCACTGGGAGACGTCGAGGCCGATATCCGCGTTCTGGCAGTTGTGGGTGCGGCAGCGGCTCATGCAGTCCTCGAACTCGACGTTCTCCTCGCCGGCAGCTTCGTGCTTGACCTCGGTCACGGGAACGCGCATGGGCCAGCCGGCGGGACCGGGGACAACGCGGGTGCGGCCCGAGTGGACGCGCTCCTCGGTGACGGCGGCGGAGTCGGATGCCTTGAAGCGAACGCATTCGTCCTCACATGAAGTGTCGCCGCACTGCGAGACGTCTAGTCCGATGTCGGCGTTCTGGCAGTTGTGCGTCCGGCATGACTTCATGCAGTTGTCGTACTCGGCGCTGCTGGACTTGGAAGCCACGGGGGTGTCGAAGTGGTGGCCAAGGGGGCGGTCCTGTCGCGGCCAGTGGGGAGAGCCCGGGTGGCCAGGGTGAGGAGGGTGAGCAGGGTTGCCGGGACGAGCGGGGTTGCCGGGATGGGCAGGGTGGTGAGGCTTATGGGGGTCGGCAGGGGCCGCGGGTCTAGCGGGGGCAGCCGGCACAGCTGGAGAGGCAGGCTTCGCTGGAGCAGCAGGAGCGGCTGGGGCGGCAGGAGCAGCAGGCTTTGCGGGGACGGCGGGGGCAGCGGGCGCGGCAGGTTTGGCCGGGTCGGCTGGTCTGGCTGGTCTGGCTGGTGCGGCAGGATTGGCCGGTGCAGCAGGGTTGGCGGGGTTGGCTGGATGAGCTGGGGCCGCGGCAGCAGCTGGGTGAACAGGCTTAGCAGGAGAGTGCTTAGAGGGAGAGTGCTTAGAGGGAGAATGGTGTCCTGGAAGGCCCCTTCCAGCAATGTGGAAGGCATGTGAGTCCCTGAGCTTGGTGCAGGATTCTTTGCAAGAAGTATCACCACACTGCGAGACAGGGAGGGCGATATCAGCGGTCTGGCAGTTGTGGGTCCTGCACTCACTAACGCAGTGCTCATATGCTTCCTCTTCGGAGGCAAAGATATCATGCTTAGGAGGAGGCGGCGGCGGGAAGGCGGGAAGCGCGCGAGGGGCGGGGTGGAAGGGGTTCTTGGTGTGAACCTTGTGCTCACGATGTCCGGACATAGATGCCTTGGAGCCCTCTCTGTACTTCTCGCAACCGGCGGCGCAGTCAGTATCACCGCACTGGGCGACGGACAGAGCTATGTCTGCGTTCTGGCAGTTGTGGGTTCCGCACTTGCTGATGCATGATTCGTAGGTCTCCTCTTCCTCTGCAGCCATGTGAAACTTGGATTTCTGAGCTTCCTGGCGCGCCTTTTCTGCGGCCGGGATGGGCACGCTTCTTAGCCCCAAACCCTCGAGGCCCTTTCCAAGTTTGCTACCAAGGCCTTTGACAACATTGTTGTCATCATGGTCACCATCACACGTGTTGGCGCATTCTTCAATGCACTGCATCTGTTTGGCGCTGACATCATCGCCAGTGTCCGGCTCAGTGCATTGTCCAACACAGTCACAGTCCTTCTTTGAATTGGTGGCCGCGGGAGCAGGCGCAGAAGAAGCCGCAGATGAGGCTGCCATGGAAGAGGCTGCCATGGAAGAGGCTGCCATGGAAGAAGAGGCAGCCGCAGAAGAAGGCTCGAGAGAAGCAGCGGAAGAAGACTCAGTCGGGGCAGCCTGTCTCTTCTCAACCGGGATCGGAATCGACGGCAGACCAGTGGGTATCAAGTCGGTCCAGCTGGTTGCGAAAGACATGGCCGTGGAGGTCGCCTGGCTGAAGATGGTCGACACAAGCTGGTCTGACAGCGAGTTGTCAGGGACCTGTCGACCGACCATCGAAGCTAGAACGGTCGGTGCGGCAGCCTGGTCTTTGGCAGCCGTGTTTGTGCCGGCCATGTTTCGGGCATTGACTCTGTGCACTGCCTTGTTCCGTGCAGCACGCTTCACCACACCTGCGTTGCTCTGCGCTCCAGCGTTTTGAACGGCATTGGCGCGCTGGATGGCGTTGGCTAGGGTTTCCGCGGCATGTTCGTTCATGGGAGAGATTCCAGCGACCGAAGCATTTTGAGGGGCTTCGAACTCGCTTGGTGCCCTAGGTATGTTAGTGTACGATTCCTAAGTCGGCGACGGGTGGTAGTAATTTACACGATAGGCTTAGCCATGATGGCCGGGATAAGCGCCGCAAGGACAACGCGGTTCAACATCTTCGCCGGTTGAAAATAAAAGAGTGACTATGGTTGGTTGTGCGGATGATGCGAATAGAACATGACGGGAGGGGATCAACTGTCTGATTTATACCTACTTGGTTATCTACTTGGTCTGATGAACTAGCTTGAGGAAGGGCTCGACACGCGCCAGTTCTACCCGGAACATGGCGCCCCCAGAGAATTGTCAATACAGGCGCGACTTGAGACAAGGTAAATGCCATGACAGAATATGTTCCTGTTGAGGGACAGCCTCCTCTAAGACAGACGACCTATTCAGCATATGGACTTGTTGCTCTTCATCACGGGGAAATCACTTTGTCTCAGATCTTGTAGCAGTGCTGAGGGTAGCACGAGGGATGCGCAGCTTCAAGTATAACATAACTCGAATCGGTTCATTCCATCGCAGTGGAGATCTGGATCATGCGCGGATAATGAGAGCTTCTATGCGCTGTTATTCTCTTTGCTGCATGCTTCGTGCTTAACGAAAGTCGTAGTGAATCTGATTCTGGAATTGATGCTATCTCCATATTGGATTGATTCTCGAGACGCTCCACGCGTTAGCCTGCTTAGACAGATAGAATAACAGTACCATCAAGATCCCTCGATGCAATTCAACCTACTAGTACGATAGACGATTATCTAGCATTTAGCTAGACAGTAATAGTGACTGTCAAAATCTAGAAATTTAGTTATCCCCTATGCACCTATCAGCATTCTTTTAGGAGCTGTGGGGATATGATAGGTTAGGATTCGACCTCCCTGGGTGTACGGATTTGTATCAAGGGATTGACAGATTCATCGTCTAGAGACTATGGTAAGTCTGTTCGGCCCCTAGGAGTGGAATTACTAGAATGTTGAGAAACGCTTTACCTCTTTATCATTGGCTTCAGGTATTGTAGATCGAAGTCGAGCTCCGAAATTCATGGTGATCCAACAAATTCTTGCACAAGTAGGTATATAATTGGCTTCGGCCCTACTGGTCATTGTTAGGTAGGTACCTAGTAGGCTCTGGTTTAAACTCAAGTATCGGCCAGAGACCTATTGATACAGTTGTCGATCAGGATAATTGCCTAGTTCTGTGTGTTGTTGTTTCGAGGTGAACGCAGGTTGCTTTTTCGAGTTTACCCCTGATTAGCACACGTGTATCCCTTCCTACTTCCTATGAGCGATCCGCCCTTTTAAGAGAGCCTATGTTTTTAACTCAGATCCTCAGTGAGTACGGGTATAAGTCTTGATTATGCATCGCACCGCACTTTGTTCTGGTTGCTTGTTGTTGTTGTTTTTTAAATAAGCTCAGATAATGATGCGGGCAAGAGGCGTTCTGGCGTTCTGGTTTGCGAATGAGCTATTTTGGTTAGACACAAGCAGAACCATACATCCTGCATTGATGCGTAATGTTCCCGGTTTTTGAGGAGTCGTAGTAAAGGCGGTAATTGTAAATTGTAGTCTTCTTACCGCCAGTAGGAGCAGTTGCGGAGATTGCGTTGGCGGTGAATGGAATTGATGAAGCTTCGAGAGCAACACACGCATTCGAGAGGTGAAAGATGCTCCGGCGAGATTCGATGACCGCTATGAGAGGGTCCTCTCGTTTTATTATGTCATCCAATTCGCCAAGCCATCAACGTTTGTCTCCACATAAGCTTCAAACAGAAAAGAGGCCCAAGCTCCCAAAAAGCTCCCCTGCCCCTCATTTTGGCGCTTTTGACATCTTCACATGTACAAACACCTTGATGGTAATTGGTTATCGTGAGTCTTCATCAAGGAATTAATCCAATTGTTGGATAATTCCCACCTAATTGTAAAAGGACGGAATGGCATGGTATGATATGCATACAGTTAGCAATTCAAGGGTAAACTTGAGTTTCGAGGTTTCGAGGTTTCGAGCGTCTGGAGCCTTGGTTTCAATTCTATATTCGTTTTTTTTTCCTGCACAAAATGGTGGCTGGTAATCCGGATTACTACCCAACCTCCACCATCATGCGGTAGCCAGTTGTCCAGCCTCTTTAGACCAAACAAAGCGATGCCCAACCTCCAACCATATTTCATTTCTCTAATTTCCCTATAGTCTCATAGTCCTTTTTGTTACTCAATCAATCAATTATGCATTCTTCCTATTCTTCGTCTCAGTTTGCGTGAGGATTCACCATTTCGTGTTACCAAGAAGTAATTGGTCAATCTATTGTGGCCGCTTCGGTTTAGCACGACACAACACAACCGCAAATCCAAGAGACCCAAAGCATGACCTCCAACAACTCCGATTCAGACTATGTCGAACTGAATCGTATGTCAACCATTTACCTCTTCATTCTATGCTGATACCTAGTGCCTATGCTCTTTTGCTTACACCAATTCGCTTAGGACCAAACCCGCTGTATACCAATAATCCATCAAATTCTCCCATATCATCGACGACGACTCCTTCTGGAGATACCATTATCAACGACCCTTCTTATCGCAGGCCTCTACCTAACCCAACCGTTCGCCAAGAAGGCCATTCTCCCTCTCTTCAACAGACTCCCGTGCCATATGCTCCAACCCCTCCTCACGCCCCGACGCCTCTTTCGGTTTCCTCCGAATCCGAAATCTACGGCCCGGACCGACTCTTCGGCCCTCCGCTTGTGCCTGAGAATGCCAATCGCTCCTTAGTTTCAAGCCCTGGCACCCGCTTCGATCAGCCACAGTTCCCGCCCATGGCTTTATGGCAGGACTCCGCGGCTGCGGGCGATTTCAAAGATGAGCTGACAAGGGCCGCCGGCGTTGTTACACCCGGGGTGGACGATGGCCCTTACATTCGATATGCTCTGGACGCCCTGACGCGAGTTCCCAACGATGGAAGAGGTACATCGGGATACCCTCCATCCGACGATGATGAGTTGCATCGTCAAACCTACCATTTCACCCCCACCACAGTGGCGAGCCCCTTGATGCCGTCTTCGATGCATCTACCACCAGGAGCAACCACGGAGGCCAACACTCCGCGATTCTGGTCCACCATGATTCCATCTCCCGCTCCGATTGCCTCGCCCCCTGCCCCTACCGCAGAGGAGGAATTCCAGGAGAGGCGTCGGCAACGTCGGGAAGATGCGAGGGAACGCTCGGGGAGTCGCTGGGACGAAGTGCTCGCCGCTGCCGCTGCTGTAGGAAATAATCACCACAACCCACCTCTTCCCCTCCCACAGCCTGTTGAGCGCAGCCCGTTAAAACCGGATGGTTCAGTTCCAGAAGGATGGCTCTCTCAGTCTCAACTCCACAACCTGCCCAGGACGCAAAGTCATTGGCAAGCACAACCCGACGTGGTCACGGATCCTGAAATGGGTCTGAATCATACCAGCGCGGCCCTACATACGGCCGCGCCTTTGACATTAAAACCTTGGGTGCTACGGTCCCAATCCCTGTTACTTCTAGCGACGTTATGTACATTGATGATTGCTGCTCTGATCTTTTGCGCTGTATATTCCACCAGCAACACCGGCTTTACGGCGTACGGGGATACGATATATGGCGGCCAGTATTTCCTTTTCCGCATGCTGCCTCAGCTTCTCGCAATCATCATTTTGATGTATGCGCAATGCGTTATCACTGCGGCGTTCTGGGTTTTGCCGTTTTCCGCCATGGCTTCGGACGATCGCCACGAACGACAAGACTCTGTGTTTCTACCCCTATACCCGAAATCGTTTCTCTGGCCCCAGCTTAGCGGAAGTTGGAACATATGGATACCCGTTTTCAATGTTTGGCTTTTGAATTTGACGATTCCCCTACAAAGCAGCCTTTTCACCGTCATCTTGGTGGACGGAACTTGGACCTGGGCGACTGTGCAGGGCGTGGCGTGGACATTGGTGGCTCTATACGTGTCATTTCTCCTATCGTTAGCTGTCCTGTTCATACACTGGCACAAACGGAGAACCGGCATGATGCAACAATGGGCCATCCGAACCATAGGAGACGTTGTTTTCCTCATATCGCAAAGCAACTCCTTATCGCGATACCATGGGCTCGAGACAGCCTCTACACGAAGCGCCATGAAGCAGCAACTCGACGGAAACGCTGAGAGGCTTGGGTTTTGGTTTGTCCCTGAAGCACCGGAGATCGGCACGTGGTACGGCATCGGAATGCCCACTGGTGAAAAGGGTCTCGCAGCCGAGAAGCTTGGTGCTAAAGAAGCCTACCTGCAAGGAACCGGCGACCAGCCCGGGAGCCTCAGCACCCGTTATCGGTATCTGCCATGGTGCTTCCGGGATGGCCAGATCATCTTCTTCGCTGTGACCTGCTCTATTCTTCTCATAGCGATGATCATCGTCTCCTTCCTCCCTTCGACTGATATACGTAACGGCTTCCTCCCGCTCCTCAGCGCCGCTCCGGTCGAAGGCGCATTTTCTGCTGCCGACTTCCTCTACTCATTCGTCCCCTCGCTGATCGGTCTTGTGCTGTTCCTCATGTTCCAGTCTCTGGACTTGACGCTTCGCATCCTAACCCCGTGGGGCGAGCTTGCGCGCGCGGACGGTTCACGAGCAGAGACTTCACTTTTGTCCGATTATTCGGTTTGCCTACCTCTCGAGTCGACGTACAAGGCCTTGCGAAACAGGCATTGGCGGGTTGCTTTCGTATCCTTACTGTCGTTCCTATTCGCCCTGTTGCCCGTCCTGGGCGGCGGGATGTTCTTAGCCCTGACGCCGCCATCTTCCGAAGTGCGCATGTACCCGAACGTGCCCGCATTCGCCATAGTTCTTGCTCTGCTCTTCCTCTACGTCTTCGGGCTCATTTCCCTGATACCCGCCCGAAACCAGTTTCGACTTCCTCACGCCGTCACCTGCCTGGCAGAGATCATCAGCTTCTGCACCGATGAGCAGCTGCGCGCCGACGAGGCTTTCGACTGGAAGCACCTGCTGACGCCCCAGGACCTGGCCAACCGGCTCGACGCCGGTCAGGACAAGCACAGACAGGGCCGGTGGATTCTAGCCGCCGGCCGGAATCACGACGAGCGGCTGAGCATCCGCCGCTACAGCAAGTTCACGGTCAACCCGAAGAAACTGCGCTCCTACGACAAGCGCGCGCGGGGCCAGCTCATATCGTCCCCGCTGCCGTACGATAATAGCTTCCTATTCAACCGATAGACGGGTTGAGCTTTTGAGGCGTCTTTCCCACGTTTTTATTTATTCTATTTGCTTAATGTCTTATTTATAACTACCCTACTTATTCAGCATTTTCGATACATAACCTACGTCTGTATCTAAAGACTCGACGCGTACGATATCCGACTGCGGCATATTAGATTGCGAGCCTGTGCGCTTGAGGCATTGTTTTTGATGAGCGGGAGGGGGATATGTCATGGCGTTTATGTGTTACGGGACCATGGATTATGGATTATGGGATCACGGCTTATGGGTTTATGGTTTATTTAAAAAAGTGCTTGCATGAGGTTGGTAGGCAGTGGCCACTGGAGGTGCGGCGTCTCTACGAAACACGAAATGATACGAGGCCCAGACGAGAGACGGAGGGAAAGGGGGCAATGGTGGTTCTTCTAAGATTGTATCCTGACTAAGTGTCGAGCGTCCACTACTAAGAGCTGGTAGATACCAGTGCTGTTAGAAAATTGGATAGGCAAAGTAGCTGCAATGGAAAGCCGCGACTTGCGGTCTGGAGGATGCCGAAGATCCGCTTTGCTTAACCGTCTGATCTCGTTACCGCCCTGGTGATATGTGGGTGCTCCTTTGTTGTTCTCCAGTCTGCAGACTATTGCTTGTTATTGGACTGGGCCGGGCATTCGATGGATTGTCGCTTCGTGCTAGGCGTTGATCTAGTTTTGCACGTCGATGATGGTTCGGTGGGCAGGTAGGTATGCACGCTCGCAGCGGGAAATTACATATTAATAACTATGACTACCTACCTAGGTATGCTTATAACTATCGCCTCTAGAAGTCACATAGTAATGCGGACTAGCAGAGCCGTACACTAAAAATACCTGAGACCGCGACAACCTGCTAAGATCGCCAGACGCCCAGCCGAAAGGTTCGAGTTTGACAGGTCTCACCAACGACCTAAGGCGAGACACTGTATCCTCCTTGTAAGTACTAGGTAGCAGACGTCTCATAGCACTGAGGCAGGCATTTGCCTAGTGCCTGGCGGGTATGCAGTATTTCGCACAGGCAGGCAGGGCGAATATTTCCAAGCCCAGGGGAATCTAGGGTTGGACGTGTCAATATTTTCATTTGTCTGGGTTCCGGGGCAATACTGTCGAATTCCTATATTGCCATGCATCGACGATCGGCTCGCGAGCTATCGGCAACCGATGGCTCGCGGGGAGATTTCAAATTCCATGTTATGTTTTTGTCGCCCATTTCGACACGGCGGGGACCGAGTCCTTGGGGGGCTAGGAGGTGTCTATGAAGATGCTTGGTTGGGAGGTAGGCAGGTAGGTAATGTACGATGATAGAAGTGAAACTGTTTAATAGCAATGCCAATATTAATATCGAATTAACGTTTGTCTAGGTAGGTAGTCTGCAATCCGAACAGTAGCATGAAGTCGATATTTTGAAATTACTGACCCGCAAGCTAAGCACGCATGCCTTCATTTTGTTTTCTATGGTTACAGCAGCTAGCCTCTCATGTCTCAGACCGTTTATTTGCCGACAGGAGAAACCCATAGTAATATTGTACACGTAGTTATGACGACCAAGTAAGTACCTAAACAAAGAGGCATCGAGCCTCGAATTGATGTTGTTATTGTTGTTGTTGTTGAGAACGAAAGGGAATAGAGTTAGACGAAAGAGACTTGAGCGATTGCTCCAGAAACGCTGTTGGTCCATAGCCATCTCCATGCTTCATGCTCATTGCGATCGCATCGCCGCTGCCGTCGTTATCATGCTCTGTGATCATCATCGTAGCGACGTTGGTAACATCTGGGTCTCGCAACCTCCTCCTTTTTGGTCCTGTTTCCCCCGCGGCATGCTTTTTCTCTTACAATTTTGTCTTCCGCCTTGCGCCCCTCTCGCCTGAGCGAGGTAATATGTTCTAAACTACATATGTGGCGCGTATAGAAAAGAACTTTTTGGCTAGTCGTATCATACCCCCTTTTGCGTCTTTGTGTGTCGGTCGTATACCCCATTTTCTCGTCGTCCGTTGCTCGCCTCTTGCATCATCTTCGTATTGAGTCATCCCCATCACCAGCCTGTAGCCCCGAGTAATGCATTGATAACAAAAGAAATTGTAACGTAAATAGATCGCTCGTGGTGAGCTGTCCAAAATCTAGGCATTGCCACCGGGGTTGTCCTCAAACCCGACAGAAAAGAAATCGTAAATGTTGCTGTTATCTCTGGTGTCTTGCCTTCCTGTCTTCCCGTCGACTTTGTCGGTGCTCACCGGTTCTTCAATCCAAGGATGCGACCCAGACTCCCACCTCGTTTGCGATTAGATGTCCCTTTGCCTTGGGAGCCGGTGTCTGCGCTTGAACGTCGCTCACTGCCTCCCCGTTTCTCACTTGCACTCTTCTTGTGGAAGCCACGAGCGATACGTCGCGTGAAACTACTGCTCTCCACATATGACTCACGATCGGAGTCTATTTCGAACACCGATACATAGCGCTCGAAATCAGGACGAGGCGTAGGCCGAGCCTCCGGCACTGCTGGGGTTATTACTGAACCAAGTGGTGACAGTGGTGCCGTCGGGTTGTGTTGTGTTTGGTTAGACGAGGTTTCTGTGTCGCGCAAGTTGAACGCCGAAGTGGCTGAGCGGAGAGGCCGAGGCGGTGGCGGCGGAGGATATGTAGGCGATACGGGAACGGACCTAGCTGAAGTGGGCGGTTGGGAAGCTTTAGGTAGTGGAGGGAACCTATAGTGCGGTTGAATACCAGCAGACAACCTGCCGGATTTGAGGTTTGCGCTTGACTTGGATGGTTTCAGAGGCATCCGCTGGAATGATTCGATCGGCACGGTATTCAACGATGAGGTTCGTGGGGGGAGGATAACTCGCGGCGCTTCGTTGGCGTCCACCTTAGGGTAGACAGAGTATGTAGCAGGTCCATTTCTCATTGCCGGCCGGGAAGGCGATGGAGGAACTGGGATCTCGCATGATGGAACCGCAGTGGTTGGGGAGACCGTTTCCAACTTTGCTATTGTAATAGTGTCATCCGCCTCCTCAGGCTCATGTTTAGGGAAGCTCTTTGCGAAGTAGTTTGGTGCTTGAGACGTCTTTAGAAGCACGGGATATTGCTCTTCGGAAGCTACTGTGCTATCGGGCCAGAAGCTATCCCATAGTTCGCTAGCTGACGCGTTGTAACTGCTATCCTCGTCGAATGATGTGTCCGAGTCGGACGAGTCTGTCATCCCAGGCAAGGAGCCATTGGACGACAGTGATGACTGACTGCCATTTGACTCATGTCGCCTCATAAGTCTATCTGGTCGAGGATAAGAGAAATTGTTCGTCAGACTGGCCTTTCTTGGCGACATCGATGCCATGACGTCTTCGTGTTGCTTACTTCCGTCATCAGGGAACTTTTCCTGGCCGCAATGGTTGACGAGCTCCATGATCGTAGTTAATGAAATATCGATCAAGATCGGAAACCGACTCTGAGTCCCTATGACGGAAATCCAGAGTTTATAGAATATCTCAAGAGGACGATGGTGCCCTACCAAGACAACATAGATCAGAAAATCAAAACACTCCTATGCAGATCCGGACCGTTGGAGGCAGGATCGGTAAATAATACAACGAAGAAAGAGACAAAGCTGGGGAAGCCAGGATTAAAAATGTGAATCAACCAACAACAGATTTGGCCGGTAGGGATACCGTATTTATCAAAGATTAGCATAGGTATACCGCTCCTTGACTCGCGTCTGAATCTAGCAGAGGACAGAAGAAAATGTTATGCAGAATACATAACAGCAAGGGAGACTTCAAATACCATATGGATAGGATGCGTCTTGGACTGGGGATCTTATTCATCTGCCCCAATCGGACGGTACACTACGTCACGAACGAAAGGAGACGGAATGCAATTCAGGTACAGCCAGAGGAAGATAAAATTTATGCAAGATAACAAACAGTGGGTGTCGGGAGGCGTTGTCAGATATGACAGTCCCACATCCGTATGTTGGTGGCGGGGTGGAAAAAGAAGAGACTTGGCTGATGCATCTCGCATTTTGCTTACTGGGTGTAACGATGGATACCCGATACCATTCATAAAAAGGTCCGTCCGTTCGAGCTCTGATGGGGAACACAACACAAACAGCAAAAGGAGGGGAGAAAAGGGATTTTTGCTGGGAAGAATGTATCGGGTACTACCATTCCAACCACCACGAGGGGACTCGGGCCTTTGATCAAGCCCTGTAACTAGGTAAGTTACCATACTCCTTCCGAAGTAATGGATCATGGCAAGAAGGGAGACGCGTGGGGAGCGTCGCCGACTAGATACCTAGGCAGGGAACGGCGCCTTGCGGTTCAACCCTACCTGCAGGATGAAAATCGAATTTGCTTATACTTGCACAACTCCGCATGAGCCAAGCGGAGAGCGAGGACAATCTAGCTGTATTGGCCCGTGTGGTTGGACTTGAGATCTCTGGACCCCGAAATACGCAGGTGCCGACTTGCGCCATTCTCCTAAAAAGAGCTGCCCGAATGTAGCTGTGTCCGTTTAGGAGCGCCGAGACAATTGATAACGGCATCGACGTCATGACCTCCTGCATACCTACATATGTAGTTTTGAGAGTCGGCGTCCCGTACAAGAAAGTGATTACTGATTCAGCTGTATGCTAGAATTTGAAATTTGGAGATACGCGTTCCTTTTTTTGAGGCTCCGGGAGATCGACACCTTGCGGCATTCGGTCTTGTAGATCGTCCAATAGATTGATTCTATCACCTAGGTGCCTACGAAGGTAGGTAGTACGCTGGCCTCCAAGGCCAAGCAATTGCTTCTTGGTCCTAGGATGGAGAACCAGGAAGAAACATCCTAAAGTCGAATGCACCCAATCAGATTGGGCACGATGCAGCGAGAAAATAGCAGCTTGGATCTCGAAACACCGAGGTTAAACGCGTCTCTAAACGAAACGAACCCTACGTGTCTGTTGGTAGGAGCACTGTAGAGCTGTAGTCACTTATCACAAAGCTGTTTGATCCATGATGCATGGAGTCTAGATACCTCACATGCTAGGGACCGTTCATCACATATGGAAAATACCAGGTTATTTGCATAGCACGCAGACCGCAAGCCGAGTGATCTAACATACGGTAAGTATGCGTTGAGAAAAGCCAAAAGAGGGAGAAATGCGGTGATGAAGGGGGTGCATAGAGAGAAAGGACGAGAGATCAGCCCTCGGGGCCCCTGATCCCCTCGTCCCGGCAGCATCAATTGATCCTTAGCTTGATGCCCCAGCGCCCCTACGGCGAGCCCATCCACAGTGGCTGAAACCAAGCTGGAGTTCGGAGCTTGTTGTTGCTCATTGCTTCTGTGCCGAAGACAGGAACCTGCTTTAGCCTACTTCGCCTGCATGAACTACGGGGCTTTTCAACAATGGGGATTGTCCAGAGCCGAATATCGACGGCCTCCCCAGTCAGCCAGTTCCATACACCGCAACCTGCCACCTAAGGTTGGCTCAACGTCGAACGAGGTTGGACGAGATGGCGCGTTGCTATCCACAGCATTTACTGCCAGGCCCCCGAAATCGACAAGATTCGGGATTCCCTATCGGCGTGGTCAAGAATAACCGACAAAAGCAGTGTTGGAGATCTGCGCGGTCTGGAGAAGCTTGGAAGAGTTCGTGACCAAATCTCCATATCGATCCATATCGAGCCCACCAGACGGGACAAAAATTCTATTCTGTGATCGGCATTGCATGCTGCAGGTCCACAGTGGCTAATGTTGCCAGCCTCACGGAATCGGACCTGATTGACTGTGCCGACCGCGTACCGGATAGCAATTAGCACAGCACACTATCATGCAGCCATACAGCAAGTCGTAGACCCTCGATGGACCACACTGCTGGGGCCAATGTGATTCTTAAACATCTGCAGTCGATAGACCCACAGTCTCGGGTTCACACCGAAACTCACCGAGCCTCAGCAGTATTGATTGCATGAAATCAGGAACACTTGTTCGGATATGTGCTAGGTTCTGTGGTAAGTCGACTTAATAAAGCATCGGGAAGTTGCTGAAAGCGCGATTTGGCGGCATTCGATGGATGGCCAAGCCCATTTTCATGTTTAACGGCTCAATCTGGGAAGTTTTTCTTTATTATTCCAAGACAGCATCGGAGAAAGGACAGCAACGCGGTTGAAGGCTTGTTTTCCGATCATTTATGGAGAAGTTCGTAATCTACCAAGTAGTTCGGTAGTTCAGTAGTTCCAGTAGTCCAGTGGTCCAATAGTCCTGATGATGAATCAGGGAAATTGATATTAATATCTATTACATGATTAGAACCGGACGGCGGTAGGTAAAGTAGGTAGGTAAAAGAGAAGGTTCTAATGTTATTTGTTCTTCTCTTATTTTCTTCTTGTTCTTGTTCTTATTCTTATTCTTGTATGTAATTTGTATTACTTATAATTTGTACGAGAAG
Source organism: Hypoxylon rickii (assembly GCA_902806535.1). Lineage (NCBI taxonomy): Eukaryota > Fungi > Ascomycota > Sordariomycetes > Xylariales > Hypoxylaceae > Hypoxylon > Hypoxylon rickii. The sequence continues at coordinate 120,391 of CADCWY010000003.1, forward strand.
AGAAATGACAATCAAACGTCCTTGCCCACTTTTTCACTCTAAAGAAGCATCAAATGATCCATAATAACCGTAACTCCTTCCTAACGTTGCTACCTAACACTTCTACCAGTTTTACTCACCTTTTTTCCACGCTTTCCTACAAGAAGCAACGCTCCCGACATTACATCCTTGATGTACCCAGAACTGCCAGATAGGCTATTATTGAAATCGCCGACTACACCAAAAGCATTGATAACCTAACCCGCCTACATGTTCTAATTGCAAAGCTAAGCACGATAGGCACGATAGGTACGATACCATGTGGGGTAATTTTTTACTTAGCGTAACACTTGATCCCTCCTTTTTTTCCCCTTCTTTCTCTCCCCCTTCTTTTCTCCTTATTCCTTATTCCTTACATTACCGCAAAAGTGTGCCAGGAATACTGGGAATACCTCATAGGAAATACCCTATTGAGCCCATCCAATACCCCCATCCCTGAATGCATATCCCAAGTGGTAGAAAATCGTACGTACACATACGAATATCCTTATATATTGATTCGCAAGCTGCCAATCCGATTGGCCCATCCTGCCTAACTTTGCAGCGGCACCGCCACGTTTTCTCTCATTAAAAAAAAAAAAAATCACCTTTTCAAACCCCTTTTTCTTATGAGAAGTACTCCGCACAAAGAATTGGACCTGAGGATTAGATTTTTTGGACATTTGATACAGGAGTCACACAGCCCACACACCCAAACATTTTGGGCTTCACTAGACCAACTGGACCAACTGGAGCATCGGAGTGCGCTGGAGCAAAGAGGTATGTCATATCACGGGATCCGCCATCCGTCATAGTCCTGGCGCAACTAGACTAGACCTTTGAATTTAGTACCAAGGGCTTACCAGTCGCTAGTTTTAGCTACATACTATATTACATATTGATAATAAGAAGAAAAAAAAAACCGAAGTGGTCATTCGATACGAGGCTGTGATTACTTGAATCAGTCCACTTCATGCATCACTGGCACGCTGGCACGTTGGAGCCTTGAAGCGTTTGATGCGTTTAGTACGTTCGGGGAGTCCTTCAATCCTTTTAGACATCACCATCTCTGAATGAAGGCTACAAATCCGCACAACATGCAGAATTAGGGCATAGTTGGCCTAACAGGGCTGGCTTGTTAACCCAATTAAGATCTCCAGGCACACTTACTATACCAAGTTGGCCCTGGCCATTCTGGCCCCTACCTCGAAGGCTGTGCTTCCAGGGCCTAACATCGGGCTCCTGGGTTGCTGGGTTGCTGGGTTTGGGTAATTTACGGAAGGTATCAATGTATCAAATATTGGGGAGGGCAGCCCCTGAGCCATTTTCAACGCCGAGTCTTCGTCACGATGCGACAACAACACTACTGCGTATAACGGCAATATCATATACATGAACGAGAAAAACGTCAGATATTTTTTTTGTTTGAGTTTTTTCGTACGATCGGGTTTTTCGCCTTCATAACCCGTATCGTCATTCGCGTTGAAGGGTGCACGACGGAAATAAAACTGGCCTGTTAGGATCCTTCCAACTCCGCATATTCGGCACCCTAGCTCGCGCCAGACTTCTTGTTCGTATCGGTCTGAAGAGAGCCGGGTTGCATCGTGCCAGCGGAGCCGCTAAGGAAGCCTGGCCCTGCAGTTTTTGGAATGATGCATCCTCTCATTGGATAGAAGAAGGACTGTCACAGCTGACAACTCCCTATTTCGTACTGGTAAGCTTAGAGGTTATGTCCCTCGATCCAAGTTTAGATCATACTCCCCCTTGTTTTCCTGTATGAAAGGGCCGCTAGATGGCCTCGTTGGTCGGCGCTACAGCAATAGGTAATCTCGTATACTGCATAGTATACTCAGCTTCTCGCACTTTTCTATACCGCGTGGTCACCGGCGTGATGCCGTATTACCTAAATTGCACCAATCGTCATACGCCAATTCAGCATCTTAACGTACGACCATACCCTGCCCCCGAGGCCCCCAAATCCTTGGGTTCTGTGTAGGTAAGGTATGTGAGGTATAGCAATCGTGCACGGATGGCACCCGCATTCGAGAGAACCGGGGCAGAGCTCCTCTACTACGTAGTAGTCGGGAGTAAGCTCCACATGGGTCTGCCGCGTTGGGAGAGATGAAGACCCGCAGCGGTTCCAGCGACTGAGTGGTTATAAGAGGTGGTGAGGCGCCGCCGTGGGATTCCGAGTAAGGGTTCTTTCTTCCTTAGCGATCTCGATCGTCTGCCGCTCGTTTATTTCCTCTTAGACTGTATATATAATTTTATATACAGCGATAAACTAACCAAAATGAAGGTTTCATCCGCTGCTTTGTTTGTGACTGCGGTCTCGGCCGCCGCTGTCCCCTCGTTGAAGGACATGATTGAGGACACGATGGAAGATGTGAAGGAGTTTCTAGAAGGATTGTCTTTGGACCGCTTCGGCAAGGTCCACTCCATCTCGGTGCAGGATGCCATGAACAAGGCGGATTTGGATGGAACCGACTTCGGCAAGCTGCCGATTTCGAGCTTGTTCGACTTGGACAAGATCGGCTCGGACGACGGTGACGAGGAGACCAAGGCTACTGCTAGCGACGGCAACGATGAGGAGGTCCAGACTTTCAGCACCCAGAGCACCAACGGCAACCAGAGCCCCAACACCAACCAGGTTCCGACCAACCAGAGCACTCAGGCTGACGCGTTCAAGGCCACCGCCGCCGGTGACTGCTCGAGCCCCGCCATTCGTTTCGAATGGGACAACTACTCCAGCTCGGACAAGCAGGCATTCGTCGATGCCATCCAGTGCCTTGTCGAGTCGCCCCCGTCCGGCCGATTCGCTCCAGCCAAGAACCGTTATGAGGATTTCGTTCGCCTCCACCAGTCGTACTCTCCCAACATTCACAGCAGGAGCACCCAACAGCAAACCCACAAGTTCCTTCTATGGCACCGTTACTACGTTTGGGCCTTTGAGCAGGTCCTCCGTGACGAGTGCGGCTTCAACCGAGCTTTCCCTTGGTGGGATGAGAAGAAGTGGGCTGGCAAGTTCGCCCAGGCCACCGTCTTCACCCCCCAGTACTTCGGAACTCTCCCTCCCCCATCCAACGGCAACGCTATTTGCGTTAACGACGGCGTAAGTTACAGCTCACGAGTAAAGCTAGGAGTATGAAAGCTAACGGTTTACAACAGCGATTCGCTGGCATGCAGCTGAACATTGGACCCGGCATGACTGTCGACTACCAGCACTGCCTCCAGCGCGCCGTTGACGAGACCGTCACCCGCGAGACCGGCCAGGACTCCTGGAACGCCTGCATGGCCCGTACCTCGTACCCTGACTTCCACTCTTGCGTTGAGTTCACGTAAGTTCTCATTTCAGCATAGTCCTATCTCAGTCCTTTAGATCTAATCTGTTCCCCAGTTTCCACGCTCAGGGCCATAACGGTGTCGGTGGTATCATGGCTGATGCCATCGCTTCTCCCGGTGACCCGTCTTTCTTCCTGCACCATCTTTTCGTCGACTACGCCTTCCGCAAGTGGCAGCTCGACGACCCGAGCCGCACCACCTCCATCAGCGGCTGCGCCGACAACAACAACTGCTCGCCCCTCACCCTGGACACGATGGTGTACATCGGCCAGATCTGCGGCGAGAAGTGCCCCGACCTCCGCGTCCGTGACATTCTCAACACCCAGCAGGGACACTTCTGCTACCGGTACAACTACTAGAGATGGTTGCTGACCACCGCCGGAGGCCCCCGAAGAAGCGCTGGGCATTTTTGTTGTCTCTTTGCTTATAGACTATATCAATATCAATGCTATTACCCTCTTTGTAATTACAGAAAACCAGATGCTAGTCGCAATGACAAGCCAGTGACTCAAACCTCTTGCCTCGAGAAGGGTTGTTCGCTTCCCTTTTTCTACGTGACTCGGTATGTTTTCGTGACTTAGACCGCTGCGCCTATCCGCGCGCCGTGTAACTCGATGCGCGCGGCGGCGCCCCCGTGCAGGCCCTTCCACAGATCCACGTTCAATTAATTTCCAACTCCCGATGGGCGAGAACGGCGGTGTCGCACGTGGGTACGGCATGATCGAGGTAAGCAAGCAGACAATAGCAAGCAAACCAAACCAGTCGCGCCCAGTATTACGCCTCTTCCGCTCGCCTGCCCAGCGGCGTGGAGAGCGGACACCGCTTCGCAGCGTTGGTTTCTGCCCAGATTGCAGGGTGGGCAGGAGGCGCGGCGCCGTATCTGGCGGCCGCCAGATCCGGGTCACCGTCTATTGCTATTTTCTGCGCAGGGTGCTGATGCGATAGCCGATTGCTTCTGCCTGGGCCCCCCAAAGGATCGAAGGAAGGGATGCGAGGCCCCAACAACACGAAGAAGCCCGCTTGGCGGACTAACGCTGCCCAGGGATATACAAGAACCGCTAGCTGCCCCCATCACTGTGTGGTTGTGTTTGCTCGTTCGTTGTTCTTTCCCACCCCGACTTTTCGGGCGTCCTGCTTCTCACCGACGTCCCTTGTGAGGGTATTCCCTAGTCTACCTACCGGACTAATAGGCGACAAGCCCTGGGGTCATCTGTCAGCGTCCCTTTGCTCGATTCAGGCCGACTGTTGCCGTTCGATATCCTGATGCACGAGGCTGGATACGAGGAAACTTGCCAAACTGACACTGACTGCATGTGTGCTGTATATCGTGCATGTGGTACTAAGCACACCCCTCAGCCATACGCCGACCAGATGGTCTGGCCCGGTCGCTCACTAAGCGAGGAACCCCCCTCTGACGCCGTTCCCGGGCGGTCAGGTCATCGTGGCCTCGCCCTGCTCGCTGGCCAAGCTTCTTAGCCAGCTTAGAGCTTATCGCTTACATGGCCGCTGGGCAGCTGGCCCCAATCTGGTCAGGCGGATGGGCCGACGCGGGCGACGGGCCAACAGCACACGGGCTTGCCGAGGTTCGCGATGGCACCATGGCTGGGACTGGTGCTATAAAGTGCACGGCAGGTATGTACATTCGCCACGAGATTCCAGCAACCCGGTAGGAAGTGCCAAAAGTCATATGACGAAACACTCGAGTCTTGGACACAGCTCGGAGAGCTTTCGATGCTACCCCACCTCGGCCTTGATAGCAATCAGTCCCTCGTGAGCAACGGGCTCATTGGTCAATTGGCGCAGAGCTTATAGGGTTAGGCGCAGGGACGGGTCGTTCCTCGATTGACATTTATTTCGATGTGAGCTTATGAGCTTATCGATGTTGAACTATCTACACTAAATATCGGTCCTTTCCAAGTTTTTTTTCGGCTTCATAATTTGATTGCAATCCATACCAACGGCGCTGCGGTGTGGGAAGTGGACGGCTCTTGGAGACATTCTTCGGTCTTCGCTCTGCTGTCCTTTAGCTTCCTTTACTAAGCTTCCCCCTTTCCTGGCTAAAACTGCATTATGCAAGTTGTGCAGGTTTAGTGCACGCAATTCCCTGGCACAGGAGTGTCTTGCTTCATTCTATTTCGTATTTCCTTCCATTCACGACTCCATGATTCCTAGGATTGGAATTATGGTGGAATCATAAACCAGATTCATCACGTTGAATGGGTTCATAACGCATGTCCATCCATATTATGGGCATATGCTGTAAGCAGACAATATTCCCTACATGATGCATCCATCTCAACCTCTCGCGATATTTTGTTGAGTCTTCGTCCGATGTCTTAGGCGAGCCTGTTAGATCTTCAGGAACCAGCCGAGGGGCAGGCTGGGAAAACCTAGGATAAATTCAAGAAATTCGAGAAATTCGAGAAATACCAGATAAGTAATTGGGTGTTGCCGGGTGTTGGTGTGTGGCTTCCAGCATCTTGGGACAGACCCTCTGGCCAAGTGGGGTGTCTCTGCAGTGCCTACATGACGCTAATTAAAACGTTTCGTCACCAAGTTACCAACACACAACTTTTCGGTATTACCTTTTTTTTCTTATTCTTTTCATGTGTATATGCCTGTGTAGCCCAGGTACTCATCAATGATGTTCATACCAGTTACCCGTCTTCCACATTATAAATGCCATCGTTTCCTGCGTTATTACATCTTACATCCATAGGTGGGATGGGAAGACACCCATATAACACTGCGCTGTCAAGGTTGGGTAGACACGCGGGCACCAGCCGAATACGTGTACCTACCTCCGGGCCTACTTTACCAGAGCCCTGGCTTCAGGCCCGGATAGCTACGTCTGATAAGCTTATCGAATGCAATTGAGTTCCCAGCTTCCGACTTGTCATTCGCCGAGTATTTCCAAGGTTGCTTTCTCGAAAGATTCTAAGGCTGTTGGGTTGATCCAATATAAGCTTGGATCGCAACGGCGAGATCGAACAGATGCATGTAATTCGAGGCCTGAATGTACCAGCTGGTTGTAGACAGGAAACCGGATCTCACACGCCAGGAAGAACGAGGATGAATGATGATTCAGGTAGCCCCAACGATGAAGCCCTTTTCTGGTCAAGGAAACTGACTAGAAACAATAATCTCCGTATCACTCTACACTTTATTGACATTCATGGATCTCAAATACGACTCATATGGACTCATATTGATCATTATGCAAATGCTAAGTCCGACGATGTGGACCGTGCGAGACAATCTTGGAAGTATTGTCACTCCATCCTCTAGGGCTCCTTATGAGGTACTACGTGTAGATGTAATAGGTCCCAAAGGTACCTTATTGATGTACCTAATCGTGGATGCAATTCATCATCCATGATTGATCCATGTCATTCTGTTGTGCTCAGTTGGCAATTTGGCAGTTGGCAGTTGGGCACTTTTCCCTTCCGCTATGATCTCAGCTCTCCCCGGTTTCCAAGCTCCCCAGCTCAGGTACTCTTAAAGCCAAAAAAAAAAAAAAAAAACCAAGGAGAAAAGTTGACCATTTTTGCTTCCAAGAGCCATTGAGAAGTGAATATGCTTTTCTCGACTTATATGTATTATTTGCCTTACTACCGAACTCGTCTAGTTTCATTTCCTAAGTTGTTTAACTATATCCAGCGACAGCGCAGCGCGGGCGCTGCTGTCGTTGCTGGGTGCGCGTGGTAATAAGCTGGTGCTAATGTGCATTGCATGTGTGTGTGTGTTGGGCACCAGGTGACGACAGCAAGAAGAGTCGCGAGGAAATAAAAAAGGAAAGAAAAGCAACAGGCAGGTTGCTGTCGCAAACGAGAATAAAACGCCAGAGCGCGTCTTCAAGTTTCCTTTCCCTGGTTTTAAATTATTTTTTTAACCCAGCCGACTTGATTTTCCTGGTTGTCGCGACTCGATTCTTATCCCAACCAGCCATCCGATTTCCCATGTTCTCTCACCCAGCCTCCCACTTTACATCTACTCGACTCGAGATCGCATCTTACGACTTGCACACAAACAACCATCCTCTCACTCCGACCACGAAAAGTACAGTTCCCTGCGCTTTTTTACTTGGAGGTACATGCATTACAGCTCCAGCTACTGCTAACTTTTCCCCTTAATTTTTGGTTCCCTGGCATTGCTGAAGGGGCTGAAAATAACTGAGAGTGGAATCCTTCCCAAATCGCGCGGTGAACTGTCAATCATTTCCCCAGACCTTTACCACATTTCGCATACCCAACACAACACAAACACACCTCCGTAATTGTATTATCAACCATTACGCTTGGAATTTTCCTTTTGCAGTTTTGCTGTACTACTAGTACATTATCTGTATTTGTCTGGGGTGGTTTTCGATATTGAGCCTCACCACACTTAGTGGTGATACGCTCACATTGTCGACGCCAGCTTCAGCTCGCTTGTTTGGAGAACAGGGAGCAAAGTTGACAGAACCAAACCCCACACAACTTTCTCACGACCGTCACGACCGTTACGAATTTTCTACGTTGACATCCCACCAGCGCCAGCAGCATCGCGGGCCTCCACAATCCCCTCGCCCAGCTACACCAGAGCTCAGATCTACTGGTACCCCTTCATCCCAACATCGTCTTCGAAGGACGCCACGCTTCTCCATATCGCCTCGTCCCCCACCAGCTCAGCCGCCGCAGCAGCAAGACGCGCAACCGACGCGTCCAACAACTAACCGAGTGACAGTCACTCTTGGCCCACAAGGTCAATACGTTCTCGCAGGCACTGAACGTCAAGACCGGAGACATCGTCCCCAACCCCCAAGACGACAACTTTCGCAAGGGAACCTAAGCAACGACTCTGAAGCGACCTCAACCCACTCTTCTTCACCGCATAACACCTCCACCCAGTCTGCTTCGGATCCAAACATACCAGAGCCACATCCTGCCCTTCATATCTCAAAGCAGACCCACAGCGCCATCTTATATGCTCTAGAGCAAACATTGCGCGGTCCCAAACAGATCTCCGACGACCCGGTCGAGCTATACGCCCCAATGTCGGACCTTACTGGCGGAAGAGGCCCTATGACCTCCAACGGCAATGGTGCTTCACCAGCGCGCCCCACGACTTCTCGGGCTCCTATCAGCTCCCCGTCCGGCATTCGAGGCCCTCGAATGATTATGCAACAGAGGGCTGAGCGCGAGGCTGCGAAGCGACAGCAGCACGATCAGCAGCAGCAACAGGACCGAGAACGCGAGAAAATGGAGAGAGAGCATGCGGAGACCGAGGTGCGCTTGCAGGAAGAAGCTCTTCGACGAGAAGCGGAGCGCAAAGAGGCGGAGCGTCGAGCTACTGCCGCTGCCGCTGCTGGCGCTGGCACATACGGCATTGGTGCAGGTGCTACCGGTGCCGACCCTACTACACGACGTCCAGCTGGCCGCCTGGCAACTGACAGCAGCGCATACCAGACCGGACAACCTCAGGTGTCTACCTCGCAGGCACAGGCTTCGCAGCCAGCGCGACATGCACGAGGCGGCTCCATGCAGGGAGCTCCTGGCCCATCGGCTTCCGGTCCCGGCGTGGCTGGTCCTTCAGGTACCAAACCTCAGCAAGCGGCTCAGCAGTTGCCGCCGCAGCTTAGCGAGAATGCAACTAGCGTAGGACGAGGTAGGAACTCGACCTTTCCCCACGCCTTCGAGCGCTGGGAAACCCTGTCGGCTCATTGGGAGGGTCTCACTAGCTTCTGGATCCGTAGGTTAGAACAGAGTGCTCAGGAGATCAGCCAAGATCCCATTTCTGCCCAGCTATCTCGCCAGGTCACCGACCTTTCATCTGCCGGCGCCAACCTGTTCCACGCCGTAGTCGAGCTGCAACGCTTGCGAGCCTCCTCGGAGCGTAAGTTCCAGCGCTGGTTCTTTGACACCCGTGCGGAAATCGAGCGTTCGCAGGAGATTACCGCCATGCTTGAGGCAGCGCTCGAAGAGGAGCGTAGAAGCCGAGCAGATGCTATTCGCGAGGCCGTGGAGCGTGAGCAAGGTAATTCCAAGCTGTACAAGCAGATACTCGAGATGCGCAAGGAATTGGCTATCTCCAAGGATGAGGCTCGCCGCGCATGGGAGGAGCTTGGTCGCCGCGAACAGGAGGAGCGAGACAGAACCATGTCTCTTCAACTCGGTCAGCCCACCATTGTTGGTGGTGTTCAGGTTGTCCCCATGACTCAAGGTTTGGGTCGCGGTACCAGCCAGAGAGACCCGCGTTCGCACGGCCCGGCAGAGCCCGCGGATTACCCTCAGTCGCCAACCTCACCTACCGTTACTCGCCCACAGTACTCTCAGGCTCCGGCGGTTCAGCCTACTCAAGCCTCTACTAGCGCGAACCCCTCCTACCAGGCGCAACCTTCTGTTCGCCACCAACAAAGCTACGGGTCCGAAGGCACCTATAGCGAAGGTTAGTACAGGCCCATTCTCCAGATGTTTAATCATGCTTCTAACATTGTGGTAGGAGACTCTGAGATTCCTACAACGCAACCCCAGGTCTACCAACCCACCGGTTCCGTTTCACACGAGCCACAGTACTCAGCGGCCCCCGACTACAGCGGCGCCGGATACTCAGCTCCCTGGGATGACATGGGTTCTCGAGACATGGGCCCTCGCCACCACCACCCCACCCGCCTTAGTGATGTGCCCGAGGAGGAGGAAGAGCGAAGCCGAACGAGCGCCAGTCAGAGCCAGGTCGGCCGACACTGGTAATTGCAATGCAATTATCAACCTTGCGTGAAAGGATTCATCCCTATAAGGAATACTGAACACGGCAAGATGAATATGCTGTGTTATTGGAGCTTTTGAAGTCGATGTTAACGCCGAAGCCCGAATACTGGGTTACTGATAGGGGAGAAATGAGGCGTACTGCCGACATTGGGACGAATTGTCGTACGATTCGATGATGATACCCAATTTGTTGGTATTCTGCCCAGGTTTTTCCTCCGCCTCGTTCCTCTTGGGAATGGGACCGTGTGGCGTAGACTAAGAACATCACCGAAACAAAGACAGAAAAAGAAGTTAAAGAGATGCATGAACTGATTTATGTCGATTCAGCAAGGCGTCGTTAATCAACATGGTGGCTGTGTACAGAACGGTTTCGGGGGCGGGTTTCTGGCATGGCATTTGCAAGACGAAAAACTCAACAGCAGCATCAGCAGCAGCGTTGAGCATTGCCCTCCTAATCAGTTCTTTTCTCTTTTCAGCTTTTTCATGCGCAACCTCTTAGAGGTATTGGGCGAACTTTCTTCTCGAGGCTTTTCGTTCTTTGCCTGTGCATAATGACCCAAGATTCTATAACTCTGTTTCTGTGCCGCAACGAAGGAATGATGGCAAAGAGGATGAGATGGGACTTGACGGTACGAAAGGTAGCTTGGCCTTTCTCGTTGCCTGTAGAGGGCCTCTCTGCGCAATGGCACTTGTATTATAGGAGACAAATTCATAATGGAGATAGGAATGTAATGCCACAAGGTAAAATTCCTTTCATTCCAGGACATGGCGAGAACTGCTACTACCAGATGAACATGATGACGTAGGTCCAGCTCTGTCTAAAATCGTCTACCGAGGCTTTAAGATTGTAGGAAATGGCATCTGAGTATGAGTATGAGTATGAGCTATGAGCTATGATGGGTAGTATCTGGCTTAAATACCCTCCATCGCTTATATCTACAGATAGATACTACCTAGTACCGTTTGATGCTACAGAGAATGAATTCGGCAGGTATCTGGTATGTACCGTATATTCTCAACGCCGATGCGATGTGTGGCTGAAGCTGCCACAGTGGCTTGCATCCCCAGCATTGGATTAAAAGCGACCTTGGAACGGACATCGGAATTGGCCGGTGGTACTATACTATGTAGTACAGGTACCAAAGTACAGGGCATTTTCTGAACTGACCATCCCGCCAAAGCTCCATGCAATATTTTTTGGCATCCGAAAGTCAACTCGCCGAGGTACCTTCGCTTCGCTCAATTCCCCCACAGCACCGTCAACTTCGCAAGCGGAGAAGATGTCGCACTCGCTAAAAGCATCGCGGCCAGTCCTACGGGCTCTTCTGCAGAAACCAGCACGCGCCCAGCAATGCCAGCGCCTCCTCTCCACCGCGCAGCACAGCACTTCCCGCAGCCCCCCGCGACGACCAACAGCCAAATTAGCCTCCTCCTCCCCTCATCACCAACCAAGATGCACGGCCCGTAACCCGATCGTCGAACAACGCCGGTACAAGGCAAAAACGGTGGAGGAGGCGCGCAGCCGGTACCGGACGGGCCCGTTCTCGTGGAAGGCCGGGCTGCTGTTCGTGGTGACCAGCGCGGGGCTCGTGTGGTACTTCGAGCACGAGAAGAAGCGCATGCAGCGCAAGCGCATCGCCGATGCTACCAAGGGCGTTGGCAGGCCCAAGGTCGGCGGGCCGTTCGAACTTGTCGATCAGGATGGCCGACCGTTCTCGAGCGCGGATCTGAAGGGGCGGTACAGTTTGGTAGGTTTCTTTCCTTCATTTTTGATTTTCTATATAGTGTCGGGGTTGTGACTATCCCGCTGCTGCTATTCACTATCACCATTGCTCTTGTTTTTACGTATGAGTGAGAGACTATGCACCAATGGACTGACTAACCCGTACCGACGCAACAGGTCTACTTCGGCTTCACGCACTGCCCGGACATCTGCCCGGAGGAGCTAGACAAGATGGCGCGCATGTTCGACCTAGTCGAGGAGCAGGCGCCGGGAGCGCTGACGCCGGTGTTCATCACGTGCGACCCGGCGCGGGACGACCCCAAGATCCTCAAGACGTACCTGACCGAGTTCCACCCGCGCTTTGTCGGGCTGACGGGCACCTACGAGCAGATTAAGGATGTGTGCAAGGCGTACCGCGTCTACTTCTCCACCCCGCGCGACGTCCAGCCCGGCCAGGACTACCTCGTCGACCACAGCATCTACTTCTACCTCATGGACCCCGAGGGCGACTTTGTAGAGGCCCTTGGACGACAGCATAGCCCCGAGCAGGCGGCGAAGGTTATTCTGGATCATATGAAGGATTGGAAGGGTAGCTTAAGACAATAGGAGGAGAAGGGGTGAAGGGATGGTCAGGTACTGGTTCGCGCTTCTCACCTCGGACTGTGATATTATTGTCTACTGGATACCAGGTACATACATACCTACATCGTAGTGCCTATTCGTTGGTATCGGATATGCCAACTCTGTATAAATAAATAATATCCATGGACATTCATGATTCTCAGTGTCCTTTTCAGAGCTCTAGTCCAAAAAGACTGTGGGACCATCATCTGTATGTGAAAATCGGCTGAGATGTGCGTACTTAGCAATCGGCACTGGAAATAACCATGGAATGACCTTGAAGCCGGTAATGCGTTAATGAATCAGTAATAGAATGAATACATTCATGGATGAAGTTACACCCGCAAACTCGGACCGGATGGGGAACCGTACAATCTACCGATAAGACCCCCCAGTTTCCAGGGCTTAGCCTAGCAATTTGATAAAACGATAAAATAATTGATAATAAAATAAGGTGCTAGTAGCTCGATACCCAATTTATTGAGGATGATCTATTCACTTTGAGGGAAGTCATGTCTCGCCATTTCCATAGACTTGACCTTTTTCATTCAATGTAAACTCCACAAACGGAAATGAACATTGGCAACTCTGGCATCGAAACGAAGCATGATAGGAAGTAAATCAGGGTGATCCCAATCCCTCCTATCCCTTTCACCATGAAGGCTTTTCGTATTAGTACAAGATATCTTGGCAGCGCGGCATCGGGCTACTTCCTACGGCCCCACCAGTCAACACCGTCGAGTCCGATACGGGCTGCCAGCAACTTTGTGCGACAAGCAAAACTCCACGACGAGTCTGCGCAGCTTATAACACCACCTAAAGAAACTGGTGATTTCGTTATCGAGGGCGAGCTACTAGACTCAGAAGAGCCAGAGGACACGGACCACCCGACCCCGATTCCAAAACAGCCACGCTTTGCCTTCGCCTTTGAGTGAGTACTAATAGCAACCCAAGTCTGGAGGAATATCGCAAAGACCTGCCTTGCTTACGAAGTTGCAGCATTGATGGTGTACTCCTCCACGTTTCTAAGCCTATTCCTGGCGCTACCGAGACGCTAGAGTTTCTCCAGAAGAAAAACATCCCATTCATCCTGCTCACCAATGGCGGCGGCAGACATGAGACGGATCGCGTGGCTGACCTTAGCGAGAAGCTCAACGTTAAGCTCACGACGGACAACTTCATCCAGTCGCACACACCTTTCCAAGATTTGGTCAAGTGTGGGCCCGACGGTAAGGGCGAAGGTTTAAAGGAAAAGAACGTCCTCGTCACGGGCTCCAACGCGGCTCGATGTCGCGAGATTGCCCAGCGCTACGGCTTCAAGAACGTGATCACGCCGGCGGACATCCTCGCCGCCCACCCGACCATCTGGCCCTTCGAGCCGCTGATGGAGGAGGTGTACGCGGCGACGGCGCAACCCCTACCCACCCCCAACCCCAAGATCGACGCCATCTTCGTGTTCAACGACCCGCGCGACTGGGCCCTCGACATCCAGATCATCCTCGACCTGCTGCTCTCGCGCGAGGGCATCCTGGGCACGTACTCGAGCAAGAACGGGTGCGCCGACCTGCCAAACAACGGATGGCAGCGCGACGGCCAGCCGGCCCTGTACTTCTCCAACCCGGACCTGTTCTGGAGCGCCGCGCACCCGCACCCGCGGCTGGGCCAGGGCGCCTTCCAGGCGGCGCTGGCGGGGATCTGGGCGGAGGTGACGGGAGGCGCGGCGGAGCTGGAGCGGGAGACGATGGGGAAGCCGCACGCGCGGGCGTACGCGTACGCGGAGCGGGTGCTGAACACGTACCGCATGAAGCTGGTGCAGCAGATGCTGGAGCTGCCGGCGGAGATGCTGCGATACCTGAAGGGCCCGCGGCCGGCGCTGCCGCGGCTGCGCCGCGTCTACATGGTGGGCGACAACCCGGCCAGCGACATCCGCGGCGCCAACGAGTACCAGAGCCGCGACGGCGCCACCTGGGTCTCCGTGCTCGTGCGCACCGGCGTCTGGAGCCCCGGCCGCGGCGGTCGCCCCGCCTACAGGCCCGCCAGGATCGCTACCGACGTCCGCGCCGCGGTCAGGTGGGCGTTGAAGAGGGAACGGGTCCCCGCGAAGATCAAGCTCAATGAGAAGGAGTGACCACCCCAGGTTAGGTGTTAATGTGTTAAAGAAGCTACGAGAAAGGGGGTGGTTGGGTGTATGTACGTATGCGTTTGCATTTGCATCTGTTCTACCGGGAGGAGTAACTTCTAGAGGTTTACACCAATTGACTTGTTACATCCATGCTCCTCTTGTGACTATAGGCATGCCGTAATACCTTTATCCCTTTCTCCCTCTCCCTCTCCCTCTCCCTCTGCTTTTTGTGAAGATACCTACTTACACAGTAGTACTTATCACAGCTGCTATACTCGATCCACAATGCCCCTTGACTTCGGCTTACTACATAATTCATGTTGTAATTCAATGAGTCAAATTTAAAATTATCAAGGTTCAATAAATTCCATAAAATTATACTTTGAGGGTCGAATATGTCATTTTGTCATTCCGTCATCTAAAAGTCTTGTTCTACTACGAATTCTTGGTTGATTAACAGCCACACATAAATACTTAGGTATTTATTATGCAGTAGCATTGATCAATGGCTTTTCCTTGGTTCGCCGGCTTTCAGAGCGCATCTGTTACGTCATCCAAACGCCGCACGTGCAACCAGCAGTACACATGAGAGGTCAAACGAGGGAAAATGCCACTTGGGTACATATAAGAAAAGAGATTTCGGTGAAGGATTTTCATGGGTTGTATACAACAATGTGGTTTTCTTCCTTTCCCTTCGTCAACGCATCTTCATAATCTTGGAAAATATCAACATCATCTATCTCTAAGATCGTTGCATCGTATCAAGATACGTACAAGAAACCAGAAATCACTGGGCAGAAACCAACGGCAATCAATTCACCAACTTTTTAAGGTTATCGCGAGGGTACATTCCCTGTAACATATCCTGCAGGGGCATCCCGGCATTGCGGTTTGGCGACCGTCCGATGACCCCTTGTACCAATTGCACTTACCCCATTTGACAATATATTCTATTAAATTCTTTATTCTTTTTTTTTTATCGTTGATGTTTTAAGCCAATCGATCTTTTTTATATCTCTGCTCCGGGTGTGAGCATCACTATTCTTATCAGTTGTCAAACCCGTTGACTATCAACTTCCACCTATTTTTGCACTTACACTCACACTCACACCGGAAGAGGGGTTGTGTGTCTAGAATTCTACTCGGTGCAATTTGCTTCTTACACCCGTCTATAGCCAAACCTCTGGTCACACGACTCGGGATCGGATCCAACCCGCATCTGCCTCGGTACACCATACCAAGCAAACAAGAACCAGACGGAGTGCACAAAATCCAGCTGTGCTACCTGTCTCACTACCTCCTACCCAGTAGCCTGGCCCCTACCTTTATTACCCCTGCCCCCTCGTTAGTTGGAGAGCTTGGTATCGAGAACATGTCAGCATCGACACCGAATCTCACCGGCGACGGGCATCCACTTCGATCCGCTCTAAAGCAAGAGGATGATATTGAGAGGCCTTCATCACAGAACACTATCTCCAGTGCAAAAGGTAGGCTCGTTCACTACTATCCTTCTTCTCACTATCTACCTCAGCCACGCCGTTTCTCCTTATGTGAAGTCATATCTGCTCACGTGAGCTTGACCTTCAACCTATGCTTACCCCCTCATACCTGTGTTGAGTACTAGCAACTTCCTCTAGAACTAGAATAACTGCTTCTATTCAAGAGAAGCTGCTTAGTATGTATTGTGGCGATCTACAACTAGATATTAAGATACATGCATAGCAGGTTCAAGCGGACGGTGCTGCCCATTGTCTTATTTCTACTAAGATATGTTTCAGATAGAATGGAGGAGGAATGAAGAAGCCCGTCTAGTGGACTCGTTTGGGCATGTACACATGCGACCCAAAAAGTATTATCCGTAACCCCTTATTTACCTGGTACTCACAGATCCATTCCCTCATCTACTGCACTATACTTACCCCATCCTAGCCGTACAGATAGCCGAACCCGAACCAGACCAAGGCGGTGCCGAAGACTTACTTCCTAAGAGGCAGTTCTCCGCCGGTGTTGCGAGACGTTTGAGCGGCCGTCCACCCATGCCGGATTTCAGCTCTTCCAAATCTTCACTGCTGAGCCAGAACAGCTTGAACGGCTTGGAGGCTCTGAGCAGTCATAACAGCAGCCCCTCTCTTCATCATCCACAGGATGCCAACCGTCCGCATACACATCACCACCATCACCACCATGTAGACAGATTTGTGGCTCAGGTCGCTGATTGGCTGGAACACGAGCGAGTCAAGAAGCAAAATAGACGATCCAGGAGAGTTCATTCGAGCAGACGGAAACCCGCCAAGGATGAATCCGATAAAGTTGACACGACACCGCCGCAGCAGCAGCAACAGCCGGCGCCTCAGCCCGAGAGACAGAGGGCCTATTCCATTGACTCCCAATCTAGCGAGGTCTCTCTAGACAGGTTGCAGAAGATCATCGACGACGGGATGAGTGCTCTGGGTCTTCGCGGGATTCCGCATTACAGCCCAAGGGTCGGGAGAAAATCTCAACGGAGACGGTCTATCACCATACACCGGACAGCTTCATCTGACACGGAGTACCACGATAGCGGCGACATCCGTGTTCCGACCTGTGACGTCGTTCTAGACAATTCGAAAACTTTAGGATATTCTGGCGGCAAGTCTTCGTCCGTGGATGACGTTACAACGTTTTCGAGCAGGAAAGAAGAGAAGGAGCGCAAGGCATGGATTACTTTCAAGAATGAGATTATTAAACTGGCACATACGCTACGGCTCAAAGGATGGAGACGTGTCCCTCTGGATAGTGGGGAGAATATTGACGTCACGCGCCTCAGCGGTGCCTTGACCAACGCTGTTTACGTGGTTTCCCCGCCAGAGGAGGTGGTGAGAAGGGGAGAAGGAGGCAAGGCAACCCCAGCAAAATTGCTCCTACGAATCTATGGTCCTCAGGTAGAGCACATCATCGACAGGGAAAATGAATTGAGTGTGTTAAGGCGGCTTGCAAGGAAGAAAATCGGTCCTCGCTTGCTAGGAACATTCACGAACGGCCGGTTCGAACAGTATCTCAACGCAGTCACCCTCACGGCAGCTGATCTCAGGGACCCGGATACGTCAAAGAAAATCGCCAAAAGGATGAGAGAGCTACATGACGGTATCGAGCTTCTGGAAGAGGAGAAAGATGGCGGGCCCAAGGTCTTGGTAAATTGGGATAGCTGGCTTGATAGAGTCTCACGTGTAGTCACATACCTGGATCGTAAGATTCTCTCTGGTGACGCTGGCCCTGTCAGGGGTCCAGCAGATGCGTGGAAACAACGAGGACTCATATGTGGTGTCGAGTGGCCCTTCTTCAAGGAGCTGGTGGATAGGTATCGGAAATTTCTGGACGAACACTACGGCGGGCCCCGCGCTATTCGGGATCACCTCGTGTTCGCCCATAGCGATGTAAGTTATTACATTTCTGCTACATCTTGCTTCCACCCGATGTACTTGGGTACCAAGCTGACACACCGCAGGCCCAATACGGCAACATCCTCCGTGTTCGACCCGATGACAAGAAATCCCCTCTCCTCCAGCCCAACTACGAGCACAAACAGCTCGTGGTCATCGACTTCGAATATTCGGCGGCTAACACCCGCGGCCTCGAGTTCGCCAACCATTTCACTGAGTGGTGCTACAACTACCACGTCGACGACGCCCCCTTCGCGTGCGACACGTCCGCGTACCCAACGCCCGAGGAGCAGCGCCGCTTCATCCGCGCCTACGTGCACCACCGTCCCGAGTTCCCGCACCCAAACGCCTCCACGCCGAACCTGACCCCGCTCGCCACCCCTACACTCCAGGCCACTAGCACCAGCTCTCTTCCCTCCCTCGGTCCCACCAGCTCCATCAAGGAGTTTATGCTGGACTCACGCGCCCCGCCCGGCGGCTGGAAGGAGGAGGAGCGCCGCGCCGCCGAGGTGACCGAGGCCCAGATAGAGGCCCTCGTCGAGGAGACGCGGCTCTGGCGCGTCGCCAACAGCGCCCAGTGGGTCGCTTGGGGCATCATGCAAGCTACGATCCCCGGATTCGACGACGACGGCGGCGGCTCTACCGTGACCGCTACTGCCGGTGGCGCTGGTGCTGTGGATTCACAAGCCGCTGGAGTAGATGACGAGCAAAAGGGAAAGAAAGAGAACGGCGTGGCGGCGGTATCAGAGGAGGAAGAGGCCGAGGCGGGCGAGTTCGATTACCTGGGCTACGCGCGCGAGCGCGCCCTGTTCTTCCTCGGCGACTGCGTGCGCTACGGGCTGCTGCGGGAGGACGAGTTGCCCGAGGATGTACGGGGCCAGGTGAAGTATGTGGCTTCTGAGTAGGCAGGGGACGAGGTGTGCTGGTTTTATGATGTTTTGTATGGGAGATGGATATTAAAGGAAAATGGAAGAAAACGAGTTTTTTAAAAATAAGAAAATGATGACATTATTTGACAGCTACGGAATCGAACCTGGCACCTGATGGGGTAGTGAAGATCCGAAGTGGGAATGCCATGGGTAAGTAGTAGGTAGGCCGCCGAAGCCGTGAAAAACGCCGCTAGCTGGCTCCTGACCGGTTACACTACGGGTTTGTCCATGCCCGGGAGTGTGGGACTCGGAAGTGCGATGTCTCCCAGGCGGTAGAGGGTGTTGCGGTTTCGCTATATGGGTTACGGTTTGCCTGGACGATAGCGTAGTACGATAGATGGGCGAGCGGATGCGACGGGTGTTTGTGCTTGCGTATGACGGCTCTTGGTGTTACCCCTAGGCGGCGGAAGCAATATCATCGAACTATCCATATAAGCGCCCAGCTACCTATCGCGGCTTTGACGGTTATCTGCCGGCTAGTTAGTGCGAGCGACGTTTGCCGCAAAGTCGTTCAACGGATGGCGAAGAGCGAGATGATTCATCTACTACGTCGGTAACGTCGTCTTCAACCTTGTGATACTATGTGGGATAGAACGGTTCTTGGGTCGATCTACTGCCCAGGCTCCCTTTTCTAAAGGCCTTGTATCTGAAGCGGAAAACTAGGGTTTCTATCGACCTGGGTACCTAGTATTCGGTGCGGCTATCAACTGCTTGCCGACTTCTCTCTGTATTCGGCGATATATACATAGGACATATACGTTTGCAGCTAATCACGTACTTTATCGACCTACCTCAGGTGGTCGGGTAGGCTCTATGCAGAGCGAGATTCAATAGCAAATCTTGGTATTCAATCCGCTTAAACTGGTACTATATCATATGATTTCACCGTATTCTTATAGTCAGTCTCTTTTCGGTAGTGTAGGGACTGTTGAACACCGCCATAAACCATTATACAGGAGGGACCTTCAAAGTCAAAGTATCGTAATGTTATCGACTGCAATGGAACAGCCTGTTATACCAAGAGGCAGAGACGGCAACGGGTGGAACACATAATATGAATACCGCCTCTCCGTCCATTGATACATCTATAAACGCCGCGCAAGTCTGCTTGGAGCTAAACGCTGGAGCACGAACAACGCAGGAAGTACGGATAGCACTGAACTTTTATAATAATAACAATAATAGCTGTATAAGTAGATAGGTATAGTCCAAACATCGAATGCCCAACTCGGCGAGGTATCTTTTGCGTTGCAACGAGAAAACCAGTGTAACCACAGCACAGCAAACACCAAGAATCGCAGGTTTTGCCTGCCTGCCTGCCTGCTCGCTTGCTGGTTCCAGTTTCGTGGATTGGGGGTATTAGAAAAACGTCGAAGCCAAGAAACAGAAGGAAGAAAAAAAAACACCAACGCCGTAGGATGTCCCGATAAGCAAAGCCGTGAGGCTATCCCCTTCTTGCCCGCCCAGCCGCGAGGCTCCGATTCATCTTTGATGAGGTATACCATGACAAATTATAGATTCTCCCCCTTTTTTTGGTCTCCTCCGCTGCGCTGACAGCCATCCACACAAAGGAGAAAAAAAAAATCAGAGTTGGAAGCACTTTGGCTCCCGCGTTCGTCCCCCGTCCCCCACAAACGGGGGCGGTGCTGTGCCGTCCCGCCAGCGCATCCGAGGTGGACGTCACCTCGCGATACGACTGACCGTTTTCCCGTGGTCGTGTGACCGTGTGTCTATCGATCCGTGCAACGTCTTTTCGATCCCCCCTTTTTTGGATACCCGGTATAAAGTCTCCGTCGTAGAGACCAAAGAGAAACTGGGTATCGTCTGTTTCCCAACTCAAAATTATGCGCCTGCGCCCTGATCTACAGAGCCATCACTGTGACGTGTCCTCTTCCCAAATTTTGAAACATCGTTTAGTGCCTGTGCCGGCGACCGGATCCACCCTCGTGTCGGTGAGAATGGCCATGGCCGTGGCGGTGAGAGTGGTGGTGCTCGCGGCGCGAGGAGCCGGAGTTTTCGAGCTCGCGTTCCAGGTTCTCGACGCGCTGGCGGTAGTCCCGGACGATGTCTCTGATGTGGGCGATGCGGTCAAAGTCGAGCTCAAGCTCGTCGATCTGAGCCATTATACCCTGAAAGCGCGCAATTTCAGCATCGGCATTGTCCACCAGGTTGCCTGCGTGGTCATACTGCTGCATAGTCACGATGGAGCTCTGTTCGCTGAGGTACTCGATGCGCTGCTGGATCTGCTGCATCAGCCGGTCGAGGTGTCGTGACAAGGCCGCGAGGCTGGAGCTGTCGAGAAGAAGACGGCCCTGCGAGGAGGCGCGGCTGGCGGCACGCGACGAAGAGGAGCCGGCTTGGGCTTGGTGGTAGCGAAGGAGGTTGATCTCCTCATCCGTCAGCCCCAATTGCGTGTCCTCGACGGTATTGGTCTCTGTCGACGGCATGACTCTGCCCTCGGAGGCCCAATGAGTTTTCCTGCGTATGCGTGTGCGTATGCGTCTGCAACTCGGGCTAGAGATCGAGCGTTGTGTAGCGTCGGGAAGACAGGGGTAAAGAGGACGGCGGTGGTAAGCGGGGTGGATTCGGATGCAACGTCGTGTATATCTGGTACGAAGGAGGTTGCAACACCCTATGGTTCAGCGTCGAGTCGGCCGCGGCGCGCGGCTTCATTGTCTCGAGGTGATGAAGGTACGTGTGTCGATGCTCAGAGCAATGGAAACACGGCAAAATTGGAGAAGTGAGTGTAAAGAAGACTCGGCGGGCCGGACTGGAAAGTCAGTCGAAAAGTTGGTTCGAGGACCGAGCAGGGTTCGCACAGAATGGAGGGGAGATGGACGGCTGAATTTGGACGGCACCCTGACTTGCCTGTGTCCAGGTTCTTTTTTCTTTTTTTTTTTCGAAATTTGGTGATACAACCGGCAAACGACCCAAGGAAGAGTAGCACCACACCCATACAAGGACCTTGGCCGGGTTTACTGTTTTGAACTCGGCGCGATGTGAATCCTTCCCCCAGAGCACCTACAGGTGTGTTAAGGTTATATGGCGGTCAGCTGCAGTAGTGGTTTTTCTTTTCTTTTTTACTTCTTCCCCGCCAAGGTAAAGCGTCATCTGTTAATAGCAGCTGTGGTCATCATTCTTCCTCGGTTAGATAGGATTGTGCTACCTCGAGCTGGTGAGGTAATTAAGAAGCTGGTGAATGGGTAGGTATGTAGCTGATGGTGTGCACCTTGGGTAGATGGGTAGATGGGTAGTTGGTACCATGTAAGTCACCTACGAGGTACCCAGGAGGTTTGTAGAAGTTGGGGATGGTCGATAAAATAATCCTGGGGAACTGGCGGGGCCAATTACAACCGGGGTTTCGAAGATCTGGAGGATATCATAGGTCACGATGGGTTTTAATATTGAATGGGTATTGGGTAAGTTGGTATGGATATATCGACTTTTTTCAAATTAGCATCTATGATATTAGATTGGTATTTCAAAGAGAAGAATCATTACCACCCAGCTGCCCAGTAGGTAGAAACTATTGAAAAAATGGAATATTGAAATATCATATTTCAGGACCCATGGCCCACACCAGTCGAGTTGCTGGTTTTTCTTTATTGTTACAACGCGCCAAATGATACATACCTAGTACTACTACATAGTAGATGCTAAGGACGAGGTGGTACGTTCCCCTGCATCGACATAGGCATGGATCGAACGGCGATCCAGCACTTCATGCTGTCTTGGATGCTGGAACTTAGCGCTTATTGTAACAAGCCTCCGTACATCTACGTAGTATGTACCTAGATAGATACCGGTATATAAGCGCTAAGAAGACAGTTGAGGTAAGGTAAGGTAAGGTACAGTAGCTCTGAGCTTCAATTATAGCTCACGGAGACTTCTGAGATTGGCAATCTGTGTTCCTAGCATATCCCTCATATGAGGTTGATGAGACTTTACGGGAAAAGGTGTGGGAGTAATTTGATCAATATGAGAAGACTGGGAAATAGAAAGTGGACTGCTTGATTAAATTTAAGCTCCAGGGCTATTATTGAGGCCATATGATAACTGATGTTGTCAGTGCTACTACACAGTAATAGATCAATGTCCAGCACAACTTCCAGGTATCATGTACCTATAAGTGATAATCAAAGCCGCCGTTGGGGGACCGGCGGGAGATATACAGCGCTAAAATAAAACAATAATCATCGGCACCTGGTCATCTTCAAAATCAATCAATGATTGCCAATCGACGTCTGTCATTCAACGTCATCGCCGCTACATCAGTACTTCTGTCTTACGTCCTAAAGAAGAGGTCCACCGTTCTCCTTGAGCCGCATCTGTTTGTGCTGCGCATTGCATACCAAGACGTCGTCACTATCTCTGTTAACCTAGTCTTTCGTTCCATACTGCAGCAGATATAGCTTAGGCCAGCCTGTGTTTGTGGTTTTTGATAGGGCCTGCCTCGTGTCTGCAGTTCTCTGCATACGCTGGGTGCCTAAGACGGTGATCTACAATGCATTGCAGCAATGCAGTCTCCACTCGGCACCTCCCTATCGAGAAGCGGACGTCGAACCTCCGCCGGATTGATAGTAACCATGCTATCTAGATCTAGATGAAGTCACTTCATCTGCTGATGCTGCCTTGCGTAGGGTCGCAACGACATGCCAAGTTAAGCCAGTAATTACGAGGAATCCTCCGCGCTCAGCAGCCACAGCTTATTACCCCGACATCCAGATGGAAAGTCGAAAAATATCTCCATTTCCCCTCCTAGGATCGAGGTGCAGGGAGGATTGGAGAAACGAGGGTCCTATGGCCTTACGATCTTCCATCCTGGTATTATCCATAAGTCATGTTTATATACCTCATATCATTGCCCTCGTCGTAGCTGGGCGGCTCTAGCTTTGAAATGAGTGATTTCTTGGAGTAAAAATATCTAATAAAAATAATCATATTGCTGCTCAGAATGTTGCTGAGAGGATTCTCACATATTTTAGGCCTGTGTATGTTGGCTAAAGGAACAATTCTACAGAACGGCCAAGTGAGAATCACCAACTACGCCGATACCAGAATAGATCTTTCCTCGTACGACTTTCAGACTTACGATGCAGGTGCCGATGAAATATCATATAAGGGGCGATGGGACTCTAAGAAAATCTCTTGGTGGTCGTGAGTGTTTCCGTCCAACTGACCACCCGTGGCAAATGAGACGGGACCTGACAACATGGTGGCCTATCTAGAGCCCCTGGGCTCGTATTTGGTTTTACGGGAGATACTGTCGCCATTACGTTCGGGGAACTAACAACAGACACAACACTCATCGGGTATCGGATCGGCGGAATGGACTGGTCCTTTACCAATGTGACTGCGGGGGCTACGCATCTCCTCGTCTCCTCCAAGACCCCGGGCGTGAACGACACGTTTCCGATCAGCCCATTGACTTTTGAGCTGTGCGTCACGAACTGGGCCTATGGCGTGCAAGTCGAAAAGGTGCATGTGAAGGCCGGGGAGTCATTAGTCAAAGTCCCCCCTTACAAGCGAACAATCGAGTTCATCGGCGACAGTCTTTCGGCTGGCATGTACACGAGCTACGAGGGGCTCTCAAGCTTTGCGTACGGCGTCGGCGCAGGTTTGGGCGAAACCGAGTATTACGTGACGGCGTATCCAGGCATCTGCGTGTCGGATCAGAACTGCTGGGGCAATCCGAGGGGACAAGTCCATCAGTGGTTTTACACGTCCGATACAAGTTCGCGGGCGGCATCGATCTGGGGAGGTAGGTTGCCAGTCGCGCACGCGAGTCACTCTACTCGCGCCTATACCTACATCGTCGGTTCTAAAGAGGACGTGAATTTTTTTGTTAGATGCGGCGTAAATACACTCCTCGGAGAAACTAATGTTAGCCTACAGATGAACCAGAGCCTTGGGATTTCGACGAGCAGGAGACGATCCCGGATATCGTAATCATCAACCTAGGCACTAACGACAACAACTCCGCGAACAACGTCAGCACTGAGACGTACGTCGACGCTTACACAAAGCTCATCCAGGGCGTTCACGGGAAGTATCCCAAAGCGCAAGTCATCGTGATGGTACTGACCCGCCTCCTTTCCTTCTACCTTCTCTCCTAGACCCCCATAGATTTGGTGTCAGGCACCTGTCTAGTAGGAATACTCTGCTAA
The DNA here is from genome assembly GCA_902806535.1 of Hypoxylon rickii. NCBI lineage: Eukaryota > Fungi > Ascomycota > Sordariomycetes > Xylariales > Hypoxylaceae > Hypoxylon > Hypoxylon rickii. Next base: position 145,478 of record CADCWY010000003.1, read on the forward strand.
GATAAAACACGCTGCGTTCAGCAACTGTGGATGGGCTTCTACGCGTACGGAAACAGCTACCAGCAAGACCTCGGCTACGAGCAGGAGCTGCGCGACATCGTGTCCTACTTCAACTCCGACGAGTACCTGTCGTCGCCGACGACGTGGGATGGCACAACAAACACGACGGCCACGCTCGACGCGCCGAGCGAGCCTTTCGTGCACTATTTTAGCACCAGGGGCATAAGTACACTCTCCCAGTCCTCTCGTTTCTTTTCTTGCCTCCCCTCTCCGTGATTTACGTCGTGTCCCGAGCCTGAGACTTACCATGTGGTCGTTGAACCCATAGTGCAACATAATGACATCGGGCCGCTCTGGCACCCGACCGACGTCGGCGCCGTTAAGGTGGCAAGCCACCTCACGCAGTTCATCAAGCTGACCTTTGGATGGGAGATGGTGGCTACGGGCCCTGAGTACGTTCTATTTTCTCCCTTCTTGCAGTTTCTAGTTGTAGGCTAGACCTCGGTTCGTTTGAGGTGTCCTTGTGGTGAACTCTGCATTCACCACACGCCCTTGAGTATCCTTGCAGTCTTACTGGGGTTGGTCAAGAGTTGGAAGAATCGCCACAATGCAGCTGTACGTAGAGCGAGAAGCTGACGCCGCGGGCTATCCGTGTAGGGTCTTCCACGAGACAATGTATTGGAACGACGAGCAGAACTACTGACGACGTTGGATGATACTATCCAGAGGCGTGTATGTCGGTGGCTCTTTAGTAGGGGTTATGGGATAAAAGACGGCGGGAACACCTGCATCATGATATGTTCATATTTACTTCTAAGGTGAAGACACTACATAACGTCATCAGGCTAGAACGAAAGAGATGATTTTGGGAATACTTATACAGATATCTGGTAGGATATTCCTTTGGACTTATGATAGATATTCGCTTATATGCCTATTGAGTTCCGAGGATAAATAAGGATCCATCCTATGCAACACGATTCTTCTGTATATTACCCTCCTAAGACTTGATAATGATTACGAAGATGCGGATGAATCACAGCAGCTTATGCTCAACCACGCTCTTCAGCTCACACGCACGTTGAATAATTCATCTATCCCAGATATCACCAGAGCACACTACAACACCCAGGGACTTAAGCAGGCATGTCACCGCGAGCCTTTAGCATGACCATTCGCACACGCAGACCGCCACCGACAAGTCCACGTATAGGCCAGGGATGCTACGTAGAAACCACCTCCATCATCCCGTACTACGTCTGCGACAGCACAACACCATCATCCAAGCCCGCGGCCCCCAGAGCCGCCACACCAACGCACGCATGACGCGGGCCCAGCCAAACCCGCACACCAGGAAGTGTGAGGCTCGCCCCCGAGCAAGGGGTCAGACATGAGGCTCTCCGCGGCCCTGCAGCGGCACACGCAAGCCCGTCGATCCGGGGAGGCGAGGGGAGTCGGGCGGCGGACGATCCGCGACGGCTGCGACGGCTGGCGTGTGAGGGAGGGCGCAGCCCCTGCGAAGATCCGGATCCGGGACCGGGACCGGGACCTGGGGCTCCCTCGTCGCGACGCTGGGCTCTTTACGATACCCACCTGGTCTGGGGATCTACTACGCATACGTACTAGGTACGCTACCAGAAAAGAAGGCCTCGCGAGCATGAGTGACGGGAGCCAGCGCGACGCGAGGCTTTCCCCTGCGCGGAAACGCATGGCGCGAGGGCGGCGGTCATGCGCTGGAAAGGAACGGTCTGGCCGGCAGGGAGCCACGGGGCTAGCAGCGGCTTGGGGGAGATATGGTTGATCTGGCGCAGGGGGACGGCTGGATAGCAGGGCTGAAACGGCCGTTGGGAGACTAGGGGTTCTACGTACTAGGTAGGTATTGGCATTTGTCAGTTGAGCGAGAGTTGGAGGCTCTCGTCGGCTGCGGTTCGCTAATGAACGTGCGCAGATATCACGGGGTAGGTGGCAATAGATGCTTAAAGAGGAGGCTGGCTTGCAGGCGGCCGTGCTCGCGTACCTAGTACCTAGTAGGGAGGTATGTACGCCCTATCTTGGTCAGATGCTCGCCGAGTAACAGGTAATGAGAACCCATGCAGAATGCAGATTCAATAGTAATACGGTTCTGAGCAGTGAATGAAAGCAATAGCTTCGGGTGGCCGATGAAAACGCCAACTACTCTTCTACGTAACCTGTGCTACACCGAGAAGGTAGGCTTCCTGTAGGAACGTGCATCGGGCGCCTCTCACCGTCATTGTGAACAACGACGCGGGTATTACTAACTGGAGTGGGTATTTCCGGGGGGGTTTACTGCGTCAGACCGCTTCCCTACGCGGTGGTCCAGCATTGTCGAGAACCCTAGCACGGGTAGATCTCGAGCCGTGGATGACGAAACACGGGGTCACGATTCTCCCCTGTCCCTCTTTTCCCTTCTTGGGCAACGCGAGCTCGTCCAGGTCGCGGCCGGTCCGGGCGATACCGGGAACCATGCGTGCTTTTCAGCAACGTCGAAAATACGATTTACCATAGCATAGCAATACGAAAGCAATTTAATATTTGTCGGAGGGCTAGGTTCTAGTTTTTTGGAGAAAGATCGCGGCGCCGGATAGAGTCTCCTATTCGCGTGTTTCTAATCAATCGAATTTCCGCGTTCCTAGTATATTACAAATGCCAATTTGAAATCCGTTGGAATCTTTAGTAGTGTATTCGGACGGTCATAGTTTTGAGTCGGTCCTTCTAGCGTATGGGCAGGTATTCGGTTGGGGAACGGAGCAGTGGCACATGAGTCTTGTGACTGAAAAAGACCACGGACGATTGCTGCGATCCCGCGAGCCACGTTGGCAGACCGGGTCGGAACGCAAAACGTTCGGTGCCATCAGCTACAACGCTGACTGGATGCATCGTCAGACCCCTTTGGCTGACCGACTCGTGGGGGAGACGGAGAAATCCCCTTGTCACCCCCCCCCCGCCCCTCTTGCGGAATACCAAGACGCTGCACCTGAGATGATTGCAGATCTCGGCGTCTACAGTGACCGCTTTTTAGCGGTAAGCACCGTAGTCGTCTCTCGGAGGAGCATCTCGTGGCTTCACCATCATGACGATGCTGTCGATGCTTGCGCTGGCACCGGCACTGGCGCTGGCGCCGGTGAGGACGGCATCCAACGGCTTTCAAGCTAGGTCTGCAAGAAACGTACGATTTGAACAGGATAGATCGAGACTACCTAAAGCAGTAGCTGAATAAGGACTCATGGGCCGATATGATGTGTTATATTCGCAGTCTACGCTAATGTAGCCGACGGCTGTCCCGGATATCCGCGAGGAGCGGCCGCGTCTAACAAGTGGAGCCACCCCAGCGAGGAAGCGGTGCTGTTTTTAACACCACAGATGTGCGAAGTTCTAGATCTGGATCGGCTGGGATACGTGAGCCGAAGCTGCGGTAAAGAAACCTTAGAAGTCAAGAAAGCGGGTTACGCATTAACAGCAACGGGCTGATCCAGCTCACGATACCTTCCTAGGACGATTAGTCTACAAAAGACCGAGTCAGTCGGGCTGTCAGCTCCCCCTGTCCGCTTGACTCTGGCAAGCTTCCCGTGCTACGGTGATGGACGGGGGAGATTCGAACACAATGTGATTGTTCTTCTGGAAGGAATCGGCCGAAAATAGCGTGGTTCGGCGCCGAGACACGCCAACGTGTCCTGGCTGGTGACGTGTGACGTGAGACGTGAGACGAGATGTGAAAATCATCCGGGTAGCAGACGAGGTGCATGATAATGATGATGATGTTAAGTTGGTGAAGATTTATTAAGCCTCGGAATATTGACTCGGGAACGAATAACGACAAGAGGATTAATCAATGGAAAAAGGAGCTATGACCAGAATGGGTTCCCAGCGTCAGCAAGCAAACGGGGAATTAATAAATTGAACCTTGGAAGTATTGAAGTATTGAAGTAATTAAGTCACGATGTAACAAAGTAACGAAGTACATACTGAAGTATCGGGGCGCCAGTGGGGTATGCGATCTGCAACTTCTGCATTTGGGGGATGTGTCGCAGGGATTGGTCCTCTAAGGCTTCAAGTACCAAGTACCTAGTACCCTGCACAGTCAGGGTCAGGATCAGGGCCAGGATCAGTGCCAGGTGGGCAGTGGTTGGATATCATATGTATGTACTTGGGTACGTACCTAGTACTCAACAGAGTCAAGGTGCTTCACCTTATGCGCACACAGCAGCGCCTCTTCATGCAGATTTGCTGTTAAAGAATCGTCGATTGCCCACTGAGGCTCAAGAGGTATGTACTAGGTACCTCGTACCTAGTACCGCTACGTATCCAAATACATAGTACAAAAGCAAAAGACCAATGATCAATCTCAATCATCAATAACGATGTTGCTGCTAGGAACCTTGGAACTACTGTGTATGTAGGAACTAGTTGGGGGGTTTGGTACTAGGAAATTACTTCCATCGCCTTACACTATAACATGGACATTATCCCAACTATCGAGTACCAAGCTCAGTCTATTCACGGCCATGGGTACGAGGTGCTACGTACACACCAAGATTTACTCCGTTTCGTCCGATCACCATGTGACGTCGGCCACGGCTAGACGCCTTATGCTTGCTGGGGACTAGGCTGGGTACATCGGTACACGATAGTACTATGTAGCTCACGGAAGTTTTTTACGAGGGAGGAAATTAACTGTTCTTGATTCCAAGCCACAATGATTACACTCTCGCCTATTGCTCAGAACGTTCACGGATCCATCAGAGGTCACTGGTGAACTCGGATCTTACAAGACAAGGTGATATGCACATATATATCAAAGGATGTGTACGTGCATAGGTACAGATACAGCACAGTAAATAAGCAACAGCAGCAGGATGGAAAGAATGGAAGAATCCTGACGATCATCTCAACCCAGACTTACTCCCCGATGCGGTGCAGCACATCCACATCCACATCCACATCCAGACGCTAACCCCAAAAGACCCCTTGCAGAAGAGGCGGTATACTTGCGTAGATCGTCCAATGCCGAATGGATTTGCTGGTAATTAATAGTGGCTCCTAGGGTACCATTCGCGATCATAGGACGGGCGTCGTATGTATGCGTGTACGAACTAGTGTGAGTACCAATTCAATACCCAGGCGGTCATCGTCCATAGGGCGGGCTGTGCGGGCGATGTAGCTGGCATAGCCGATACGGATCCGTATAGTCGAGGAAACGGGTGGCCCGGGCAGAGAGCATCACTGATCAGTGATCAGTGATCATTGATGTTATGTAAAGAATGAATGACATAACGCGGGATGACCCGTCCTCCTGGTGTAGCGAAACCCCCTACTCGGAGGGCGATGAATCAAGAAGTACGACAAGACCTCTTACGGATCTTGCCTCCAAGAGCACTTCCCCAAAAGCTCGTCAAGCAACCTCATCACGAACAGCCGCCGACGGTCAGAAAGATGCGAATCACCTACAGGTCTACATCCCACATCCACCTACATTAACTAGCATAAGATATACAGCATGTGCTACTATGTATGTAGAATGCATGTAGCAGAAGGCGGTGTCAGCGGAAAAAGTAGCCGACCCAATGGGAAACCTGGTCAGCGTAATCCGTAGCAAATGAGTGCGAGGTATTACGACATGGCTCGTCCCAGAACGACGGGAAATGCGGATAATTCAAATGCATGCCATGGAAGATCGGACGGCCTTCTGTTAATTAATCGAGAAGCAAAACCTTGGAAGGCGTAATACCGCGGATGTATCCCTATTACCACTCTGACGTCCCCCAGGTGTGCCTACCTACCTTGCTGAGGTGGTCAGCTAATACCTAATACGCACCCAGGTAGGCAACCTAGGCATAGACCATACATAGGTACCTACGTAGGCATGGATGGTATGGCCAGCCCTGGGGAAAGGCGACCGAGATCCTTGGGTGCAGAGGAATGGCAGATGGGGGCATAGATGACCTACGACATGCAGGAAGATGCGAATTGTTCACATCAGGTGATATGCCGTGTAAGTCTATAATGTAACTTCGACGACGGGAACTGTCGAATGTCTTTGCCGCTCCGCTGCCTCCCGCCGGGCGGTGTTGCCTCTTTGGACTCTTGACCACCATCCCCCGAGCCGCTCATTGGCCCATCGGCCGATGGAGATGCGCGGCGTGAGATCCAATGAGTTCGGTTCCCAGCGGACAGGTGATGCGGACAACCCAAAAAATGCAAGGCGACTTGAGGGTTGGGGCAGGCCAATCGGTAATCTGCTTAGCCAGGTCTTGGTACCTAGTAGCTTGGGAGGGAAAACGAGCTTCATTGGCGACGGGTTAATGGATACCTAGGCAGAAGATCGAATAGGAATCGGGGGCCGAGGCTGCGATATACATACTATGTAAGTAACCTACAGCAATGCCTACCTACTTGCCATAGCACTACCACCTCCCTTGGGTACGTACAAGGGGTGTGTGATCTGTAGGATCTGATCAACGCCAAAGCTTACTGTGCTCGTTATGTTCCGGGCAAAAAGCCCGACGCTTTGGGAAGTGTGCGATGGGTTTCTGGAAATTGAAAAGAACACGAGATGTGCGATGAGACATTAAATCGTGATCTGGCTGATCGTGGGAGGTTACCACTTCGTCAGTTTGCTACGAAAAGTAATCAGATGCTAATATCTTCAGAGACTGATATAGAAGAAGAAAAAAGGGGCTCATCAAGCAAACCAATATCTCCTTAAACCAACTACCAACCTACCTGTTGTGTTATACAATTAATACTTCTCTATCATATGAGATGAGATGTACTCACATCCATGGATAGCTTAAAATCGAGGCGTCTACAACTCGCATAGCTGCGTGGCAGCATGCGTGCTGTGACCGCAAGGATTGGAGAAAACGTAATAAGGGGGTGAGGCGTAGGGAATATCTCTGCAATTAAAGTTACATTATTACGAGGGCCAGTTTGGGCGTACGACTGACCAACATCCATCATCCCAACGCGATCAGCACTGCTGATGAAAATCATTGACACATCCCCTTAAACCCCCGCCCATTCGGGCCAGTCCTCCCAAATCCCCGACGGAAAAGGAATTCCCAATCCAAGGCTCATTGGCAGGATTTTCCCTAATACCAGGCCTACTTCTCTAGGTACTAGGTACCTACCTAGGTAGGTATATAGTATGTATTATAACACCCAGCCCCCACACAAAAAGCCTCAGACGCCGGGCTCTGCCAAGCCTCAATCTTGACTCCATCTCCCACGCGACCGACCAGGGCCAGGCCGGTGATCTACAAAACGCTATTATGAAATAAGCACTCACCTACGTATTTCCTTAGCTCGCTTAGCTCCGTAGCGCCGCATTACTATGCAATGGGGGATCTACAAAGGAGGTAAGCTAGAGAAAAATGGTGACGACTGTTGGGTGGTATTTGCCAGCCCACCAACCTCTGGCCACCCCCCCCTCCGAATCGCGATGGAAGCTCGTTTTGGGCCACGAAAGCCATCTGGAATGTCCGCTTTGGGCAATCTCACCGTTACATACCGCGGGTAGAGCAAGCCGCCAGCGTGCCGTTTTCCTTGGAAACTCGTGCGGGTTGGCTCAACCGCCACGGCAGGCAGGCAGGCGAGGCAAGGCATGTGAGTATGTATCGCAGCTAACCTGCAGAACGTGATAGTGTCGTATGGCGCCAAGCGAGGCGAGAGACCGGACGAGCCTGCGAAGGATTTGCTGTCGCTACCTTCCAAACGCAACGCAAGCAAGTGGATGCGGTCCGTGTTGTTCACATACGCAGCGTAACCCGGGTGATATCGAGATCAGCAAAATGCCAGATGAAGTCGTTGATGAAACTACTACGCTGTAAAACATCACGGCGGCAGGATAGAGTGCATACTAATACTCCTACTCTGCAGCCCGCCCGTCGTGCGAACCGCGCAGCGTGCGATTCGGCCCTACCGTACGTGATGACGAGCCTCTTCGCATCTATATAGAGAACGTAGTAAGTTCCTTGGTCTTTTGCCTGCTCCGGCATGCGTATACCCAAAAAATTGCCTGAGCGTTGAAACACCCGCCCAATAGCAGACGGTCGCTATGGGCTAGGCGGCTGGGATCCTGTCATTCAATCCCAAATCCCAAACATGGCCAACCTCAACCTCGCTGGCCAAGACAACCGCATCACCTCGTGAAGTAATCAGGCATCATCTTTGCTTTACTGTAATAATGAGGCTGTTTCTGGCTATATGTATGGGATACCCAGTAATATAGGGTACCTAGGTACACAGTAGGTAGAAAAAGATTTCGAGCCGTGTGGCCCCTGCGTGAATCTCGAAACACAGAGTCCAGAGTCTAGAGCAGCATTCCCCATGCAGGGGTTGGTTTCCTTGACATCGAAACAAGGTTACTTGCATGCCGGTGTTTCTTCTATCTGCCATCTGCCCCAGCGAAGGGGGCAGCGAGCCGTTAAGGTTAAGATATACAACCGGCGGATGATGACCCCTGTTCTTCAGCTGAGCGTTCGTGTGAACAGGAACACCATTGACCGCGGAGAAGGGGGGAAAAATAATCACGAGAAAAATCTACGAAGCACGAGATGTTCAACGTTTCGAAGTTTTTTGGATTATTGCGGCCAATATGTACGTAGGTAGCGTAGCTGGCCCCAATCTAATTTCATGCAGTTTCGTCTTCCATCATACAGAACGCAAGCGATTCTTGCTTGTCTCCTTCTCGGTAAGATGTACGTATGCCTCGACCTCCGCGGCCGTGATGGTACAGAATCCCATCCCACATATGCCTTTGCAGTCCTGGTTCTATACATTAGGACGTAAGGGTTCCCAGTAGATATCCTCTTCCTCCAAACAGTATACCGTAAAATGCCATCAACGAGAGGTTAAGATTGGTCTTGTTTTTGGTTTGTTCCAAACAAAACATGTTCCCCTTTCCCCCCCACTCCCCGCGATAAATTTGGTGGAAAATAAATAAATAACGCCGGTGTAAATGCCCCAAGTCGGTGGTCCGATGCGCCTCGTCGATGAACAATCACATCCTGTGCAATCAAGAAAAATGCAACCGGTACCCTTAACCCGCCCATTTCCCATCCTAGTAAGCAAAAAAGGGGGGGGAAGAGGGGCCTAGCAGACCGCCCTCCCGAGACCACAGATAAACATTTCCTGCTTCCGAAAACAACGGGAAGGTCAGGTTCGGTGGTGGTGGTTCCTCCAAGAAAATTTTTCAACACATAAAAATAAACAGCGAGCGCTTTGAGAATGAAAGGGGGCGGCCGTGAAGATCGTAGCGTGACCCGCGTAGGTGGGGTATCAAATGCATCCGTCGTGTCCCAATATACACCTCTCTTTCTGATCCGGTTGCTCCCTCTCTTTCGGTATGCCTCCTTTTTGTTTTCGGGGTATCCGCCGCGGGGCCCAGAGCTCGAATTAGGAAATAAACAATATATAGAAAAAGAAAGTAAAGATAAAAATAAAAAACCGAGTAATGGCGTGCGTTATCGAAACGTTTCGAAGTAATCGGTCCTAGCGATCGTCATGATCTAGCGGTGGTGCGAGCTCCCGCTGCCGTTGTCGTGGCACCCGCGCTCGTGTCGCTTCATGTTGCTGCGCACGCTGAATGCCTTGCCACAGCCCGCGTGGGGGCATTTAAAGGGCTTCTCCCCCGTGTGCGAGTGGCTGTGGATTCGGAGAGAGCTCGGCCGGGAGAAGGCCTTGTTGCAGGTCTGGCAGATATACCGGTCCTGCGATTGGGGGAAAGAAGCAGCGGAAGAAGGCGAGATGTAGTGATGGTGTTGCCACGGGTTGGTCCCCGGAGCCGCCGTTAGAGAAACTGTTACTGGTAAGGGGGGAAATGTCTATGGCCAAGTCAGCACATGTGATGCGTAATACAAATGAACATCAACTAGACTAACCTGTGGCAATGGTCGCTGGTAGTAGAGTCCGGAGATCTGGGGTTGCGCCGGTTGACCAGCCAAGGTAGCAGGGTAGTAAGCTGGCATAGGCGCCTGACCCAGGTATGATGTCGTAAAAGCGGGTGGCGCATATGCTGAAGCTTGGACGGGCATGCGAGGTGCTGCGGCCGCCATCTGCTGGCGGTGAACGTCCTCTAGGGGTGGAGTAGTCTCGTAGTAGTAGTTGGGTGCTGACACGACGGAAACCGATCTCGTCGAGGGTGAGTTGTAGCCCTCGAAGGAGGCGTCAGAGCTCATAGGAGGCGTGGGAGGCAAGACTGCTCGGGAAGGTCCGTTGCCCACGCAGTGAGACGAGTTTGGTCGAGTCTCTCCCTTCACTGATGATGCTGTTCCGTTTAGTATACTCCTAGCTTCATGAACACGGCTGCTCGTTCATACCTTGCTGAGACTGAGATTGGGATTGAGGTGATTGCTCGGTGGTCGGCGATCCAGCGTCTGCCATTACTAACAAGTTGGAGATTGACGGTAAAGAACATCTCGAGGTTTCGTCCATAGGAGGTGAGGGGGGCGGTTGCGGGTATCCGTATTGAGCACCAGGCTGGTTTGCGTATATGGCAGCTGCCATTGTGTATGTGTTATATTAGACGTTGTGATATGTGATATATGTGACGGAAGCTCTTCTTCTCAGGTTGATATTAAGACTAGTTGATTTTCGTCGACGATAGTCGTGATGCAGATATTAGGTAGTTAGGTTACTTATGGCGGACTTCTACGTTCGGCAGATAGGAGATAGTACTTGTGTATCCTCGGTATTCAAAAGACGATTAATGACCTAGGGGGACGGCGAGGTGAAATATACGGGGAGTGTGGATACTTAAGTATGAACGACAGAGGGTGGGTGTACGACGAGGGTTGACGATGTATCTATCAGATCTTCCCGGGAAGTATAATAATATAAACGACGATCAAGCGTCAATCCATCCAAGAATCCCTGGAGAACAACTGTCACAAATTGGGTGTGGGTCACGGCAGACCTGGGTTGAAATCAACAGTAGATCGCCGGTATCGAAGGGTACTCCTGGATCACCGGGAAGTACTTGTGCCACCCCTTATTCACGGGTGAGGGCTGATGTACCGTGTTGGAGTCCATGTGTGCGGCGATGACACTCTGGAACTGCTTATTCTCGCCCGCCTCTTTTTAGTGGTCCCAGTTCCCCATGTACACAAGTATGGGCTGATGCAAGGGTAAGTACGTACCCATCGTTGTGTACCTAGGTAGGTAGGTAGGTAGGTAGGTAGGTAGGTATTCATGGTACCATGGTACATGATAATAGTAGTCAGTGTAGCCACCATACAGTAGGTCTGTCTTTGTATGTATACTAGGTATAGTTATGTAGGTAGCCCTGGAGGTATGTACATAGAAGCTGTGCATGTGGGTGAGATCGAAGGATGGACGTAGCAGAACGGCTCCGCTGGGATTCTCGTGGGATCGCTGAAGGTCAAACGGCTACTGGCTACGCCTATGCACCGGCAAGGGTGTAATAAGACGTCCGTGTGCGTGGTCCCTCTCTGCCTCTGCACCTCTGGGCATCCCCGGTGGAACGTTTAAGCTCATCCCTTCTTATTCTTCCTCTCTAAAGACTCTAAAAGTCTTGGCCAAGCCAAGTCCAACATCTTTGCTGGAATATGTGTGGTTGAGCTGCTGGTAAATGCATGGCACATCCGGCCAGCGTTGCCCCTTAGGGGCATACTGCCGTTCGGATAGTTGGTCTGTGACCCTTGTCTTGGTACACTTCGGACAAGGGGCCCGGTTTAGTTCATGTGGAGTTAGGGGACTTGAGACGACAATGGACTCGAGGAGCTTTGAGGAGTATGTACTACGTAGGTACATATTGGGTGCTTCGTCAAGCCTCCAGGCTTTGTACCTACCTACCTACTATGTAGTACACACTGCGGTAGTAGTAGTATTTCTTTTAAGCCCTGCCGAGCCTGTGCTGTGACCGGATTGACAGGCTGATCTTATGCCGTTCATCCCCACGAGCCCTGACAACGCATGCCGCATTGGCTCTCTGCATCTGTCAATCTTTCGGATGACTGCCTTTCTGTCCCCCAAAATGTTTTTGATCTATTTAGACCATGCTGCAGATTGTCAGATCTATCCCGCGACCTTGCTGTTTGGTCTGGCCTATTCGGGATTAATGCCAATAGCATTGACGAAGACTTGCAACAAGGAGTCTCTCGGTACAGAAGTTGCCGTGCGTGGCAATACTAGCCACCCCATGCGCACGATGCGCACGATGCGCACGTTTATTGATGGTCTCGATGTGTTTATTTCTTTCTCTATTCGATAGTTTCTGACTCTCACCTCACTATCCTTACCCAGCTACCGTACCTGATGCTGTCTGTGCCTGTGGCATAGCAGCCTGGAGGTGAGCAAAGTTGGAACGATCCTCAAAAGATTTCCTGTGGGCCTATAAATCGGACTATTACGCGGCTGTTGATTTCGTTCCAGCCCAATCAATATTTCGATAAATAGATCCGCTAAAAATTTAGGCCAAGGAGGAATGAGAAACAGAGCCGCAGCCATCTGCGCTCGCCTGGCTCGTCTTTGCTATAACACATCGTCAGAGGAACGTTGAGATGAGCCTTACCAGACTGCCAGATCATGCAGCGACGTGCCTGTTGGATGGGAATATCCGAGGGTCTTTGCATGTCAAGCTCCGCTTACCTATAAGACGGGTCCACGTCCATGTCCATGTCCATGTCCAGCCCCAGATGGGAGCCATAGTTCTTGGCGATGGGAGATAGCTTCATTAAACGAAACTTATGCCCTCATACGTAATACCCTTAAGCTAAAGGATCCGAGGCGTTGGATCAACACTAGAAGCTGACGAACCAGAGATGTCGCGATTCAGTGCAAATATAAATGTAAAATGAGTCGATGATTACACTTGCATTGGGTGTTGCTATTAGCACACAAACACAAGGCAATGTCTTCAAGCGTACATGTATGTAGGTAGGACACGCGACGGTCCTACGTGCTACGCTTCGATGATGTGTTTTTTCTCCATACATAAGAAACGTCCGGAGGCTTTTTCAGAAACGAATGCTAATCTCATATGATCGTCACTTTAGCGCTAGGAATCTGCTCGCTTGCGCAGAGTGGCCCGGGTGTTAGCAAGGGCCCCTTTGCTGTTGATCGGCAGCCTAGAACTTCGAGCAGGGATTTTGCACCTCCTCTTCGGGATGGCAGCTCTTCCGCGTACATACTACGTAGTAGTACCTACATACAATACCCTACGAAACCCCTGTTCCCCTGACACTTTAGCTCCCAAAGCGAGACACCCCGTGAGAAATGGCATTGAAGGGACTACAGGTTCCGAGCTACCTGGCACGAGCCAAGTCAGCGGTAGAGCTCCGCTGGACTCGGTGTGCGTATTACCGCTGTAACTGTGGCATTTTGTGTACCGCTAGATTAGGTACCTAGGTAGGTACCTAGTAGGTAGGGTTGACACTTGATAGATTGAACGATTGAACGCTTAAACGACGGCATCAAGAAGGTTGAGACGCTTGCGATCGGATCCGATACTATATGTATCATCATACAACCCACAACCCACTCACCCCATGGGTTGCTCATGGGTTAGGTACATGTGTTTCTGATGTTCCTGAACGAGGAACGATAACGAGGGGGGGAAAAAAAGAAAGTTCAACGATTAGAATGGCGCGTAACACCAACATCCGAAGCCTCAACTTCGTTTGGCTTTCCACTCTCCGCAACTTTTAACGAAAGACACGGGTACTATGGATTTCGTTAGTAAGGTGGACAAGCCCACAGGGACAAAAAGGCTTCAAAAGCCACGTGAAGTCAAGCTTGACTTGCTTTTTTGTCTTCTAACAAGGTCGACGGATCGCTCTTCAGCATGAGGAATAAGTTGAGGCTTGCATGACGGCACGCTAGATTGACGCCAGAACACGCTTGGCCTATGCAGATGCCGAGCTAATAGGTGTGCTATCTGCTAGTGGTGTACAAGTTGCGTGGGAGAGGAAGACATTGTCCTGCCGGTTACTTGTTACCACGCTGCCATGTATCGTGGATGTGTATGTACACCCCTAAACGACCTAGTGGCAGGCAGATACCCGTTGGCTTATGATATATGGTTCTGGCCGCCTAGGCGTACATGCAACCAACATGACAATTCAGTCAGATGAATTCAGTTCAATGCTTATTCAACCTTAGAAGGAGCTATTATTATTTCAGGACTTTTCCAATCGGCTTCTGCCGGCACCTGCAAGTCATGACAGCGTTACTGTTGTAGTGTATACAGTATGTGCTATATAAGGGTACAACTATTTCGGTGAAAGGGGTATACATCAATACTTCTCTTCTTCTCAATAGGTGCCTAGTAGGTACGAGGTAGGTGAGTGAGCAAAGAACGAACAGGAGATCTTTTGATACGATGATTGGATTATTGGCATCGCATAATACATACAATACGAATTGCTGACTTTGGCTTTTGTTTCATCAGCTTCGAGTTCGTTTCTCACATACCTGGCATTTCGAAGGCTGTGCCATGCTGGGTATACCACACATGGATATGGCCTACTATGTACAGTCCTTTATCTATTTACGTTTCAGCCTGTTTTCATATCACATCAATGTTATAACTGATATCAGTATCTCATACATCTGCTATACCTACCAGGTATCTACCTATCTAGCTCAGCCTCACCCAAATGCGGAAAAGACATCGTGAGGAAGTCGACAACCTTACTCGCCCAGCGTCTAGGATACCTAGTGCCTGTCTACTGCCTATCCCAGGACCCTACTCGACATATGGGTAGGTACGTACACGACACAGATTAAAGGTACGGGACATGGTACAGACGAACATGAGATCAAGCATCTCCAGCTAGCTTGAACGGGATATGAAAAGACGGGGCTACTTCGGAGGCTCTAGTTCGATCCCTGTCAATAGTGATATGATGCTGTTCGTCGAGGTAGGTGACAGAAATAATTGGCACGCTCTCCCCGCGAATTCCGCGCGAGACAGCTGGTAAATTATTTTGTCACCGTCGTCTGCCTTCGCAGAGCCATTATAGCTCACCCCACCCTCATCTGACATGGAATACCTGGGGATTTTCTCTAAGCGATGTACGCTAAGGTACCACGTTGATCTCACTCACCCCGGCTCCCGCAAGTTGCCTAGGTACTAGGTAGTAATTCCCCCCCCGACGGCGCCTTAAATCTACGCCGCTTATGTTGATCTCGACCCCTAATCCAAGCTTTTTTTAATGAGCAGCCACGGTTTTTCGGGTCACCCTCCAGGAATCGATGTCATCACTTTCGAATACAACATTGCCTAGTATAATACATACATAGTATGGTATCTATATCATCGCCATTTCTTTAACTCTCTAGCGCTTCAAGAGCCACATGACCTAGTATAGATCCAACTAACATGAGTCCAACAAGTCATGTCGTTGTCTTCTAGAATGCTTCGGCAGATTCTTCGGACCTAGATAATTTCCCTCCTTTTCCCAACCCACTACGCCAATAGGTAACCTCTTAGTCTCATAACAGTTGGAGCATAGATCTACAAAGTCCATATCGTGTCTACGCTTTACGTGTTCACAGTCTGCTTCGGAGATATCATTTTAACTGGCCTAAGTCGTGATCTCCTAGTGTCGGCCCACATAACGTTCTTCGGTATTTCGGAAGTGAATGAGATATTTTGATAAAAAAAAAAAAAAAAACTACCGATTGTTGGTTAGCACGTCTCGCTCGGATATAACCCTACACACAAAAAAGCTACAATAGTTTATAACAAGCTTGAGTCGTCCATATTAGAAGAAGCACGCACGGGACTAATTGTCGGACCTATGATCAACCTCGAAAACAATGTCTTCAGTCAGCCTTGTTTCTCTCGATAGACATCAATGAATGTCTCCTAGCAGCTTATTCCAGGCCATCTCTAACATTCAAACTCGCCCCTACGTGTAGGGTAGACGCGAGATTTTTACATCCTCTTCAGATTATCAGGGCCGCCGATGTCATCACATTGCACTATAAGTCAACGCTACCCTAATTTTCCCAGAATCCAGTCAATACAGTAAAGTTCGTCGGTGGTGATAACCGCATTCGTTCGACGGGGTAGGAGGATCGACGATCTGAGCAGGGGCCATTGATCCCGAACCATGGAAGCCTTCCCCATTAATCATCCATTCTTCCTTGCAAGGATCAGGTGTGTCCAAATATCCCAATCAGGATATCCACGAGATTAAAGAAGTCGAGAAGATTTTCTTTCCAGTCATTGAGTCTTTC
This sequence comes from Hypoxylon rickii, assembly GCA_902806535.1. Lineage (NCBI taxonomy): Eukaryota > Fungi > Ascomycota > Sordariomycetes > Xylariales > Hypoxylaceae > Hypoxylon > Hypoxylon rickii. The sequence continues at coordinate 161,702 of CADCWY010000003.1, forward strand.
AGTCGTCTACCTATGGTTTTAATCCCTATACGAAACCGATCGTACGCCGTCTTCGACGTGAGACATATTCATGTTGCCATGCTTTTAAAAAGCAAATGAAACCACGATATATCTATGCTAGCAACGTGTATTGTAAGACATCTCATGACGATCCCAGTTTGATAGAAACGAAACACTACGAAGGTTAGGGCAACGGCAAGCAAGCAAGCTGCAAGTAGCTTAGCTCATAGAGCCCGACGACCGCTCTGTTTAATTTGCCTTCTCCCGGCGTGGTGGTCGTTCCAAGGCACCTACATGCGCCTTTCAAACAATACTACGACACCCCACTCCCAACGACGCCCAACGTCAAATCACGGGAATTGCCCTGAGCTGATGCCCGACCCGGGCTAACATGTCAGAATATTCCACCTACCTACCTAGTAGCTATGACAGGATTAGAACACGGTTGAAACCCCTACGCAACGGTCAGCTTGACTATTGAAAGGGGCAGGGAGGCGGTGCTACGCAGTCCATATTCCTCCAATCACAACGACGTAGGACACACCCATACAGACTATGCACACTCACTCCTCTACTCACCATTACGTGTGTGCCGTACATGCAGTACAGCATCGGACCATCTAGGTACAGCACGGATTACATGGTTGACGATTCAATGCTTCGGTGACAACTCATATGCTTCTAGATTGGCCAGCCGCCTCCAACCCCAGAGTCTACCCTAACTCCCTAAGATCTCCGAGAGCCGTGTTCATGCAGGATCTTCTCAGTGGCGACGAGGTAGGAATCAATTCCGTACATATATGCAGTCTTGACGACTTATCATCTTTACATGCGTGAGATTCAGTAAGGATGACAGATGATCCGTGTCATTGCATATCAAGGTTGCCTCTCCTATTTCGCGACGGCGCTGACAGATTGGCTCCTCGACTCGAAAGAAGGCCCCCTTGGCTGGGACCGGCGGCTAGGTTTAGGCCAGGTCTTCGAGCGGTTGGGGGACCATCTCGGCGTTGGCTACGTATCTCGGTATTTCACCTCTCTCATAGGGCAAATTCATCCGGTATGGCCTGATGTGGCGGCTCCCTCGAGGCGTCTGGGGGCCTAGATCGCCCCTATGAGCTATGCCGACTCGTCATTCATGGTATTTTATACGTGCTGAAGAGGCAGGATGACACTCAAACAAGGATTCCACGGTCACCAGCTTACGCTGAGGGCGCTGAATGCTTGCCCCGGGGCATCATGATGGGCAAAACAAACCCGCCCCCAACCGTCAAAGCCTCACCACCTTACGGAGGTTCTTCCATTCATCCTATAGGTATCAATAACTACTTTACTTACCTAACAGCCTCTGACGGCTTTTCGTACAACACTGAGCGTGGGGTTGTGTAGTAAATGGCTTGTCGGCTTTGTCCTGCACAGAAGAGCTGAAGAGATCAGATGATATCGCCGTCTCTAGGCTACCTTCACTCTCCGCCTAGACGTATCGACATAGGTAAGAACAACCAATCGCTTGCCTCGTAAGAACCTAGAGAGATTCTCCGTCCGCATATCAAGCTGGCAGGAAAATAAGAATACTGGGTACCCACTACGGCCCGGGGTTGGTGGAGAGCATGAAAGCTTACGGCGGAAAAATCACTCCCAGTCTCGGTAGACGACATAGTTCGCAGACCATCTTACCACCTATATGTGCAGTTGTATACCTCCTTTGTTCGCGTTCGTGAACGTTCATTTACCCCATTAGTCTAGCTCTAGGCAGCACGGAGCTCTGCCAGCAAATACGATGCCTATCAATGCTGCCTAGGTCGTCTCCGGGAATATCACAACCACTGCTTTTCTCGGAAGACGCCGGATACAAGGCGCCAATGATATAGGCTATAGCAGAGACTCAAGATGCCTATCTTGAATCCGTATCGCCCACAGGATCGTCTAGTAGGTTTCTAACTAGTTACTCCTTTTCCGCTAACACCCTATTCAAGCCGGTGGGTGTTCATAAGCTGACAGGAGTTACATTCCGCACACATTGGCATGAGTGATAATGGACATTTGAGTTTTCGCGATATAGCAGATGTAAGAGTAGACGTGGAGTAGACTGATGAACAACATCATCTATGACCTACCCGCGTCGACGTTTCGGGATCGTCCAGTCGTCTCAGGGGATTAGTCTCCGGGGATAGCATCCTTCAATCAACATAGGGGCTTTTGTGAATCATCACCTCATAGTATTGGTTGGTTCAAGTCACGGGGACTTGCCCCTGGGAGGGGACACTGCTACTCCGTCGTCGGCTGTTGACAAGAAATTTATGTACTTCAGAATGGGAACAAGATGTTGACAAAGTACACGATCAAGCGTAGCTGACTTGCGCCTTTGGAATTGTCATTATCGGCAGACATATATAGATAGATCCGGCTATTAAAAGCTACAGGTCACGTACCACAGCAGCTTTACCACCCTCTACTACATATATATAAACAAGAAACCACACTTCAAGTATTTCTTTCTCTTCCATGTATACATACCTTAGCTACCTACCTACCTCCCTGGTACTCATGTATCAACAGCCCTAGCTATTAGTCAGGAAGATGGTTACACCTTATAGATCCTTTATTCCACCCAAGCCGTTGGGCTGGGAATGCAAGCAGGGATCTAGGATAAATGGTATTCCTACGAATCTAGCTGGAAGGTCGTTGGAGCAGACCAAGACGCTTCTCGTCATGACATCATGTTCTCTTTTCCACCAATCCCTTCTCATTAATAAGATCCGACTAAGCAATACATGTGTACCAATGTAGGGATCCAGGAGAGTCTATTATGTATAGGCGTTGTAGATCATCCGGGGCAGATCCCTAAGATCTTTGGGGCCGGTCAAGTGTTGGATCCCCCATTCACCATAGGTACACAGACGTAATTCTTGCATTTGCCATCATAGCTCCCCTCGGACGGCAAAAGGCGGCCTAACCCCTAATCCCCCATACAGGATCACGGCTTTCCATAGGTACTGGGTGCGTGTGTATCACTAACAAGCACAGTTACATGTCATCTCCGCACGGCAGTTATGAGATGTCGATCATGGACTAACCCTTCCTACCTCGGCTTCATCCGGTTGTTAAGCTGTCATCCTGCCTTGATGACCTTCATAGCCCTAACTTATATTACGGCGAGATTGGTATTGGTTGGGTTCGTAGGATAGAAGACCCGAGGTGGTAGTCACAAACCTGAAAATGATGTACCTACCCCGTAAGCTTCTTAGCCACCTCCCCGAGATTAATCTGTTCCCACGACGCAGCTGCATGCTCCCGTAAGGGACCGACCGGGCTGATCGCCCTCCCACGCCTCTAGCACTGCCAGACCCATGTTTCTCCCTTGCGATGGCGTCTTGTAGCACATGGGATTTTTGGTATGCTCCCCGGAATTACTGGCGCGGTAAGCAGCTGGTGTGCGTTGGGAAAAGCAAGTGCAATAAGTGAAAGACAACGCCTCATGCCCCCAGATAGGCAACCGCTCGGCCAGTATCCGCTCACAGTATTCGAAACGCGTGTACCCGACCTTGGCCTTCCGGGACATCTTTTGCTCTCAATGGGAACCCAACGTCTAATGTTACTCACGTGGCTGACGGGATCAGCCCGGCAAGCCCATTTCTCGGATCGACATACCCTTCCACGAGATTTCGCACACGCTCCCCCAAGCCGAACCCACGCTACATGCTTGGTACATGGCCCTAGGCTAGCATTCTTTGCTTCTTCCGCCCTTGCCCAGCAGCCCACCAAGGCCGATAAAGACAACTGCCCTGAAACATAAAAAAGGGCTGTGGCATTTGTGACTGGTCGTTCCAGGCATTTCCGTGGCGAGACCCTAATCTCACGTTGCCTATCTAGTCTTTAATAGCGTCTCAACGTGGCAGCGTCCCCACTCGATTCGAATCGCCAACCCTCGGGGGGTCTCATTCATGCTCGCTCACGCGCGCTTGTGGCCTTGGGTACCCAGGTAGCCCACGCAACCCCCCCCTCTACCACACCGGTCTCCGGCGTCGCCTCGTAGACAGACATCCTATCGCGCCGAATATGATAGCTACGAGACACAAGGGAACCAACAAGCGAGCAAATACCCCCACCAGAGGCCCCGACGCTCGCAAATTAGGGGGTGAGCGCAGCAGATGGGGCCCTCGAGTGCTGGGGAGGCACGTCCCGCCACCTGCTGCACGCAATCACATCTAGATCGACCGGCGTGGGCGAGGACAGGAAGTAGAAGGAGAGGTAGGCGACGAGCGAAAGCTACCTAGGTAGGTAGCTAGCGCCGCACGAGGCAGCTTCGAACGCCCAGGAGAAAGCGTGCAGCAGCAGAGGTTTTGGCGAGGCGAGGCGGCTCGGGGAGCTCTGCCCGCCTTTCTCTCCCCCCAAGCCCTTCGCTGCTGCTGGCCTCCGTAAGCAAAATCCGCTCACCGGATGCAGCCTCCCTACGTGCCGTCCCCTACAGCCGGGGCGCCGATCCCCTCCCGCGCGCTCCTCGCTGAAACTTCGAGGTCGATCAGCAGGGGATCGCTGGTTCTACAGATCAGTTTCTGTACTTACCTAGGTATGTGTGTATGTACGCATGTACGTGTGGATTTACGTGTGTATGCATGTATGCACGTATGTACGTATGGATGTACATATCATGCCGCCGCCACGTAGGGCTTTTCCTCGCTTCCTCTCCTCTGCTCCTTCGACTCACGTGCCGGCCGCCGGGCGCGTAGGCCAGCCAGTGGGGGAGTTCCGAGCTGGCGAGCTCCTCAAGCTGCGTAACCGACCATTTGGTGGCTGGCTTCTGGGCCGCGCGTGAACTCCGCTGATCTGGGTGCTGCTGCGCACAAGGTGCAACGCTCCGTGGATAGTGGTCGTAGGGCCCGTGAGGACCTGCCCAGGGAAACAGACAGGTAGGTAATATGCCGCGAGTTATGCCGCACCGGCCTGCAAGTCCGCTGTAACGATATCCGCACGCAATCCGCAGGAGCTGCGGTGCTTTTGTAGAATAAGAGAACCTGCGATGACGTGCAGGGGGGTAAGCTAATATATTCATGATCCACCAGCGTATTACGCTGAATCCTCCCCAGACACCTAGGTTCGCAAGATTGTATGCCACTTAGGGAACACAATGCAACCATGTCACCATCCCGAGCCAAATTCCAAACGAGCCGAGTCCAAACTACCCATTAACATCTGGCGTATGGCAAAGGCACTGCGAAACCTCGAAATGTGAGTGTGGACTGAATGCATACCAGGTAGCACATGGTTAACCCGTACTGAGTATCATGGCGATGTGTTCTTAGGCCGGGATAATAACGAACGTCCTCATAAATCCTAGCGGCCACGAACGAAAGCCTTCAATGGCTGTGATTTTGGGACGGGGGACAATGGATACATCGTGCTTGAATAGAGGTAGAAGAGGATAGGAGTGCAACACGGTACGCCGAGGGATTCGGGCAAGGTCTGCGGCATCTCGTGCCCAGCTGCCCAGCCGCTGCAATTAATTTACTCAACCAGACTTCGGAGCTATCCGTGTCATCGCAATACCGGGAATGCCTTCGGATGAACAGGTAGCATCCTCCCGCCTCTTGGCCACGCACCGGATAGCCGCGGAGAGAAGGCCGGACTACGCACATGCAGGAGAAACTATCGGCTGCTCATTAGACATCGAGCCGCCCTGTGTTTGTGGGCATGCTATTCCCGACTCATAGGTACAGACATAACCTCTTCTGGGCCCTGCAGACCGCATGCGCGAAGTTCTCGATCATGCTGGGCAATATGTAGGGCATACAGACGACCCTCGTATCGAGGCTTTAGCATGGACATTGGGGGGCCTGGGTCCGATACATGCGCGTAGGCCGCCGATACATTGGCAGTAATGCAATACATCGGCGACACGTCAACGCCAAGGGCGAGCATTGAGGCGGGGAGAGTTGCCTCTCGACAGCCAGAGGCACATTCCAGGCTTGATGCTGCGCCGAGCCTCGGTTTTGAAAAGCAACTCGAGAGCCGGGAGACGGTGCTTGACTAGGAAGAGTCGGGGCGTTCGTAACACGTTTGCAGAGGGTGGATAAGTACAGAAAATGCTAGGTGGACCTATTCAAAGAAGGGAGTGACACAAGTGGTCGATTTAAGCCTGAGACAACGGGTAGCATGTCTCGAAACTCTCTCGTGCCAAGACAGAGCAGCGGGACTCGAGCTTACGGCAGGGGAGCGTTGGCGTATTTGGGTGTTTATTACCGTGAGAGCCTCACGGCGACAATTGGGGACTGGAGCGTGGTGGTAAGGGGGCGCTTGCCCCTTTTTGGGTAGAACTCCCGGAGAGCAGAGCTTCATCTTACCCCGCCACTTGCGTGTCTTTACGCTCGAAGACGACACTTTAGGATGATGCACAACTATATCGTTAGGAGGAGGTCAGGGAGAGCTCCCCTAACTTATGTTCAGAATGATCTATTTTTCTAATGCAATGCGGTTCTAAGCATCTAGTTTAAGCTTCTCTAGCATCTTGTCGATCTTCTGCAATAGGATCTGGTAATTTATGGCATCGGATGCAAACTCGTCTTCGACGAGCTCTCCATCAAGCGTTCTGACAATGCCTCCGGAGTTGACTGGGGCCTCTGCCACACCTGTCTTGGTGGATCGAGTCTCTACTCCATTCGAATCAGGGGCAGCACTAACGTGTTCTTCTCCATCGGTACGGCCGTTCGCTTGTGAATTTAGCACTTCCGCAACGGTAGCGCTGATTTCACCATTCTCATCCATCATCTCGTCTAACCCCGCATCCTCGAAGCGTAGCCTGAAACGCTCAGACAAGTAATATCGGATATCGTCTAGTAATTCGATCGTGTCCGTCTCTTCTCGCGTCTTGAGCCTGAGGGCACTTTCCTGGATCAGCTCGGTGAATTCCTCCTCGTCGATATAATCTTCTAGACGATATGCGAGGTACCGAGCGGCGAACTCTTCTAATCGCTGAACTCGTAAATCCCACGCGGCGTGAAGGACATCGTAGACGTTAATAGGCTCGACCTCCACTTCTGCAGCCTCTCCGTCCTCGTGGGTATGTGTCCGATCGATTAGGACGTTATTATTTCCGCTTCCTAACGTGCTGATAGCGACTGCAGCCTTGTTCTTTAGTTTATCTAAGAACAGCATATCAGACGCGTATAGTAAGTCCAGGCCAAGGTCGAGGGGACATTCAGCTTTCTCGGTGTACAGAAACGTCAAGATAAGCTCAAGAACTTCGGGTGTACAGTCAACCTTAATGACGTGTAGGTTTTCCGATGCTTGAGCCTCGCGAAATGGTCCGGAAAACATGGTCTCGAAATATGGCGAACGTATGAGCATCGCCTTATGCGCAGGGTACAACATCGATTTTCCGGCTTTCTTAGCACCATTGCGCTTCCGTGGCTCAGCGCCTGGGCCGATAGGAATCCCATTCGACTCTTCAGAAGATTCTTCGTTCCCTTCGGGGTCCTCCTTTTCGTCGGTTTCTTCGTCAGCTCGCAAGATACAGTCGGCAAAAATGGAGTTGTCATGCGGCCACTTGACTTCGTGTGCCTTTCGAGCGTCGACAATCATTTTATGGCCAAGCACCTTTTCCCTGAAAAAGCCTTCAATCTGCTCCTGAGCTCGATTTACTTCGTCTTGGTGCCTTTGCCGCGCTAGTCGGCGATCATTGCCCGAGAGTATGGCTTCCCAGAGCTTGTCCACTTCCAACTGTTTGCTGATCTTATCAACTCCAGTTAGGATGTCGTCCTCCGTGCTGTTACTTCGGGCATCGACTAAATCCCTGGGAATATCACCTAGATATAAGTATTTCATGACCACTTGGAAGGATTCGACTGGTATTGACTGAGGTAGCTTCCATGTTTCTGTCTCGGGCGCCTCCGCAAGCTTCTTCTGAAAGTAGGGCGACCTAGCAGAAAGGATAAACTTGTGAAGCTCGAACGACTCGGACGCCGCAATCAGTGTTATATCGGAGGTCTTTGGCGTCTCTTTGGTAAGTAATGCACTGATGTGAGCGGCCCATGGCTGCAGAGGGTCGGTAGACTTTGAGTAGTCATACTTTAGCAGCAAGTTACGGATCTTGTCGTTTAGGGCGTTGTAGATGCAACGTTCGCCCTGGAATGTGTCTCGCTCTGCTAAGGCACCAGCCTCAACTATATTATCTGGGGTCAGTGGCTTTCCTTACGGAACTTCGAAAACCGACCTTGAATTTCAAGAAAAAAGATAGTAAACGAAACTTCACGAAGCTCTTTCCTAGCTTACCAGGCAGGGTAGAGACGGTTCTAGGCTAATACCTACGCAATAGCTCGACTAATTCATAATGACCGCAGAGACTTGCCTAGACGATACCCAGTAATCAGCTGCCTGTGATATTCAGGCGCCACTAGCAGCCAGAGCAGCTCTACTCACAATGATGAGTGGAGTGTAGTCGAACTTGTCTTTGCCGTTGATATTGACGCCAGCGGAGATAAGCTCTTGGGTTCGCTTGAGATCGCCTCGTCGGCATGCTCCCAGGAGCTCGTTGAAGTCCTCGCTCAGGTCCAACGGATTCTCATCGCGTAGCACGCCAGTCTTGACCAATTCCAGATCGTCTTTGAGTTTTGCTTCTAGCTCGTGCTTTCGAAGAACCATGGTGCAGTAGCTTTGGGGTACACCGGTTCGGGTCAAGAATGTCTGGTGGAATCCCTCAGATTATTGTGAAACAGCGAGAGCTTCGACGAAGCAGCGAATGCCAATGTGGCTGAGGTGTAATAATTGGCTATCTTGCCGTGAATAGGGGATGTATGATGTATTGTATTGTATTGCATCGAGGCATCAATGTTAGCATGGCGCATCAGATTGATCCATAAATACTAGGTACTAGTGGATGGTCAATCGATGGATAATGTCATCCACGGTGATGATGTCACGTGATCAGGGATAAACTGGCAGACAAACTGAACTGTGGTGCAGGGAACAGGACTGGGTTGTGACGCAGGATCGGTTGCCATTGGTTGAAATTGGTTGGTGATTCGTGAGCAAAATGGATCAAAAAAATAAAAAATATCTCGCTTGTCTAGACCCGAACTGAACCGAACAGCAGCATACACAGTACCTACTACGTAGTACAGTACAGTTATATCATTGATATCTAGTACCTAGTAGCAGACAAGGTACTTGGTGTATAAGGGCACGTAGCAATCGAATGCAAGTAGTTCGGTAGCACGATGACGAGGGTCGTGAGGATGGTTGGGAAACCAATCGCCAGGTTTACATGCTATAGATTCTCCACCGGCAATCTACTGGCAAATCTAAATACTCAGTAACCAATAGTTTGTTCTTATCGATAACAATCTCCGGCAACAACTATTCCCAATTGAGTTTAATTCCTTGTAACTTTGGTCTCGGGCCCCACTTGAACCTGGGCAGTTGCTGTGGTCACGAAAGGTTTGTTGACTGAGGTAAATGGAACCAGTAGAGATCCAGTAAAGCTCAACTTCTTTGCTGGCAGTTTGATAGGATCGTGGGTACCAGGTACACGTCGGTTAGCATCTCTTGTGCATTGTCTGCATTTTCTGCATCTTCTGCATTTTCTCAAGCTACTGTACCTTGTACTTCTGCATTCTGCAAAAACTGCCCTACCTTGCTGCGTTTCCAATCGCATATCCTTTCGCATTTTCACTTCCATCTCCTCTTCCCTTCCCTTCCTTTTCTTCTAGGCTTCCAAGCTTCCAGGCTAATCCCCAATCCCTCTCCTGCAGACCAAGGATCTAAATCCCAAACTTTGTACTTTGTCGAACCCATCCCAAACACCTAACACAATTCATCACTCATCACTTACTGCTTTGCTTTGCCTTGCCCTGCTTTGCTCTGCTCTGCTTCCTTTTCCCCTCCCCAAGTTCGACTAAGCTAAGCTTCATAGGTACTCAATCGTCCGACAACATTGTTACCTTAGCTTGGAAGCTCAGAACCTTCCAAATTCTGTTTTCGCCTTCAACTTACTATCATCCAGCAATTCCTCCCCTCGTCTATGGCTCAGTGTTAAACAGTTAAACTCTAAAAGTATTCTCTTGTCTCCAATCTCAACATGCCGGAATCCATAGCCGATCAGTATGATGTATTGGAGAAGATTGGTAAGTTTCTCTCTGCTCGACTCTCACCTGTTCCACCCTCGGCGCATCGCATCTATCGCATCCGTAGCCTCTGTCGCTGACTTGCGAACCTTCAACATGAATGTAGGCCATGGATCCTTTGGCATCATTCGCAAGGTCCGAAGAAAGGCGGACGGCATGGTCCTTTGTCGAAAAGAGATCAGCTACTTGAAGATGTCCCAAAAGGAACGTGAACAACTGCATGCCGAGTTCCAGATCCTGTCAACGCTCCGACATCCCAACATCGTCGGCTACTACCACCGTGAACACCTGAAACAAACCCAAGATCTGCATTTGTACATGGAATACTGCGGCAATGGCGATCTCGGCCGAGTCATTCGGGGTCTCATCCAGCGCAAGGAATACGCTGATGAGTCGTTCGTGTGGGAGATATTCGCGCAGCTAGTTACTGCTCTTTACCGATGTCACTACGGGATTGACCCCCCTGAGGTGGGAAAGAACGTGCTTGACCTGAGCGCAGCTGGAAAATACAAGGCACCACAGGGCGCCATGACCATCCTCCACCGAGATCTGAAGCCTGAGAATGGTAGGTGAATTGCGCGGTTTCGATGAGAGAGTATGCTAAACCTAGGTGTAGTCTTCCTCGGCCAAGATAACTCTGTGAAGCTCGGCGATTTCGGCCTGTCTAAGATGATACAATCTCACGACTTTGCCTCCACCTACGTGGGCACCCCATTCTACATGTCCCCCGAGATCTGCGCTGCCGAGCGCTACACGCTAAAGTCTGATATTTGGTCTTTGGGATGCATCATCTACGAGCTTTGTGCGCGCGAACCTCCGTTCAATGCGAAGACACACTTCCAACTCATCCAGAAGATTAAGGAGGGCAAGGTCCCGCCACTCCCAAGAGTGTACTCTGCCGAACTTATGGCTGTGATTAAGGATTGCCTAAAAGTCAACCCAGACGTACGACCCGACACCGTCCAATTGCTTAACCTCCCCGTGGTGCGCTTGATGCGCAAGGAGCGAGAGGCCGTGGAGTTGAGGAAGAAACTTAATGCTAGAAGCGAGCTGCTCAGTGTGAAGCTGAAGCAGATTGAAGAGAAGATGGCCAGCATGGAGGCTGAGAAAGCCTATTACAGACAAGAGATTGATGGACAACTACGACGAGAGTGGGAGGTAAAGGCACGACTGGAGATTGACCGTTTGGTCAACGAGGAAATCGAACAGCTCCAGCGACGCTTCGAAGCAGAGGTCGAAGCTCGAGTTCAAGAAGAACTCCAGAAGAAGAACACACCATTCTGCCCGATGGAGACGCAGGAATTGAATTCTTCTCTATCCAAGTCGGACTTTCCGCGGTCTGTCGCTACCAGCGTGGACAGCGAGTTTCCGTCTACGACAGACATCACCGACTTCTCAGTCGACTCTCCTGAGGAGGCACATTCCTTAAAGCGGAGTTCGCGTGCGCCTTTTGGCCGGGCTCAGACTATGTTCGAACGCAACTTTGGAACTCCAACGGCTATGGATGTCGATATGTTATCGCCTTCACCAATGGCTATTGCCTCCCTGTCCCTATCGCCTCGTCGTAACGGAGCCACCAAGGCGCCGATGGCCAATAAGCCTTCCATATTCGACCAGGATCACGATCATGGTGATTCCTCGTTTAAGGCAGACCTCCTCGAGTCTGACTCCGAGGACGACGACACGCCCGTCATCCCATCCCCTACCCGCCCGCCACGATCGAACAAGAATCCTTTTGGTCCCCAGCGACCAATTCTAACGGCCACGAAGACGGCCCCCATGAACCGCCTTAGAACCCAAGCTGCCATGGGCACCAATAAGACGATGCCCCCTGCGTCTGCTAGCATGCCAGAGCACCAACTTCGCTCGCAGCCTAGCAGCGGCGCCCTAGGGGAGAGAGGCAGCTCTCCCAACCGAAGACTGAGCAAGATCCCCTCGGTTGCGAACCTTAACGCACAAAACAGCGAGAATGGCTCGCAGCGAAGTTCATCCTCTAAGAAGGAGCAGGAGCAATCGCTCCCCAAGATGCCTGCGAAGAACGGTGTTAAGGGCCGCACACTCGTCGAGTTGCAGCAAGCCCGAGCCGGCGGTCGCCCTGTCGAAAGTGCGAATGCTAGCCCCAAGCGTAACTTCAAAGATCGATCGTTCGCTGAGCCGGCTGTCTGGGATCCCGAGCGGGATGAGATGCCCAGTCCTTTCCTGGTTCGCAAGAAGCAACCCTCCCGGGTATAAAGTCGAAAACGAAGAAAAAAAAAATCCCTGTCGCCTCAAACTCCCCTCTTCTCTACTCTTCCGCTCGGATGAGTGGATTCATTGATGCAAACGAGACTCACGAGATTTCCAACGTACAACCCGGGCAAGGTCAATTGCCCCATCGTTTCTTTTGTTTCGTACCAAAGGGGATGTGAGTTGTTGTGGTGTGGAGCGGTGGTTTTAATCCGGAAAGGGGGGGGAAAGGTTTGGAGGGTAATGACGTCGGGTATTAGCAGAGCATATTCATCGTTGCGTTGAGTTCTTTTTTTTTTTCCCTGGCATAAAGGCATAGCTGGTTTTACAGTCACAGGTACAGGCGTTCATTACATACCTACTCACCATGCTTAGAGAGTTTGGCGTATCTGGCATGAGCTCGGTTGAGGCCGGAGGTCGGGTCAGGGCATTCCCCCATTTGTGTATAGTCGATTGCAAAATGTGATTATACGTTTTTAATGCTTTTTTCGTGCGTTCTGTGTGCTGTGTGAAAGGCTTCATCTCCTGCTATGCGATTATGTTATGCCCATTGGTGCGTGATATTCACGACATCCCGAAAGCTGCTGGGAGGATAGGGGGTCACTACGATTTCGAAAGGGTTGTGTTTTGCTGTTTCGCGAGTATCACGGTTGACCTAATGAAACTATAACCTCGTCTCAATCCTAACCCGCGAACATCTAATACGAACAGGGTGCTCTGACTAACATCCTACTCCGATCGCTGGGACACTAGGCACGGTAAGTCGGAAATGTGTACTATCTCCCAACCTAGAAACCCCTTGAGGCATAACCCCATCATGTATTCATCCTAAACCCAAGTCTACCACAAACTGGCAAACCCATCCCTATGCTCACCAGAGCGCGCAAAAAACCACCCCCTAGGCGTCGCAGAAATACAGGAAATCACCATCCTCCTCCGTAGGCTTGTTCGCAGCATAGCACCGGTCTGCACACACACATTCACACTCTCGTTAGCCCACCAGTCCAGCCATGTGTGAGAAGTATAGGGGTAGGAGGAGTAGGAGCTGCGCATCGAACTCACCCTGCTGCTTATCGCAGTCATTCACCTCGAAGTCGCCGCCGCCGCTGTTCGACAGCTCTGCGCAGTCGTTGTGCTGGTCCGCGCACACCTGGTTGCTCGCGTCCGTGAAGCTAGACTGCGGCGGTGTTAGTTGTTTGCACCGCGCAGTACACAAATTACATTACAAGGGACTCACGTATTCCCGCCCGTCGTTGCGGCCGCCCACCGTCTTGAACGGCTTCTGCTCGCTTTCGGCGCCGTCGTTCGCCACGATCTGCGGCCCGCGGGCGGTTGTTAGTCGTGCCATGTACTCCTCTGTCGCTTCTTTTCCGACCCCCTTTGCTGGGCGTGTTGTGGATTCGCCGTGTTGATGGGAAGGATGGGACGGACGTACCTCCGCGGCGCGCTGGTCGCCGAGCGCTTCGTTGAATCTCTGCGAGGGACGTCAGATGTCACTGCATATATATACCGTTTGCTGGCGCTTATAAACGATGGTTGTGGGGTCTGCGTCGACACAACAACGGACGGACTGACCTGTAGGTTCACCGACTGCTGTCGCGCGAACAGCCCCATGCTGAAGTCCCGCCGGATCTGCCCGACCCGATCCGTCGCCGCCACGCTGGCCGCGAGGCTCGCCAGCAGGGACACCAGCGCTGCGGACTTCATGGTTTTCTGCGACCGGGCTAACCGATGTCTATTTCTTTCCTTCCTTCCTCCTGTTCTTCCTTTCGTAGGACCAGGCGCCAGCCCGGTGTCTCGCGGTAAGTTACACGGCGGGGGAGGAAATGCGCGCGGGATGGGCGAAAGGCGCCTCTGGAGATATATCCCCTGTACTGTGCAGGGGATTCGAACACGCTGGTAGATTTCACGAATACCGACTTTTTGACGCCGCGTGCCGTCTGCTACTAACCCATTGCTTCCTGGAGGATATCGATGCAATAGCACGCAAAAGTTTCAGCGAGGGGAGAAGACAGAGGGCAAGACAGAATCAGAATGAAACACGGGAAGGGAGAAAGAATTGAGCTCGAGCCGTGTGGTTGTGCACGATTTATCCCGCGAAGCGGGCAGAGGCGACTGAAACGGTCCTGAGACGGCTAATGGGCACATCCCGCTCCGGGCGAGGAGCACACACATCGGATATGTACATTGGCATTGGCATTATTGTGAACACACCAATAGCAATTAATCAATGGAATCGCTTTGGAAATATGTCGTCAATGATGGCTACCTAGATATGAATTCTAATGATTGGGTGATCTATGAACCATCGATATGTTCGTATACCCGCGCCGTTGGACCCGTAGATGCATGCGGTAGAAGCTTATGCGGCAGGCCCGCATGTCGGGGCCATCGAAGTCCCAATAATGGGGATAATGATATCCACAACGCAAGGTTTGAGATCGTTCCGGTTCACGTCATTCTTCCACCATGAAGCGCCGTTTGTTCCATTGCCTCGGAAACTTGAGCTCGAGACGGACCGGCCCTAAACTCAATGCTTGCGGTTAAGGTTCTACTCGACGTACATCTGGAACCACAACTCAAATCACTACGATGATGGCAGATACTGTTACTTGCAAGGTGCGTTCTTATTTGGATATATACTGATTTTGCAGAATCGAAGAAGCTGGTATTAGAAGCTGTATACAAAGACCGCCCTCGCCCTCGCCCCCTTCTGGGTCACAGCTAACGTAGACTGGGTCATAGAGCCTTTTTCCCCCTCCTGACTCGATCGGGCCTATCCGCTGCTCCAACTCGCGTAAACGTAGTCTCTCGTGGATATAACCCCTTTGGTCGTCTTTGGTGTTTTTATAGTGCCTTCGTAATCGAAAAATAGGGATTGGGGGGAAATGATTTTTCTATTCCTTAGAATGCCGGCTTACGAAAAATGGGGGAAACATGAGGATGACGATAATGCCATACGGATACCTTCCAACTCCGACGCCGACGAGGGCAAAACAATGCCACATGATCAGTAAGAGATGTGATTAGTGTTGAAGGTCTATCTCGATACTTAAAAATTAGAGGCCGCGTTTGTTTGTGTCGGCGCGTGGTAGCTTTCGAGGGTGCTCTGGAACGGGCTGCGACCAGCGGCGGCACCACTGGGCTCGGTCTTCTCCGCGGTGCCAGGACCGCCGAATCCGTCACCGTAGCTGACCAACTCTTCGTTCTCTTCGTGGTTGCGTCTCTTGCTGCGAAGTCTCCAGAATAGTACACCAGCGGCGCCGAGGACGATCGCACCGCCGACACCGACGCAAACGCCGATGATGGTGTTCTTCTGTTGGGGGGTGACGCCCGAAGGTCTGCTGTTCTCAGCCGGGGCAACGGTAGGGGTAGATACGACGGTGCTGGAGGATGAGGTGACCATGGTCTGTCCTGCCGAATCGGTAGTGGTGATCACTGTGACGAAGGTCGACGTAGAAGGCTCTGCTGTCGTAGTGGGGGCTTCGGTGGTCTCCTCGTTGGTGTTGCCGCCACCGCCACCATTGCCTCCGGTAGATGTCGACGTTGTGGTAGGTCCCGTGATGGTAGTTGGCGTGTTGTCTTGTGTGGTCGTCGCAGTCGTTCCTCCTCCTCCGGTGGTGCTGGTTGCGGTGGGACGGGTTGGCGATGGGCTTGTGCCTCCCCTCGTCGTAGACGTTGTGGTTGGTTCATCAGTAGTGCTGGTTGAGGTAGGCTCATCTGTGGCAGAAGTAGATGTCGCGTCATCGGTAGCACTGGTGGGCCTGATATCGGTAGTGAGGGCAGGACCAATTGAGAGGGGATCGTCATCTTGTCTCTTGACCTCGTGTCGGCCTTCTGAATTGTCGAGCCACGCCACACCAGCGACGGAGCTCACGGAGAGCGCCACCATCAATAGGTTGATGACGCGCGTGGGATACATGATGCTTCGATGCTTGATCGAGGATACGAGAATAGGAGAACGGGGTAACAATGAGGAAAGGCGAAGACTAAGTGGATTGTATCCGTCCCTCCCCTCCTTTTGAGGCTGTGAAGCAAGTTGTTGGTGATAGGTAGATTAGTGGCGACGGGATAGGTTAATCTTAAATAGGCACCACCGTCTTCCGAACCTGGACTTTGTTGATGGATACCACACGCGACACAGATTTGATATTAGGTTTGCTGAATCTGGCTCTCGTGGATCGTGGAAATAGGGGATCGAACGAGAGTAAGTGAGCGTGTGAAAATGTGGAGGTAGAGAATTGAATAAGGACCTCCAAGAGAGAAAAAACAAACCAAAGGCAATTAGTTGATATGCTAGATGCTAGGAAACGATGCAAGTAGGGTGCTTTTGGATCGAATGAGGGATAGAAACGAATGACCAGAGTAGGATGTGAAGAATCTGACGAAGGGACCGGATTCTGGTTGTAGGTACGGGTTTACTACATACTAGGTACACTATGTAGAAAGAGGCAGAGTTCCAAGTTGAATGGAGAGATTTCAAGGTATCAAGTGAGGTATGGTTACATTTACTTCGTATTTTTGCACAAAGCAGCGCCAAATGAGAGGCCAAGCTGAGAGGTACAAAGGTACTTACGCATAATTTTTAATAAAAGGGCCAATCATTAACAAACAGAGGCAAGGGGCAGGTGGATCATGTGGAGCTTTTTGGGGCCCTTCTTTTTCTTCGAGTTTCTTAGACAACGTTGAACCAACTGTTCAGATGCTGAGACTCGCTGGGACTCGCTGGGACTATCTGCAGGCCATACCATAAAGGGGGATCAGTGGATGCGCAGTGACAGAACTGTACCTGTGTACCTGTGTACCAGTGGACTAGAAATATCACGACAGGTCAGCATACCTCCAAATAGCACCACACTTCTTGTTGAACTTGCACTAATTTTTTACATTAGTCTGCAGTGATTAGCTTCTAGTCCTGTAGTTCTAACTTGTGGCGAACCTCGAAGTCGATTGCTGCATAACGTACATACCTACTTACATACATAGTATTTCACGCCTAGGAGAAACGGCTGAATGGGGACATGGTGCCCGTTGTGGTGGATAATCTAAGTTACAGAAGATGCTAGTATACTGGATACTGTTGGATACCTCAGAGTGTCACTACGAATTAGGTAGCAATACGCTGGATACCGTCGTTAATCACCCAGGTGATGAATGACCCGAACCTGCCGGACTTACAGGACTTACAACGCAAAACACGCTACATGTACTTAGGTACATATGCGCCGCACGTCAAGCCGCTTTGAGGGTACATCAGCGCATAATCCAACATTTGATCCCGCTAAAAATAGAGTCTTGTCATCTCTAGGGCTGCTTCTGACTTGAGGTTTTTGTCTTTGATATTGCGAATTGCGAAATATGAAATATCGAGGATAAAGAGATCAAAGACTGATTACTTACTGCTAGGTACTAGGCAGGTAGTAATTTGATATCATTGATCTATTGATGTCTCTAGTGCTCCCTAGCAAGTTGGTACCACGATGTTGAAAACTGTGGATAAATGCTCCAGGTACGAATGTACCTAAGTACCTGACCCTGACAGCCCTAATCCAATCCTCCCTCGTCGACGATTGTCAGGGTCTGACGCCAAGGGTCCAAGTCCGAATTTCAAGCCGACAGCCGCACAGCCACAGCAAAGAACGGAACGGGACTTCGAGACGATGATGAATACCACCAACCGCCAGGGCTTGGAACCTTGGAAAAGGCCCAAGGTTGCACCTCAACGTCAATTGATTGCCGATCCGACAACGTTGCATTTTGCTGATGTCCTCATACTAAGGGTGCTTGTAGGGGACTTTCATAGGCTACAAACACTGCGATCGTAAAACCAGGAGAATGTCCCAAACACCCGTGACCGAGTAAATCCGCAACACAGGATGATGTTTTAAAACAAACGTTCCGCTGGCAATTGTCTCTCGGGCCCTTCGTGTTCCATCTACATGCGACAACGCGGGATTCTCGGTGTTACAAAACTTCCAATGCCAAATGGCTCCGGCGCTCGACACCGCGCCGCCCGCGACCTGAGCTTAGACCCTGAGGATTTAAATGCCGGCCTGCGAACGCTCAGAACTCGTAGCACCTGAACGCTTCAGAATCGCAATTCGTCGCCTTATACGTCTGACAGCTGGTCTGTATACGCTAGGCCCATCCAACCGAGGGGGCTTGATCGGATCCATCCAGAACATGACGCCGTGGCGTTTTCTCGACTGCACGGTTGCTCGTACCTCGCTTTCTCCGACGTTCTGGCCTACGCCTGGAATTCGGTCGCCGGCCTACTTTCGGCTTGCCTCTCCCACCACTTCTACCGGCGTGCCCTGCCCCGCCGAGGGAGGATCAGGAATGCTAGATGAACTTTAGATTCAAGATTGTCTCTCCCTGCCTTTCGAGGGGTTCGCTATTTTTAGATAAAGTGAAAAGGGCTTCAAGGTTCTAATGTTGTCTTGGTTTGCACCGGCTTTAGTCAGCACTTAAAGCGAACTAAGACCACCCGAGACTATGATCCTTTAGGTAGGGAATCCCGATCCATCTCGATGACTATAACAGGTTTATTTCACTGGATGGCTTTCCAAGGCCATAACAATTGCAGTGATAGTAAGAAGACCCGTGTATTTACCAATGTGATATATGCACATATATTTAAACCATTTTTCTGAATGACAAGCCTGGAGGGAAACATACGTACCTACCTACACGCGGGGCTTACGACTGCTTGGCATGATCTGGAGGAATTGACTCCAGCGCTGTCCTTTGATTAATGACATGGTGAGCATTAGTATCGCCGAGCTTGGTGAGTAAGGGAGGCCAACTAGACCTATCCACGTGGTGTACCCTGCTCGAAAACCTTAAAACTCCGAATGTCCAACCGTCCCATCCTATGCCGCATTACTGCTGAATATCGTAGCAGCAGTCAGGCGTTCGATTCCGAGAAAGGGGTTGGATTTTCGCTCTTCTTCTGGCGGTGAGAAAGGGGCGGGATTGTTGAAAATGACGTTTTACATATCGGCTGGAATATGGAAGGTCTCGCTGTTTTGTATAGCAACTTCAGACTGCACCTTATATGGTGTGGATGGCATTGGTCTGCCTGGCATATTCAAGAATTTACGGAGACATCAATTCGCTGGGGAACACCGAACCCTAATATCTATTGATCCCTGGATAAGGACCTAAAATGAGAACGAGGAACCCATTGCCATTGGGTGCCGTGTAGGTATGTATTAAATTGAAAGTCCATCGTCAACGCTTGGATGCATGGTGGTATGTGCCTGGGGATAGCAAGTCTAGTATAGATGGAGTAACATCAGCGATGGCATTCGTGGTTTGCTGGTTTGCTGTTCAACGTGGTTCTGTGTAACCTCAACCTCTTCGAAGTGGAACAGTCTTGGACTCGGTTTCATCATCTTCATATGAGAAGCATGAGTGAGTTGTAAGCAAAGAGACGAAATGATCCAGTAGATGCTGCACACATGTGTGTCCTTTTGCATTGGAAAACAATTGATTAAAATGACATCCAGTAGTAGGTGATGGCTGTAATGTTGAATCTTTGTATATCAATGATGTGTTTGTATGTAGGTAGAGACGTTGAATGTCCTACTCGAATAACCTGAACACATCGAACACTAAAATAGCTTGCGTCATCGTGCGACAACTTAGGTTTAACCTTCAACGACTTATCGTTAATAGACGGTATTATACCTAATAATAAAATAGGGGGGAAAAGGTTGAAGAGTAAAATAAAAAAAAAGATTCAGCCCTGACTGTGAATATTTGTTGCAGTAAAAGTACGTATTTAGACGAGGTATCAGTGACAACCAAAAAAGCGCGACCCAGCGTGGCAGAAGTGGGTATCTAAGGCGATGGGATGGGATGGGATCAATATTGATAGGATGGTTGATAGGATGGGATAGGTTCCATTAAATTATGGACGAGGGGAAGCACTATGCGAGTCCACATGCGAATTTGGGATATGCTAGTGTTTGTTAAGGAGCTACTTCCAAGCTTAGGCCACATTGCTAGGCTTTGACAGGCTTTGACAGGCTTTGACAGGCCTTGCCAGGCCTAACAGGGTAAAACCAACGGCCATTAGAGCCGTTGAAGCCGTTGACGGTTGGATACGGTTAAGCTAATGCTGAGTCAATGGATGTACTTCTTAACCACATCCAATTTAGCACTAGACTAAATCTTTAATAGCAATTTCCATGAACAGGCAATCCTGGACGACTTTTTGAACAACTTGGGTTTTTCTCGCAACCAAGGGGAACCAGCTTGTAGTCCGAAGCGAAGCTCTCAATCGCGTCTTCGTCTCTTTTTACTATTCGAGTTCCATCTTACAATCACTCCTTCTTTGGATTCACGGCCGATACGATTAAGCAAACGACGAAGCCGATGGAGAGTTGTGTTATTTTAACATTCTTTTAATTCTTTTTTTTTCCCACTTTCTTTTTTTTTTTTCGTGCTAACTCGATCGTCGATCATATCGTTTCGAGCCTTCGCTTTTTTATTTCCCACTTCAAACGCGTCGCGACAACTGTACCCACGTTGCTTGAGTGCCGCAACTTTTTTATTACCCCTTAGTTGGCCCAGGACCGATTGCTATCATTATCGGGGCGGCGAAAGGAGGCGCACGGTAACGCGAGAGTAAACAGTTAAGGAGATCTAGCAGCAGGCGATCCGTGCTTCGTCTGCGCTGATCTCGTCGTGGTAAGTCGAGCCGCGGAACCCCCGTCATGTTATCCATATCCTGTCCAAGTCGTAGCTTTTCCCACGAGTTTGTGGCCTAATCTCAATCTTGGTTTCAGCCCTTTGAAAACGTTGTCTTCAAAGTCATCGACCCCTCCTCGTGCCTTTGCACAGGACGGCACTGGAGCTTCGCCATCTCGTCCCAATTCGACGAGATCGTCTCCCGTCTCGAGTGCTTCCACTATCGACGACGACGGTGAGTCGTCTCCGGTGCTTCCACCGCTCCCTGCTCCAAAGCTGCCGGGACGGGTATCCGAATATCTGAGGACGCCACCATCTAATCGCGACACCGAAAGGGATCGACAATACGTCACCGCCAGCTGGGGTTCCCCGTACCCCGAGGCTGAGACTACTCACTTTCGCCGACTGAGTTTCAGCAGCGATACTTCGGAAGATTATCCCCTGCATCGGCTCGAGATCCCCACCCCTTTTCTGCGCCCGGCTCCGCTGATTGCAACAACCGAGCCAGAGCGCCCTTCGTCTTCGCTATCTGGGACAGCTGCGGTGCTCGCGAATCGTGCTCGGCGCCCCCCTCGAGGTATCACAGAGGATTGGATTCGTCAGCACACTACTGGCAACCTGACTTCGGAACATCGTGTCTGGCTTAGTGACGGAACCGAGGATAGTGAGCCCTCTTCGCTGAGAAGCTCTGCTGACGAGGCCGGTTGGTTTGACGAAGTTGACCCTAGAACCCCACGGGCTACGCGACCTACACGAGCTACTCTGCATCCATCTCGAGCATCCAGTCAGGCTTCTCTCCATCCCAGGAAACGTTCTAGTAACGAAACCCTTAAGCAAGCAGTACTCAATCGACGTGTCGCTAGTAAAACCTCCAGTATGGATACGCTGGATGTGGAGAGAAACGGCCCGGATGCTGCGAGCATCCATACGATAGAGTCCCTTTCAGAGGGAGCACAGCGGACAGACACCCCTCGTAGTGATGAGCCGAGCTCGAATGGCTTTATTGCGGTCTCACATCCCGAACCTCCCGCTACCCCCGCAAAGCCAATCAAGTCAGTGACAGGACGTACGCCACGTCCGAAGAAGAAGGTACCATGGAAGGGCAAGAACATACTAGTTTGTCTCCCATGGGATGAAGAACGAGGTGAGCCTGGGAAGGGTCCAATTCCATTGAATGCGGCGGAGGTTGAAGCCATGTTTCGTTCTTGGGAAGAGCTGGGCTATGACATTCGTGGGTTTGATCTAGAGCCACCTCGTGCTTCTTCAGACCCCCTTGAGAATTACTCTCAGAGCAGAGGTGAATGGCCTGATGCCAATGATATCACGAACGAACGCTCCCAGCACACGTATCAGGTGACGCTTCCTGATCTGAATGGTATGTCTCTGGGATTCCCTTCCCGTAGAAGCCTGCTAACGGCAATATAGCCTGGAAGAATTATGTCAATGAACTGCAAGAGGCCAAGTTGAAGGCGCTTGGTGTTTCGTTTGGCGATGATGAACCCGCTCCTGCACCGTCGATCTCTCCTGCTGTGTCAAACATGAGCCGGCAAAACTCGAACCAGTACCCTCAATTACCATTCTCACCTCCTTTACCAGTATCTTCGTCTGCCAGTAATGGACAACACTACCCCTTCCCACCTCCTTTCCTATCTGGTCATGGGTCATCTACGCAAAGCCCTGCTGTGCCATCGGTTCCATCTCCGGCATCTTTCAACGGCCCACATTTGCCTGGTAAATTCAATCCTCGAGCATCGATTTCCGTATCGCCACATGAGCTCCCTTTCCATTTCTCGGGCCAACCGTCGCCTCACAACTGGTCTCCGCAAATGCTGCTGCACCAACAACTTGGCCGGAGCGGTTCGCCCTCTGTTCTCAATCTCAACTCTCTGGCTTCACCCAATTCACCATTCCAGCGTGATGGCATTTCCTCTCCTGTTGGTCCGCATCAGAGGCATCAGTCCTTGCAATATCCCATTCTGCCGCACCAATTCCTTCACAGAACGGATTCCGCTAGGGCGTCACCTCGTTTACAAGAACTACGTGAAGTAGAGGAAGAGACCCAGAGCAATCCTTATGAGGATAAGAGTCCTTCGAAAACTCCGGAGCCCAGCCAATTCATACGCCACAATGCTAGTGCTAGTCTTCAAAAGGAAATCGATGATGCCGAGTATCATCTGGAAGAACAATTCCGCTCCCAATTGGAGCACGAAGACTATAGCCCGCACAATGAGTACCAAAAGGCGGAAGGAGAGAAGGTCGTGGAGGCAGAGCCGTCTTCCGCTTCGCATACCAGGGGACCATCCGTTCATTTCGGCAACTTCGGAAATGATTCTGATGAGGGACCGAAGCTTCACCACCCGCAACCTCACAGTCGTGGGCACTCGCTTTCTCAAGCACCCTATTACGATGATGAAGTGCGGGATAGCACCGACGAGAGCGGCTACAAGAAACATCGGCCTGCCGGTCTCAATCTACAGAATGGTGACAACTCCTACGAGATTGAGACCAATCCAAGCAACCTGGGCACTCCAATCCAACCGTTCGACTTTGCCAACCAATTGCATCAAAGAGGGTTCTCAACGACTAGCAATCCTTGGGCGGACGTGGAGCGTCCTTCCGATAGCAAGACATCTTCGCGTCACGCCAGTCACACCAGCCATGCCAGCAAGCCGTCTCTGTCCAAGTTAAATGCTGGAGCGGCCGAATTCAAATTTAACCCCAAGAGTAGCTTCACTCCTACTAGTCAATTTGTCTTTGGTAACAACAACGCTCAACCCAGCAGTTTCCAAGCGTCTCCATTCACACCAAATCCTCAGTCTGCTACGTCGAGTCATTTCAGTGTGCCCTCGACCTCATCATCCTCAAAGCTCAAGATCAATGCCGCAGCGCCAGTCTTCTCTCCCCGCAAAGGAGAGTTTAGCTTCTCAGCATCTGGGCCCAAGTTCAACCCCGGTGCTCCTGCTTTCCAACCTACAAAGTCATTTGCTTCTTCCGTTACCAGTGCAGGTGCCTCTGCGAACGAAAGCGCCGACAACCAGGCGGGTAGTATCTTTGGCAACATTGACCTGCAGAGCTCTGAATTTGTTAGGCCTATTAAGAAATCGAAGGCCATCCCTATTCTGCGACCGCCTAGCCAACATTCTGGCGCTGCTCCCTCAGCCACTGCTAATGATGATGTGAACCGGACAAAGAAGAAGACCTTCAGGGAAGACCATGGTGACGGTGACGAAGTACCATTGTTTGCCGAACCTACGCCAGAGCCTGAAGTTGCCCCGCAGACGCAATCAAACGCGCCTGTTTCAGACGCCGCAACCTCTGAGAGGGATGACGTCTCTGCCGACGAGAATGCTCCAACGCATGAGAAGTCTGAAGACGAGAACGCCAACGCAGGTGACACCACATTTGCCTCCACTGTTCTTTCAGAGTCAACAGAAGGGAAGTTGCAGTCCGAATCTAATGACACGAAGGCTACTACAAGCCCATCGACGACTTCCCCTGACCAGGACAAGGCCAACTGGAAGCCTTTCGAATTCAAGAACCAAGCAGAAATTCAAGATTTCAACAACGCCAGACCCTTTGGCGACGAGGAGCCTTCGTTTAAGAAGGAGCACAAGAAGAGTCTTTCTGCAACTGCAATGCCTTTCGTTCCTGGAACATTCACATTTGGTATTATCAATCCTGCCGCGGCTCCATTCGAGCCAGTTCTCAACACCCAGCCAGCCCAGATGGCTGGCCAAGAGGATGACTCTGTGGATGACCGTGCTGGTTCGCCTACTCCTGGACCGGAGTTGAAGCCTACAGCTGAACCTGGGCCTGAACCGGTTTCGAAAGTACAGCCTGCACGTTCTGCGTCACCTCCGCCTGCACGAGGTCTTGGTCTTTCGCGTTTCGCATCGCCTCCACCCGCCCCCAAGGGCTTAAGAGCGTCAAGATTTGCGTCTACGCCCTCACCTCCTCAGAAGTCTGCTGGCCTGTCTACTTCGCAATACGCTGCCACCCCATCTCCGGTCTCCGAGGATAAGGACACCCAGGTTCTTGGAGAGAACAATGAGCAGCAAGGCGAAGAACCAGAACTACATAGCTATGAGGCGTTGCCCGTTAGTCCACCGTCAGACGAAGGCCCGCAGCCAACAGACGGCGCAACACGCGATCTCACCTTCGAAGAGATCGACGCAGTTATGCAACACCTTAACGAGAAGGATCCTACAATGGGAGTTAAGAGGAACCCAGAGGCTCCTGAATGGCGCCAGCCTAGCCCCATGCGAAATGCTTCCGTCGCGGCCGTCGCGAAGTCACCATTGCACTTACCCCCGGTACCATTCCGAAGCGACGCGCCGAGTCCAAGCCCCCAGCAATACCTCACCTTACCTGGGCGCGCTGCCGCCCCAAGGCCATCGACGGAATTGGAGGATCCTTTCGTGGACCCCCCACAAAGCGCTGTCTCGCAGTCGTTTGGCGGCTCGGTACACCGGCTTAACGTTGGTGAAGACCTTCCGGAGAGTGAATGGGATGATGCATTCAGTGCTAGTGAACAAGAGAAACTCGAGCAACGTGTTCAGTACTTTAATGGCCGTGTCAATGATATTGTTGGTAGCCTCCTGGCTTCGAGACTTGACCCTCTTGAGAAGACTCTTGGCTCTATCCAGCATGTCTTGGGTGGGTTAGCTCGCAGAACTCCCTCCAGTCGACGCGATAGGCGCAGTGTCTCTGCTGAGATCCAAGAAAGTGACGCTGACGATGAGGATGATGAGGAACCTGTCCGTCGCTCTCTAAGCCCTAAGAGGGACAGGAAGATGGAACAAATTCGTATTGCTGTTATGGACGCCCTCAACCAACAACACACCATGCGTGCGCTTCAGGCCGCTCAGCTCGAGTCTGTGGAAGAATCGCCCAATAAGGACGACTCAGCTGTTGTGAAAGCACTAGAGCAGATGAAAGAAGAGCTCAGCCAGAACTTGCGGTTGGATTTCCGTGGTGAAGATCTTAGGAATATCGTGGAAGAAGCCGTCGAGCGTCGCATGCCTCCAACACCTCTGCCAGTAGTCAAAGACGACGATCGGGAACATACCGAGCCTTCCGAGATGCAATCGAGGATAATAGAGCTTGAGCAGCGACTACGCAGTGAGGAAGAGAGGAGAGAAAAGGAGAGTCTAAGAGTCGAGGAACTTCAAGAGCGACTCCAAGCTGAGGGAGCCAGAGTTGAGAGTGAAATGGACATTAGGCGTAGCTCTGAAGATCGTGTTGCGGAACTTCGACGTCAATTAGAACAGGCCGAGACGAAGATCGAGGTCGAGATCATGAACCGCAGCATTTTTGATCAGAGAATCCATGACCTCGAAGACAGGCTCAGACTCCAGGAGCACAAGACCGAGAACGAGCTTTCGGGTCGCAGAGATGCCGAAGATAGGCTCTCGGAAATCCAGCGACTGCTTCGGATCTCCTCTGAGGAAGAGGATCGCCTGCGATCTGAACTCGAGGAACGCGACCAGAAGATTAGGGGCATTGAGCAAGCGTCTGCCAAGGCTACTATGCGTATAACCCTCCTCGAAGCGTCTCAGACTAATGCCGAACATACCCAAGCTGAGCTCAAGAACCGAATCAACATCTCTGAAATCGAACTCCGCGATGTTAGGCAAGAGGCTCAACACTGGCGCTCCGAAGCCGAGCATGCAAGGGAGACAACACACCGCCAAGCAGACGATCTTGCCGATGCTATCAACAGGAATAAACATCTGCACCAACTCATTGACACGCTCAGCGTCCAGCTTGAAGAGAATGAACGGATCAGGGACAACTGGCGAGCCAAATTCGTGTCCCTGCAAGATGACATGGCCCACGCTGCACGTGAGATCACCGAAGAGAATGCTCGCCGCTCAAAGAAGGAGCAAGCTCTTCTGGCACGTCAAGAAGTGCTCGATGCCAGACTCCAGGCCGAAGCGCGGACCCGTGAACGTCTCGAAACCGAAATTGAGAGGCTGGAGAACGGCGAGCGCGCGGGCATGAGGGCAGTTAACGAGTGCAAGAGACTAGAGGCGCTGCTAGCCGAGCTGCGTGATGATAACCATAACCTCCAGCAAAACAGTCTTCGCTACCAGAGGGAAATCCAAGAAGCGAGAGAGTCTGCAGCTGCCGAAGTCCAAAGAACTCAGACTTCTGTTCAGGCCGAATTGGAAGCTGCAAACAATGAGGTCAACGCCGTGCGCGAGGAATTAGAAGAGGAGATCAACAAGCTGCGAGTCCAAGTAGACCAGATCAGGCTAGATGCTGACACTGCAAAGGCTCATCACGAAATGATGCTCGAGGAGGCTCAAACCTCGAAGCAGACTGAGCTTGAAGAGGCCGAAAGCAAGAGGCGTGGCGAGATTAGTGAACTGATCCGTAAGCACCAGAACGAAGTAGAGGACCTCCAGGCGCAGTACGAACGACAGATCAGCAACGCTGCTGAAGATGCACAGCGCACGGAGCAGAACCTCCTCGAACGCCTCAGCCTATCGACTTCCAAGACCGAACACCTCCAAGACCGTGTTGCCCATCTGGAAGACAAGGTGCAGGTTGCGCAGGAAGCCGCCAGAGCGGCGGCACAGGCAGCAGCACAGGCCTCTAGATCTACTACCATCGTGCCTGGCCCGTCTTCTCAGCCAGCCCCGGTTGCTCAAACCAAGCAACTCGCTGAGGCTATGCAGCTCCCTGCCAAAGTATCTCCACAAGCTCTTCGCGAATCTATCATGGTCCTCCAAGAGCAATTGCAGGCTCGTGAGCAGCGAATCGAAGAGCTTGAGCAGACAGTTGCTAAGCTCGACCCCGACGCCGCCAGCAAGATATCCAAGAGAGACGATGAAATCACCTGGCTACGTGAGCTTCTCGCTGTAAGACACGGAGACCTCCAGGACATCATCAACGCCTTATCGGCGGAATACCTGGACAGAGAGGCTGTCAAGGACGCAGCTATTCGTCTGAAGGCCAACCTTCAAATGGAAGAACAGGAGCGAGAGCGCGCCATGAATGGCGGCTCCGCTATCAACTTGCCTAACATCGCCGCAACAATTCGAGGAGCTGCTACTCCTCGGGTCGCACAAGCTGTCGGGCCTCTCGCTGCTGCATGGGGCAGTTGGCGAAAATCGAACCAACCCGCTCAGAAAACTCTCTCCAGTGTTCTGTCGTCTTCCCCGGCGTCCGCTAGGAACTCTACTCCTTCGAAAGTGAACAACGCTCCACAAAGCGGCTTTCTCTCTGGCCTTATGACCCCACCGGCGTCTGGTGTCAGAAATACACCACCGGTTCAGCAGAGTCAGCCACAACCTACAGCGTTCGGCAGTACTGGTCGCCTCTACACCGCTGAGCAATTCGCCAACAGATCCCGAGGCCCTTCGATGACTGCTCGGCAGGCTGAGAAGATGCCCAGGACGAGCACCCCCCCTCAGCAACAGGATCGTCGCCAGCCGGTTACACCTCCTATGATGCGATCCGGCGCCTACGACTCGGATGCGCATGTTGAGGACTTTGACGATGCTTCCTTCTTCGATAATTAAAGGAACTTAGGCTATCTACACTCGATGCCGAGCTAAGACCTTCTGCCTCCTCTATGACGCCACAGCTTCTCTTACCACTGCGCATCTGTCTAGCAAGGCATTTGGAGGAAGAGATTGACGTTATATAATCGGATGTGCTTTTTATACCATTTGCCTTTTTTGCCGTTGTCGCGATGACGTCTAGATTGATACCCCCCTATACCCCCTTTTTAACCACTTCTCGTTACATAACTTTACTGCTGCACCCCCCTCCTTTTTTTTGCAAAATCTTTTGCAACCCCGTAATGACAAGCTCGGACGAAACACGAAATCTTTGCATTCTCTCGACAGATCAGATTGGCAACGTGGTCTTCCCAGAGTGGTTTTTTAATAGGCTTCGGGAACAGGAAGAGGGATGGAATACTTGTGTTTCTTCTCTCTTCCCCTCCCCCTTTTTTTCTTTGATTTCTCTTTTCTCTACTTTCCTTTGTCACACCCTTGCATAGCCGGATTTGGAGACGGGAGGAAGGGAGGAAGGAAGGAAGGAGGAGGAGGATTGATTCACTCGCTTGCTGCTTCACGATCAGAACGAGAAGAGAGACAGAGAGGGTGGGGGAGCTAGGAAGGAATAGCAACAGAAAAAAAAAAGAGGCCAAGCAACGGAAGGCTTCACGTCGCGTCTGGGGAGGTGTGTAGTCGCGAGAGAAAAAAAGAAACAGGGGAGCAGGTGAGCAGAAGAGGGAAGAGTGATCGCTAGGGTCGCTTTTAGAGAGCCAAACTAATACTATTTCCGTCGCTTTACAAATTCGCTGTTTTGATGCTTTGTGAAATCGGCGAAACTACTCTGATTTGTAAGGTTGGGTTTGTCTTGAGACCGGACTCGGGGAACTTGGTAGGTATGGAGGTTTCAAGCCATCAAGCCCATGACACAAGTCCGATTTGCCCCTAAAGAATGCTGCATAGCTGTTCCTGGCGGTGGACACTCCGGCAGTAGTTATTTCATGCATCCAGTATACCTTTTAGGCCATGTCGATGCGATATGTAAACCTGCATGAAACCCAATGATGACACATTTGAAGTAACATGCTTTTGTTGTGCGTGTATTAAGGAATGAACATTAAGTTACCTAGGGAAGGTAGGTAAAAACAGTAGGTATCAACGCCAAGTGATGAATATATATGTTGTATGCCGTAACCAAGCGCCGCCAAAAAGCACCCATCCATCGCTCCATCCATCGATTCGTCCATTCATTTATCTACCAGTGCGAATCGTCTTCTCCTGTCCATCGCATCTCGTTTCGTTTTATCTCAAGTCACTACAGAGAATTGACGACGAGAAGAAGCGGGAAGTCGTCTATGCGGTGACGCCGCAGGCGCTGATGGCGACGGGGCGGGAGGTAGCCTCGACGCGGCCGAGGTTGACGGCCTGGCCGTTGGTGAGGGCGTTCATGGCGTCGAGGGCGATGTTGAAGCCGCTGCCGGCGTGGTCGATGGCCAGGACGTTGATGGTGTGGCCTTCCCAGCTCAGCTCGTAGCAGGTGCCGCACTGCGACGCGTCGATCGTTAGTGATTCATGTTCCCCGAGATCGTGATCGTGGTTTAAGGTTATGATGCAAAGTGGGTGATGTGGGTATGTGTAGATCAGGCCGATCAGGTAGGGATGTTGCGAGCGGACGGGAGGGGAAACAGGAACGGAGCGCGGAGACAACTTACAGCTTCGGAACCGTGGCCGGCGATGGCGTCAGCGCCGCCGATGAAGTTCGTGGGGATGTCGCCCTGGGTTTGCCAGCCGAAGCGAGTGATCAGACCGGTAGGACCATCGGAGCAAGCAATGGCGGTCAAAGAGCGGCTCTTGTCATCGTAACCGGTGTCGTAGGAGACTTGGGTTTTCTTATGTTAGTTTGAAAAGCGCCTGATGCATTGAAGAGGCGTTTGATCCATACCAGAGACAGCCGACGAGGCGACGGCGAGGGAGAGGAGCTGGACGAGCTTGGTGAACTGCATTTTGATGTTGGAGTTGAAGTTTTAGGGTTGGAACGGATAATAGTTCGCTGTGGAGTCGCTGTGGAGAGAGAATAGAAGCAGGAATGAGGCTTATTAGAGCTAGGAGGCTGATATTAATATTAGAGTTGTATATGTTGTTGATGCTGATGCTGAATGAGAAGACTACCAACAGACGAGAAGATGTCGTCTTTATATATCTATCGAGCTACATGACCTACCTACTTGGGTAGCTTCTCCAGACCTCGTATACCAATAGCACGAGTCCAACACGGCGCAGTCCCACGATACGTTACGTGCAGTCGTGAAGCTATCATACGTGGGTGACATTATGCAGCTTGGCGGTACCTCGGTCGGCTCAAAAGAACTGACAGGTTACTTAGTACCTGAGCCCTCCTAGGTCGATAGCAAGGCCATCCATGTCTATTGACGACAACATGATGAGGTGAGACCATGCGAGCTGCCCTAGCTAGAACGAACGCTAGTCGGTTTAACTGCTAGTCCGGTGCATTGCACCGCATGGAGAGGAAGACAACGGAGACTTGCTAGGTAACTTGCTGGGTTCGTTGTGAGAGCAGTCAATAGCAAGTACGATATCGTACAACTTGAGCGGGCCTCGAATTCTCGTGTTTATGCCCTTGAAAGGATAGGTGGGGAGTTGTGACCGCCGATCCCTTTCGTATTAGATGCTGCGGCTTGGCTCTCGCTAGACATCTGCTGGGGCCGCGAGCCCGTGACTGGTCGGGGAGATGCCATTTTTAGCAACGATCGTACGCCTGGGCCTATAATGCCGTTTAAGTCCCGCGCGTTTGGGGCACGCTAACGGCAGTTGGATAGTTGAAGAGCTCTGCGAGCCTGCCCAGGGCTCGCTGGTTCTAGAAACTTACTCACAGCAGCTAGGCCTTGGGGTTTGTTGTGCTGTAGAGTTGAGACCTCTGTTACCTTGGCATCTGTATTCACAATTCTTGGTGAGACAATCCTTCCCTTGATTCCTGGCTGGCTGATCCGTAAAACAACAAATGCAATATCGTATCTCTTCCCTTGGAAAGATGTTTGATTACTTTGTTAGTTCTAGTAAATGAAGTCGCAAACAGAGTCGTCCATTTCAAGTTACACTACATCTACGGGATGCAGAGCGGGTGTATGGGTGCATGCCGTCCCGTAGCTGAGGCTGAGAGCGATGCATAAAACGTGAGTGGTTCCCCGACGAAGATCCGGGGTCAGCCCTTACTTGCGGCTCGGTATTGGTGTTTGTCTGTCAGCTAGCCCCATCGTGGATGGCAACATCAACAATGCAACCGCGGCTATCCGATAATTGTAATAGCCTACTAGCCCCATTCTTCACGTTCTCGGGGAATCTTTGTGAGTTTCGTCCTCACATATCATTCAGACGCGTAGTCTTGGTGGGCGTTTGTGAAGGATTGCTTCCACATACTCAGCCTGCCACATGGCTCTTCTCATCGTGAGACTTACTACATAGTAGTTTAGAGCGAACAGCCTGGATGGATCTCTTCGATCTCCGGAGCCCTTGGTGCGGAGTGCCTCCACTATCTCTGGCTTGAGTAGGGAGCTAATGCCTTACTGCTAGGTAACGTGGTATGTCTGCGTTCGCTAGTGCCGATTTGATAGCCGTGGAGTCTTAGTCTCTCGGCTTCTCCAGAGTAGACGGGGCTGGGACCGGGTCCGCTTTTGATGACGCCCAAAACCAGTGGAATCCTGTGAGATTTCTAGCCCATAGCAAATGCGTGGCCGTATCCTACCTATGCAGAAACGTCCGCTCTTGAGATATCGACGGCCTTGTTCCACTCAGTTCAAATAATACACGTAACCTCATAGAATACCACAACGGCAACCACCGCTACAGTCAGTCAACCGTGTTGTGTTGGCAGCAAGTATAAAGCATTAGCTAGAATTGCTCGCAGTACCTAGAATGCCCACCAGGAGTCGAATGTTAGAAGTCGATATCGAGGTCTAGACCTAGACGATCAACATCGACACCACATTTTCCGCCGTAGCCTGGTGGCATGATAAACCCAAAGGCTGCATTGAGGCATCAAAATCATGCCCTGATCTTCAAAGGAGCCCAGAGGGTGTGGTTCCCATTCGCGTCGTGGGACCTGAGCATCATCCGGCGTTTTGCGATGGAACATGGGTATGTCATAGCGCGAACACCTCCATAAAGCCCCAGATCGTACTTAAACTCGATGATATCCGCCGCCGCACTGGTGTCGATAGACATCTCTGACATCTTCAATAGGGTTCTTCGTCCATTGGTACCTTCTTGTTAACCACTGCTTGTTACGCATCTCTTCTCGAAGAATCGAGGTACATATCTAGCCAAACGAGAATGGGTTGCTTCTAGAGTGAAGATCATGGAACCTATCCACAATAACCCACCAGTCCAGTCTCTTACCTCGATATTGGTCTTGCCATGAGTTGAAAGCACCTTCGAACGCTAGATGTGGCAGGGCAGTCAGCAAATCGATGGCGCTTGTTTGGCCAAAAGTTCCAGCTGTTCCGATTAGCGAGGCCACAAATTCATGATGTGGCTCGGGAACCACCATCAGCTGACTGGGCTGAATGCTGTGTTTTTATGTTATCGTGATACTTGAGCGGGAACTCGGAAGACGACTTGATCCCTCTCATATCCCCGATACTGCGATGTTGTCGTTGCCATTTTTAGTTTCTAGATATCTTCACCTCCAAGAATAGGTAAACATTTTCCCTCTTAAGGTGAGTGATGAATGGACAATGGACGGTCGGTGGATGATGGATGATGGATGATGTTTGAAGAGGATGGAAACAATCCAGGAGGTACGAAATACTTGGATGAAACAAACGAAAAATGGGCTGAACTGAGCAGAATAACCTTTTAAGTGGGGTAGGGTCGGAGAGTCGGGCTCTCGGGCGCCTAAAAGAAAGCGGCCAGTGCCACTGATGCCACCAAAGCCACCAGAAACAGCTCTTGCTCAATCCCCCTGTTGAGGATACGTACGTCGGTGCGTAGCGGGTACGTACCCCCCCCGGCGTTCGAAGCTTGTGTGTCTGTTTCGCTTCTTCCCGCCCACCTTATCCCTATTTCCCTATTACGCAGTACGAAACCTCGCATTTTGTACGAGCATCGTTCTGTTCCGTTCCATTCGGTGGCCTTTTTCCGAACTTTTCTTTTTCTCTCTCTTGTGTACCAAGTGCCTATTCCAGTTCTTCGTCGGGTGTTATTTGTTCTACCTTTCACTCGTTTTTAACATCCCTCGTGTCGACTGGCTGGTCCGTTGTGTCGACTCAGAACAAACACCAACCCAAAATGTCTGCAGTCGAACCGAGCACTCGAAAAAGGGTGCTGAAAGTCATATTCGTCTCACTACTCCTGGACTTGGTATGCCGCACACCTGAGACAAAAGACAACAGACGATAGCATATGGTACGAGCATGATAAGCTAACTATTATGATTCACATAGATCTCTTTCACCTTCATCCTCCCACTCTTTCCCAAGCTCCTCGAATTCTACCGAAACAGCGAAGCCGGTCCCGAGTCGCAAACCACTTTGCTTGCACGAATCCTCGGCGGTCTCAACGCCTACAAATCCGCCTTCGCGAAACCTATCGACTCGAGATATGATATCGTTCTTCTAGGCGGAGCACTGGGTAGCTTGTTCTCTCTGCTCCAAGCTATCGCATCTCCCGTCATCGGCCACCTTTCCGACAAATATGGCAGAAGGGCCGCGCTGCTCGCCAGCATGACTGGCAACATCATCTCAGTTCTCCTATGGGTCATGGCAGTGGACTTCCGAACCTTCCTCGCGTCGCGCATTGTGGGCGGCCTATCCGAGGGCAACGTTCAGCTAGCGACAGCGATCGCGACCGACATCTCGGACGAGAACAGCCGCGGCTCGACCATGGCGTTGATAGGCGCGTGCTTCTCCATCGCCTTCACCTTCGGCCCCGCTCTCGGCGCATACCTGAGCTCCGTCGCCACCGTCGCCGCAAACCCCTTCGCGACGGCCGCCGGCGTGTCACTATCCCTCATCGTGGTCGAGACGGTGTATCTATACTTCGCGCTGCCCGAGACGCTGCCGAACAAGACTGGGAATCAGACGACGAAGAAGACAGCTGCCGCGAAGCCGACGGCGGTGACGCGCACCAACTCGCACTTCCTGCTGAACTTGGTGCACTTCGCCTTTCTGCTGTTCTTCTCTGGGATGGAGTTCTCTCTACCGTTCATGACGTACGACCTTTTCCAGTACAACTCGGCGCAGAACGGGCGACTGTTAGGCTTTGTAGGCCTCGTGGCGTCCATCCTGCAGGGCGGAGTCACCCGCCGCTTACCTCCCCTGCTGACGGTGCGCATCGGCGTGGCGGCCTGTCTGGTGGCTTTCGTCATGCTGGGGCGCATCGGCAGCGTCGGCTCGCTGTACGTGGCCGCGACGTGCCTAGCCACGACGTCGGCCACGGTCGTCAGCGGCCTCAACACGCTGAGCAGCTTCGAGGCGAGCGAGGGCGAACGCGGCGGCAAGCTCGGCATCCTCCGCAGCTACGGCCAGCTCGGCCGTGGCTTGGGCCCCCTCCTGTTCACTAGCGTGTACTGGTGGGCCGGCAGGGAGGTTGCCTACGGCGCCGGGGCCCTCGGCATCTTGGGCGTCACTTTGCTGGTGTTCGCAGGCCTGAAGTCTCCGCCCGGCTCGCTGAAGAAGAAGGCGAAGGCGGACAAGGAGTTGTAAGATGACATGTGTATCATATAGTCCTGGTGAAGAGGGAAAGCCTAACACCAAAGACCTACCTGCTTAGGGTTGGGTATCGAAGTATCTCATGAAGAGATGCTTACACAGTGGAGTACGCTGTGCAAAATATAAACCCACGTTCCATGATCTTACGGTGTACGTAATTCCTATGTGCTGTGTACTAGGTAGGGAGAGATAGACGTACAACTGTTGAGCGGCTGAAATTTAGGCACCCGTCGATCGTCTGTAGGTCTTGTTAGGCTTGGGCGAAATATCTCCCTAGCATCGAATGAGGAGCTCCTTTGTGGATATCCCGGACGCAAATCCGGTTCCGTGCTTCCCGCTTCGATTCTCAACCGACTGCGCCTACTCTTCAGCTATAACGATGCTGTAATGGGCGCTGTCGGGATCGGGTCCTGCTAGCTTTAGAGCTTCAGAATGCTATGCATAGGGGAGCTATGATGATGAGCAAGCTGAATTCGAAGGATTTGCCAATGCCGCTAGAGAACCAGTGATGACGTCGGAATAGAGGAAATGTAGATGCCTATTCTAAGCGCCAAGGGCGGGTTACATAATAACTGATGGGGATTCTGTGGTAGTTATTCTACTTGGCGAAAAGCTAGCGGTGGTCATGACGCGAGCAATCGGGCTTGGATATGTATGCTGGTGTCAGAATCTGATGCTATAACTGCACAGTACGTGCTAGGTGGTATGAATGCTATGGAGTTGCAGGGCAGCTTGAACAGCCGACATGGACCCGCCGAGCCCAATATTGCTACCCCGTCGATTGACCGGTGAATAGAGGTTCTCGAGACAGGGTTGGATCACAGATGCCTGACCCGCCCGCATCGTGCAGCGTGCCATTGTTATTGCCTGAGCCGGTGCGATGTTGCTAAATATTGCGACCCTAGCGACGACCCCGGGCTGTGTGCCGTGAGGGGGACACTGGATGATGCCGAAGTGCATCGGGGACTAGGTACCTAAGAAGTGACATATCAGAAAACTTGACGTGTCTTGGACTGTACGTCCAATTTCGCAGCATGAAGACATCAAATAATCCAGCGGAATGCCCGACTGGTGATGGTGAGCACCTGGGGCGATACGGGAAATCTCGCTACCACTGTCAAGCCGGCTCAGTCTTGGTAGGGCTGATCAGGTGCCTCGTAAGCATCGCTGCGCAGGGAGGCGGAATAAGGGTTCCCTGTGCCATCGGAAACGAAAGACCTGGGGAAGATACCAAGGTACTTAGGTACTTAGAGTGAAACTCCTGCTTCTTTAGGAAGTTGAGCTTGATAACGACGCTTCTGATTGGCTTATCGCTCGTTTATCAGGGCGTATCTCACAGGCCTTACAGGTATCAATTGGGGAGTTCTATGTACCTGATGCATCGCCATCGATGCTGCTGTGCCTCATGTAGCGACGGCAACTGAATTCAAGAATCCATACCAAGGTAGGTAATAACCTTATTGCCTTGTTATTGTGGATATCATTGATGTAGATACCTACAAATTACCCCGTACGGCGTATTCCTGCGAGATCTATACTAGGTAGCTAGGCACCCAGCAACTGAATACCAATTCAGCCCGACCATGGCTCAGCTAGCACCTTGAGCACTTTAAGCAGCTTGAGCTGAGAGATCATCCCCATTGATCCCTAGCCGATTGAGTATAGCGAAGGATTGGCACCGCCCATCCAGTAACGCAACCCTAGAAAAGCTCATTTCCTGCCTTAGGAATTGTAGGCCGTGGGACGACACGGTGCCATCTGAGCTTGACGACACTCCGGGCTGCATACTACGTAGAATCAGTTGCTAAGCTACCGCCGTTTATTCATAAGGAGCCGAACCTCAGCATCTTTTCGAAGCATTTTTCCGTATGTTCTTTGCAACATCCTCCATCAATCCTCACTCGCTGAACTCTGTTAATTGCAGTCTTTCATCCTAAGCAATTTAGCTTCATCGGCTGCAATGAAGTTCACAACGCAAGCCAGCCTATTGCTGGCAGGCTCTCTCGGCCGCCTTGCCACGGCTCAGACATCACCGGTATTCGATTGGTCGTCCATCCAGCCATCCACATCGCTCAAATACACAGATTGCTACGATGGCTTCAAGTGCGCCAAGCTATCCGTACCCCTCGACTGGCTTAGCAACAACTCCAGCACTACTGCCCCCGTCACCAACACCACCACCGACCGTGTGAGTATTGCCATCACCAAGCTTCCCGCTACCGTCAATGAGTCGGACCCTTCCTTCGGCGGCACAATCATCACCAACCCCGGCGGCCCTGGCGGATCCGGTGTCGAGTTCGTTGTCTCGGCAGGAGAGGACCTGCAGAAAACTGCCGACGGCACCAAGCACTACGAGATTCTTTCCTTCGACCCCCGCGGTGTAGGTAACACCGAGCCTAAATCGGATTGTTACAACGACGAATTCGCACGCGCCATCACTCAGCTCGAGCTACGCGCCATGGGCCCCATCGACAGCGGCATCGACGTCATCAGGCGCCAGACCGCCCTCATCGACGCGCTTGGCCAGCTTTGCGAGCGCGGCCCCGACATCCACCGTTACATGTCCACGGCGAGCGTCGCACGGGACATGGTGGAGATTGTCGACAAGGTCGAAGAGGAGAGGAAGCAGCGGACTTCGGGCGCCCCCCTACGCTACCGCAGAGGAGCCGCGCAGCGATTGCGCGCGCGCCAGGAGGACGAAGGAAACGATGTAGCACGGATCCAGTACTGGGGCTTCTCCTACGGAACGGTCCTTGGAAACTACTTCGCGTCCATGTTCCCCGGTCGTGTGGGCCGCATGGTTCTCGAGGCGGTCGTGGACATTCATGACTACAACAGCGGTGTAAGTGTCCCATTCAAGTGCTAGGTGCTTACCTGTTTTGCACAATTACAAGCTAACCCAGATGATCCCATCCAGGCCTGGGAGAAGAACCTGCAGGATACCCAGAAGGACTACGCCACGCTATTCACCACGTGCTTCGACGGGAAGGAGAACTGCGCGCTATACCAGCCCAGCGACAAGAGCGCACTGGACATCGAGCAGCGCGTGGAGTCGTTCCTAGACGAACTGCAAGAGACGCCAGCGCGGTACCTGGCGCCGCAGAAGAACGCGATCGACACGATCACGCCGGCAGACATCCGGCAGCTGATATTCCAGGCGCTGTACACGCCGCTGCCGCTGTTCCCGTCGGTAGCCACGGGTATCGCCGCCGCCATGCAGGGCAACTTCTCCATGGTGTACTCGCGACTCGCCGAGATCCCCACCTCGTCCGCCGCGTACTGCCCCAACCCGCAGCCGCGCGCCTACACGTGGACGCAGGAGGCCATGGTATCCATCGGCTGCGGCGACGCGGACCCGCGGGCCAACGCCACCACGGCGGAGTTCACCGCCTACCTGGCCCTGCTGAAGGAGCAGTCGCCGGACTTCGCCGCCGAGTGGGCCGGCATCAACCTGGCGTGCGCGTCGTGGCGCGTGCGCCCCGCGTACCGGTTCACGGGGCCGTTCACGACGCCGCCGGCGACGGGCGGCAACAGCACGCCGGAAGCGGGGAGGCCCGCCGCGCCCATCCTGTTCGTGTCCAGCGAGCTGGACCCCGTGACGCCGCGGGCCAACGCCGAGGCCATGGCGCGCGAGCACCCGGGCGCGCGCGTCGTGGTGCAGAACAACGCCGGCCACGGCACGCTGCGGGTGCCGGGGGCGTGCCGCGACGAGCATGTGCGCGCGTACCTGGCCACGGGTGAGGTGCCGGCCGACGATGTCACGGTCTGCCAGCCTGACTGCCGCCCCTTCGAGGACTGCGCGATGACGGCGACGGCGAAGCGGTCGGTGGGCCCCTTGGGGTCGGAGTGGCCGTCGGGGAGACGGCTGCCGTTGGTGATATACTAAGGGCCTGCTGGGAGTGAAGGGATGAAGGATAGGGTGATGCGGTAATGGGGTATGTGTATACTAGAACGGCGAGGACACGGGCCATGATGAATTCGTGAGTCGGCGGCGGCGGAAATGGTATACGCGTAGCGTATCGGTATCGAGTAGATGGTACCTCCTCAGGACAGAATTACATAATAATGCTTTAAGAATCATGACTCAATGAACATGCCGTTCCCTGTAGACCTTACCGTATGGAACGACTGTGTAGCAAACTCGTGTTGGCGAATAAGGGAGCTAGCATCTTCATATCGTTATCATGGTTATCATCACGGCCATAACATATCCCCTGGGAGTTTACCTTTGTTAC
Source organism: Hypoxylon rickii (assembly GCA_902806535.1). NCBI lineage: Eukaryota > Fungi > Ascomycota > Sordariomycetes > Xylariales > Hypoxylaceae > Hypoxylon > Hypoxylon rickii. Next base: position 201,208 of record CADCWY010000003.1, read on the forward strand.
GGTTTCCATAAATCCCAGGAGGAACTCCGAACATCAGATACCTCATATCAAACGGTAGACGGGTGCAAGATATGTCCAGAACGTCGCCGCCGCTATCCGAATATCGCGACTGGCTAGAACCGTTAAAAATGGGTTTTAGTGCTTATGAATTCATGACTGCCTATCTGGGGTATCTGAGTACCTAGGTCCATAGGGCGCAAGGCCCTCTACCTGGATGAACTACCTAATGCATCGCGAAGAAAAGTGAAACGAGAACTAATGGCTTTGCGGGGAGCCTTCGGATGGACCTTTGGTCATATTTGCCGGTCGAGCCGTGATGTCTCTAGGCAAAGCTAGAAGGCGCAGAAACAGACGGCGTCGTTGTTCGATGAACTCAGACCACGACAGGGCTGTGAGAGGCTACATATACATCAAGATGTAGCCGCCTCTGTCCTGCCGGCCCTAGCTCTGGCAGGTAATTTAGGCTGGTTCCGGTTGGCCGCAAAGAATAGAAGGAAAGAAAGCAGAAAGCAAGACTCGCGGATGCGTAAACTCAACGATGAGAGGCGAATGATGCTGCTGGATCACCTGGAATATTTGTGCTTGGTTAGCGTCTGGTGACGAAGGAGAGGTGTAGGTAGGCGACATGGGAAGAACGAGGACTCACGATGTAAGAAGGATAAGGCCCGCACCGTAACAGCTTGCTTAGGTACGCAGCGTTTCCCGTATCGATCCAGCAGATTCTTAGAAGTCAAAGTTGAGGATGCCGCCGGTCGGGTAGTCGGCGGCCGCATCGCCGGATAGGTCTGGGCTCAAGTGTGAGATGGGCGGAAAAGCGACGCGATGGATTTCCTTTTCTTCCAGCCAATCGCGGAGAAACTCGATAGTGGTTTCTCCCTGCCAAAAGACGATATCCCAGGGTTCCATCTCCTCAATCTCGCCAGTAACACCATCAATGTATTCGATTGCTGAGCCGGTTGCCGGCCGTCTGGCCAGCAGGATTCTGCTGTAAACACGAGGGACGACATCAGAGATGCTAGGATAGAGCGTGATTATAGGGTCGCCGGAGGCTTTGTGGTGGGCATGGGCCAACTCTTCTCTGAACTGGGGGTTATCGAAGGCATCGGGAGTGCGGGTGAATTGACCGAAGGGAATCATTGGGTACTGAGCCACGTAGTCCTCGAGGGCCTGATGCTTGATTCTCATCAGCGTGTGAAGGACTGCGCCGATGATATCATGATTGTCCTCGTCGTTCGGCAGGTAGGCCGTGGTGCCAATTCCAGAGAGACCGAAGGCCTCGTCCTGATTGCCGTAAACAACGCAGAACTTCGACGCGAGTAGGGTCTTTCCCAATCCGGGAGGCGAGCCCGACTCTAGCAAGTCGAACGAGATGTTGCCTTCGTTGTCAAAGTGGACGTAAAGAGTGCCGTCTCCTGGGAACATAAAGGCAGGAATAGTGTTCGTGGCGACCTGTGTGCATCGTCATTAGAGAAGTACTGAGATTATCATGGCCGTCGAATTGAATGATTCGAATAAAAATAAAAATAAAATAAAATAACAATAGAAGAAGAAGAAGAAGAAGAAACCAACTTACATCTACGACGCCATCACCATGGTCGGTCTCGTCATGATCAGCCTGAACACTGGTCATCTGGTCGCCTGCATTCAAGCCCGAATCGACAGCGCCCGCCATGACTGTGGCATTGGTCATGGTAAGGTCAGTTGGGTAGACGTCCGGGACGTCGTTGACGTAAACCTGGTCAGACATGATGCTAGAATAGCTCTCTTGGAGTTATTGTTGACTAGAGTCAATGGGATAATTCCTCGCAAAGCGAAGAATGTAAGAGGGTTGGGGAGTGGTGGTTATTACCGATATTGGGTATCCGCGAAGATGGTTCTTGGTTATGGGAAGCTTGAACTTGAGAGGTGCTTCGGATAACTGAAGAGGATACTGAAGGTGTGGTAGGAGGGAAGAATTTTTGAAAGGAAAAAGCTGGAGGGAGGACGGGAATTTATAGGATTTGTTTGCCTGCTGGCGATGGACAACTGATGCTTAGCCAGCTGGCAGGGCATTAGCATCTTGCTCTCACAGTTTCCAGTATTGAGGCAGGAAGGACACCCTCGCATGATGATACTAAGAGCGGGGGCAGGCGATTGCTCTCTCGAAGCCCGCTCGAGGAGGCCGAAAGGGGCGTCAAGCGGACAGTGCTCCCGCCTCGTTTATCATCTGAGGAGACAAATAAGGCCGGAGGGTACAATCTCTCTCGCCTCTTTCCCCCCAGGAGAACAAGGGACCATTATTTCGACCAACTAGACGACCTGTACACTATCATTGTCTACGTGAGTCATCTGCTACATAGACGAGGAAACTGGGTGGAAACTACACAGTATGCCTACTATATTATCATGATAGTGAGACAGCAACTGGTAATCCTCGTCTTGCATATGTGAATATGAAAAAGTAAATGACAGGAGATCGTACTACGAGGGGCTACTCCCGCCTTGTTTGCTTCGAGAAGAGCAGCATTATGCTATATTACTATGGACTCACGAGGTATAGACCGAGCGGCTCTCATCCGATCTCAGCACCTGAGCGCTCGAACGTGGACAGGCTAGAGCAGGATAATCATCACACAAAGCCCCAAGTCCCTTCCTACCATAGGAGATGAAAACGATGAGAAAGAATCATTATTCACCAAGGTTATATTTACTACTATCTACTATACGCAAAGGGAACGAATAGCTGCCAAGGTCAGGTTACTAAAGCTTTGTGGCTCTCGTCGTCTATTCGAGTTGATACAATGGAAGACGACGTAGTTTGAACGAGTTATCACACCTTCCTACTTCATCATCATAATATGCGGGGTATTGAGGAGGGAGATTGCTTCCACTGGTTTTTCTCGTTTCCTCCTTGAAAGGGTACTAATGAAGGATTGACGATAGTTTCACAGCTCGAGTCGAAATTTCGAGCAAGCTGAGAAATGCCAACTACTAAGAAGGTACTTAGTCACTTGAAATACTCGAAATGTTCTACGATGGACGGACTTTCCTCGACGGCCACCACCACAACGACGGAAGGGGATTTCTGTTACTAGATAGTAATTTAATGGGTGCAAGATGGAGCTCTCGGATCAATATCATACATTAAGAATACCTACTAGGTAGTCAGTATAGCAAGAGAAGACAAGTACCCGGGATATGAATTAAGCTTCCTATTTACATCCGTAGATGTGTACATCATGTACTTCATAAACGACAACTAAGACCAAAAAAATTCGACGGATATTTGTTCACTTTCGTTTTACAAGCAAACGAAGTATGAATGACTAGGTAGGCACATGGACACCTAATAATTTTCTAGTTTCGTTTGCGAGTTATTAGAACCAGAGATAGATGAATTGCTGATAAAAGCATAGAGTTAAGCCGCAGCGGCTGAGACTTCAAACCTTTAACTCTTGATAATAGTAATCAAAGCGGCTTCGACGGTCGATGAGATAATAAAGGCTGAGAACTAAGAAGGATACATAGTACCTACATAATAGGTAGGTAGGCATGCATTAATGTCCTACTCATGATGGGCAGACAAAATTTGTAAGCGGGTTCTAGTCACTATTCGACATACACGGTACTGGCCTGACGAATTTTCTTAGGAGATTGGTTGAAAGGCAGAAATAATTTACACATTCACAGCTCATCAAGTAAGGATGTCTGACATATTGTATCATGGTGAGAATGCATGCTCACTTCAATTCGTGGCAATAGCCACAATGTCACATATTCCATAGCCTTACTTTTATCCCATGTCGAAATATATTCCAGCCAATCCTCGTATCTGACTCCCTAACATCTTGTCACGTATCATTAAAAATTCGAAGCTGTATGCAAGTTGGCTTTGAGCTGTAGAACTTGACGCTTGACTGCATGGCTTCTTTGGGAGAGAGAAAAGGGTTGGTCTTGGGTGGCTGCTGGCCAGCCAATCATATTTATTACCCCTATTACCCCTTTTCCGCCTCCGCTGAGGGCTATTAACGACTTCACCTTGATGTTTATGGCTTATAGTAGGAGAGAGTTCATCAATAACAAACTTCCGAGATGGGCTGGTCGCATTAGTAGGTACCTGGCGGTTGAGGTACAATCTTTTCGTACCTAGGTAGATATCCTCCCAGTGTCATACAAGCTCTGGTCGTTAATGATACCCGACCATCCATAGTTCATGCTACTTGTTGATGAAACTGATGATTTATAAGCCTAAAATGAATCATTAACTATATACACCATAAGTACTACCTAGGTACCTAATTGAACAGATACTATATACAAAATGCGAACAAGTCGACCCCTTTATATACCTAGATCACCGTGATCTTACAAGCCTTAGCTACATATCCATCATAGACTCAACAAAAATTTCACTCTCATACAAACGTCAACATTATTCAGTGGTGATACGCGCCTGTGCGGCTCACGTTCCAGTGGGTTTGGGTATTCCATCCGAGATGTTCGACCCAGCCATAGGCGGAGCAGGTATGTTAGCGAGGTCTCTCTCGTTGACAGGGACCTCGGTGGGCTCAGCCGGGACCTCGGAAGGCGAGGTGCGGGACACCTCCTCGTCGGGCCAGTACATGCGGCTGGCGAGCTCCTCGTAGCCCTCCAGCCACGCCTCCAGCTCCTCGTCGCTCATGTCGTCGAGGTTGTCCTCGTCGCCGTCCCAGTCCAGGCCGTCGTCGTCGCGGTCCTCCAGGCTCAGCGTGTCGTTCGCCGCCGCCACGTCCAGGAAGCTGCGCTTCTTCGGCTTCGGGAACTTCGGCAGCCGCGGCAGCACCCCCCACAGCTCCGCCGGGATCTGTCCCTCGTTCGACCCCACGAACTTGTCCCACATGTTCTTCTCCGTCTTCCCGTTGAACTTCGATATCCACCACTTGAGGTCGACCGAGCTTGTCACGTCTAGGCTGGTTTTCTTCTTCTTCTGCGCCTCGACCTTGGCTTTGGCCGCATCCACAGCCGCCTTGCTGGGCGCTTTCCGGTATAGCGGGATGTTCTTCGCGCTTTGGGGGTGCTCTTTGTACCATGGGTCGTCGGTGAGCAGCGCCCAGCCAGGGTCGTCGACGAGAGCCGTGGGGAAGCACGGGTTTTCGGCTAGGCCATCATAGGGGTGTGGCTTGAGATCAGCAAACGAGGAGATGCTGAAGATGGCCCGCATGGTGCTGATTTTGACCGTGGAGTGTATGGCTACGTGAGTGACACCGGTATTAGTGGGGTGGACGGCATGCCGATAGGAGAGGAGGTAACTTACTCTTGTCTTTTCCTTTAGCCTGCTCTACGCTGGTCTTCGCCTTGTCTGATTTGAGATTTTTGCTGACCACATAGGTCGACTGCGGTTGGTTTTTGGGCTGCGTCGTGGACATCGCGTTATGTTCATTACAGAACCTACCCCACTATACATGGGAAATTAGCACAATCCATGTTTCTACGGTGACCACGAAGTTGGTATATGGGAATAGCACCAGCTACTTACGAGTTGACCAGCACCTCGATTCTGGCCCTCTGGGAGGAAGCGCACCCATTGCCTCACTAAGAAAGGTAAATAGTTAGCAACGGAGTCCCTTACGAAAGTGACTGCTAGGGCCGTGGAACTTACTGTCGTTCTTCGCCGCAACAGCATCACCCGGCCAGAAGTACCTCGGGGGAAACTCGTCCCTATCGCATCCTTTGAACTTCATGTTTCCGTTTTTATCTAGCTCGGGCTTGCCTTTATCATCGAAGATGTTCTCCCGGTAGACATACCCATGTGCCCAAGGGAACCAGTGCTGAATTGCGATCTTCGGCTTCCTCCCGCCGGGCGGCGCGCCAGGCATCCTGGCCAGTGCTGTATTGCCCCAGGCGTCGGTAGCCTCTCCATCTTTACCCCAGCCGCTTGCTTTAGCACTTTTCCAGCTTGTGGAGCTCTGTTGACACGTCCACTCCGTCATGTCACGCGTCTTCGCCCATCTAGACATGACGGAACTATAGAATCTTGGTCAGCAAGATCTGCCATTCGGTAGGGATCATGTATAACACACCGGTAGTGGTAGCACGCTTGGGGATGGTCCTTGCCATTGCAAACAACCTTGGGCATGTCTTTTCTGTCTTGGACGTAGGAGCCGATATTTGCCTCAGTGGTAGTCCGATGCCAGACGGTTGTGTCTTTGCCGTTGTTGCACTCCACTTCTTTTCTCTCTTCGACATCGCCGAACTTGCTCACCAATCTCGATGGCTCTGGCTTGTAAGCTGCACGCTTTACCTTGCAAGACTTGGAGTCATCTGACTTTGTGGCCGTGCTTGTGACCGTGTTTTTCGTATTTGTTCCCGTCTTAGGCGGGTCGTCCTTCTTGGTGGATGTGCCTTTATGCAACTGGCTGGATGACTTGGGATCGGGTTTGGGGTCGCGCTTGTTGCACTTGCCCTTGTCCTTCTTGCGAAGACAGCCGGTAGAAGCCACACCAGCGCCCATCATCGAATCGGGTGCGCCCACCATGTCCGCTTGTTTGCGGTATTAGCCGGATATCCGATGACGCCCTTCTTAAGTACTGAACTTACTGAACATGTCTTCTAGACTAAAGTGCCAGTTTGGCACACCGCACGCCTGACCGACCCAATCGGTGTAGAACTCGGTAGCGTCCACTGAGTGACGAGTTATTAGCATCTGTGGCAGAGTTCTTGCTTCTAGGGGGCGAGTTGGACTCACTTCCGTTCTCATAAGCGGACTTCGCGTACTGGATGACCTTGCCGGCCCCCTTGACAGCAGCGCCACCTGGCACAAAGTTGAGACCAAAGTCGGCAATCTCTTTGATGGCGGAGACGAAGACGGCACAGAGAATGTTGTCCAATTGGGCCAGCGCTTCGGCGACTAGCTCTATGATCTCACCGGCAAGGCCTTCCACTTCCTTGTTCTCACACTTGCACGGAGCTGGCACCCATGGATATCCGTCATCGTCCGTATACTTTGGCATGCTAGTGTCTTTTGTAAGGTCGATATTTTTATAAGAGCTCACGTCGCACTATCGAGAAAGGTAAGCAAGAGCCAAACAATGAGTAATAGTGTTGATACGTACTTCCGAGTACCCATGGCCTCCGTTGTTCTCACAGTATTTGATACAAGGTTGTAAACCCTTATTCCAATTGGGCTGTCGGCTGGTAAAGTAGTGCATACATTGACCAGACTTCGAGTAGGCTGCAATGGTCTGAGAGTCGGGTTGGCGGTCCCGGACTACAAGACCGGAATCAGCGGTGACTCCATGGAGAGTGCTGAGAACCAGCACTAGGGCCGAGTGAGGCTTCATGATAGTATTTCCGAAACAACTTGTGATATTCGAACTCTGTCAAAGCTGGATAGACTGATGATGGATACTATACACGAGGGACTAATGGCTATCATGACGGACTCTTTATACTCCTCCTCTGCAGGATCTTACGTCCATCATGGTGTTCTCTTGATGCTATTTTCATGAGCAATCATCTAACTGGACATGGTCCTATGCTGGTGATGTGACCGCGATACGATTACAGCCTTGCCCCGCCCCCTCCCCCCTTTTCTTTTCTTAGCATCTATGCATCGATAACCGCGATGCTCATAAGGGGTAACACAGGTGAGGTAGTAACGAATCCTCTTCGCTGACAGTATAGGTAAGTGTTACCGACATTATAGGAATCGCTTAGATGTCGGCCTCGCTTATGATATTGGAGCTGCTGACAACATACATAGTCGAAGCTGGCGATATAACGGCCCCGAGAGTAGAAAGTCATGTGAAAAGGCATCCGAAAGCAGTCACAGCTAGATGCATTTCTTCTATAAATAATAATTTTGGCGAATAGAATTGGATGGAGAGTTGCAATGCGGTATTACGCCAAGATATTCTAAAGGGCTCGCCCCCTACCCGAATAGTCGCTCTCAATCCTTGAGAGGGAACCTTGGAAGTTCAGCTACGAGAAGTGTACAAATTCTTATTAGCTTCAAGCTGTTAGCCGCCGGCCGGGTTACCTAGTTGCGTAGGAAGATGCGAGGACGCTTCGATTCAATATTCATGTGCCTAGATTTGGAAATAGGCATCTGCTGAACTGGCGATCTCGAATGCTTTTGCCATGGATGCAACGTGCCTATAGAGTATCTCACTGCCTAAAGCTGCGTTTGCGGGGGTAGGAAAAGGAATATCTAATTAATTCAGCTTAATTGTTGTTGGTAGATTAGTCGAGCCTGTGGAAATTAGTTTTCTGACGATATCCAGCTGCCAACTGCATACTGCCGTACCTGGTGTCTTGCATCCATCCAGGGGAGTTGAATATAAGCTTAAATCAGCATCGTTTGAGATGCTATCGATTCGATTATAATAGCCCCCAATTTTCGCCTTCAAAAAAATCACCGATACCCCCAATTTCAAAGAAAAAACTCCTCGTCTTTTGAACTTCTCCCTAGATCAACTACCCCCCGTTAGTCTCCATCTTTCTTATAGTCATCATGGCCACCGAACAACCCCCCAACGCAGCCGCGGGCGGGTACTCCCACGATGAGACGGTCGCAGCCATTACTTCCTACTTCACGCTTATCTCACGCGCGCACGCCGTGAACGCGAACTCAACATTGCTCTATCCGCCGCCAGAGGGCTGGCCCCAATTGCACGACCCCGACGTGGTCGCTGGCCTAGGTCTCAGCGACGCAGCCCTCAATCTCCTTCGTCACATCCCGTACTTTGAGGACCCGGAATGTATCCATATTTTCCCAGACGTGCAGGCCGTGAGCTACATAGAAAAAGGCCGCGTCGAGATATACGCAAGAAGAGGCAGAGAGAAGCGCAGCGGCGAGTCAGGCAAGGACGAAGACCCCAAGACAACCCTGCCGCCGTTCATCGTGGCGCTGGGGCACATTCCCCACGAGCGGGAATACGGAAACCATGTCTTCCTCGACGTCAAGCGGGGCAACGTGATGATGGGCAGCTACCACGGCCAGGGCGCGCCCGGGTGCGGTGCCGACGACGACGGCTACCGGACCGACGACGACGACGACCCATACGACTACGACAATCTGTACTACGACTACGGGCAAAAAGGCGAGGGTCGCACTTGGCGCATCAGCACCTTCTTCTCCCATTGCGAGCACAACCTACGGACTCTGGATTGGATCCCGGGATTAGACGAAGGCGACAATGGCTGGATCCTGGACGAAGGGGGATCGTCCTTTGCCTGGCTGCCTCATGAGCAGCGGCAGCAAATCATGCGGGACCATGGCTGGCCGGATGGAGACTGGGATCCGGAGGGGGTGGAGAAAGAGCTAGATAGAATCTACGGTGCCGAAGGGTTCGGGGAAGATCAGTAGCCCAACACTCAGTGCGTACATATGCAGCGAGTATGACAGAAAGTCGTTGGTAATCAATGCTGCGGCCCGGTCTTGGCTTCTGCGGGAGTGAGACTACCGGTGGCACAGAATAGGGTTAGAGATAGACTCAGACATCAGGGAAGCTTGTCTGCTGTGCCGCCAGCAACCCTGCAAATCTCACCTACTCCGTAGATATTGGCTGCGTTGATCGTATAGCCCTTCGGAATGAATAGGAAGCGTCAATGCTCGGCCCCGAGCTGCCTATCATCCAGCCATTTCGCAAATGCCTACCTAGTATAACACATTTGCAAACCTATGACCAATTGAACAAACCTATACTATAAGCCCTAATTCCTTTCCAATTTAACAGCACCATGTCGCAAGAGGGCTGGCGCTAGGCAGCTGAATAGGTGTTGGTATTGGGTGGGATTGGGCCTAACCAGCCCGCTGGAATTTCAGGGGTAAGGTTGCATTTCGCGTGGCGAAATGGTGGATACTATTAATATGTCGTAATAGCTTGCATTGCATGCATATTGGGATCTATTCTAAGGGTTCGTATGAATCACACGGACGTTATGGGAAGAGTCTACAACGGCTGCTTTGTCTTGGGTTGGTAGCTTTGCATTTCGGTGAGCTTGACATACCCATTCATTAAATCGCGGGCGAATGGGGTTTCTATACTATGAAAGGGTACCGTGGCTGTCAGCTATGGAATTACAGCACATTTACTTATAAATTTCGTATGGAATCTCCTCTTGTCTTATCCCCTTGAGCGATAGAGGCCAGCATTTCTACAAAAATTGGGGGAACAACATAACAGTCCACCAGTGCTAGTTAGGCCATACGTAGTGCAAAAGATTCGATTTTATAACCGTACATGTGAGTAACGAACCCCTCCTATTATCCCTAGGTTGCTTAGCAGAGATATAACCTTGTGCCGCTTGAGGAGATATAAGATGAACGTCTGTTAGGAACAAGATACTAGAGAGTAGAAGGGCCCATATAAAGAGTTCCACATATGAGTCAAAAGGCTCTTGGAGGATAGAGTCTGTCCCTGGAAGGAGACCTGGAGGGTTAGGCATTATCATCATCTCCTACATACCTAGGTATATACTGGACTTAACGACCTTTGTTGTGGTATAGGCTTAGCATTCCCCGGGTGCCATGGAGCCAGACTAGAAAATGTAGAGATAACTTCGCAAGAAGCTTAAAATCTATACTAGAAGGATGAGGCTACAGATACATGAGGCCCTCTTTGTTTGCCAGTTCAGGCAAGGTCCCCTGGTACAGTACTTACGCTACCTGCGTACCTAGGTAGGTATACGAACAGGCAACAATAACGCTAGAAACCCTCCCCTCTCATGACTATCACAACAAACAGTCAGGTGAATATATACAAGCAGTCATAGCGCAGGACAGGTGCCGATAAATGGGCTGATACAGGGGCCATCTACAGCGAAAGCTAGACGGAGGTCTTAGGAGAGAGAGGAAATATGATTTACAGTAGCTTCCTACCGCCATAGTAGAAAAAGGGTACAAAATCGTATCGAACACATACCCTGATGGAAATTTTTACCCTTTAAATACGTCATTATACATCACTAACGGTTGGCATACAAATATTAGCGACAAAGATTGGCCATGTTTGGATACCTACCTAGGTAGGTATTAAGTATACCTATTAGTTTATTATTTAGTATGATATGATCAACAAATTTGACAGATCATATTCTACAGATATTCTGTATCGGTTCATTCACAAGACCGTTATCTAAACAGCGAGGTCTTGAATTAGGTAATATTCCACTGGCATTTGTAGGCGTGACATCGTGAGAATATTCACACGAGCAGTGTTTATCTTGGTAGTGGTGTGAATGAGCTCGGGCCTGGGACCAGGGAACTGCTGCCAACTGTTTGCATTTCAAGGCGTTCAGCTAGGAAGATCAGGCATCTCGGGCAGAAACTATTCAAGCTGAAGATGGTGAATAAGGTCTCTTATTGGAAGCGAGGCAAGCCATGTGGAGCAGAGCAGGTTGTATACGGGTACGTGCATACGAGCACGCGTCTCTTGAACGCGTTCGACGACGTAGGCGATACGATAAGTACCTATGTAGGTGGATAGCAGGGCACAGGTACCTGCATATCGTGGATAGACCTCGGAAGTACAGCTGCCAGTTGTTTGCAGATATCATACCTTAGGTATCGAATGTGACAAGGCTGCCTAGAACTGCTGGAAGTCATACCGTCCTGGCCAATGGGGCCTCGCCTACGCTACGGCAAAGGCGGTAGCGCACCCAAGACGCTGTGCAAACGACCAGGCTTTGACAATGGCTTATATACCCCGATTTACCTTCTGTTGTTAACAACGCCCAAGGTAATATTTGCCTTGTGGCCGTGTGGTAACATAGCCGTACTAGAGAAATGGTTAACTCGTCGGTCTCCTAAACCGAAGATTCCCGGTTCGAGTCCGGGGTGCGGTGTTCTTTTTTTCTTTTCTTTTTTCGACTTTTTTTTCTTCCACTCTGCTTCAGATATATACATAGGTACTTAGGTAATACCTAGTGCCTACCTACATGTTCCTTAGAAGCCATACTTATTGTCCCCTCTCTACTGGGTCCTTGGTGTTGTTTGATACCTCCCGCCCAGTACCAAATAGGTACTCCCGCCTAGAAGTCGATTAAGTACCTATCTATTGTATCTTGTTCACTGTCGTCATTGCTTGTAACTATCCTCTTGGGCGACAGAAGGGTACACACCTTGTAAATATAAAGATGACACAACGGCTTCTATTTATTACAATTACCTATATCTTTATAAAATATACCTTGCTAAGATCATTATCCGTGAATAAATTAAAGTCGATTTGCTGACCGAAGATTTTGTTGGACATCTCTACTGATATCGGAAGGCCAAACATCTTCTGTCACTCAAGGATATATATCGTGAAGTTGTATGACTGACACATCGATACCTACCTACTGACCAGAAAGTATACGCAGACAACGAACCGAACCCCTATTTGGACACACAAGAGCTTCCCGGCGCACACACACCCGCGAGCACGACTCACCGAACCGAGCCCCTCACAGCGTCCCAAAGAACCTCAGGATCTCCTGACACACGACCTCAGGCTTCTCCTGCTGGACCCAATGCCCCGCGCCATCCACGAGCCTCCTTCCCCGAAAACAGCCCTCCTTGACCACCTCCGGATCGTCGTAGCCCTCCAGGGCGCCAGGCTGCTGGTAATTTCCCCAATCGCGGGCGCCGCTGACAAAGACGCACGGGACCTCGATGCGGCGGGCCGCGAAGAGGAACAAGTCGCGGGCGGCCTGGGGGGTGGACCCGGTCTGGGCGCGGTACCAGTTGAGGGCGCCCTGGAAGCCGGTGCGGCGCCACTCGTCGCGGTACACAGCCAAGTCGGCGTCGGGCAGCCAGGGCAGCGTCGCGCCCGCGTCCTCGCCCCGCATCCCGGCCGCCACCGTCGCGGGCATCGTGAGCGCCAGCCGCATCACGTAGTACTCGGGCAGCTGGGCCAGCTCGGCGGCGGACCAGGCGCGCAGGGGGTGGGGCGCGGCGTTGCCGTGCCAGACGCCGGACTTCAGGTGGAAGTAGCCGCGCAGGAAGGCGGCGAGGCCCTGGGGCGGATTCTCCCAGTCGTGGGCGGCCGGGGGCGAGGAGTTGTACCACTTGTAGTGCTTGCGAGGCGGGTGCAGGTGGGCGAGGTCGGCTTGGATGTCTGGCTCGGGTGGGGCGGGGGTGGGGGTTGGGTCTGGAGGCCGGTGGTGGGGATGGCTCATCTGGACGGTGGATAGGAAGACGTCGGGGCGCATGAGCGCGGCCATGGAGGAGCTGACGGCGCCGAAGTCGTGGCCGACGATGCTGTGTACGGTTTGGTACCCGAGGCCGTACACTAGGCAAATTAGGTCCCGGACCAGGTTGGTGAAGGTGTAGTCGTTGAGGTCGACGTCCTGGAAATCCTGGTGCTGTGGCCAACCCTTGGTGCGTCCGTATCCTCGCTGATCCATGGCTACGCAATAATAACCTTCCTTGGCTATCGTTGGGATGACTTTGCGCCAGGAGTACGCGAGCTCGGGGTATCCATGGCAGAACAGCACAAGAGGTTTACCTGGTTCGCCAGATATTAAGACGTGGAAATTGAGGCCACATGATGCAGAGCAGTCGACATAGTCGGAGGTAATGCCCTCCGGTAGAGGAAGCTCAGGTAAAGCCTCAGCTTGTTGGTCTGGAGTATTACTCATATTGCTTAACTAGAAATAATGAGAATTAATATCCCTAATCAATTTATGTGTGCCTTTTATCTTAATTGCTTGGTTGGAATGAAGGCGTACACGAAGGAGTGAAACTATCCAGGCAGTCGGCAGGAATATAAGGCGTTGCGGATCGAAAATGTAGCCCCGCAAAAACTCCCGAGGTCTTTATGCATGTGTTGCGTCGGTGGTAAAACTAAATGAGAGGTTACGTCAGCAAGTAGCATTGAAGTTCATGATGATAATATCGGTATCACTTGAAAGGGAGACACAATAGCCTATATCCATGGATCATCCATCTGGTATATTCAACAAAAATCTCATGGTATTGGCGCTAGGTCCTACTGGTTTACCCTGAGATGGACTGTTAACGTGGGTCAAACTCGTCTTAGATGTATGAAAACATGATACATGAGAAAGGCAAATGCACGAAACGGATCCATGGATATCTCAACCCATCACGCGAACCGCTAGCAAGTGCAGGTATAGCATCGTAGTCTCGTCAAGCCAGGTGCCCTGTATGTGGTCCTGCTGGGTCTTTAGAGATCGGACACGCTCCACTCATCCCAACCCTTCTTCTCGCCGGGTAGTCGCACATCTTCCCACTCTTTTTTGGTGACATTATTCCACTCATCAACGGGGATCCAGCCGATGTAAGCTCTGTCGCCAAACCCTCCGATCCAGTAGATCTGGGTAACAACAAGCCTCACAAAGTGTGACTCGTGAATCTTGTTCCCCGGAAGCCAATACTTCGCGTCAGGGTGGGTATCTACAAAACACTTCGATATGGCTTTGGTCGACGCGGGGTCAATATCCTCGATGTAGCCGAGCAAGCTATATCGGGGTAGGTTCACGGCGCTGTAGGGGACGGTATCCTTGGGTTTGTCGTCCTGTCCAAACAGCCAGTCGAAGAAGGTGGATTTGATGCGCTTGTCGGGTGGGTACGGGGGCGTCCACTGCTGAGCTAGACTGATGTTGGAGCCACCCTTGACATTCTTGAAAGTGGTCTCGATGTTGATGGCTAGGAAAGTAGGGTTGCCATCCCCTTCGCAATCGGCTACGTACTCCAACAACCCGAGAGGCATGCCGGCGAGGCCATCGGGTTGGCGGCCACGGGACGCGTCCGGGAAGACGGTGGCAAGAGTTCCGAGCGGAGTAAGAGCTAGGATGCGCCGGCCGAGCACGGCAGATTCGTACGAGGTCGGAATTCGATACTCTGATGCGGAAATAGGAGGGTTCTCAAACATGTACTGCGGCTCCGAGGCAGAACTCGCTGCTGCCAGGGAGAAAATCAAGGGTAGGCCGCTAGATAGCTTCATGGTGAGACGTAGCACTGCACGTACGGACAGCCACCAAACCTAAACAATGGATCAGACGCGTGGGAGGTTGGGGGTTGGATGGTTGGTCAGCTATCAATAGATACGTTTCTGGAGTATCAGGCAGAATATGAGGGTTAGCAAGTTAGGTAGGAGGCTTGTAGCTTAGTATTAAATGCAGGTTCTTTTTGTCCTACGGCGTTTGGCGGTCAATTGTCAGTTCATCAAACACAGAAACGAAAGCTGCGAAGCCGGCGCTCGGAAGACAAACGATGCCATGTGAATGATGTATCAGGTGGAGACCCGTGGACCCATGAATCCATGAACCGCGGGTTTAAATCCATGCGGGTCTGGAACCTCCAGGGCCCGTCAGACTCCAGCTGTGGGACTCAACTTCAACGGGTTTAGTCATCTCGAGGTGCTGAGATGGAATACACATACTATGCAGTAGAGCTGTTTGTCAAGGTTCTGTCAGGGCTCGTGGCTATTGTTCATCCGATTCGAGTCATCAATATCTGTAGTGTCCAGCAACTGGACTGTCATTATGTTATAATAGGCCTAAGAGCGGTAAGGAGAAAAGATGAGACATCAATCCATCAAATTTCAACTCATGCAAGAAGGCAAAGAGGCTTGTCGCACGTATTTTGAGATGCATGTCTAGTACTGTACCCACACAAATCGCGACGACTACCCCCTTCTGCCCTCCTCTGACCCAGTAGACTCAAACGTGAACAGCCCGCTGCACGATTTATGGGAGGGGTCACACCCGATCGTTGCACTATCGTTGATGTCTACCCTGTAGCTGTATCAGCTGTGTCAATACAAAGGTACCTGGAATCTGGAATCACTAGTCCTATTTCGGAGACTAACCTTTTCCGACGAATAACCGCCAGATCTTGCATCGCTATTCCATTAATTCATCAGTGCATAAGAAATGTGTTCGGGTATTTACTTGATTGGTTGGAAAGAAAGTGAATCGCTAAATGAAAATGCTGCTGGTCTTATTTCGGACCAATCATATTTCAGAGCTGCGAATTTCCCAACAGGCCTATAGCAATAATCTTAGTGAACCCAAGCAGTTCATTGCGCTATCCAGAACCTAATATTCTAATATACGTGGTAAGAGATTGCGGTCTTTCGAAAGTTAGATAATGCTGGGCATTTTTCCCAGGACATTGTGCCAAGCATGAAATCACATGATAAGGGTTAGCTTAACCATTTTCGGTAAGTTTGACGAAGATTTGGTCCTCTTTATGACTCTTTCGCCGCTGATTTCAGGCTTTTCTCCAATCACTACAGAAAAGCCCTCGACCTTCTCCGTCCAAGCGCCAAGCACTTCGCATTCCATCCACCCTAAAACCACCCACTTCACCACCCACATCCACATCCAACCATCGATTTCTTTCCACTGCAATCCCCTCAAGAAATCTTCATCAAAACAACAATCCACATCGTCGCAAGTCAGATAACCAAACTCCGACAATATGGGAAAAGTTCACGGATCCCTCGCCCGTGCTGGCAAGGTCAAGTCTCAGACCCCCAAGGTATGTTAATTCGGTCCGCCATCAATCTAACATTCCGACGATTCCATTCTAGCGATGTGGAAGCGCGCGCTCGATTTCAACCATCGGTTTTAATCATCTACGGCTCTTTCACCAGAGATATTCGCAGTTTCCGACGCTCACCGAATCTCATATACCACGAACTGATCATTTACCACTCGGGGGGGAAAATCGATGGCAACATCTGGTCGCTTACGGTCATTCCTTCGACATCTCGAACACGCGCTTCCATCATCGAAATCGCAATCATTTCCCACGAATCTATCAAATAGGAAACCATCAAAGGGAACATTTCGCTGATATTGGTAATCCAATAGGTCGAGAAGCAAGAAAAGCCCAAGACCCCTAAGGGCCGTGCCAAGAAGCGTCTCACATACACCCGACGATTCGTCAACGTCACCCTGACCGGCGGCAAGCGCAAGGTATGCTTTCTTAAGATATTCATTGCCCTCCACGAACCGAGTGCTAACACCTACGCAGATGAACCCCAACCCTGGCTCGTAAGCCCCATCATAGCGCCCACCCTCTCAAGAGCAGCCGACGTTACGATTAAGAGGATCATGGAAGGCGTTGGACTGGTACCTAGACATATCAACACACACGTCCAACTTTAAACGCCCACCTCTACGACACATAACAGACAACCAACATCTTGCTCCCATCGCAATCGAAAGCAAAAAACATCGAACAGGAGACGAAACGGCAGTCGTGGATGCACATTAGGGTTTTTGCATCTTCATACGGGAGTCATGGGATTCATGGTTCTGGCTTGTTAATCACGCGCAAGCCCCTCGTCTGTACTTAGGCAGGTATTGCCCGGAAAGGCGGATACGCGGAAAACAGGGAACATAAATTGTCCTCTGCAACAAGTCTTTTTCTAACGTGATTGTGACTGTTTGGCTTGACTTTCGTGGACTCCCCTATCTTGAATCCTATGATCTAGCCTTTCCCTACCCGTGAACCTCTCCAACTTCGCTTCTCCAAACTCCTGTGGAATCTAATATCCCCACCTACAGATATCACTCCCATCTATATCCTACAACCAGTTGTGACTGAACCATACCTATAGTTTACATGGCTTACGCTTGTCACAGTAGACGGGATTCGGGGAATTTTGCTCCTACGGATGATCTATCCCTTCGCGGAGTCGGGTCGACTGATGACTATTAGAGTTCGACGCGTTCGACGCGTCCCCAATTACCCAGCGTGTGACTCCTCGCTACTTGCCATGACCATATACTTTAGCACCTGTGGAGTTGTCTTTATTTAATTTCTGCTCGGATGGCCGGGCAGCGTTACGGGATACACCCGAACTCGGTATTCAACATACGGGTCTGGGATTATGAGAAAATAGGACTCGCCGTGTTTTGGACTGGACATTACTGCGCAGCGTGAGATTTATACTTAATTTTGTACAAGGTTTTGGATTATGTTTGAATACGGCCGTGGATTAATGCTCCATCGGATTATCTACACACATCGCTGAAGCCTGCGGCGCCGAGTTTATCCACCGCCTACTTGATTCCCAGGGGAGGGTGATAGGGGAAGGCGTGGAGCTGCGGCTTGCGAGTACGGCGACTGGGTATAGTGACTGCGTTTATTCTTGGCCGGGTAAGCAGAATGGCTCAATATTATGAATGATGAACATTGCTAATTGCTTCTAATTTAACCTATCTCGCTATGAGAAGTTCTGGGATTAAGTCCTAACCCTTATTGGGGTACCACCTAGGAATTGAAAATCAAGGGGAGCCACTACGCCAAAGTCCAACGAAAACAGAAATCTACAAGCATTTGAATGGGCAACGACATGAAATTTAACTTGAGGAAGCGTACAATAAAACTGGGCATTGTGAAATTATCGAAAAAGAAATTCCAAGCTACATACAAAAACCAAAGTCCAAGAAGCAACCCCCAAACCAAGACCTGTGACCAAAGACCCGAAGCCGAAATCCCAACCAAGACCAACCACCCAGACCAACCATATTCCCGCGGTTTTGCAGTGCGTGAAAGACTCCTAGGAAGTTGAGGTGAGACGAGCAGTAGAGGGGAAGGTGGGGAGGGGGTGGTGAGGAAAGGAGTCAGGAAGAGGAGGGAGAGAGGGAAGAGAGGGAAGAGAGAAGGGAGATGAACTGGATGAGTGATTGTGGGGTTGGGGGGTGAGGAAGGAAAACCACCAGTGTGCTGACCAAGCACTGCAAAACCGCCTCGTGAAAGCCGAAAAAAGAAGCGCGTGGCGTCTAGCTTGAGAGCCAGTAGGCGAGACCAGCACCCACAGTAGCAGCAGCGACGGCGACACAAGCAAGAGACTTCCAGCCGAACCCCGCGCTCTGAGCAGGCTTCTCCACAGACTGTCGAGCTTCCAAGACCGGAGCCGATGGGAGCTGACGTTCAGTGTAGAAGCCCTGATAGGGAGCGGGGACGGCGGATGAAGAGAGCTGCAGTGCCGGCGCGGTGAAGTTGGCCTGCTGTAAAGAGTGGAAGTGCTGGTGGATAGGCGCAAAGTTGGTGGGCTCGGATCCGGATCCGACGATCGAGGGAGTGGACGCATCGGAGCTGGATGACGAGAGAGTGGATATGCTAGACATAGTTGGCTCTGCGGCGCGTCGCTCCCTTTCGCGGAGCCTTTCTTCCCTCTCGGTGAATATGGTGAAAAGCTTATCAGACCATGGGGTCTCGTCCATGACGACCCAAGAAGAGTCGTCAAATTCTGAGTCCATAGGCACGGACGCGTTAGGGCTGGGTGCAGAGGGAGCAGAACCACCTTTGGAATCATCGTTGCTGCTGTCGGCATAGAGCTGGAGCAGAGAGGTAAAGCCAGAGGGGTCTAAACGAATGGACGCCTCGACGATGGACGAAGAGGTGCTGGAAATAGGAGAGCATTTGCCAATTCCCCTCTCTTCGCAATACTTTCGGTGGTTCTCGCTGTCGATCCACATCTCGAGCAGGTGCGGAGGCCATGGGACGTCTGATAATTCGACCCAAGATGATGTATCCGAAGATCTTGAGCGAGCGGAGGTTCCAGAAGCAAACGACTCCGCGAAGTCAACTTGCTCGTAGCGAACGGTATCCGCAGTCACGTCATCGGGCGAGCGAGTAGAAGTGCTAGGGAAAGACCTAGGGGAAGGGGCCGGGGCTGGCTTCATGCTGAGAATTCTACGGACGAGGTCTCGAAGGTATGGAGGGAGATTAGCAATTGGATCATGAATCGGCCAGTCAGTAGTTTGGTACGACACATCCTCAATTTCCCGAGATGGAGAGCTCCAGTCGGACTAGGACCAGTTGTGGCGATCAATCTCGGGTTTGAACATGCGTGGTGACCAGTGAAGAGGTTGGTCGTTCAAGCTTGCATTCTTGAAAGGAGTAGAAGAAACAGTTGGTTTACGGGCGACGAGAGGTGTGGGTGACAACCCGACTACGGGCGAACGAGCAATGCGTTTGGACGGACTTGCTTCGGCTGTAGGTGAGGTGGTGACACGCTCGTTGGGTTGTTGATGTACCGGCGACTCGGTAGGGATCGGCTTCGCTGTAGCTGGGTCGGGGCGCTTACCACGTCGCGAAATGTTGACTTTACCCTTGAATATAACGTGGCCGAACTCATCGACGGGGATCCGGACGACACGCATGCCATCCCTCATACGCCTTGCTAGAAAGGAGTGAGCATGTCAATTGGCGTTGCGTGTGGCTACGCCGGTGATGGATGGATAGAGGATAGCAGCATCCGGAGATGAAGGAAGGACTACGAGGGAATGAGAAAAACTTTACTTACGACTGATGTGGTGAGGGCACCATTTCGCAGGAAGCAGTATTCTTACCCGCTGGCAAGGGCACGGGTCTTGAGGTTTGGAGAAACTAGAACGGAAATTAGCACACCCTTTACGTTTGGACGCACGAGTTTTCCTAGGAGCAGGGCTAGGAGACGAAGGATAAGGAGCATCATCAGGGCGTGATTCCCGTCTTCTTTCACGGGCACCCAGGGCAGTTAGAATAGGAGAGACAATAGGGGAAGGAGTAGGAGGAGTAGCGGGACAAGGGCCAATGGGGGTAAAGGGGGAGCGGATAGGAGTAGAGATAGGGGTACGAATTGGAGATGGGCTTTGGAGTGGGACGGAGCGGCTGTAGATTCCAGGCACTTGGGCAAGGCGCGGTTGGAGGGATGGATAAGGACGAGGAGAAGGATGGAGATGAGATTGAGGAAGAGGACGAGGGCGGAAAGGAGAGGGAGTAGAAGGAAAAGGGGGGAGAGTGTTGTGGGACCCAGTTAACCCACGACTCCGAAGAGCCGACAATTTGGTAGGTGTTGATGGAAGCATTGGAAATTTTGATGGGAAAGTAAGGTCGGATTTTGAAGATTGTGGAAGTTGTTGTTTTAGGAAAAGAGAGAGAGCAAGTCTGTCACGTCTAAGATTCGCGCTTTATACTCGCGTAGCAAAAGGTACGTACAAATTATCGTAATAGGCGAGGATAGCTGACTAATCACTGCTTTATAACATATTTGGTATCTGCATATACCGTTTTATTGTATTCTGCATACCTACCTAGACGCATACATGCATAAAAACACCGTATATAGGAATACCGTTATATGCGAACTTGACGAGGAGAATTGCCCTCGAGACCGATTGAGAAGTGACGTTGGGCAATTCAATTAGTAGAAAAATATGGTAGTCTTGCGAGTGATGGAAAGAATTGTCTCCTGGATTTCTGTGGCGGTTGGCCCCTTGGTGGTTGAGATATTGATGAAAGTGTTGCCTCGGTTGTCGTAGAGGCTGCGCTGGTAGGACTCGATGGCTGTGGATGGATTTTCTCATCATTTTAGGATGTAAGAGGTCATCATACGATGGAGAATTTTGGGTTTATCATCTATTATCATTAATATCAATATCTGGGGATGCAAGAGATGCGTGGAAAGCACCTACGCTTCGATGGCATTACCTTCGCGATGTACCTACCTCCTAGCCTCTGATACGACTTCCCTGGTTGCCTAGGAACTTGATGATAGCACGCAGAAAGGACAGCTACTTCTTCCCTGATTGTTCACTAATACGATGAGATAGATAACCGGTGTTTTTACGATTACCTAGAGATGATTAAGCCCATTGGATACCTTCATATCTCGATCTCTGTCCGTTCCAACATAACCTCCAAGCCTACCAATAGAGCGACAGCACGAACGATCGACAAGAACTTAACAACATCCCTAAGGAAGAACAGCCTATTAAAGATCCTTAAGTGTACCGGAGAACACTCCATCATGCCTCCACCGTTTTCCAGAGTCAGATAGCGACATACCGACCGAGGACCAACCGAGACGACGTCCGAGCCGCCCGTCCGGAGAGACGGCATAATTCGACACAGCCTAACTAATAACTCACCACACACCGATACTGCCGAGATGTTCGAAGGGAATTAGGTATTTCCTAGTAGCTACCTAGGTGACCTAGGTGAATTCAAACTACAGTTCGACTTAGAAGGCATCAATGCCAAGATCCATGCCCACAGCCAACCAACTACGACAGATCGTCCCACTCGCCAATAACCTCCACCTTGGCGTTCTCGTGCTGGCGTCTCTCGAACCGGGCCTCTGCCGCTTGTCGCATGACCTCCTCGGCATTCAGCTTATCCGCCGCGGCGGTCGCCGTTTCCTTGATCAAGAGGCGAACCGCGCCCATCAAAAGCTTGTACCATCCGTTATGCGGTCTGCAGCGCTTCTTATCGCACATGCCGCGGGTCGCCGCGTCACCGGGGAGGTCGGGGTCGAGCGGGGTGTCGAGCTTGCCGGCTTTGAAGGTGGCCTGGCCCTCGGGGGTCTCGAGCCACTCGCCGAACTGGTGGCGCACCGAGACGGTGTCGAGGCGCCAGTCGTAGCCGCAGCTGTCCTTGGTGAACTTTCCCGCCTCGATGGCGTGCTCGCGGCGGTGGTTGGCCCAGTCGATGAGCTGCATCATCTTCTTGTACTGCACGATCTCGTTGCCCAGAGCGAGGCGTTCGGCCGCCGAGCTCTTCAGAAACGCTTGCTCTTCGTCGCTAAGGACGCCCGGCTGGGTCGGGAGGCCGTTCGCCCAAAGACCCTCCATGTTGCCTAGGTGCGCGGGTCAGTCTGGAAACCTGGAAGAGACCACGAAGTATCAAGTGAAGGAGCAACGAGGATAAACATACCAAAGGGTGGATCGCCAAGTTTCCAGCCATCTTGCTTGGGAGTGCTTAGCAGTAGGCCAACAAAATCCTCCTGCGTCAGAACCTCAATAGCCTTCTCGGTGGCAGCTTTTGTGGGTAATGTGCTGATGATGAATGCCCACCAGGCCTCGCAGTGATCATCGCAGCAGAAGACACTCCTGTCCTTAGGGGTTTTCGTATAGAGGCGGGCGGCGTTCTTGCAGTTGGCTAGGGAGCACGTCTTCTTGTATTTGGTGTAGTTCCGTTTGCCGTCGGTACAGTTGGGGCAAACGAAACGCTCCACCAACCTCTCACCAACATCCTTGCTGAGATCAACGCACTCCCCGTGGAACCAGTCTTCACAGACGTCGCAACTTATCATCCACCTGTGGTCGTCTGGGCCGCGGCAGATGCAGTAAGGGCCATTATCGGTTTCATCGTCTGAGCTTTCCTCCTGCGCGCCGGTGGCGGGACCATTGGTGGCATTGCCTTTCTTCGAACCAGCCTTCGGTTTGGGGGCTTTACTCCTCTTAGGTCCTTTCTTGGCCGCGGTGCCTTTCTTTTTCGATGCGGGCTTCATCTTGCCAGATGTGGTTTGTGGTGATGTTGATTGATCTTGGTTCTCATCAAAATCTAGTTGGAACACTCTTTGGTCATAAAGTCCTGCTGGGTTTGTGTTTTGTTCATGCGCGTTGCCGTTGCTGTGGCCATCGGAGCCTTTGTTGGCCTGTCCGGTGCCGGTAGATAGGCCGGTGCCCACCATCTCGACGTCGTCGCTAGGAGTTGCATCCGTCATTATGCAACAACCTGTTGTGACAACAAACAATGTGACTGGTCAATCTGCCGTGTGCTAGCCCAGCCGAAGAACAACCAAGGAATTTTTCTTTTAAAAAAATGAAATGAATTGATCACTATTATATAGGATGCACGTCTTGATTAGACTTTTTCTTGATCTCACTCATTCATCAGGACTAAGACCGTAATTTGGTATTTCAGTTTTCAACCTGTTATAATTCAATTTGTGAGCGAAAACCGATATCATGCGAAACTGATTCTTGCCAAAATCAGTAGAGAATGAAAGAAATGAAGCAATCTTTGAAGGACATCGTGATGCATTCACGCTGTTAATTGATAACCAAGAACTTTGAATCTTGAAGCTTAAGGTCGTAGCCCTGGAGGTACCGAATATTTGCTGATTGAAGCGCTCCAGGCTGTATTGGGGGTTGGTACCTAGTAATGTATAGGTACCTAAGGTGCCTGGTGGCGCCTGCGAGAACCCATTCTTATCGTTATCGCGAAATTGTGAGGTATGTACCTAAGTATCTACGGAGGTACCTATAGGTACGTATCCAATTCAGGGGTAGGCTAACCCCCCCTTTTAAATCTCAGAGGCAAGAAAACAACAGCAGGCCTCATGTGAGGACAGACCATGAGGCATCTTGATGTCTTTAGATGTTATGCACATCAACTACCTTGAAATTGACCCTAGCCAAGTGGTCTCCAGACGTGGTGCCCTGAAAACTATCTTCAAGGAGATTGAAGAGATTGAACTCTACGGATCCGTACCCTTCCCAGGACGGCATCGGAACTCGACTAACCATTGAGGATGATTTGTACTAGGCAGGTTTTGACGGTAGAATGGTTCCATATGGGGCTTTCATCCTCCTACGCATGTTAGAGACTTACAGGTATTTAAGCCGGCGGAACGTCAACCTTGACAGCAAAATGGCCCAAATAACTGACATCGGTATCCAGATTCGGATATTCATAAAGGGGTACAATTTGGTTTACCACAGCTCAAAGCAACAATTGACTTCAGTCAACCCTCTTCCTCATTCAGAGATGCTGTTAAAGTTGTTTGAGCGCTTGAAACTAGATATAGCTGGATATATTCTCTCTGTTAGATTATGGGATGGGATGCGATTCTAGAAATACGATGTGTTGTGAATATCTAGACTTATGGTTAAAAGTTCTCAGTGGATGAAAAGAACGGCCGCTGTGTTGGTGTGGCGCTGTGCTCAGGAATAAAAGAAAAGAGAAAACGAGGAGGGACGGTCATATCTTTAATTCATAACCGAATAAGATATGGGTGTTTTATTTATCCCTTCCTTCCCCCCTTGCCTTCTTTTTCAAGCGAAGGTATGTTACACACTCGAGGGCTCCTTGTGTGACGGGCCTAGGGACTCTTTACTAATTACCTGGATATGCAGTATCTACCAACAGATCTCCTGGATTAATTGGCCCTCTCGTAATTGGTACTTGACAAGGTACCTGTTATTTCAAGGCCTGGTTGTCAGGGATCTAGCTGCAATATAGTCAGCTAGAACAAAGGAGAGCTACACATAAGTACGGCCCCTTCCGTAGAACTACATGAATTACGCCTCCTGCATAACAACAAAGGTGTTTCCCGCCTTCTAAGTCTTGTATCGTGATACTGGTAGCACAGCAGAAATATCGAGGGATTCCAAATAAACTCTAGATTCACTCTGTCCTACGATACTACTACTACGACTACACTCCCGCCATCCATTCATATTCATGAGAACCGCTCCATAATTTCACCATGGCCCGCCTACATATCATCCTCGGCGCCCTCTTCGCCTACTTAAGTGCATCAGTGCTTGGAACCACACCATCATCCCCCTCCCGCAATATACCCCGTCTATCTCCATCACCAGCCTTCCCAAGTCCAAAGATGCCGAGGAACGAGACAGCCAGCCCCAACCAGCCAGCATACTACGGGCCCTCCCAAACGGCGCTGCTGGTCATGGACTACCTGAACATGCTCGTGGACATGATGGCCGACGCAGAAAAGCAGACGCTCATCGACTCCGTCAACCTGCTTCTCGCGACGGCGCGCAAGAACAAAGTGCCCATCGTGCACTGCCTCATAGACTCCAGCATCGACCCCCCGCCCACGAGCAAGATATACGAGCAGTGGTTCGCGGTCGACAAGCCCGCACTCGCCGCCAACCCGGAGCTGGCCCAGGAGTACGCCGAGTTTGCCCCGCCGGCGAACACCACTAGCCGACTTGAGAGTATATCTCACAGACTTCCTGGGCCCAGGTCCGCCTTCATCAACAAGGACCTTTTGCCATTCTTACGCGAAGAGCTGGGCGTCAAGTCTCTGATCCTCGGCGGTATTGGAACCAGTGGCGTTGTACTGGGAACAGCCGTGCAGGGGACCGACGAAGACTTCATCGTCTCGGTGGTCGAGGAGGCTGTTTGGGATCCCACTGCACAAGTGAATCAAGATCTTCTCGACACTGTTTTCCCCGTCTCGGCTTGGGTTGTGTCCACAGACGATGCAGTCGGCTACATGGAGAAGGTTTGAGGAGAATGCAATGGTTATAACTAGGAGCTTCCTACCATGGGTACACGTCGCGGTATTGATTTAGACTATCATATACTGGCTAACTAGCTGACTGTTACGCCGGTAATACGATTTAAAAACTTCGTTATCCCAGTTTAAAAACCACCCCGAAGAGCCGGACGCAGGGGAGCAAGCTTTTTAATATAATTATTAATAGCAACTTCCCGGCCGTATATTGTGATCACCTTTTAATATATCTACCCGCCACACTTCTAGACGTGCCATTTTAGCCCCTGAAG
This sequence comes from Hypoxylon rickii, assembly GCA_902806535.1. Taxonomy (NCBI): domain Eukaryota; kingdom Fungi; phylum Ascomycota; class Sordariomycetes; order Xylariales; family Hypoxylaceae; genus Hypoxylon; species Hypoxylon rickii. Next base: position 227,444 of record CADCWY010000003.1, read on the forward strand.
TGAAGTTCGACCGGCGGTAGGTTTCAGAGACGCCGGGACCTCATAGCCTTCTTAGCATGACTGTTTTCGATGGATCCGGCATTGTCTTCGAGAAACAATCAGTCAATTGAACCGAACCGCTGCAGGGCTGACTCTCAAACTTACCATTTCCCCGAACGTGAGATCGGGATACCGTTCCGCGACGCCGTCCGGTAGCTTGATCTCATACTGCATCAGCACCTTCGACGTGATCATTTTGATCTCGTTGGCAGCGAAGAAGCGACCAGGGCAAGCGTGGCGGCCGTAGCCCCACGCCAAGCTCGAGGCGCTCGAGCTCACGAGCTGGCTGTCGGCCACCATGTCGTTTCTCTTGGAGCTGGCAGTGGTCGCGTTCTTGGCCTGGCGGATCTTGTAGAAGCGGAGAGGATCGAAAATATGGGGGTCTTCGAAGATTTCCGCATCACCACAGACAGGTGCGTTGGGCGCTTCTACGATGACGCCTGCTGGGAGTACTTGGCCATTGGAGAGTGTGATCGACTGCACCACTTTGCGCTGAAAAGTTGCTATGCATACGAAGCTCAGCATACTGTAACGGAACGGGATTGGAGTAGGGATGAGAGCTTTGCTTACTGGCTTGAAGTGGGTGGAACCGTAAAATCTCTTTAATGAAGCTGTCAAGCTTCTTCAAATCCTGCAGTCCTTGAGCAGTAAACTCACCACCGGTCTTGGCCAAGACCTCCCGAGCTTCGTCTCGCAGCATAGAAGCGATTTCAGGCTGTGCTGCCAGGGTGTAGAAGCTTGTCGCTTGGTCAGCCTCGCTCACTAGCCGCGACAACAAGACTGTTTACAGAAGTGTACTTACACATGCAATACTACCTGCGCCGTTGTATGGATAGCTGCCAAGGTCGCTCCTAGTTGCTTCTGGAAAAGGTCGTCGTCATCTTCGGTGCCCGCCTTCATTTGCTCCCTGATCAGCCAGTCCAGCATATTATCGGGCTTTTCCAGCGGGTTGGTTTTGGCTGCCAGCCTTTTAGCTTGGATTACGGGCAATAGCACCTCGTTTAATTCTCGCATCCGTCGGTACACTGCCCCGACAAAAAGTATCAGGGGCGTCGCGATATAGCGCAACCAGATGGGCAAAAAGCCAATGGATAAGACCGCCTTCATCACGTCAATGGTGAAGTTGATGGACGTAGCTAAGTACTGCTCATTTGAACAGAGCTCGGGTCCGATGAACAGACGGCCTGAAGCCTTGGCGATTATACGGAGCAGCTTGTCGTTGATCTTGACTTCAGTCCATAAGTAGGTCTGAGGAAGCTCGTCCTTAATGGCATGGTCCAAGACTGCCGATACGATGGGGTTTAATCGGGCTAGAAACAACAACCAACACCTTTAGTATCACGCGTCAAGATCGGTACAGGAATTCATAACTGACACAGAGATGGCGTAATGAAAGCCTTGGCGACATGGGGAAATTCCATCTTCTTGGAGTATATATCGACGTATTTAGTATGCATAAACTGCGAGTTTATTAGTCTAAAAGCACGACTTCTAACACTGACTGCAAATGTTACATCTTGAATTGCCGCCGTGAAGCTCAGCATATCTTCTGGCAGCTTGTTGAGCTCGGATAGGAACTTTGTTGCAACAACAACGCATGGTGATTCTATCATACGTCAGAGAACAGGAAGCCCATGTATGTGTAGTGCCGGCTTACCTCTAGCTGTTGTGATATGAAATATGCCATTCTTATACTATTTACTTCATCAGCCAACGCCAACATGCTCATTGACGGTCGGTAATAATGGTTACTCCCCACCTTTTGGTATCCTTCGGCATAGACCTTAGGTCCATTGGACATGAATTCCTTTCTTCTGGTCGATTCCCGCCCTTTCTTTCCTACCGATGGGATATGTTGAAGCAGGTCTGCTTTGCTATGGGCCTGTAAAGAAAGCACGAGAGCTATGAAGAGGGCAACAGTAGCTCCGAGAACCAGCCAACTGCTGAGCAGCTCCCACAACTGCTCTCTAGACGCTAGTTTTTCCATGAGGATGTTCGCGATGATTCTCCTTTGCTATAACCTAGTGATGTTGCCGTGCTCAAGTGTCAGATAAGGCGAGCATTAATGTCTCTGCGTTGCGCTTCTCTTGGCCGTGCATTCCGACAAGGAGATCCTGCGCATATAATATCGTAATGCAGTAGGAAAATGTGGAAGGGAGGAAAAGGGAGGAAGGTCTGACTACCTACTTGCATGGTCGGTGTCAGATACTTTCAGATCACGTGCACCCTTCTGTTTGCACACCCGTTTGCATGTGCCTTTGTATCTTCTACTTACTACGACTTCTTTTTCATCTGATAGTAGGCGTGGTTACAAGACCTTGTGCAGAAGGGCTGGCTATACCCTGTATGCTCGGGGCCTAACGTGCAGACTTTTGCAGGTGTCGGTATCACCCACCCATCGAGAGTCAGGTAGCCAAATGTTCGAATCTACATCGGGTAACATTAAGCCATCAAGGTGGTCCACTCCCGCAACGACAAATGTCAAGGGATGATTTCTAGATAAGACGATGTAGGGAGGTACCTCGCTATTCTTTGCCCAAGCCTCACGTCCTGAGCGTAGCATCAGGTGCCCATTTGGAAATCTATCACGAGTCAATATCAGACACCAAGCCGCGTTCGTATGAAAATAATACCTATTGAAAATTGTCTTTATATTAAATACGTATTATGATGACATCTAGCTAGACTCAGGCTACTCTACTATGGTAGATATTCAATGCTGAATCGTATCCCGGTCTATCCTTCTTTTACTCCAGGGGCAGCCTTTTCCGTCTTGGCCGTTGGTGGGACACCATCTTCAGCCATTACAGGAACAGGCGTAGTCGTGCTCTCCTGGAGACCAAACTCTGTCTCGTGGCTTTTACGTAGTTCGATGTGTTTTTCAAAAAAGGTAGCAAGAAAGCCCAAGCACGAGATACCGACAAATACCAGCCACACGACAGACAGGGACCTCTCGTACACCTCGATTACCTGACTTCTTGTTGGCTCGGGCAGATTCCTAACGCCGGAGTCTGCATCACCGCTGCCGGCGGCGAAAGCATATGCGCCACCGTCAGCGAGGATGGTTCGTAGGTTGGCATCATCGACTATATCTAAATTATGGTTGACCTGGCCGTTAAACACAATGGAAGACATGGTGACGCCCCAGACAAAACCCAGGGACCTCACGAATGCATACGTGCCTGTCGCAGTCGCCACGTACGATTCCGGCAAGGCTGCAAGCGTAGACGGCAGCGTTGCTGTGAAGATGAAGCCAGAGCCTCCGGACACAAGCACTTGATATCCGATCCAAGCCCCCGCGGTGGAGTAGGCGCGGAACGTGGAAAATAGACCAAGGCCGATGGCACTCAGGGAAAAGCCAGCCCAGTGCAAAGTCTTGTATCTGCCGGTCTTCGAGAGGATGGCCCCAGAAATGATACCAAAAGGAATGATGGCGAGAGCGAATGGCAGGTAATTCACGCCAGACTGGAGCGCCGAGGTACCCTTAACGCCTTGGAAGTAGACGGGTAGAAAGTAGTTGACAGCCTGGAGGGTAATAGATGCTAGGAAAATGAGGAAAAAGCTTGTAACCGATGTGCGGGATTTGAACAGATTGGGCGGCATACTAGGCTCGCGACAGAATCGAGAAGCTTGGTGAAAATGGAAGGCAATCCAGCCAGCAATACCCAGAATAATGGGCATTATTATGCGCCACGACGACCAAGGGTAGCCCTCAGTGCCGCCCATGATGAGGCCAAAGTAGAGCGAAACTAAGGACGGGACAAAGATGGCCGTTCCGGTGAAGTCGACACGGACAAGCGCGCTCTTCCAGGTCGGGCTTCGCGTATACTGTACGTTTAAGGCGAAGAATATCACAACGAAACTCACTGCTGAGATGGGGAGGTTGAGCCAGAAGATCCAGCGCCAATTCCTCTCAGCGAGAGCTCCACCGATAATGGGGCCGAGAGTAGACCCTATAGCGGCCCCCGACATGGTGATGCTGAGCCATGACCCGCGGGAGCGTGGAGGGATCAGGTCACAGATAATGATCTCCGGAAGGACAGTAATGCCAGCAGTCCCGAATCCCTGGATGACACGGCCGACGATCAGCATGGTCACGTTCGACGCGCCGCCCCCAATACCGCTTCCGAGGGCAAAAAGTGCGATCGCCACGAATAGGGGGTTGCGTCGGGCAAAGATGTTGGCGATCTGGCCGTAGAAAGGTAGAGGTACCGTCGTGGCGAAAAGGTAGGATTGCGCTACCCAGACGTATTGTCTGGCGCCGCCAATATCGCTGGCGATGGTCGGCAAGGAGGTAGTGATGATTGTTGAATCGAGACCTGAGGTCAAGGACAGAACCATGATAACAATAACGATGACCCAAATACGCCACGAGGCCTTGAACACTTCCTCTCCCACCGATTCGTCGGTTTCAGGCTTTTGGACGACGACATGGTTTTCGGGGGTGCTGTGCGCTCCTCCGTTCGGTCCGTCAGAGATGTTTTCTGAGTCGAAGGGAGAAATCACCGGAGAAATCACCAGAGATGACTGGGTTGCTGGTGTCGTTTGCATGGTGGCGACTATCGTGGCTAGGCCACGTAAGAGACGAGTTGCTTGGGGTAAAATATGAGGAAGGGATAGGCTACCTAGTAGGGAATGAGACTCGGGGTAGGTTTGTTAGAGATTCACACTTCATAACACGGAGCCTGGGTTCGTATTGCCTTTATCGAAACCCACGGGCTGCATTAAAAAGAAATATCAATAATTTACAAGTAGTAAACAGTAACAGTATAGTATCGATAGATTTATCCAACTTTTTGCGCATCCAACACCTTCCCGGCGTTTACTGTACACTATGCTTGCAAAAGGAGAAGCTGAGAGTTGGCTGAAATCATTGTATGTATACATTCGAAGCAGCACTGGGGAATTTCCCTGCGACCGCCCTTTGATCTATGGCTTAACGTGAAGCCATCCCTTGGTGAGCAATACGGAGGGAAGGGATATGAATTCCGGCCACGAGGGATAAGATGAAGAAGGACATACAAGGTACGTACTAGGTACGTACTAGGTACCTAGGCATGTATACATTGGTATGATATATATAGCCCCCTTTGTAAATCCAGATAAGTTACGCCCCCCCGCGCACCAACGAAGTTGTTTCCCGCTTTCTAGGTCTTGCATCGTGATACTCAGAGCTTTGCGACCCCAAAAACCGCACTACTCTTGCGCTCCCCGATCTCCCCGGTCTCTGGCTATCTCCAACTCCTTTTCACAACCTAGCAAACGCACGCGTCTGCCGTTGACTCATTCTTACGATTCATCATGTTCGAGCATTTCCGATTCCGGCATTTGCCCGCGCTCTTCACAGCCGCTGCCCAGTGCTGGGGCACCATCTGGCCCATCCTCAGCGGCAGCACCCGCAGCGTTATGCTGCATTACGGATTGGACAAGCGTGTTGCTGACGTACCCGAGACGTGGGTTGTTTGGCACGTTGGTAATGCGCGCACTGCCTGCCTTGGCATTCTCATGTTTATATTCTATTTCCAGCGCCACTACGATGTGCTGGATATCTTTTTGATCGTTAGCGGCGGGTACCTGGGGCTGGTCGACTGTTACCTCCTTTGGAGCCAAGGACTCGAGTCTATGGGGGTTTTTCGCCTGTTGAGCTCTTCGGTGTTTGCTGTCTTGGGGGCTGCTGGATTCACACAGGGTGCAAGGTCCTAGATCTGGGTGATCTGGGCGATCGACAAGAGGGCCTCGCCTTTCGTGGGTGGCTTTCTTGGCAGAGAAAGATTCCCAACACCAGCGTCGACGTCGACTACCTACTGAATTATATGATTGGACTGGGCGAGGGTGGAAATATGTACCGGCACTCTTCGACCAGCACTATGGGGGCCTGCCTCTGAGAAATGGTACGTCATCAGCACTTGTCAATGTAATAAATTCATGTCGTGCTCAAGGAAGCCCAGGAGTCAACATCACTAGTACCTAATTCAGTGTACCCATAAGTCTCGAGTCGTAACAGCTACCTATTAGCTACCTACCTAGGTAGGTAGGTATACGAATTCTAGGAAATATGATCAAGAGTTGTCCGCTTCACAAACCCTCGTCCTCTTATCGCCACCCCCCCCCCCCAATGGCTGAAGTCCTCTCATATAAACCAGCCAGCTCGTCACAGGCCGTCAGCGGCAAGCCTAGGGTTGCAGCTTGTCATAGGAGATGTACGATGGCGGAGGGAGAAGGGGTGTCGTCCGGAGCGGTACGAGTAAATGATCCGGGCAGACTTTGGGGACCAACCAGATCTCGAACTCGACAAGTCAGATCCATGGGCGGCTCAGCGATAGGTCAGCAATGGTTAAATAACGGCCTAACCTATACTCTGGGGCTATGTGTTGGTTGAATCGTTTGTTGATGGCTTTGTATAACCGGTAATCGGGTCGTTGCTCAGCCGTTGTTGACCTTCAGGCTGGGGGATGGTGCGTAAATCTAGAATGTTGCCAGTCCTGGTGTCAGACCTTTTTTCAGACGGGTAATAGAGCTCAGAAGGTAGACTATGTGGTGGTGGTATATAATCAATGCCTATAACGTAGTCGTGACGATCCTTTCAATTCCTCGAATATATGGGGTAGACCCAAGTCATAGGGGTGAGTTGCCCCAGCTTAGATTTTGAATGAATAATCTTCGTTAGATCATAGTGTTAGAGCGAGCCCCGACTGTATCGAGAAACCCGGGGACATGGGCTTGGTACGCTGAGAGCATGGTTCGTAGTGTCACTGCACTTGTTGGGTGTGTAAGCGGGCAAACTACCTTCGTCACCAGGGTATATGGCTGTTTGCACGAGACATATAGAAAACAATTCTTATCGTGATATAAATACTTGAAGTGTTTGTTGGAAACTCCTCTTATATCACAGTACCTAGGTACCTACTAGGTACTTATCCAAGTACCTAGTAGTATCTGATGATGTCTTTGGAGTCAGAGGTCTAATAAGGTGCGCTGCTCAGCAATCTACCGATTCACAGTCTCTCGCCCCAAGACCTCGTGTATTTATATTGCATCTACCGCCTCGCCTGAGCCGATGCTTTGACAACCCTTTTGATGGTTCAACCCGCATCGAAGGGAAGTTGCGCCATCGTCACCTCTTCTAATATCAACGGGAGTAGCTTTGCGTACGGACCATTGGCTCGCACCCCTGGATATCGTGGTTTATAATCCAGAGAACAGAATGGATTCCATGGCTTCACTCGGTCGAGCTCTTCTAGCAGGCCGTGGAAGGCAACAAGAAAAACGCGGACCTCAGCCAGAGGGACGGCAACGGGGTGAGCCGAGTTCACGAAACAATGCACGCTCACACATCTCGCAGCTGATGGCCGAGATGCGGAATGGATTCAAGAAAAACTACAAGGAACAGGAATTCCTACCTTGTGACCTGATCGAGCAGCTTGCAACCCCGGACAACGTCAACAAGATCCTCACGGAGGCGGGAATATCCAACGCGGATAGCATTTCCAACTTCATCCAGAAACACGCAAAAAAGCTCTTCCTAGTCGTGGTGCTGATGTCGGAGGCCGAAGGGAAGCTGTCGCTCCTTGCAGACCTCCAGCGGAGTGGGATCACCGACGCATGCCTGCCCATTAGATTCGAATACATAGAAAAACAGGTCTTCTGGTCCTCGCTTGAAGGGTGCGACAAGACGGAATCGCCTCTGCAGGGACCATGGGACCATGACGACGTAATTCTCGTAGGGTACCATCAATGGCGTTTCCTAGCACCGGTGTTCGACAGGAATACGCCTGTTTCCGTCTTCCACCCCGAACGAGTGTTGCCATTCGTCTTCGAGGAACCCAGGCCCGTTTTCCGAAGCACTGAAGTATCATGGGTGCAGATCCCGAAAGCGCATATCCTGTATTTGCCCCCGGTAAGTTGACCTGGCCTTGTTTATATCCAAACGGCTAGAGAGTCACTGATCTTCTCGTAGGTGGATCCGGCATCCGGGGTCGATGTTTTGCTCAAATGGAGCGGACGGGGGACGGACTTCGAGGCGCCCGCCGACATAACTGGAAACCGCCGTGTATTCCAATATCCCGAGTCATCACACTTCGTCCTACCCCTCGAGATGTACGAAAGGGATGACGAGCGGGCCTTCCTCTACCCGTGGCCGAGCGGCGGCAACCTAACAGACTACCTGGGGCAGTTTGATCGCTTCGCGAGAAAGGCCCACAGCGTCGGTTGGCTCCTCGAACAATTTCTCGGGATCTGTGCGGCTGTCCGGGACCTCCACGAGGCAGACATGGGACACGGTGATTTGCAACCCCAGGGCATATTCTGGTTTCGAGAGAACACAGACGATTACAGCGAAAACATGGGGAAGCTCCTGATCTCTGACCTCGGGTTTGAACCGGTCTACCAGAAAGCGAGATACCACCGGTTCCAGGGCGGGCCGTCCTTCACCGCGAAAAGGTCGTCCCGGTATGACGCACCAGAGATGGACGGAAAGAGTCACACCTTAAATGATAACCGGGCAAGGCAAAGCGACATCTGGTCCCTGGGGTGCATCCTCCTGGATTTGCTGGTGTGGCTCGTTTACGACAACAGCTGCTTGGCGACTTTTCAAGTCGCTTCCCCTCGCCTGTGGATGCACTTTTACGACTCAGGTCAGGAGGAATGTGTCGTCCGTCCCACGGTCAAGTCATGCATGGAGAGTATGATGAGCCACCCACAGCGCGAGTCATCATACAAGGAGCTCCTGCGCCTCGTGCAGGAAAAGCTCCTCGTCGTGGAGGTACAAGACAGCCCTGAGAGCGTGCCGGGTTTTCGTTGTAATGCCGAGACGCTGCATACGGAGGTGGCGCGTATTCTCAAGGAATGCCCTTTTGACCCCTGGCCAGTATCTCCTTGATTCGCTGGCCACGAAGGTCTCGACGATGACGGAGTGTCGGTAAGTGACGGGAGTGAGGGTTGAGGGTTGAGGGAAGCGAGACTAGTACGCCTGATTGGCGATGCTTCTAATCAGCAGGCGGCTGCCTATGTGTAACACATTACTTTGATATCAGATTATCCTTCTAAAAACTTAGCAGTGACTAATGTGTGTACACGTGGCCATTATTACATGAGTAGAGCACTTCTAGGCCTTCCCTTGAAATCCTCACGTCGGTTCGAGATCCGTGTTGTCCAATTCCACAGGTTGACTTGTAAGCAAGGGAGGGCCGGACCGGGAGCAGGGCGCTTGTTGTTAACGAAACTCTCGCACTACTCGTAATGTAAACATCACCATTATCCCTTGCTTCGCTAGAGAAGGGTTGTGTGACGTACGTCTCTTAACTGCTTAGCCTGCCTAGTAGTCTTACCTGAGAGGCGGCCAAATAGGGGGGAGAGGGAGGTGGGGCGAGAACTTTCGAGCCAGAGGCGCCAAGTCAGCGAATGAAGAAATCCCGAGAATTTCCCCTTACTTCCTGGTTACTAGATAGGTACCTACGTAGAACTCGGATTCTACATACAGCGGAATGCGAAAATTCCGGCAACCTTGGGGATTTTCGTACGTCAATCACTGGCGCTCTACGATAACCTTGCAAGTGGCTCACGCCCCTTGTAGCGTGCACATGCTGAGATTAGGGGCTTACCTCCTAAACTTTAGCGAAGAAGCCACTATGTTCTAGGGAGCTATCCACTGAAAAATTGAAACTTGGTGATTGCCCAGCTCTGTAACACCACCCTGGGCACACTGCCCAGGTGTGCCCAATGGAATCCATACCTACCTTGTACCTAGTAGGTTGCTAGATTTGGGGCCTTATAGTGCTCTGCTACCTGGGACTTAGGGGGATAGACGCTATACTAGGGGGGTATCTTAAACCATGGGCCTTGTTCAAAGAAGCATGGCTATAACACATTACCTACCCGTAGATAAATAGCACAAGTCACAGTCAATAAACCAGACGCAACATCTCGTTCAAGTTGATTAGGAGTGAGTAAATATCTGTCAGAGTAGCTATCCGGCAACACAAGGCCCTAATTCAAGGCAGCACCACAGAGCCGCCCAGATTATGCACGCCCAGTCCAGTCCGGACATGCACGTTGGTATAAAAGAGGATATCGACCGTGGTATCTCCCGCCCAAACGCCGTAGTCGTTATCTTTTGCATCATCCCGTAGCCCGGGCTCCATCTCCCGTCCCGGGTATTAAGTGTAAGTAAATATCAGTATAGGTTAAGAGGTAGGTAGTATATACAGCCCTCCACAGCGCTTTCTCGCTCATAAAGCATAATTCTCCGTATGCAAGAAGATCTCCTCGAGCTGGGGATCGCCCCAGATCTCCGCTTGGAGCCGGGCAACTGTGTTCGCAACGCCAACACGCATGCTGGGTGGGCCACAGACGAAGACAGCGGTGCGGCGACCCAAGATGCCGCGGCCGTCGGTGCCGCCCGTCGTCCACTCGCGCAACATATAACCCAGGTCCGGGCGGCCGTACTCGACGCTCCACCCACCGTCGATCTCGTGAGGCACCGGGAACGCGAACCGCATCAGGCTCTTCTGAAACTCTGTCGGCGTCTCCGGGAAACCGAAGTCGAAACCCGAGGGCGGCCCGAACGTCGAAGTCGGACGTGCCTGGCCTGCGCTCGGCAGGTTTGTCGTTCGTAGGTGTGCGAATTCTGGAGCGCGGATCACATCCTGCGGGGGTTCGTTTGAGGGGTCTTCGGCGCCAGGGGGTGGTGGGAATCGCCGTGGCGAGGGTGGTGCGTAGTTAAAGTGAGGCAGTTGATCCGGGCGAGTTTGAAGCGGTGGGAAGTGGAACTCTCGCTTAGGTTTGTCTTCGGGGAAACCGTTTGAAGGGGTTGGCGCCGCTTCTCCCTGGTCTTCGGTATCGCTATAACCCCGGCCTTCCAGCCTGCGAAGGGACTCCTCCTGGGCAGATAGGCGATTTGACGGTGGTGGGCCCTGGGGTGGGATGTGATGGTGCTGGAGGTGTTTCTGCTGTGGAAGAGCCGTGATTCTGTCTTCGTCTTCAGCTCGTAACTGGCGCTCGTAGTCCTGGTTGCCTTGTGCCTCGTCTCGAATCATCTGAGAAGTGCGCTTTGACGCAATGTCAGCCACGAAGCCATCCAATTTATCGTGGAACATATTGCTCAATGGTCTGGGTCTCCGCTCATGGGTATTGGGGAGTTGGGATTGTCTCTTAGCAGCGGTGACGAAGAACTTGCAAGTCACACTCTCTGGCGGCGCCGAGTCCCTGCAAATTCGTAGCTCTTCTCGGAACCAATCCATCGCCTCAAGTCGTTTGAGGGCCCAAACCACTACCACTTTCTTCGTAATAGCCTTGCCGTCACGCATTCGTTTGATTAAATTCAATAATTGCGACATCAAGGCCGTAACACCACTTCCACCGGCAATCAAGATGCACGTGTCAAATGCGGCTAGTTCCCGGCGCATGCCGCCGTAGGGTCCATCAAGATATGCTCGATATGTATGAAACGGACCTTTATCAATGGCCGTTTCTAAGACACGCCGGGTGAACCCGCCATATGGTTTGAACACGAGGATGCAATCTCGGTATTGCTCGCCGTATTCCGAAGGAAAATCCTCGCTGCAAAGCGAAGAGATGGTAAAAGGGTGATTGTCGAAAAACGAGATTCCAGGCATCCGTAAGTAGACGTACTGCCCTGGTTTCCACTTCATTTGGGTGGGGATGGTGATCTTGATGGCGTTCTCGGTCATGAGCGTAATGGCCGCCTCATCGCCCACCAAGAACGCCATGCGCCAAGGTTTGATCCAATTGAGCTTAAAGAGCCGAGCGATATTGCACAATACCCAGATAGCTATCGTAGCATATAAGTAATCCCAGGATGCCAAGTAGTTTTTGGTGTGCCAGAAGAGACAGCCAAGGTACACAAACCCAACAGGGATGTGAAGCGTAACAAAAACTTCATAGGCTGTCCTGCGGATGAAGGGAAGCGAGGCGACGCAGAGCCAAAGTAGCGGAACCAGACATGCAATACCCGTGCCATAGATGACGCCGCTTCCTTCGGGGAAGAGTCTCTCAAACACGTCCATACCACCGTCGTCCCAAACAGGCTGGATGTAAAAAGGAATTGTGTGTACGAGGACAAGGAACAAGCATAAGTATCCGGCCCATCTGTGAAATACATTAAGTCGCTCTGGCCCGATCCCCGTGATGAGTGTTAGTAAGTTAGCCTTCGTGCTCGTTGCGATGATCCAAGGCGTCATGGCTACCGCAATCATGCCCGACCGAATGGCCACAGGAGGGGAACCATACTGGATGCTATCCCAGTAGAGGGGCTGTTTGAGGAAGACGTATATCGAGACAAATGCGAGCGCGATGAAACCGACAAACAAAACAGCAAGCGACGAGAAGGTAAACCGGTGCTTTCGCCATGCGATATCAGGTATTGGGCGGTAGAACACCCATCGGAACAAGGCGAAGGTATCAAGAATAGGGCCGACAGCAGAAAAGTCGGATTTCGGTTTGAAGTCCCTCTTCTCTCCCGCTCCGCCTTCCTCGGGGAAGAATTGCCTGCCAGTCTGGCCGGTCTGCATGGCTGTCGCCATGGCGTACTCGGGATCGAGACTATACAAATCTCGGTAGTGTCGCTCGACCTCTTGCTTGTATATCGCCTGGCGGATCTTGTCTTGCCACCAATGCCATATTCGGACGAGCACCACCAACCCCATGAGCGCCAAACTGAAATATGTCCATCCCAAGCCATATTTTCCGGACTCTTTCCACGGGTCGACTGTATTCGCTTCCACCAAACCGGCAGGGCTTGTTGGTGTTAACGGGATGTCTATCCGTTTCGCAAGTTCTGAGAGTGACCTCGTCGCCCCCGTCATGACTGATCTTACTCCCACGGCCATGATCGAGGTCAATTGCTAAAAGTCGTTAACGGGGGTTTTAAATATCGCGCGATCGGTGGTCCGAAGTGCCGGCAAATCAAGACCACGAGTATCAGAAGGCTAGTAGAGCCTTAGAAGTTCGCGTCACTCTGATCTCCTGTCCGAGATACCCCCGCTTACTACATGGGCCGATGGATTGGCTGCCTTGGTATGTCGTACTAGAATTAATATCAGATCGGAACGAAAGGTCTGTCTTTGTCAGTCGCGATGAGGAATGCCCGATTCCCCAGCTACCGGATCAAAAGACACGTGAGAGAAGCAAGAGCAGCCATTGAATTAGATTGACGACGATCTGGCGACGACAAGGAGGGAATAGAGACCCGGACCGGCAGTAGAAGATGGGCTCCGGGGAGCGACCGGGTAGGTATATATCGGCGCAAGCTAGGGTCGCGCTGGAAGGGTGGGGAACTGGTTCCCTTTTTGCCAGGTACAACATACCATGTACGGCAAGGTTGTCAGTCTCGTCACACAGCTACCACATTCGGCTTGAGATCTCCTTGCATTATTGCCCAATAGGAGTTTTGAGAGATTGGCCTCGTGGGAAGCAGGCGGGGCCACGCCGATATGAATTACCAGGGTGTTCAAATCAGGAACGAGGGCCATAGTACGGATTCGTACATAGTATACGTACTAGGTAAGCAAGCACGGCGTGGTGTGGGTTGGTGTCGGTTGAGAAGCGAGACCCAGCGGCAGACCGTTCTTCGATATTGGCTGGCCCAGAATTGACATTGTTCCCCGCAGAACTTGCTGCAGGTCGCACGGAGTAAGCGTGGGCGCTAGAATGTGAAGACTGTTGGAGCCATCCGTGACATCCATGGACTGATGGCATAGCATGTCCATCGGTGGATGTCATAAGGGTCCCCGAACTACAGGAGTATGTATTGCCGTGCCGGCACGCTGGCAAGGACCCAGTGTTCTGTGCTAAGTTGCGCATATGCAGCGAGGTATGCATTCGCAGCATGCAGATCTACGGCTAAAAACGCATGGGGATGGACAAACGTAGAGTGAGCAAGTAGACGTGTCGACGATGGCCTTAAAACTCAGAAAAGCTTTGCTTAAGGCGGTCAGAGAGGTTGGAAGATATCAGATACCATCTAAGACAAATTTTCCGCCTCAATTGATACTCGTACAGGCATCGAAATTCTGGACGATGATCTATGCCTCGACTGTCTCGTTGGGGGTGTTACATCAAAATGCTTGTCCAACTTGACAAGCTCTTTTTCCAGGGCCCCCCATGGTTTTTGGAGGTTTTGGAGATAATAGCGCGATTCGGGCAATTCAAACTACCTAGTACTCTCCGAATGTCGAAATGGTAGACCGACGAGCGAGCGATTTACAGCGACTGGTCCCCTCGAGAACGACCAACTTGGTACGATGCCATGTTGGTACGATACCATTGACGACACCATCGAGGCGGACGATTTATGACCTAGTTACGGCCCAGTAAAGATTATCGAATAGGATGCAAAAGCTGCTGTATGTCCCCCGGAGCTCTTTTGATATGAACAGGGAAATCATCTCGGGTCTTGGGTCTTGGAAGGGCGAAGCGATGGGATTGGAGAAGAAAAAGGAATGAGTGGTAAGGCGCTTAACGGGAGATGCTGATTTGCCTAAACCGCCAACCCAGCACGACTCCCCCGACTCCCCCGACTCCACCCGCCCACGTTATGGATGTGCTATCCGGTACCATACTAACCGTGCTAACAGCACTGAGAATTACTGTACAGGCCTACCCTAGGGCATTTGAGCGGATTGGAGGTGAAATCAAGGTACCTAAAGAAGCCCTGGAGATAGTAACTGTCTGTGATAGTGTGATGGTGCAACCTGTTGCAGAAATGCGTTCCGAACTATTGGAAGAGAACGCGGCAAATTCGGGACAATTCGAAGGACATTTTGTATTTCATGTTTACTTCTAGGTCAGTCTTTTTATTCATCGAGATGCAATCATTCCGACGACGCCATTAAATTACACGCCCAAGTATTCTGGATTGGAATCATCAAGCTACATACCCAACGTTCGCCCACCCCCCCCTCCCCCAGTTCTGGTAATCTAAAGATGCATGGAAGCTCTAATTGGAAAACACCAATGGTCTATGCAATGCACGTAAGAACCCGCCTGGGCAGAGCCACCCATGCAACCTCGAAGGATTCACATTCGGTTGGTGCCTACATGCTATAGGTTCCAGAAGAAATAAAAAGCCTTGAAGGAACACCCGAGGAATAGGATCGGCTAACATATCGTCAGTAAGGACGAAAATAGAGAACTTCAGCTACATCCGCTTCTAACATTGTAGCTCTTGGTCATTACTCGGAGATACGTATTAGCTAAGTAGGCATCATCACAAGTTAGAATCATGGCCTTGCATACCAATTCATTGCTCGCCATTTAAGAGTTTAGGAACTTCCTGGGTTACTAGTTCATTGGTAATTTTTCAAATGAGGTTTTCAGTTTTTTTTCCTCTTTTCTTAGTTCTATTTACTGTGTAGTATCATGGCCTTTAGCCTGTAAACAAGGACCGCTACATGAATTTGTATTCCTCGCGCAACACCGATGTTGTTTCTGTCCCTTCGAGGTTTGCCTGGTGCATCATTGGTATCATTATTATCACCTGCGTGAGTGGCCGTGTAAGGTCTCGAATGGCGAGTATCCAATGCCTACCACAACGAATCGTGGGGCTTGAGGCTCGTCATCCCAATTCGAGGGTGCGGGTTGTGGTGTCATGGCTTTGTCAACGACATTTTGTGTTGTCAACAGCACCTGGATTGGTGGGGGTGCCATATTCCCACCCCCACCACCACACAAGACCCTGAAAGGGTTCAAGACCGCCCAAGGGGCAAGGGTAAAGATCTCGACCCTCTTGGGGGAGAATGATGTCATCATGGGTTAGGACGACGATGTGCGAGGAATCGTCCCCTCCCGGGAAGTTCCCCATCAGGCCTCCGATTGAGACGTGGCCGACCCTTCCCCGGTCTTGGCCTCAAAGACCCCATTTGAGGATCGTATACATGGCCCTCCATACGACCTCGGTGTGTCATTAGATAATTCTATGATCTTTGTGATCGACATTAAGTTTTCGTTCCACCAGGAGACGAGAGCGCAGACATTGATCAAGTTCATCGCCAGCTTTTCATTCTTGCTGTGAAGGGCTAGAGAGCACCTCAAGGCTTCCGCCCATAATCCCGATAATAAGCTTCGGTCTCTGCTGCCTCGGGGGAACATTCCCACCAAACCAGCCTCGTATGTGGAAGTGATGCCGTAATTGCTATGTTGTTTTTCGTCGTTTTTGTCATAGTCTTGCTTCGAATCCCGAATTGGACGGTTCCTCATCCACATCCTGGATCAGAGGGGGGGGGAAGAAAAGCCTTGGACCTCAAAGAGGAACAATGAAGGAGATGGAACGAGAAGAAACTGCGCGTGAGTCGCATTCCTTCTTAAATTCACCCAGCATTAAGCTGTGCAGGGGGGGGTTCCAACAACGTCACTAAGACAGAATGTTGAAAAGGATATAGTCGCTAGACTGCTCTATAAGGGGAGCTCCCGCAACCCCTGGGTAGATAAGGGAGTGATCCTATTTAGTAATAGAGCAGCCCAGCGGCCGACGAGGTTGTCGACACAATGGAGAGCGCCCCCATGTACCGGCGCAGACGACATTATGGAATTGGCGGGCGCTGCCAAGGCCTATACGGCCGAATGAATAGGTATGTAGCCTCCCATAGTCCTAGCATGCTAGGTACTAGGTAGTCCTAAGTTCCTCACGTAACAACGATGTTGTTTCTGCGCCTTCTCGGCTCTCCTTACGTTCGGCGCGTAGTTTGTGTGGGTAGGCAGCTTTGGTGCCCTAGCAGGGCTAAGCAGAACCGGTTTCTTGCCTTTCCCCGTGGCTTCTTCAGCCTTTTCCCCATCGGCTTCCTCATCATCCACGTCGCCAACCCACTCGGGGGTTCCGACTACATTTGTGACGAGCACATCTTCCATGCCACTCGTCATCGGGTCTTTGCCCTTGTCTTTGTGGACAATCTGGCCGTGGAACCAGATTATTGCCTGGTGTAGGTACACACAGGGGCCCGCTATCCCAAACCAAGCACTTCGAGTGTGGTTCTGGGATCCAGAGAGTTGTCACACGCCACCACTGCAGAGCCAATGACCCCCCCGTATACATTGGTCTACAATATAAGTAGTACCAAGTGCAATGTGAATACGGTAGTTCGGTTGTCAAGACAGTCAAATTGGTAAAACCAATGCCCTTGGAGATGCTGCATACTCTGGACGCTCCTTGGGTCATGTTTGGCAGGCTTATGACTCGCGAGGTTACTCGCCATAACGTCGCGTACATATATGACGTCGACGGATAAAATATTATGAGATAGTGATCTCTTGGGACAGCACCCTTCTCGTAGTCGACCCCCTTGGAGTCGACTCAGATATTGAGTTATACGCCCAAATAGCCAGCCCACTAGTTGATGGATTGCTATGCTTCTGAGTAGCATGGCAGTCGTTGTACAACGACGGTTATGCTTGTGGGATTGGTGACGTTGATTATGGTTGTCGAGGTTGCATTGTTGTAGAGAGTGCAGGAGGCCTTGTTGAGAGTGGGGGGTTGTGCCCGCGTCCAGGGGTGACGTGGATTATGCACCCGAGGCGATTCGGGGCAAAGATTGCCGTGCTGTGTCACCGGCGTCAACTTACTTCTAGTAAGATGAGTTGAGTCATTTCATGATATAGAGGCTATTTCTACGCCTCCTAGGTTCGCCTCGTGGGAGAGGATCCTATGATGTTGGCGAGAGTGGCGAATTTATCTCTTCAGTGTCTCTTCGGTGTCGACCCCAGGGATGGACACAGAAATAGAGCCCATGAGTGAATCTCAGACTGTAAGAAAGCCTTCTCGAGGGAGATTATCATGAGCTAATCCGGCACTGTGGTTTTTGATAGTCATATGAAGACCGTCGCCACCACCAGCCACCAGCGACTGTCAGGGCTAGGGCCGGCTAGACAAAGACGGCTACATGTATATGTAGCCTCCCATAGCCGTAGCCCAGCCTTGGGTTCCTCGCGCAACAACGATGTTGTTTCTGCGTCTTCTAGGTCTGCCTCGTGACAGCGACTGCTTTGACCACGTCAAAGGTAGGTCGGCAAAGATGGATTGTGGCCATCTTCAGGTGGCCGACTTGTTCGCTCATAGCTGTATCCGAACACTTGATGCATCAAGACCGAACAGACGCACCGGTCAGACCGTGCGCAATTCCTGGCCGTGTGTGTACGACCTTACCAACGATAAAAATCGTCATCCATCGTTGGGAGCTTGTAAAACTAGATCCGCATAGCCCCCGTCGATGTTGGGAGGCGGCTGCGGCTAGGACTAGACTTTTAGTTCTGAAACATTAACACCATAGCCAATCCAGAAAGGATTGTTCCAGCGGCGTTGTGGGTGTGGGCAAATGTCATCCAAGGCTCAATGAGAAGGATAGTCTCGACAAACTAGCATCCCAAGTAATTAGCGATTTGCGTATGTTAAGATCCAACCTTAGAGAGGCTCCTTCTTTTGGCCCTGCATGTATTTACGCCAGGCGAAAGGGATTTGTTGTGATTAAAGATTAAATACGACAAATATTCCCCGACAATAGGAGAATGGATAAGTAATGCATTCGGAGAAGGGAGTAATAATAAAAGAATACTTACGGGACACGCCAAGAGATATAGTCCACGGGAGGACACAGCATAGTTTGGTGGCAGTAGGCCAACTGAGCTACGACATGTGAATATTAGCCAACAGTGTCGTTCGAACAGCAACAATAAGCCACTGGAATGACATGCCAACAAAAGTAGAATGGCGGGATGAGGAGAACGGCAAGGGGAGAAGAAGAAACATTGCTGATGGAGATCATGGTTGCCAAAGTGCGCCAATAAACAGACTTGATGTAAATGCGAAAAAGGCGACGAACGTAAAGGTGAATGAACAACGAAAGTAAACTCACTAGTAAATGGTAGGCCTTTTCGCCTTAGTGGGACGCGTCTTCGACGGGCAGTCGAAAAGATGCTTGACGCGTAGGCGTGAAGTCAGGTTGATGGATGGGGGCATTTGGGGGGGATAGGATGTTGTGTTAGCAGTAGATGCTCAGGTGTTGGGGTGAATAGATAAATCATGAATGGAGTAAGGTTGAAAAGTCGACGTTGGATACCTGCTTCATGTGAAGGAGGACGAAGAAAGATTTGAAGTTGATGTAATGTTAATGGGGATAATGTACTAGGTAGGTAAGTTGGTGGGTAGATGTGTGCCGATGCAGGATGGTGGCAGTTTGAGGTCAATGCAACCTACTAAGGTACACCGAGTCACGTCACCCACCATCTAAAAAAAGCAAAGGCACGTTAGCAACCACGCGTCGAAAGGCTCAAAACGAGGTACCTCAGTACGGGGGTACGAGGATACAAAGTACAAGATATGAGATAGATATTTCTTACCAGCCCATTGCTGACCCTCGCATGTTGAAGATGCAAACGGTTGACTTTTGAAATTGATGTTGCCGCAAAACTCCGATGGCCTTAATGCTGTAGTTGGTGGAATCATGAATATGTGCTATCAGAGAATGCGATCGAACGAGCCTGTCGAGTTTGTCCTGGGATACCATCTTAGAATCGACATGATACCTACTGCGTAGATAAAAATAAGTCTTATTCACAACAAGGAAGCTTGGAAATCCTAGGAGAGAAAATCTACTTACCTCAATATATGGTATCGCAAGGAGGGAGGTGGTGGCCAGTATCCTCTTTCAAGGCTCCTAGGTAAATGGTTTGTAAACGGAGACCGAAGAGAACTTTGTGATGATATGTCGTTAGAAGTACATGTGTAGGAAAGGTAGGGTATGCAGGTGGATCAATAGGGACGGGCACACTTGGGTTATTGCCTGGGGGGGTTCATGAAATCGACAGTGTTGACAAAAGCTAAGGCACAGCTTGCAGGTTGATGAAGAAAAATATTAATAGGTCTGCGTGTCCAGGAGGTGAGCCCAAAAATGGGAATTCACTGATGATACGCTGACCTTGGGATGTAGATGTGTGAATATGGGGGCACGCGTGTGTTGAGGGATGAAGACATACCGATGATGAAGTTATGGTAACCAAATCAAAATACCTCCTAGGTACACCAAGTCTAATGCCGCCCATATGATTCTTGGAAATAGGCGGCATATATGCTGCAGTGCTGTAAATATCTAACGTTCGATCGAGCGAGGAGCAGGGGATATTGGAAATTTATCTGTCAGTTGTAGTGTTTGGGAATCTTTCTGAGGATTAAAAGTCGTCAAGGAACATAGAAGTCGAGGAATGAACCCCAAAATGTAGGAACGTAAGTACTAGGTATTCAACAGCCTGGTGGCGGGTGGTCAAAGAGAGTGGTAGGCGACGACTGGAGAAGATTGACATCCATGGATTGGTGGCAACTGGACACTACCTGTATGTACCTAGTACCTACAGAGGTACCTAATATCAAACTGGTACTAAGAAATCCGAAATACATCATGATAGAACCATTGTTACTATGATGTACCTAACTACTAGGTACTAGGTAGCAGTCAGGTACACTAATGGTTGCGTGCACGATATACACGATGTGGCATATTGTGGAGCAACCTGAGGGCATGAGTCCATGGTCCTAAGAAGCTCGTCCGTCGTTGATGGAACACACGACACGCAAGATGTAGGGGGAAAATAGGTACCTAGGTAGATAGGTAGGTATAGTTTTCATCTATAAAAATAGTCAGTTAAGGGGTTTTGCAGTGGTTAGTGAAGGAAAGCCATAAGTACTTTCGTCAGGAGCTAGGAACGTAGCACTGATGTTTGAATTCGAGGAGTTACCTAGATACATACCTCAGTGTATTACGAAGTTCTTACTATTCACTCCGTGTAATAAAATACCTACAGTTCTAAGGCTATGATACCCTTTTAGCCCTTATCAAGTTGCTCCCGTGGAATCCACTCGTAAGAACCCCTTCATATTGTACGATGTGTGAATCGTCTCTAACGCAATATTTGATCGACGCTTGTCAAGATTTGATCCCTTTTGCACTTTATATATGGATATAATTGGGATTTCAGGGCATGTCCGTCAACGTCGGGTATGGGCAATTCCCATGTTAGCCCACGTGGTTCGTCACTGGACAGTTCCCAAAAGAATCTCCTATGAGTTTTCCTAACACAGTACCACTGATCAACTTCGGTTTTGTGCTTGTACTGAGGGGCTTCTCTAATGACGACGACTCTAGTGATTAGTAAAGGAATAGAATAGACAGAGGTTCGATTCAAAGTCATGATTACTAACTGTGCTGCTTGATAATCACCTAGTATCGCTCGCTATCACTTGACGCTATTCCCTAATATCTTTAGCAGATATGCTACCACGCAGGGTTAGGATCCAGCCACTTAGGCCCCCCGTTGAGTGCTCAACAACCAGAGTTTCAGGATATATTTTTCCGTTTACAATATTGCACAGTGGTTTAATTACCTAGTATCTTGCTGCTGTTCTTATGTGATCATTCTTTTTTCATATCAGGCCTTATCGACTACGTGTCAGTTGTTTATTAGTGGTGGACCCCCTATTTTAGCAATAGGTGTGAATGGTTTCCCCTGAAAATCAATCTGACATAAGCCACCTAAAACTTGGGTATTTGTTCCCGAAGAGGAAAATGGTGTTGTCCTTGGTTTAGTCAGCTTCGGGAGGGAATAGATTTGTATAAAAAACTATAAGTATGCGGACATTGGTATTGGGAATCGTTGTCAGAGTTGTGATCCAAGTTATAGTTTAAAGAAATCCTAGGAGAATCCCCAAGTGCCCCCCGATATCATGAGTTTTGTTCCCACCACCCCTACGGAAGTTCAAGCATGGCTTCACAAGGTGAGATGAGTCTTTTGTGCCTGGATTTTATCAAGTGCTAATAGATTAGTTCCACGCAATCAACGATTCCCTCGACGTATCCAGTTTAGGGGATCTATACGCCAAGGAGGCAAAGGTGCAATTTGGAAACATGCCCCTTATCAACGGACTGGACGAAGTCCGCAACTACTTCGGTACGAGCTGGGCGAGACTAGAGACAATGCACCATGAGGTGGAAAGCTTTGGTAGGCAAGAACCATTTCATCAGATATTTTCACGATATTCGGCGCTGACGATTGTGTTGTGAATGTGGCATAGACATCATCGAAAACAGGATCTACCAGTCATGCCACATAACGTGGCAGGTGAAGGAAGACCCCGAGAGAGAAAGGATTGTAATTCCAGCGTTTGCTGTCGTCCACTTAACGACATCTGGAGAGGAAAAGGGGCTTATCGACTATGCAGCATTCTACATGGACGGTGCTCCATTATTTAAGGCGATTCAAAGATCTCAGCATTCGATGGAAACATGATGAATCGAACTTTAGGAATACCTATAATTCTGGACCCCAGGTTGCAATTGGAACCTTACCGGGTTATAGATCTTATCTTATCTTATCATTAGTGTCCTATCAATTGCGTACTGTGTAGATCAAATCCAACCTTCAATTCTAGGCCCCACAAGACTATGCTGAGCTCCATTTTCTATTTTCAACTCTTTTCAAAACAGTCACTTCAATCCCGTTGTTGTTGGCCATGATCCGTGACAGCCACCAACGAATAGCAAGGCGCCAACTCCAACAATTACTTTGAATAATCTCCAGGGCTGTGCCGTCAATCCAGGATGGCTGCGTCAAACTCCTTGACGCTCTCCAGCGCTACCTTCGCAAAGCTCTCACCTCATCCATACCTCCTTGCAAACCTCCAGCCCGAAGACCCATCCATACCATCCTCCCGTACAAATGGCCGCCAACCACGGCAAACCCGTCCTTATAACGTCAACACATCCTCCCTAACACACGCTCACGGTAGCGCTGTGGTACGTTCTGGCGACACGACTGTTATATGCGGCGTGCGCGGCGAGACCCTCCTTACCTCCCAGATCCCCAACTACCGACCTCCACAATCCGACAACAGCATCAGTAGCGTCGATGAGCTCCGAGATTACGACCTTCTCGTCCCGAACGTAGAGCTAGCTACGGGATGTGCACCCAACTTCTTACCGGGAGTTCCTCCTACAACGCTTGCCCAGACCTTGAGCACACGACTCTTTTCCCTGCTACATAGCTCGAAGCTCTTGAATGCCGAGAACTTGCGAATATATCATGACAAAATCTCAACACGAACCGAGGGAGGTATAGAAGGATATGAGGGCGATGACGGTGAAGAAACCAAGGAAGTCAAGGCCTACTGGGTGCTGTACATCGACGTACTGTTCATCTCTTTCGATGGAAACCCCTTCGACGTGGCCTGGGCGGCCATCCTGGCCGCCCTACGGGATACCAAACTTCCCCTTGCCTACTGGGACGTAGATCGCGAGATGGTGCTATGTTCCCGACCGAGCCCCGAAAAGAAGCCCCAGCCTATAAGCATACGAGGACTACCGGTGGCTTGCACGGCAGCGGTATTCACGGCCAAGGAGCGACAGAAGAAGGGCCATGGCCAATTCTGGATACTCGCAGATCCAGACCGGCTTGAGGAGAGCCTATGCGATGAAACAGTGACGATGGTGGTTGACAAGACCCAGGGGGAGACCAAGATCCTGTCGATATCGAAAAGTGGTGGAACAGTCGTCGGGCCCGCGATCATGAAGGAATTCGCGAATGTGGCTGCGGCCCGATGGGAGGAATTCCGTGCTATCTTGAAATAGAGGTCACCCATGATACCCGAATTAATGTGCAATGAAAAAAAGTCACTCGAATAATATCGTGAGATCGTTTTCTCCCACTTCTATTTTTCCCAGTTTGTTTCTGGTTTACGTAACGCTGATAGCGATGCCCATATGCGAATCAATTCGCGACCTGACCTCTTCACCCTCTCTGAAAGGTACAGTCAGTATCACTAGCTTCGGGCTCAACTTCACATTCACGATTGCCTCTGTCATTACCTTCTCGTTTCCTCGGTGGGCGTCGCAGTCTTAGACACGAGATGCCCTTTCGTCTGCTGAGATTTCATGCTTCCTCCCCTGCCGGGGCTGGCTATTGATACTGTCACCCGGAATTGCTCACTGAGCTAATCTGACATGAACCTTCCAAACAATAAAGACAATGATATCCGGGGTACGACGGTGTTTTATTATATGCCAATACAGCGGCCGGTTATCCCACGCACTATACGAGCTAGGCTAAACTGCACGCCTGCTAACTCCTACGGTATCTATCATATCAATCCAACGTGCCATTATTGCTATCGAACTATCATATCCGGCGCTGGGTTGGTATCTAAGGTGCACCGCACCTACCAACAGCATCGCCCGTCCTGCATCTCCAGCGCTCCCAGACACGGTACCTAAAACCCTACCTGAGGCGGCAAAGACGCATTGTACCGGACGCTCTCCGTATTGAGCCGGCCCTCCAGGTGCTCGTAGAAGATCTCGAGGTCAGCCGGGGTGCGAATGTTCGCAGCCCACTGCTGCAAGTACGCGGTGGTCTGGGGGTCGGTGGGCGGGGCGCCGGTGACCTGGGTCTGGTAAGCCAGGTGGGCCTCGTTATCGAGGAGCGCGAAGTCAGCGACGCGGCGAACGACGGCGGCGGCCCAGTCGCGGCCGGTGATGATGGCGATGGTGCTGCACACCTCCCTGAGGTCGAGGCGGGCGCGGCGCGCGTCGATGGTCTCGACCACGTCGTCCCACAGCGAGGCGCCCGCCGTCCGCGGGTCGTAGTCGACGTCCGGCGCCAGCCGCCCCGCCAGCCCCAGCTCCACCAGAAGGTGCACCAGGACGGTCTGCGAGAACAGGCTCTCCGGCAGGTGCTGCATGGCCAGCACGGCGCAGGTCGCGCCGGTGTGGCTGCGCACGCGGCACTCCGTGCACGTGAGAATCACCGGCTGAGGGGTTCCCTCGTACGTCGCCTCAAACCGGAAGATGGCGTCTGCCACAGGGTCCTGCTCGGTGGGCTGCTGGCAGCGCGCGCAGGCGGTCGGGACGGTGGCAGACATGGTGCGAGGGGAGGGGTACGATATAGACACGATAGGAAGAGAGGCAAGTTTCAGGACCAGCGAGAAACAGTGCCTTCAAGGATGGTATTCTCGAGGAGCTGATGGGCTTGCAGGCTGGGTGGCTTCGCAGGAGATGGGCCGAGCTTATTAAAGGGGTTGGCAGAACAATAGTCCTTGCACTGACAATGGGCTTTGTCGCTTGAGCTAGAGTCCTGGAAGGAATAGGGTGGTAGATGACAATCAAGATCCAGGTAAAGACGCCCTTCCATGATGAATATATGCTATTGTTGCTACTTTTGTTGCCATCAAAGACGCGACAAAGAAGACATAGGCAACCAACTTAGGTAATCTTTACGCCCAGTTGTCTGGACAAGAAGTCGACCAGACTTTCCTTTGGCTGATTCTGAGAATTGATGACAATTGATCCTTTTGGGTGAGCAGCCTATTAGGATAGTCAGGCACCTGAGTTGAATACCACAAACATCGATGACTTACATCCAACAACCATCTTGATTAACAGTGAACACTAGGTAGGTAGGTATGTATCTATATTCGTTAGTCGTCTAAACCGACGATTCAACAGAACTCCATGCAGCAGTCAAACAGATAGTCATAGACGTTAAGATGTAGCCAATGTCTAAATTCGAGGTTATCGAAGCAAGTAATTTTCCTATTGCTGATATTTCCTACTTATATCGTACATATATATAATACATAGGTACTAATATGCTTGTTATCGAGATCCACCCAATCTCCAAGCCTTCAGGGGTAGGCTTTGTAATATCAGAACCTTCTTCCTGATATACATGGTGAAAGTCAACAGTCCCACGAGGACACACAGGACGTTGACGATGTAAAACCCGTCGTGGAGAATTTCGCAGGTTCCACCGCCGTGCTCGCAACGTTCCCTCTCGGCTTGTACGGCGCATGAGAATCCCTGCGTCACAAGCGGTCCCTTCAATGCTGAGCTGTCAAGCTTCTCCGTCGGAGGGTGGCATGTGGCTTGGGTGAATGCATCTACGAGCTGTAGGACGAAGTACTTAGGGAAAGTACCTCCCAGATTGGAGACCCTACGATGGATGTTAGCTATTAGAGGCCAAATATTGCAATATCGCTAGGGTGAAACTTACGTTGCGAGGAGCGTCATATAAGTACCGCCGATCACGGGGTCGGCAACCCGAGCGTGGAAAGCAGAAACCGCGACGAACATGACGGTCGAGGTGAATGTCGAGAATACGTGCTCGCCAATAACAAGGAGGAGGTACCAGGGCTGGACACCGTTGACCGGGAAAATAGTTACAGTGAACTGAGCGAAAACCGCGGCGATCAGACGACCCACGAATCCCCAGCACCATAGGCGCATAGGAGTATACTCCTGGGACCACTTTCCGGCGTAGTACCCCAAGCCGATCTCGAACGGGAAGTCGATTAACACCGTCAACGCCATGTTCTCCTTGCCGAAGCCCTTTTCTAGCAACTTCAAGTTTGTAACCCCATCGTTGGCCAGGAAACCGATCTTGGAAATGAGATGGACGATGATGATGGTCTGAATGTTTTTCAGCTTTAGGACATCCCACATGATCTTGTAAACGTCCCAGATGCCATCCTCGTTCCTCGTCTTCTCTTCCTTTTTTAGAAGCGCAAGCCCGATGGTGATTGCGATGTAGGCCCAGCCCCAGAATGTCAAATAACCGCCCAGGCTTAGTAAGCCTTCCTCTGAAGGGACAGACCGAAAGTAGCGATTGGCAAAATCATTAGAGTTGAAAGCGAGGAAAACGGTGTAAGATAAGAACTGGCCGGCGGTTAGACCAACCGTCTGTGCGGTCGAAGCGTACGACACGTTTCCGGGGGTAAGCAAGGTCAGGGCCCATCCGTCCACCGCAATATCCTGCGTGGCGCACATGAAGACGAGGAAGAACCACCAGCCAGTAAAGTTCCAAACGCTTGGGCCGCCTGGTTTTCCCGTCGTAGACATCAAATCCTCGATGATAGATCCCAGGTATAGCATACCAAAGCCGGACATTAGCTGAATGGGGAGAATCCAGCTCTTTCGCCTGCCAACCTTGGGGCTCCATACCGCGTCCACTATCGGACTCCAGAATAGCTTCAGAGAGTATGGGTATGACGCCAAACTGAAGACGCCGATCTCGCTAAACGACAAGTGTTCCTTGAGGAGAAAAGGGACCGAACCCGAGGCAAGTCCCATAGGGACGCCTTGTAAGAAGTATAGTAGCACAAGTAACAGGAAATTCCTCTGGTCTTGTACCGGAAGCTCCCAGAAGCCATGGTTGTTCGGAGCGGGCGTTTTCGGGACTTCGTCATCGAGGGTGAAGGACTCTCGGGCCATAAGGTTTGCCGTAACCTGACCGGATTCTTGGGGTGCGGCGTTCTTGCGCCGTAATTCCATGTTATTCATATCGCCGTTCGAGTGACCATTTACGCGGCCGCTCGTCGAGACCGTGAGCTTGCCTCGTTTTTGAGATTTCGACCGAGTTTCGACACCCATTCGTACTTCTGTGCGAGAGTATAGGGAGGAGGGTAGTGGTGGTGGCGCGAGGGTATGGTGACTAAGGTTTTCGTCGGAACGTAGAAGACAAGATAGAATCGAAAGACTCAGGATTCAAGAGAGTATGTCAGATGTCGGTCTTGTATATAATACACACGAAGAGGAATTCGGTATTGGGTCTGTCCAATAGCTTCAAGCAGTAGAAGAATGGTCAATGGTGATAATGATAATAGGTAGCAATAGCAACAGCAACCGTGGCCTTTATGAATCAGCCTCAAAACGTGGCAAAGTGGATCCAAGAATTGGAATAGTAAAAGGAATGAGTGATTTGGAAGGGAGAGAGACAAATGAGAAATTCTCAAAAGTAGAAAATTGACGATTCCTTCTTCTTTTTCTTCTTCTTTAGTCCATCGTGGCTAAATACGGACTGCTGCTTCTTGGAGGCACAGAAGCAGTGGACGTGTTCGAAAAGTTCGAATGGAACCTTGGGATTTTGGATCCTAGACGAGTACCCGGGGATTCTTTCTAGTTCGTCCAATGGCAATGAAGAAAACCCTTAGTCTGTTGATGAGTAAGCTTCACGTCTCTCATTTGATTGGATCAAACACCTGTGCCATACTTGCGTACCTACAGGAACCCCCACCAAGATTCATCCATGGATCTAGATCTCCCCACCTAGACGGACACCCGTACCCTGAGGTTCGTTATCGCTCCTCTTATCGTAACAGATCAACGCGCATCTTTCGCGTCATCAAAGAACATGAAAGCTTGGGAGCTTCATGTCATTGTAAACAATCGTGCCATTTCCCTCAATTCATCCAGCAGGCGTCTTTTCATCAATTCAGTGGGGTTCAATAACCAAAATGAGTATGAATACCGAAGAAATCCAATCGTCAGATCTGTCCGTTGAGGATAGGCTGGACAATGAGATTGCGAATCTAAGAGCTCAAGGTAAAGTACCATCATCTAAGTATCATTTATATATAAAGGCAAGACGAAGCGCTGACTTGCTCCAGTGGAATCGTTGAAACGAGACCTAAAACTGCAGACTGCCACTCTGTTGACGGCAGACTCGACCCGCCAGTTGCTGCAGCCCGATAGCTCAAGAAAAAAGGGGCAGCCACCGCCAAGCAATGACACTAGGTCGCAAGAATTGCTGGCGAAGGCCGACGAGCAAAACGCCCACAAGCAGCAATGTCTCTATCGAGCCTGCGCTTCTGTAACAACCTTCAAGGTCCGTGATCCCGATCCGAATGCCGTTGATGGAGGCAATGTTCTGGGGCTACGATTCGAGGTCATGTCCAAATCTCGGTTCCTTCGGCCTTACTACGTCATGCTGAACCGGCCCTACCCGGACTCCCAGCACTTGCGCGTCCACAGACACACAGTGCCTCAGTGCATCCCACTTACGGGCCTGGCCGCTCGTCACCTGCCTGCGCCAACGGCCAAGGATGACGACGACGTGCCGAGGAAGCAAGACCTTTCCAGCTTCGCACGGGCGTTGCGGCGAGAGCTGGTCAGGTATCACAACCGGAGCGCCGTGGTCGGAGACCTGCGCAGCGCCGCGGGCTTGGAGAATAAGAAAGGAAAAGCCAAGGAGGTGGAGGTCCCGATCGTCGATATCAGCGCAGCCGACGCGCAAGCGAAGCAGATCCACGTCGAATGGAGCGATGGGCGCACCGGGCGTCTGGTCATCAACGACGATGGTGATGTCCTGAAGATGGTTGTGCAAGGCGAGGATGGTCAGGATCGTGAGGCCGTCAGGCAGCTTCTGGGGGGAAGCGCTCGTATCGAAGACGTTGCCAAGCGACTGGAGGTTGCCTAACCGTCGTTATAATGCAGGCTCTGCCAAGGACGTTTCCCTGGTCACAATGACTAGTAGTCTTAAGGAATATGAAGACGAATTGAATGTGCATGCGTCGCACAGTGTTTGCTTAGGAGCTATCTGGGCCATGCGGGTCTAAGGATGCAGTAACAGTGGAAGCCTTCTCAGAATGCGACACGTCGGCTATGGCCATCCACATATGTACGGTCAAATCAGGTATAACACGAAAAGCCCTATCACAGTAGCTTTTGACAATGGTCTCAGTATCACAACAGCCTCATCGAATGCAGACTTTAATAACCTAACCCAACCTCCAGCTTTCCCCAATGATTCTTAGGCAGGTCGGTGAAGTGACAATCCGTACCTAGGCAACCACTGGAAGTGATAGCGAGACGAGACCCATGAGGTGCATCAGAACATCAGAATCGAAGTTGACAAGGCTGCAAGTGTATATCTTCACGCCTAATACGGCGCCACTACACATCATAGTATCAGCAGACCGTCTGCCTTACTGTCGTAACATTGCCTAGGTACCTAGGTACCTATAAGCTGTTGTAGCTTCAATGCTGCCTGGAATTACGCAACATTCAACTTCGTCTCCCTAGTAGTTCCCAGAATATGTAGGATGTAATTATCATGATGCGTGTAACCATACTTAAGGGGGCTTCTAGGACTATCTTACCGCCTGGTACAAGTGGCTCAATTTTTGACTTCAATTGAGATCCCCCCCATTTCCTGACAAACCCTCCATCACAATATAAACGACCTCACATGCATCCTCTTCGTATTTGGCTTGATGAATTGGGTGTTTGTACTTCTCAAACTTACCGGAATGACGGAATGCCGGCATACGACATGAAACACAGACCACACGTACGTTGGGTATTGTCGCCGCCACACTGGTGCTTAGTACTGCCAACGCTCCAAAAAATAGAGACAATTCCCGGTCACGACCGCTCGCGTCAAGCTGTGATCAAAGTTTCCGTGCCAGGTCCTGATAATGCTTCTATTCGAGCTCTTCCATCGCTTCTTCTATTCAACCTGCAGTTCACGGCCTTAGAGTCCGCGTAACAGCTTGTTCTCGGCCGTTGGTTGTCATGCTATCTAGTATCATATCCATCGACATGTCACACGCACCTTTCAGGTATCGTGGCCACGCACGTGTAACCTTTAATATCAGTGTAATGTCATAGCCAACAATATGCATTGCTTTCGGGAAAATATCGATCAAAGCTCGAGCTTTTGACACTTCGTAAGATACTTGAGGCCATTGTAAGTGGTGCGCGTTCGTCTTAGCATATAGCTTTATGGAATATCTGAGCAATTGTACGTTGATCACCGCGAGCCATTCTCTCGTCCTGAAGTCGGGTTACCTTGGTGTATCGTAGCTCTCTTACCTCTCGACCTCGTACCCCTTAAAAGTTCTTGGTTTACGCCCCTCGTTATACTTCCTTTCGAGTACCCGATCCACTACGCAACCGTATGCCCGACTCCTAATTCACCTTACTCGTGATCTTCTACGTATCATGACGATGGCCGTCGGTCAATTCGATTCCCTAGCTGGCAGCAAGGTCGACAGGCTCTTGGCTCTCCCGCTAGTCATTGCTCGGTGTGTCCCAGACACTAAGGATCGCGGGGGCGTAAGATGATATTCTCCTTCATAGGTAGTCACTCTTTCAGTTTGTATCAAAATACTACCACCATCCGAAATCGTCGGCGCTTTGGCTCTTGTGGTTGGTTCGGCTCTCGCTTTGGCTGGGCTTAAGAAACTGGCGGGAAGAAGCATCGCGATACTCACGAAGCCATACATATCTCCTGGATATCTCCCACCATACTTCATAAGTAGTTTATTGGAACCAGGAATTCTACCTACAGCAGTTACCCAAGTCATCAGGCCAGTAACATCCAACCCAGTCTTCACGCATCACTATGTATCTATAAGTCGCCCATCCGCTCGTACTTCCAGATCTTGCTACTCTCACATGCTATCCCTGACGTCGACCGAAGATGCCTTGCCCATTGATCCGCGTTCCGGATCTGACTCTATGTCGCTTCGCGCGGGCGCAAGTGCCTCGACGCCTTCCACGTCGGGCAATTCCTGGTGAAGCATATGGTGCTGGGAGGTGCCGTGCCGTTAGATACAATCCGACGTAATTACACGAGATAAGAAATGGATGAGATGTATATAACCATACCTCAATATTGATCTTGGGCCCTTTGAACCACTTGTGGGCGTCGACGAAGAACCACAAGACAACGAACGCCATGGGCGCGCCCTAGAGGATACGAGATATCAGCGGTGCGATCCTTCATTCTCGCGGTGCACGCATAGCTCAGCCGGCATCTACGGGCGACATCAATCGTAGCCAGGGGGAAACTCACATAAACAAGAGCCGTCCAATTCATATCCTCAAGCGTCATATTCTCGCCCCTAACGCTGGGAAAGCAGAGAACAGGCAGCATGACGACGACGAAGCAGCACGCAGCGACGCCAGAAGGCAAGCTAAGAGCGCCGAGGTGCCAGGGGCCGCGGCGGAAGCGGTTGCCCACGAAGACGATCTTGAGGAAGATGGGGGTGGTGAAGGCGACGTAGGCGGCGATGGCGCCGATGCTGAAGATGGCGTCGATGGCGGCACCGCCGAAGATCAGGAGCAGCAGCAGGATGCCGATCGTCGTGTTGAACCACACCGCGTTCACCGGTGTCAGGGTGTACCGGTTGACCTTTTTGAGGGGGCGGCTGACGGCGCCGAAGCAGTCGTCGCGTGCGTATGCGAAGCACACGCGCGACGCTGCGACCATGCATCCCTGGCCCATGGAGTACGCGCATACGATGGTCATGGCGAGGACGGCTAGCGCTGTGTTTCGTGGTAGGATTTGGATTACGTATGCGGCGAACGGTTGGCCCTGTGGAATTCAGTGTGAGCGAGGTAATTACGAGGTCATTGATGGGGCCTACCAGGTCGCTCTCTATAACCTCTGTTACGTCCTTAATGGTATATGCAATGAGTGTATTCAACACGAAACCAAGCACGGAACCTGACCCTGCGGTCATGACAATGGATCTTGGGGTGGCGATTGCTGCGTTGGAGCACTCCTCAGAAAGGTGGAAACTGGCATCGTACCCGGACATTGTCCAGATAATCGATAGAAACGACATAAGCACTGCGACTCCGTCGGGCCAATCTGTGCCGTTTTGAATCCCCCAAGCAAATTCATTTGGTTGAAACTTCGGATCACCCATTGCCGCGGAAGGGATGATGATAATGGTGATAAAGAGGCAGAGGAGGTTAATGGTAGTTCCGACGGAGTTGAAGTTTGCGATCCACAACGTCGGCATACTGCTGATGCAGGCGTGCGTGAGCATGATGAGGACCGTCAGGAGAAAGGTCTGGTAGTACGTCGGCACGTAATCTGGATTTACTATCGATGCCGCTGCCAAAATCATGGCAGCTGCAAAAAGAATCAGGGGTCAATCTTCACGATTCTGGAAATGCGCGAGAGGCGTTGGGACGTACCGCATCCATAATCAACACTGGGAGCTCCTGTGACTTGTACGAACCAGTTGCTCCATCCGGTGATCCAAGCCGCGAAAGGTCCATACTTGGGCCCAGCGAGAACCGCTGCCGCGTAGTAAAGTCCACCAGAGGTTGGCATACTGCTTGCCAGTTCTGCCATGGAGGCGGCGACCTGCCTGTGCGTCAATTTCTGATGAAAGGCCCGTCGTACGGTACCCAGGGGGGTTAGATCCAAGCACTTACACACAAGATGAAAAAGACAGACAACAACCATCCCCACGTATTCGCTGCGGGGCCAGCTATACAACGACATCAGCTTATCGCTCCCCCAAAGATTTTTCGAAATATTCAAAGGAGACCCGTACCGTAACCAAGGCCGTACCACATGGTGGTGGCAATACTCGGCAATAGCCCCATCACAGCAAAACTAACGGCGAACGTCGTCCAGGCCGAGAACTCGCGCTTGAACTCTTGTTTATATCCGAGAGCAGCCAGTGCGGCTTCATCCTCTGACATCTCTGCGATATAGTCCGGCACATCTCCCTCGGAAA
This sequence comes from Hypoxylon rickii, assembly GCA_902806535.1. Classification (NCBI taxonomy): domain Eukaryota; kingdom Fungi; phylum Ascomycota; class Sordariomycetes; order Xylariales; family Hypoxylaceae; genus Hypoxylon; species Hypoxylon rickii. The sequence goes on from CADCWY010000003.1 coordinate 260,784, forward strand.
ACACAGTCGTCACGGCCGGCGCGTGCGACTCCCCACGCTCTGCCTCGTTCCCTGCCATCTTGGATCTGAGCGACTAGCGCTCGCACGTCTATCGGCCTAAGCTAGTACCCAGGTAGAGTACCTGATAACTTGGATATTCAAATCGGATTCCCGTTGCGCAGTGTTCCCGTAATCTAGCAACCGTTCGCCTCCAGTTGACTCATAGATCGACAATTGGATTGATCGCTAAGAGTATGGAGAGTGAGGAGCAATTCGCATATGGTTCAGCTGAGCCCAATTAATGGCCTGAAGTTTACGCTGGGTAACATTGTCGCAAAAACTCCGCGGTAGAGCTGAGGGAAATGCGCAGCGTTGCGCAACGTTGCTGCAAGCCATCCTATCTAGGTTGGCAGTTATCTACCACCAGAAATCCAATCCATGAACACATGTACCTTCGGGTGGTTAGGTAAATCCTGAGATAAACGCGGTAAGACCTTGGGTTATCTCTGTACGTTGGCTGGCTGATTGCCTTGGCCGCCAATCGCACCGCGGGGTGCAGAAGCGAGGTTAAGCTAGACCCCTGGTGAGGAAAAACAAATCCAGCACCTTATTCGTTGGTGCTGTATGTGAGACTTCGGACCGCCGAATGTAGCTCTTCCGCTGATAAGGAGAAGGGTGCTGGGACCTAGCAAGGATCGGATTCGTGCATAGGAGGTACGATATTCATGGATGGACGTCTGTAGGGCTTGACAGCCCTGGACGTGATACATCCCGCTTGAGAGGAGCATCCTGAAGCTATCGATCTCAGTGTATCGGCTGTATCAAATAATTTCGACGTGAGAAAACCACTTGGGAGCGCCTGGTAACCCAGCGCTGTGTCTAGTGGACATGACGGCGGTCTTGAATACCTTCCTACTAGGGTAGGAAAGCTTGATTCAGAATTGACTGTCGATCATCAGACTAGACCGGAAGCTTGAAGATTGGCTCGAAGCTGCAGGTCTTATCTTCTACTGCTTGCGAAGAGGCTGCAGCTATCGGATACGATGATTGTACCCTCTGAGAACAAAAAAATTCTGTATGGTGAAATGCGGGTATTGGGTACCTAGGGATGCGAAAAGATCGAATAATTCCTGAGACTTCTTTCGGTGTTTTCTTTTAGATCTTCAACTTCAAATCCGGTAGCCAGGTAATGATTCCAACCAGATTTTATGACACGAGATGCACGTTGTTATAGGGAAGGGAGCTAATAAGAATGGTCTTCATCGAAAAGGGGCGGAGACCCAAGCCATACATAGCGCTTGCGGAGGGCGGGCCATAGTACTAAAACCGCCAAAGGGGCTCACGAGATTGCGTTGCTACTCTTATACTGCAAATAGCGCATCTTCATAAATTACGAAATAGTTTGAGATCTTTATCGTGGAAACGGTCAAAAGATTCCCTTCTTACTTCAGGTGTAAGCATTGTAGTGCCAACTCTCGCTAAACTCGGTCGTTACCGAAAATTCGATCTGTCAGTGGAAGACACACAGTTGAATTTCAGGGCCTTCAACGATGTTATCCGCGGTCATGTTGTTACGATATTCTCTCTAATTCCGTAACACGGCAAATTAATAATCATGGTTGTTACGCCCGTATCTTCAAGCGTCACCAACGTCTTGCTTTGCTTTGCCTTCTGATTAGATGATATCCCGGGATTCGGATGATTGCCAAGCAAAGGGGGCTGGTAGTCGGACCGCCTATGTCGGGTTGTCATCGGTTTGGTGAAGTGGGTTTTCGGAACATTACCGCAATACATCATTGCGTTGTCTTTGAGGTTCCGGGGAGTTCGACTACAGGCAGTTAGCCTTCCAGAGGAGAGCTGGCAGATCATCCACATGGGGGATTGCCATTTGGGGCTCTAGATGGCCTAGGAACCCGGCGATTGCGCCGACACCCGCGTTCGGTGGTTGGCCTCGTTCTGATGTGTTGGTTTTCGTGAAACCCACTAAAAACATGTCTAGCCACCCGGCGACGGTCGTAGCTGGTCATGAAAGATGAGCAGAGTCCAGATCTTTGAAATTCCTCTACAGCCTCTATGAAAGAGCGCTATTGCTGGCGTTTGTAGCTTGGCAGTGTAACACTGCCCGATTTCCACATGGCCCCGATCTTGGCGTTTATGGATAGATCCGACAAGACGAATGAAGGCATCGAGCTGGGTATCGCAATATGCGTTTGATTGGGCGTCTATGGTTGAGGAAACGTAGATACGGTAGATTGATGATCACTGCATGGTAAGCACGGCGACCCTTACGTTGAAATGTCCATGACTTGTGGATTTAATATGGCACGCGACACAGCGTCTGCGAGGTGAGAGCGTATACCCATTTGGGTAGAAATGGACCTCCAAAAAGGGGGAGGTTCTATTTCGGACTCGGAGATCCGAGGTTGAGGGTATGGATTCATGGATTCCTCCGAGCTCTTTGTTGAGGACACGACTTGTCCACCAGTCACCATCCACAACATTCGCGGCCCTCGGGTGATGTTGATCATATTAAGATTCCGTAGGGCTGTAGGTAGCACTGTACGGTCGGCTGAGGGGGATCCATTAATAACGGGATTTATTAACGCTGTTCTATCCCATCAGGCTACCAGACCCATGACCGTTGGGGTGGAGAGATTCTTTTATCGCTGCGAACCCGATGACCCGGAAGGATATAAAAGGACATGATACAACATGTAACCCATCATCATCATCATCACCTTTTCTTGCTTCGTAGAGTTGTCCTTATTTTTATCGATGAATCCTGAATCTAACCGTTTCAACAAGAGCTCTGCACTATGATGGGAAGACAGAAGTGAGCTTATCCTTAGAAGGCATAGAGGAATAGAGGAATATACTATGTAGAGTAAATCTTGGTGTTGATCTTACCTGGCCGGTAACATGTAACAACCAGATTGGTTCCCTACTAGGTAGTTGATCTCTATGCACGTTTTATGACGCAGCCAACGATGGCAGAGCCTTCCCTATTGGTACTTGCTACCCTGAATGACGAAACGGATTGGTTTCGCTTTTTCCCTCTTTTTCCTTCTCGAAGTGTGACTAACCAATTCGGTCAACTAGAAGACATTGATGTGGTCTTAGGTACAAGATACTTCAAAGTTAGTACTTGATAGAATTCATGATTTGCTTTACTTCCTTTTCGGAATGTGCCAGCATCTCGAGTGTCTTGCCTTATGTATAAATATCAACGATACCAAATGTCATTCCAACATACATCATGACAATAGATCCGTGACCGTAAACGTGAATGCCTGCCTATACTTAGCTGATCAGAAATTCGATATCAACAGGGGGATCGATTGTACTACGCAGTAAATGGAATTGCGGTGCAACGCTTCAGAACTCCCAAGCCAACTTCACCTAAGGATAAAGTTCCTTTACCATCGGATCCGCGTCAACGGTACATGACATCTACAGGGTACATCTACAGGGTGCACAGGGAATACAGGGTACTGCGTAGTACTAGGGGTACCCACTTGGGCGAGTGGCTAGGCCTAAATTATTAGCGGTAATTTGATTTTCTCCCTGACCCGGAACGACACGACGCAACACTTGAATGTTTCCATACTTCAAAGTTCCCATACCAATAACCACCCTTACAACTTTTTATGAGTGTACAACTTTGTCATTCTGAATTGCTTCCTTCGTCTTGGTTCATATACCAATATATTGAACCATAACCATACTCATAAACTCTAAATACAGTCTATCAGCACCCGAAGAGAAAACCATCCATTCGTTTTCCCATGACTGGTGCATCCTTATACCGTGGCTTTCAACACCCTCGGCGTCCAACGTCATTCCCTTTCCCCTTAGCCAGCTAGGTTGATTCTTGATTGCGCAACGCTGAGCGCAATGAATGCGATACAACAAAAATGTCGCCCGAAACACCAAGTCCTAGTCCTAAAATGTTATCCTCGCACTACCAAAGGTGCCGTCGACGTCAAGCCCAATTCGAGCGAACTTAGTTACCTCCTATTCTACGCCACCTCTCGCCGCTCTAAGATTCAGAAGGTCGGCCAATTCCTCGAGAAGAAGACGGCCAGCGACGTGTGGAGAGTGCGCATCGGGTACGTCCACCGCTTCCGCCACACCGCAACATAGACATTATGTCCCTCTGATTCGGACGTGGCTGGGACAAGATGGTCATGTTTCGATGAGCTAACTTTAATCACCTCACCCAGCAATGTTCAGGTCACTCTGCAGATTCTAGCTGCCTTGATCGAGAAGGCCCCCAAGGACCTCCCCCTATTTGCCCAGAATGTCCTCAAGATCCTCGATCTCGTTCTCCGCTCCAACGACATTACTATGGTCGAAGCCTCCTTACCTACTTTCCGAACCTTCTGCGAACATCACGACGTCTCCTCTCTCTTTGCCGATCAGGCTTACCTCCACCAATACGAGCAGGTCGTACGTGCCTACGCCGCCTTCGCGTCCACTCGAAAGGGTTCTGGCAAGGACGCCACTAGCAAGCCTGTCGCGTTAAGATGGAGGAATGCGGGTCTGGAGGCTATCAAGGGCATCGCCGAATCCGATGCGCTCTCGTCTGTCGCCGGACGTCAGCTCGACACCATAGTGCCCATGATCCTAGAGAATTTGTGGACCGACAATGAAGAGTTCCTTCACATCTTGCTACAACGTACGCAGATGGAAGAAAAGGTTGATTCTAACGCTTTGCTACGACGTAGGACGAGTATCTCCACCGTTAAGACAACTGACACTGGGGGCGACGCAAACCCGATAGCTATCTCGGGCTCCTCCATGGACATCGACAAGCTGGCGGAGGAAGATATTGGGGTCATGGCCATGCAGTGTCTGAAACAGATCTTTGTCATACCGAATAGGGCGCAAATCAACGGGGCGACCACGGCGCTGCTGCGATTCATCAGGGAGAGGGTTCAGCAGAAGGAAGAGGTCGTAGTACAAGCTCAAGAGGATAGCGGACGTGACCGAGGCTGGGCAATCAAGATTTTCGAGCTTATCGCGACGTGGGCCCCTGTGCAGGACCGCTATGTGATTATGATCACTACGACAGATACACTCCTACGAAGCCCTCCGACTGATGAGAACGTTGCCGACCAAATCGTGCTGACTGCCATCATCGGTTCCTTGCTCAGCTCCGATATCAACCTGATCGGGTTGAGTGTTATGGATGTCCTCCTAGGATTGATACAGCATATGAAGCGGGTCATGAAACATTCGGGGGGTTCGAGGGGAAGTGGCTCTGGTACCGCGTCGGGAGACGAGAAGCCGTCCTCGATCGCCGACCCTTCTCAGCACATCTCGGCGCCGCATAAGGAACTTTTGGCTCGAATCCAACGGTCCATTGGCAACCTAGCCACCCACGTTTACTACGCCGATCAAATTTCCGACATGATATCCGCTATTCTTCTTCGACTAAAACCCCACCCAAGCGCAGCGAATTCCTCACCAGTTACCGAAAGGGCCGATGCTCCGGGGGCGTCGACTGGAAACTTTTCAGAGGATCAGTCTCACCTCGATAGCTTCTTCGCATTGGACATCGCCAAGACCATTGCTCTCCGAGCCGTCAAATCCGTCCTCCTCGTTGCCAACCCCAATTCGAAGATTAGCGGAAATGTTAACCTGACCAGAAACAAGGTCCCGATACAGGTCTGGGAGGGCACGCACTGGCTTCTACGTGATCCAGATGGACAGGTACGCAAAGCATATGTCGACGCCGTCTCCACCTGGCTGGATAGGGAAACCACCGCATCTGATCTGGAAGCAAGGGATGATATGGGCCAGAAACAGTCTCGAACGAGTAGGGAAATACCTCCGGCCAATGTCGCCCGTCGGGCCGTCTCAAGCGCTTCTCGTGGGGAGAAGCCGGCCAAAATTACCAGATCCCGCTTTTTGCAACTTCTACATCTGGCCATCTACGATAATGCTCTTCAGTTTATCGAGTATGAGACAGACATTGCTCTCCTTCACATACTGTTGACCAAGTTAGTCCACAAGCTCGGGGTCAATGCTGCCAGATATGGCCTACCAGTGGTTTTCCGCCTCCAGGAAGATATCCTGGAAGTCGAGACTCCACTGTCAAAGGTCCATCTGGGATGTCTCTGCCATGGCTATTTCTGGGCATTGAGTGAGCGGTTTGATTTCGAGGCGTCCGCTATTGGACGTACCATCCACAACGAAATAGTTCGGAGAAGGAGCAAGCACTTCTGGATCGAGGGGGTACATGTTCCGACGCCACCGCTGGACGTTCTAGGGATCCCTGGAGCCTCCCAATCCCAAGTGAGGATGCCTACGCATGAGGTGGAGTCCGAGGCGCTGCTTCCCTTCGACGACCGTGCTACTATGGTGGAATGTATTTGCACCAAGTACAAGGAGAGAGTGATCTCTCCACCCGCAAGTCCCTCTGCGTCGCCCGGTCGCGCTTTTGCGCACCCCATCCTAAGCTCTCCATTGAGCACTATCCCCCAAGCCGACGAAGGGCGTGAGCTGCCGACTAAATTTAGGGAAGAGATGTTGGCAGAGTGGACCAGAGAGAACGCGGTCCTTGCGCTCCAGGTAGAGAGCAAGTCGGCCTCCCTCAGTGGATCTAAGACCGGGACGACTGCCACCAGGGGAAATCACCTTACCGTTAATGGACCCTCTGCCAACGGTTACCCGCCCAGTAGACCGGAATCCGCCTACCGCCAGACCACGTTACGTCCTGCATCGCATGCTAGCCATGCGGCTGCCCTCCGAAATTCGAGCCTCCAAAGCCACGGTTCAGGGAGAAGTGCCTCTAGTCGAGGCTTCGTTGCTTCCGTGGACCAGCTCAAATCGGCATTGAGCGGGGAAGCCCCAAGGCCAGGAACGTTTGGAACACTGCGCGAAGACGAAGACAGCAGCGACAGTATGGCGAGCTACGAGTTTTCGCCGTCGGAACTTTCTTTCAACCCCGCCGTGGGCGAAAACACGAACGCCCACGAGGGACGAGCGAGATCAAAGTCGCGAGAACGAAAGGCATCTAGCGACTCAGGAGGTCCTCTGGCGTCCTATCTTGCCGAGGGCGAGGCCGAGGATGGGGAAGATGTACCACCAGTGCCCCCACTACCAGCGTCACTAGCTGGAAAATCTCCCCCGTCCGACGGAGGTCTCGAGCATATCGCCAAGGTCTCAACCCAGGACCACGTCGCAAAGACACCCAACAAGAGAAATCTAAGGAGTCGGGGAGGCAGCCGGGGGAGTCGAGGAGGCGATAGTATCCTCTCTACCAACTTCGCCAATGTCGGCGCCGCTAGCATGGATTTGCAGGCGATGCTGAAAGGAATCGACAGCAAGTCCAAACAGAACACACTAGGGAACTTAACCAAACCCCCTTATTGACGACAGTTGACACTATAAAAATGCTCATATGTATTCTCGCGGCTTATACTGAAGTTATTTGAAGAAAGAGGTAGTGTGATCGTAATGGCAGTCCCAAAGTAATGGGTGGTTTCGTCTCGATAGTGTTTTATACCTAGGTAGATATCATTGATACCAAGGAAGGATTATCTAAGGATGGAAAGAGGAGGAAAAGGGAAACTCTACAAAAGGACTAGTACACGAGGCAACTCTATCTACACATATACTTGTATATATTTACATCATCGATGTTCTTTTGTTGTCGCGTTGGCCTCTTGCCGCCTCTACGGTTTGTCACTTTGTCTTTGGGTGTTGTTGGCCACTTGCCATGGTGTAGGCGGTCTGGTCCGGTACTTAGCGATAGAAAGAGCATATCAATTAAAAAGCGCCTATTAGACTTGGGATTCTGATAGTATTAAAATTAGTTCTTTCACCTCCTATGTAGCAGTGAAGTTCATTAACGTCTTCGTTGCCGACGCACAAGTGACATATCGTATAATTACGAAATATGGTAGATATCGGCACTCCAAGAGGTAAAGATATCAACTATTGCATTATCGATAACGAAATATGCATATGGGAAGCATTTAGTATCAATTTCAACTTTGAATCTTCGTTTCTTCATCGAAACAGAATCCAAGCATCCAAAATGAAGCCACCACTTCGAATAGCATTACGCTCGGCAATCCGCCAACAATTCCAATCGAGCCATTCCATTCACGCAAATCGACCCTTTGCGATCCGCCAATGTCAACTTCATACCACTCCCCCCGCGCCCGCCACCGTCTCTCCCAGCCACGGCACCGGCCCTCCTCCCGAACCACCCACCCCCGCCGCCGACAGCGCCAGCACGCGGATTGAGCGACGGCACAAGCAAGCCGACCTCCTCGAGAAAGCCCAAGCTTTACGACAACAACACTCCGAATCCAGCACCTCCAAGAAATCTCCCTCCTCGTATGGGGAAGCGAAGGACAGCGCCCCGCTGCGCAAGCGCTTCTGGCAGGACGTCCACGTGCGCGAGGTCGACGATGCCCTGGAGGTGCACCTGGACGCGCGGCCGCTGCGCCACCCCAACACGAAAGCCGTTGTGCGCATCCCGCCCTCCAAGCCGCTGCTTGCCGCCGCCCTCGCCGTCGAGTGGGACATGCTGGTCTCGGCCCAGCAGGCCACGCGGCAGCACCTGATCCCGCTGACCAGCCTCGTGTGCCGCGCGATCGACATCGCCGACGACGACAACGCTACGCAGGGAGGCCAACGCATCCGCGCCGATATTGCGCGCATGCTGCTGAGGTACTTCGACACCGACTCCCTCCTGTGCTTCGCGCCGCTGCCGAGGGACCCGCCGGAGGAGGGCGCCATAACGCTGAGGGCTATCCAGCAGCGCGCCGCCGAGGAGGTCCTGGGGTTCCTGACGAGCCGCGTGTGGCCCGGCGTCCAGATCGAGCCCGTGCTCGACGATGGGAGCATCTTGCCCCGCCCCCACCCCGAGGTCACCAAGCAGATCGTGCAGGGCTGGATCATGGGGCTCAGCCCGTGGGAGCTGGCGGGTCTGGAGCGCGGCGTGCTGGCCGGCAAGGGTCTGCTAGGCGCCGTACGGCTGCTGGTCGAGTGGAGCGAAGGGTTCGTGGGCACGGGGGTCGGCGATGGGGCGAGTGGTGTGGCACCTGGGCAGAAAAGGTTCGGTGTTGAGGAGGCGGCAAGGATGGCGAGCATTGAGGTCGACTGGCAGACGAGACGGTGGGGCGAGGTCGAGGATACGCATGATGTTGAGAAAGAGGACTTGAGAAGACAGCTTGGGAGTGTTGTGTTGCTCGTCAGTGGTACCGGGCGTAGGTGAACTCGAGCATATTAATGTCTGGGTATAGGCCTAGGTAGGCTCGGTAATACCTAGCACATACACAATCTGAATGTACATTACGGCCATTCATTTGGCGTATCCCCCACCCGCCATCATGTACAGTACTCAGAACGCACAGGACGATCAGTGTACAACTCTATTCAAGAACATTATGTAATCCACCTCATCCATCTACCTAGTACCCAGTGACTACACAAATGATACCTACTAGGTAGTATACAGCTGATCAGAAAAAAAGGTCCCTTGAAGCCCTTTACGATGTTGAAGACAATCACAAAATGATGCATTAATGCATAAATCCTTTTAAAAGATTCGTTGAGACCGCCTCGTCCTTAGCACCGCCACAGGCAAGCCATACTAACCCACATCGCCGAACCTGGCCGAGAACTTCGGGATCTATCATTGACGCTGTTCGTCAATGTTAACAAACGAACCGTCCAACTTCCAACTAACATTTCACATTTCGTAAATAATCTACGGCTTTACGAATAAACTCTCGCAAAGATGGGCCACCTAGTTACGGTAGCGACTTGCTCATTGAACCAATGGGCCCTTGATGTGAGATTACATCATCCACAGCTTCGGTTCACAACAGGGGTCTAACCGCATATTATCATAGTGGGAGGGGAACACCCAACGGATTATCGAGAGCATTCAGAAGGCCAAAGCCGCCGGCGCACGACTGCGTGTTGGGCCAGAGGTGAGCTACCCTTCATACCAATTTTCGGCAATTATTCTTCGCTCCCAGGGAGTTAGTTCGGTTTGTATGTCATCGTTTGTTGACTAGAGGCGTTTGATGGTAGTTGGAAATCTGCGGCTATGGATGTCTCGACCACCTCATGGAGCAGGACCTCTACCTGCACTCCCTGGAGATGCTTAGGCGCATCCTGCTCGACGAGAGCTGCCATGGCATACTGTTGGACATCGGCATGCCCATCCAACATCGCAACCAGCGATTCAACTGCCGAGTCATATGCCTCAACTCCAAGATCCTGATGATCCGGCCCAAGATGTGGCTTGCCAACGACGGCAACTACCGAGAGATGAGGTTCTTCACCCCATGGATGCACCCCCGCGAAGTAGAAGACTACCACCTGCCTCGTATGCTGCAGGAGATCCAAGGTGCCACACATGTGCCTTTTGGTGACGCCGTTATCTCAACCCCCGATACTTGCATGGGCGCCGAGACTTGCGAGGAGCTCTTCACGCCGGCGGCACCTCATATTCCCATGAGCCTCGATGGCGTGGAGATTATCACCAACTCTAGTGGCTCGCATTTCGAGCTGCAGAAACTCGAAACTCGGCTCCAACTCATCATGGAGGCTACCAGGAAGTGCGGAGGTCAGTCCCATGTCTCCATAAGATAGCCACCCTCACCAAGCATAAAGCTTGCCCCTGACCTTGACCGATACTGGGGTCCCAATTCCACCGGCCGATTTCTAATGCTAACCTCTATTCGTGCTCTAGGTATCTACCTTTATGCTAACCAGCGTGAGTAAAGTCATGTCCAGTTGAAAATTAATTGCTAACAGGATTACAGAGGGTTGTGATGGAGATCGGTTATACTACGACGGCTCGGCCATGATTATTGTTAATGGAGATATCGTTGCCCAAGGCTCACAATTCAGCCTCAATGATGTCGAAGTCCTGACAGCAACAGTAGACCTAGAAGAAGTTCGAGCCTACAGATCCGCCATCTCCCGGGGTCTCCAAGCAGCAAGTTCGAGCGCCAAGTACAAGCGTATACAAACCCCATTTGAGTTAAGTTCAGAAGAGGATGATTTCGATATCGAAAAGCGACCTTCGCCTCCCATCAAGCCTCGATATCACACAGTGGAGGAAGAGGTAGCCTTGTCGGCTGGTTGCTATCTCTGGGACTATTTGAGACGATCTGGTGTAGCAGGATACCTGGTTCCTCTGAGTGGTACGTGCCGCCCTGTCCCTTCACTCCTCCCAAGCGCAATTCACTGACCTACATGATATGTAGGGGGCATTGACTCGTGTGCCACGGCGACAATTGTTTACGTACAACTTCCTCCATCCATAATTCTGCATGGTGATGCGATTGAAGATAATTACTAACTCATCTCCCACAGTCGATGTGTCGTATCGTGATGGAAGCCGTCAAAGAGGGCAACCCTCAAGTAATCGAGGACGTCAAGCGCATCGCCAAATATAAGGGCGAGAATGTTTTACCCGAGACCCCGCAAGAGCTCTGCAACCAAATCTTCTCAACCCTATACATGGGGATGAAGGCACAGAGTTCTCGTGAAACGCGACAACGGGCAAAAGATTTGGCAGAAGCAATCGGAAGCTACCACGTCAACCTCGATATCGATGATGTTTACAACGCTCAGAAAGCCCTTGTCGTTAACACACTGAACTTCGAACCGAAGTTTAAGGTACATGGTGGCAGCCACCAGGAGAACATCACGCTGCAGTGCCTACAGGCAAGAATACGTATGGTAACCGCTTACGAATACGGGCAAATTTTGCCGACAGCTCGGAGCAGACCTGGTGGTGGGAGCTTGCTCGTCCTTGGAAGCGCGAATGTAGGCGAGTCTCTTCGCGGCTACTTAACGAAGTACGTCTCTAGCCCTATTAGTTTTTATCGCCGTGCTAACAACTTTTGAAGATACGATTGTTCAAGGTCAGTTTGTGATAATTACAAGGGTCCAGAATATCACTTCAAATATTCCACTACTCCCTTGGGGAATATCAGATGCATTGATAGAATTGGGTCTATCTTTCGAAGAGGCTAATATCTTGGTAACCTAGTGCCGACATCAATCCTATCGGTTCTATAGACAGCAAGTATCCCGAATTTCATAACCCCTAATTCTATGCTATTACCATCGTGCCGTACCAAAAGCAATTACTGACGTTCCATGCTTTTGTAGAAGCCGATTTAAAACGTTTCATTGCTTGGGCCGAGAAGAATTTCGATTTACCATGTCTACATGATTTCCTTACCGCTGTTCCTACCGCGGAACTCGAACCCGTCACAGATACTTACGTCCAGAGCGATGAAGCAGACATGGGAATGACGTACGCCGAACTAACAATCTTCGGACGCTTGCGCAAGGAAAATAAGCTAGGACCTTTCGGCATGTTCCAGCGACTTGTACACGATTGGAGCGCCGACCGTGTGAAAGCCCCCGGCGACGATGCTCCTGAGTATACGCCTGCTCAGGTGGCAGAGAAGGTCAAGCGCTTCTTCCACTTCTACGCCATCAACCGCCACAAGATGACAACACTGACCCCCGCGTTACACTGCAACCCCTACTCCCCCGATGATAACCGATTCGACCTTCGGCCTTTCTTGTACCCCTCGTTTTGGAAGTCGTGGTCTTTCAAGAAGATCGACTGGGAGTTGGAGAAGATAGAGAAGCGGATGGCTAAGAAATAGGACGGCCGTACATACTAGGCAGGGAAGAGGCTTGGTATTTCTGCTATTTTAAGCTTGTCCATAGTCCTAACTAGAAGACTGGGTATACTGTACATTCGAAGTGCTTAGAAAAAGAACAATGGAGTAGCCAAGGAAATTATACATTCCTCATTAATATTCTCCTGTGCCTCTGAAATGATAAATCCCTTTATGCTCTAGGTTCTCAAATTTGCGATCTATTCACCAGTAAGCCTCAAACTCGATTTTAGCCGTGTTTATGCTGGTAGTTTAGTAAACAATCCTACGATCAAATGTTAATAAAGGCCTGTGTGCAACAGTTCAGGGAGAAAGATATCAACCAAATTCTTCCTAACCAGCTTTGAATATCTCGACAAACCTAGAATGCTACACTTTTGCAACATCTACCTATCCAAACCACTTAGTTCAAGTGGATAATCATTATAACTTCTTTCTACTTCATGGTCTTCCTGTGCCTTGGCTACCTAACCCTATTTATAGACCACAGATCATGTTCCATTGTCTTCCTATCATAAAAGGCTTCGCAACTGAAATGGATGGTCCTCCAATATTTACATCACACATAAGGATCGCCTCTGGATGTGCCCCTAACGCGTTTCTAGCTCATCAAATGTTAATTCCCATCACGCTCTTCTTGCTAGTATCATCTTATTTTTGTTGAAGCTACCTAAGTGTCTACAATGACCCGGTTATGGGCGATACAGCGGATGTGTTGGCCTGGTGATATACGCGACACACGCGACCCAAAGGCAAAGCCTGAGGCAACACAAATAACCCTACCAGTTGTGAAGGACGATATGCCTGGATTCGGCTTTTGTCGCACGTACAAATCATGTAGCGTGTCTTGAGACGGCCACCGTCTACTGCCCCTCGCTTCAAGTGGCAAGCATTCCCGCTATCCGATTTAGTTGTGTCCTCTGAATTTCGGAGGATACGTCCTTTGTTATGTTCTTTTGTGGCAAATTTGAATTTTCAGTCTGCCATCACATCGCCATGGCAACCCTAGTTTGGCAAGGGTAGGTACCTAGTAGAGAGGTCCTTATCGAGTGCTACAGTAGAGAAATAAACATCGTACTCCCACACATTTTGAACCCCCCCAGTAGTGAAAATGGCTCGATTGAGGGTGGATTTTCTATGACAAAGCGAGCCTAGAAGATGCTGAAATAACATCGTAGTTACGCGAGAAGCCTAAGACTATGCCAGCATCAGAGGCTACACATATATACATGTAGCCGTCTCCGTTCGTCGTCCATAGCTCCCAAGACTTCTGCGTCCGTATTCTGTAGACTGTGTATCGGGACAGACGTACCGCGGGGGCGCAAATTTCGTTTCTGCGGTTATCTCCCTTTCTTCCCGGGTACGGATTCCAAAATCATTACCTACAGATAAAAGGGAGAAAAGGGACGAGGAATGGCATAACTCGTACGCTCGGACGCGGTCATTAGGCGCTGGTGATCGATACGTACCTAGTAGGTATTCCAGCTTGTTTAGATCCAAGGCATCTCATAGACAGGGCAAAAATATCAAGGACTAAATCAGTAGCTTGGGTATGACTCATGACAAATTTACCGGTAGCTGGACAGCCTAGGTCATCGCCGACATACAAATCTACTAAGATTTCGTACCTAGGTCTCGTCGAGGAATATAATTACTAGTTCATGTGGTCGAGCTGGCTGACAGACGGCGGGGTTGGCCTTCGATTACAAGACGGAATCGTGGATAGGGTAAACTCCACGTCGAATGCTTGGTTTTCGTATCGTCCGTGTATGTACGCTGCTCGGGGTTTTCGGGCTGTCGGTGATAGGATAGGGCGTAGGCGGGTAGTAAGGAGGGGGGGGATATTTCGATAATCTGCTCCGATAACCCCCATAATGAAGTTTGTTATGCTTTCGATGATCGCGCACGTTTCGTAGATAATTATAGCTGGTGATTTACATCGTTGTATCGATATGAGTCTCTTCGGGTTGGCTGAATATTTCGGGGGGTGTGGCCATAGATATCCGACCAGAATGGTGAGATACTTATCATGATAGATTGCTATTAATATCAGTCAACAAGACAAACAGGACATATGGGTGTATTCTTCCTATGTGCTCGCCGTGTTTCCTTGTATCGCCCGTTTTGTCGTTCCTAATCATGAGTTTGAACGCTTGGTGCATTTTCACCGCTGGATTTCTGGTATTCCTGTGAAAGGTCAGATTGCGCGGCACGTATGTCTAATGAATTAAAGCGAAGGAGGTGTTCTGGGGGTAGTATTATCGAATATTCAGTTCTAGAGGATACTCACGATAAATCAAGTGTATCTAACCTTAGTGCTGTAAGGTACTAGATCGTGATAAGAGACTAGACATGAAGAACGACGATAGGTTCTTTTCATAAGCATACATACCTAGGCACCTAATGGAATAGTAACCGTATCGACAAAAGATAGTATAATATCGGCAAGCCTCCCTCGAGGAACTAGGTATACTGACAGGCCATTGCCCCAAAGGACTGACGGGTTGGATGGGAGTGTGGTAAGATCAAATTTGAAATAAATAAAATAAGATGAAAATAAATATTCAAATAAAAAATAATCCGTAGTACACTTCATTGATGTATATGCATATGTACGGGACACTGATATCGGTCTAAATTGCACTGTGTGCTTCTCGACACCTTGGTACAAGCCAGGTTAGTACCTAGGTTTATTCTGAAGCACATAGGTATCTTGGTGTTGACGGTAGATATTTCCATAAAAGAAGTAGACACGAGGTACCTCGTGTTTGGCCATTGGTTTTTGCGTAGGTCGATATGTACAGTGTACCTAGGTACTTAGTCATGGGCATCATGATGTTAGCGGCTCTCAAACTACCTAGTAGTACTGCCTGAGGTTACTAGGTACTACTTGGTACTAGGTAAGTAGGTAGGTAGGCGACGACACGCATAGTGATGTACCTGCCTTCACCGAAATAAATAAAATAAAATAAATAAAATACCACAATGGTAATATGCAATAATATTTTTTACGGTTAATGGACTCATTGCCATTTAGGACTGCATGCACCTGTCTACGATCATTACCAGCCAGCTGCCGGTCTGATCAGTTCAACTATAAAAGAAATCTCCCACTGCCGACCTTGATCTCTCTTTCTTTCCTCTTCACAACATTTCGAGTAGGTCACTCATCAGATTTTCCGACCGTTCCCTCTTGGAACTGTCATTAAACACTTCCTACATTCGCTTTTCGCTTTACGCATTTTGCCTTGTGCGCCCTGCGTATTTCGACTACCTTTCCCTCTTAGCATTTGTCACACTCTTTCTTTCGCAAATCACCTGTCCCTTCACAAAAGGTATCCCGCAAAGCTGTTCGTCGGCTTTCGCTTTTCGTTATTCGTTATACCTTATTTCATTTACGCGTCGCATTCACGCTTCGTGTTTCGCTCTTCCACTCCAACCCATAACGCCCAGGTAATCAATACCCACAAGCGCGTTTTGCCGTTCGAGATGGCCTCTCCCGGTGATTCTTTCGATCATCCCCAAGCTCAGCCTAACGACCTGTCATCGGTCTCCGGACTTGCTACAAACCCTATCGCCGCTACCAATCCATCCAACGCTAGCGGTCATACCGTTCAAGTTCCCCAGCCCGTTCAAGGCAGCCATGGAGCTTCTGGTCACAACGGCCGCGGTGGCCGTGGAGGTCGCAATTATCGTGGCGGGTATAACGGTCGTGGTGGCTACAACGGTCGTGGTGGTCGCGGTGGTCACAGCGGCCGTGGCAACAACGGTGCTCGTGGTGGGGGCTACACTGGCGGCCATGCTCGAAACAACATGCCAACATCTTCCGGTGTGAACGTCACCAACCGCGGCAACGGCTCCGGTGCTGGACAGAATGGTCGCGGTAATATTCGCGGCCGTGGTCGTGGATATGGACAGATGCATGGACAAGGCCGTGACGGAAGCATTGTTCGCAACGCCCAGCATCGTCAGCAGTCGATCACTAACAACTCGCAATTTGTCGATCGATCCGACATTAACCTTTACTACCGAGGAAAAGCCCAGCCTCAGCCTGGTGATACTTACAACCCTTCCAGCGCCTTCCAGGGCTCCCACCAAGCTCCGGATAAGCTTTCACACGTGCTGCTTTTCACTGGCGCTAACAACCGTTGGCCTCGTGACCGCATCATCTATGAGAGTACAAACCTTCACATGGTTCCTGGATACCTCGCCGCGGTAGCCGAAGGAAATGCACACAAGGTCGCGGACTGGGCCAATCCTACTGCTACTCAGCCAGTTCTTCCCTCTAAGGAAGCTGTTGCCGGTCCTTCTACGACTGGTAATCACAGTGCCAGTGACAACACCGTTGCTGGTCCTTCTACGACTGGTAATCAGAGCACCAATGATGGCATTCAGCAGAACGACGTTCGCAACCTCCCCCTCGAAGTGCAGGAGCGCATTCAACGAGAAGGACGAGAGAAGCGTATCGAGAGACGAATGAGTACTATCAACCCCGACCTGACCTATCCTTCCATACCTACTCAGAACTACTCTTGCACCGCCTCTGGCCCCATCGCTGCCTTTGAAGAGCGTCGCACTAACGGAAGGTTTGCTCACGGTCAGCTTCCATACAACAAGGCCACAGACGGTGGAGGGAAGTTCGAATTCGCTGGCTGGTACGAAGTCAGTCGCGTCAGCATTGTCAAGCCTGAGTCGCGCGAGCTTGCTCGCATGCTCCGCCAGAAGGCAGAGCGCCGTGACCGCTTTGGCAAGGTCTTTATCAACCCTGACCCTATCTTCAACCACCCGGAGCTCTGGGCAGCTGCTATGAAGACCGAGTGGGTCGTCGTCCAGTTCACGAAGATGGCCGACGACGTCGCACCCCCAGCTCCTGGGATTGCAATGGTTAGGGCGATTGTGGCGCGTCCCGGTACTAGCGGACAAGGCCAACTCCCAATCCCGCCACCGTTGATAGAGCATTACTCACAGGCACGTTCTTCCGACGACCAGACTTTGGAGGATCCATCTGTCGAGTACTTTGATCTCGACCTTATCACTGCTCTACGTAACAGCAATGCATCTGACAGCAAGCAACCAGGCTCTGGGTCTGAGGGGCGCGGTGGTGGGGAATTTTCGGTCGTCGAGGCTCTCATGAACCGGAGGAGCGTCCAGCCCGCTACGGGCAGTTCTACGGAGACCCTCGATGTCGGCCAGGCAGAGAAGGAAGGTCCAGAGTCACAGACTCCTGGCAACTGCAAGCCATCTTCACTTCCTGGGACGCCTGGCAGCCAGAAGACCAAGCAGGACAACGAAGTCCTCGGCTTCAATACAACTTCCCAGCCTCAGACCCCGGGCCAGATGAAGACTGCTGGGTTCCCCGTGACCCCCCACAACGCTCGTTACGTGCCCTTCTACGATGGTCAGTCTGATAAGGCCACCAATGGTAGCGCCAACACACCCCGCACTGGCATGACCGGCACAATCCTCACCCCCGTCGGCAAGTCTGCTGTGACGAACGACGAAGCTCCTAAGATGCCAGTTGGTCAGACCCCCACCGACGTGAACACCGACAGTTCCCAGGACTTTGTCAAGCGACGAGACGACTCCGATAACAAGAAGTCGTCACCAGCCAGCACCTCAGCCCAAGCCGCGGACTCCCCACCTCAGTCCTCGACCTGGGATGAGGCCAGCACTGGAGTTGCCAGCGACGCCGCTAATCTGGTCCTGGAGGACGATAGCTCAGTCTTCACAGACCAGAAAGCCTCGGCCGCTGAGAAGTCCAACGACACCAACGTCGCTCCCAAGGAGCCCAGCGCTTAGGCGCGTCCTTGACTTTACGAGCAATGCTGCGAGGCTCCGACATGCGATGAGCCTCTCTCGCGCAGCTTTACGAAGATCAAGAATTACGACTTGGTATGATGGGACGGAAGGAATGAGGATCGGCTACTACGGAAACATCGACCTGGTATTAGGGAAAGTCTCTCGCAGTGGATTGCAATGGACATTTCGGGAACGCGGAGGACTGGGATCGTGAACTGGCACCTGGGCCAGGACGAACACAGGGAATTCGCTACTACTGGAAGTGCAACACAGAAGCAAACGGCCTCCACCGGATGGCTAATGGGGGGTTTGTCCCCAGCTTGCTAGCACAAAGGAAAGGGTGATGATGATTGTACGATAGTGGCTTCTTTAGTGATCTGGAATCCCCGGACGCCCGCATGGGCGGGTGGCTTTGCACGATGGGACGAGGAGACGGCAGGGTTGCATGGTGGTCGCATCGCATCGCATATGGTGGCATTGGGGAACAGCGTCGCGGCTGGGAGATGGCAATCCTGGCTCGCTGATCGCATTCTTCCCCCGGCCTTGCTTTTCTTTGCAGACAGATCAATGAACGTTTCACAATCATAACTTCCCCCATCCCTACCATGGCGTGAGTGTGTGCATGGATGCATGCAAGCATCCCGCCGCCTAGTTCTTAGTTCCGATGGATCGTAGATGTGGCTTGAGGCTCGCATCGGCGCGGAGAATTGGCGGTAACTTCTTCAGAATCGTAAATTCGGGGGCGAATCCCTACGTACATTCGTAATCGTGATCCTCCGCACATAGGCTAGTCCGTGAGATCGTGCTCGCGCTCGCCGGTTTCAATTCCCATCCCCATTCCCCCACACAGCACAAAACAACATCCCTGCTTTGCTCACAGGATACAGATACTCTTAGATGCCTTTCCTAGCCTACCAACATCCGGATCGACCGAAAACGCCTCTCACAGGTGCTGGGACAAGAACTTCAGCACACTCTCGTAGCCGCGGGTGTACTCAGCGCGGACGCGGTCATCCTCAAGATCCGAGCGCGCCGCCATCCAGCCGTGGATCTGGTCCGGGAAGGTCTCGACGTGCTTGGGGCCCTGCAGGTTTCGCTCGAACTGGGCCACATCCTCAGGCTTCTCGTCCTTGGACGCGAGAAGCGCCAATGGCACCTTGATCTTCTCGGCGTCCGCCGGGTCCACCATGGCGGGGTGCACCTCCACGCCTGCCTTGAACACTGTGTCCGGGTTGGACGTGACGAGAGACACCACCTTGCCGCCCCAGCAGTACTGCGGTTCCATGCACGTTAGCCTAGGATCGTACGTCGATGTGGGAATGGAGGAAGATGGTGGGCGATCTTACGCCGAGAATGGCCCAGCTCTTGATCTGGGGGTACTTAGCAGCGACAGCCTGGACGTAGTCCGGGACCTTGGCGGCGACGCTGGGTGGAGGGAACTTCTGGAAGAAGGCGCCCAGGCTCTTCTGCTTTTCCTCGGTGTCAGGGGGGAACCACTCGATGGGGCAGGGCTCGCCCTTGAACCAGTCCGGGATGAAGACGCGGTACTTCTGGGAGTGGTCTGAGGTTGCCAGGATGTCGGCACCCTGCAGCGTCTGGGGGAAGTAGCCGAAGATATCGTAGATGGTGATTATGCCCTTGGTTGCGTCTTCCGGACCGGTGACGTCTTACGGTGAGGGGTTTTAGCTATACTACTTTTTACGTGTACTTACGGAGGTACAGATAGGGGCACGGTAGAGTCAGAGTAGTGTGGCTTAGGTCTTTCACTTACAAGACTTGAAACCTCCCAGTTCTTCGTAAGTACCCTTGGCGTTGTAGCCTTTTGAGACCACGGGCGGTATGTTGCAGCAAGCCTCGGAGTGGCCGTGCTGGGCTGGCATGGTCGACATGTTGCAGGTTTGTTTGGTAGTAAATTGTTTAACAAGATTTTGATTGCGAGTTGAAGCAAAGGCTCTTGTTTGCACGAATGGTTGTGAAATTGGCGTGGAGGTTGAGGTTGAGGTTGAGGTTGAGGTGGAAGAGTTGGCGTTAGCGAAAGAGGGGCACGAAGAAGCGGGAGAAGTAGAAGAAGGTGGAGCTATGAGACCCGATGCTGCGGCAGCTGCTCTTCGGGATCCGGAAAAGTGTCTAGACAGAGACATTGGCAGATGGATTGATTAGGTACCTAGGTAGATAGACAGTCAAATCAATTTGATAATGATTAAATCACCCAAGTTACGGCCTGGCTACTAGGTACATAGTACATATCATTGATGTTTCCATGAATGTCGGTTCCAACGTTCTAATCATAACGTTACACCGATCATTCCACCGTTTGATGAAGCTAATTTGTGATATCAAGGTACCATAAGCCACGGAAGATCAATAGTGATATCCAAACTACGGCATGATAGGTACCTACCTATACATCAACTATGTCCAAGGTCTCACTCTGAAACTCGTAAGGCGAATTGGGCCCGATGGCCCGATTACCTGAAAATATCCATCACCACCCAATGCACTTCTTGGTGTCCAGTAATCAATTCATCGATCAATTTAATCGATGTTCGATGTTCTCATTGTGATGAGGGGTAGCTTCCAACAATGATGTTACCAAGTGTGGGGTAAAGCTGCTGTGATACGGCAGTGATGTCATCATACCCATCATACCAAGACAGCAAGGCCAATCGGAAAAGCCTGTCAAACCAGGGGATTTTCCTACCAAGAAGAGGTTAGCGTATCTATCATCAATCTCTTCAAAAGATTCCCATTTTTATTATTTTGTTTAGTGCCCAAGTCTAGAATCTAGAATCTTCTCCACCCAAAAACCAACCACCCTGAATCATATAGGGCTGACTGACCCCTTTTCCTCCATACCTTTGATATCCATGGATTCGTCCGAACACCAATTCTTAATGTCTTTCACGCCCATGTTTGGTTACTTTATGCCGTACAAATCTTGGCACTATACATTATTTCACATATGGTTGGTTTAATGCTTGGCACTATTCGAATACGCCAAGAAACCCAAGACCAAACAACGATTACCCCTATTAGCAAACACTGGGCATGGAGTAGTAACATAGGTACTACTAGGTAGGTAGTTAGTCAATTTGGATCCGGCCCTTCTATACCATCCTACACGATCGCGAACTACAACCCTGTCTATGTGTGCTACCCTTGTTTTCCCCATCTACTATGTAGAGTTGTTGTTTACTAGATAATCAGTCTCGTTCGCAGCCCTGCCTAGGTAGTACTCCGATTCTAGCAGAAGAGGATCCCCCTCCTGATCTCAACAGTGTATCCCGTGTCCCAGTGCTCTATCGTTCACCGGTGCCAGAGCCGCATCGCCGCTTAGTGTTGTCCACCCGAAGCCCGCGCGTGGTTGTCATGCACTTCCTGTTCTCGATTGCTCGCCCAATCACTAGCCGACATGCTACGGAGGTGCGCGAAAGTAATTTGTACCACTGCGTCAGGCGGGAGTAAGCTGTTCGCCCGACTTTCTGACAATTCCAGGAATGGGGTTGGGGTACTTGGGCTAGCGATTGGCTTCCCAAGCGTCTGCCAATAAAGGGGGTGAGGCGGAGACGGCACAGCTGCCGCTAGGTGGTACAGGACGAGGAGGGTTAGGTGACAATGGCAATAGATAGTGAAATGTGCTTACTGAACCGCTCGTCCTCTAGCTTGAGCTGGTTGATGGCCTCGGCTTCGGAGAACCAGAAGGTCGAAAACTTGTTTCGATCCTCCTCCTCTGTCATTCGGCTCTCGTCGCGCCTAAGGTCGCCCTGTGGCTTCGCCGCGAACCAGTAGATGTGCCGCCAGGCGCCGGTGGCAGGATCTGGGTCTAGTGCGCATTGGTGCTGTGCTTTCAATGGAATCAAGGGAGCTGCGCAGGTAGGCGGGGATACGGGGTTGGGAAACGAACTAATGGGAAAGCAGACGACGTACTGCGGTGACGCGGTCAGCAGATCAAGACAAACAAACTACTACAGTGGACACGGGAATTCTGCACAGGGACGTCATCTCACGCACCATTCACTCACTCCGATGCTCTCATTGCTGAGGCCCTCTGTGATGCCTGTAACTTTATCTTCGATGCCGTACCGGCTTCCCTTGGCCTGGGTCTGGGCCTGGGCGAGCTTCGGTGGCGTCGATCTGGACCCGAACCGTAGTCGCAAGGGTTGTACGGCCACTCCGGCCTCCTCAGCGGTTTCGCGTAGGGCTGCTTGCAGATAACCCTCGTCGAAGTTTTTGCGACCCTTGGGTAGCTGATATATGCCAATGTTTTTGTTGAAGACCATGAGCACTCTTGGTCTTAGCGCGTCGGGCTCATCGACGGTGACCGTCCCGCAGCTGACGAGCATCTCGTCGGCTCGGTGATAGCTGCCTTCCGTCTTGATCTTCTCCCAGACCCGGTCGTCTTTCCAGTCGACAAGGTGGTCCGGGTCGGTCTTGGTCCATAGCTCTCGTTTCGTCAACTCGCTAAACTTCCGAACGAAGCTTGCGGCTGCGGTGGGTTCAACCTTGGTAAGGCATTTTGAGACAGCTCGCTTGGCCACCGGCCGGACAGGCTTTTCGTGAGATCCGTTGGCCATTGGTATGTAGTTGTGGAGTTACCTCGATGAATGATTTGTCTCCGGCGGAATTATGGAATCGACCAGGCCAAGTTTATATAACAATGAAGGTTTGCTGTCTTCCCCTACCAAGACGGTGACTGGTGAGAGGTGACTCCTGGGATATTTATTTTCCTATGTGTGCGGTTTGATCGCACCGGCCCAAAGCCTCTCGATTCAGGAATATTCGGGATGGTTCGCGCGCCAAATCCATCTGCACAATTCACAAGATTGCTTGTGTGGTGTTGTTGGTGCCTCTGGGCTCGCAAATTGTGTTCTCAATTGGGACGCTAGGCTTGTGTTTCCATGTGTCTCCCTATCGTATGGATCTGCAAGGTTGATCGAAAAATCACAGATCACATCTTATTCCCCGTGGGGCCCAACCAGAACAGGAATTTCGATCTGAAGAAAGGAACCTTCCGGTGCAGTCCAGAAGGCCGAGGGCGCCTGTGCCCGAACGCTTGGGGAAAAGCCTGGGAGCTCATTCGCGGAGAGCCCAAATCCCCAACGAGACGGTGACCAACCTGATTTCGACGGTGTCTCCTCTACCGAGTGGGATCTATGGTGATCGACGTCATGCATGGGTTTTGTATAACGAGTCGAGACTTTCGGGTAAGCTAAGTCTGCGGTCCCTGGTCGATGCAATGCCCTCCACGGTAGCTAGCCCAGCGCCCTTATCCACTCCCACGCAAGGGAAAAAGAAAGTTGCGCAACAACCCACCCAGGTTAGGACATTGTGTTATTCCAGACTCCTTCAGCTGGTATCCTCCTCTTCCTCCTCCTCCTCCCGTCTCTGAGACAAACCAATGCAGGTGCTATAACGTGGCTGTCGCTTGTCGCCTGTCTCCTTCCCGTCGCCTCCAGAAGGTGCCCCCATCAAGCGAGCGGCTTGACCGGCGCGGGAGATAAGAAAACCACTGGCCCCCATTCGACGCCCGCTGACCCGCCTAATGATCAGTCGTCCTTCTCGCTAACTCGGGTCGTACAAGGCGTGGATGACAATGTTGCTGAAACGTCGACGATTGGGCTGCTACGAGACAGATACAGCGACGGGGGACGGGATCAACGGCATCATGGGACTTTGGGAATTCCCATCTCTCTACTTCACTGCTGTGCGAGGTAGGTAAGCAACACCATTTGGCAGGGGTGATTCAGTTTGAGGTTCAAAATGGTCGTTTATATTAGCCAGTCTATTTGCCGGTATCCACTTTACCACATCGTCACGATACCGTCATTTCCAGATGATGTAAGACTGCCTGCATACAGAAGCCCAAGTCGGGTATTAGGTAGGCATGCTAACCAGAAGGGCTCGTGAATCCTGCCCTACCTGTGCTCCAACAATCCCACTTTGGGACTCTCGCCTTTCCAACTGATCGACAAACGATGAAACCGTCACGACTGCGACGACCACCTTTCTCGCTGCATCAACATCAGCCCGTCCACGGATGCACCCTAGCGCCGGAGTTTGTCTCCGCTGAGCTCTGTCTCGAATGGGCACCTAGGATGCCACGCCTTAGTGCCTAAGCTGACAATCACGGTATGCATTAGTCGGGTGCTGGGAGGTTCTAGTCTTACCAATCTTCGGTTTACGACCCTGTCGCAGTAAGCAAGGGGGGGAAGCGAGCGCTGAGGATGATTGTGGTTTATTTCCTATAAGTGATATTATTTACGCATTCTCGCCGACTTCTCCCTTGCAGGCGAGCTTCGGGAACGTCAAAATTCGAAATATATCTTTGAAGTATTGCTGAAGATCAATCGCTAGTTTAGATCGGAGTAAGGTCCGTCGCCAATCCCAGGCACGGATGGCGGAAAAAGCAAAACGGTCAACCTGGTTTTATTAGAAGCGAGCAGCCCATTTTTCAAAACCCCCCTCCCCAGCTCCCCCCAGTCTGCCTGCCGCTTATGACCTATCGCAAATCGCAAAATACCATCAAACAAGGGCCTCTTTCGTATGAGCCCGAGAAGCCCGTGGCTCCCTAAGGAATATGAGACCTTTCACACCGGTCGGCGGCGGCGGCGGCCAGACGTGTTCGCGCTCGCGTGTCACAGCATCGCTGTCAGCCGGTGAACGGTACCCCGGGACCAGGGGCAGGAAATATTGGCAAAAGTAGATTGGGATTATCCTAATCGTTGTCCCTCGTGGCCACATCGCCCGCCTCTCGCCGTCTTACCGATGCAAACAGCAGCTGAGCAAACCCGGCCATCGCGTCCCCTTTGGGTACGGGGTAACGGGGTTAAGGTGGTTGCCGTGGCCGCCCGACTGCTGACCGATTACAATTACGTCTTGCGCTCGCCACGACGTGCGCACGGCGTGGGAGGTGGGAGCGGGGGGGGAGCGAAAAGTTGTTAGGTGGTGTCGCCAATGGCGCGCAATCCGAGTCGCCAGGTCGCTGGGTTGCACGTTATGGAGTCCGAGAGGGATGCTCTTCTGTCGTCATTCTACCACTCTACCACCCCGTCAGTCTGGGGAGCAGGAGACATTCCTAGTGGACGGCGGTGTAGATATAGGCTCAGAATCGTTGAGGCCCGTGGGACAGCTCTTTTTTTTTCCTTGCTGAACGGCGACAGCTGGGAATGACCCAACCTGGCCTTGGCACGTACGCCTACAGCGTGGGATCCCTTGCGCATTACGAGATGGTTAAGCAAACTGTCCACCTGCCTGGTACTTAGTTTGACTTTCTAACTTCCGCGTGGAAGATTCACACATGCCAAGTTAGAGGTAGGTTGAAAACACATAACATTGGAGCAAACGGCATCTTTCAATCTTGGGATTCTTCGTTTGACCAAGGTAATAGGAGCTTGATTTATGCATATGCTGCATAGGGGAATGTACCATGCTGATATGCATCAAGATAGCAAAGGGTCACATGAGAGAACGTCCCCTATTTCGCGAGCTGCGAGCTGCGAGCTGCAGGCTACGTCGCTTACGCCTTCAACTCTTTTTCTCCATTTCGTACGACGACCCCAGCCGCCCAACCTGGAGAAGAGCCTGCATGGGTCTCCCGTTTCGGGCTACGATGTTCACCGGGGTGTTGATTTGATTGAGCTGATGATTCGATGGCTTTCCAACTACCGAGATACGGTGGCCTATGGCCATCCGGGCACCTAGCTTGCTTAGGTGCTTACAGCTTACAGCTAGCAGTTTGGCTTGAGAGGCTACCAATGTCACATCACTAGTGTGATAGTGTTCCATTGAATCGCTGGACGCTGGACGCTGAACGCTGGTTGCGACGGAATCGGCCGAAACTTTGGTTTATTCGTCTCTGTTTCATACACCCGTGGAAGTCGAATTAATGGCGAAATTGTGGGCTTGATGCTCTGACTTGATCTTCTTAATCATAGAATGGTTGTTAGGTTGCAGTTTTGGGAGCCGGCCGTAGCCAATTACACGATGCCCTCTCCTGCGATCCCGTACTGCCTCTTCTGCTTGCGGTGGCTGGCGGTGGCTGGCTTTTGGTAGGATGACAGTGGCGTGTGCGCACACAACCGGTCGCGTCTCGGGATTCGGGCTCCAATCGGCCTTAACGCCCCTTACAAGGCTGTCAGCTTTCTTTCCATCATCAACATCTCTACCAATTTCCAATCCCGAGACACCGTCACCATGCGCTTGCTTAACGTCGACACGATAAAACTGCACTACTTTCTAGGTAGTGACATTCCGAAATATGCTATCCTCTCGCACACCTGGGATGAAGGCGAGGTGAGCTTGCAAGATCTGCAAGCCGAGAGGGGCCCCGAGATGCAAGGATATAAGAAGATTGAATTCACCTGCAGACAGGCAAAACTCGATGGATTGGGTTGGGCTTGGGTGGACACTTGCTGCATCGATAAGACGAGCAGCGCCGAACTCAGCGAGGCCATCAATTCTATGTACAGATGGTATAAAGAATCTACTGTGTGCTACGCTTACCTTTCAGACGTAGACCATGAGGTATGTAAGATAAAGCTACAATATTTTTGAAAATCGTTACTCATGGTTATGTATAGGCATATTTCCCGTACTCATCTCTTCGCACAGGACCCAACTTTGAACGCCAAATTTCCAGGTGGTTTACTAGGGCCTGGACGTTACAAGAACTGATCGCCCCGGCAACTTTGGAGTTCTATAATAGCGCGTGGGGGCATATTGGGCGAAAACGCACGTCCGAAATGTCCTCTACCATATACCGTATTACGAAGATTCCGTCGTCTATCATAGATGGCAAAGACTCAATATCCGATTACAGTGTTGCTCAGAAAATGTCATGGGCAGCTGGTAGGTCAAGCACACGACCTGAAGATAGAGCCTACTCGCTCTTAGGATTGTTCGACATTAACATGCCTCTCCTATACGGCGAGGGAGATAAGGCTTTCGTCAGATTGCAAGAAGCGATTCTAAGAGAAACAGACGACCAATCATTGCTGTGCTGGACCGTCCCCCATTCTAGCCCGAGAGCCTGGACATTGGAGAGCGTGTTTGCTAAATCTCCCGATGATTTTGAGAACCGTGAAGGTGTTCGGGTTATTGGTAAATCTGCTTTCACTCATACAATGACTAATAAGGGGCTTGAGATTAACCTGCCCCTTATTAAACGTCGCTTCGGGCTGGATTCCCACCTTGATCACGTAAACGGCAAAGGTACCGTTTTCAGTGCTGCCCTTGACGCATTCAACCCTAACCAGACCGCTGGGCATATGCCAGCAAATGGTAAGATACTGATTACTCTAGTCCAAGAATCATCAACTTCATCACACACTTCACAGCCTATACCTAGATTTGGAAGACTGGCAACGCCTACGAATGAATTTATGTCCGAAAATGATTTCGTGGACACCGACAAGACCACATTGATTCATATATGCAAGACCCCTCCAACCATAGGACTTGTTAGTTTGAAAGTCCAAGGTGGCCCTTCAGAAAGAAGTATCATGGAGGGCTTAGCTTCGTTTCTCGATATGAAAATTCAGGCGGTTACCTGCAATACCGAATTCTATATGGAATCGCTTCAATGGGACGTTAGCATTGCTAACGATGCCATAATTTCGGATGCCATAACCTGGGGACCACAGGGCAATGGCATTGATTTTTCGATATCTGTTAAGTCACCGTTGGATCCCCTAAAGTTAGCGATATTCGGCATGGAGGAGGTGTATCGGAACCCTTTCGTTATTTATTTTGTTTGGGATCATGAGCGCTTCTGTTTCGACGTCTTTCAGGACCTGTGGGACTTGGAACAGGTACAGAATCATCAGGTCGAGGCTCTGGAGGAACTTTGTTTGCAGCAGGCCTTTTCACCCATTCTAACGGAATGTGGGAACTGTGAAGAGATGGATGATTCGATAGCCAAGAGGCGCGTGACTTTAGAGCTCTCACATCGTGAGGTTCAGTTCACGCTCGAACGGGATCCTGGATATAAAGACAATCGTATACACTTTCGAATCCGGGTCGAACCAGTTGCTTGCCCTGCGGGACATTCCCAGGGACAAAAGCTACGGTATATCATGACGAAGCTAAAACAAACGTTTCACAAAGAAGCGTCCTAGGGGCACAACTGCATACGTACGAGATACTACATACTGGGCACGTACCTCGCCAGATGAGGACTAAGGAGGTCTACCGGGACAGGCATTCAAGTACCTACGCAACAAGCGTATAGCAAAAACTCGGGGTTCAGCCTCAAGGCTAAAGAACAGCCCAATTATCAAGAAAGACCTAATGATGTCGCGAGAGTTCACCTAATACCCATACATGATCAATACCTCATCAGAAGCTCTATTCCTGGGAAGAGGCGAGTAGTCATTCAGCGGTCTTACAATTCCTTACTTTTACCTAGTAGTTAATGTCGGGGCCTGCTCCTCCCGCCTTTTGGAGAGTAACATCTCGAGTCATTTTCTACATGCTCGTTATAGTCGAAAATCACTTAAATATTGAGGCTTTGCTATACATTATACCCCTCCAAACGCCGTTTCTTATGCACAGTGAAAGACTTGGATCACGCTCCAAAGTGGGCGTACTCCTTATTGAATGCCCTTCCAATGACCATACGACGAATTTCCGATGTACCTGCCCCTATTTCGTACAGCTTGGCACTATAATATCGTTAGTGACATGATGCTGAAGATAGGTAGCCTGTAAGAACTTACTCTCTCAAGAGCCTCGACGCCGGCATCTCCTCTACGTAGCCCATGCCACCGAGCAACTGGATGCAATCCAGCGACGACTCGGTCGCCCGTTCCGCGGCGTAGAGGATGGCACCCGCGCAGTCCTGGGTCCGTATCTCGCCGTGCTCGTCCACCGCCTTGGCGGTCGTGTAGGTGTACGCCCTGGACGCCTGCAGCTTCGTGTACATGTCGGCGAGCTTGCCCTGCACGAACTGGTTGTGGGCGATGGGGGCGCCGAACTGCTTCCGCTGGTGCGTGAACGGCAGCGCCACGTCGAGCGCCGCCTGCATGATGCCCAGGGGCCCCGCGCTGAGCACTAGGCGCTCCAGGTCCAGGCCCTCCATCAGCACGCGCACGCCGCCGTTGACCTGGCCCAGCACGTCCTCGTCCGGCACGAACACCCCGTCGAACACCAACTCCCCCGTGTTGCTCCCCCGCATGCCCATCTTGTCCAGCTTCCGCGCGCAGCTGAACCCTTTGGCGTTCGTCTGCACGATGAAGGCCGTGATCCCCTTGGACCCTTTCTCGGGCTCCGTCTTCGCGTACACCACGACCACGTCGGCGTCCGGCCCGTTGGTGATCCACATCTTGGTGCCGCTGAGCAGGTAGCCGCCGTCGACCTTCTTGGCGGCGGTGCGCATGCTGACGACGTCGCTGCCGGCGCCGGACTCGGACATGGCGAGGGCGCCGACCTTGGTGCCGGCGATGAGGCCCGGCAGGTACTTCTGCTTCTGGGCGGGGGAGCCGTTGAGCTGCAGCTGGTTGACGCACAGCTGGGAGTGGGCGGCGTAGCTGAGCCCGATGCTGCCACTGGCGCGCGAGATCTCCTCCATCACCACGCAATGCGCCTGGTAGCCCATGGCCAGGCCCCCGACCTCCTCGTCAGCCGTCATGCCTAGGAACCCGGCCTCGCCTAGCTTCGGCCACATCTCGTTGGGGAAGGCGTTGCTCTTGTCCGTGCGCGCAGCTGTCTCCTCCGTGATCTCGCGGCGGGTGAACTCCTGCACGCGTTCACGGAGCTCGGCCAGTTCTTCTGACGACGGTGGTGTGAACCCTTTGGGATGCTTCTTGGACGATGCGTAGTGCCGCGTTTGTGGCGATGATAATACTAAAGCCGGAACCCGACTCATGGTGGCGGTTGGGAACGCATGACGCGTCGGCAGTCTCAATGCTCTGAATGCTTTCATGTTTCTTAAGTTTTTAGTTGTTTACATACAAACCCCGAGTCTGTGAGATATAGAGGGAGAATATATCAATGATATATTTTGTATATCAAGACATAAACAGAATGATGCTGACAATGCCAGCTGTGCCCGGAGAGCGGTAGATGAAAGCGGGCAACCTCGGCATAGCGGCTAGCAACGGCGTCTGCTTCCCTGTTCCCTGGGGCAATCCCCTGGAATTCCGACGTCAGCTCCCTCAGCTCTCAACGCCTTGTTCTCTTACCTTTCTTTTCTTATTCCCATCCGCCTCATGTAGTTTTCCCTCGACAACACGAGCTGCTCCAGCAGTAGCAAGTATCACACAATTCACCACAATGTCCGTAGCAAGATGCTCGAGGAACCTTTTGGGTCTTCCCCGCCAATTGGCTCGACAATGCCCCAGACATCCCCGCCGATCCCCTCACGTTTACCTACCTGCTCGAACAATCGCGTCTTACACGGCCCCGTACCAAGCGAATGCCATATCCGTAATACAGAGCAATGTCGACGCAACCTCGGAGGAGTTCAAAGAAAATGAACGGCTCATGGAAGAAGCAATGGCTCGCCTGGAGCAGCTAACACGCACCGCGCAACAAGGCGGACCCGCGAAAGCAAGAGATAAACACATTGCAAGGAAGAAGATGCTCCCACGAGATCGGGTTGCAGCCCTGGTAGATCCGGGAACGACATTCATGGAGTTATCGCCTCTGGCTGGTCATGAGCTCTATCCCGAGGCAGACGTACCCGCCGGAGGTATCATAACCGGCATTGGGGTCGTGGAGGGCGTTGCGTGCGTGATTGTAGCCAACGATAGCACCGTCAAGGGCGGAACGTATTATCCCATCACCGTCAAGAAGCACCTGAGAGCCCAGGCTGTAGCTCAGGAGAACAAACTACCGTAAGTTGCATTACTCGTATGCGTACAAATTGTACGTAGAAAGAAGGCAAGTATCGTACCTAAGAGTCTGACAAGAGCACAACAGCTGCATATACCTGGTGGACTCCGGCGGCGCGAACCTACCCCATCAGTCGGATGTCTTTCCGGATCGCGAGCATTTCGGTCGCATCTTCTATAACCAGGCCAGGATGAGCTCTCAAGGCATTCCCCAGATATCCGTGGTTATGGGCCTATGTACGGCGGGTGGAGCCTACGTGCCCGCCATGAGTGACGAAAACATCATAGTGGAGGGTCAGGGTCACATCTTTTTGGCCGGGCCTCCCCTCGTCAAGGCCGCGACGGGTGAAGAGGTGTCGGCTGAAGAGCTCGGAGGAGGTGCCATGCATACTTCGGTATCTGGTGTGTCAGATTACTTGGCAGTGGACGATGCACACGCCATTGTGCTCGCGAGGAGGTGCATCAGCAACCTCAATTGGCCTCACAAAGCTTCACCACCTCCCCCTACCCACTCCGAGCCTCTATACCCCGCCTCCGAACTCCTAGGCATAGCGTCGACGAACCTACGCAAGCCGCTCCCGATCCACGAGGTCATCGCGCGAATCGTCGACGGCTCGCGCTTCGCCGAGTTCAAGCGGGACTACGGACCGACGCTGGTGACGGGGTTCGCGAGCATCTACGGGCAGCAGGTAGGGATCGTAGCGAACAACGGGATCCTGTTCGGGACGTCGGCGCAGAAGGGGGCGCACTTCATCGAGCTGTGCGCGCAGCGCGGGGTGCCGCTGGTGTTCCTGCAGAACATCAGCGGGTTCATGGTGGGGGCGCAGGCGGAGCGCGACGGCATCGCCAAGCACGGCGCCAAGCTGGTCACCGCCGTCGCCTGCGCCGACGTGCCCAAGTTTACCGTCGTCGTCGGCGGTAGCTACGGCGCCGGTAACTACGGCATGTGCGGCCGCGCCTACGGTCCCCGCTTCCTCTGGATGTGGCCCAACGCCCGCATCGGCGTCATGGGCGGCGAGCAGCTCGCCAATGTCATGGCCGCTGTGGGCCAGACGTCGGATCCTGAGCTCAGGGATCGGATCGAGCGCGAGAGTGATGCAGTGTATTCCTCTGCTAGGTTATGGGTAAGTTATCTATAAGCTTCGTCTGCTTTTTAGGATCAACGAAGAGGCGCCTTTTCCTATACTTCACTTGGCTGCTTGGTCATTCCCACTAACAACTCTTATTTTTAATTAGGACGATGGCGTGATACCACCACAGCACACGCGGCGCTATCTGGGGCTTGGTTTGCAAGCCGCACTGTCGGGTAGGAACGATATCCAACCGGGTGACACTAGATTTGGGGTTTTCCGCATGTAACGAGCGCGTTAGAAGGAATCCAAACCCATGATTACCAACCAATCCAAGACAAGACCGATACGTATCACGCCAGGTATGTGATTAGGGTTTGCGCAGGGCCTTACCGCAAGACCTAAGGATTCCAAGCGGTGAAGGAAGTTGAATCCCCTGGATGGAATACCCGTCCAATGACTACGTTTTTGGAAGGCTTCCCGACGTCCAAGTCGCCAGGGACCGCCCTGGTTGGTGAGACGGACGGAACCCAGGCGCAGCCAATGAATCCGTTGACCTCCTGTCGCAGCCCAGGTTTCGTGATTTGGCTTCCCCCTATGCATCCGCGGTGATCGATTGGGCTGACGCGCGTTCCCTTACGAGACCTCGTTCATGGGGCCATCTATTATCTGTGTTGTCTAGTGATCACGTAGGTTGGTCATACTATATGAAATGCTTCACCTTAGTGCTAAGACATTGCTACGTGTTGCGACTCGCTATCGTAGGTACTTTTGGCGCAGGGCCTGTACCTAGCCGGCAACTCGCAGTTCGCAACTCATCCGCCCCCAAGCCCGACCGGATTGGCCATTCTGATAGAGCCTGCCTTGCGCGTAGCCGTGGAGACCGCCCTTCGGCGGTTCGGCTACTCCGATGCGTTCTCGCCTCACTCTTTCTACGTGATCGTGTCTGCATAACGTAGAGCTTGGCCAGCCCTAGTTGCCTGCGTACATGACCCTTACCTGACTATATGTGAAGCACAGGGGCTGGATGGGGTGCGTTACACAGGGCCGGATTTGATGTGGGGTTAAATGCGGCCCTTTCCATATCATCGGTAAAGCTGCTGGCCAGACTTTACGATTGATACTCACACTGATTCTGCCCTAGGGGCGTAGTATCAACAGGCCTCGAGTTGTGTAGTAATACGTACCTAGTAGGTATGTGGGAGATAGAGTGAGACTGGGTACCTACTAGGTACTTAGTTCCTACGAGGTATACTGCCCCGATAGTCCTACCTACAGCCCAGGTAGTGTAGACTGCCCGACTGCTAGAGTCATCTAATCCCAAGTGCCACAACTACCGACCTACCTCCCCAGAACCCATTGCCCCTACTTACGGATCTTACACACAAGCACCCGGGATCTCATATACGACGCCGTAGCGGTATGCGGTGTAAGTACAACCGTAAGCTGACAAGCCAACCAACCAACCAACCAACCAGACCTAGAAACCCTCGGTCTCGGCGCTGTTCCTGGAAATCCCCTGCGATCCTCCGGCCTAGGCTCGCCAGCCGCGACGAGCGAATAATCGCCTTCCGCGCGCCCCGTCCCGCTCCTACGTCCACGCCTCCAGGCTTCTCGTATCCCGGCGAGCCGCAGCTGTGCCTGGGTTCTCGCCTCGCTGGCCCCCCATGATGTCGAGTTCCCTGCTTTACTAACCTAGGTACCTAGGTATGTGGTATATACTTACATGCGGATAGCTGGAGCATTGCACGCAAAGTACGAGGGAATCGAGTCCGCTGACGTGAAGGATCGGCGCCACGGGCGGGATCGAGAGTAGTATGGCGTCACCTCGAAAGAGAAGACGGTTTAGGTAAGCGGTAAAAAAAGAAAAAAAAGAAAAAGGCTTTTTTCCCTTTTTTTTCTCTCGTTTTCGCCTCAACACCGCCACCGGCCCCGTTCCTCGTGGGGCGCGCCGCGGGATGGGCGATCCCGATCGTCGGCTAGCCTGGGGTCCGTTCTGCCCTACGCGCAAGTCGCTATGTGCAAACTAGGCAGGTATCTGCCCACTTACCTGCCTAGGCGGTACGTAAGCCGGCGCGTGGTGTCGTTGACGTAGCGCCCACAACTGCGCATGCGTACCTACCTACCTAGGTATATACCTACTTACCTGCTAGACGGGCCATCTACTAGATACCTCGGTGAGGTTGGTTGGCGAGCGAAACGAGGCAGCCTCGTATCCCCCTCGCGAATCCAGCGAGGCGAGGCTGTCGTAGCGTCGCCACCGCCACGCGGGCGAGAACCCTCGCCATCCGCTGCCTTGGAACGCTTCGTCTCGCTAGCACGCGTAGGCGTAGGGGAATTGCGGATATCAGGTGGGTACTATTTTCGGGGCGGGCGGGCTTCGCCGCAGCGTGGATCGAGATACTGCACCGACTGTCTGGCTCCCTGTCGAGCTGCGCGGATATCGACGTCGGGGTCGATAGAATGCAGACCATCGTTCCGGGATACGAGATGGCCCGTTGGCGCGCCTGTGGTCGTGCTTGTCCCACGTACGCCCCTCGTCATCGAGCCGACGCCCAGCGCCCCGGTGTGCCATCACATGACGGGTTATAGTGCGATTATATTGCCGATATACTGCCTCTAGAGGCAAATATGGGTAGACCCATGGAGGTATGCGTTCGTCATGTCTCCGCGCGTATAGGCCCTCTGGACAGGGGCGGTTTGTGGCACGTTGCGCGGCTCTGGGCTGGGGTAGGTTGTTTTTACTTTTTTTCTTTTTTTTTTCCTCGTTCGACCCCCCAAGAGATTCGGGGTCCTCTCCATTCTTTCGAACCGGGAAAGTGAAATCCGTGCCTGTTCCTGTTCCGGTGAACGCATTCGGGTAGCTGCAGCGAGCCCAGGCCCGCGCGCGTGGGGGTGTTCGTTCGGTTCTGGAAGGACTTGGCGCGGTTCTTGTAAAATGGGAAAAGGGAAGGGTGCGAGACCACAAATTCCATCGACGCGATTTTAGGCATACGTGGGAAACGTAGGTAAGTATGGATACCTACGTACACATCCATGATGCGTCCATTTATAGATTTGCGACCCAGACCATCAGGGTTAGTGGAAATCAGGGTAGCAATGTCTGCGTGTAAGTCAAATAGCGCCGCACTCGTGATGGCTTAATTTGATTACACCAGAGGTTGTCGGAGCTAGGTAATACCTAGATCAGTTATTCGGCCTGGCAGTTCCTCTTGAACTGTGGTTGGTGGCGTTGTTAATACCTAGATAGATCTCCATCAGGACCCTGCTCCAGAGCTGCTTCCATTGGGTTGGTTGAAGGGCGGTCTGGTGATAAGCTTCTTATCCCCTTTTCTTTAAAAAGGAAAGTCTCTAGAAAAAAGAACGAGACGGAAAGAAACGAGGCGATCGGATTTAGCGCCAACCGACCAAAGCCTGGTACATAGCATAACTTGTAACTTGTCTTTGTCTGCGGAATACTGAGGTGAAGGATCAATACCTGTTTAGTGTCTACCCACCGGGTATGATGGTAGGCTGGTAGACTGCTAAGCTGCTAGGTAAGCTCCCTTGTCCCTTGAAGAGACGGGAACGAGAACCCGCAATGGAAGAAAGGAAGATTTCTAGACCCGGCAGGTCAATTAAACTTGTATAAGATTGATCCTTGCAAAACTACTTCCTTCATCGTTTCCATCGTTTCCATAGTTCCCACGCCGTCCTTCGGTTGGCCACGGCACATTCTTCTCCCCTTGTGGCACTATGTGACAAGTCTGGCAGTCTGGTGTTCCTTGAATCTTGATCTTCTGATCTGAACAAACCTGCGCTCCGTGAAGAACTGCCATGGCTTACTCACCTACCAGACAAGTGGTTCTGGGCTATGCAGGGATGTTTGGAAATAGAGCCGAATTGGCCAAGGATTAATGACAAGACATCTGCTGGCATTCCGGCTGCCGAGGAGCGAAAAGAGAAAAAAGAAAAAAAAAAAAATTAAACCCCGCCAAAACGCCTCATATTGCATGTAAGACCTACCACACGTAGGTAGGAATGAAGGATGAACGCCTAGATATTCTCGATATTCTTTTGCTTCGACGCCGTCCTCTGTTGTGCGTGGAAATATTTTGGCCTGGGTAACTAAATGGCCCGTACATAGACGCAGACCTCGCTAGTATCTACTATTCCGCGTCACAGCTCCATCACGTCCCTGTGCATTCGTGGCCTCGAGAAAGCTCCCCCCTATTATTAATTTGAATAATTTGTAACGCCGGCGCAATGCATTGTATGCGAAATGCCAATGCTTCTGTACAATTCCCTTTCCCGGTTTTACTGTCCGTAGAGTTCCTCTAGAAAGAAAAACTTATGCAAATATACACTTGTGTTCTGGACCTTTTCTATGCTCGCAGTGACGGTCTGCGTTGTATCATCCTTGTAGACCGGTGTCTACGCCAGCTAAGAAGGTAAGGCCGATTGGTGATGGCGACGAACTCATCGGCGAGGCTTCTTTTCGCTCTGGCGTTCAAGTAACAAGGTAAGTTGGCTTTTAGATCGGCCAAGCGGCACGTTCGGTGCTGGGCTCGGTTGGGTAGGGGTGAATCGAGTATCAAGCACCGAGCTCCCAGATATTCGGGAACTGGTCTCGGCGTCTTCTTGCCCTTGCGTCGCGCTCGTAACCAATTCGCCGGTCGGTGGAGGCTCGTCAAACTCGATTATGGTCCCCTGAGCCGTCGTGTTGGAGATCGTCGTGGTGCTCGATGCTATTAAACTCTGCGGCGGAACGCGCCCACGAGTCAGGTCCTGAGAGCTGCGCCGTGAAGAGCCCATGTCTGATCTTGATCGAGTCATGAAAGGAGCGATATCTGGGCGTGGTCGCTCTTGTGCGTCGCTTTGCCTATGGACTACCCCACCACGACCCGCTGTCGCACGGCTAGAATTGTTCGTCCTAGCTTTACTCAAGCTATCTGTTGTAGCCTTAGACGGCTTCACACTGGCAGCCTTACTTTGGACCATTGACGGGGGTTTCCCATTACCATTCGTCCGCGAACTACTAGGGGCCTGAGTCTTGGGGGTTTCGGGAGACCGGCCTGCCGGTCGCTTTCCTGCTGCCTTTGCACTCAACTGTTCCACACCTTCGTCCGTCGCTGGCGGCACACCCCTACCCGTTCTGTCTGGAAGCGTAGGGGTCGAGCTTTGTGACCCCGAGTTCCTTGAACCGAGGGAAGAACCCCCTTCTTTTGACCCAGTCTCTTGCCCGCCGGCAGTGGCAGAAGTTTGAGAGCTGATGCGCCGAGGCATGGCCGGTCTGCGCCTAGTAGCTGTGGAGGCTACGAACGTAGCCTTCTTCTTTTGAACGGCACTAGTGGACTTCTTCTTTTCCTCCTTGGCCGTGGAACTGTTAGAACCCTTTGAATCGCCACTATGATTCACCGCGGTACTCCCAGACGAGGCGAGTTCGCTATCCTTGCCATCACCTTCTCCATCAGACCCCGGGGGCGAGACAAATCTGGCTGTAGGACGCGGTCCAGAATTGGAAGGGCCTCTAGGCTTCTTCAGAATGGGATGCGGCTGTTTCGTCGAAGATGGCGGCGTAGATTTCGTGGTCTTGGCCTTGCTTGTTGGATTGGAACCGGAAGGTCCTTCACCATGCGTCTCAAGAACGGTCTGAAGCTTGGGAGTCGATTCGGCTTTCGAGTCTGGCGAGGGCTTTGGAAGTTATGATTAGTACAAGCAACCATCCGATCCGACTAGACTTACCGGTTCATATCGGTTGGGCGGGCCGCGTAGTTTGACGAAACTCTCTTCCTCGGATATACTTTTGAAGAGCTGTGCAATAACTGTTCCCGGGAGATGGCGGCGATCACCACCTAAGACACGGGTCCAAAAGTTCTCAAGGCGTCTCGCCGTAGGGTCAATGAGCTCCCGAGATGTTGTGGTAAAGACTGCGAGTTGGTCAGCATAAATCAAAGCAGGTGTGGTAAGGAACTATCTTGACCATGGCAAGCCGCATGTATCTTCTCTAGTGGAACAACGTCGTACTTTGCTATCTCCTCGTAAATGGTGTTTCTATTAAACACAATGCCCTTGGGCAGGATCATGCCTGTCATCTTTGCCGACTGAAGCTCTCCCAGGTATCGTCAACCAGGAAGCTCAGCTCTGCCGTGAGCTTCTGGCAGCGACGAATACTAAGAATACTGCGATCTGTAGTCCTCGGGACCCTGCGATTCATAGTTGGCACGTTAGGAAATCATACAGGTAAGGCTGATCCGATCGCCTCGTCAGCTCGAAAGCCGCCGCCGTGAGAAGTTGCCGCCAATGTTCGCCAAGCTATTCCACGCTGAGATTTCAGCTTGTCCGAGGATGGAGACCGCTCCACAACAAGTGGCCTCACTCTAATGCATCGAGTAGCCTAGAACAGCAGCCCTCTTTTCTGGGCCCGTCGAAGGCGACCGGTAGTCAGCAAACACGCCGGAACCCTAGACAACGGAACGTTGAGACACAAGAGTTGACTGGGATTTGGTCATCTGTTTGTCTGTCCAAGGTAACACATCAAAAGCTCTGGGGGAAGAGCAATTGGACACAAAAAGGCCCTAGGTTGTTCGGCGTAGCTAGGTACGCGGCTGACCAGCGAGTGTGAAGACGGGTAATCGAATGCGTAAGTAGTCCAAACCGAGACACGAACTTAGGTATATAGTGGCAGAGTTGACGAGGGAGGTTAGGTTAGACAGTAGATACACAAACAAATAGAGCGGCGGTTTTCTTCGGGGTTAATTCGTTCTAGACTAGGTAGTCTCCGAAACCGATGTCAAAGGGGAATGAGGCTTGTAGCTTTGGAATAAACGAGATAACAACTTTAATGAAAAGCCGGGAAGGGTGATAATGGCTATGTAGTCGTCGTTATGCAGGATAAATACTTCCAGCTACTCACCAGCGGACCATGTTCTTCTGGACCAAGGATATCGTGTACCTAGTATGCGGTTGGTAAGGAATTAATGTACGAGGTGTAGAAAGATGGGATGCGATTTGACCCTGTGGAAGACAGACAAGCGGGAGAGGAAGTAATCCAAGTCGGTATGTACATGCCTTCCAGGGCTACATAATCCATGATTTCACAAGCTTTCGACGGTCCAGGTATTAAAAGATGTACCTATCTGCCTTATAATCTACCTGCTAGGTACATGCACAATAGGTGAGTACTAGGCTGGCAGGTGAAGTATATGCACCTAACCTTAGCCCTGGAGGGGGGAATCTACCTAGTACCTAGTACCTAGTAGTAGGGGAAAATTAGCGTGCTTGATCCGTCAATGATTTGGTCTAAGGAGCCCCGAAGGTAGCCCTGGAGGTACTTACCTCTAGGTCTCAAGGGATCAGTGTGACCATTTCACTGATCTCCTCTCTGTCCTGAGCCGTGAAATCGTAAACTCGGCTTCCTACCTCAGATCAGCATCATTCACATTACTAACCCTTACAATCCTGATAGGTACCTGACTACGAGCAAAAATAACCTTGGAACCTTGCAGCTCCGTCTTGTAAGATTCTGACGGTAAACCCTGGAGAACAGCCAGAAACAGTTATGGAAGCTACGGCAGAAAGCAGCGCACTAAAAAGTTTAGTGTGTATAGTGGATCTGGCCCGCTAAAGATCGTGGACCCTGGCAGCTTAGAAAGCCTCTAGGCTATGTACGTACACCTCCAGGGCTACTACAGTAGAAAACACAGCCTAGCCTGCGTCTACCTGCGTCTACCTGCGTCTACCTGGCGCCTAGAGGTATAGACATCCACCTACTATGTACATGTAGTATATGTCCAGTGGACAAATGGACCCTTTCTCTAAGTGCTTCGGGGCTCATCTGCCTATTAGCACTTGATTCTCCCTATTAGTTCAACATCTTCGGCTTTTTTTTGCCTTCATTTCTCCATTCTATCTCCGCCTACATACATACAGATTCGTATTATTTCTCCTCTCTCCTCTCTCCTCTCTCCTCTCTCCTCTCCTCTCTCCTCTTTCCTCTCTCCAATCTTCCATGTAAGTCAGCTTCCAAGATGCATACTTGACCATAATCCCATAGGTGGCTTCATATATATTTATATCTACTTCAGTCGTTCGTCGCAGCAGATTTCAGCTTACGTGCACTCCTAACCAACAAATTGACTTCCCCCCTAGATTACCTACCTAGAGGGTCGGACAGGCCCGTGAACATGCTTTTCGTCTTCCGCCCCTAATCCTTGATCTTTTACCTTTATGAAGGCTACCCGATCACCAGAAATGATGTTAGTGGTGGACCGATTGCGCGGAACCGGGTCTCACGCACGTATGAACCGTACATATGAACAAAAACCTTGCGAGCTGTCTCTGCTGTCTATTACTTCTCTGCTACTATGTGCATACTTTCGATGGCTACTGCAGAAGTACGTACACGCAGACGCAGACGCAGACGCAGGCAGAGACAGTCCGCAGAGACAGTCCGCAGAGACGC
This sequence comes from Hypoxylon rickii, assembly GCA_902806535.1. Taxonomy (NCBI): domain Eukaryota; kingdom Fungi; phylum Ascomycota; class Sordariomycetes; order Xylariales; family Hypoxylaceae; genus Hypoxylon; species Hypoxylon rickii. The sequence continues at coordinate 301,585 of CADCWY010000003.1, forward strand.
ACAGAGTTTGCAGCGTCTCCGAGGATGCGAAAGAGAGCTCGGTTGGGTTAGTCGTATGTGCAGGTCGGCATCGTCACAAGGGAAGTGTCCCTATTTCGATCTCGGTCAGACACCCGTGCGGCCGTGACTCGCACAAATATCTACTCCGGGAAATTTGGAGCGCGCTATCGCCCTGAATTTGGAATGATTCCGACAATACTCGTACCTACTACCTAGTAGCAGCCTCGGTACCAACAGCCTAGGCAAGGTAGAAAAGGTAGGTACCTGAGAGGTAGCCCTGGAGGTAGGTAGGGTGGCCCTGAAGGTACTGAGGATGTACCTACACTTCTAGGTCTGAACTAATGACAAGGGCTGGAATGTCGACTTGGCCTTCTCTTCCCCCACGTTTTCAGCGGAGTCTCGACTTATCACCCGGTGCTGCCATTGGCATCGGAATTGCCCAGCGTTCTAGAATACTTAGAATATGTCGCCCGATCAGGGGACCTGCTGTCCAACGTCGAATCACTGGCCTCACTGGAACAGCCGCGCATTTTTGCTATGGATGTACTCCATGCGAATTAGGCGGGCTGGCGGAGTAGTCGTTGCAGCGGAAAATAATGATGCGACAACGACAATAGCAAACAGACTACAGAACCCGGCCCTGGCAGCCTGGTATTTCAACTCACCTAAACTAAAGTGCCTCGTCGCTCACAAGACTTCAAATGTCGTCACAAATCGACAAGATCGACGGTCATTTCATGCTTTGCCGCAATTCGGCACTTTATCATTATCCGATTTCTCTTCAATGCCATCAAATATTCGTTTCAGAACCACGGTCGGTTAAACGTCACCGTCGCTTAGTTAGGATGCAGGTATTTCCAGCTCAGCATCGGGTCAATCTCTTTGAAGTGGACCAGGCCAATACGACCAATACGACTATCACAAACGCGCATTTCAAGCTCCGCCAGCACTCAGCTAAGCTAAGCTAAGCTTCTCAGCTCTGCCACAAGCTCTCTGTATACCGTACACCGCTCCCTTGAGCCAAACCAAGTTATCATCGAGGCGGTAGGAGTTCCAATGTCAATACAATCGCAGATCCCACTAAGCAGCACACGCTATCATAGCGCAAGGACGATTAAAATAGCGCTTGAAGCCTTGGGCTTGAGGTACCAAGCCTGAGATCAGAAGTAGTTCTCCGCCCCAAGATCTTGTCAAGCGACAAATGAGTAAATGGGGTCGGACTTGCTTAGCACTTCCCTACATACTTATCTGCGCAGCGGTGTCGGGCATGTGTTACTGGTTAGCTCTGGTGAAACGAGCTGCCGTATTCTGTCTCCGCGCAGGAAGACCTCGCTATTCCAATTGCACCATCGGTTCCTTCTCATTTCCTATTATAGAGCTTTTCCTCATCTCCGGCTTTAAGATCTACTACTTGCGGGGCCGTCGAGGGTCGTGTGACCTGCCTAGGTACGGCGCATCTCCTGGACACAAGCGTCAGCTATTGGCTGGAATGTAACGCCCAAGCATCACGAAAGTAATCCCCGTGACCTCCAAGCGGAGAGATATACCAGCGCCGACCAGTTTATCTATGTCTGAGTCATGGGGACATGACGCTCGAAATTCCTGCAGCAGGATGGCCAAGTCAGGGTCGAATTAAGCATGCTTCGCAAAAGGGTCGCATCCGGCTGAAGGTTAATAATTCTTCATCCTCTATTCCCCGCCCGCCCTCCTAAGGGCAAAGACCTCACCGATTCGCGCGCGCTACACGACGCATTTGACAAAGAAACCCCAAGGAACCCCTAAGGAAACCCCAAGATTGCATGCCATACGGAATACTCCACACTTTCGGCAGAAGCCATGCGCAGCATGCACGCGGAATGTTCACCGACTGCCACACGCCGCCTACTTCAAGGGAGCTGAACTATCATGTGACACCCGAGGGGTCCCATGCCAAAATGATAAAATCATTGCACATACTTTGAAACTGAGGTATTCGAGGGCTATTCGCGCAGTATAGAAGCATTTAGCGCCTGAAATGAGCCACACGGATATTGCCCCCTTTCCAATGGACATTGACGATAGCCACGGTACCAAGTATCTAAATCGTCTTGGCCAATTGGAAATAGGTCTCATCAAGATAGGCAGTGTGTGTTGCTACAAGACCGTTCCCCCTCCCCCTCCTCTAAAGAGAGTACCTAAGTGACAGGACTTTGAAGGTGCCAATCCACCGTTCTCCTATCGCTCCCAAGAACCAAGAAGAACTAGCGTCGACGAATACTCTCTCTAGGACTTCCTCTTTAGGAAACCACCATTCTCGTTTCTCCCGATTGGTTCAAGCGAATCGGAGCCCGGCCACGAGGCTCGGGGATCACATAATCCTTCTCGTTTGCGATGCAACTGCTGGTCTGTTTGCGCGCAAGGGGTGTTACATACGTCAAGGAACACCCCGCCCTTTTCAAGTCTGAGCAGCTCGTCATTTCATGGTGGGAAATACGTACTCGACACGCCTTTAGCGCTCATAAGCTGAGCTGCGTCAATAGCGTTACTTTGCCGGGTCTCCTGTCGCGCCATTAATTGCCGTGTATCTAGACTTGCTAGTTCACCTGCAGGTACCTATGCGGGTTCCGCCTAGCCAGGCCAATCTCTTCCAGGTTCACGTCCATCGAGCCCACCGGTGAGCGGCTTGTCGGTCAGAATTATGCTTTCACAAGAATCCTTTCGGGAGTGCCGCAGCGGCCCGGATTGATTATGGCACCTTTCCTATCATCGACCCCTTGAAAATATCACTGTAGCAACAAGGTCTGATGGCGTCTCTCGAATTACGGCCCCTGCCTACTAGGTACCTACCCAGGTAGGCAAGTTCCCGTACGGCGTAGGCAGCCTTGTAGGAGTAGCTCGGGCGAGGCTGATTTGCCCGTGTTCGGTTGTCACACGGAAAGGTAGTCATCTGCTGCGGGAGGGTTACAGTTCCAAGTTTACCATCACCATTCTTATCATCGACCAAAGACCAGCAACCAGTAATTACGCCACCAGTTCCCCTTCCGTGGGAATAACGTGAAGTAAGCAATTGCGAAGCGGATAGTTATCACAGGCATCATTTCTTGTCTCTCCATGGCTGGATCACATAACTTTCTCCCATGTCATTACTTGAAAACGTTTTTAGCACTTGTGAGCTGGGGGGCTACTCAAATGGGATTTTGCTCTTGTTCGCATTTCCAAACTCGTAAATCTATCCAGCAGGCCCCTAATCCCCGTACCATCTTCGTCCGTAGAAGTATACGGGGATTTATTACTCATGGCGATGCTACGCAAAGCTGAGTAGCTCATATACGCCGCTTAGTCAGCCGTCGGTATAAGGGGCGGTCATTTGTCTGGGAATCCAGCGTGCTGGGATTGATGCCAGATTGACGGATTCCGCCAGTCTTACCTCTCACGGGGTGCCACGCAATGCATTCTTGGCTATTAGTGAAAACGTTCTCAGATATACATCTCGTTGAGTAGACTTATGTGGCGAGTTCTTGACGTCAGGGCTAGGTATATAGATGACAGGTCTCAGTTGCAATGAGGTATAGCGGTCATATTTTCGTATCCATCAATGGGTTGGCTTGCAAAAGGCTATCCCAGCTGCTCTGTTACATTGTAAAATACAATCTATTCTTGTCAAAAATTTTAGGGGGCTAGTATGCGCGAAAGGGGGGGGCGGTGTTATGGCTGCTACGACTCGCATTTTCCTGCAAAACACAAATCAGCCCAAGTAACCGTCAATCCAAAGAATGGATTAGCATTTATTGGAGGTGTCTGGTATTTTTATATATCAAGATCCCGAAGTAGTTCGTAACGGGCGCTTTGTCTTGTCATGTAAATTTGTTATAAGCACATAGGTCTCCAAATTAGGTATATATCAGGAAATATGGCGCCTTTTCCACAACATATAGCACACCTAATGGAATATATATTTCTCAAATTTATTACACGAATGCCTAGAATACAGGCAGATCATTAAAGTATATTGTAATGCGGCCAAAAATAATAGAAAAAAAGATCTATGTGTCTGTGATATGCTTAAGCCGGGCTGGGTGATGACATGATTTACTTCGAAATCTCTTCAGCAGAACCCACGATGCCATCCCATGAAAATCAACGACCGAAAAGGATCATAGCCTTTCCGCATGGTCCGATTGGTAATGTTGTAGTTACAAATTTGCTCGTTGATGGAAAAGGAGAGATCTTCACGTTATCCTAATACAAAATTAGTCCGTGTACTACCTCCAACAGCTCTCATATGGCATACTTGAAGAGGCTCTTCTTCCATTGGGTAGGTTTCGAACAATATTACTTCCGGCCTGGCAGGGACGTCACAGGAAAAATACTTATGACGGACCACGAGAAGCAGCTGATTCAGAGTCTCATCCATATGGAAGACATGAACCTTGAACAGGATCAACATCCGAGATAAGTACCTATCAAGGAGATGGAGTATGTGTATAGGAATTAACCTCCACATAGCTCCAGTAACGACATCAAAGCTCCTTACGCAGCAGCGCACTTTCTATGATGTTTACCGGATTTGCTTCGCCCCATTTGGGTACCCATTCTTCACAGCGATCTGTAATCAACCTACCTACCTAATGGCCAACAACAGGAACACACCGGTCTGTTAGGTACCTACCTACCTAGTAGGTATCCATAGTCTTCGTTTCTAATAAGTCGATTAGAACATTGCCTACGCCTAACAAACCAACATCTCACCCTCAAAAACTCGGAATTATATCATATCGTAAAACCGAGGGTTTTCTAGTAGTCATTGGAAATATAAAATTACTAGCTAACATATGCTGTCGTAGTAGGTTTCTTGTTTATGAGATCATCCCAGCCAGTTATCTATACACAAAAGCGCCCAAATAAACAAGGCAGTAAGATTATGCGTAATCATTCGATGTTTGCTGGATTTTAGCCCAATAATTGCCTAGTACATAATGTGTTGTTTACCAGGGACAACGATGGCACAGACGTATTCTCTGCCCAGGGACTTGGGCTAGGTCCTAACAGAAGATACCATTCACATACGCGGGAAAAGACGTCGGAGTGGAAAGAAATGGGTAAAGGCCCGATTAATTATCGTGACTTACTATGATTCAACTCTGGTACATACCTATGGGAGCAAGTATTTGCGGCACGGGGAGGAAAATCATGAACGGCCAAGGGCAGATCCTACAAAAGCAAGCAAGCCTGCCTATCGATGTCCCTCAGAGCTGATACCGCAACTCAGGGGTCACAAAGTCCCAGGGAAATTGGCTGCGGGCCATCCCTTATACCTGAGCTACCACCCCGCAAAACAATCCGACGGAGCACACGGCATAGGACTAAGTAGCATAAGAGCTGCTGACGGTTGCAAGAGTTTCGCCCCAGAGGATTTGTGCCTGTCAGGTGCTTATTTCGCGTCTATTTGACTATGGTTACGCCCTCAAGGTGCCACAAGCAGGAAGGGATTCTCGTATTTTCTGGCCTCATATCACCTCAGATGGCGACGGGTCAACGTATTTAAGCTTTCCGCACAGGACACAATGCTCCACATAATAACAGGTTCTAGCCATCAAGGGGAGCCCAAAAAACACACGATGTCCGTTCCCACCGAGGGGCCCGGGGTGTCCGTGACATGAGCCAGGTTCCCGGGTTTGTCCAACCGAACGTTTGGCTCCTGTAATTCCCGCCCATAGGGCTTGAGGGACCCGGATACATACTAGGTGCGTATGTCAAAGCACCTGCCCAGGTTGTTGTCGAGGCTCGGCTTGAGTGGCTCGGAGATCCTTCGGGTAGGACACAGAAGAATGTTATTGTTGTTCGCAGTGTCTTGTTTTTTTTTTTCTTTTCTCTCTGGCAAATCGTCTGTGCGGATAACCCGGCAGGCAGTGGGTGGACTCCAGGGTCATCACAAGCCAGCTATCACAGACCAACCCAGAATTTGTTTAAATACCAAGCACACGTATTCGCACCTACCATCCAGCCGTTGCTAGCTCAAACCATCGAAGACACGGAAGGTCGGAATGAATGGCGCTAGACGACTGTCTTGCTGCCCGACTTCCAGGGGTGAGTACACAGTACCCCCTATAGCCCATTTCAACCCAGAACGGGCACGGCTTCTTGGTGTCTGCCAGAGGTGAGGGGGAATATCACTCAACCCGTTGGGGTGCGTGCTGGCAGGGTTGGATATTCGCGCCGTCGAGTCACAGATACGACATGTCAGTTGGAGAACCACGTCACGACACAGCAGCTGCCAGGCCAGCGTTCCAGAACCAAGCAGCTCACCGCCTAGCTGTGATACGCTGCCTCCGAAGTCCCAAGCCGAGCTGCTTGCTACTGGCGCCGAGCTAGCGACCCGATAACCCTAATTTCGCTCGATTACCCGATACGTCCCCCCCGAGACTCGTCCATCCAGACACACCTTCCTCTTTCCCCTACGACGGATGGCCACATGCTTGTCTCGAAAAGGGCATCCGAGTCGAGTTGGGGGGGCATCATCCGAGTACAACGCGAACCCAACAGCGTTAGGACGGGCCGGCACGAGAGAGGCACGAGGCCGCAGGCTCGCAGCATACTGGGCCAACCACCAACACATCCACGAACAGCCAGTACCGGTAACCAATAACTACCGGCCTGGATCATGGAGGTAGGATCTGTAGACAAGTCATAGCCTACGGGTCTAGAGGTATTGGCGACGAAATCAACACCCCCGACGTATACCCCGGGCGTTCCAGGTGCCCGGTTACCTTAGTCCATGCGGCCCGTAGATAGCGCCAAAACACAACCACGAATGAAGAGTGGACGGGATTATGAGGCGCCAGGTAAGATTGCCGTTCCTTAGGTGTCGCTTTTCTGGAAGTTTTCGTTCGGTTTGTCAAGTCTGGCCGTGGATGTTCGACGCTTTCCTCCCCCCCCTTCTAGAATCAACATAGATGGTTACTGTAGTTTGGCCTGAATAAGTTCAATTAGATTTCACCCGACTAACAAAACATCATTCGTCTACTCTTGTCGAGATAATATACTCAAATGCCTAGGTACCTACCTATGTTTGTTGTGGAATTCGAATATTCATGGATGCCAAAGCTTAGTCTCCCAGACAGTTACCGGTTAAGAAAGAGTACACAGCTCAGGTATTCCATGACTTCATAAAGTTATCTTGAAGTCCACTGGGTCGCTTAAAGCGAATTGCTAAGGTTCTTCATGCCGTTAAAGATGTAATAAATGTATAACCGATAATCGTATGGATAGTTTGAATCCGCTACCTATCCTATGTGGATCATCTGCCTGTTAAATCTTGCTCCTGGAAGCCTCGCTTTCTGATTTGGGTTATGAAGAACCTTGTGAGGTTTAACTCCTTTACGGCTTGAACCGGCTCAAGGGTCGCAATAATCACCACAACCATGAAACATATAACACAGGATCATTTGATCTTGACTGTTATCAAATGCGTTAGAAAATATACGATACAGCCAAAGAAACCCCTATGCCCCTAAACTTACTAGGTACCAGGTGCATCATGAGTGCTTCAAATTGGGATACACATTTAGAGTCCGGAATTTCCATGTCAAGAAGAAACTGAGCTTGTATTAAAATATGACAATAGCCTTATACTCCCCTTTTTCTGCGACAGGTAACGACATCGACGGAAGAAAAGCATGAATTGTATTATGTACCAGCTTCCTGGAGCCTTGAAAAGGAAGCCAGACACACTGTATATGGACCAGCGGCTCACGGTACGACATAGAAAATAATAACAAACAAACCTACCTGGTTGCCTATATCAGCCATTTGATCGTGACCACCCGTTCCCCGTGAGAGCTTACGCGCCCATCTGCACCCCCCCCACGCGTTTTGGATTCGATCAGGCCAGTTTGCTTGGAAGGTTAGAGCAGTCCCGGAACTAGCTTTGATGTTATGGGACAGGAAATAGCTCATAGTGATGCTTGAATTGGCCCCCTACCAATAGGTAGTTGCCGAATAGCAAACCAAAACCCTGGTGGTAGGCTCTGCCCATGAATATAGATCTAGTGATCGCTAGGGTTATCTGGATAAATTCAACAAAGGTTACAGAACCAACCAAGGAAAGCATGCCTCGGGCCCCTTACTTCATGAAGTATAAGTCAATATTGGCGCAAGAAGAGGCAACAGGCACAGGAAAGGTACAGCCGTATCTCCAGGTAGGCCCCCTAACACCGCTAAAGCTGAGACCCGATATTTGCCTTGCCTCGTTGGAAAGTAAGGCAAGAAAGTAAGCGAGAGTAGGAGCAAACATGTCTCAGACTCCTAAACTACCTACCTAGTATGTAGGGATAAGCAAAGCCGTGTTCATTAAACGCATATGCGAAAGCGCAATGGTGAAAAAGGAGCCCACGCTTTTTAAACCCCGAGCGTGGTGAAAGTGCATCATTTGGGGGCTTTAGAGCAGAGATTTAATAAAGATAGAATATATCTCAATACGAGATATGGACAGGACGGATATAAAGGAAACCGCCCATCTACTCACGTCTATTGGTATAAATTCCTCTGGATCTCTGTGATTCTTGCCCGGTGGACGTAAGGGTAATAAATCTACCTAATCAAAGAACGACGTCTATATACTCGGCCATATATGGTTATGAATGTTTGGTTCAAAGCGATAATGTTTTGGTTTGTGTTTCTGAATTATTTCTTTACCTTATACTGGCCCGGGAATACCTCGACAGCTTAGGACAGAATTCTTTTCAACTGGAAAAGAACCTAGGCTTTCATAGTATTTGCTGATGCTGATCAATCCGGTGTGACCTAAGCTATGGTTTCGTCTATCTTGCTACGTAGAAAAAGACCACCACCCCTGGGTATAATATTATCATATAAGACCCAAGTGAGCCGACACATAACCCAAATTTTCATGAATAGAATATACTGGTGCCAAGATAATACAATGAGGCAACAAGGCCTGCGTTAAAGTTTGGTTCCATTCATATTTTCCGTACGGGTAATAGATACTCTAAGAGAAAGCAAGACTCATAAGCAACGCTTTGCTAGCGTAGAATTCTTCACAAATCTCCGCCTGAATGTCAGGGCCAGGGCCGGTAAGACCAATATGACCACCTACATGTGTAGGTACCTACTAGGTATGTAGCCTATATCCCTAGCATACTAGGTAGGTATAGGTAGTCTTGAGTTCCTCGGCCAACGACGATGTTTTTTCTGTGTCTTCTAGGTTCACCTCTTAACATCAAATAAGGAGGACACGAGCAAGAAATTATTTAACTAGGACGACGAGACCACTAATTCACGATGCAATAAGCGGCTACATGGCATTTAAGGCTATATTCTTTCGTTTGAAGTACTTCGCCTTGCCAATAGAGGATAGCTTCTTCTGTGACATACCAATGACAGAAGCTTCACGATAGCACGGCAGGTAATTATATATCACATATGTTCATGGTAGTAGGAACAAACATCTGCCATGAATATTATGAACATTTCAATTAGGGTATAATACTATGGGTGGACATTCTAATTACGCATTAGGGAACGAAACGCCAGCACCGTCGCATATAGCGCCCTTGTTAAACCACTGGGCCGCGGGCAACAACTTGCTCGCCACCCACCTCACCGTGGTGGTATGCGTCGAGCCTTCGCCGAACGGGTCATCCGTCCTATCCTTCCGCGTGCCCTTCTCCAACTCCAAGTCTTGAAGCGATGCACGCAAGCTCTCTACATCATCAGGAGCACCGGGGTCCGCCGGCTTGGCGCCCCTGTGGAAACTACTGCGGCCGTCTGCTAGAGCTTGGAAGACTACGAGTTGGTCTTGTAGGTGCTCGTCGACCACGCCCTGCGTTTTGATTTCCTTGAGGAGGTCGTGGCTGACCTTCCGTGAGATCTCGGCGCTTAAGGCCTCGGGGGTCTTCTTTTTCGAAGACCGGTCGTATAGGTAATCTCGCCCCCACCGCAAGCCCGTCTGCGAATGGCCGACCAGTAGAGTGTACATGCGAGTATCATGTCCGCTGTCCTCGGAGAGTGTGAAGTGTATGTCTACACCGGGAAATAATCGGTCCAGGTCGTTCACAAGAGCTCTCTCGAGAGGTTCTCGAAGGGGCGACGGCACGAGCATGCTTACGTCTATTTGCTTCAGCGCGAAATCTGCGGGCGTTCGGGGCTTGTTCCACGGTTCTTGGAGCTTTAGGGACTGCCCCGGTGGAAGCGGTTGGAATTTGAGCCAGATGGAGCCTCGCGCCAGGGGACCGACGGCCCACGATCGCTTCCGCAGCTGCCTCTCCACACGGATGCCGAACTGGTCCTGCAGGGTGGGCAGAAGCACTTGGTCGACGTACTCGTACGACGGCGAGTATGACGTGTTTGTGCCACCGTGGATCTCCAGTTCTATCGGATCTGCGTCGGCGTTCCCCGCAAAGAGGAGAAAGGGGAAAATGGCCTGGAGGATTAACACCGTGCTGGAGGCGCTGCTGGCCGCCACAATCTCCAACTTTCGCCCCTTGAGCGCCGTCGGGGGCAAACCTGGCCTAAACTCGAGAGACTGGCTTCCGACGGCCAGACCATCCACCACGGCCCCCGTGGCGTCTGCGAGCCACTGGACGGCGGCTACGTGCTGGGCCTTCAGACCTGCCACGAGGGTGATTAGCAAGATATGTCCCGAATGGGAAGCAGGAGCACAGGCTCACCGCCGCCCCGTTTGGCGCCACTGCGGTTGCCTCGCACATGGTATATGCGTATAGGTTGAGAAGTGACGGCGGATAGAGCGCAGGCGATGCGGACTAATTGGCCACCGCCCTCTCCAGTCCTCCCGTCCAACTGCAGGGACTTCTTCGGTTTCATAACTGTGCGTCGATTCCGTGTTACCGCTTTTGCGTGTGAATCTTAAATGCCAGGATTTGGGCGAGGTATAGGGTTGTTGGCCTGTCTTGTTTTCATGCAAAATGCACGCCTATTTAAGGTAAGTCCATCGCTGGCCCGGATTGGTTGGAAGGTGAGTCATCCGGCCAGCCTTGGTTGGATCGCCCCCAAATTCATCTGTTTCATAAAGAGAAGAACGTAGACTTTGAAGTTATGATATGATATGATATGATTTATATGGCTTTTTGTTGTGGCGGTTTTAACATATTACGAATGCATATGGCGGGTTTCAGTGATGGCTAGGGGGGTGAAGGGGGGAGGTGGTTGCATTGATGTACCTATGTACCTACCTAGTAGGTACTAGGTACAGTAGATAGATCTGTGTAGGTACTTAAGTACTATTTAGTACCTGTGCTAGGGGTAACTGGCAGTACTACAAGCCATGTCGTACCTGCGGGCGTACTAGATATCTAGTATGCATATGCGGATGCGTGCGTTTTTTTAGACAACCTGGGAATCAATTAAAAATATTACATTGACGGATCGTATCGTCGGTGATGGTGATGTTAGCGTCTGATGGATGGATGGCTGGCCGGCCCAGATTCGAATATTCTCCCATTACCCCCAATTCGCAGTGGGTACCCCCATCCCCATATCCCCCATATCCTCCCCCACCAAGATCCAAAGTCCGGGTTACACAGTCGAGATAATCGCATCTGTTTCTGGGTTGGTTGCACGACAAGTATACCCTTCACATTGGATCATCTATATCGTGGGATACCCCTGAGTGTGAGGTTGCTCTGTTTGCTCTGTTTCCAAATATTTTATCACTGATCTTTCTCGACGACTTCTGTTTGTCCAAATAGCAAGTAGCACTTGGGCTGTCGAACGATTTTTGCAAACGCCTAACGTGTCTCGGTTACGTCAAACGCCGCGATCAATTCCAATATCGCAAACGTATCGTGGGACAAACGAGATTGCCGTGATCGAAGCGACCACAAAATACGAACGAGATTCGTATTCCAGACACTCGAATGATAGGTACTACCACTTGTGCTGCATAGGAAGGTACCTACCTAGTAGTCAATGGACAGCCTGCCCGTGTTGTGATCGAATGGTGCACGAAATTTACCGAGTCGATAGCGCCCATCGATTGCGTCGTTTGACTAGGAACATGTCCAGCTATGTCATGATTGATATGTTGATATATCTATTGATGCTGTATCAGCCTAGGTACCTTAGGTCGGTATAGCACCCTTAGGCCATCCTTGGGATCCAATTCCGCTGTTCTCTAGTTCAGCTACTGTCGGTTGGATTCTACCCCTGAATTGCCCTAATGACTTCTGTGGTCCCTCAGGATTATTACCATTCCAAGATATCAAGTCTGAGCAGGAGAGCTACGACTTAACTGTATCCACATCCACTGTGATAGTATTCTCTACCCTTTCTTGTGCTATACATATCTTCGATCTTGAGGGTAGCGGGTTGTGGTTTTCCTTCAGCACCGGCATATCACCGGATGTTGGATCTTTTGGAGACCGCGTTTCAGTCGACTGCCCGTCGGTTTGTTGGTGGTCCGTTCGTGGAGCTAAGAGGCACCATAGGTCAATCGTCGTGTCGGCTTCGGTCCTGAGATAGGACCCTACGGGCACGTAGTTTCTATACTCGGTTTGCTAAGCCAATTTTGGAGGTTGCGTCCGTTCAAACTCAAGAGTTTTAAGGAGCCAATTGATACCAGATACCAGGGTGAAAGCGGCCTCGGCACGATCGACAATGCGCAAGTTGGGTCCTTCAATCACCGCGAACCAATCAGGCAAAGGAAGGGAAATAGTCTCGATTGGAAGAGGAGAACGGAGCATAATTTCAGAGAGGAGGGGGCCACTAGAGTCCTAGGAAGCACTTGAATACTATCAGCGATAGCCATCACATATCTTTCCCCGGATGCTCAGGATATTACCAAATTTCGAATAATAACGAACTTACCGAGCTTGTTTGGCTATTACCTGTATAGGTCTCTACCTGCCTACGTATCTACTGATTCAGGAAGCAGAAATTTTTATATCAAGTATCCAACACCATAATATCTCCTTAGATGGGACAGCTCGAGACTTTGCGAAGGTGTGATCTAAGCTTGGGCCTCTATCAGGTCGCAATCTATGCTAGAGCTTCTCTGCTAATTTATTCTCGTGGGGCTTATGGGGTCGCTTCTTATAGAATGCCACTATTTCGAATTGCTCCAGAAGCGCTCGCTACCGAATCCCTATCCCCTTTCCCATACCTTCAGGGTTATCCGACGTGATTAGCGTCCTTCCACTTAGTTTCCTGTCCACCCCAACGCTCTGGGAACGTTTTTAGCAAAAGCTTTGGACAACGTGTGCCGTCTACGTTCCTCGGAGGGGCGTTATGAAGAAAATGGAGTAAGGGGTTATTTGATGCCACGAGGCGATACTAGAAGACAAGGAAACAACACTGCTGTTGCGTTGGTGATCTCGAGTCCCAAGCTAGGTGTCAATGCTTGGGCCGACTAGGACAAGACGGCTACATGTATATGTAGCCTCCCATAGCCCCAGCATAGTCTCAGGTTCTTCGCGCAACAACAGAGTTGTTTCTGCGTCTTCTAGGTTCGCCTCGTGACACTAGGATCATCGAAGAGACTCTTTGTTCTGTTATTATGAGTCGCTGAGGATTCTCAATTGTTGACAACTCAAATCTATGGCACCAACGGCTACTAGATGCTATTCACTTACCCAGGCTGTCGCTTTTTATACGGTTTACGAGGACGGATCATGATCTACAACGGCTCGGATCTTAGGGCGACGAATAATCGAGAAAGGTCGTCTCAGCGACACTCCTGGCTATCGCGACAATGTGATGGGAGTCAATAGCAACGACCCCAATCTTGATTAAGCATTCTTCCAATATGTTGGTGTTCTTTTCGTAGCTATTCTGTCCGGTGGTTGCTAATGGAAAGACTCGCCAGCGAGATAACGAAGCGATAATTTTTGTCTCCATCTACCTTCCAGTGGACCCCTTAGCAATATTAAGAAGTCGATCTTGTTGATGCATCACGTTCTAGCCTCCTATACCTCGACCCGCAGCCCCAGGCGAGTTCAGCACAGACGCGCTTGACCCCCTTAAAGAGCGGCAGATCGCCGCCGCTACCACAAGCCTTTGATCTTATCGACAATGTCCATGTGTTGAGTAACACCTTGCGTACCAAAGAATCTACCCAATACCCATGGCCTCGGAATTTGCGCCCATCGTACTCTACTTAGTATCAAAAACCAGATTACGTGGAATTCGACTATTATGTGGGCACTTGGCTACCTATCTAAAAAGAGGGTATACCAGTATATGATCGTGGGTTATTGTTGACGTGGATTCCACTCAGGATCTCGAGACGAAAGAGGCTACTACAAAAAACCATCACCCAACCGCCGCCGACGTCACTTGAATACTAGCAAACATTCCGACATCCATACGTGTTACTCTGACTCGCGCCACCTATCCAAGACCAGAAACTACCTAGGTAAATAGGTACCTACCTAGGTACCTAGTCAACCTCCACGCAAACTTCCCGTTGATATCCATTACAATAGGAGGCGGTATAGAAAGGGGTAAATTCAACTACTTCGTTTTTGACGGAGTTTTCAGCACTGGAATCAGCAAAACAGATTGATTCTATGCCCCCAAAGCTATTGCTTTGATTGTCTCGAAGCTCTGCCTTTCATAGGTATCCATGAAACCTGATACATCATAAACTAATACTACCGTGCAGCCCTAGCAGTTCTAGTTTCGCTAATCCAAAGCACCGAGCCGTCTCAAACTAGGTACGCTTGTTGCAATACAGTTTTAGAGTTGCTTTTCAGTCCATCGGAGTCTGACAAAAGGATCCCAGAATGGTTGAACTCTTCGATCATATCACATATTTCAGTACCTAGGTAGGTACTTAACAAACAATAGACTGATTGCTTTTATTCAACACCACGAAACAACAGAAGGCTATAACGCCTGATAGAATAGTTATGCGGTAACAAAGTTGTAAAATTGAATCAAGGGTTGGGTTCATCAGAGTTGGAGCGTTTTTACGAGCCAATAACAGTTGAGAAAGACTAACTTGGGAGCCATTGCACCGATTAGAAAATGAAAACCTCGTCCATAGGAGGAACCATAACAAAAGCAATGATAAGTCAACTGTATAGGTACTTACCTCCTAACTAACTATCTAGTACCCAGGCAGATGAAAAAGACAACAAAAGTCCGGCTGATTAATTCAAGTTCCACGCGTCTCTCTGCAACCGGGGCTTACGTCCAATCTAACCTATGTCCTTTTGTTAGCTGGAGTTTGCCTCTTCCAAGGAATACAATTTAAAACTTCATGATTTTGCAATAGGCTATGCTGTTCCGGTCGAACCCGTCAATGCTCCTTAGAACGTTGCATTAATCCGCGGTGTTTCCGTAACTCCTGAGACCATTGCTCTCCAACATATCTGCAGATTTTCGGCTCTGGTTATTGAGTACGCGTAACCAAGTTGCCTGACCCAAGTTGCCAGCAACGTCTGCCTTGAGTTTGGCCACGACGTGCCACCGGACGAAACTTATTGACCACACGGAATTTGCCCCAACGTGTCGGCTGACCGTGATATTGTCGTACAGCCTACATACAGGTGTATTTCAGCTACGCGGTAGACCTTTCTCTCGGCGTATTACCACTGGCCTTGTTGCGATCGACCGTTGAGGTAATTTATATAGTACTTTGATGTTACATCACCCATCATCTCGGCACCGCCCTCTCGACCCAAGAGCTTGTCAGATCTTCATCCGGATATACAGAACCATCATGCAAGCCTGCCCAACTTAAGCGACTAGATTGATTCACAAATCAATTGGCTAGGCTGTTTTTCAGCACCTTCATTGCTGCTCCATGGTTCGGGTCCCGCTGACAAGATGTAACTTCATACAAACCCAAATCTGCGTAGATCGCCGTCGCTGCAACTTCAAGTTGATGACCGTCTACCCTTAAATCGGTTAAAACACCTCTCTGTGATACATAGGAAGGGCTTTGGAGTGTATCCTCGAAAGGACATACGGTAGCTCGAGATTGCTGGCCTTCCACGGCGAGGATGCTGGAAACACGAAGCCTCCTTTTCGGACTGAAGGTTTGATAGGCACCTATCAACCACCGAGCACCAGGTAGATACTGTGCGACATGGCCGACATGTGTGCTCTGATTGTATACCTTAGAAGAGAGCCGACCGCCTTGGAGGGATATGTCGATACTTATTAAATCATTCAGCTTCGTTACACGGAGGTAAGCCGATATACGTGACGACTCAGCAGAGGTTGCATACCTAGTGCCCAGCACGGGAGGATACGCCAAGCACGCAACAAGATTTGATATTCAAAGTAATCAAATTAGACCCATCGAACTATCGGCCCAGGCAGAGACCCATCCGCAAAGCCCTAACCAGGTTCCAGCAGCCTCCGGTGGCACTTGAAAAGACACCTAATCCCTTCTGAGCCCAGCTAGCGCACGTGAAAAACGTGGACCATGTAGGCATGCATGTATGTAGGGGGAGCTTCAAGCTCCCATGGATTTTCTTATTTTTAGGAGCTGGTTCCACCGCCTCGTCCGTGTGGGCAGGCAGCACGCTGCCGCTGCTGCTGGCCGGATCGAAGCTCTCTGTACCGCCCCGCGGTCCAGGCTAGAAGCTCTCTGTGTCTCTTCGCACGAAAACTTGTACCCCGTACGCTACCTCCTAGGTAGCTACCTAGCACGCCTGGGAAAGTGTGGCACCACACCGATCAGGCTACCACGCACTCATCTGATAGATTCGCGGCCATTCAGCGCCCCTCCCTCTCGCTCGGTATTCGAACTAGCGAACCGAGAACCCATCGCTCGGGTTGAAGGCGAGGGGAGGGGAGAGCTGCTAATGCCGTCGTAGTACCTACTTACCTAGGTACTAGGCCTGCAGTAGGGCCGTAAAGGCAACCGAGCTAGCGGGATTTTGCGGATTTTTCCCCACCTGCTCCTCACGGCCTCAGCGTCGCCAAACAACATGACATAGCTGTCTGCTTTCGAGCGCTGGCGTAGGATCATGCCTACACACGTGCATCCTTCCTCCGCTGCTGCTTCCGTTTCTAGAAGCCTGGGAACAAGCTGGTGGTTTGGTGCTGACGGATTGGCGGCGATCCGGATTGGTGATAGGCAGGTAGGTGCTGGCTGGCTGGCTGGCAGCTCGCTGGATGTTGTTGTCGATGCCCCCGGCTGCGCCTCTGCTTACGCTGCTGCCGACGCGGTTCGCAGTGCAGGTCGTAGCGACAGGCCAACGAGGTGCAAAATAGGTAGACTTACAGGCAGGTAACGTGCGTGCTACGCTGTGGGCCCCCGCAAAGGACAAGGACTTTCGAAAAAAATTGTGGATTCTCGAACCTTACACCGCCTGGACAGGCATGTGTGAGCTGTCTTGGAGAGCGAGTTAGATGGTAGGCCTGCGATCACATCTTCTCTTAGTCTGCCGCATGTCTCAAGCGTGTTTTGGTGCTGCTGAGAGCGTCTGCGCTTGTTGTTTGATCGTTTCCCCGCCCGTTCGTTAGCCCAATGCGGTGCGCTAGCAGACGTTGGCCCCGAAACACCATGTACATAGCTCCAGCTCTGCCCCCTCTCGCCCTTTGGGCACGGCGTCGTAGGATCGATCAGCTCTGCCAGCAGCATCGGTAAGATCGTCGTGTCGTCGGGCGTGCGTGCGTGCGTACGTGCCACTGCAAACGTGTAGAACCTTTCTGCCTTGGTTGCTAACCAAGGCGGGAGGATGGATGGTGGAAGCACGCAAGCGTCGGCTGGATGGCTTCCTGCGAAGGCAACAGCTTCCTTGGCCCTCAATGCATAGGCTGGGTAGGTATGCCTCGCAGCGTGTGTGTGTGCGCGAGGCAAAGCTTAGATATACTCTTGTCCACCAGCTATTGGGGCTCAGTGTGTTGAGTGCATCATCGTGTTTGCTCGGGAGGCATTCCGAAGCTAGCACAGTCGGCACCCGTGACCCTTCCCCTCATTCAGCCTTATTAATGTCGATGCCGTGCTAGGGTGATTGCCGAATGTTAGCCTCTTTCGGGCAAGGGTTGTGTCGGTGCTGGGCACGTATTCGGATGGTCGTTGGCGGGATAGTGTAGGTAGGGAGGTAGTTATCCGATGGCCTCGCTCGCTACTTGTGAGTGGTCTTTTAACAGCACCGTGTGTGAGCTTCATCTGATGGTCGTAGTTGTGTGGTGTTTTGGGGTTGTTGTTTTTTTGGCGTCCAGAGAATCCCCAGCTTTCAGTCCCAAGATCTCCATCAATGCTTGGGTTCATCGTCACATATAGTTGGGTTCTGATGTGCTATTACAAGGGGTCCCGAGCCGGGGCTGATGTTGCGTGAATACGGTTCGGCTCCGGACGGACGGGCTTAAGCGGGAAGCGGACGGCTATCATTGCAATATATGTCATTGCCCGGCTATTGTTTCATCGGCGTGCGATGGTAGTACAAGTAATTTCTTGGAAGCATTCTATGGAAGTTCAGTTGAGACTTCGCCTGCGCAATGGGTATTTACATATTCGAATGGCTTTGCACGTCACACCCTCATCACTGCCGACTTAATACCCCGATTTGCGCCTTAACACATCTACTGTTCATGGCGTACCTATAATGTAGTCTCACCGAAAAAGTGATAATGCACCAAGACGCCTCCTCACGGTGAAAATCTAACACCGTAGCATGTGTGGCGGAACCCCCCCTATTGGGCACCCCAGCTAATAGCCCTGAGCATGCGGTTAGTATCTGGTAGGTATGATTAGCACGCAGGCACGTTCAGCCATTGACATCCCCTCCCCTGTTGCTAGTGTGGGATTTGTGGAATTGAGATCTTAAAAACTCCGACGGGAGGGGGGTATCTCGATGCTGTGCTGTTGAAAGTTGACTTGAGTTATGACATATCAACTTTCATGCGCCTACCTGGAAAAGAATGTGGTCATATAGCAGATAGAAAAAGCCCTTAATACAACTTCAATCTATGCCATAGGGTATGACAAAACAAAGCAAAGTTAGGTACCTCGGTAGTATCGAAAGGATTAGCTTCTGTGACGTGTGCATCATAGAGAGGGCCACCTCTTAAATGTTTAACTACCTATATGTCATTATTCACATAAACTACCTAGGTATATAGTATATCATATTGACCATTGGCTGGAAGCTTTCAGGCGCGCCAAGTATACTACATATCATTGATGTATATGTATAGTTCAGCTCTTGTCCTGGGAGACACAATAGGTAGCATTATCCTCCGGTCGCCTACCTTTGTGGTTCGACTACGTGTCCGGCATCAGGCAACCAGTCCTAAGGCATAGAATTGTGATTTAAGGGCATTAAAGTGACCATTCAACCAGTAAACGAAGATGGCGGGCGCCAATGGCTTGGAAAATGGTACCAAAGACGGCTGGACAGTGTGGGAAAGGGAAGAAGTTGATTGCATGGTTGTATACCTAGTTGGTCGCCTTGGTTTACCGCAAAAGCCGTGGCAAAGCAACGTTAAGCCCTTAGTAATAACAGCCACTCGAAACAACTTTCCTTTGACACCCTGGCTCCTATCCCTTACTCAATGCACACCATTAATACCCAGACCTGATAACTGGATAACTGTGGTAGACTATAGGAATCCTGGTCGCCATCTACCGAGGTAAATAACCTTAATTTTGAGATTAACCTCTTACCATGGATGGCACCTCGGCACCGATAGCATCGGCGTGAGGCTACTAGGTAAGTAATAAAGTGCAAGGGGGTTTGAAGATCGGGTTTCACTTCGCCACAATTGGCTGATAAAACACCCCTTCATTGACTGCCTTCAACAAACATGTCTGGGTTGTAGCAAACTTAACGTATCTAGCCAGCTGACCGCCGCCCCCTTTTGTGAACGGTAGACTCTAGTGGCATCCATCAGGGTCAAGAAACAGCGACGTAGCCCGCAAGGCCGACCTGTGACGGCGAGGCGCATATCACGAAGTAGGAAACGAATGGTTTCGGGTGCCGGGTGCGTTGGAGGGACGGGCTGAATCAAAAACCTGGGCACCCGCATGAACCCTTTTCTACCCACAACGAGCCATGGGCGGACGGTCTTTGGCCTAGGCCCCCAATCTAAACATGCCGATCTACTGTATACCTCAATAGAAGAAGTTGGTGTAGGGCAACGCGAGCCGCAGGGCCAGCCGTGTTCGGCAGGCTGGCAACTTTATATTGACCCTAAGGCTACCCCCATCCACAGTATTAGGCCAAAAGGATTGTTGGATACGATAGAAGTACACACATACATAATAGCGAATGGATAGAAGTGATGGAATTAAGGGTTACGCAACTGAATCTACTCAGGCTGGGATGTCATCGAATCCAAGCAGATGATCATCACATGTTGTGAGAATAACGGCCCATGATGACAGGGCTGACGAGGTACGTTTTCCGGATCACACGTGGCCTCCAGTTAAGCTATCCATGATATTAATTGCCTTCCGATTAAGCTTCACTATGAAAACATGGACACCCTGGCCGTGTAACTTTAAGGGTCAAAGAGGTAACACCGCCCCCAGAGATCTTTAATCCTTTATGCAAAGCATAGGAGTGGCTTAGACGCGTCAAGAGCGCGTCGGGGAGTGAAACGAGTTGGATACGATCCACAGGTATGTTTGGCCAATTCGTATTTGTGAGACTAGACAGCTAGGGGCAGTTCATCTTAATCCAAGCTAGGGATAGCAGAGTATGGGAAGAACCTTGGAACCCCACAAACTATTCTAGTGATAGGTGTGAGAGTTACGAGATTTCAGCATGGCATTCGGTGAAGGAGTCAGAGCTATTGGTACTACGATAATTTATGGATGATATTAGCCGTTGAACCCATCCCAGGTACATAGGTATGTATGGATAGCTGTCTTTATGATAGGGTAGAACGAGCTCATTTTGTCCGATACGTAGCTGCCTAGAATCCATTCGCACTTTATTAAACTTCCCACTTTATGCTTGGATCACTATGTTGCTCTAGCTTATCGAGAATGTGTCCATTTTGTTTTTGTATGCCTTCTACGAATGGGTTGCCAACCTGCAAATATAATCAGAATAGTTGGGGACGGCTATGGTCACTTGATCGTGGAGAAAACATGATTGCTTCCCGTCCATACTGGAGTATCGAGCTGAGAGACTGTTTTTTGTATTCAATAGGTGGAAGACGTAGCCACGAACTTCGTACGTAGTAAAGGCGGAAACCACCTCCCAGAGGTGATTCGAAGGGCCCAGACCTCTCGATTAGAAAGCGGTCAGGCTTATTCCAATGACTATCCGAGGCTGCCGGGTGAGATTGTATGTCGTGCAGGCCCGAGTAGCTGCCGTTCCGCCTATGCGGAGTTGAAGTGGTCTCTAAGTCATAGGCAACGACTGGTGACATGGGCGAATCCTAGATCCCCAGCAGCAATGATGACGCACTTCTGAGGTAGATCTTGTCTGGGTGTTGAGAGTCCATTGGCCATCGAGTCATCCATGAGGCCAGCCATATGTAGTACCTACCTGAAAGGGTGCCCACCAAGGCACCTGAGTCTTCGGTGTTGAATAAGGCAGGCTTGGAATATACGCTGATAGGTTGATATCATATGAAGTATAGCCGAGCAAGCTCCCGAGGCTAACCTATAGGGATAACGTTGAGGCTGTTCCAAAGACTGTCCATGGGATGAGTTCCTGTGATAACTTCTTATTTTAGGTATGGTGTAAGTAGAGGGGGGCCATAGGTGGCATTAGCCACCTGCTGCCTTGATGTGGCGATATGACCATCAAGCGGCGTATAGGCCAAAGAATCTGTTGTACAGTAAGTATGGTAGCTCAGAGCTCACCGCCGCTGAATGAGGCGTAAGGATGCTAAGAGAAAAAGAGGGGCTTATTATGGTGACTGAAAAATTTTGAGGTATGCGGGGATCGATTGTCGATTGCGAATCCCGACATTCATATTCAAGTAAGAAATATGATATACTAATCCCTATCAAATGGACCCATTCACCGCGGAGATATGCCTTTGGTGTAATGATTTCGGGTGTTCGGTCATATCCAAATGAGTCGAGTCATAAGCCGAGGATAATGGACGTTCACCGACGACGAATTTGAATATGGCGTGAAATAACACAGCTGAGACGTTAAAATCGGTTTAAAGGGAACGGGAAAACCTTCCGAAGTAGGTAGGTAGGCCAGTTATCTTCCGAAGACAATTCGCCAACGAGAATATGAACGGGCTCATTTGAGCTGAAGTGGTGGTTATCAATATTCGTACTTAAAGGCATAAATATACTGCGCCCTAGGTTTGGCTAAGCTGAGCTGACGAAAGCCCGCCAGCTCGCCATCGGCTCGAAGCCAAGACCGGACCGGAATAATGTGTGTACTAGGTAAATATGTATGTCTCAATTGTGGTTATGAGATCTGGCTGGATCGGATGAGGCGACGCCTCCTGTTGCGTGACCACGAGTCTCGAGTGGGTCCGGGACACGGGGTGGCCGTACGCCCTCGTCTAGATGGCCACGGAAACTCCGGCGGTGCTCCTAGAAACAATGATATGTATTGTCCCCATAGAGCAGAAATCCTGTCGCAAAATATCGACGAATTAGGCAGGATAGCTCATCCATCGTGTTGCTAGGAACATTCATGATAATCTTGATAAAAGAAAAATCGTGGGAATAATCGTCTCCGATATATAATTCAGATAGACTCTCCAAGAGTTCCAAGGTTTGAAGCGCGGGGCAGGCGAAGAGGCGAGCATATCTGTTGATGGCAAGAAAAAATTTCTTGTGTTTTTGGCCACCACATACGTAGTAGGTAGACTAGGAAGTTTGGTGATACCGTACTCTGCCAATTCTTGATGCTCGTCTGTCATGTTAATGCTGGATCTCGTTTCTCGTTTTGTTTCCCTAAGACTCCATATTCAAGAGATAGATCCTCGTTCGAATGATTCTTAGCGGGTGATATCTTAGGCTTAGTTCGTTCGATTGGGGGGGCGGTCTATGCGAAAATCGTGATCGTTTATAGCATTTTCGAGCGAGGAGTAACATGGTGGTTCCATAGGCCGACCCGCACAGGTATGAGGAAACGGGATGTTCTGTTAAAGAAACCGCCCGTGGATGAGGCTCGGCGGACATCTGGTCGGACTGATTTACGGATTTGGGGTCCAAGATTGGGTCATGGATGCGATAGCCGGGATTGTGGGATTGCGTAGGTTGATGCTGTGAGGCACTACTGTAGGTACCTGGTTTATGTAAGTAATCAATTAGGTATGATAGCCCATAGCCCATCGCCCATGGCCTCCAGGACTAGAGCACGAGATTGCTGCATCCAGGCACCCCTCACCCCACCTATTATTATCACGTACATACATGGCGGTCTTTTGCCCATCTTTCCAACGCGTGCATTACCATGTATACCCACATGCGCCTGGACGTCTAGACCTACAAGAAGAGGGGAAGGTATACGCGTATCTATGATACTACATGTAAGTAGGTATTTATTATACCAACCCAAAATTGAAGCAATTCAGCACTGGGTCTAATCATCTCGCACTGCTATGCAGACAGGTACTAGGTAGGTCCTTGCGGACTTACTGTTGTCGTACCTGGGCTACTACGTTGTGCTTACCTCTTTACGACGCCCTGGAGGTCACCTGGCCTGCAAATATACCTCATCATCCATCTTACGTCTGCAACTGAGTAGCACCTCGCACCGGTAGCACGTATAATGATACATCACTGATTCGATCTGCTAGATTCATGAATGGATCTATACTAGGTATTGATGTAGGTAAACCACGGTGGTATTTAATTTCCCGCTGCTCCCCAGCTTATGGTGCCCCTAGGACATAGGACCCGGGACCTAGGAATAAACCGTTAAGTATTCCCATCC
The DNA here is from genome assembly GCA_902806535.1 of Hypoxylon rickii. Taxonomy (NCBI): domain Eukaryota; kingdom Fungi; phylum Ascomycota; class Sordariomycetes; order Xylariales; family Hypoxylaceae; genus Hypoxylon; species Hypoxylon rickii. Next base: position 325,368 of record CADCWY010000003.1, read on the forward strand.
ACCCCACGCTTATGGGTTTACGACAGCCGCATTTCGCCCAACCCTACTGGGCACGCATCCAGAGAGAGATATCTATATATACCTTCTAAATATATCTAGCTACCGCGCATGCATCATACATACCTAGGTAATATAAGATGCTTTTTTTTCTCTTTCCCTCGGTGAATCCTTTTTTATACTATTTTTCTTCTTCTTCTTTGCCTTGAGAGCCCCTTTGCCTTGAACTAAGCCTACCCTACTAGGTACTAGGTAGGTAGGTAGATGGTTTCGGTATGGCAACTGTCTGCCTGCCTACCTACCCGGCACTTCTCTTAGGTCGTCTGAGTCAAGTTGATCACATACCTTTTTCTACCTACACGATGGACACCAGCTTGTCCAGCCTGCCTGATGTGCACGAGTCGGGCGTATGGTTGATTCAGATCCCAAGACCGCAAGCATAACCGACCATGATGCCTAGCACGCACACACTTGACGAACCACCTACATCCCACCGGAGTTCTAATAATCTACTATTACCAACAACCGCTCTTACCTTACCTAACCTCTATACGATTATCTATTGACTTATGCGTGTGATTGGTCGCTGTCCCTGTCCATCTACCTAATGTCTGACATTGGCATTGTTCATTCTCGCCTTTCTTTCGTCGACAGCTTATCGTTGCTAGGTACTCGTAGGGCACGAAGGTGCTGCGGCTAGGTGTATTTTTACGGTGGTAGTGGCAGACCGAATGTGTTGGGTTACTCGCAAATTTTGGGGGTGGACGGTGTCGGTGTTGGCGTTGGTGTTGGTGTTTGCTATTGCTTTTGATTTCGCTTTTGGACCTTCGGACTCTGGATTTGATATGTTGAGATGGGGACGGAAATTGCGACGGCGTTCCGAAGTAGAACCCCCAAAAAATAACATCAAGTCGAAAAGAGAAATTGAGGTTTGGGGGGGAATGTCTGGCGACACTACCAAGTAGGATGGTTGCGGCTGAAAAGATTTGCGAACCAAGGCGAACCATTTTTTATGGAGATGGTCGCCTTTTTTTTTTTTGCTGGTGTCACATAGTGTGTACCTAGGTATTTAACGTACCTGTTCTAAAAGGCTCTGTACCTAGTACTAGATACATTTAGTGCTACCTAGCACTGTATCTATTCCTTGCAGGTGCAGCCTCCTTGGGGCGCGACCTACTAATGTATGTACCTAGTATGTATCATAAAAGCCCTATTCTCCCATTTTCTTTACGTTCTCGGTATGTGATGATTATCTAGATGTCACTACTTTGAGCCTCGTAGACTGGACATCTGGGTATAGGTCCTTTATCGTTGATATCTTCATTTCTGCGTCTCTTTGAGAGCTTTCTACCGACCAGGAGTCCGAATCCATCTGTGTACCAAAACCAGCAGCATTAACTCCCAGCTTCTATTCCTCCCTCCCCACCTCCAGCTCCATACATCATAATAATTTTCAAGCTTCTTCTTCTGGACAAGACCGATTCCGCCACCGATTGCGCAAGCCAGATGCATGTTTTCTTCCTACGCTCTCAAAAGCTAGACTTTGAATTGTGCTTTGCGCGACGTATGAAAAATTACACGTCTTGGATGCCATTCTCATACGTCCAGTGTAAGTGATCTGTATCAATCTCACAAGTACCACCATGATGGGTGTGCTAACCACTGAATCGCATATTTCTCACAGGCCTATCAAGTTAAGGTTGGGTTCGAGCACAGGGAATTGACAGTCACTCGTCTCACTCACTCCCTACTCGCTAAATCAGTTTTTTAGCCTACATTTGGCAAAGCACTGCAATTATCTGATCATCTTGTGTGCACCATTGTTGCCGCTGCTGAAAACTGTCATTTTCTCATGTGGCAGAGGCTTGGCTGATAATCTAAACACCACGCCCCATGAGTTTGGCCCTGACAATACTCCTTACGGATAAAAGAAGAGTGATACGTTCTGACTAACATTTCGAGTCAAACCCTCGCTCAGGAGTTTGTTTATATTTTATTTATAAAATACCCCACGAGGGCTCACGTTTATCTTGGCCTTTCGGCATCAAGGGATTTTATCTTCCAATACAACCTAATCCTAAGAAAATAATATCATACCGCCGCCATGACTCAGAAAGACGTTGCAGCATCCTTCACGAATTATCTTAGGAATGCCTCGAAGCTTCGCTGTCCCATCCAGGGCTGCGGCGATAGGTTTCCGGATACTGATGACCGGATACGAACGCACTTGCAAACGCGCCACCAAGACCTCCTCGAGCAAAAAGACGTTGCTGTGCTCGCTCAGGAGATTAAGAGAGGTGGTGTTGAGGCGACTAAGAGGTAGCTGTTGCTCTCATCGTTCAGCTTGGGTCGACTAACAATATAGCAGAACTACTGTTGATAAGCCGCAGCAGTCAACTGCCTTTCAGGATGCAGGCGGGGGGAAGGCCGATCCACCAGAGGTAAAAGACGACGAAGGGAATGACGTAAGCCCCTATAAAAGACGTAAATCTCCCGTCTCATCGATAAGGGGCCGGCCTAGGTCCGCGAGTCCCCTGAGACGATCCAGAGCTCGGGTTGTGTCAACTACTCCAGATGACCCGGATTTTAGGCGATCCCCACAGCAGTTAGGGAAACTTTGGAATCCAGATGACAATGCTTCGCCTTCATCTCTACGGCCACAGCCGCAGCACCCAGCTACCCCTAAGCCATATAGACCATCAAGACCATCAAGATATGGCCCTCAACCTAGGAGGGCGGATACTGTCGAAGACGACGCGGAAGCTACCAGGCTTATCAAGCAACCAGAAACACGACCTATCAGTCAAGAGCAATTGATCGCCGAAGTTAAGGGCATATACGCAGGTCTTGTTATGGTCGAATCGAAGTGCATCGAGGTGGACAACGCCCAGTCGTCTCAGAACGAGACAAGGTTAAATAACGAACAATGGCAAGCTTTGATTGCTCTACATAGGACACTTCTGCATGAGCATCACGATTTTTTCTTAGCCTCACAGCATCCCTCGGCGAGCACCGCGCTGCGACGACTAGCATCTAAATATGCTATGCCGGCTCGCATGTGGAGGCATGGCATTCACTCCTTCCTGGAGTTGCTACGCCACCGGCTACCACATTCCTTAGAACATATGCTAACATTCATTTATCTCGCGTATTCGATGATGGCTCTTTTGTATGAAACCGTGCCTGCTTTCGAGGACACCTGGATAGAATGCTTAGGAGATTTGGGAAGATACAGGTTAGTAGAAAGGAAACGTGGCCTATTGCTTGTAGCTTACCGTGCGTAATACAGAATGGCCATCGAGGACGATGACATTCGGGATAGGGAGGTCTGGACCTCTGTTTCTCGGCACTGGTACTCCAAGGCTTCGGACAAAGCACCTACTACGGGGCGTTTGTACCACCATCTTGCGATCCTGGCGCGGCCTAACCCGCTCCAGCAGCTATATTACTACACGAAATCCCTTTGTGTGCCAATTCCCTTTAGTTCAGCTCGGGAATCGATCATGACCTTATTCGACCCCATCCTCGACCCAAATAGCTCACAGCATTCCCGACTAATGCCAATTGATGTGGCTTTCGTTAAAGCACATGGGATTCTCTTTAGCAACAAGTATCCTGGTGATTTTTTCGCCACTGTTGACAAGTTCACTAATACGTTAGACCATCATATCGGCCGGACAACTAGGAAGTGGATGGAATCTGGGTGAGCCTATTTTATTTGCTCTCTGGGTTTACCTGTTTGACTTTACTCATACGTAACCAGGTACTATATTGCAATTTCGAACTGCTGTGCGCTCTTGTCGTACGGCCTAGACGAGAGTGTCATTCTGAAAGCAATTCGACCCCAACATTCAGAGGACGCGGTTGAGCCAGGGAGCGACTCCGGGAGCGGCATATCCGAATTAAAACTCAGTAAAAAGGAGGAGGGAGCGTTCAGGCTATTTGCTAGTACTTGCGAGGTTGTTTTTAGCAGACGCGGTGATTTTAACGTAGGTTATCCTCCCGGATAGGAAGTATCGTTTCAAGGATTTGACAAAGCTAACCGAAATCTTCATGAAGACTCTCCCCTTTTTACACGTGGTGCTGGTCTTCATATTTCACCTCACTTATTACCCTAATGCAATGTCACTTGTTGAGGGGAGGATATTCCCATGGAAGCTAGTCTCCTTGCAACTTAACTCGCTGCTTCAATCTTACCGAGAACACCACCGAATACAAGATGAACAGTTCCCCAGGCAAGACAAGGACCCATCGCCTCGGCCTTTACCTGAGGACTTCGCCATGAAAGGTCTCGTTTGGGTGGACAAGTATTTCCCGGTTGATTGGTTTTCCAACGATAAGATTGACGACGACGAGAAATACTTTGAGGTACCGTCTATGACAAACGACCGCAAAGAGCGGATACTGTGGCTCGGATGTCGCATCGCTAAGCATGGAAAATGGCTTACCTACGACGAGTCATCGCGTAAATTTGGCGTCGCATCGCAGTATGAGAAGGATCTAGATGACGTTGCCAAAGACATTGATATGGCAACCATCTCGGAGCTTATCGAGCCGGCCTCCCAGGCCTCTACGTTTGGTTCGGTCACGGTCGAAGGAACTTCACCCGACACGCCTCGCACGCCTGACAAGGACGACGAAGATATGATCGACGTTGACGAAGCGCTGGAACGCAAACCCATCATCCGCCAATAATGTATTTGATCAGGGATAGAACATTTTACGTGTCCCTAGTGAGGTGAAGTTCCCCATTGGGGGCATGTAAAGACCTCGCCTCACTAGGGACACGTAAAATGTTCCGTCGCCCGCTCGGGTATGTCAGGGGGCCGGATCGCACCACATTATTTGCATCAATACTTGGCGGCCCCTTGCTTGGCGCGTTTCTCCCACCGACAGCTGGGTTGGTCTACTTCTACGCGTGGGGATCCTAGCTCATCGACGAGAATTGTACTCTCACACCGGTTTGTTAGACGGTATCTCTCGTCTATCTATCGCGGTCTTGAGCAAGTAGGTTGGTCTTTTACTCTAAATTTACATCCTATCACTACTCCCTTTTGGTCTGGGCAATGAGTCCTTCTGTACGTTACGTCTACTTAAAATAACAAAGTCTTCTTACGCAGTGAGCACAAACTGGATCATTTACAGCCTCATCCGCGTCCAGCCAAGACAAGTTTTGTCTTCAGGCCGTGTGTTTATTCCCTGCATCGGGCTACCAATTGTCCTCGACTTCTTTAGTGCCCGTGACTCCTGGGATTCAGGAACCGCCCTGGGGGTTACGCGCCGCAACACCCGATCCAGTAACTATCTCAAAGTATCGTTTGATTAGGGAAAGGCAGCCAGGCAACGTTCGTTTCAATTGTGTTCATCTATAAAATCGATCCAAGCTCAACGCGGCGAAGAACCTTGGTGCGTCGCGTTGCTTCTAAAAATAGTTACAGTGTACAGCCCCTAGGCCTTCCCCAGTGCTCGCAATCCTGTACAGCCGGGCGCCACTGATACGCAAGGGCAGATAGGACGAGAGTGAAAAGGGTGACGTGGATTCAGCTCTGTTGGGAATTTTGACGAGTGCGCTGGTATTATTTCGTGACGCTCATTGGTATACAGGACGCCGACTCTGTGTCTCGTGTAGTATTATTACGATCATGAGCACGACGCCTTTCTTTCATATTTCCCTTTCTTCGTTATCTTAATGGTATTAATCGGGGTGGCCACCTGATTGGAATATCACACAGTGTGTACTAATACGTTGACTACCTCGGCGCCTACCAGGTACCTGTGCTGGTATCTGTACTTGGTAGTGCCACGATGGTAGATAGCTATTGAGATAGAAATTGATATAACGGAAATTCAATGCGAAATTTATGGTCTATGGGGTTGCACTCCCAACGTAGGCCGAATGCCTGCCTCAGTGAGAAGCTCATTTCTGCGATGGTGTTGCTTCGCTTAGACCCAGACGCACGTTATCAAAACGAGGCCATCAATCACAAAGCGTGCAACCCGCGAGTTCGTATCGAGAAGACCACGTACAGAGCGCGAAATGGTAATGGAGGTCAACCAGCTTTCCAAGGTTCCTACGTCCAAGTTGCACCAATCCCGCCTGATTGGCCTTGCTCCTGCGCTAGATATGCATGTCATCCTCGAGGTCGCGATGGTCGATGTCAACGGAGACGCATCCTTGCCAACCGTCGCCTGTCTTCTGGAATTCAGCTAGAACACTCCCCAAAGCAGCAGACCTGCTGCTATTCCCTGCCTGCCCCGGCCGCTTGCGCGGGAAATTGTCCTGGGAAACCCCCCTCTCCCCCTAAATCGTCGAACCCCATCCAACGTCTGCATAAGGCTTTTTCCACGCACGGCTCCTGTCGGCTAAAAGGAAGGGGGGACGTTGGGAATTTACGGGTTCTCGATGCGTTGAAGAGCTGCTACACCTTCCTATAGGAATATACGACGGATGGCTTCTTCGTATGGGAGCGCACGGGGACAGCCTGAATTGGCATTCCTGATTTTGGGCATGGCGTCCGTAGTAAGCATTCAGGGGCGTTCGTGGCCGTCCTGCTGCTGCTGCTGCTGCTGCTGCACCTGCTGTACTTGTACTGTAGGTATGCACTAACATCTGTGATGACTGCGCAACGTGGATTGAAGGCAACCGTATGTACCTAAGCTGCCAGGTAGAAGATACCTACCTACTTACCTACCTACCTACCTACTACTGACATATGTGGTCATGGTATGGGATGGGATGGGATGGGATGAGATGGGATGTCATCTTAATCCCCCACGTCTACGGGGTTCTGATCAAGCTCTCATAGGACGTTTTGACTGCGCTGATGGGATGGATGGTGCTCCTGGCCTCTTACTTACATGCCTCCCTACCTAGTACCTTAGGTACTTACTTAGCACCCAAGCAAAGAATGCATCGCACCTGTGGGTGCACATGCGATTTCACTCGGTGTGCTGACCGCACTGCTTTGCGTGTCTAACATGCACACCTGCCACCGCGTGACTGTATAACGACACAATCTACACGTAAGACCCCGCGAGCAGGAGGTTGGACTTTGCGAATCGCTCTACTAGTCTACGAAGTGTCAATTGCCTCCTGGCCCAGCCTGATTTGGAAATGCCGGTGGTATTGGTAGTGGTTATGCTTGGTCGAGCCGGAGCAGAGTCGAGCGCACACGGTGGTGCGCCGAGGCCTTTCTCACACTCCCCGAGGTTTCGAGAGGACGCGACAATACGCACTTAGTAAGGGTGCCTATGTAGGTATGCAGGTAGGAATATAGGTATTAGGTATGTAAGAGTAAGAAGGTACCTGCCATTTCCTTTGAGGGATGCGTGAATTGCATTCACCGAGCACGACAGATAAGCACTCAACTCGACTGGGGTTTTCCGACGAGGCCCAAACAATTCCCTTTGGTCCAAGCCCCCGAGAGCCACGAAAGCGAAGCATCCCACGCGTAATCCAGCGACGCATGGCGTGGATCAACTCCGTTATATTTTCGAAATTGGGGGGTTGTTAGGAGGGGAGAAAAGGAAAGACAGATCGTAGATGATACCCACGGTCGGGGCTCGGGATCTGTGCGATATATGGAAATTGCAAAAGACGATAACCGGAGTAAATAGGGACGAGTTAAGGACGAGGCAACCATGGAGCTAGGTAAAATGAAAACTGGGATGTGGCTGCGGTGATGCGGTGATGCGGTAACTGTAGCGGATCGATGTCTGGTTCAGGTTGCACCGGCATCATGATGTTCGTCCTAACCGGCCTGCTACCTACATCTCCTGGATACCTAGGTACCTACCTAGCTCCTAGCCACCCACTACCTAGGATATGCCCTATATCGGGGCCATGCCTACGGAACTTTACCCTGGGCAACCCCACGAAGTTCGTTCGGTTGGAACGTGGTTACACTTTCTGTCCATGGATGCTGTGCCAGGTGCAGTAAGCGAAGGAATCGAGACTGCATCCGCATGTGCTGCCTGCAGGCAGCGCAAGCTCGAGCCGGCAGAGCCGCCCATGCATCATTGGACGTGCCTGCGGAAGCGCAACGACCTCGAGTGCCTATCTACCTGGCGCATTACCTATCTAGTGGCCTTGGTATGTAGGTATCTACTAGGTAGGTAGGTAGGTAAGTATGTAGATATGATAGGCAAGTCAAGAGAGTGTAGGTACCTAATGTGAAGTTTGCCTCTCAGGTACATAGTATATTGCATAGAATCTGTTGAATCTGTTACATAGTAGCTACGGTATGTATCGAAACTGTGCGCCGGTGTATCACGATACGCCTTGTTTCAATTGGCGCGGGGCCAATCACACGCCAACCCAATCTATGCACTGCGGTTTCACTCGGTACGATGATAGCCTGGATCAAAACAAGTTGGTAGGTATGTGATGAAAAGAAAAAGAGCAATATCCACGGGGCTACCCGTTTCGATGATGCTATGGAGACGGTATGACGTGCGAGACATTAAGATAGAGGGTCTCTTGATCAAGCCACCCTATAGAACAGTCGGCCTATCAGCAGACCGGATTGCTCGTGATGATGGAAGAGCATTTAATGATGGGTGCGGGCAACCGACCACGAGTTTAAAACGTGTGAGCGGGATAGGCAGCAGGCAATTTCTCATGCCACCACCATGTGGTATTTCTAAAGTCGAAGAGGGGTTGCGACTGGAGACTTGGAGATGGAGGAGTGAGCCATCGAGGGGGAGAGTAGAGGAGGGGGGCTGGAAGCCAAGGGAAGAGAAGTGGAGGGGATGTGAATTTCAATCTAATTTGTCAGGGGGGTGAGCATCAATGAGCATCAATGGATCTTTTAAAAGAGGCAGCGAAGACAATACGCTTGATGCATCATGCGTCGCACCGAATGAGGAACACAAGTGTTCAATTAATTAGGGGCTGGCTGGCTGGTGATTTCAGCCGTAGGCAGGCGGAGATCGGGTAATACAATGACGGCTGCGATAATAGTGGATGGACAGACGGGAACATACCTTTACTTACCTACCATCTAGATCCTATAGGTCAAAGGAAATAAACGATTATTGACGGAATAATGTAACAACGATGTAAGTGGCACAATGGCACAATGGCACAATGGCACAATGGCATATACATCGATCCTGTGGTAATAACTACATATACCAGGTAAGCAGGTAAGGGTTGTGTATGCACTTGGGGTTGTGCATTTATTTTCGGTGAACGGAAAACGAAAAGCCCTATTCCCCCACGGGAGGATGATCCAATCTCATCCATGGATCATGGATCTCAACCTGGCATGGGCATGGCATGACAAGGACCGGGGAGACGAGGCTGGATGGCTGGATGACACCATCCTCGTTCCAGTTTATGACGAAGGACTCCAAAGAATTGGAAGGCTGGGTGCCTGGATAGGTAGGTAGCTATCCAGCCTCATCTGGGGTCCGACCGTTCCAGGTAGGTGCTAGGTTAGGTACCTAGCCTATGTAAGCCAGGCGTCGACAGCCTGCTTCACAGCTGTTCTCGCTTGGTCGGTTAGTTGGCTGCCAGGTTAACCGGTCGTTTGATTTCAGCCTTCTGTCTGAAAACCGCGTTTGATCCCAGCCAACCAATCCTAGGTATCTGAATAGAATCAGTGACTCAAGCTTGGAGGCTGATATGTTCCATGATATGGTGGTGAGGTGAGGAATCGCTACGGCGACTGGAGATGCGCCGTGCACCCTCACCGATACTTCAGACGAAAAAAGAATCAAGATGAAAACGAGGCAACCTCAGAGGAAGCGGCACGGTTGCAACGCTCGCTTATAAGTAAAAAAGGAGAAAAAAAATCATCCAGGGGCCTGTCGCTGGCTCTTTTTTCCGTTGAAAATCGGTGAGAGATTACGCAAGAGCGAAAGGATCGTTCATGCCTCCAAACCGTACTGGCCTACATGATGCTTGACCCTCCCGAGAATTCGGCGCTGCGCGACAACGTTTCAAGGTTAAGTCGCACGACGTACGAAAATAAAACTCTTGTCGGCTTAACGCATCACATCACATACCTGCCTAGCCAGATGCCTAGCATCTGAAAGGTACCATCCTACCTAGTACCTGTTCAGGCAGGTTGCGCAATTTCGCGAGGGCGTGAAACTCCTCGCTCCGTGTCTCTCTTCTCGGCGTGCAGGTGAGCACTCACCTCGGCTGCCTTGGAACGGGCTGAATGAAAGATCGCAGAAGGCGCCCAGTGGCACAGTGCCTGGCGACGAGCTTTGTTCCCCCCGGTACATGCTACCCGGATGAGGCGAGGCAAACCAAATAGGACTCGGGGGCAACGGAGGGTCTCAAAAAGGGTGAAGAGCGCGATAGGGTTCGGAGATCTGATTGATAAGTTATTGAGCATTCGTAGACTCGTAGTTACACCCAGATCCCGGGCGTTCGACCACCCGAGACTCGTCATCTTGCTGCTAAGCACTAGGGCATGTTGCTTAGTGTGCCTGTCCAACGGAGGACCCCAAGGATATAGGAGTTAAGAGTCCTTGCGCGGGCGTGCTTATTCTCAATATTGTCTATAGAGATGTGCATGAATTGATTGATTCCGCCCCGATGGTGGTCTTTCGCGGCCGTGGGCGGAAAGCGCTGGTGTGGTGTGCAAGTCAGCTTCACGCGATGCGGTCGTTGCCTGACCCAGACTTTGAGTTGTAGGGCAAATGATGGATGACAGAAAAGTTCGTATGCTCTGAGGCATAAGGTCATTCATCGAGTTATTCCGATGCGGTCGTCAGCCCTGGGTCTCATTTTGCTCACGTCCTCCTGATAGCCTTAGGGGTTAGCTGCAGCGTTTAGTAGGTATCTAGGTAGGTAGGTACTCACGATAGAACGAACAACAGCACCAATATTCTTCTCCAAAAATTCCAAAAATTCAAACGTTTAGCGGGCTAAGTTTAGATTTATGTATAAGCAGTTTGCTATAAGTGCATATTAGCAGTGGGTTCAGATTCCGTGGCCGTTGTGTTGGTTGCGGTGCTAGCCGACATACAGTCAGTTACCCCTATTCGAGATGGTACCAGGGACGTATACACCAACCCTAATATATCATATATGTTCTACATAACGTATGATACCTAGAAGTGGTGTAGCGATTGAGTATGTGCATGCGCAGCAATGAACCCAGGCAATTGAACCTACATAGGTACCTACCTAGCTATCCTTCTGTGCCCGCCGCTCAAATGGTGGAGGATTCTGTATGAGCCGTCGTTAAGATGATAGATGATAGTCGATAGGTTCATCGTAGCCTTATGAGAGTTCCACGGTAAGAATAGAGCCCCATTATACGACCTATATTGACGATTAGTGCATCTTTTTGAATGAGTGTGCGTGGTTTTCTTACCTGTGTTGTCGTTGTGGAGTGCACCAGGCCCTCTTCTAACTAGTAGTACATGATGTTCGACAAGTATGAAGCAGGTAATGGTTGGCCCTTTAAGCGCTATATGTTTAAAATAATCTTCTAGTTGGACGTATTATGTTATTCAAGGATATCAATGATACTGATTGACGTTGTCTTCGCATTGTTAAGGGGGGTGTGGGCCCACCCATGGGTCTAGTAGCAGGCAGCCTATGGCGTAGCCGTCTGGGTCCAATGCGTAGCGGGAAGAGCAGGATAGAAAGAGACGGGATGGCCCAACTTATACGTTCAATTGAATTTGAGATAGAATCAGGAATGATGCGCATGTTATGAAATGTTGGTCTCTTACACGAGACTGTTGATGTAGGCAAAAGGGGACAGGCTCATTCGTACCATGATGCCAAACGGGCGAAAAGACGAAAGCTACGTTAACAAGAGTTTCTAGGCACCGTTAAGTATGTTTTGATCGTGGTAGATAAGAATCTATAGCGCGACGTGGTTTAAGGGGTTAGCACATGGCGGGCTATGGGTGGGCCACCATGCTACCGTAAAAGGGGATCCGAATAATCACAAGGGGAAGACGTAAAAGACGTCCATATCTAATCCAAGGGGAGTATATGGCGTGATTGAGTAGCCTATACATCTATAGTTATTCTCTTAGTCGCGCCGAAGTGTTGGTGTCCTGCAGCCGAGCGCTCTGTGGATTAGAGTCCGAATGTCCCTGAAGTAGATCCAATGTGAATAACCACTAGATACCTAGTACTTACCTGCTAGGTAAAAACATGAGTATGAATTAGCACTATATGATTAACTTGGTCATTTAGTCGGTCAGCTACATGGTTGTGAGTGAAAGGTTATAGTTGCCCTACGGAGGAGCTAGGGCTCATCCGACTGCCAGTCCGCGTAAAGGTGTCCCCCCTACCGCAAATTATCTTAAGGTTTCGACTCATTATGTTCCACTCTGAGGATGTTATACTAACATATGAATCCAGAGACCTATTCAAGGCCAAGTGATGTTGTTATGCTGTTTGCAAAGGGTGGGAGCGGTTGGCTGTTTGGGGAGTGCTAGACTGATCGAAGTCGTATACACTACTGGGTACTTGGCAAGCATACTAAGTTTCATAGGATAAAACATTCATCTTAAGGTAAGGAATCAGGAGCCGTTTAATATTTATCAAAAAGGAATCTTTGTAGAGAGTTGATCAGTCCGATATCAGGTCGAACTCTGAATATGAACTCTGAGACGATGAGACATCAACCCGAGCAGCCGGACAAGTTAGAAATTCCAGAATTCGGTGCTGCGGACAGACAAGCACTAAATATATACCGACCGGAAGGTGGATGGCCAGTCATCCGGCACCGGTACCACGGCATTTTGCCCACGGGTCCTCTGACAAGTCATCGACTGTGATGCGGCTCTTTTGCTGTATGCGTTGTATGCGAATATCGGGATTTAGGGGTTTGTCAGCTCTAGTTTTTAGCGTATGTGCGTACCCGTGGACCCGCTGGATCCAGTCGCTGGCAGCGCTAAAAGCGGGAAGTTTGTGGGGGCTTTTAGGCTTCAGGGCGCACAACCGGGGATTAGCTACTGGAGCCGCTGGGGCTGGAGGCCCGAGCCCTTTGGAGAAGAGCCCTAGAACCACTGGAGTATAACGGATTGATCAATTGAATTGGTCAATCCCCATCAATCCCCCATCAATCCCCTCCATCAATTCAATCACACAGCGCTAAAGCTGCCCAGTCAGAATGATCTACTTCCATCGATGTATCAGCGTAGGATCTTTTATCTCCAGCGCCTCTCCAGGTCTCACATTCCAAGGTTCATTCTCTCACACTCACACTCACACTCACACTCACACTCCTCTATGGTGTCATGGCCAACACTCCCCTGTCCAACATGAACTGCGCTGCTGCATCGCTAATGAGATTTCTGCAGATGCTCCAGTCGTCCCTCGTCTGTTTGGACTCCATTCCTAACCTTTTCCATCCAGTAGAAAGCCAATCATTAATGAATCAACCAACCAACAGCAATTCCGTTTTCTCCCTCCTTCTTCGTGTAACTTAAGAGCCGCATACCTTGTTTACCCCCCTTACCCTTAATCCACTCAACCCTCGCTATGAGTTGGAATTGTATGAGGACCACATGAAGAATATGTGATAGCGGCACTTCATCACCAAGTTACAGCATGTCGCAAATCAATATTATGCAAGCCAACTTGCTCAAAAATCTTAACACATCACGCATATAGCATAGAGAGCCCAGGGTCTCTTGTGTGTCCCTAACCCCGTCTAGTGGTGGCGTTCTGCAGAGAGCCAGATTAGACTCTTGGTCCCCTGGCCTGTACAGACAACAGACAACGGACAACGGTGGGTTTACCTACTAGGAAATTGCTAAAGAACTCCGCGTAATCCTTTTAAGCCGCAATGCTGGCTCTTTTGGTTGTACCCGGCTGCAGGTGAGATAACAGATGGCACCGGTCTTCCCATTCTTGGGATTTCAGTACCACCCTAACCGAACGGTAATAAGCTGATTGATTCTTCGAGCCGCTTCTCATTTTACAAACCGCATATAATTTGCCGCTATCTCTCCTTCTTGGCGTAGCATCCCCCAGAAAATGTGAAGTTCTAGCCTGCGTAGTTCATGTACGGGTGTGGTTCCGTTCTTCTCGAAGAGGCTCTAGGGGTGAAATGTCGCACTACGCTACGGCAAATGGAATTTCGTTTTTCTTAGGTCAGAAATAAGGTCTACATACAACTAATGCTATAAGAATCCTCCTCTTCTTACTATACGTGAGCTGGTCTTGTAAAAGAGACTCTTCATGATAGTTGTATCAACCAGGCTCCGACGCAAGCTACCTACAACAGTGTAGGAGCTGATAAGAGCACTGTGAAGAAGGTACTTGTACATCGCGGTGCGTCACAACGACCGTTCGTGTAGATCCAAGCTACCGGTAGCCTGGGCGGTCGCCTTATTCCTTATGAACCATACAGATGTGGCAGGGGGGATCCACTCCCGCTGGGGAGGCCGAGATGCTTGGTCGGGACGAGGCATGCGAGTATGACCACAGAGCGCCAAGGATCATATCCTACCGGCAACGTCGAATAGTCTTTCTCCTAATCGCCCATAGAGGAAATCGATGACTAGGAAGTTTCGTTGACGTGCGGCTCAGAATACCTGTGAACCCTCCAGTGTAACACCACATCCACCCCATCGGGTTATGATCCCGCAAACAGGGTAGCTGAAAGACGGCATCCAGAGTAAGTACCACGTATTTGACCCGTAAACACTATTCCCCTTTCATTTGAAGGCACATGATCGTGAGTCTATGCTTGTCAAGGCTCGTACCCCGTGGTAGGAGAACCCTCTGTTGGTTGAGGGTCGGATTCGGGCCGCTTGGCTGCTACAGAGATGTTGGCTGTTGGTTTTAGAAGCTCTCACCGCCCCCCTCAAATTCTATGGTAGAGAATGATACCTACCTGCCCTGTAGGTACCAACGTCGGAACACGTGCAGGTAATCAAAATGAGGTGAAAATTTTAAAGAGACCTCAGCCTTACTAGTAAACCACGTTTTCTACCGTAACACGAATGCTGACTCCTTGTTTTGTTGCCTATTAACTAATTCTGGTGTTGGGTCCTTTAAAACCTAGGCCCCCTATTCCCTAAGTCTTTCTCCTTAAGGCCAGCCTGATGTCGACCAACAAGCATACAATCACCTCGCTAAACCTGCAATAGAAGAAGGCCTAATCCTCATCCCCAACTTCCTCGTCATTACCGAGCGATGATACCTAGGTTCACCGAAGACATCTTCAACTTGGCACGATCCATCTTTTCCCGCCGCAGTAGACAACCATGGTAGCGCCTAAGACACGCTTCGTCCCCAATCCAACTGCAGTAATCGTCCCTAATGGTCCTTCCCGTCCAACGAGATAGTACATGTTAAGGATTTCCTGTCTTACGTGGCGGAAAGGTCACCTACTCGAGGCCTCGGGTGCGAGCCAAGTAGGGTATCGATGGCATCAATCAGGCTGACAACCCCCCCTTTTCATTAGAAAGACGCGTCTTTCCATCGCAGCTATCAAGAAGTCGGAAAATCTTACGATGCCGCCGACCCCTTTTCGCGATCGAGATGTGAGAACCGACAAATACTTACGATTCATCGACTCAAAGACGAATAACAAAGGCTATCGCCGTTATCGAATACGACTCTTCAACTATAACCTTATTGCGACTCTTTCTTCCATCAAATAGGGGTAAACTCGTCCTATTATTAGGGCGCGATCCAAAACCCACAACGCGTCGATGCTTCCTCTCCGATAGTCTTCGTAGCATAACCCATCATGAACCACGCTGCTAGCCTTCCGATACCCGCCGCACCCGTTTGCCAAGCGCCGGATGATCGGAACGTAAGAGTTCGACCGGCCGTAGTGGCTCCCTCGATGATCCAGGGCGCAAGACCATCCCGATCTGCCCTACCTACACACATACTTCGTGACCGTACGATGTTAGTAATGGCGCCGGTACTACCTAGTATACCTATTTCCGTTGTCCAGATTTCCTATCTCGCGTTATACGTTCCTTCCCGATGTTCTGTTTGCCATTGTCACGATACACCGAATCCCACCCCCACCCCGCCAACGCCATCGACGCAGTGGCGGCTCGGGGGCGTTTGCCATCATCCACAAGCCGTTCTTCACCGGGCGAGCCCCTCGGAAAAATCAAAAAAGGCGGCGGCGGCGCCGTGCAAGGAGATCACTGCCAGTGGTAGGATCGACTACCCAGCATCTATTCACGAGACAGCGGCTCCGCTCCCCTGCCACGACTACTGGGTAGCAAACATATAAAGACGCCCGTCTATAGACCGGTGCCCCCGTTGTGCGACTATGTCATCGGACGTCCGCATATCGCTTACCTTCCCCGCCTATGGAGGAGCGCTCTGCTGTGTCACTTGCTGTGCGTCGTGGTTGTGTAAATGTAGGTACCTGGGTACGAAGGGAATTTCCAAGAACCTTGTTACCTACACACATTAGGGTTTACTTGCTAGTACTTAGTAGTGTTGCAGGCATAACATGTGGGACGACGTAATGGTACTAAGAGGCGAACGGAGAAGACGAAAAGCAACGTCGTTGTTGTGCCGGGACGCGGACTGGAGCTGAGACTACCTAGTAAGTATGGAATGCTGCGTGCTAGTATGCTTTTTTACGTGGACTCCTTGCCCTGCAAGTCTCGGTGGTCCCCTGGCAAATGGAGAGCGGATCCACGGATGGCAATGGATGAAAGCAAAGTTGGTTACGACAATGATAGAAACACAGGTTCTGCACTGCAGGTAAGGTAAGGACGGGACCAATGCCGCAGTTGCGCCTTGCAGTGCTGTGGTTGCTGAAGTACCGTACATCACGATCTTCCGTTCTCCGGTCAACACACAGCCAGAGCTGAACTACTCCAACCCCCTGCTTGAAGCGCTGCTTCGCTCGCTCTTGTATTGTAGTAGCATTCACTAAGTGTAAACCAGGGGTGGTCACACGGCCGCGGGCATGTTACCGGGTATCTGATAGCATCCTTTATTAGGACATGGGTCCTTTGAGGACGCCTTGGGATAGTATGTGGCATGGACGGGAAGCAAGTTCCAAGAGAGTATACAAGGGCCACGCGCGTAGGCCGCACTATTTCCCACCAAGGATCTCCCGAAACTTATGAAACAAAGAATCTATACGCTGATGAACATCAAGAATATGTAGATCTACACGATAACGAATAGCTAATGTATTGTATATGTCTGGGGAGTGTGATGAATGTATACCTAGATAATACGTAGCCATCTGGCCGCAGCCCGGGTCTGAGCCCCCCGTGTTGTTTTACATCATCTGGGATCGCTTCATTATGATTCTTGAAAGGGTTTGCTAGTTGAGTGGCCTATAGCGAGTTGTCATGGTGAGTTATTCGTTGACTCTGAGTACCTGGGTAATTTGAGGCCTCGCAAAATATTGTACAGTATCCGCTCCCTCGGGTTTATATTTTGGGGGGTACGATCTACCTGGCCACCTCTTTCGTCGTTTGGGGTATTTCTTCCATGGGCCATTGTGTGGGTACCTGGCGATTAGAAAATCAAGGTAAGGATCGGAACCTGACCACGACGATGACACGGGTAGTATACGAAAAGATTGAGTTATTCCGTCTACCTATCGAATCGGACACGTCATGGTTTACTGGGTACAATGGAATGGGGATATGTGACCAAAACAAGAAAACACAAGGCACGGAAGCCGTTCCGCAGGAAGGGGTTGTCAGAAGGTAGGAAGTTGGATATACCTGGTAGAAGGTAATGAAAAAGGTGCGTGTGATCGTAGTCTCTGGAGACCTAAGTTACTATGACCCTGGCACCTTATAGATACATGTAGGAAGTAGATGGCATCTGAGCACGCCTAGATTCCTTTATGTCACATATCCTAATAAACTGTTGCGATCACTTTTAGGTCTTTTCGTTTCCGACGAGAAAATTACCGCATAGTTGTGTGGAATAAAACCCCGGAGAAGATGGCGTGAAATGATGACCGTTATCACAAACTAATCCCAAAACACGTACTGTTCATGGGAACTTCCGTCACGGTCCGCTTCCTTAGCAATCTGGGGAGAGCGGGAGGGCGTGACATGCATGAACTAAACAGATGAAGTAAGGAAGATTACTGGGTACACGTGAGATCGTTGACGCGAGCAATCTCTGGGCGCGACACCACGCCATCTCATCAGCTTATTTCCCTGCTAGTAAACAACCTTGAAGGTAACAGGGTAGCCGGCGGGGAGGCTAAATGCTCCCCGGTTTGACAGCTGTGACGTTGTGACACCCGCCCTTGTGGTTACTATCAGATTTTGCTTTTCTTGACCCCTGAGAACCGATAGCAAATATATCAAGCCCCTATGTTGGTGGAAGTACCTAGGTACGCGTCGAACTCGCACTCATCATCTTCTGAGTTGAACTTTGCGAATCCCCCTCCCGGAATGCTCCCATCCAAACATGGTCTGACCTATAAATCCACC
Organism: Hypoxylon rickii; assembly: GCA_902806535.1. NCBI lineage: Eukaryota > Fungi > Ascomycota > Sordariomycetes > Xylariales > Hypoxylaceae > Hypoxylon > Hypoxylon rickii. The sequence continues at coordinate 343,749 of CADCWY010000003.1, forward strand.
GTCACAGTGGTTGGAACTTCTGAACCCCATGTATAAGTATCTCGGCGCCATCATCCGGGGATATCTTGTTTCCGAGCCGAGATTAGCGAACAAAAAAACAAGCCGCTAGGTGTCCGTTAACGAAAACCTTGGCGACGCGATGCGATGCAATCTACCCGAATTAGCATTAATTGACCCTGGATACCCATATGCACGTTAAGACATAGCATGGGTTGAAGATGTGGTCTTGGAACCCCGCTCTAACGTGTTCATCTCTACTAGGCATGTAGCTACCTAAATACGGTAGGTGACTCGAAATAGATAGAGTTGTGAGAAAGCGGCAGACGCTCTATGGTTTACGCCCATGCCAACTATGTAGCAACCGGGGAATCGTAAGTCGCCGTTCGCTCGTGTCACGTCTTGGGGTCAATGATCAACCAACCACGAGAGTGAAGTACTTCATCGGATGCGGGTTATGCTAACGGATGCTGTTCGCTGTTCAATCATATGAAGCGGAGGTGATAGCTGAAGTGGAATACGATATGAAAACGAAGCAGGACGACTGGATAAACCACACACTTGGATGCCATGTAAGTCCCTGCTGTGCTACGGAGCCCAGCTTACCTTACCTACCTGTGTACCTGCCTATGTCCGTTAGTCGAGATAACGTAGCACCGCCCATGTCGTGATTCTGGGGGACCTAGACAACGAGCCGCATTTCGGGATAGCCATGACGGGTTGAGCCGGCCTGGCAAGGGAACACCTTGCAACGGGCGAAGAGTCAAGACCTGTAAGCATGACGTAGGATTAACCGTGTCGCAATGTGGTGTCTTTCTTGCTACCCAGTATGTCGACCAGGGACCTGTACACGATTGCTTCGATTTCCCCGGTTTCACCTGCATTGATAAGAAGCACGAACCTACCGCTATTGCTTTGCTAGCATGTATAAACTGCCTAGAATGGAGGTGATCTCCAACCAATTCGACCATTTGAAGCAAGAACGGGACGCCTCGCGCGTTTTGTGGACGCTAAGTGCTGATAGGAGAGAATTGATGGCTGCTTAATATACCACTTTTACTATGATGTTCTTGATGTTCTTGTAAATACCTACCTACCTACCTAGTAGGTACCCAGGTAGCCATATCCATTGTCTTGTCTTTGCCATGATATCATGTGTTTTATGCCGTAGAGGAGAAGAAAAAGCAAATACCAAGCCCAGTTTTTCAGACATCTAAAGCGATGTGACTGCAGAAGAATGCATCAACAACCCGTTGCCCTGAGGTGGTGGCCCCTGGCTCTGGACACGCGAGCAAACCAAATCAATCCCGCCTAGTTCAAGAACTTGAAGCCGGTCAGTTCCTCGACTGTCACACCGCCCCTTTAGTAACTAGGTATTTAATCGTAATTCTTTACAACCTAGCATCGTTTTTCGGGTTTCTGTGAAATCGATGGCTCGAAATCCGGTGTTCTCATCCGTACCGGTCCACGAAAAATCTCCTCTTTTTGCATGGGTTAGTATCCATGACTTCACAATGCGCCTACTGTCATCCCATCCACAAAGCGATGGCTTGCCATCGCTAGGTATTGAGTCCCTCCCAACGACTATCCGGAAGAATACCTACTTTGAACCCATCATCACGCGCATAGGATATGTCGGTTACGTCTTCCGCGGGACGGGGAGGGACGTTGGGTAACCCGAATCTTTGTCAGACTGCTGAGCATCACCATTGGAGTATCAGGCATCGATCCCACCACCGGCTAATTCAATCGCCTATACCGTAGATGTAAGCTGACATACAGCTCAATAGTAGGTATCGCTGCATACCAAGCGGCTCAAGTCAATTAGCGTTTCATGTGAAGCAAGATGTGCGTTCCCGACCTGGCATGGCTCCACCGCTATGGATCCAGTTCAACGGCTTTCACATAGGACCAATTGGCTCGGTGGCTAGGGTGCCAAGTGGAATCCGAGGAGGAACAATCCAGTCTGGGTGTTGTGACGCAGTCGACCGACGGAGACACCTTTCGGGGGACACAAAAGGGCTCTAAAACCGTTAGCTCAGCCTCGAAACTGCGGTATTCGATAGAAGCTAGTTGCGATCTCCTTGTCGTGCCCGGCGGAACTAAACGGACCATCTCTCAACGACGAGAAAGCTGTTCCGATGACGCCTACCGGACTCAGACGTATTTCGGATATTAGCGACCATCTAGAAAACCCGGAAATCTTCTCTTTGCCAGTGGGTTAGATCTAACATGTGGCGTTAAAATCTCGGAGATCTGGTAGCTGGACGCAGCCTTAAAGGAGGATCTAAGCAGTAATGAACTAACCGGTCCTTTAAGTACGCCGACTAGCTCCCGCTGCTTACTAGGTACTAAGTAGGTAGGCACCCGAGCTATGGGCTTGATAGGATGTGATCTTGCGACATTTAGCTGCAGATACGAGGTTTAGATGGTCAGCTACTCCGTTGTACTCGGGAGGGTGCAGATGGAGGTCACAGCAAACTTCTGACAGCGACAAGTCCAAAATCGAAGAGAAGAGAAATGGAGAGGGAGATCAGAACCACCCACACAACATTCTCGGCTGACCAGCATGAGGAACACTAACGATCTACTCAGGTAGTTGAAGCCACTGGAACTTAGCGGACAACTACAAAAACGCCTCGAGAGCACAAGACCCAACCCACAATTATGATCTACAGCTACTGTCGAGTTTGACCGGCCGAGCCTATATTTAGACTAATAGCTACCTAGGTAGGTTTCCAAGCATCAGGGTCTTCGTAATAATAGCTTCGTGGTGCAATTTTTAGAACTAAAATGGGAACATCTTAAAGAGAAGCTGTTTGGTAAGGCTGCTTGGTAAGCCCCTGCACAACATTAAGGCCGCCTGCAAATGCGCTTCGAGGCACAAGCCATTGGCTATCATGGCCATGTCGGATGATACCCCAAGCTGCTACCTAGGTACTAGCTACTAGGTAGGTATGCTCAATGGGCTTCTCTTATGGCTCACAACTTCGGCGTATGTACCGGGTAGCTACCTACTAGGTAGGTAGGTACTATAATGCCAGGGTAGGTAGAGACCTTCACCCTTTTCTTCATACTAGGTACCTACCTACCTACCTAAGCGAAAGATTCTCCCCTGTACCTTAAGAAAACCGAGTATTTGGTAGCAAGATGGAGTATGTACTACGTATATGGTTATCCCATGCTTCTGCTTGGGTATGGTGTATGATAAGGAACGATCTTCCTCGCTACGTGCTGCACACATGAAGGGCTCGGTAAGCACCCTATGAATGCTACCAGGACGGGTACCGGTCGAGAACAGCCACTTCCAATCCGCGAATAGGGTACGCCGAGACAAAGACCAACACAAGATAATTTATATTCCCCTGCTCGAAAGGTCGGCAAATTCTGCAGTGCCGTTGCAGCTTGCTCTACTAGTCCGGGAATGCCGTCATCCGGTTGATCATCCTCCCAACAGCTGTACATGCTCAACAAACTAACAACATTGCTACGTTCGGCAGAATAAGAGCTTTACATCACACATAGCGCAAGCCACAATGAAACCATCTGACCAGGAAACTGTGTATGAATAGCCTATGTTTAAATACAGGAAAGTTCCTATCGCATACCGCAATCCCATTCATTTGCCGTATTCATATACCGATTCATCTTCAGCGCGCATTCGAAACAGGCGCTACAAATATTCGTGCTTTCCAGGCAACCTTGGTGAACACCCTTCCTAGGCATTGGCCAGCCCCCCTATGAGCTTACTTTGAAGCACGCCAATGTACCTTCGACGGTAAGGCAAACCAGATCCTTCGACAGCGGTGCCCCCGATAGCCCAATGGCGAGCTGATGGGGATGGATTTGGCCCAGGACGGATGCAGCTCTCCAAACAGGTTTTTCTCATGCCAGGTCCGTGAGGCATGGTGCCCGTTGACCTGAACCCTATCGTCTACGTGGCCGCTCATGTTGACCCCTGCTGAACTCAGCCTTTCCTTGTCATGATGCGCCGTCGCTGTCTTGTCTAAGACCCACTTCCCAAAAAAATGGATGGGGGGCGGTTATTGATTGGACTCGTCTTGTCATCCTTAGCCAAAAAGGCATCCGCCTCCTGTTGCAGTAACCCGGATGCTGTTCGCGCCCTGGCCTTGTCGATCTTTGTTGCACATAAAGTCCCGTCCAACCCAACGCATTCCCCCTCTTCCTACATAATCGGCACCACGTTGGTTTTGAGTGTTGAAATATCATCCGCAACTTATCAAGATGGCGGAACATCACGTAAAAGGGAGATCCAAGTTTCGGTCCCAGTCGAACTCAACTGGCTCCCACAAGAGCACTCGCTTACATCGACACGGTCACCGACCCCCCAGAGGACCCAAGAATGACCACCCAATATCAGAGAACAAGGCTGTAGAGTTCGAAGACTACCGCACCGGCCACCTTTCCGAGGACTTCCTAGAAGGGAACGTTAGTCATACCCACCCGTACGAGCACACCATCCCAGCGGAGACATCCGCGAATGACCCCGGTCCGACTGCAAGAGACTATGGTGGCGATGGCCTAAGAGGCTTCGAGTGCGCTGATGATGGTCTTACTCTGCCGTCTACTGGTGAGCAAGAGAGTAACGTGCAAGGTGGTACGCCTGGAGGTAACGTCGAATCGTATCAATCAGCGGTTCGGTCTGGCTTCTATCCAATGATGCCCTCGCCGACGATGACTACCACCAACACCCACGATACTTGGCGCGCGTCTTCCCATTTTTCCGCTAGCGGCAACCTGACTATTACACCCATCCGCGACGCCTCTATCTCAGACATCCGAGCCATGGCCTGTACTCAAGCCAAAAATGTGGATACCGTCCTATACGACGTGCCCAGGGCATCACCGTCGCAAACGATCGACAAGAACAGGGTGGTAGAAGCGGACGGGTCGGGTTATGTGGACGTTGGTGAATACACCTATCAGAAGGATCGAACAGGGTCCACTGGCTCCGAGCTTTCGCTCTACAACAATATGGGCTCTGCAACGTAAGTGTTATCGTGCCCTAGAAGTCGCAATTGCTAACGGGTTGAAGGGACTCGACTCCAGACTTGACAAGACATGAGAGAGCTCAGATCCCCCCGGTGGATGAGGACATGAACTATGTGAAATGCTTCATGGATGACCCCCAAGGGCCATGGAATCCTCACTCCATAGGGGGGGGCCCTGAATATGACAATTGGAATGGCTTTGGCTATTACCAAGATGGGCAAACTGAGTACAATTAGGAAGTACGTAAAAGCCATTTCATCAAGAGAAACTCGCAATTGCTTATAGATAGAGTAGGAAATTGGACACACCCGGCGTGGCGCTTTTCCTGGAGTGGGTGGTAGCTTTGTCATTCAGGGGTAGGGGCGTTGGAAATCATCTTGGGAAATCCAGCAGGCGTAGATGGGAATAGAAACGGAGTACATTTGGAAATTGAAATTTTGGGAATTCGATCTAGAAAAGCAATTTGGACAACGAAGGGTTGTCGCCACGGAGATGGGTTCGATTTTATAGAGTGGACTGGCATCTTGCCACCTCACACACCGCTCGGCCGTCGACACTCCTCCCAGCATTTTGAGGCAGCCGAAAAGGAACTTCCTCGGAGCTACCTCATTGAATACCTACCTAGGTAGTTGACAAAAGTGCTCAGTCACTCACAACTCGACGCGTCTCCTATCTCACGTGAGCTGATGGTGAATTGCCATGATCGTGACGAGTGCCCCATGACATTGTGTTGGTTGTTTGCCGTGCGAAAAACAAGTTATCCTTCGGGGTAATGAGATTCCCCAATTGGGCAAAAATCGATAACATACTAGACTGCATGAAATGACTTTTAATGTGATAAATCAGCTGCAGAGAAATTTCTTTTCGAAGCCCCTTTACACAGAGACGCGATGAGAATCCCAGAGCTGGATCAGCCACACGCCACCAATTTCGGCCACGCCATGTAGATTCGCCTCCTTGTTTATTCCTAGGCACAGCCACCTTGGACCACCCCTAATACACCAGCCAATGGAGACGTAACCATCAAGCTCAGCCTCCAGGTCGTCATGAGACGTCACACTACTATGTATAGAGGAAGAATCGAGGGGTGTATTGATTACCACACCAGACGGCATTTGATTCTCGAGACCAGCAGGAAATTCCCAGAACGCATAGCCATGTATCACAGGCGATGTGGCAGGACGGAACCGCGTGGATTTGTGTGACCGACTTCGGAATCAAGGGAACGCACCACCTGCAGAGCGCGACGAGGGACCAAGACCCAAGTGAAGCCTAGTCTAGGAATTCCCAGAATTTCAGGACTTCCACGGCACCACGAAGGCAAAAGACCAAAATATCGCGATGGGGTCCAAGTCGACTGCACTGTGAAGTGTGAAGACTAGGGTTACGAGACCCACGACGTCCGATTTAACTCGAGCCGCAATGCGCTTGGCATTTCCCCGAGGCCCGCCTTGTCGTGCATGGATGGGACCGAACATAGTGCTGCAGGAAGATCTTACCCGTTTGAGTTAATCTGGAGGATCTATCGAATACAAGGTACCTCCAGTGATATAGCGGCTCTCACATGATGACAAAAGGCGTCCAGTACCGCCTTTCGGCTTCCCATTTAGGGGGAGCGCCGCTACCCCAGGGAGGAAGCGAGCTCTTGGTGTCTTGGTTCTTGGTCCCGCCTGCATGGACACTAGCCCGCCATTGTGAGACGGCTCACTTGGCTGCTATTCGCGAGGCAGCTTTGCTAGGCAGGTTCTGGGACCGGTGCCTCAGGCAGCGGGGAAGGTCGCCAAGGTGTCGGTTCCCGATCTCCCACGGGAATAGCACGTGGAGCTAAGGGTAATACCAGACACCTAGGAGACGGGCAGGCCAAGAGATTGTGAAGTTATACCCGAGGCCCAATATCAGGCCTATATTGAATTCGCTACCAGGCGTTCCTCCCGCTTAATATGCATGATCTTGCCAAGATGTTCGGACGAGATCGGCCTTTTCAGGAGAAATTCTAGCCGGTTCGGGTAGGAAGTCTATTTTTAACGGCAACTCGCCAAATATAGGAATGAAATATTTAAAAACTACTTCGTACCTGTATTGAGCATAGTTCTTCGCCTGACAGCATAGTTTATTATTTATTTAGGTTAACAATCAGGTGGATCTGAGTGGAAAAGAGCTGTACGGATGAAATTGTATTCACCGCTAGAACACTAGCATAGGTAGACAACTACCAAACAACATGATAAACTTTTCCCTGCGATATGAACTCCCGATAATGAATCACTTGAAAATGCCTCTTAGTAAAGGATGGGCCTAGAGTATACGACTGTAATGATCATATGCTATTAGTCCAGAGACTGATATTGCTGCCTGGCCAAAGACAGGGGGGCGCATTATGCCAGTGAGTTACTCTGCAGATAATGCTATACGACGATCGAATCAGACCAGAGAATCAACGGACGAGTGTTTAATCGATCATACCCGACCCTGTCTGATGTCGTGTCATAGTCAAGTATGAGCATTGGGGGCTATAATTCCTCCTGCTGTTTTGGATCTTTCAGCTACAACAAGTTGGCCGTTAACGGTTAGTCTATGGTTTTGGTTCACATATGCCTCTGAAAACTTGATGCTGAAACTTAAATATTAATCAAGAGTACGTTCTCTATAGACAATAAGAAAATGATTTGCATGAATTAGAGATAGTTGAGCAACGCAAGAACCCTACCTACCCAGTGTCCGGGGATCCTAGTTCGGAACTCGGGTGCTCTCATACTAAAACTGCTAGGTGGTATACCTAATTTTTCTTGTATCAGACACCTCTAGTATACATACCTAATTTACCAAAGTCTGAGAATTGACTCTATAATGTGTTCGTGAGTCGTATGAAAAGATTCTTTCTTATTTTTAGTAAGTTCTTATTTGCATTATCTAGTATATGTATATATACCCCGTGAATGGATATGCATTAAACGAACGAGGGATTAGGGCCTTGATTGATATTTTGTGGGTACAAGTGAGCTGCATGCAATTAACAAATACCCACCTTAGGTAACTTCGACCCGACTTGGCCTCCGTTGGACCAACAAAACACAACTCAACTCAAGTTGAATTCCTTCATCTTGTTGATCATCATGCCACCGAAGCGCAGTGCAGGAGGCGATGGTGATTGGGCACCAAGGAAGCGCCATCGTCGTATGACGGCGCATCTGGATCCAGACTATGGCCAGCGATTCATGTTCGGTGATCCCAATTGTCTCACAACCCTACCAACTGGAGACGGCGACTTGGACTGCGAGGATGACACCGAAGCCATGGCGTATCTCAGCTCCGTCCGGTAAGCTCACCATACTTCCATAATATCTCCATTTCTAAAATACATCGCTAAACCAATGTCCTTGCACGCTTTTAGGTGATGGATACTGATATGGTGAGTATAGAGTACAGGCATCTTCCATTCCGTGTGTCCTTGTTGCGACCAAGGCCGGGCCATCACCCCCCAAGACTCTTAAGCCTCCCGAAAACAGCGCCGAAATTCAGGAAGAAGGCGAGGGCGGGGATTCCATCGACCGAAGCATCTACCGAAATGGAACGGGTGACTTTCGAGGGTACTATCAAGACGGAGCATATATCGCCAAACCTCCAGGCTCCTTTAACGAGGATGAGGACCAGGATGAGGATTACTATGATTACGAAGACGAAGATGGATACGAATACGAGGGAGAACAGGGAGAGGATGAGCTGGAACTAGAATACGACGACGAATCGAGCTACGAATCCAGCGAAGGCGGCCCGCGCAACAGCAACTCGGACGAGATCCGCGACGCGTACTTCGCGGCCCTCACGAACAAGTACCTCGCCCTACGCGACGTCCTCCAACGAGACCCACCCGCTGACCTCCTCGCCACCCTCCCGTCCTCGAACCCAACCATAGTAGCCGACTTCGGTCCCGCGTCCGACTCGTTCGTTAAGTGGTCCGGCCGGCTCCGCGGCACCGACCCTCTGCCCGTGCAGGTCGCCGGCATGCACAAGGACGGCGTCATCCGACTGCTGCGCATCATCCTGGGCGGCAAGTTCCTGCGAAAGAACCACAACCTCTGGGAGCGCACCAGTCGATGGATTTTCGCGCTGCTGGCACGCCTGCCGGACCGCGGCGAGCTCGACTACCAGGAGATCGGCTGGATCCGCGAGCTGGGCAAGCGGGCTGTCCTCATGATGGTCAGCCTCTCTCAGATGGAAGCCCTCAGAGAGCACTACGAGGTTGGGGACAGCAGTTTTGGAAGCGAGGACGGCCGTGAATTCGACGTCGACGTGGGCGTTGATGAGTCTAGCCCAGAAGCGGACGATGACGACGAGTACAATGACGCTGGTGCGGATACCGTGGACCCCGACGACATCCACCAAACGGCCCAGGATGATGACGTACCCGAATCTGCAGAATTGCTCGGTGAGAAGGATGCTACCGCTGTGAACGTCAATAGGACGGAAGCAAAACAATCAACCAACACCGAAGTTGTAACTGGAGAGTCATCCGATGTCGAGATGCAGATCGACTCAGACGAAGAAGAGGAAGGGGAAGTATCCGCAGCACCCCCGCGCACGGAAGAGTCAGCGGCTGACGTAGAGATGGCCAAGAAGCGCCTCCTCGCCCAACTCACCACCGAGGAAGCGGGCACGCCTGTAAACATACCTACAGACGTAAGTACGGGTATGGACGCGAAGGAAGCAGACGGAGACGCAGCAGACTCATCCCCCACCGCGCTCGAGGCCGAAGCCTTCGCCGCCCTCGACGCCGAGGAAGCGGAGGGGGAGCGAGAGCGCCTCTACCGCGCCCGCGTCAATCGCCGCGCTACCCTCAACATGATCCTCACCGTCGCCGGCGAGTTCTACGGCCAGAGAGACTTGCTCGAGTTTCGCGACCCGTTTGGCGGGCTGCAGGTTGAGGAAAGGGCTTCGTGATTGGGTCCGGGTGCCTAGGTGGGAGGTAGGTATGTCGGATGCTGGGCCATTGCGGCCTGGTCTTTGCATTATTGTGACGAGAAGATCCCTGAGACTGCGCGCTTGGTCACACCGTTGTGGTCGTTCAAGATCGAGCATGCTGCGTGATTCGATAGGTAGGACAGTGGAGCAGACACGGCATTGGTGCAGAGACAGATCAAGATACATAGGCACGTTGCAGTTTAGGTACCTAGTTGCAGAATAATACAGACACCGAACTTGCAATGGATACGTTCTTCAATATGCTGTTGTTACGGGCCATTCAACCCATGCATGTATGTGCTATGCTGTCCTCTCCGAAGCTATTCTGCTTCACTTCATTCGTATCCCAACGCAACCGCCTCGAGCAATCCATGTTTCGATGCTGCTGCTGCTGCTCCAGCGAACTCATGTAAACTCCGCCCCAAGAATGTGTGATCCATATCAACTCGGCTATGGTATGGTATGGTATCGTATCGTATGGTACACAAGTCGCACCGTAAGCACCCGCGCGACACAAACACCGCAGAACCTGGAACCGATTGACCTCCTGAACGCCATACGGGGAAAATGCAATGTGGGCGGTACGTCGTAGCACCACGGGAACGAAATGTCCCAGCCCGGCCGCCTGCTAATTCACACGTCAAACCTGAATGAAGAATACACTATCCCGGCTCTCTCTTCGCCGCCGGTATTTCAAGCTCATGTCTCTTCCGTGATTCCTATTCTCGTCCCTCTTCGTACTTTCTGCTTTCCTTGGTCCCTTATCTTCCGTCTTCTCGTCGTCCCTGGGTATCCCACTTCCATCACCACGCCTCATTCGCATTGCATCGTCGTCACCGTCCACCCGTCCACTCAAGCATCGCTCATCTCGCTATCCCGGAACCCAAGATCCGTAGCCTGGACCAAGAACTCAGCCTCGCCAAAGTCAGTCTCGGCGACGGCATCATCCAGTACCATGACATTCTCCTGGTCGGGCGCCTGGGCCGTGAAGCCCGACAGCTTGGTCTGGCGCAGTGGCTTGATCTTGCGCGGCACAGCCGGGACGCGCGGGTTGCCGGGGCCCCAGCCGGCGGGCGCCAGGCTGCGCGGGCTGACCTCGCCGTCGAAGGCGCTGTTGTGGTTGTCGCGCCAGATGCTGACGTTGAGGTTGAGGCGGCTCGGGACTTCCCGCGGCTCTTCTTCGTCGTCGTCGGCGTGCGTCCGCTTGCGGGTGCGGAGCAGTGAGAGGCTCGAGTCGGTGCTCTCGATGGTTTCTTGGCTGTTCGTCAGGCCCGGGACACCGCCGTCCATGCCATCATCGACGCCGAGTGGGCGATATGCAGAGTTGAACGTATGTGTTGATGTGTTTTCGGGTTGGGTGCCTAGGCCGCCGACTTTGTTGATCCCGCAGAAGGGTAGCAGTTCCCGCGGCGTCGAAATGGCATTGGCTCGTGGTCGTCCTTCGCCCATGGTTGCCACTGAATCGGTTGATAGTCCCGAGTTACGTTCGTCCCAGAGGGCAAATGCGCCGTAGCTTCCCGTCTTGTAGCCCTCAGGAACAGACTTGCGCACTCGCATGCCAACCGACAGAAGATTCGCTTGCACAGTTGCGGGCAGCTGAGGACCACCAAGGTTGGATGCAGGTTGTGTTCGTGCGTTCTGGTTAATGGAAGGAGAGGACGATGCGGTACCGCCGAAGAACGAGGTGATCTGTTGTTGAGCAGGGTCGCTTGCGGCACCAGCGAATTGGCGCTTAGTGCGAGGTGCCGACATAGCTGAAGAGGAGTAAACCGTGGGAGTAAACCGTGCGAGATTACGTGTCGGTTGCGATGCGGCCTACTTGGGGTTGTGTTTGGTTGCCTCAGATCTATGAACGAGACGTGCAGCTTGCAGCTTGCAGCTCTAGAAGCTGGGCTTTGATGGTTTGGGGCGATGGCAATGATGCAATGTGGTTTTTTGGAGAAGTATGTTTGCGACAACAGCTACTGTGCGGCTGCAGGGTCGACAATTAAAAGGATGGATGAAAAGAGACGGATTATTTCTAAGAATTGAGGACGCAATGCAAGAAATATCCGTTGGTTAGGCTCAAGGGTGAGGGTAAGGGTAAAGAGAAGAAGGAGAGGCTTCAAGTTTGTCTCATCCAATGATGATTCCAATGATGATGTATTCGTCGCATCAATGTTCGGATGATAAAAGAAAGGGCGGAGATTGGCTGGGGCAAAGCGGGAAAGCAGGATAGGTCAGACGAGGTTGGCACGATTGACGATTGGCGATTGACGATTGACGATTGACGATTGGAACAAATAAAATGATCGGGAATGAAATTTGGGGGCTGATCGGGTGGAAAGCTTTGGAAGTGGGGATTCATGAAGGTGGAAGAGCGAAGGGGAAGAGGAAGGGTGGGAAAATGCACGATGCGCGTAAAGTCGACTTCGCCAGGGCGTGTTTTTACGCGTTGGAATCGGTTACGTAACTTGGAAACTAGAACAACTTTGAAGTTCGTGTCCTGGACGGCGTACTTTTAAGGTACTAGGTACCTTAGAAGTATGTACCTAGGTACCTGCTTATACTTGGCTAATTCAGCCCGAAACCTTGAAGTTTCCAAGTCCAAGTCAAATGGCTTGATGATCGAACTGTAAGATCTACAAATGGGGCACGATGGGGCACGATGGGGCACGATGGGGCACGTCAATGAAATCATTCTATTTTATCGTCTAAATCCTCCAACGTGAGGATTGGACACTGATCAATCTCGATGATAATACTAGCCAATCGCTTTCTTAGGAGGCGTCAATGTGTAGCAAAGCACCCCAAAGAACAGAACGCCATTTATGAAATAAGGCATGAATAGTCTACACCACATAGACCTAGGTGTCGTGAATAATCTTGGTCAAAGGGTCAGAAAAAAGTAATTAGCCCTGGAGATTGATGAATCTTAATATAAACAACTGTCATCTATGAATGGCAAGGGCTCACATACTACAGGAACTTAATGATATTACATGAACAATCCAAATCATTGAATATTTATCCAACTAGGTTCCGTGAGCAATTAGCTTTTGAAGGTGATCCTTTGAGCAGCCTAACATCGGGAGAATAATCCTGTCTGGCCTAACATCTGCACAGCAAGCCAGGTGAGGCGAATCATCTTGTCATCTACTCAGGAGGTAGTCGCCATACAAACTTCAGAAAAAGTACTGTTGGGAGTAGTCATTGTAAACCCCCATAAGTTGCAAAGATATATAGTGTAAATTGTAGATGATATGACGGTAAGCCTTACTGTCCAAGAAGCTACATGAACATCTACCACGCATCTTATAGCATAGGGGGTAAGGGTTGTTCATAACAACTTGTGTCAGTCAACCCCCCTACGAATGCAAAAAGTCTACAAATACCAGCACTGGAACAGATCTCACGGGCAGAAAGGACGCAGGGCAGGGTTTGCCCTCACGATAAGCAGAGAACACCGGGTAACTTTGTGGAACTCTGAATTCGCCTAACGCAGTGAGAATAACAACCACTGCAGTTGGGTATGTAGCGATCCTCAATCACCGTTCCACGTCCTCGCATCCAGAGATCATCTCTTACGAGATAGACCTCAGACGATGCTCATATGGAAAGCCATTTCCAGCTATCCACCCGGGCAGCGAACTACCAACCTGCCTGTGTCCGAGGGTGGCGGCTGCGTGATACACATGACGAGAATGGGAAAAATCAATTGCAGGGAAAACGGAGGATGCAAGATATCAGGACCCCAAACGCCCCTTTTGTATTAAGGTTCTCTTTGGTATCCGTCGACTATCTGCAATGACGTAGAGGTTCGTAAGGTTTAGTCGATTTGCGTCCGAAAGACAAGATGCCAGGTATTTTTCATGCGCCCATTCCGTCGAGTGCCTCGCAGATATCCGAACCACACCATGAAGTCGTGCCCAATGCCCAAGAACGAAGAAATCACAAGAGGCGAAATCCTCTACTTTCTTCGGAAAGAGCAGCCCTCGGTTAATCTGGCTTTGCCACCGGTGGGCTGGCACAGGACGGTGGTGCAGCCCTGGCAGATGACGACGGTCTGTGCGTGCGAGAAGACGGTGGTGATGGTGAAGCAGCCGGGGCACTTGACGTCCATGAAGAAAGATCGGGGGCTAGGGACCAAGGTCTGAAAGAATAAAAGTCATTAGAGCCTGTTGGATATGAACAGTTTGTTGTCAGGATAATTGTCGCACCTTGAGCTTATGCTTCTTGGCCTCGGCAGCCGGGCTGGGGTTGAGAAGATCAACAGCGAGAACCTGGGGAAAATTTGGTCAGCATCGCGGCCCATCTCCAATTTACGTGTTGGCGATCATCAAGCCGTATCCGTCTCCTTCCGATCGAGGACAATGGTATCTCTTGTTAATCGCCATCGCGGTCGGTTTGTCTTCTTTTCGGTGTCGCCATGAGGAAGCGGTGATGAGAGCATCGAAGATCAAATGGGCGAGACGAGGTGGTCTGTGGTAATCGACGGCTTGACGAAGAACGCGAATGAAATCAGTGGTGTTTTGTGGCTTACCATCTTGTCTGATCGTCAAAAGATCTTAAGTGTCTTTGATTGATAGAATCGCAAGTGTGAAATTGGTTGACGAAATCTGAGGATGCGGACGATGGCAGATTTTGTTGTGCTTGCGATAGACGATGGGTTAAAAGATTGAGGGGAAAAGAGGATTGTGTGGTAAACGGAGGTTAAAAGTTCGTTTGGTAAATTTCGGGGGAAGCGGATTTTGGTTGGGCGCATCAGCTCTAGTGGGCAAGCAGGCGAAAATTTACTGTGTCAAATACTATGACCTTTTTTAGCACAGCTAATTCAGGTTTAGTGGTTAAGAGGGCTAGGGCTTTTGGGGATCCACACTTCTGTCTAAGTACCTAGGTACCTACATGTAGTACCTAGTAGCGAGCCAGCAACCATGCATCCGCCCAGTCATGCAGCTTACTACGTACAACCATTATTGATCGAGCTTCTCATCCGAAAACCGAGCTCAGGAGCAGTACCCCCGACACCTGACAGTTTAAGCACTACAGCTGGCGGAGCTCATGCAGGGACTAGGACTTTTCTAACCTTTTTTCTAACATTTGAAGGCACTGAGGGGTCAAAAGCTGCCTCAAGCCCCTCATACGTAAGTGGGTTGTGCATTCATGGATACGCACCTACGCAACACTGCATTAGGCATCATCCCATATCTCATTGATCCGTCTTCAGCACGGATTTAAAAACCTCAGCGTTGGGTAAATATTTGTAGGGATAAACCACCTATGATCCCTATCTAATTCTCTTTCCATCACACTTCACCCTCACACTTCGGGAAACATATCGACCAAGATGGCCGCACCAGCAGACCAACGCATAGCTGTCCCTATCGACGACCCGAATGCAGACACAGAATGGTACACTCTCCATGGCGAAGCTGTCTCAAAGCTCCCCCTGACAATTCTATAGGAACGACATTCTCCGTAAACATGGCGTTATCCCTGAGAAGCCCCCATCGCCCACACCTATGATCGAAGAAGCCATACTCGAAGGTCGCCGAATCGCACACGAAAACAGATTAGAGGGGAAGGAACTCGACGAGCTCGATGCGTTGGAAGATGAAGAAGACGAGGAGTTCCTAGAACAGTACCGACAAAAGAGGATGCAAGAGTTGAATAACTTGACCAAGAAGGCAGTACACGGCACAGTCTACCCCATATCGAAGCCAGAATATCAGCGTGAAATCACCGAGGCATCCAATAATGGCCCGGTATTTGTCAACCTCACCTCATCCTTGGGGACCAATGTCGAATCAAGGGTTCTGTCGGAACTATGGAGGCAGGCAGCGAAAGAATATGGTGACATCAAGTTCTGCGAAATTAGAGCAGACAAGGCCATCGAGAATTACCCAGACCGCAACTGTCCCACGATTCTCGTATACAAGAATGGCGATATTGTCAAACAGGTAGTCACCCTCATGACCGTTGGCGGTGTGCGAATGAGCATGTTGGATATCGACAACTTGTTAGTGGAGGTTGGAGCAGTCGGCGAGAAGGATATGAGGGTTGTGAAGAGGAAGAGAGACGCCGAAGATGCCAGGGAAGAACAGTTGATGAGCAAAGGCATCAAGAGTGGGAATTTAAGGCACGCGACTGCCGAAGATGATGACGATGACGACTGGGATTAAGGAAGTGAGTCTATGGACGTACCTAGCCCTGGCAACCCCGTGGATCTCCTACAATGATACCATCCGCACAGTCATTCCATTCGATCGAGAAAGTACTTACATAATATCGGTTATCCATACTAGTCACCACGATACCAATACGCAGAGTATACCCGCACATCCAGGCTTCGAGAATCCGCGTGGACACGGAGGATCTGAGGCGATATCGATGATTTCAAAATCGTTGCTATGAAGGGAGATACTAGTGAATTACTGGGTCTAATTCACATCCATAGACGCCAGAAGCATCACCATCATTACTCACTAGGTATGTACCTACTAGGTACCTATTAGGTACGCTATTCACGCCCAAGGTTAAACTACCTAGGATGCAAGCATCTGTCGAGCCTACGCTGACATTACATGCCAGATTGTTTTCCCAGTCGAACTAATGTTTTACGGTTAATTTTAATAACTTTTATTATTAATAAAACAAATGCGGGAAATCTTATAGTTACATGTAGCTATATTTAAGATCGGATCGGGATATACATACCTAATTCCGACACACCTAAAGCTACTAATCTCACATATAACGAATACGTTAACCATCCTTCACAACCGACGTCGATCTACTTATTCAATTCATTTACTCCATTAACAACCAACAATCCATTATCATTAAATATGTATATTTCTATCTCGTTGCCTATCTTGTAGTAATGGACGCACTTAAACCACAGCGTAACTACGAACTTCCAAAGTATCCTGTTGGCAAATCACGCAAGGCGCTTCTTAGTCGTCTTGATGTCTATCACCCGGCCTACCCGTCTCACAAACCGTTACTGAGTTTCCAAGCTTCTGATCGCGGCGGCGTGCATTATCCTACTGTTTATTATGCATGCTGCATCATAGCTGGGAACGTATGGTCGACCTGATGGAGAAGGGGGTGCCAGAACCGAAAACGCCTTCCTATCGTTGAGCATCAAGCCAGTTCCTATCGTTATACCAAAAGACAATATCCTACGTGGGAAACGATTCTTTTTCCACGTCCTTGGATATGCTAACAGTACGTAATTCCTATCGATTTCTATCGCTATATTGATTCTCCGAAGACCGCTATCCATTCTTCCCATCGTTCGAAGATTGGGTCTTTCCTCAGAGGCTGCCTCGGCCCTGGCGCGGTCTGATCCTAGCAACCGAGGACATCGATGATGCAGACAATAGCTTGGATGAGGGTTCTAACGATGGCGATAACGACGACGCCGACGACAGGGATAACGGTGGCGCTGACGAAACCCCGAACCTGAACCCATCCCGCCGGCCAAGCCTACCTCCTGCCAATGGCGCCCATGCTGAGTCTTGCCGCATCACTGGAGAGTTGAACGCACTAGACTTGGCCCACCTAGTGCCTATATCATGCGAACAATGGTTTGCTGATAACTACATGCGCGAGTATGCAACAACCTCCCGTGTCGATCCTTTCGACGGGCAATCAAACCAAATACCTCTGAAGGCCGACATCCATCGCCTTTTCGACCGTAGCAATCTAACAATGGTCCCAAAGGCTATAGAGAGAAGGGCCCCGTCATACAGCTTACGAGTACACGTACTCCGAGGGTCCGATTATTCGCAGAACAGCACCCTTGAATTAATTCGCAATTATCATAACACTCCTATTCTGTCACTCAGAGAAGTACCTGTTGAATATGTTTTCGCCCGTTTTGCTTGGTCAGTTCTCAGCAGGACGGTTATGCCAATATTCCAAAGCTCGGAATCGGACGAAGAAACATATTCGGTTCTTGCGGCTGAGAATGTACCCGGTCAGGGAAATAGGTCAGTAATAAAGGAGTATAAAGGCAAAGACTTGCCTTATAAACCGCACACCGGAACTCGCTCGGGCGCCACCAAGGCCACAGGTTCTACAGCAGACACTACGACTGGCACTTCACGCATAATTGCAGATGTTAAACGTTCGCATTTAGGACAACCCGGCAGAGAAGACGAGTTCGCTGATTTCGAAGCTGAGTATTATGACGCAGCATTCGATAACCTTTACGACCAAGACGAATACAGCAGCGACCATTACGGCAGCGCTTCTGATCTTTCGTCGGATGGCCGAGCCCGGAAGCGGCCCCGATCTTTGAGATCTTGTGAAAGCGTAGACGGAGCTGCCTCTATACCGAACCTCTCTCAGTCAGTTCCTAGTATCGGGAGTAGTAAGAAAAGCGCCACTAGTCCTCACGGGGATAATGTACCTAGTCCTAATAGGAATGATATGTTTCAACAGTGCCCATTTGATAATTCGGATGGTAGAAAGGTTAGCCTCGGTTCTGAGCAGCTTACTATCCTGCATGGGAACTGAGATCGTGGCTCTTATTCCAAGGCTAGCCTGAAATTAGGTGGGTAAGAGATGTACGTAGTATGCAGTACTTTGAGCAAAGACCGGGAAAAGGACCGTGCCACTCACGAACGGGTGCCCCGTTAACGCCTCCCCGACCCATGGATCCACCCAAGTCGTTCAACTCTCGTCGCGTTTTCCAGAAGGGGAAAGTGGGCTTCGAGATGACGCGCTTTCGTGAATCGCGAACCCTCAGAATTGGCTTTGGTGTTTATCAACCAAGACTCCAAGACTTCAGGCCCAAGCCCAAGCCCAAGCCCTCCAATCCTTCGATCCTCCAAGCTTCAGAACGTATCAGATGATACCAGTCCCAAACTTCTTTGACCTTTTTGACCTATGAAAACATACCAATTCCTCACGTCATTCGCCTAGTTTCCTATCAAACTCCATCCAAATCCTGTATATACCACATTGGTATCCACCGTCGCAATGGCCGAAGAGCCGACTCTTCCCAGCTTGCCCGCAGTTATCTGGGACTCTGAAACCCAAACCGTCACCAATTCGCGAAAACGCGATCGCAACCGTGCTTTTGTCCCGCCGCCTTCGTTTACTAATTCGAGCGATCCAGCCGTCTTTTCTAGCGACGACGACCCTAACGTAGAAAACTATACCGAAGGGCGACACAATAAAAAACGCTACGTAGGCTCCTGGTTTCAACAACATCCCACATCTTCCGACTCGACCTTTTCCGAAGCTGCGGAGCCCTTACCAAAGGCGAAGAGGACGTTCCAACGCCAGTTCGACAGTGGAGTGTGGTTGGGAAGTGACAATTCCGTAGATGCAGAAGACGATGCGCCCACAACGACCAATATGGCCCCCCACCTCAAACCTCCGCCGCACCAACCCGCCAGACCTATCGCACCCGTCTCTCCTGGTGAGATGACCGCTAGAGAGATTATACAACGATGCATTGACTTCGAAAATCCTATTGTCGACCTTGCGTAAGTAGCTACTCTTCTACCCAACCTACACCACAAAATCTCCTGTCATATAGGACTTAGAGGAACTAATCAATATTACAGCAATTCCAACATTGAGACTATTTCCAACGCAATAATCGAACAGCTCTCCATATTTGACAATCTGCCCATCATTAGCGAATCGTTTCCGTTTGACTCTAAACCGGCATCTGTCAAAATCTATTTGTCCAGCAACCCTCTCAACCGCGTCCCTTCCGCGTTATTCAGCCTGGAAAATTTGACAATTCTCAGCCTTCGAAACACGCAGCT
This sequence comes from Hypoxylon rickii, assembly GCA_902806535.1. NCBI lineage: Eukaryota > Fungi > Ascomycota > Sordariomycetes > Xylariales > Hypoxylaceae > Hypoxylon > Hypoxylon rickii. The sequence continues at coordinate 363,488 of CADCWY010000003.1, forward strand.
CCAAGAACTCCCCCCTTGTATCAGCAATCTGCGTAACCTGAGAGATCTGAACATATCCCTCACTCGTCTTCGATATCTTCCAGGAGAAATGTTGGACATGCTGAAGTTCCCTACCAAGCTTCAAGTTATACGCCTACATCCCAACCCCTTCTACGTTCCCGACGAGTTTGAGGATAAATTCCGCTTTGATGATGTCTGGGATGAGTCGTCGTGCGACAAAGTCCAAGTTCTTGAGAAGTTTAAATTACATTCCGGTGAGGTGTTGCGAATCTGGCTCGAGAAGAAAGATCAAACCTCGGAGCTCGTAGATTCGGACCCACCCAACCGAGTCCTTTTTGCTTGGAAGGCTTTTGTACTTGCGCGCTCTCCGGTGCAGTACACCAGTAGTCTAGGGGAAGTCACTTCCCACTTTCAACTCCCCTCTATATCGTCCGATGACCCTCCGGCTACCATCAAGACAGAGGACTTGCGTTCGCCGGCCGCCCTTCCGCGCTCTGTGCGTGATCGATTTGCTCGGCACCAGGAGCCAAGCCGGCTCCCGACGTTGTTCGAGCTGGCTCTCCAAGCGTGTGGGAAGAACATCCAGCGCCACGAGTTGAAATCCTATCTCTCGTCACTTGCACCACCGCACTTTGCAGAGGTTTTGGGTCGAATCGCCCAGCAAAGCGAAGACAACAACAACGACGGTAGCCTGCCCTGCACAATTTGTGGGCGACGCGTCATGGTGCCCGTAACCCAGTGGATCGAATGGTGGCAGGTGGGACACATACTCACATGGAAGAAAAATGGGAAAGGGAGCATCGCGATAACGGAAGCCTTGGGAAGTGATCGCAAGCAGGAAAAGGCCATACCTTTCCTATTCCGCGGCTGCTCTTGGAAGTGTGTCCCGCAGCCGAGGGAGGTAGGGCACAGATATCCGTGCACGGCGCGAGTCGATCTCGGACGATAGAGAACGAAATGATCATTCTGGCGACGGGATTTAGGCACCTAGTCCACGAAGCATGATGAACCGCGCTGTATCGGCGTGGCCTTCGGCAGACGGGTATCTTGGAAGCCCGATCCGGAATGTCATCTATTTCGTACAATAGTATGTAGGAATACCACCTACTGCCTAACCTGAAATGAAAGAAGAACCTCGTTTCTTATAAGCTCTCATAACAAACTCCGCTAATTCGTAGAATGCCTAGTAACCTTAAACTACCCGTAGTAGCTTAAGAGCTTAAGAGGCAATAAGCATCCTCTGAGAATAGGAACCCCATCCTCTTTCATTCTATCCAGATAACCTAGAGCTCTACCTACTATTATGTAGGTGAATGGGCAACAACACGAGTGCACATGACCCCACGATACCCGCTGCACTATACCACTATGCCAAAAGATATGATACCAGGTATTGTTATTCATCCACACCCTCACAATGTATTTATACGTTGTGACAATAGTACCGTACGAATGCTTCTCATTCCATTCCGATCGTTTTATCACGTGTACACCCAATGTCCGCAAAGCCTTTCAGGATCGTCGGGGTCGCCTCTCTTATCATCTACGTCCAGAACTCCACGCTGCCAAGACACGAAGACAGCATGGTGGCGTCCCACGCTTTGCCGCATATCCGTCCGGACTCGGGCCTGCGGCAGGGTGATTCAGTGGGCAGGGGGGTTGTTCCTAACATGTCGTGGCACCCAACGCGCAGGAGCATAAGCGCGGGCCGCGAGAGCCCACCATCGCGATCTTACCATGTACACACGTAGGTACGTAGATACCTACCCACACACCTCCCTCCCAGGTACCTACTTACCCACATATGCAGCATCCTGCTGTGCGGTTAACTGTGGATACCCATCACGAGTCGGCTTCATCTCCCTTCGCAAGGGCAGCATACTCGCGCGCATGCTCGTGCGACGAGGTGAAGCTACACCGGCCGCCTGCCGTGGCCGGCGAGATCCAAGATAGACTCCTGACCACGCGGTAGCCACCCACGTCCGTGCAGGCGAAAGAAGGCAACCGAAGCCCCCCTGCCGGGGACGTTCCGTTCGGCGTGCCACGGCGTCGGGAGAAGACAGGTTGGGCACCGACCTATGTGCCTGGGGCAATGCTGCGCTCGCGCGCTCGCAGACGGGCGCCCGCGCGCTAGATCTCTGGGCGGGTTTCGGGTTCCGTCGTGGCACGCAGGAGCTGCCTACTACGAGTAGGCAGAGGCACACGATGCGATGTGATGCGATGCGTGCGACGTCGAGGAACCGGGTGCAGGAAGCCCGGAGAAGCGTCGTGCACTGGCGCGGGTGCCGACGCCCTGGTGGAAACCCCCTTCCGACCCCATTCTGCTCGATACCTTCTCGGGTCTCATATTCGGCGCGATTGCCAATAGCACTACTATTGCTACGGCCAGCCCATAGTGTGCGCTGTTATGAGCAAGAAAGCCAAGGCTAGAAGATTCCTCGACCCCATCCGGGCGCGGGGCGTGTGACCATCGAACTGGCCCTGGGCGGGCACGGCGGTCGATTCAAGGTTATGACTGATGACAATCCGAAGGCTCCGAGTTCCCCAGGGCGAATCTATTGGTTGGGTTGTGGGAGGCTTTCTTTTCCTATGGTCCATTCCACCACCTATACGCTAATGGCACAGATATGCAGCAGGGGTCGTAGTCGGCGCTGTTGTGTGAGGTGAAGAAGGGTGGGTTGGTCAAGGCCGCTTACACGGTGTATCGTGTCCAGACGCTCACTATGCGGGGCCTATGCGATATGGGTTTTCTGTTTTTCGGAATCCTTAATTGGGAATTCACGATGGCATCCGATAGCCCTGGAGATTACTATCCAAGTAAGTAATTTGGGATTTTTGGAAATTCGGTTAGGAATTGACACGACGCAATTCCATCTATAACGTGGAATACAGCTGCGGCGTGTGTGTACTTGGAATTTCCGAATCCCTATTGTCAGTCGTCCGATGTGGAAATTCTCTCCGGGGATTCTCGGCGGACTACTATGCAGTAACTTGGGTGGAAAAGCTTGTGCCATCAGCCCTGCAGCGATGCTCGGGGGCCAAGGATATCTGACTTCTTAAGCTTTCCCACACTTACCCAGGCAGCCAGGTTAGCCGACGCTGCACTAATCCGATGCGGGAATACCAAGAGATTAGCGTGTGCCGCAATAGGTAAGATCCTGAGAATACCTACCAATACCACGATACCACTTGGAGCATAGGTACTACACAGTATATAGGTAGTATGGGAATAGGGATGCATTTCGAAATGGCATGCGCTGATTCATCAGGCTTTTCCAAATGCCGGTCTTAGACGGGAATGGAACAAGAAATCCTACTGTAGTAGAAATCCTACATGCCGCCCAGCCCTAGAGCTTACCTGCTTGCTTACCTGGTACCTATGCGTCCATCCATCCATTGATCCATCATGTTTTGCTTAACCCCGGATCTCCGTTGATAACGGCCAGCCATTAATGGATCGCCTTTGCTGATCATCATCAGGCACCCGGTGGTAACAAGACAGCTGGAGGACCTGAAGGATTTCACATAGTGCTACCATGTCAGTCACTTGTCTGGATAATCGGCACATGGCCTATATGTACGATGTACCACGTACCACGTTGATGCAAGGCAGGACCAGTAGCGGCAGGGATCTGTTTACCAACCGCTGGGTCAGCCCATCTAGGAATAGAATTGAGGTTAGTTTGGAACAAGAGAGAAACAACCGAAAAGAAATCGAAAGAGCCTCATCCCGATATTGCCGAGGGTGCCATAAAGCTAGCATCAGTGTTTCCGGAGCTCCGACATCTCATATTCCCGAGCCTTCTTTGTTTTATTTTGCCCTCTGTTTGCATCGGTCATGGTCCTACTGAACAGCTGCCTACCTACCTACCTAGGAGGTACCTAACTACGCGCATGCCATAGGGCCGGATAGCGAATGGACAGGGACGAGGCCACGAGGTATGTAAGGAACGTTCACGCTTACGGATACTGCACGATGGACGACGTAGGCACCTACCTGAATACAGCATGCGGGTGTCATCACAGCTCACATGGGGGAAATCGCCATAATCCCACAGGCGTGTCAAGAGACGGCCATGTGCCCTCCAACACTACCGCATTGAGCAAGATGTAGACTCCGAGCTTTCCGGCTGCCGCTGCCGCTGTCTTCTGCCGCATACCATAACATGCTACCAGGCTATACCATGCTATACTTATATATGATGTGGTACATCTTGAGTCGTCATATATCTCCGCGCTTACATACCCGCTATGCGCTTTCCAAGGGATCCAGACCCGAAGGTTGGGAGGAAAAAGCAAGTATCATATTAATACGTGCCAAGGTCTTTCCTGGGAATGTAAGACCGCGTGCCGAAGTGCTCCTTTTATTGAATTGCCCCCCTAACAATATTCCTGTTGCTTCGCTTTTCCTTTTGTCTATTCCTTGGAGTACGGTGCACACCTAAGAGCTGCAGCTCCGTGTTGGAGGCGTCTCGGCATCATTACTATCACCATCACCATCATCACCATCATCACCGCTACCGTCGCGTTATCAGCACCCTCCCCTGTCGCCAAAGCCGCTTACATAACAGCCCACAATGTCGTCCCCCAAGACGATAGAAGCCGTCGCCCGCTGGGCGCGGCTGAAGAAGTACCGGATCGAGGTGACGTACGGCGTGTACGTGTTCACGCCGGTGGAGAAGCTGGTCTTCTGGACCGTCTTCGGCTTCCTGTTCGCCGTCATCTCCCTCGCCGCCGCGCTCTACACCCGGCGCAACGTCCTGCTGCTGCTGCACTACGCCTCCCTCTACGGCGGCGTCGCCGACCCCGTCGCCGATCTGTTGCCCGGTGACGCCGCCGCGCTGGCGGTTTCGAGCTCGGGGGTCACCTCGCTGGCCGAGACGATAGGCGGCGCGGCAAATTCCCAGGCACCGTGATGATTCGGCTCGGCGGGTCGGGCGTGGGTGGAGTTATTTTGGGGAGTCGGAAAGGAGAGTCCGGGAGGAAGGCAGCCGGTTTCGGAAAGTGGTCACTGGTCAACTACGGTGCAGTCGGTGTCTGTGGGCCTGATTACACTAATCTTCTACGTCCGGCGACTCTGATGATTCTCTGGCCCGCATATGATTTTACGGCGTTGCCCAATGGACCTAGTACATCGTAAGCACCAACACAACTGCGTTTCGGAGGCTGGTTGCTAGGAGGCCGTAAAGAGACTTGCTGCTTTTCTCCTGAGCACATGCTCCTTTCGTTTTTTGGCCTGGGTGTCGCCGTGTTAGACGAAGTTTGGGAGAGACCCCCGAGGGAGAGCAAGACTAGGATATTTCTCTCCAACGAGACGGATGCTGGGGCGTGTTTTCTCTGGTTGCATTTGGGGTGGGCGGAAGGTGTTTGCGGAGCGAAGGCTTAAAGTCTTGATTTCATCATCTTTTTCATCCCGTTGTTTCCCATGGCCGCCGCACGGAGAAACGAGTTTTACGACGGCCTATTACATACGGCAGCCTTTGATACCCTCGCTTAGAAAGGCGTCCGGACGTTTGGTGTATTCTTTCTCTACACAGCATACCAGATACTACCTATGATACCTACTTGAATGCATAAATCCTAATGAAGTCCTGATCTCAGGGGTAGGGAGGCTTGGCGATGTGACCTCCTGAGCAGTGATTTTGGAGAACATAACCCCGACTCGACTCAACCCAACACTTGCTAGAGTAACTGTTACCGTGATCCCACGGCAAGCAACAGGAATTACGGAAGTCTGTTTAATGTACTATATTTTATTCTTTTTAAAGCAATCACGTATAAATATATATCGATACCCAGCTACCCAGCCGTCGGACCAATCAACTCCTGAGCGCGCTCCCTCAACTTATACTTCTGTATCTTCCCACTAGCCGTCTTCGGGAACTCGTCGGCCCAGAAGACATACTTAGGAACGAGATGAGCGGAGAGCGCTTTCCTAACCCAATCCTTCACGTCATCCTTCGAGAGCGCCCCCTCCCCACCTCCAGGGCCCTCATCCACCGTCCTAACCCCATTGTGCACGGCGACAAACGCCCCGACCACCTCCCCGTACCGCGCGTCCGGCACGCCGACGACGCTCGCCTCGCGCACCAGCGGGTGCCGCGCCAGCGCCACCTCCACCTCCAGCGGGTGGATGTTCTCGCCCCCGCGGATGATCAGGTCCTTGATGCGCCCCGTGATCTCCACGAACCCGTCCGCGTCCATGCGCGCCTCGTCCCCCGTGTACATCCACCACCTCCTCCCTCCTCCTCCTCTGCCCCCTGCTCCCCTACCTCCACCTCCACCTCCACCTCCTCCACCAGATCCCCCCCGCCCCCCTCGTCCCCGTAGTACCCCCGCATGAGCAGGTACCCCGCGACCGCGAGCTCGCCGCGCTCCCCCCGCGGCACCACGCGGGCGCGGTCGTCCCGCGCCACGATCTTGACCGCGGTGTGCGGCAGCGGGCGGCCGACGCTGGCCGCGCGCTTGGCGTCCGGGTCGCCGGGCGCCGTCATGCAGCTGACGGGGCTGGTCTCCGTCATGCCGTAGCAGATGACGAGGTCGTGCAAGCCGAGGCGGGCGCGCAGGCGGCGCAGCAGCGGCTCCGGCACGGAGCTGCCGGCGGCGATGCCCTTGCGGAGGTTCGCGAAGCCGCCGCCGCCGCCGCCGCCGCCTTCGGGTTTCCTGCTCTCGGGCTGCTGCTGCTGGAGCTGCGCGACGAAGGCCGCGTCGTCGAGGAGCTCGAGCTGCGCGGCGAACATGGTGGGCACGCCGTAGAGGCCGTCGGCGTGGTGGCGGTGCGCCATGCGCAGCGCCGCGGCGGGGTCGAAGGCTGGCGAGGGGAACAGGATGGCGGCGCCGGTGGTGGCGGTGGCTTGCAGCCCGAGGACGCTGCCGAAGCAGTGGAATAGCGGCGGCGGGCACACGATGCGGTCTGCGGGGACCAGGCCCATGCGCGCCGCGATCAGTTGCCCGTTGTTGAGGATGTTGGTGTGGCTCAGCATGGCTGCCTTCGGCTGCGATGTCGTACCTGACGTGAATTGGATGTTGATCGTTTCCGCGGGCTGCAGTGGGGCGTCGGGGGTTACGGCGCGGGAGCCGGAGGAGAGGAGGAGTGTGGCGTAGGGCGTTAGGGCGCGCAGGTCCTGGGGTGGGGGGAAGGCGGCGTAGGGGTGCGAAAGCGTGTTGTCTATGAGGACTACGGACTTGAGTGTGGGCACGGTGGGTGACTCCACTTTGTTGCCAGCGAGATCCGGAACAAGCTCTGACAAAAGGTCTAGGTTGCTGCGTCCACGGCCGGGTTTATACGCTAGGTCTGTGACAGCGCCAATGATGAGGACCTCAACCTCTAGACGAGTGAGTGCGGAACTCAGCTGATAGGCATTGAACGTTGGGTTTAGCGGAACTAGGATGGCGCCCAGCTTGAAGATCGCGTAGGTCAAGACCACGTGTTCAGGGACGTTACCCAAACTAACGGCAACACGGTCCCCTTTCTTGACGCCAAGAGATCGCAACGAGTGTGCGAGGCTGTTGGATTGGGCGTCAAGGTCCTCGTAAGTTAGTGTGGTTGTCTCCGCCGACAGAGGTGAGTCGGGTGTCGTAGGAGATTGGAAGACCGTCGCTGGCCGATCGCCATGTTGAGAGACGATCAGAGCGAAATGCTCTGGTATTGTACATGTGAGTAGTGGCGGCTACTAGGTGAGTTATTATGAAGAGATTGTCATGGGGGTTTAAACGTGATAGAGAAATCCGACTTGGGTATATGGGTTGGGGAGGTCTGTAACCCGACACCCTAATCTCATGAATAGTGGCATTTCCAGTGATGAAGGAGTCTGTATTGCTTGAAGGGGTTAATGTTCAAAGACTTACTTCTCGTGGGCCTTCGGCATAACTCAAACTAGACGTTAGAACGCCTCTTCGCTGCATGTCTCGGTTTCTTGCCGAGTGTCTCGGCACCAATGGGCTTTGAACCAATGCACAACGAATCCTACATCCTAGGATAGAGCGATGCATCCCATACCCCCTCAAAGCATTGGGAGCCATTGATCGAAAAGGCAATCCCATCTCGTCCGAATAGAAGACTGGTAAGATTTTAGAACAACCCGGTTCGTTCAATCTTGGAATCGACAAACGACAAGTTGTCTATTGTAAGGGATGGAATATGAGCTCTGAATTCCTACCGGACTCTAAATGTAATTGATAATCGGCACGTTTGATGAGACCCCCTTGCTCTTCCACTACCAGCTTTCAAGCTTCCCTGCATCGAACAATGGGACGTGTGAAGAAGACTCAATTCACACAGAATCATAAGTGCCACTGGGATGATATCGAAGCAGGATTGTATACGTACATATAAGTACTCTTATTGCTCTTATTAAGCTGTCATTGGTGTGGGGGGTTTCCTGCGGCTGACGATGAGGAGAATGCGGGGGATATCCTGGGGTTGGGGTCAACCGGTAAGGTGGTCGGCCGATCCGTTTGCCAAGATCAAGTATCAAAGGTATTCCATGTTGGCAACCTATTTGTGAAAAGGATGTAGACACAATAAGTTGGTTTGCAAAATTAAAACGTTATGAAGGTGACCCCATCGTCATTGGGGCCGTCGTAAGATTGTTGAAGACAGTGAAGACGGACTAATCAGATACCTATCCATCAAACGCCAAAATCCCATGCATAGCGGGTATATACAATTGGCCTTTGCCCAGCGGATAGTCTTCCGAATGCCGTTTTGTTTTATTACGCCAAACGCAGCCTGCCTCGTACTCTATTTCTCTCTTGTTGTCCTGTGGAACGTCCGCACCAGCCCCTACCACACTTTCGCCGTCTTTGCAGGCGGAGCCATAGAACTGTTGATACAAGATAGGAGATCGGGGATTCGGATAATTTGGGATTTCCACCAAAGTCAATGTTTAAAGACTTTTGCTCTTCTCATTGAGGCCAGGGTAAACCTGGTAACCGGTTGCGTGTGACACCTCAAATAAGAACCGGTATATGCTACCTCATAATATGGGTCGTGAACTTCGTAAGTTTAGAGTAATAATACAAGCCCTACATACGTCGCGGCCTCTGCGATGCCAATTGGGCCAATCGAGGCTTGGTATTTTCCTGATCGACAGATTCTCTCGTAGGGTGCCGTTCGTCTCGGGGTATGGATCGACGGCAGGTCAACGCGACTTTATAGTAAGGAGGGGGCGATCAGCAGCCTCTATTTGCTCTCACCAATGTGGCGTTCACTTTCAGGCTTCCAAGTGCCTAGAAAAATTAGTCAACTTGATCGGCAATCGTTTACGGGAAGAGTTTACCTTCGAAATCGTGCTTGACGAATGCCATCGGGTCGTCGTAGTCCTTTGCTCCCATCTGCTGCACGCCAGGCGAGAAGCTGGTGATGGGTAAGACGACAACATCGCCGACCTTCTTGGGGTTTACGATCCCGGTAAAGTTCAGGTATGAGATATTCCCTTGGCTGTGGCTCACATCGAAGTAACGTTGATCGTTGAAGTAGTCGAAGATGACGTCTGTCCAAACAGCCGGGCCCGTAAACTCCACCACGCTCTTCTCCTTTGACACGAATAAGCCCTCGCGCTGTCGCTTCAATGTTTCTTGGGTGATACGTGAGACAATGTCACGCAAGACCGGATGTCCCGGCTTTGCTTGGATGGTCCATTGACAAAATTGAATGCGTCTGCTATACCAATCCTTCCAATCGGGTCGATCGGGGTCTGCTTCGATCCCGACCACCAATCCAATGCTCTCCTTGGGCACAGAATCCGGGATCCAGTCCAGAGCACTTTTGATGGAGTACGTGTCAATGTCGGAGTAAATTCCGCCGCGGGCGAGTAAAATGAGATATCGGAAGAAATCGGCCTTCAAGACAGGTTGGGGTAGGGCATGGTAGGCTTCGAGCACCTCAGGGACAGCGGAATAGAGCACTCTCAGCAGGTGGACAGCGACTTGGTCAGTGATGACTTCATGAACAAAGCCTGGGTGCTGTAATGTCCAAGAAGCTTCTTGATCTCGGAACTCGAACTCCCCATGAGCGGGTGTCCACTTCCAGGTCTGCCAGATGTAGGCTGGGAACTTGGTCTCGACGTCGTAGGGGAATTGATAAGCCAGCTTGTCGTACAAGGACATCTTTGACATGTCCTGAAGGGCCTTCTGTGCCGGGACGGTATTTTTCTTCGCGGCAGTGTCTACCTCTGTGGTGTACGTGGTCGTGGATGGGTTCTTGGGAGATTCGACTTGTCCATCGTTCGAGTCTGCCGGTCTCGGCGGAGGCTTGCGAAAAGGTTCGGGATCGTTGGACGTATGGGAATGTCGCAGGAGTAGGAATGCAGTAAGAAAGAATACAGCAAAAATAATAGCTCTCTTGAAGGACAACATCTTGTGGTTCGCCTCGCGAAATGAAGATGCCGTGGGGACGGGTGCGGGTTAGGACATAGACTACAAGAGCCTAAAGGAGGGTGAGTCGTCGATTGAAGCTAAGAGGCATACGGGACGGGGAGGGACGGGGAGGGACGGGGAGCGTTGGGCAAACAATTGAGGGAATTTAGGGTATCATAGGAAAAAAAGAAGGATTTGAATAGGTGAACCGTCGCACGTATTTTCTGTTGCGATCATCAACCTACTTGGTAGTAATTCATGGAGCTCGGGATGTTGTAAAGTTGGACAAGCTATGGGCCTCGAGGCCACTATGGGAGATGCTGTAAAAAGTTTAGCATCAATACCCGTAATGGGAAACCTCCAGCTATACAAATTTGTAATTTGTAACGAAAAAAGAAAATAAAAATAAAAAAGATTAGAATCAATCCCTGACTTTACCTGTGATTGAAAGTCTTGGCTTTCTTGGGTTTTAATGGTTTAAGTTCCCTTCGTCCCCCCTTTTATCAGATTTTTATGGAATTTATGCCCCATTTATGGATTTATCACTTCTTGGCCCAAGCTCTGATTGTGTGGGATTGGTGTAAAATATCTGGGAAAACTCCCCATAAAGGCATATTCTTACCCCGGTTTTATTCTTAGCGTTGTAGCGTCGTGGCCTTAGTTGCGACAGCATGTGGCTTAGCCGTTTCAAGTTTCAGATGTTCAGATGTTCAGATGTTCAGATGCTCAGATGCTCAGATCCAGAGATCACGGACTGCAAGTTCAGCCCTTCCAGCAATCGAGTTAACCGTTTATTTAGCCTCTATCTGCTCCTTTTTTTCTATCTCTTTCTTTCTTCCCAATCTTCTTCTCCTTTCCCCCGTCTTTGGTCTTTTGCTGAAGAAATGATCTTCATCACTACCTAAATCAATTGATGAATGTCCGGAGATATTTTGCAAGCCGGAGAAAATGGCGGTATATGCTCCTAGGCAAGCTGCACATACCTGGTCATATCATTTGGCAATACGAAAGCATCTTCGTACAGTCCCCACATAGTCGTAGTAATGCTGCGATCTAGCCATCTTACATCGTAAGTCGACGCGCCCTCTAATGAGGAGACGTGGGTGGGTGGATAGCGAGAGGGGACCCGAGACTATCCAGCTGTGGCTTGATAGGCAACGCAAGTCATAGGTCCAAGTACGCAATCACCACATAGCATCGGAGTTTTGAGTCAGCTTGTATCCACAGGATCTATACTCCCGTTGATCATTTTGGGGAGCTGAAGAGAAGGATTATGACGCTTAGACCTCAACTAGGGGAAAAGCAATACATCCATGGATGTAATCTATGTACGTTAACCATCCCTATATTTAGTTTGGCTGTCGCATTGTCTTTTCCTGTCTTACATCAACGTCATACTAATTGACGATGATAATTTGAAATATCTGTACTGCAACATATTTCCAAGGGAAATTCTTATGTGGGGGTTCCAAATATGTGCTAAGGAGAAATGCTATGCTGGGCAATTGAGGATATTGACGATTTATGACGATTATTCCATTATATATTGCTTTACTATCTAGTAGTATACAGCATAGCACTACGCTAACGCTTCCAAATAGAGGATAATACAACCCGAGTGCCAGGCATCGTTTCCAATACAGCTCTTCAAATATTGTTTCCATGACGTAGCATTCATTCCTGGTATCATAATAACATCATCGTCCTTGTTTATCTCAACTGTGTCTTTTGCTTTTGAAAACAGGATGATCAAGATGTGGTTCAAACATCGTGTCCTGTGTCTACGTTAGCGATCGATTTAAGCCGGAGGATAGTCGTAAGAGCACTTACGTCCAAGATGCTTGCCGCGCTTCGACACCTCGCGGGCGTGGTACTGCTTGATCTTGGCACGACGAGCCTCCTCCGCGGCCTCAGCTTCGAGTCTCTTGACTTCGGCCCTGGCCTCGCGAACTCGGATGCGGGCAGATTCTAATGCGCGATCAGCGTCCCGCTCCGCAGCCTCAGCCTGCATAACACGCTCGCGGGCTTGGACAATGGACGGGTCAATCTCGGGGTTGGAGTTGTTGCCGTGTCCAAAGGTACGCTGCAGCACGCTACGGTTGCGTGATGGAGAGGATCGATCTGTCAATCAGCAATTCAATGTTAGGGATCTACAGTATTCGCAGGATATGAGGTATGTGAAATAGCGTACCAGAGCGCACCGAGCTATTGGTGGTGCTGTTGCGAGCGTTGGTGGGAGGTGAGGGAGTACGATGGCGGGAACCGAAAAGGCTGTGAGAATGTCTCTTCTCCTGAACGGGCTCCTCCACGACTTCTTCTTCAGGTCGACGGCTGGAAAATAGAGGCATCTTTGCTGATGTGGTGTATTTGTTTAAATGTAGAGGTAGGTTAAAGGCTGTATAGTAAGGAGGGGGGCACTATAGCACTGTAGTAGATTCGTGTTAAGATAAGTGTCACAGATCCAAGGTGAAGACCGAAAGAATAAAACTAAGATTTGATGGGAATCCAATGGAGGATTCCACGTTTATTTCTACATTTTGATATGATGTGTATCTCATCTTCATGCTATGTGACGCAAACCTGTTTCCATCACCAGCGATGAAGAAGTTGGAAATGTCAGATCGCTGCCGGATATTTGGCATAGGTGTATGACGTACGAATGTGATATGGTACCAATCAAATAATGTGTTGAAGCTGCTAACCAATGATAGACCGTTTATGACGAAAGTGGACCAGGAAAGACCCTGGAATCGGTAGGTAAACGCAGGGTCTCGTTAGGGTCTCGATAGGGTCCAACTTAACCCAAAATCTGACAAAATCAGGTCTTTCCATGTACCTTTTCTTCTGTCGAAATACCTGACGGTACATCAATGATCTATCTACGCATGCCCTCCCTCTCCTCCATCCATCCATCCATCCATCCATCCATTCGTAACCTTGCAACTTTGCTCATCAACCATTATGCATTCCACGACACATCCATGTGCTTTTCCCTATCAGCCTGTACACCAATTCTGCCCAGACACCTGGAATAGGAAGCTTGGTCGAAGAGTGTCTCCAAGCTTGGTTTCAACTCTCGCCACCCACTAGGATGAGGACGCCTCTTCACTGATCGAATGCACCTTAGGAAACAACAATGTTACCTCATCATGCATCTTCATCCCGGCTATTACGCGAGTCCTGAGATTTGTTAGAATCAGCCATCTCAAGTAATTAGATCCCGGTTTCTCAATCTTGACGAAGCTGTGCCATCAGACCCAGCTAACCTATCCGATACGCACTATGAGTTGACGAGCGTTAGTTATCATTTCAGCAAATGGGTCTGATAACATACTCAAATACCACTTCCAAGCCCTTCCAGACACAGCTCCCGATCCACATGCCGGTATTCAGCTTCTCTCCGTATCGTGGATCTGAGGTTTTCATGGAGATGAATATCCGGTATGGACACAGCCTTGGATCAGCTTGTTTTGCTTTTTCGGGGTCTTGAAGTGCTTTCATAAGTTCCGGAGGACCAGTCTTATTTCCCCTGAGTTTGCACTCGATGCTGTCAATGAATCAGCCGCCACATCCATCTGGTTTACGATAAGAGGCTCACAATGCTGGCGGCTCGTCTCTAGTCTGCAGCCGCAGAGTAGCTTCTACCTGTGTTGCTACCGTGTCTCCGCAGGCCACGTCTTGGCTGTCTTGTCCCCCATTCTACATACGGTCAACTTTTTACACAGGTATCGCTTTAGGGTGAGAGGTGGACTAACAATGACAAGACCATGCCCAAACCGCCCAGACCACTTGCCCTCCGAAAAGGTAGAAAGCTTCTTAAAGCCGTCACTCATAGAAATTGAAGCAGATTGAGGATTCAAGAGAAGCCTCATGCGAAAATCAAATTCTAGCAACGGCGTCGGAATGGACATTTGGGGATAGGGAAAGAATGTTGTGGCCTCATCAACGTTCCTTGAAGGAATTCTTACGTACATTGTCAGATGCGACAGCAAGCGGAATGGGTCATTCGATAATTACCTCTGTGGTTTCTGGCTCGTTGGCTGAGATTGGTGCGTATTTTCCGTCCATTTCCTCTCCACATCTTCCCAGCCGCTATGGCGTCTCTCCGGTAGGAAATTCAAATATTTACTATGCACGACTACCGCCGTATCCCAATCCGGATCTCCTCCATTATCAGGTATTAATGGTGGAAGTTGTGCGAAGTCTGCCATGCTGAAGTGATTGAAGTGTAGGCATCCAACACTCAGCGACACGACGCCTGTTCTAGGTTTGAGAGTGTTGAATCACGAAAATCATATACAATTGCTAGGAGGAGAGGTTGTCAGACGAAATACCCCCATGCCTCATTCGGACGTAACAACAACCCCGATCTCATGTGATGACATGCATTGACTTGCCGTGGCACCAACATGATAGGGAAGCGAGGGATTTGGTTCATCAATCGGGCGAAAGTCGAGCCGTCAGCGCTGAAGGCTGAACAATTACCCCGATCCTACTACTAAAAAGGGAAACACTACTGGGCGATGATTGGGAATTGCTCCCTTGCCGGAAGCGGCGCAGCATTAATATAGAGCAGACCGCTCTTCGGATCCGATGCAGAACTAGAAGTTCCGTTATTTTTCGGACGTAGATGGGTCAGTGCCTCGACCGTCCTACTCTTCTACTTGTTCTCATCTAAAATTTTATCAAGACTCACAGTGTCTTGCGAGAACCACCTAGCTTCCCTTAAAGCGACATTACCCACGTACTGAGTACTTTAGCAGTAGTGGCGGACAATGTTCCTATTCCGTTGGTTTGTGCTTGCCTATCTCAACGCCCTAATCCACTTAGTCTCCGCCAACTCCGACGACGAATATCAAAAGTATCCGAACCGCCCCGCTACTTCTCGTAAGACCTCCGCTATTCCGCGCTACTCCAGTTGCTTATTCCGGATGTCATTGCTACCTGGCCGTTTTACTTTGTCTCGATAGGCTATAGACACCTCTGCTACTTCTTAGTAAATTGACCGTACGCAAGAGATTCACGATCACTGGATACTTTACCTTGTCAATGGTCCCACTTGCGTCTCCTATGTCTGTGCCCGGAGAACAGCTTTCCGCCAAACCCCTCATAGGGTTGAGGAGGGCGAGGACACGGTTCAGGAGATGGTGCTCCTGATCGACGACCTCTGTCCGACTCATCGCATAATGGTTTACAGAAATGTTGATTCAGCTTTGCCATTTTATTTCCTCGCGTAATTGATAAGGTATTATGTTAGCGCAGGGCGCACGCATCCCATATTGCCGCCATTGGGGTTGCTTCGTTTTTGTATACCGCAGGAGCTACTAAGGAATCATCGCGATGTGTGATTCGCTAAGCCCCTTTGTCGCCGTCGTTTCACATTCACACAATGAATGGTAAAGGACCAGGAGGTAAAGGTGAGATGGACAAAGGGTTAGGATGAGTTGAGTTATTTGGTAAGTAGTAGCTTTGGAGGTGACTATTAATAGGTACATTATGATTAGACATTACTGATTTGCCCACCATAGGAGCCTATATTCATTGCTCTTGTTGCTCCGGATCCATATTCGTATCGACTTGATCACCAATCGCCAACCTCTCCCCCGTGAGGTCGTCGCCGATCTCTTGCCACACCAGGGTAAGCTGATGCTCGTTCCAGCTGTAAAGCCACATGATGTCTTTTAGCTTGGCAAGGAACTCGTCTCTTTGCACGATGTTTCTCATCCGGCAGTAGTTCTTCAAGGCAGTGATGAAGAAGCCGTGGTAGTCGCCAAGCAGGGCAGAAGCATCCAATGAGACGGGTACACGAACGCAAGCTCCGATGAACAGTGCCCACAGGAGAATGTTAGCATGGAGTTCGTCTCTCGGAGGCTGTGCCGTGGCACTCTGGGTTATCTCTGACGTCGGTACGTATGTGGACAAGCTTTCCACTTCGCCCTGCTCGGTCACGTTGCTGCTCAGTGGCGCCCCAGCATTTTCGTAAACCTTGGGCGGCGACAGGAGATCCAAGGTCAGGATCGGGTCGCAAAGAGCCGACATAAGTGCTTCTGCCAACGCTCGATGCCGCTGGGCGGAAGGCGGCTGTCCTCTGATAGCAAGGTGCAGGAATAGATGCGCGGCGTAGATGAGAACGTCAGATAAGTCCGTCGGCGAAGATTGGCGTGGTTGCCTGGCTTCCTCAAACGACGAAATTACCGGGACGGACCCTGACCTCTTCGAGGACTGGCGCGACCGAGAAAATTGCTCCAGCTGACAGAGCCGCCACTCGACCATGTAAATTGAGTCGCTGACTTGAATTCGCTGGTTATAAGTACTTTCGAGGTTTGCATAGTCGAAGTTGTTGATGCACTCGGTGATCGAATACAACAACTCGAACAGTTCCAGTGCTTCGCGGTTCTGGACGGTCAGGTCCTTGAATCCGAGCGGCTCCATATTAGCCAGCATCGACCGGCTCATGAAGCGATCGTGTAAAGCCAACGAGGAGGCGAGCTGTGGTATGAAGGGAAATACTAGCGGTTGATGCGCCGCAGTGGCATACGAATAGTCGGCCCTATAAGAATGGTTAGCGGGTAGTTTCTTGTGGGCAAGTTGTGTGATGGCTCGGGACTCACCATGATATTGATCGTTGGAGAATACTGCTATGCTTGAACCCTTCAACGATACCACCCCTCAGGTCGACCATCCTTTTCAAGCCACTCATATGTGCTGCCGCAGCGTTGAGAGAGCCGATGAATGTCTACGACACGTTAGCTCTCGCCTATTACCTGTTAACGGTAACTTACTTCGATATTAACTAGGAGAGAAACCGCGACAACGAGGCCATCTGAGATGGGCTTCTTGTCATCCTTTCCTTCCAGGTTCAGTCTCTCGTTGATGGATTTTACCGCTTGGAAGCGATGGAAATCAATCGTGCTCGTGTCAGCCCACCTGGCCAGGGAATTATGCATTGCTGCGATCATGGCAATAAACGCATGCGTGGCGGCTTTGTCAAGTTGAAGCTTCTACTTGTCAGCTTCTGATCCTATGGATGAGATTCAGGGAACTCACTGCTTGGACCCAAGTACCCTCGGGGTTCATCGCGAAGGCATTTGCAAGAAATCCAGAGTAATCTGTTCTCAGTCAGTGATCTGGTACGGTTTGGGCTAAGCAATTGGACGACTTACATGTGTTCAAGTATGTCGGAACCCCCGTCCGGTCGAACCATCTTTCTATTGCGGTCTCCTGCGGCGACAAACACACCGCCATACAATACTTCATCAAGCTTTCCGTTAGAGGGGTCTTCTCTATGTGCAACAGCGTGAAATTCGGGAGCTCCCTTGCGACGCTCACAGCAAGCCAGTTCGTTTTCTTAAGCTTCTTCTCTGGCCTGTCGCCATTCTTGGATGAAGCCGGCTTAAGTCGGAATTTCGAAGTGTGATCTTTCTGCGACCCTGATTTCTTGGATTGCGATGGTTGACTGGGGGCACTAGGCAGCTTCTGCCGCCGGGCGTGCGAGCGCACTCTTCGGCGCGTCTCTTCATCGCGTGCCACCGTGTTGATGGAGGTGATGAACTGGAACCCCGACGATGACTTGGGACCCATGGTGTGTTGAGTGAAGGCTGATGAATTCGATATTGTTTAGGTCGAATCAAACTCTTGAACTGGAACCGTTGAAACTAATAGACGATATCGATGAAATGTTGGTAAGCATCATCTTTATATAAGACTTATATCCTGCGGCACGGCACGGCTGGGTAGACTCCCAACACCGTTCATAGCGAGATATTTATGTGTTTCATGAAGGGAAAGAGAGAAACCCAGGTGAGTGGGTTGTCCCGGAGCATATCACGAAATCCCTGAGCAGTTAAACATTATCACGGTCGACATATATGACAAAAATTACAACGTGAAAGCACCAGCGCCGCTCTGGGTTCTTGGACAATAACCACATAATCGTCGAGTTGCAACCGTAGCTGCAAACAGTAAGCTCCAGCGCAAATCAGGCGCCGCGGACGGATCGCGAACCCCTGAAGCTATTTAATTTTCCGGTTTCCCCAGCCTAACAAATGCTCCCCGCGGCAAATCCCGCGCGGTATAATCCTGGTTTCTGGACCGGGATGAGGCTTTAGCGAATGCTTGACTGATAATAGTCCCGATTATGACTCTTTTGGGGGGTCTGCTCCGTGAGCGCCCATCCCTCATCCAGCGGTTGAGCGACGATGGCACTTCCGTACGCCATCGCGGGTTACCGTGGGCCTTTTTTCTTTTGGAATGACGATTACGATATATCACCCATGGAGTCATGGGAAGCACGAGCTATCACAACGTGAGATGGCCAGGCCACCGCATGGTGCATGAGAAGAATTGAATATTGAATCTTGGAAACTGCATGCACAGAGATGGAGTGCCGTTCTGGAGACGATCATCTGCGAGATTCGTACCTAAGTGGCGAAGCTACACACCTACTTGCCCGCCTACGTACCTACATACCTACATACATCTATGCATAGCACATACATATGCAAGTTCGTCTGATGGCAGTTCCGGATTCCAGGTAACAGCGTGATCTTCCGCGCGAACCCTGCCGGAATGCAAGTCGACCTAACTTCGACGACATGCGCTATCCGTCATCGCTGGCTGGGGCCATGTACCGGCCGGTATGTACATCACCGAGACCCCTGGCGCAATAAGCCCCAGGGGTGTCATTGTCCCAAAGCGGAAATTGAACTTGGCTTGGCATGTTGGCGTGGACTGACAGCTCCCGTGATATTCCCCTTTACTGCAACCCAGATTTCCTCATAGAGAAGCACTATTCTTTACTCATTTCTCTTGGCTAATCTTCCGATGGGCTGGTCAGCTGGCTTCATCACCTTTTTGGGACGGGGAACACCATCGTGTAATTCTCTTTTTTTTATGTTTGTTTCTCTCTCTACGCGCGATGCTCCCAAGTCACCTACCAGCTTACCTGCCTAGCACCTAAGCTACCTGGGCCCAGGTGGTTCCATAGACTCGGCAAACAGGCACAAAACGATTCTTGCTCTCTCCTCTCCTCTCCTCTCCAACTCCGCCCTTGCTTTCATCCCGGCGCTACCAGATCTCGCGGCTGCTACTCTGCTATATTGGCCCTGTTGTCGCATGACGCCTCGCCCCGGGCATTCCGGCTTTTGCCTCTCCGTGAAAGAGAGCGTCTGTGACGGTGGGGTCTGATTCCTCATCACTCGCCCAAGGCTCTTGGGGGGCGCGTGGGAGGGCAATTAGGTGCGCCGCTAACGTGCACGATGACCTACCTACCTACCTAACCCAACCTGCGTACCGGCCCCTGGCATGCTCGATTGCCGGTACTACTGTACGTGCCATACACGATCCACCATGCACCCCGGCATGCTCTCGACAGAAAGGAAGTAGTGTGCATGTATGTAGCGGTAGTGTAGTGTAAAAAAAGTGGCTCGTCATTTTCCCTGCCCTCGCGGACCACAATATTGGGCGTCGTCTGTGCGCAGCATGGGAAGACGCTCGTCACCGGGGGGAGCCAGCCTGGCCCCCTCCCTCCTCCCGATTCCGGGCGTGAAACTGGACAGGCCCGGCAGACCAACGGGCTTTGAAGTCTGGGCTGGCTACGGAAACGTCAATTGCCGTCGATAGGGCCGCAGCGGTTGAGGCACAACGACCAGGGGTTCGCAGGCTTCTCGTCGAGGTACCCCGCCGGAGGCGCGTAGATTGTCTGGTTCCAGACGCTGGTGCTCTGCTAGTCTGCACCTGAGACCGACGCGAGCCGTGGGAATACAGCGCTCGTTGTTCATGCGGCCTACCTGCCGGCACGCTAAGATTTGCACGCTTCTCTCGTTATGGGCCGTGATCGTTGCGTAACGGCCCGACAGGCTGGGAGGGTTTCCTCCGCCGACAGCCGCCAGGGCCGTCGAAACCGCACTACTACATTACACTATGCTGAGCTGTGCTATGCTACTTCGACGACAACGACAAGCATCGTCGGCATTGTCATCAATAATCTTGGCGGCGCGGGGAAAGGGAAAAAGGTTATCCGCGCTTCTGGGTCTAGGTGGCTGCCACGGGAAGAGCCTTAAACCGGGGCTTGCTAATCTCGCAAACTTTTGCGAGCGCAGGCAAGCTGATCGTAACTCTTCGTATTCCTGTCGGCTCGCTCGTAGAGAATGCGATGATATCAAATATTGATGCGCCTCCTACATCATACTGTATTACATTGAGCCTGGGGAAGCACGGGGCGCGGGATGGCCTGGGGCGTCAGCTGGACGCTTCGTTGATTGAGATAGTCTGGACAGTAGATCGAACGCGTCAGCGTAGGATGGTGGTCCTTGGGATTCTTGTCGAGTCTTGGGCGTGAGACGCCTGTCGCTTTTGGGTTTCCGAAGCTACAAGACGTCTAGTAGCGTAGTATATTTTAAGTCAAACTCAATATTCTTACTCCACTGACTTATGTTGTTGGCGTATCGATGAGATTAATTGCTGGGGTTGTGCAAAGGGAACTGTGATGGTTAGAATGCTGTGTGCTAGGTCTGATATTTTGGAACTCGTCACAACTTTGGATACTATGTACAGATACGGTCATCTCTCGGACCGATCCTAGTGGTGTTTCACATTATCAAATTTGTGGTCAAAGACGGCAACTGAAATATTAATTCAACTTCAGATTAGGAGACGTATGGCGGACGTGTCGGATTGATGATGAGAGGGTGATCGTCGTAGATGAGATTCTATGAGCGTTCAACTTGCTCCAAGGCTCATCCCAGCTCATCCTCAAATCGATCCACCTCAATCTTCTTCTCAGTCACATCAATTGATTTCTTCCAGCGGTAATTCTTTCAGTGAAATCACTTGGTCAGGATTGGACGTATTGATCTTCCAAGGGTGCTGGGTAGGGAAATTTAGGTTATCTTCTCTATCAATGATATATGAGATAACACAAACCCGGTAACGGTAACCCGGCAGTCTTGGAATCTTTTCGGACTAAAGCACGCCGGGAAATTAAGAGCTAGCCTAATTCTTCTCCACAGAGGGACCCTGGGGAATGAAGAATGGTGGCAATCTTCAGAACGCCCTGGATGCCGTGGGTTTAGATTTTTTGTAAGAGGATTGGAAGAGACAACCTTGTAATCCGTGGATATACTACGCTGTAAGATGAAGAAAACGTGCTACGGGGTACGTACCTAATTGGGTCCGGGCTAATTTTGGATAGGTGGGTCTTTATTGATAAAGGAAAGGAAAAAAATTAAGAAAAAAAAACCCCCCATAAGAATTTGGAGGGGCTGTAAGGTTTTTAAGTGGATCCGAACTTAGGCCGCCTAGGCTGATAAGGCAATAATCAATAATTTTTTCCGACTTTTGGGGAATTTTGAATGCGTCGCAGTTTTTGTCATCCTAGTATCCATCCATCATCTTTCTTTTGGTTTACACAAAAATTAACAAGACACTGGGTTAATCGTCGAAACTCGTTCGGCGCCCATTTCCAAGGGCATTTTGGGCATTTCTTTTTCGCCCTATTCAACCCAGTGACGCTCTTTTTTTCTGTCGTATTCCTTTTCTTTGACGCACTGGGTTGTTTCTTTTCCCTACCGCCTAATCCATCCCACACCGAATATTCACGATGCCTCACCAGGTGTCGCCGCCCATAATGGTGACCCATTCCGACTCACCTCCTCCGCCTTCCCAGCAGGATGTGTCCTCTGTCCTCAATACCATATTTACTGCGAAGACATCAGCTGCTTCCATCGACGCTTGCTATGGACTTTGCGAACTCCTTCTGAAATCCGTCGGTTTTCGGGGTTTGAATGATTACGGCATACTGACCGAAGTCAAGAAGGCCGCCTCCGACAAAAAGAGCGGTCTACGACGAGAAAGTGCGCAAAATCTCCTTGGTGCCCTTTTCGAAAAGTTCCCTCCTCGACAGCCTTTGAGCGAGGTTGTTTTTCTGCTGCAGGATGGCGGGCTCGTCCCTTGCGCTTTGGACGCCTTGGCCGATAAGGGCAATGTGGTCCGCGATGCCGCACAGTATGGACTCGATGCGCTTTTCGGTCATCTCAGCTCTGAGGCCATGGTCGTCGGCCTACTGCCCGCGCTTGTTTCCTACCTATCTAAGAAGACAGGAAAATGGCAAGGTACGGTTGGGGCTCTGAAGCTGATGCAGCGGATGGCCGATAAGGCGAAGTTGGAAATTGGATGCACGAAAGAACAGGCCGAAGAGAAGGATATCCTCAGAGAAGCTATGGGTGCGAAGCTGGCCAGCCTGATCCCTATTGTGGAGGGTAACATGCATGACCTCAAAGCCGATGTTGAGAAGCAGGCTCTCGTCACGATGCAGTCTTTGACAACCCTGCTGTCCAACGACGACGTCGCGCCCAGAATTCCTCTCTTGGTGGACACCATGCACCATCCATCCACCCAAACCCTCCAGAAGGCAATTCATGCCCTGTCGCAAACTACCTTCGTCGCCGAGGTTACTTCACCTGTCCTCGCTCTCCTTACTCCCTTCCTCGAGCGAACCTCGAACAACCCCACTACGGCCCAGGAGGTGCTACGACAAACCGTTGTGATCACCGAAAATTTGACCAAACTAGTACACGACCCCATTGAGGCACGAACTTTCTTGCCAAAGCTTCAGCCGGGTGTGAAAAGTGTCGTTGAACGTGCGCCACTCCCAGAAGTTCGCGAGCTGGCTACCAGAGCCTTGGACGTGATGGATAAGGCTATGGGCAATGACAAGGCAGTGGTCGAGAGGACTTCTGTGGACGATGTCGCCAAGGTTCTTGACTCCGAGATTAAGAAAAACGGTGGACTTTCGAGCGACTTGGAGTTCTACAAGGTGGCTCGCCCGTACATCTGCGAGATGGTAGCCGAGGATGCC
The DNA here is from genome assembly GCA_902806535.1 of Hypoxylon rickii. Taxonomy (NCBI): domain Eukaryota; kingdom Fungi; phylum Ascomycota; class Sordariomycetes; order Xylariales; family Hypoxylaceae; genus Hypoxylon; species Hypoxylon rickii. The sequence goes on from CADCWY010000003.1 coordinate 386,703, forward strand.
AATCACCGTCATGTATCACGAATTCCAGCCAGGATTGCGCCGTACTTGAAAGATGTGATGCACCAGCCTGGCGCCAACGACGCCGTCGCCTCCGCTGTGCACCAATTCTATGTTTCTGAAGATCATCGCAAGTATGGTGTACCAGAGAAGGAAGACGACGGCGAGATCGAGATCGTCAACGCGGATTTCTCCTTGGCTTACGGCGGTATGCTTCTTCTCTCGCACACTAACCTTCGACTGTTGAAGGGACACCGTTATGGTCTTTGCGGCCGCAACGGTGCTGGCAAGTCCACCTTGATGAAGAGTATCGCCGGTGGTAAATTGGAGGGCTTCCCACCTCAAGATGTTCTTCGCACTTGTTATGTCGAACACAACCAAGGAGAAGACGCCGATATCAGCATCCTGGATTTCATGGTCAAGGATCCCACGATTGCATCCGAAGGCAGAGAGAGGATTTCTGAGGTCTTGGCCGAGTTCGGATTCACGGCGGGTCCTGAAGGAAGACAAGCTCAAAAGGTCGGTTCCCTGTCGGGAGGATGGAAGATGAAGCTCGCTCTCGCCCGAGCCATGCTGCAGAAGGCCGATGTTCTGCTTCTCGACGAACCTACCAATCACTTGGACGTTGCCAACATTGCTTGGTTGGAAAATTACTTGAAAACCCACACGGATATTACCAGCTTGATCGTTTCTCACGACTCGAGCTTCCTCGACAATGTGACAACCGACATTTACCATTACGAACCTGGAAAGAAGCTTGGCCACTTCAAGGGCAACTTGTCTGACTTTGTGAAGATCCGCCCTGAAGCCAAAGCATACTATACTCTTTCTGCTACCAACGTCCAGTTCAAATTCCCGCCTCCGGGTATCCTAAGTGGCGTGAAGTCGCAAACACGAGCCATCATTCGGATGACTGGGGTTTCTTATCAGTATCCCAAGGCGCCGAAGCCGTCGCTTAGCGATGTCTCCTGTCAGCTTTCTCTTTCGTCCCGTGTTGCGGTCATTGGACCTAATGGTGCGGGAAAGTCTACCTTAATCAAGCTTTTGACGGGTGAGGTGATCCCAACAAGCGGAAAAGTTGAGAAGCACCCTAACTTGCGAATTGGTTACATCAAGCAACACGCCCTGGAGCACGTGGAGATGCATCTAGAGAAGACGCCAAACCAATACCTACAATGGCGTTATGCTAATGGAGACGATCGAGAGGTCTTCCTAAAGCAGACTCGTATCCTTTCGGATAAAGACCGAGAACAGATGGATAAGAAAATCGACCTCAAAGACGGAAAGGGCGACCGCCAAATCGAGGCTCTTGTCGGTAGGCAGAAATACAAGAAGACCTTCCAATACGAAGTGTAAGTTGGTTATCAATTATTTCACCTCAGAGTGAATGCTAACTGTATACATAGGAAATGGAGAGCATGGCTGCCGAAATACAACTCGCAAGTGTCTCGCGAGACTCTCATAGAGTGGGGTTTCGACAAGCTGGTTCAGGAATTTGATGATCACGAGGCATCTCGTGAAGGCCTTGGTTACCGAGAACTTCAGCCTACGGTTATTTCTAAGCATTTCGAGGATCTTGGCCTAGATCCTGAGATTGCCAACCACAACGAGATTGGCAGTTTGTCGGGAGGTCAAAAGGTTAAGGTCGTTATTGCGGGTGCGATGTGGAACAACCCTCACTTGCTCGTGCTTGACGAGCCGACTAACTTCTTGGACCGCGACTCTCTCGGTGGTCTCGCTGTCGCAATTCGCGATTTCAAAGGTGGTGTTGTTATGATTTCTCACAACGAAGAGTTCGTCGGTGCTCTTGCCAACGAGCAGTGGCACATCAACGATGGGCGGATGGTCTTGAAGGGCAATGCTTCGATTGCCGTGGATCGTTTCGAGGACAGCAAACCAAACAGCGGCCTTACGAGCGCCATCACAAGCGGGGTCAACAGCACAGCAGCTAGCAGCGCCGTCAGCAGCGCCGTCAACAGCGGTGTTGAGGACAACACACCCCTGAAATTCAAGGCCAAGAAGAAGAGAAAGAAGACCAAGAAGGAGCTCAAGGAACAGGAGGTTCGACGCAGGCTGCGCCATATTGAATGGCTCAACAGCCCTAAGGGCACTCCCCACCCTCCTGATACGGATGACGAAGACTAAGCTACTGATGGTGTAGCATGCTCCTTTTGTTTTCTTTTTTCACTCGAACACTTGACGAATTCGGCGCGCATTTCCAGTCAGTAGTTGACGATGGTCATTCATGGTCTTTATTCCTCGTAGGTTTAGTCACTGATAGAATCGCGGACGCTTGGAGAATACGGGATCACGACCCCCCAGATCGGAGATGCATGCATTGAGGGTTTTATAGAGGCGTTTTCATATAGAGGAGATGGATGAAACAGCGGAATGGCATGATAGAACGATTAAGAAGACTTTTTCGTAGCTGCGAGATCCTGCATAGCTGCGCGTTGCAGAATGAATACATTACGTACATGCACCCTATGATTATCTGTGAAAGTTGGCTTCCCTGGTGATATGGATGTAGGTAGGTACCTAGACTTATGAGAGAGCCTTGAAGTGAGCATTTCGTAGTCAGATTTGACCCACACAAGGGGGTCGAAATCGTCCAGGAAACCTTGGGATATTCTTCGATATTCTCATTCTACTTGGCTACACTCACTTGGGTGGATCGGAGCTCCGTCCAGACTGGGGTCTCCAGTGGATCAGCACGGCACCCAGGGGCCAATGGCTAGCACTCGGGTATATAATGCAAAGTGGCAACTCAAGTTGTCACCAATAAAACAGCCTGGTTGGCACAGCGGTAATGCGCCTCACTAGTATTCAATACATTCTATTGAGGAAGCCCATGAGGAGATGACTGGTTCGACTCCAGTACTAGGCAATTTACTTTTTCTATTTTACAGGACTTTTGCGTCCGCTTTTAACCCCTTTTTATTCGTTTGGGGTTCAATTCTATTGGTTAAGGGCAGCAGCACTTGCATAGGTCGGCTCTCTATGATCGCCGTTGATCATTAAGTGTGTTCTTTTTATTCGACGCCCCCGTCGCTATCGTTCGTCTTCCGGTTATATCACGACAACCAGGTACGGCAGTACACATTACGATACCCCGAATTAGGTGTTGATCATGAGAGATACTATCGTGGGGGATCCGTCACATCGACTCCGGTTTTGGGACTGGCCGCAAGCGGTCACGTCGTTTACGTCAGCCACATGAAGACGGCCTGTCTGCGCGAACCGTAGCAAGCTGCTGAGTTTATGCGTCTGCAATATGGAGCGAAACGGAGTCGGTGCCGTGCCCCTAGACGGTATAGCGAACCTTGGAGGGGCAGCTTACCTAGGTGCCTACTAGGTAGGTACTTAGCTTAAGTTCTCGTTCACGATACCTTAAAGCCTGCCTTTGATGGCGTACATCCGAGTAATAGGATATGATGGTGCGGGTGTACAATGCACCCCGTTACGGAAGCAGTGCTATCCATGTCGCTTGGATTGGGATTTAGGAGACGTTCGAACCAATCTCTACCTAGTAGGTACTAGGTAACTCCCCAGCCCGACCTATCGTGCCCCTAGAAAACACATCTCGGTTGCGGTCGAGCTGTCGCGCCCGCCGTTATGCGGCACGGTGCACATTACCGCTCCCCAAGAGGCTGGCACTAACGAAGGCCTCGAAACTAACTCCGCTGGGCCTCGAATTGCTTGCGCGCCAGGTCCGCTTCACGGAGGACGTTATCGCCCGCACGGAGCCAATGAGCCGCCACCTAAAGCCGTATACCAAGTGGTTCATGAAACTAGAGGCAGCTAGGGAGGACGCGCGCCGCATCATGGTAGCCGCTCACCGCTACACTGGCTTGTTCTTGATGATGTCGCGTGCCATAGGCAACGGCAAATCCCCAAACGATCGTCTATGGCGTTATCGAGATGGGGACTAGCTTCATCAAGGAAGACATACGCGGTACTTGGGAGTGATCCATCGCGCCCCACAAGCAAGCGAAAAAGCACGACAAAACGGGGAGGTCGCTCAGACATTCTTTAGAGAACGCGATGACAGAGTCATTACTGACCACCATGTTTACTTCATCCCATCTGATACTCAGGTATTAGGTAGGCAGGTGATTATGCCAACGGATTGCTTGAATTTGACTAGCTCATCGCCAACAATGCCTATATTTCAAGAAACTGTGATATTTACGAATCTATGAGTTTCGTTATCACCCGAGGGAGGCCAATATCGACCACCCAGTCCCCTTATCCCAGAATGAGGTGAGTACCAAGGAAGTAGTAACCGCCTTCGCCTAGGAAATGAATACTAAAGGAAACGCGAAGATTATTCTCGCGTAAGCGGCGTAGGAGCCACGCAGGCATTCAGCTTCGGTATCGTGTGATGGCGCTGCTGTGAAACTAATATAATCTCATTTTTGGTTAGGGGCGGCTGACTGAGCAAGTGCAGACATATCAGGGGATGCTCCACCGCCTAATCTTTAATATTTGTTCACTTCCAGATTGTCTTTCCATCATCGGGTAGTTGGTCTACTAGCCGGCTCATCGGTACTCTGGCCACCAGTCGTTGCAAGTTCTCTCGCACGCCTAATCGTATGTAAGGCGTGCCCGTGCCTTTTGCGTAACCGCCTCCTTGCCCCTGAATATCGGAAGCACCACCCTTATCATAACGGTGGCTGATCAGGGGCGGCTGGACTGTGAGGCAAACCGGGTCGGTTCGTCCTTGCTCGGAAGTATCCTGGCTGGTATCACTAGGCCCCGTGCTGGCTTGCGACTTTTCACTTTTCGTGTCGAACCCCCCTTCGCACCACTTTTGAAGCATCAAGTCCCACTGGGCCTCGAAATTGACATTGAACTGCCAGAGCAGCTTGCGCGCCCCCTGTTGGCTGACCGCGTAGGCCAGACTGCAGACATTCCCGCTGGATGCGTGTACAACGCGCGTATGAGGTGGGTATGCCTCGCCTAGTGTATCTTGCAAAGAAAATGGATGAGCCTTAAGGTGCTTGGGGGCGGGGACAGTGTCGTCTTTAGGAATCACCACCTTCAGGGGTAAGACGCGGGAGTGTTCGCCTGGGAGATCGGCACCGCAATGGCCAAGCCACAAGACATCCCAATCGTCGCCATACGGACTCCGAGTCCAAGTATCGGCTTTAGCAGTTGCCGATAGTGGTATCGTGTCGGTGTCGGACTTTTCTAACCCAACGACAGCGCCATCTCTCCTCCCAAAGGGCGAAGGCGGGGCAAAATTAAGCAGTTCAGCTGGCCGCTTGTAGGACCTAGACTCTCTCAGCCAAGTCCTGGAAGCTAACGCAAATGTCTGGAGCTGCGATTTCAGACGCACGTCCCAATCGACATCATCTTCAAGGATAAGGGCGCTTTCGAGATTCTGCTCGATGATAATTTCCAACACGTTCATATGAGACCTCCAGGATCCCTTGGCACCGGCCGAGTGCCCTTTGGCGCCCCCTGGCACGATTCTGTCAGGCACCTGGTCGCCGGACACGCCGTCGATCCATGTGAAACTCAGATTACTGACAGCGCCGGTCAGGGCCATCGCATCTCGGCGATCCACGCGTGAAGGCAGGTTTATGACGAAAAGTTTTGAAAACTTCGGTGGCGTTTAGCATAGCTCTATGGCAAGATGGGATAAGCAAAGCAAATCTTACGCCGAGCGTGCTGTTCAACGCATCCTGAATACTGGTCGTTTGACTCAAACCGCTGGGTGTGGCGCCAGTCGTGAGTTTCCGCCAGTAGATGTAGACAAGGGGCACGAAAACACATATGGTCACGAAGGCTCTGCGATAGGGCGGCATTATGCGAGAATGCCTACAAGAGGCACATTTTATCGCCTCTTCTGATTTACACCGGAGGTGTTGAGCTTGGTTGGTGTCGATTCATAGATCTGTCCTTGGCTGCGACGCGACTCTTTTGCGCTCGGTTAAAGAGATCGGATAAATTCCCACAACCCAAGCCAAGACATGATCAGAACGATGATCTTTGCGATATTTATCTGATCATAAACAGGATCTATACCTAGGTACTAGGTAGGTACCTATATAAACTATCATATACCAGGATATAATATCACAATCGTATGGATATCTACAAGTACCTACCAGGTAGTATATGTACACCTGTTCCCCACCTACCCCTGAATCCGAAGTCTAAGATACACGACCTCCGTTACTATTTATTCAGCTGAAGCGAGGACTTCTCGACCGAATACAGAGAAATATATCATTACCTAGTAGGTAGGAGATATAATGTCGCGTCTTTAAGGGTCTCACGCTGTAGTTGAATTGAAATTTTCAAACGGGAGAAAGAGCCTTAATATTCTACACACTACCTACCTTGATATTAACTCCTCTCTTTAACCCCGTCCCAACTATCCATCAAGGGCTTGAACAACCTGAGCCCAATCCTCCGCAATGTAAGCGCCAGGGACTTGCTCGCCGTCGAACAAACTGGCCATGATGACACGGTCGGACTGCTCGCCCTCCCAGGGCTCACGCCCATGCTGAGCGATGATGTTATCGTACACAAGAACGTCGCCTCGCTGCCACTTATGCAGCACACGAATCTCGTCCGTGATCTTCGCCAGACGCGCGAGGTACTCTTCGGGGATCGGCGTGCCGTCTCCGAACGCCTGCTGGGTGGGGTTCTTTCTAGCAGCTGCGTTGTGCCGCGCGTTCTTGTACACCGCGGCGAGCCCCGTGAAGAGCGTCGGCAGGCGCGTGCCCGGCTGCGTGCGCACGGCGGGGAGCCTGTGCGTCAAGACCACGCCGTCGGCGGTCCACTCCCACGTGGTGTGCCCGCCTCTGCCGTACCGAGCGATCTGCGCCTCGATCTTGGCCCGCTGCGTCGCTTCGTCGTCCCCGTCCCGGATGGCCTTCCCAAACGCCTGCTTCAGCGTCGAGCCCCCGGCGTACTGCTTGTCGATCTTGTAGGTGACCTTGCTTAGGATTCCCTTCTCGGCTAGCTGGGTGACGAACTCGGGGATTTCTTGCTGCGCCCGGTGGAACAACTCTAGTGAAGACGACATCGGCGTCTCTCCGCCTTTCTCCGCCACCTTGTGCCCGTAGAAGAAGATGTACTCGGGCGCATGGGGTACTTGTGGCGATTCGTTGTGGTTGTAAATGAGAACTTCCTTGGGAGACTCATTCGCCGGGGCCACGTTTGGCGCGAGCAATGGCCTGTCAACGACAATTCCGATGATCTCGTCTGATACATGTCAATATAGTAGAAGTCTTGGTAGCACGACTAATGTTCATTCTGATAGGGGGTACCAATTTTGAACTGGTACTAAGACGTACTGTGCACGAGTTAGTCGTTGGCTGGCTCAGCACGCAGCATCTTGCACCTCACCGTGGTTTATACCCAAAAGCATGAGCAAATCGGCTGAACTCGTCGGCATCATGAATTGGCAGACCGCGAAAAAGGAGTGTCCCATGAACCGCCAATTTCTTGGTTAGAACACTGCCTTGAGCTTGGAGATTCTTTATTGTATCGATGACAGTGTCAAGATCAGGGGCGGCATCGTCAGGGGTTGATGGGCGTAATGCAAGTGGTATCGTAACGCCATCTGGGTGAGGTGCTCCAAGTACACGCTGGTTGGTTGGCGGGAGATCGAATTGCTCAAAGGTTATCGATGGCGAGACCCGGTCAGGTTTGAGTGTGGGTATTCCCGCTCGGTTCAATGTAGCAGCCATACTTGTAAGTAGTGATGATATAATCACTACACGAGGTGAAACTCGGATTCAATAACTATTTCCAAGTAATACAGTCCACCAGAACTTTCATTAGATCCGTATTACACTGGTATCACCTGGCATGTCATGCTATATATCATTATCTGGTTTGCTATCCACCGATTTTCGTACTAAAATCACGTCATTTCTTGGGGAACCGAGGAACAATGAAACTATACACATTAAGCTTCCAGCAAGGTAGCATTTGGGAAGCCAGCCTGCATCGACCTACATAACCCCGCGTTCCCTTACCTTTTCTATTACCTTGGTAGATATAAGGCAAAGGAGACCAGCACGGTATGCGGCGCATATGGGACTAGCGGGTAGCACGTCAGACCCTTAGGATGTTACGCAAAAGAACATACGGACGAAAGATAAGGTTGGAATAGGGAATATTATTGGTTCTTCTCTACCCAGTATTTACTATACATATCAAGGGATGTTGGACGTTCAGTCACCTATGTGAGATTACGTCTAGAAGTTATTCCTAGCAACAAGAGTAACAGGCACCAGGTAGTAGCGAATACAATACCTCTCGGTACATTTAAACCATTCCATAACCTTCTCACGCTATATGCGTGGTGAGATTCCGTAGTTCCTTCATACGCGGCCAGCAATAACCACAATGACCGCCGAACCAGTTGTCGCAAAGGATGGGCTGGATGTAGCAACTCCTTCTATCACAGTCGGGAACGCAGATCCCCCAACATCGAAGCAAGAGAAGGTCCCATTCTTTCGAAGTACGCTTTTTCAAATTCTCGTGGTTGGCACCTGCGCCTTCTCAGCACCCGGAATATGGAGTGCCATGAACGGCCTCGGCGTGGGCGGCTCACAGACGCCGGACCTGGTGAACGCGGCCAACGCCTTGCTTTACGCGTTCATGACGGTCACCTGCTTCGCCGGGCCGTGGCTCACGAACGTGATCGGGTTCCGCTGGACGCTGTCCTTGGGCACGCTCGGGTATCCGCTCTACGCGGCGGGTCTCTACGTCAACAACCGATTTGGCGATACGTGGCTCGTCTATGTGGGGTCTGTCGCCTGTGGAATCAGTGCTGGATTCTTCTGGAGCGTAGAGGGCGCGATAGCGACGGGGTATCCGGAGCAGCACAAGAGGGGCCGCTACATCGCGACGTGGTTCACCTTCCGCAACTTTGGGAACATCATCGGGGGTGCGATTTCACTAGCCCTGAATCATAACGTCAATCATCGCGGTCAAGTGGGATACCAAACCTATCTGGGCTTCATCGCTATCCAATGTCTTGGATGTCTATTCGCTCTTTTCCTTTCAAATCCCGAAAAGGTGCAGCGAGACGATGGAACTCGTATTGAAGCCCCGAGAGGGATAGACTGGCGGACTGAACTCCGCGAGATGTGGCGCTTGGCGAAGAGCAAGTCAATACTGCTTTTGACACCCCTTTTCTGGTATTTCGGTTGGACCCAAGCGTATCCTGGGACATACCTAGCTACGTACTTCACGGTACGCTCAAGGTCTCTTGGAAGTTTTCTGTCCGCCGTCGTCGGCACCTTTGCTACTTGGCTAGGGGGCGTCCTGGTCGACGTTCAGTGGGCCAAGAGAAGACAGACTCGGGCCGTGAGCACATATGTCCTGATTGCCATGCTAAATACCGCGACCTGGATTTGGGCAGTCTACATTCAGAACGAATATCGATTTACACTCCCGACTCTGGATTGGAGCGATCAAGCTGCGTTTGGGCGGGGCTTCGGCGTCTACATATTCGAGCGGATTAGTTTTGGGATGGTCGAAAACTACATCTATTGGTGTATTAGCAACTTGTCCGACTCCCCGGGCGATCAGATCAGGTATAGCTCCTTACTTCGGGGTATTGAGACTGCTGGCGTAGCTCTGGGGTTCGGAGTCCAAGCTGTGCCAACGGTGCTCATCGCCACTGCCAGTATCAACCTGGGACTCTGGCTTATTGCGCTGCCTTTTAGTTATTACGCTACTTTGAGGGTGGTTCAAAAGTTCAATGAACTCGATAAGGAGCATGGCGGGAACGAAGAGGTCTAAAGGCTTAGTTTATGTTGTAGCTATTGACAGGCACAGGAGTCGTTCACCATACACATATTACTGTCGGTATAATACAGCTCAATGAACAATTGATGGACAACAGTTGAACAGTAGCTAAGCGATAGCTCATATACCTATTTAATCATTCAGGTCCCAAGTGCTATGTAAACATCGCCAGGGGCGGGGTCTTGGAAGTTACCAAGCTCCTCTTGTCAAGCCATTGCTCAACCGCTGTCCAGATGTTGTTATATCGTTCTTCAGCTGCCTCCTATGTGCTACTATTTGGCTACCTAGTGTTAGGAACGCTTTATTCCGAATGATATTCGACTAACCGGCATTGAAATGTCAAAGGGGATGTCTTCGGTGGCCATCGCATAAGCCCCCTGGAGAATAACGTCCCTCTTACCTCATTGTACCACCTATTGTGTTTGCACTGCGACGACCCAACCGCAACCTCGACGTCATCGTACCTATCCCCCAAAGTGCCGTTACTTGGAGGCCACAAGAAATGTAGAATATCGCACTCGCTTCTATGAAAAACACATAGGCTTGCTCACAGGGAAGGTTAATAGACATCAGGTCAATCCCTATCCAGTCTAATTCTTCCGAGTCCAAACCAAGCCACGCCCATCACGAATGCAATGGCCAACCCACAGTCCCCCTCGAATGCGAAATTCGATGAACTTCGTGACCCTAAACGCGTCTAAGTTGGTACACCCGGCAGCCACGAAGAGGGTCTCGGGCGACTGGCCCTGCTGACGGACGAACGTGTGCGCCAAGCGGCAACACACGAGATCCAAACTGGTCGACGCGTTGGGTTAAACTGGGACCTGACCAAATTGGAATATCCAAGCTTGGGAAGAAAGCCCTGTGATCACACCGTTGTGCCGTTCATTACAGGGGAGGGGTTCGACGATATATATACGATCAATCCTCGTAAGTTGACATACATGGGGGCGTGCGCTGGTTAGTAGTGGTTCTAATATGGATTCCATTACAGAGCAGAGCAGCCAGTGGGATGGTTTGCGGCATTGGAGCATGCTGGATGGCCACGGTGCACAGCAGCAACGGTTGTGGTATGGTGGGGTGACTCGGGACGACATCTTGAATAGATCGAATGACCGTATAGGTATCCAGCACTGGGCGAGCCAGGGTATAACGGGCCGTGGCGTACTTATCGACTACGCCTCGTGGGCCAAGAGGAAAGGGATTGCGTACTCGACATTCTCGCAGCACGTTATTAAGTTGCAAGACATTTTTGACATCGCCCGAGAGTCCAACATCGTCTTCGAAAATGGGGATATTTTACTCGTTCGAAGTGGAATGACCGAGGAATGGGAGCATGGAATGGACACCGCAGCTAAAAAGGACTACTCTACCCTGAAGCCCCCTATATATGCGGGCGTGGAAGTAACGACAGATATGTTAGGGTGGATATGGGATACTGGGTTTGCCGCCGTGGCTGGTGATGCTATCTCGTTCGAAGTGTACCCCCCATTAGGTGATATAATGCTTCATGACTATCTCCTCGCCGGATGGGGTATGCCGATTGGTAAGTCCCCAAGATCGGCGGCTTGGATTTGATAAAGCTGACCAGTCCGTTCATTCAGGGGAAATGTTTGATTTGGAGAGGTTGGCTGAAACTTGCAAAGAACTACATCGGTCTACGTTCTTCTTCACCTCTATGCCCGTGAACATGCCTAGTGGTGTATCATCGCCTCCGAATGCACAAGCAATTTTCTGAATAGTAGAACGACATGACAAGGTGCACGTTATTAGGATATTGGGGAATTCGCAGCCGCGTACTCAGAACATCACGAAAGTAACATTAGATCGACCTTCAAGCCTAGGACTTCCTCGTCATAGATTAGTAAAGTTGGAAGTGGATCTCACTTACTATCTGTTTTCCCTACCCCTATCCCACTTCATGTTCAATATCATCACCTGAGCAAAATGTCTCAATTCACGTATAAATCTGATGCGGCGGCAATTATTCCAAGGTGATTTATGCCATCGATGCTATTCCCCTATTGGACTAAGCATAGTTACTGCCTTTGGTAGGTAGTCGCGCTATTGCATGTTGATGCGTGGTAAGTCTGTTGACCTATCGCCTACGTCGACTTTGGCGGTAATTTCTCCAGCACCACCTGATCTCCCGTGATCTCGAAGTCCCACGTAGACAGATCATCAATATCGAGCACCAACTTATACTTACCCGGCCAGAGCGTCAAGCTTCCGTCTTTATCACTCCGAGAAATAGCCCCTAGTTTAATATCCAGCATCGCTGTACCCACCTCACCAGGTTCGATATCGTGGATCCGAGTGAACGCCACCAGACTCTTGAGCGGATACGGCTCGGGCCCGTATTCGCCCTTCAGAAAGGCGAGCACGACGTAGTCGGACGTGACGTTCCCCGTGTTTGCTACCGACACGGGCACCGAGAAGAACGGCGCGAGATCCGGGTAGTTTTCAGAGGCCACGGGGCCGGTATCCGTGAACGAGATGTTCGATGTTAAGTCTGCGGTCGAGAACGTGGTGGGTAAGTCGGCGGGTAGCGAGACGTTGAAGCTTGTGTAGTGTAACCCGTGGCCAAAGGGGAAGACGGGTTCCTCGGTATACCACTTATAAGTCCGCCTTTCAATCTTGTTAGCCACATTTCATCGGCAAACCTATAGATTTGAGCACTCACCCAGGGTTTCCAGTACTAGACTGTAGGTTCATATTCGTCATCGGGACCTGATTAACATAATCCCCAGGGTACTGCGTAACGGGTAATCTCCCCGCGGGCGCTTTCTCTCCAGTTAAAATGCTAACCACTGCCTTACCACCATCCTGCCCCGGGTATCCAGCCCATAACAAAGAGCTAACGCCCTCCTCGGTTACTAGCTCCGAGCTGTCGAGCATGGTACCCATCTGAACCACAACGAACGGCTTATCACCTTTCGCCGCCGCCAGTTGCTTAATCAGGGGGATCTGCTGCCCCGGCCAGGTAATCTGCTCGCGGTCACGATCTTCCGCCTCGATGCTCGTATCGATGCCACCCACGAACACCACCGCATCCGCGGTCTTCGCCGCGTTCAGAGCCGCCGAGAACCCGTTCGTCGTCGACCCGGTGATAGCGCACCCCTGCGCGTTCGTGACGTCGTACCCCGCCTCCTTGAAAGCCGAGACCACCGTTGAGATGCTCCGCGCTATGCCGTAGTAATTCCCTTGCATCTGCGTCGTGGCGGTACCGAGAGGCCCGACAACGGCCACGCGTTTGACTGACTCGGCCAGGGGAAGTGCGCTGCCGCTGTTCTTGAGGAGCACGAGTCCCTCCTGCGCAGCGCGTAGCGCGAGCTCCTTCGCTTCGGGCTTCGCGACGGCGTCCCAGGCCAGTTGGCGGTAGGGCTGCTCGGCTGGCGGGTCGAACCATCCGAGACGTACCATGGATGCGTAGCGCCGGATCAGCGAGCGATCGAGTACGCTGTCGTTGAAAAGGCGTGAGTTATATGCCGATGGTAGGTTCTGTGGCCAAAATTGACCGCAATCCAGATCTAAACGAGTTGTAAGTTAATAATTTCGTTGCGTAGGTATCTCATGAGGCTGGTCTAGGAGAAAAAGGGGCTGGGCGCTCGCGAAGTACATACCTGTTCCGGCGTTAAGACTTGCAGCGGCAGCTCCCGCCGCAGAGCCCCCGTATCGGTGGTCCGTCCAGACATTGCCTAAGGCATCGCAGTCGGCCGTAACCCAACGGTCCTCACTGCTGAAGCCCCATAGATCACGCAGCACGTCTTGGAGCAGCCAGGGGTCGGCGCAGGTCGGCACGCCGTTGACCGCGTTATAGCTGCACATGGCGGACTGGGCGTTTGCATCCCGCACACAGGCACGGAACGGCTGCAGATAATAGTCCTGGAGATCTTGGCTGCTGATCTTCGCATCGAACGCGTACCTCCGGTTTCCCTTCCAATTCTCCATGTCGTAGCCCGCGTAGTGCTTGCACGTCGCCGCCAGCTTGTAGTACGGGTCGGCCTGCAGGCCTCCCTGCAGCCCGGGGATCAGCTGCATCACGTACTGGCTCATGTGGTAGGGGTCCTCGCTGGGCACCTCCTGGCCGCGGCCCCAGCGAGGATCGCGGAAGGGGTTGATGTTGGGCGTCCAGAAGTTGAGACCGCAACGCCCGGCGTTGGAGAAGGCGCGGGCTTCCGTGCTGGTGGTTTCCGCGACGGACCGGATCAGCGGCATGTCGAAGGCGGCGCCCATGGTGATGGGCTGTGGGAAAGACGTGGCGTAGCTGAAATTCCCCGAGTTTGCGAATTGAACACCCCGGGATCGGGCGACGCCGTGGAGGGCTTCGTTCCACCATTCATACTGAGGAACACCTAAACGCGATACACCAGGGGAGTTGTCCCAAGAGTTGGAGATCTTTTCGTTGTGGCTAAACTCGGCCACAAGCTGATCCGTGATGTGAGCTATGGTTATGGGGTTAATAGAGTGTTCATGCTCTTACTGCTGTTGCTCTAGACCATGGGTCAAGTGTTGTGTTGCACACTTGATTCGAAGCAAGCTATTGTGCTATAAGCTACTGGGTAAGTGTTACGGAACTTCACGATCTGCTTACGGGACCCGATTGGCAGTTAGGGAATTCCCTACCAAGAACCGTCTTCGCAGCGAGGAGCGCAATGACTATCAGGGCAGTCTTGGAAGCCATCTTGATTACTTGATTATCTTGTAGCAAGAAAGCATGCTAAATTTCACGAAGTATCCCCACGTGGTTTTATATACTCTCCCATCCATCCGGATGAGAGATCTAGATTTCCACGGTTAAGATGGGAAATGGCCGATACGACCCAACCATATAGACAATATGAATTTTGCGGGGAGTAGCTATTCTTGTCCCTGGGCATGTTGGGGTAAATCGAATTAGAATAAATGAAGACGTCGTATCTTTAGCCTGAAGAAGATTCGAGCTTAGTCTAAACATACCCATATGGTCCTCGACATCGCTACCGAGGGACCCAGGAGCGAGTTTCGTACGGCATAGACACCATCTTGAGCCAAGTACCTGACATCTGGGTAGAGACGTAAGTAAAGCCCAGCCATCTTATTAGATATTTGATTCCTTATTCGTGAGATAATTAGACTTCTTAAATAGAAACATAGCTTGACATGTTGTCTGAATATGAAGCCCCATCATAACGGGTCTACCCGTCGTGAGTGGAATGAGTACTAGGTACCTATTATTACTATATATTTCGCACTTCATAAAGGGCATAATACTCACGGAGCTCCATAGGAACATAGGATAATTTATTCTGATATGTTGATTATGCCATTCAAAGCAATCTACGTCAACAACCATGAACATCTGGAAAGGCGGATACATTTTCTCATAAATAGTTGTCCCCATCTTGTTCCCATCAAGCCCTCGGTGTTTCGTCCCACAAGAACCCCTGACGTCATCGATACAGATCGATCTCATATGGCAAAGGCAAATACCCTCGAAATACTCTTCCAATATTCTGAGACTATCTCGATTATAGGTAAAATATGAGGATTGTCGTTGTCGTTTCACGCACTACTGCATATACATACGTCAATCAGAAATATCCCAATTCATGAGGTCAGAGATGGAGCTCTTTCATCCTCATGACGTTCAAACCGTCATCGACGATAAAAATATTCTCTAGCTCGATTTCTAGGGGGCCAACCCGATCGGAGCTGATCAGTGGCTATTTCGTCTCCTAGATTAAAGCGACGACTCCCTTCTAGATCATTTCCATACCTCTCTGCTAGGTTACCTTACTATCACCACATACCAAACCAATCTTTTAGATACCATGTCGCGATCTGTTTTCACAAAGGCCTTCGGGCTATCCAGAGCCAACCACTACATACCAGCACACCGAGCAACACTTCTCGGAACGTCCCTTATGACCAACTTGAGAACAGTCAAATCGCAGACCATCTCCGAAGTCACAGCACGGGAGAAGGAGCTCACGGGCAGCGACGAGCCCGTGCCCGGCGGACCGACAGCCCAAGCCCAAAGACATGCCAACAAGCCCGTCAACTCCAAAGTCGTCTCCGACATCACCCAGGGCGAGAAGAACATAACCGGCATGGACGCGCCCATCCCAGGCGGTCCGGGGGCCTTTGCCCAAAGCGTTGCCTCTTCGGTAAGCCCCCTCTCACCCTACCTACCTACCTACCTACACACATACCTGCACGTGTAGCAACGCCACGCTAACGCGGCGCAGAACACCAACCTAGGCCCCGAGCACACGGGCCGTCTGGACTCGCAGACTATCTCGGCGATCACGGACGCGGAGAAGGACCTGACGGGCCAGGACCAACCTATCCGGGGCGGGCCCACGGCGCAGGCGCAGAGCCACGCCGGCGAGCCGATCAACAGCCAGAACTTGCACGACATCACTGAGGGCGAGAAGAAGGTGACGGGCGGCGCGCGTGTCAAGGGCGGTCCTACGGCGGCCGCGCAGAGTGAGCTGTCGAAAGCCCGGTCGTGAGCGTGAGAGTGAGGATCGGCTGAGATCGGGGACTCACTCGCCTGATGGGTTTTTAACCGAGGCAGGATGTACGATATTGCAACGACGGTGTACTATTAACGCGGTAGGGTGAGAGGGGGTGAGATGGTACCTACATGTACATTGGCTCATCGTAGCTGGGTATCAGCTTAACTCGGGGCTAACGTTTATACAACTCGGGTCAAGAGCTCTAAAGGCTCTACTAAAAGTTTCGTTATCAACGTCATTTACCATTAAATTAGACGTGTAATGCAATTGACATACTTTAGCCAATGTTTACATCCGTGGCGATTGTGATCGACTAACAATAGCCCGTAACTAGTCGGCTTGCTGAACGGGCCCAATGATCTTATCCCCTACCTTTTATCATAAGCACCCTCGTAGATAACGCCAACCCCGGATTTCCACAGACCCCAACATACAACAAAGCAACACCATCACCCAAACACCGCCCCGCCCCACACTACGACGAAACCGTCTGATTCAAGTCTGTCAGTATAACCGCACTCGAGTAGTCATCAGGGCGGCCCCGGGTATCATTAACAGCGGAGCCATTCTTGAGGTAGCAGAAGCCAGCATCGACCTTTTCGATAGTCACAGCGACGCAGTAGCCGCCGCCGACGCCGACGCCCGCGTCCAGGTTGGCGCGGTACGCGGCGTTGTACTCGGCGCACGCCATGATGCAGTTCTCGAGGGTGGGCATGAAGATGCGCAGGATGTTGTGTGTGCGCGCGGCCGCGGGCGCCGTCGCGTAGTTGGTGTAGCAGTGCTGCGTGAAGCGCTGGCCTTCCAGGCCCTGCTGCAGCGGGATCGCCTGCCCGTCCACCGCGTACGGCGTGTACGTCTGCCCTTCGATCTGTGGGCACCCGCCGTCCGAGGGCAGCGGCCCGTTAGCCGGGGAGGTAGTCGAGGTCGGTGGTGTGGTGGTTGTAGATGCCGAGGTTGGCGTGCTCGGTACGCCGTCGCTGTGGAAGGGTTGTTAGTACGGCTAATTCCAACTCCACTCACCTTTGTGAGCGTGAGCGCATTGCCACCAACCTTGTTGCCCGCTGTGCGGTAAGACCCCCGCCTATCCCTCCCCCGATAGCTCCCGCGAGGATAACGACTAGGATGACGATGAGCGCCCAAAAGTATGGAACGGTAAGCCCCAGAATCCGCCGCTTCGGACGGCCCTTGTTTTCTTCAGGCGTTATTACCACCGATGTCGGTGCACCATCCCATACTCCTGAAGTAGAGGGATCCTTCTCATCTCTCGCGACGTGGAGCGGAGCGTGCGTCGGTAGTGCGTATAGGGGCGAATCGTTGGGGACCACCTCGAGCCCGTGCTGCTCCTGCAGGGTTGGGTATTTTGGCGCTACATTCTCACTGTACTCAACGCGAGCATTGTAATTTCCCGCCATGGGGATGCGCTACTGGTCAAGTTCTAGGCCACTTCTTTCGCCCATAGCCCAAAGAACAAAATTCTAAATCAAACGAGCCATGGAAATTCCCTCGACATGGGGGGACACCTACCTATGTATTTGGTAAAATGGATTGCTACATGAGTCACGGACAACTACAGCCGATACGACTCTCTCTCGCGTATAGGCACTAGATACCTATGTTTCTTGTGGCGCTCGATTCCAGGGCGAGTCCGAGACAAGTATATGGTTCTTAGCTTGGGAAGGGCTGAGGATAGTACGATATTAGCTGTTTTAGGTCAAGCATGCAAGGAAAAGGGGGAAGAATCCGAAGCCACTCACGTCAGCAACGCTCGTATCGCCGTCCGAAGCTGCTCAGCTTTTCATAACAGAACCCTGCAGCAGCAGATAAGCAGCTGTTTCAGTCACTAGCGGGTAGACACAGCGAAACACGGCGGGAAATTGTTCATTAAATGGTCAGTTTTACGCCGTAGCATTCGATTGCATTGCATCAATGCCTCGAAGCTGAATCTTGAAGCGGTTGACTACACTTTTACCATACTAGTGGCGGCGGTGCGACAAACCGCCACGAAAGACCATCAAAAGCCTTGAGCTTGTCTCACCGATGGCTTTTTACATTACGGTTTGAGATTCCTCCCTCCTTACTGGAGTATCTTTTCCTTGCATTCGATGCTGCGCTATGTTAGTAAGTACGCTGAAGATGACAAGTAAGGATACTGACCCAAATTTCTCCTTGAGTTCCTTCATCAATGGCTTGTTAAGGCTTGGGTGCATTGGCGCGAGAATACCCTTATCGGAGATGATGCCATCAAGGACTTGTTTAACAGCTATGTGATGCCGTGGGTTAGTGCTGCTTACTACCATCCGAAGAGCTCTTTCAGCTTGTATTCATAATGAAGGAAAACTTACCAACTCCACAAGGTATGCCGACCAGTTTCGACATTGCACTGTAACCACCGGAACCGATAGGAGCGCCGTATTCGCAAAGAGTAGAAGTTATGACACTCTTGCTGCCGTCCTTGTTCTCGATCTCAAAACGGTGTTGGAGGAACTAAAAACAGACGTTAAACCCCAACCCCAATTCCAAAAGTTACAAAATCATAGTGTATAGGTACTTACCACCATATCACGCTCACCGTCTTCATAAGCCATCTTTTCTTCGAGGGTAGCACATAATGTGTCCAGTGGGTTTCCCTTAGGGGTAATCTTCGCGTCTGAGAAGATTCCGACTGCAAAGTAACGTCAGGGATCACCCAAGTACGACGGTCGAAAATTGATTACTTACGCCACTTGAGACCCGCTACCAATTGCTTCTTTTCATCCTCGTTTTTGAAGGCAGTCTTAGACGAAACTGCGGCCACCAGATCGTCCTCGCTTGAGGAGCTAGCGCCGATGATCTTCTTGGTGGCTTCTTTCCAGGCGATTGGCTCCTTCAAGAAGTCTTGCTCGTCGTCACGGAGGAAGCCGATGTTGACGAGGACCTTGACGAATTCAGGGAAGCCAGCATAACGGAGGGTACCTCGAACCACTGTCTGTGCCTCGGGGATGTTGTACCTGTAAAGTTTAGCCGTCACTGTTGGGCCTACAAAACCATAGACCCATAGATAAGCTTACTGTTCTAGGTAACTCGTGCTATCTCGGTTTGCATAGGCGACGAAGTTGAAGCCTAGGAAACCAGTGTGGTACGGTTTAGCAGTTCCCATAAGATCCTCGCCTTTCACATTTACCTCCTTGCCGTTCTCCAAGTACTTAGCATTGTTCTTCAACGCCAATAGAACTCCACGACTGCTCCAGCTGAACTTGTAACCTGATCATAATTAGTTGTCGTCAAAATATTATAACAATTGTCGTTTACCTAGGGGGTTATCCGAGCCTGGCGAGGCGGTTAGTCCTAATAATCTCAAATCATCGTTACCAGTGCCGTACGTACTCTCTGGTGCGGGCAAGCCACCGCAAAAGCTCCTGAAAGCACGGATGGATCCACCTTCCTTGTGAACCCGATCAATTACGTCGACAGCGTAAAGATGGTCGACGCTTCAACCCCGAGTAAGTAAATAAATAGAAGGATAACTTATGTAGCATAGAAAAGCATACCCAGGGTCAACCTGGTTATCGTTAGTCAGTAACGAAACTATAAAAAGTTGAATGATCAAAACCTACACCAATCTCATTCATGACAGTGATACCAGCCGCCTTGACTTCCGCATCCAGCTCCCGCATAGCGGGCGAGACGTAGGACGTAGTGACGACATGCTTCTTCGCCTTGATAGCGGCCTTTATGACGGCAACATGGAATGTGTAGGGAATCAACGAAATGGTGACATCGTGTTGAGCTACTGCACCTTCTAGAGCGGCGGAATCGTTGACATCGAGACTAATAGCCTTGGTGTTTGCGAAGTTACCAGCGAGCTTCTGAGCTGAGGCTAGGGTACGGCAAGCGACAGTAACATGGACACCGGCTTTAGAAAGGTATTCAACGGTAGGAGTGGCGACGAAGCCGGAGCCGAGGAGGAGGGCGGATTGCGGCATGGTTGTTGTGATTCTAATACTCAGAGGTTCCTAATAGCTTCTAGAGAATGAAAATTTCAGAAACCCAGGTTGAAGAAAAAAAGAGCTGAGGTTACAAATCACTGCGATTCTGGCTGCCAGGTACCGTAACTGTAACAAAAGCTGGAACCTGATAGGCTTGAGTTTCCAAGGCTAGTTGACATTAGTGACTCAACGAAAAAAATTCACCTTCAAGGTTGACGTCGTAACGCTGTGTGCCCCTCTGCCCCTCCACCCCTCTGCCCCTCCTACCTCTCCTCCGTGCCCCGCGATGTTAGGTGACACACGCTAAACTAGGGACCGTTTGTCCCGATCTCGGACCTGATGAAATCGATAATCGTAGCATAGCATTTCCGTCCATGAATTTCCAACTGAGGGTTTTCCTACGATCATATAGATGGATCCTGAAGTCTCAATGGGCTCGAGATCAATATCATCACATAGATCAGTGTTATGCTGCCTGATAACTGACAATATTTCTACTCCTTCATGAAACGTACGAGTCCAGCCGCAGTAGACAGCTAGACAGCTGCCAAGTAATGAGACATCTCAATTTTAAATAGCAAGCCACACGAATATCAAACGGCGCAATTGATAGACCTCCGTTTGAAGGCCAGACCTAATCGATCGAACGCAAGGCTTACTAAAGGGCGTACAAGAATTATAATGTAATCATATCTCTTCTAGGAAGTAATTCAAAAACAACTCCCTGGGCAGCTACGATATATCATCGACTCCCGGGGACACCAACCCCCGACGTTGTTGGAGACGAGCCTCGGACCACGCGAGTTGTCTACCGCCAGATCATCCGTTCGTTCACATCGTACAGAAGAAGCTCCATGCCAGGAACTCGGTATCCTATTGTCCAAATTATCCTGAAAGTTAGGTGCACAGGGCTACACATTACGGCGGCAATGCTCATTTGCCACACGTACCTAGTAATTTAGGAGCTATCTTACCGTACCCCCAACCCCTTTTCAAGATCCAGTATGTCTCCCTAGGTAGGTAGGTATTATTCTAGTCACCTCAGCCAGAGTTCTTGAAGAATCACTATCAAGAGGTGCTTTTTAACGCAGGTAATGCTCTCCACACACCACTCACACGAACCACGCCCAAAGCATCAATAACATCTATCTTCATTCATCGTCTATTACGATTACAAGCCCAACGCGTTCCAACTAAAAACATCCTTTCCAATTCGTGCTAAGCGATAGTCGTGTGATACACCCATACAACCTCTGCCTTTCTTCCCCTCGATACCTGTGAGCCGGCAGCAATGTCAAGCTACCTACCTATACACTAAGCCCCTACCAATAATATCATGATGCTTTTCCAAACCGACTTATCCTAGACCTGCATCCTAGACTACCTGCCTAGTACTTAGCCAAACTCCCAACCCCCTGTAGGTAATCATAATTTATCCAAACACACCCCCATCATCCCCACTCGCCATGCGCCTCCGTCTGCTGCTGAGGAAGAGATCCACCATCTTCTTGCTCCCGACAGACTGGCCGTTGGCATTCCCATCCGTCTCTGGGCCCAGGACGCCAGACCCCTGCGCGCCGTAGGGATCCGCGTCAGGATCCGCCAGCGCGTTCGGGCTGACGTTCTCCGCCTTGACCGGCGTCGCCATGCCAAGCCTGCTGCCGCGCTTCGACTCGGTCGGGCCGTTGATTTTCCTAAACTGCTTGTCCACCACCGCCGCCAGGAGGCCCGAGCCCGGCGTCGGCGTCGCTGTCGTCGTTGTCGTGGTGAGCTGTCGAAACCCCGACGACTTCTTGACGAGCTTCCGCGCCGCCGCCGCCGTCGGCGTGGAATTGCCCGCGAGCGTGGTGGCCGACGACTTGTGCGTGAGGGACCTGCGGCGGAGCGAGTCGAACGGGCCTTTGCCGCGGGGCTCCGTCGCCGCCCTGGCTTCTTGGGTGGAGCACAAGCTGGCCACGGAGGGCGTGGCGCGCAGCCGATCCCTGGGAGAGGCCTGGGGGAGCTCGGGGGCCTCGTTTTCTTTATCGCAGTGGGGGCTTGGGGATGCGCTCTTCAAGGTGGGCCGAGAGACTTGTGGGGAGGCTCGGCGGTTGTGCTCGATGGTCGCGAGCGCGCTGTCGGGCCGCGTGGGCTTGTACACTTCGAGGGCCGGCGGCTCGTCCTTATCGTGCATCTGGGCGTGCTCGCGCACGTGCCCCGTGCGGGTCGAGGGCACGGCGTACTCGATAACGCCTCTGTCTGTACCGCCGGTTGCGCCTTCGAGCTTTGAAACATTGGCGGACAGCCACGTTTTCCATTCCACGGAGCTTGCCGACGAAGTCACTCTGTGCTTGGGTGGGAGAGGTGGAGAAGGCCGGTAGACAGGAGGATCGACGAATATGGTGGCATCTCCGTAAGTATTGGGTGGTTTTGGAAAATTATCCACGACCGCCGTCGTGCTGTCCAAGGACCCGCTCATTGCGTCTTCTGTGGCTGTGGAGTAGACGCTCTCGGTGTAGTGCATCTTTTTGTCCATCTCCGACTCGCACGTACTTGGACGTCGAATAGGCAGGCTCGTCAATGATCGCATCCAAGGATTAAGTTCAGGAGATCTTAGTCCTGGTTGCTGCGACTCTGTCTTGATAGTGTCTTGGAGCGCACGTCTATACGGACTCCGCGTGCGAAACAGGTGACATGTAGGACTGGCGAAGAAAGCGGAGCTTCGAGTTGATAGCGTCCTCGCGGGAGGCGCGGAGCCCTCGACACATGGGACCGGATGTAGCGAGTTTCTCCCATCAACAGATTCAAAATCATCATTTGTCCGGGTCACGGATGCAGAAGACGGAGCTCCTCTATCTGAAGCTGGTTCGACATTGAACTGGAAAGCGATCTGATCCTGTCCCGCATTGGCTCTTCCGGTATTTGAAACAGGTTTCCTCTCTATCGTTCCCACGGAAGCCGAGTCTAAAGAATCATCAGATACAACGTGGCGAATGGTTGGTGCGTATCTGTGCCCCTGGTTTTCCGGGGCTCGAGAGCTCCCCCTTTCAGGTACGGCACCCGTGTTAACAAAGTCATCAATACTCCTTTGTCTATGTACCTCGTTCAGCTGGGATTGTTTTATCGAGGCATTTAGCCTTTTCATAAGTGCTGAGTAGATCCTTTGGCTATCGACCGTCGCTGGTCGTGGAGGAAGGGGAGGGGGCAGAGAGCGAATACTGGTGTTCGAATTTATAGTATGGACATCGGCGTTAGGTGGTCTCGCCGACGACGAAGAGACATGCATTCCGTTCTCTTTGATGACTGATAGCCGTTGTCGTTCCCATTCCCCCTTATAGCTGTTCAGTGTGTTGAGAGTATTAGTGTCCGAATTCGTCCAACTGGTTACTCGGGACCTTTCATCCGAGGCCCTCCTTTCGCTCCTTAGGCTTTCGACACTTCCCTTCCGCGAACGAAGTTGCTGGTGCGAAGGGACAGCATGCAGAGATGGGATCCCCGAAGTAACGCGGGATATAGCTCCCTCATCGATCGCGGGCCCCAGTTGAGACTCGCCGTCTCTCATATAATCTAGATTATCCAGGTCTGTGACGTGCGATCTGGAAGCTTCGATGTGTTGAGGAGGGAACATTGTGCCCTCGGACTCAGCTTTACCCAGGTTGAAAATGCTCTTCAGCTTATGCTTGAAATTATGTGAGACCTTCCGAGCGCGGTTTCTCAGGCTACCGTCCTTGGGTACCTTGCCTTCCGTTGGCAATGTATCGTTGCTTGTGTCTCTCATGCTCTTTCTGAAAAACCTATCAGAGTTGGTAGGCTTTGAGCGGAGGAAAACTGCTGGTTGCGAGTTTGCAACACCCTCTTTGCTATTTGGAACACCGACATTACTATCGTTAGATGACCCTAATAGAACACTACCACGGCGTCTAGAGAACAACGACGATTGATCTCGACGGCCCCTGAGAAATGACATGGATTTCGGTGCCTTGAGCCCTGTTGTCGACGCGTTCTCATCGGTAGTCTGGTTTAATGGCCCTGGATGCGACGGAGAGAGCCGATTTGGTGTCATTGTGGTTGGGGCTTGGTAGAAGTTTCCGGAAGACATGCTAGCTTCTGAGCTGGCAAACATCGATCTGGACTTCCGAATTCTCCTATACGATGACGGTGCTGACGCAATGTCGTCCTCGGGTGTGTAGTACTCCTCGTTGGTAAAGAGCGTGTTTATGTAATTCCCTGCGGTGCCTTTGGCGGCAGAAACCATCCCCGAGGCCGAGGCGCTGCTGACCGACCGAGGCTCGATCCCGTTCACGGAGACCCTAATCTTCATGGTGCCCGTGTTAGGAGCCGGGGCCATAGTTTCGATGGTTGTGTGGTTTTGGGGGCTCCTGGGGATTCTTTCCCGTACAAACCGAACACTCTGCTGCCGTCGAATCGCGGCGTCATTGCTACGCCGCTCAGGAGTTCCGTCATAATCGCTCTTTTGGCTTGAAGCATCATTTCGTCTCGGAGGCCACAACGTTGCGTCTGTAGCTGATCGTTCTCTAGCCCTGATAAAGGCATGCGTAGCTGCGGCCTGAGCATCTCGTTCGGCTGTCTCGGGGTGTATGTATTCCAAATGGACGCTTTGCGTCGAGGAGGTCGACTTGCGACGGTCAAGGCGATGAAATGTGGTGCTGTTTCGACGCTTCATGATAGTCGAGGACATGATAATCGAACTGGATACGACGGGATAAGCAAAGATAGGACTAAGGTACAGCTAATGGCTTTTAGAGTAGAAACCAAAACTCAAGGTGGTCCAATGCTGAAAGATGGATCACAGAAATTCTTGTCAAATACAAGCTAACCAAAAGTTGCCCCTTTTGACATTGATCAACTCGACGGGCAAGGATAGAGCTGAATCTTGATGAATGTATGTGCTAAGATGAGAATATACGAAGATGGGATTCCTTATTTAGGAGTCTGTGAAAAGGAGACCACAGTTGGGCTGCTGGGTCTCAAGAGAACCTACTTTTACGTTAGCGATGAAGCTTGAGCAGGAGCAGCGCCCTTACACGATGTGTAGTTGTAGGGTAATTACATCTTGTACTAGAAGGTAAGTATAACTAGTACATACAATCATTAGAAAGGCAGGAAGGACATGATATCCCATACCAATTGTTCGTCTAGGGTAGACATTCTATAATGCGTTGGTAGTTTGAAAGAGCATACTAGGTAGGGCTGCTTTGAAGTTTGCACAAGCGACGGGTCAATTTGTAATAAACTTCTAGTTGTCTGCGATGAGCACCAACGGTATAGTTACGATGTTTGAAATGCGGACTAATAACCCAGATCTTAATGGCCAGGCATGGTCACGTTGATAAGACAAGTCGTTACGGCAATGAAAGAACTGCAATTTGGGTCGTGACTACACTGACCGGATAAGACGTTACAATGCTAACAGAAAATGACCATCCCATCGTGTACAGTATAGATAGGCCGTGCGGCCGAATGCCCAAGAAACACCGCTCCCGAATGATCTATGCTTGGAGGGAAAACTTCTCAATCGTTTAGTATCCCAGCATCGAGAAATCCTACTAGCCTTAAGAGGTTTTACATTTCTACATTGCCTTACGCGCGCAACTCCTGGAAGAACTCCTTAAGCTCCTCCTCAACGACCTCGTGGATCTTGTGGGAGAGCTCTTCGGCCTTGCCGGAAAGTGAAGAGACGCCCTTGACAACGGTACCAGAGACGACATTAAAGTCGTGCTCAATGGCCTTCTCGAGCTCCTCGATGCTGATGGAGTTCTCGGTCTTGGCGGGCTTCTCAGCCACGTAGCCACCCTGCTCGACGATCTGGCTGTAGTTGGAGTAACCACCACCGTTCCAGGCGAGCAAGTTAGGGGTGTCAGCGGGGATGTCGGATAGAGCACCCTTGGTGGCAATGGTGATCATGTTGGACTTGAGTTTCTCAGGGGTGATCTCAGCCATGCCGTACTCGGACTCCTTGCTGGGTTGAAGAGACAAGAAGTAGGCAGTCAAACCGCAAATGTGAGGCGAGGCCATGGAGGTGCCAGAAATGGTGTTGATAGCAGTCTTGCTGCCAATCCAGGTCGACTGAATGGAGAGACCAGGTCCGAAGATGTCGACACACTTGCCCCAGTTGGAGAAGTAGGCACGGCTGTCATCTAGAGCGCTGGCGCCAACGGTGATGGCCTTGTCAGCGGCGGCAGGGGAGTATTTGCAAGCATCGGCATTGTCGTTGCCTGCAGCGACGGCAAAGTGGAGACCGGCGGAAACGGCAGCGTTCACAGCCTGATCCAAGGAAGGAGACTTGCCTCCACCCAAAGACATGTTGGCGGTGGAACCCTTGAAGCCCTTGCGCGAGCCCTTCTTAGCCTTGGCAACCTGTTCCAAGTGTTGCTCAGCCGCCCACTCGACGCCCTTCATGACGTCGGACATCGAACCGGATCCGTTAGATCGAAGGACTTTGACGGCATAAACGTTGGCCTTCTTGGCAACACCATACTTCTTGCCAGCAATAGTGCCAGAGCAGTGGGTACCGTGGCCGTTACCGTCAACGTCCTCATCACCAGTAGGAATGGTCTTGCCCCAAGAAGCACGTCCCTCGAAGTCGACGTGCTCGGTGTTGCAACCAGTGTCAATAACATACACGTCAACACCCTCACCACCCTCGGCGGCATAGAGGTACTTGTTGTATGTGCCAAATGAGAGTTGCTTGCGGTGAGAGATTCGGGCCAAACCCCAAGGGGCGTTCTTCTCTAGATCAGGCTCGTCTTCCTCAAGGGCGTGAACGATGGAGTCCTTCTCGATGAACTCAACCTATAGTCGTTTTGTGAGCGATATGCGATTTTTACACGTGATGGGTGAAGATGGGTCGTTGCCTCTGCAACAAGAGCGCACGAGGGTAGGGCACGGCAAAGATGAAACTTACATCAGGGTGTTTTCGGACCTCCTCAATGACGGAGTCATCGAAGTGACCAGCGTAGCCGAGAAACTCGCTACCGATCCGGAGGGTGTGCTTGAGACCCTTGTAGGAGTCGACGAAATCGCCAACGAGGGGAAGCTGACTACGCTTCCGGAGTTCTAATCGCTCATCCTCACGGTTACCGTGAATCTTTTGGACCCACGACTGGTGGTCGGATGCCGAAGACTCAGATACGTGGCTCTTGAACTTGACGATGTAGGAGTTGGGAACCTCCTCCGCAGTAGAGGAGGAAATGATGGGAGCGGCTCCATCGTGAATGGTCTCGTAGCTAAACGAGGGTGCTGCGGCGGCAGCGTAGGCAAGCGAGAGAGCGACGAGGCCCCTCATGTTGATGATTATTGATGGATAGGATTGATACCAAATAAACAGGATTGAGGGCTTCACCAGACCAGGGAACGATAAGTCTACCTGCGACTCAAAGGAAAGAGGGAGAAAACAGAAAGGAAGGAATCCCAGAGACCTAAAACAAGATGCCCCCAGGGAATATTATGCCACAACGATGAGGTTTGGATGGTGATTGATGATGAGGGAGATGGGATGATCAGGAGATGGAGGAATAAGAAGAAGAGAAGAGGAAGTTCGTCGAGCGAAAGCGGGCGTAAGATAAAGAGCGAGCCGCTGCTACTGAGCAACGCACGTACCGAGCTCACTAATCGAGCTAATTGGACTACCTATAATGTATCTTGGTACCTTTTACCTATAGCATGTACCTATAGCAGGTAAGTACTAGGTACCTATCGCCCAGTGACCGTAGGTACCTGTGCGAGATGTACTCCCTGCCCATCCATGGATGTAACTCCCATGTATTTCAAGTTGCTACTAATAATGGGATGGCTGCCTTCCCCAGCCTGGAGTGGGTGCAGGTGACGCACACAGCCGCTGGGCCAACCAGATAAGAGCGGGACTGCTAACTTGTACCGGGGTTAGCGTGGCAAGCTGACCACTTTTTCAAGCTCAAAGGGGGCTAGATTAGCCTTTGCTAGTGAAAGCCCCCCGAGCTTTAATGCTGGTAGGTACCTTCATTGTACCTGGTATAGAAGCAAACGCCGATTAATCCTTTTGATTGAATCATCGATGTTTCACTGTCTAGGTATGCTGTACTATGCACTGCTTGGAGGCTACATACTCTGGCTGGTTTAGATTTGACTATTTTCACAATAAAAGATTCTATCGATTTCATTGATGGATGTCTCCGTGTTCTGTGCATGGAATAGGAGACAGCAAGACGAGGCTGGTCACAGGCTCGGAGCCACAGTGTAGGTAAATTAACGACCGGAATCGGGGTAATGCACTACGTATGTAAAGATACGGTCGACAGTCGAGTAATGGAGGCCATCCTGATCGGTTCCGGTTCACGCGGTTGCTGATGATGACCTAAACAGGATTAGACTAAATTGTAATCTGTTGGGTTCCGAGACAATTGGCCGTTGATAAGAACGCGCCACCACCACCTCGGTCCCTATCAGCCTATCAGCCTACCTACCTCTAAGGCTCCTAGCAGATACGTAGGTAGGTAGGTATTGATACAAGCACCGGAGACATTAGGTCCACTGTACTACGTACTGTAGAATGACCTACGCATGCAAGCTTTGGACCCTGAAAGTCGAAAGAGCTTGCCACCTGTGAGAAGAGACCAACAACCTGGGAGTCAATTCGTCAATGAGCAAGGCTCGCGAAAGGCGGTCAATTCACCTTCTTTTTATCATCTATGATGTCTCCAGATACTTATCAAATTACGTACCTAGTTGAAACGAATTTCTGAGGCTTCTGCTGTTGCACATTTCATGCTTTTCGCTTGCGGCACTTTGCTCAGATAAGGATGGAATGACACAATTCAAGCTAGGGTTCAGATAGGAGCTTTGGTTGGTGTGGATCTTGTTTACAACTTTGGGAACTTGGGAACTCCGTTAGCCATTCAACCCGCAGCCCTGCAGACTAATGTACTCCGTACCTACGGTAACAGCTACTCTAGTAGGTACGAGTGCACTATTCCAGGGCAGTCTGGGCAGTCAGACCCTCAGAGTACGACTCTACATCAGCTGCAAGTACCTTAACCTTCTTGACTCACTTATCTTGGCGTGTTGACACGTGCTCACTTGCTTTCCTCAACAACATTTCCCCCTTTTAAACATACTGTACATGGTTACATAATAACGTCAAAGAAACATCAATAGACTGACCATGGTGAATTGGTGAATTGGTGTACTAGGTAGATCACTACTAGGTACACAGGGAGTGGCAGAGTGGACACCAAGGATAGGCCACTCGGGTCCTCAGAGCTATTTTAACACGTGAAACCGTATATAAATTACTGTCTATTTGCACCTGCATAAAGCATCACAAAGCACAACACCCACTCGTCTTCTGGCCCTCCAAGATCTATGCTCACTTGACTTGAGACTGTTCATTGATAGGTCCGTCATGTTCTTTCTGGTATCACCGCAGGTAGTTGTTATCAGTTGGTTTCCCCCAATGTCCTATCATAGATGGAGGTAACCTTGAAACCCGCTGAGCATATTCGTAGACTGAATGGGTACCTAGGTACCTAGACAACTTGAGCTCCATATCAAGGGACATCCAGGATAGAATTAGCACTGGTTGGTAAGAGAAACCAATGTTCGCACCTTGCCAACAAATTAGCATGCTATCTATTTAAGTAAACATGTTACAACCTCATTGAAAACCAACATCGACGGCATGTAAATGCTCCCATTCTTATTGATCGAATCAATTCACGGAATTGCCAGCAGAGATTGCGAAAGCTGCCCATGGCCCACGACCCCGGGAAAGATCCATAGATCGTCAGGGCACAAGGTCGTCTACGTGGCCATGTGGCG
The DNA here is from genome assembly GCA_902806535.1 of Hypoxylon rickii. NCBI lineage: Eukaryota > Fungi > Ascomycota > Sordariomycetes > Xylariales > Hypoxylaceae > Hypoxylon > Hypoxylon rickii. The sequence goes on from CADCWY010000003.1 coordinate 416,746, forward strand.
TTTTTGTTCGTAACTGTTACTATCTCGCCTGGTCCTTGGCTTGCCGCCACCTACATAGTGCTCTTGACGGCAGATTCGCCTAGAGATACACGTGACAGCTTGCATCGGAGGAAATCAATGGAGATGAGCGTAAATGGCCATTGCAACAAAACACTTTTCGCCATCTTGGATTTGGAAAACGTCTGATATTAGGTAACCAGTAGAAGTATTGTATGGAATAACATAGGACAATGCCGGCAATATCGGGGGGATCCAACCTTGGTTAAGACTTTCAGCTCTAGTCCTCCTGTTTTAGTCGCTGATACGACTTAATAGACCAAGCTTGGTTTCAGGCAGCGTAGGTTGAGCCACGGATATCGATCTGGCCGCATCGGAAGTGGCTAGAATGCGGCCAAGAACGGCATCGGATCCGGCCCGGTCAGTTGCTGGATCTCCACGTCGAGGCTCGGAGAAGGTTACCTAGTAGTATCAAATGCCTTATAATTGTACGGGCCTGATTTAGTGTTTAGTAGGGGGTATATTTTAACCCTTTGAGAGGATATAAGCATTCTAGTCTCCGTGGATACTTGGTGAAATCATCTACTGCTCCATTTCGCTTTTCAATAAGGTCATTTCTCTGAGTATGTATGGCTATAATAGCTTGATCAAGTTATCGCCTTGAAGTTATAATAGGTATAGGTACCTATAGTGATTGATTGATAACCAGGCGTGTTGGTACCGATTGATGGATGTTTCAATTTTATGAACAGGCGAGTTTGTAGGCTCCCAAGTCTATTGGCCTATCGGCTAGCTTATGCAATATTAGGACTTAAGAAATGGGTCGAACCACATAAGCCACTTGCACAGGCAGAAGGCACAGCTTCCCAAGGCTGACAAGCTCGACTCAGGCTGCCCGCAATTGACGTCGGCTTAGCTCCGTGTTCAGTGTTCAGTGTTCAGTGCTCAGCGCTCAGCGCTGTAAGAAACTTGGGATTGATACAACACCTGGGCCAAAATATAACTCGTTTTACATTGATAGTTTTGAGGTTCAACAAAGTAAGACGACAATACAGTTATTGTTGCCTGTAACCAGTCGCCTTCAATTAGAGAGAAATCAATTGATTAATTCTTCTTTTTTTTCTTTTCCTTACTGAAAAAGTCCTTGTGCTAGGCCAGCCAACAACAATCCGTACAACACCGTGGATCGTACCCTAAGACCCCATCATTAAAGCTGATCCTCCACCTCCTTCGATGCTTTTCAGTGTAAACTGCAACCTAGACCCCAGTAGGGTGCTGGTACGTTCGGTCTGTTTAATATGAAGAAAGCACGACTTTCTTTCTATTCGCAGCCTTAAGATTTTTCTTCTCTCGCCGTCGCCTTCACCATGTCCTTGCGGGTTGGTCGGTACCGATCGTCCACCTCCACGTCGACGCCGCTAGCGACGTCAAAAGCCACCGAAGTCCTCCAGACCCTCCTCGACTCCGTATCCTCCACCCTCTCCACCTCCTCGGACAACGGATACCCAGCGTTCGAGCCCTTACTCGACCAGCTCCGCCGTATCCAACAGCATCTGTCTGCTACTGCCCCTCCGAGTGCCGTTCAAGACGACTTCAGGTATCTTCGCGGGTTCCATCGGGTATTCGACGTGCTGCGGTGCTTCTCTGGGTTTTATAATCTTCAGAAGCGTGACGAGGACGAAAAGAAAGGCTTCTTCGATCTCCTGAATGCTGTGTTCTGTGTCCTAGCAGCGGCTTTCCGTGCCCATCCCGGGAACCGACGGTATTTTCGTACGAGAGTCGAAGGTGGGGGTTGGGACGCTTTGGAGCAAATTATAGCAAGCATCGGTCTTGGAGGGAGTGACTCAGATTTATGGTCAAGCTGCCAGCTTTTTGGGAAGCTCTTTGCCTTATCCTTGAACGACGCAGCAATTGATCAGCTATGCTGTTCTGCTGTGTTAGAGGATACGACGCCCTGGGTCCTAATAGAACCAACGGAATCAGGGGTGGGGGAAGATGGCACAAGAAGTGAAGACCAGGAGATTTCTCGGCTGGGTGTCCAGGCCGCAGCGATCGAGGCTGCGCTGAAGAAGACCATCAGCGTCAAGTCTACTTTACAAAATCCCGAGGTTGTTCGTACGATTGCGGATTTCTGGGAATCGCTGCCGCGCGACAAGAAAACACCAGAGAACACAGCATCGTTACTGGTTCTCAAAGTCTTATCATCTATCATCCAGGCATCAAACTTTAACCTGTGTCTAGTTCACGAGACTGGTGTTCTGTCTCGCTTCTTAAGGTTCGCCTTCGAAGAGGATTCGTCCCTCAACGATGCGGAGCGAGAGACAATTTTAAGCCTTTGCCGGTCTCTGATACCTTTTGGCGTGAATCGGCTCGTGGATGCGCAGCAACTTCTACTCAACCCCTCCTTGAGTTCTTCAGATTTCTGCTTGGAAGTAATGCAAAAGTATAGCGGTCCTCCATTTATACAATTCGACTTATCCCAACATGGACATTCTTCTATTGAACTACCTAGCTTGGGTCGTCCGTTCCCTCCGCAGTCATCTGCTGGTTATACATTTGCTGCGTGGGTACGAATTGACCAATTCGACCTAAGGTCACATACCACCATCTTTGGGGCCTTCGACTCGACCCAAACCTGTTTTCTCCTCGCTTACCTTGAAAAAGATACCCGCAATTTCATTTTGCAAACTTCAGTTACCTCACATCGACCGAGTGTTAGGTTTAGAACCCTCACCTTTAAAGAAGGCAGATGGTACCACATCGCAATCGTTCATCGACGACCCAAGACGATGACACCTAGCAAAGCCTCCTTATATGTAAATGGTGAATTTGTCGAGCAAATAAAGGCCACTTATCCTTCTTCGCCGCCACTGTCGAACGGCAGTACGGAAAGCTTCGCATCTTTCACTTCCTCAAGTGCTAAAAGCCTACCGGTTCAGGCATTCATAGGGACACCACGAGAACTGTCTTCTCACTTGGGTGCTGGACTAATAAACTCCAAATGGTCTCTCGGCACAGCTCATCTTTTCGATGATGTGTTAAGCGAGGACTTCCTTTCAGTGCCCAGTCGGCTTGGAATCCATTACCAAGGAAATTTCCAGGACTGTCTCGGCGGATTTCAGACGTACGCAGCGTCTGCCGCTCTCGGGCTCCGCAATGATCTTGTCAGTACTGGGAAAGAGGACTCTGATATTATGAAAGTTATTAGGGATAAGGCAAGTCATGTCGTTCCGGAGCAAAAGATATTGCTTAGCGTGATGCCATCATCAATATTTCGTGAAAAGGAGCGTTTCGGAGAGTCGCAACTGTTTCGTGCCCTATCGCGCGGGCCAGCTAATACCCTCGTGCAAATGGTTCTCAAAAATGGTACCGGCATAGCGATCAACACAGCGTTGCCTTCAATTAATGACGCACTGGTGCGTTCAAATGGTGTGGCGGTACTAACTGGTAACCCGATTGTTGCGATCCCCCAATTTTTCGACGATGCCCTTTGGCAGTTAGCGGGCTTCACACCGCTTGCGTTGAAGCTCGTAGAACGAGCCTCTACTTCCGAGACGCTAGTCCAGGCTGTCGATATGGTGTTTCAATGTATCAATTCTAGTTGGCGAAACAGCGAGGCCATGGAAAAGGATGGGGGTTACGCTATCCTAGGAATTTTACTTAAGGCTAAACTCGGTTTTGGCGGGGCGGCGACTGAGGGCGTAACTGAGAAGTTGGCATTTCAGAATACCGAAAAGGACAAGCTATGCCTCCAGTTGCTAAGCCTCGTACTGGGCTTTGTCGGATACAAGCATCTGGACCCTCTTGATTCGGTCATCATAAATCCGTTAGCATATCGCATACTTCTTGTCGACTTTGATGGTTGGAGGAAATGCGGAGCTCTTGTTCAGGAGCTGTATTACAAGCAGTACGTGAGCTTCGCCGTGATGAGCAAGCATCACCAATACAATAACCGCAGGCTGCTTCGTATGCGTGAGTGCTTCAGGACTTGGGTAAGTATCTCGATCTGTACTAATGACCCTCATCTAGGAATTGTGAAGAGGCTTCTTGACGCTGTGAAGTCCGAACCCGTGCCAGAGAATGTCCTTCCCTTCTTCATGAGTGCTATCAAGAGTCTCGTCAAGTGCAACTATAATACGGAAGTCCATCAGTCATTGGCTCTATTTATCACATATGCGTTTCACCCCACGTCGAGGTCTCTTCCACGCACTCCAAGGCCAGCCAGCCGCCGGGCTTCGAATAACGCTCCAGCGCGACCGTTGGTACAAGGAAATGGGGCGGGCGGAAATGACGTACGGCTACTTTCAAAGAAAGAAGTCGGTATACGACTCTTGGATATGTATAGCCAACTGCTATGCGAGAAGGGGAATCTGGCAATTATCCGCAAATTTGCGAAAACTGTGACAAATAAGGTACTTGATGCACGGCCATCGCGCAAGGACTCTAAGCTGACGATGGCCCAGTGGCTTTTGTATCTCCTCACAGAAAACGACCCGGAAATTGTGGTGTACGGCTGCAAAATACTCGCCAGACTGCTAGTTACCCACGGCACGGCCTACGTCAACAAATTCTCGGGGAAGACTGGGGGCTTCTGTATCATGGCGCACCGTCTGAAGCGATGGTGGGACATACCGACACTCTGGCCTATCTGCTTCAGCATCTTATTCGGTTATGATGTCGCAGAAATAGACTTCGAGAAGAATTTCGACTTTTTCAGCTTACTCGAAACGTTTGGCAAGTGCAAGATCGCAAACCCGGATGCGCTTCCAATTATCATAGCCATGATTCAACATGCCTTAAAAGATATCGTCAAGGCACAGGAAGATCCGACTTCTCCCCTGGGCGACCTAAGCTCAGTAGAGGCTGCGATAGCAAGTCACGAGTCCCCAGGGGCAAGGCCACGAGCACGATCTATGTCTCTTCGAAAAGAAATGGAGTCGCGGCGTAAGTTTAACCCCAATAATGCTATGGAGCTAGACTAAATATTATCCAAGAGGCGAACGAACCGCCAGTTGAGCGTAATGCGGGCAACGCTTCTGTGCTTCAGGCAGTGATTCGTTTTATGGCGGACCTTCATGCTCGATCGTCGGATTTCCGGGACTTTGCATTGTCCTCGGACTATGTAAGGCTGCTGCTGTCTGCACTATATCCCGCTATCGTGAGCGCGGATCCGGTTGGCCCGGAGACCGAACTTAACTCTAGGGATTCAGTTCTCACTTTCGAGGGTGGCGATGTAATCATTCGGCCAGTTGGTGGGACTTCGAGCAATGCGCCGGTTGTCAGAACTTCCAGCGCAACTGACACAACACTACCAGCTCACGATATCCCCCACCGAGGGACTCAATTACGGAAAGCCTCATCATTCATACTTCTCACATCTCAGAGATCCAGTCACCTCAGCCCAATACGCCTTGTCCATGCGGTTTCACCAAAGAAAAAGGTTGACGACCAGAATATCGGTCACGGACTAGTGGAAGGTATCCTTGAACTCATTATCAATGTTTTCGTAGACCAGCTATTAGTACGGAAGGAGTTTCCTGGCTTTGGCTTGTTTCTTAAGGTGCCGCCTGGATTCCAAGAACACCAAGCGTACTTCGAGTCGTATGTGCTCAAGAGTACGATTGTTCACGTATCTACTGCGGTCAAACTCAACTGGAAGTCTCTTAACGAGCCGAAGGTACTTACTAACATGGCAAGATTTAGTCTTCACATGGTTGAAGCAATCTTCGAAGGGTGGTTTATGAACGGCACCGAATCAATGTTGGACTTCGCTGGTCTTCTACTTGAATATCTCCAGAAGCCGGAGGTGGCAAAAATAAAGACCGTAAGGCTCTGTAGCCAAGCGGTCTCAACTATTCGAGGCTCTTTTCTTAAACTGGTTCTCTTGCGACTCTCGGAGATGGATGACCCGCAGACCACCGAGATGGAAGCAAATTTCTCTATGGAGAAGATCCTCTATTGGCAAATGGTAGTATTGCAGTCTCTGTCCACCGACGATGAGTACATGAAACTCTTTTGGTATCAGCTATATACCAAGTTAGTGGACCCACGGCAGGCCGTGAGACTTGCTGCCGTCAATATTTGGCGTATCATGCTTGTCCAAAAGCCTGACGAATGCACGTCAATGTTTAGGCTATTTATGACTTCAGACCAGACGCAACTTGCCACGGACTTCCAAAAATTAACTGAGCTTGATAACGACACCTTTATCGAATGGGTTGACCAACGTCGGCCTTCACTAGACGTGTTGTTCTTCGGTGGGATCTCTCGGGCTTGGGAGGAATTTGCGAATGCGGAAAACCAGCGCACAACGGAGACAGCTAGGTCACGATTAACGAAGCGGAGAGAGATTTTGAGGAGATGGCACATGGAGGCGGCCGAGCGAGACAACATCCTCCTGCGCCATGACATGGCCAATTCTGCTTGGATGAAATCCATATATGCTTCCGAACATTTCAAGCACCAGCGCCTCATGCAAGATCAACAGGATGATGTTACCTATTTTTCATACACGTTTTCCAAAATGCAAAAAGACCTCGACCGCCCTGGGGCGGTATTATACGAACCTAGGCCGATCAAATGGAAACTCGATAGGACTGAGGGCCGGAACCGTATGCGTCTTCGACTTCTACCCGATTTCTCTACCGACCACGATCAGTACCAACCGAAACGCCGAACGGCAGAGCAGCTCCCTGCCCCCGTCCCGAAGGCAGAAATGCTAGTTGCACCCGCTGCGGCTGCTGCGTCAATAAGACCTACGTCGTCCTCCATGCCGCATGGTAAGATGAGCGGTAGCGATGAAACCGCCGAAAATGATCCCAACGGAACTGATACACAGACGGAGCCTAAGCCGCAGTCTGTTGTTCCCGAGGATGATTTCGAACTCATTGACGATCCAAATGACCCTAACGAGGCTGAAGATGGGTTCGAAGACAAAAATCGGAGAGTTATGAGGCGTCTGCAGCAGGGCGACACGGTCCAACAAGTTTATAACGTCTCCCGTGTCATTGGTCTCGAGGCATTTGAGGGCATTCTCCTCGTTGGGAAGAATGCCCTCTATATCATGGACAGTTTCTTCCAATGCGCGGATGGAGAAATCGTAAACGTCTGGGAAGCACCAGCCGAAGAACGTGACCCATTCTCTCAAATTATTACCGGAGCAAAGTCCAACGAAAGCCGCCAGAACACAAGCCGTGGTGCCCAAGATTCCCGTAGCTGGAAGTGGCAAGACGTTATCAGTATTTCGAAACGTCGATTCTTATTCCGTGATGTGGCCATTGAAATTTTCTTTACGGACGGCCGTAGTTATCTCTTAACTGCTAGGAATCCCGCGATGAGAGATGAAGTATTTGCGAAGCTTGCAAACAAAACTCCGCATACTGCAGGTGCTAACTCTCTACCCAACCCCGAAGACGCGTGGCGACTAGAATCCCTCAAAGTCTTCGAGGAATCTCCTCAAAGTTTTGGATCCAAATTTGGCAGCATCTTTAACTCCTCGCCCTGGAACCCTCTTATGCGCCGATGGCAGCGAGGCGAAATCTCCAATTTCCACTACTTGATGCTGATCAACACAATGGCGGGCCGAACGTTCAACGACTTAACGCAATATCCGGTTTTCCCATGGGTTCTGGCAGATTACACAAGCGAAGAGTTGGATCTAGACAACCCAGCAACTTTCCGGGATCTGTCCAAGCCTATGGGCGCACAAACTGCCAGACGCCAGTATGACTATCAATCTCGGTACACCAGTTTAGCGGAGATAGGAGAGACACCATTCCACTACGGCACACACTACTCTTCTGCCATGATCGTTGCGTCGTACCTAATCCGACTGCCCCCTTTCGTACAATCTTTCATCCTTTTGCAAGGTGGCTCCTTTGACCATGCGGATCGGCTTTTCTTCTCGGTCGAAGGGTCCTGGAAATCTGCTTCCCAGGATAACGGATCTGATGTGCGAGAGCTGATCCCCGAATTTTTCTACCTTCCTGACTTCTTGACGAATGTCAACGGTTACAACTTTGGCGACCGCCAGGGCTCTGGGGGAAGGGTGAATAATGTCGAACTGCCTCCTTGGGCGAAAGGCGACCCTAGAATATTCGTTGCAAAACATCGCGAGGCTTTAGAGAGTCCCTACGTCAGTCAACATCTTCATCTTTGGATCGACCTAATATTTGGTCATAAGCAACGTGGTGAAGCAGCCGTAGAAAACTTGAACGTTTTCCATTATCTTTCGTACTATGGCGCCAAAGATCTTGACAACATCACAGACTCAAACGAGCGACACGCGACCACCAGCATTATTCACAACTTCGGGCAAACGCCACATCAGGTTTTCACCAAACCGCATCCACCTCGTGAGAACTTTACATTTCCGGTTAAGCGACTGGATACTGCCAGTCACGCTCTCGCAAGGATCCCTCACCCGCTTCTTGAAAGTCGCGAACGAGTTGCGTCATTGACATATTCGCCTAAACTGGATCGTCTCCTATGCTCATCCCCATTCCGCCTCGACCTCCCCCCTTTCTTTGACAAGTATCTTGAGTGGGGGTATGCAGACAACAGCGTGCGCTTCTACCATACGGAAAATCGAAAGAGCGCTGGCATAAGCGAGAACCTGCATATTGGCCAAATATCCTGCATCGTCGTCGCGGATTCCAGGACGCTTATCACTGCCGGCGAAGACTGCGTGGTGTCTGTATACACGATACAAACTGCTTCGGGTAAGCCCGTGGAGCTGTTGCACCGGTCCTCGCTTTTCGGACATAAGACGCCGGTCACGACGATATCTGTATCCAAGGCCTTCAGCACACTAGTCACCGTTTCCGGTGATGGGCACGCGTTCCTCTGGGACCTCAACCGGCTCGAGTTCGTGCGGAAGCTGCCAAACAGCCGAGCCGTTGAGTGCGCCCGTATCAACGATGTATCAGGGGAGATCATGTTATGCTCGGGGCCGAACGTGGCGTTGTACACGATCAACGGCGACCTAATGCTAGACCAGAACGTGTGCTCCGAGCACGACGACTATATACACTCATGCTCCTTCTACGAGGGCTCCGGTAATGAGTGGTTGGAGAACTTCCTCGTCTTCACAGGCCACAGGAGAGGTAGGGTCAATATCTGGAAACGCGTCGTGAACAAGGATGGCAAGTGGGCGCTGGAGCTCGAACGGAGACTGGATCACATCGACACGCGCAGCGAGACGGGTACGAACACAGAAGCTGCTATCACTTGCATCACGCCGATGCCGCAGCTGGTGTACACCGGAGATGATGACGGGCGGGTTGTAAGTTCTTTCCGCTTTCCCCTATCCCTCGCTTATCCCTGGGTACGGAGACTATGAGAGAAGCTAACGCAAGTCTGCCTTAGTACGAATGGACCCTGATTCAACGGGAGAGATAGAGTCTGCCCCAACGAAGACCGTCATCGGCAACGTTCTGGAAGACGCGGTCGGACAGCATGATCGTATAACGATGTTTACGTGCGACTTCTGGGGTTCGCTTTGCTTATTTTATTACGAAAATGCCCGACCCACTACCGCGATTTGACCGTCCGGGACGGACGGCTTACGCAGATTGGGGCCTTAAACGGAAGGAGTACGAACACTAACTGTGGATATTAAAGGGGGAGAGGCGTGGAAATGACTTGGATGAATTAAATTAAGCCTACTGAATGATGACCGATGAAACTTCCAGTGTGATGTTTGACGTGCTTGCTATTTTTGTTGATTCTCTTGCGAGATATATACCTATGCTATACATCCCTCATGGCCCTCGCCATCGGCAACCCGAGCTTTGTCGCTGTAGACCATGGTTCTCGATGGCTCCGAGTGCCCCGCTTCCTATGTACAAGTCGGATATTTCTACTTTCGTTCCTTGCTCGATCCATCGGCGTATCTGTGGTTTCCTGCCCTGGTGGCTTCGGCGGTCTAGTCGTCGTATCCGGTTAACGTCTTTCTCGGGCCGGTGGGAACTGCACGGTGCTGTTAGTGGTGGGTGCTCCTGATGTGTGTCGCAATACTGCCATATCCCCCCCCTTCCCCCCCTTTCTCTCTCCCTTTCTCTCTGTCTCTCTCTCTGTGTGTGTTTCTTTTCTTCTCTTTGTTTCTCCTTTATCCGCCACTATACAAGAGAACGCCACCATCAGGCAGGCGCGGGACCAGCAACGTACCGGGATAGGTCTGAGGGATGGGCGGGGCGCGCTCGTAGCCCAGCTTCTTGAGGGCGGGGGGCACGGTGAGGAGAGCGATGGGGCCGGCGGCGCCGATGATGGTGGACCAGAAGTAGGCGGGCCGCTCGCGAGCCGCCCAGCGGCAGTACCGGAGGGGGCCGGCGAAGAATTGGGGCGTCGCGGGGGCCATGGCTGCTGGGTGTGTTGTGTTTCGTGAGGGTCTCCTGCTTTTCTTCGTTTCGTGTGGCGAGGTTGGGTCCTGGTGTATGGTAGAGGGGAGGAGTGCGCGGCTCGACGTACTGGGTGCCCGGTTGATTGGTGTCGAGGAGGTGGGAAGGTGGAAGGGAGTGTGAGGTTATTCGCTGTATCAGAGCTTGGAGCAATTGGATTAGATTTAATTGATGATCGATGACCAAAGAAGGTTGATGATTTGATGGTCTGTGCATCTACGTTCTTATCTTATCAATGGACGTCTTACATAATGCACCGGGTAGCTGCTGTGCTGGAACCCATGAACAATTAAAAGGCTTGGCAGGTACGGGCTACGTATACCAAAATACCAAAATACCAAAATACCAAAAAGTTAGCGGCCGTTTTGAGACAAGCTGGCTGCTCTGTTACTTTCAGTACTTCCAGTACCTCCAGTACCTACGCTGAAGTTCAACGAATTTACGAACATATGAACCTAGATCTGTACCAAAGAGAAAAAGGCGACAACACCCAATAGTACCAAGGCCACAGCTCCCATGCGCGGCGAGTTCCTTGCTGTCGCCATCTTCTTCTTTCTTTCTCTTCGAAGCCAATTGGCCCCACGGACGACGTAGACACACACCCTCAACATGAAGTCGTTAATATCATTTCTCGTCCTGCTCCTTGCTGCTGTTGTGCATGCGACAAGCTCTAGCGGGAGTAGGTTGCTGGCTGTCCTAGAGGATGTTACGGAGAAGGAAACATATTCCAAGTTCCTAGGTGATCTGGAAGGTCGAGGATTCCAGATCAATTATGAGACCCCGAAGAGCGAGAGTCTGAGCTTATTTCACCTCGGCGAGAGGTCTTACGACCACGTCCTATTTTTCCCAACCAAGTCAAAAGGTATGTGTGTGCTAGATGTTGTGCTACTTGATAGACGTATGTCTTTTTGGTTCTAATACTTACCTGTATAAAGGTCTTGGTCCCAACCTGACCCCCAAAATCCTCCTCGACTTCATCAATGCGGATGGCAACATTCTGCTAGCCCTCTCCGCTTCTCAACCCGCCCCGACATCCATCGTTTCTCTACTTCTCGAACTAGACATTCACCTACCTCCGGACCGACAAGGTCTCGTGGTGGACCACTTTAACTATGATGTACTTTCCGCCCCGGAGAAGCATGATGTGTTGCTGTTGCCTCCCCCCGGCTCCCTTCGATCAGGTGTCAAGGACTTCTTCAGCCCAGATGCGCCTAACGGCGAGCTCATCGCATTCCCTAACGGAATGGGCCAGACTCTTGGCCAAGGTGCCCTCCTCACCCCGATCCTACGCGCCCCCCCTACAGCTTACAGCTACAACCCGAAAGAACAAACCGAGACCGTCGACGACCTCTTCGCCGCCGGCGCACAGCTTTCTCTCGTGAGCGCCATTCAGGCCCGTAACTCGGCCCGCTTCACCGTTCTCGGTTCTGCCGAATTATTGAGCGACAAGTGGTTCGATGTCAAGGTGAAGAAGTTTGGCCAGAAGAATGAGGTCAATACTCTCAACCGCGAATTTGCTAAGCGGGTGTCGGGATGGGCCTTCAAGGAGATCGGCGTCTTGAGGGTCAACCGTATTGAGCACCACTTGAACGAGACGGACCAGGATAGCCCAAGCAACCCCAAGATTTACCGCATCAAGAACGATGTTGTATGTCCTAAGTTTTCTCCCAGCACGCGCATGAGACTTAACTAATAAACGAGATAGGTATATTCCATCGAGCTATCCGAATACTCCTGGGATCGGTACACACCCTTCACGCTCCCGCCCTCCGACGAACTTCAACTGGAATTCAGCATGCTCTCGCCCTTCCACCGACTGCAGCTGCGCCCCGTAGAATCATCCAAGGACAGCACCACCTACTCGGTCGGCTTCAGGCTACCGGACCAGCACGGCATCTTCAACTTCCTAGTCAACTACAAGCGCCCCTTTTACAGCAACATCGAGGAGAAGAACACGGTATCCGTCCGCCACTTCGCCCACGATGAGTGGCCCCGCAGCTTTGTCATCAGCGGTGCCTACCCTTGGATCACGGGAATTGCGGCTACCGTGACCGGCTGGCTGGGCTTCTGCGCCATCTGGCTGTATAGCAAACCGGCGAAGAGCGGGGAGAGTAAGAAGACGCAGTAGCGGGAGGATGAAAAAAGGGGTGGATGATTTGTGGGGAATGGATGGTGTGATGGTGTTCTAAGTCCAATAAATGGAAGGGATGGAATGAACCTCTGGGACCGGGACATGGACGAATGTTATAATGCACGCAGAGACAGTTATGAATGAAATAAAACTGTAATTTGATGTATGATGTCGCAGGACATAGCGTATTAAGAGTCTATGTAGGTGTAGGCCACGGATAAATCCCACGATTCGAGATGAACATCACGAGCCTAGCGACTAATGTCTATTGAGAGGGTCGTCTACTCCTAACCGGGGGCATACACTATACAATCCTCTCCCCTCGTTAACACCCTCAACCCCAGAATATGATATTAAAACGACACCGATCACATGAAGGCCTTGGAGTCGGCCAGGCCCGATTTCTACGTAGCTTACGATAAGTAAAGAAAGAGGATCGAAACAACGGAAAGGAGTAAAAGCTCTCGTAACCCTCTACTGCATGTTTACTCCGAATAGTCCTTCTGACCACCCTCCTTTGGGAAAAAAATTGTTGGGCTCAGCCCATCGGCGGCCACTTGAATCAGCCGAGGGTGATACGCAAAGACGGTTTCAAGTCAAGATTCAGATATGCCCTCAGATTAGCTCTCAGGTTCTCACCGACAACCATTCCCTCGCCTCTATCCCGCGGGATAACGAGATGAAGGCTCGTTCAGGCTGTCTGCAAATTTGGCTTTTTGGACACATTGGTCATCACCGGGCAATCTTGACTTGTCACCATTTGCATAGCAACAGGAAGAAACGAAAGACCGCTAACATGGTCGACCACGCGCTGTCTCGTAGCCGCACAACCAAACAGCCGCTAGCATCCTGCGGGGCTCCGATTGAAAACTATTTTTTTCTAAGCCGTCATCGAATGCGCTTGTGGCATCCTCAGCCGTACGTTGTTGTCGTCATTGCCGCGGTCGGATGCTAGGAGACTGATTGATTATGGGTACGAGGAAAGCGGAAGTCGTGCTAGAGGCGTGCTTCTTCTAGCTCAGATCTCTGTTCTTTGGGGTGTTGTCATGCGTCGCTGATCTTTTTATATATGCAATATGCATAGTATAAAAAGGCCACGCGACTCCAACTTTTTCTGAGATGTTTCATCATTGCTAGGGATTCTCACATGGGCACTGACCTGGTACTAGATAGAAACAGGTAGTGCTGTGATGTTATGGAAAAGAAAGCGTTAGCATAACCGGCTCCAGAGGGTTGATGATGGCAGCTAGGCCGAGACAATCCCACAGCTCACACGTCGAAGCTAGGAACTCACGATCTCGTAGCTCACATGGGATGCAAAGCTTCGCAGAAGAACCGTGGGAGAATCACAGACACCTATCCACGGATGACGTAGGAAATTCGCGGAAGCGCGATGTGTTCGACATACCTTGGTAAGAACCCCGCTGTTGCTATAGCAAATGGAGACACCACCAAACGCCCCCGGGTGCGAGACGCGCCCAAGAGCCTTTGGTGCTTCCTAGATCATGCCGGAGGCTGCTGGAGAACCCAGCGACCTGGCGGACTAGGGAGGTCGACAACTGGTATGCATCCCCCAGGACCGAGCCGAAGCTACAAGGTTGCACAAGGGAGCACGCGACAGTTGCCATGCTGATATGGGACAGGATGTAGTAGGTAGGACGTAGTAGGTAGGACGTAGTAGGTAGGATGTGGAAGGCGTTGGTAGTAGGAATGCCTCTGTGAGAATAAGGATATGTGAGGATGAGGATGAAGATGCGGTAGGTTGTTTGAGAGTGAGGAAGAGAATGTGAGGAGGATGGGAAAGATGGGAGAGGTTTAAATAGAATATGCTTCCTCTGTAGAAAGCCGAGGTCGCTCTTTGGGAGGTACTGGCCTTGGTGTGAGGAGTATGTTATGGTTATGTTTTTCAGAAGAAGAAAAACATTTGAAAGGTTTAATAAATCATGATTATTGAATCAATGATTTTGGGTGCTCGAGAAATAGGTACTAAAGGTACCTAATAGGTATGTAGATATCCATCATTGATCACTGATGGATTTCAAGATATTTTGTAGCGTTGTAGCTTGGTAGGCGTCGCGTCGCGTCTTGATCTGCCGTAATTTAGCTGCAGCGGTACTAGGTACTATGTACCTAAGTATGTAGGTACTAGGTATGTATATGTACCTACGGATTCGTACTTAGCAGGTACTTACAGGTACTTACAGGCCTCACTACCCCACTTTATCAACAGTCCCTGTCCCACTCTCAGCCGCAAGGGAAATCCAACAAAATGAGGCTGATGATCTTCGAATCTTTATTTTATTTCTTAACGCCCGATTTCAAATTCCCAGGTAATTCTATTTTTTACCTCGACAATTCCGCTTCTACTTGGGTTCCAAGACCATAATTACGAAGTCGATTATAACTAGGTGCCTAATTATTCAAAATGGTAAGTGGTGCAGTATTTGTATACGAAGAAATACTCATGCTAGTACTCATAATAATGCTCATCATGAATAGGCACGAAACTCGGAGAAAGCCCAGTCTATGCTGTTTCGCTTCCGCGAAGCGCAGGCTGCAGACTTAGGTATCATCGATGCAGGGCGGACGAGACGACCAAAGATCATCACCGAAGTAGACTCCATCCCCTCTTGCGAAAAATGGAGAGGTCAAACCCTCAAGGAGATCAGCCGAAAAGTATCCCGCATTCAGGACTCAGCTCTTAGCGACTACCAGATCCGAGATCTTAACGACGAGATCAACAAGCTTATGCGAGAAAAACACATGTGGGAAGTCCAGATACGCAATCTTGGCGGTCCGAATTACATGCGAGGCGGCGGTAAGATCTACGACGAGACGGGCAAAGAGATACCTGGAGGCGGGAAAGGTTACAGGTATTTCGGAAGAGCAAAGGAGTTGCCTGGTGTCAAGGAGTTGTTCGAGGCTGCTGCGCAGAAAAGGCTACAAGATTCCGACAAGCCATTAGAAACACGCGAAGACCTAAGAAAGACGGTTGACGCTAAGTACTACGGGTATGCACCCGACGAGGAGGATGAGGCACTATTGCAGTACGAAGCGGAGAAGGAGCGCGAAGCCTTCGAGGCTTTGCTGAAGCAAGGGAAGGCCGAACCCCCTCCAGGATGGGAACCACTACCTGGCGACGTCGGGGATGGAAAGGGCTGGGAGCTACCTACTCTGGAAGAGGTGCAGCAAGAGCTCATCGAAAGGAGAAGGCGCAAACTACTCGACCAGATTCAATAAGCCGTTGAATATCTTGCTTCGCTGTCTTTCTTCTCTACGTCCAATACCCTACCTACCTAGCTCACCTCACCCCTATGACCGGTGTCGAGGAATACATACATAGGAGAGCTATCATTTGCTACATTTTTTTGGTATCTTTCTGGCGTCTTTCGTTACGACCATTGATATATCACTCGTTAATACATCACATACTCACCATGTATCCTAATCGTCAGGGTAGCCTGTCTCGGGCGGAGAGGAGTATCCGTCGGCGTTCTGAGCAGCTGAGTGAAACTACGACACAGCAGCCATCCGAACAGTCCGAGCAGCCTTCCCAAGACTCGTCCGAGCGAGATCCGTCTTCCTTCGAGTTCACGGTCGAAACTGTGGAGCCCGGAGGCCAGCCTATTAGTGAAGATGCGGCCACCATAGAGCGGCAAATCCAGCCTGTTGCGACTTTGCAGCAAGACGACGAGACTTTGAATACAGTTAACCTACGGTCTCCAACCCTTCAAGTTCCACGAGACCGGTCTCTTGAGAGGTGTCCCACTGTGATGCCGCGACGTCACAGTCCAATCGACCGGGCCAGCTCTCCCGAGGAACGTCCGTTTTTTAGTCTGGCGCAGTCACATAGCGAGCATCGTAGAATAGAACCGATATTAGAGCCAGCCAGAAGTCACGGGCCTCGCCCAGCAACTTATCCTCTCGTACGCGGGGAGCGTATCGATCGTCAACGCAACCTCCCCTCTACTTTCCCCCCTATGTTCGAGCAACGCGGGTCCCGACCCCAAGATTCCGACCAGTTAGTACAGAAGTAATCTCGAGTCATTATCATTGCTTCCGCTGACACTCAGTCATTACAGCGAATCTTTGGGATCCAATGACTCTGTCGTTACTGTGGTGCGTGACCTTCGGCACTCGGCTCCGGCTCGAATAACCGGTGCCTCCGTTCAGGATGGCGAGTTTGGTGACGAGACTCGGACTGGCGAAGATGTGCCTGAACTGAACGGTGACGAGACGATTTCTGTGGGAACTTCTATTCTTAGTCTTGGCCCGTTTTCCTTCCGCAATTCTACTGCCAGTGTTGAACCCTTCTCTCGCCCTCCCCAAGTTAATAACAATAACGTTACTCCCGCCAGAGAAGCAGCGGCCACGATTGTGTCGGCCTCGTCTGGTCCGTCCAGACCTGTATCGACGCCCGCTAGGAGCAGCGGCCTCAATGGCTTCCACGATACCAATACCGTAGCTTCTGTTTCTGGAGCATCCTCTGTTACTTCCGGCTTACAGGCTCGCCATTCCTGGGGGTACAATTCCACTAGATAGGATCCTTCTAGGACCAGCATCCGCAATGGCGATCTTACCAGACTTGAATCATCTTCTGCAGGCGCATTTACGGCGTTGAATCAAGGTAGTCGAGGGAGCCGGGGTGTTCTGGACCATCAGCATCCTCCACCTGCTCACATCAACGGACTTGGTTATGATAGCGACGATAGCGCGAGCGCGCATTCTATGACAAATGGTTTCGATATCCAAACCGGGCGGTCAACTCCTGAGAGTGAACTCACTATACCCGATCCGCCCACTTTTCTAGAATCATTGTCACTCTTTCCAAGCCCATCTAGACTAGCACCGACTTCCTGGATGCCACAGCTCCATCCAAGCCTCGCTTCCGTAGCTTATGGACAGGCACTTGCGCCCCCTACCACTGCTTTCAACAGTCTACACAGCACCGATAGAGTCAATGGGGTTAACGGGGTCAACGAGGTCAACGGGGTCGACGCGGCCAACAGAGACAATAGAGTCAACGGCATCGACGGAGCCAACGGTGTCAACAGAAACAGTGGGATAAACGAAGTCAATGGAGTCAACAGGGTTATCGGAATCAATGAAGACGGCTACGATTTTGCAACTCATGGGCCAGGAAGACTTCCCCACCATAGCCAATTTAACGAGTATTCACGGCGGCGTGCGCACTCCGCATCGCCTTCCCGACGCCGCCGACATTATCCATATACTCGTACTGAGCACAACGAAGCACAAACCTATGGATTTGGGAGGATATCCTGGGCCGGCCAGCGGCCACCTTCCCTGAGGCGTCAGGTACTCACACATACCCACAGAAACCGGGTCGTCGGTGCGCACCGGCCGATCTTCCAAACTTCGCCAGTGCGAACTCTGGGGATTATGCCTACCATAGAAGCCGACGCCAGCACACAAACCGATTCTACGCCTCAGACTCAGACCAACGATGCACGTGACGATAGGTGGCCGCAGCGGCGGAGTCGACAGGTCTACTTCCACAGCGCCGGGTTGTCTGACGACGACGACGAGGAAGAAGACATCTCGGAACCGGACGAGCCGATCTACCAGCAACCTCCCCCGCGGATCCAGGGCCGCCCGCGGGTCCGTCCACGGCGCTGGCTTCCCGTCCCACGACGCACGCAACCGCAACCGCAACCGCAACCGCAACTGCAACCGCAACCAACACCACGACCGCAACCACGATCACAGTCGCGACCACAGCCGCGACCGCAGTCACAACCGCAGTCACAGCCACAACCGCAGCCGCCGATGGAAAACCTCCCGCCGCCGCGCGAGAGCAGCCAGGAGACGCTCGACTGCTCGCGCCCCCACCGCGGCATGCTGCGCTGGTGGTGGCGCAACCTGCTCTGCGTCAAGATGCGCTGGCGCGGCCGTCTCGTCTGCTTCCTCGTCGCCGCCGGCCTCGTCACCTCGATCGTCATCGCTTCCGTGCTTCAGTTTCCCGAGCCGCGCCGCGAGAGCAGGGGGTAAAGGAGTCGGGGTCTGGTGTTTGATAATGGGCAGGGAGGGGAGCTTGCTTGCGGCTTTGGTGTTACCCTGGTGCTTGGTGCTTGGTGCTTGGTGTGGTGGCGTTTGGATTTTGTGGGTTTCGCGCGGTTGGTTGACGGTCTTGGCTTGGGGGCGCTTTTTGGGAGGTTAATGGATATCAGATACCTAAGTAGCGGGAGTGGTCAAGTATCTACTTAGTTTCTCAGCGAGCAATTCCAGCGATGAGGCGATACCGAATACCATAGAAGCTAAACGCATAGTCACACAGGCCTTTTCTTTGTGGTTACGTAGTGGTTATGAAGCTGAGGGACAGCCTCCTTGGTGATATTGGTTAAAGTGTTCATTCATTGCGTTCCGTTCTATCCCGCGCCGAGGACCTAAATTCCATATCCTGATCCCGTATCGCTACCCAAAAGCTACCACGGCAATCTCCAAATCCAATATCCAATTTATCCAAGCCCGCCGTGCCGTGTCAAGCAAGAGAGAAATCAACGAAATTTGCTAGCATCCAAAGCATTCCCGAGCCAAAACCGAGCCGTAGCGAAATCAAAACCGAACGGGGTCTACATATCCATACATACGTTTACATCCATTTCCACCCCTCCGCGAACCTCAGCAGTCCGTCTTCCAGTGCGCCTTGACCCAGCCGGCGATGAAGTCGGTCAGGGTGCTGTTGGAGTAGACCTTAACATCGTCGGTGCTGTAGTCGCCGCCGCTGAACTGGAGGGCGGGGAGGATCCACGGCTGGACGTAGTCGATGAAGACCAGGTCGACGGTCTCAGGGTCCTTGGCCTTGCCGGCCTGCTGCTGCTGTGCGTCCTCGTCCGGGGGCGGGAAGGCGATCTGGGTCTGGATGCAGTTGGGCACGGCGTAGAACTTGATAGGTGAGTGGACGGCGTCGTCGCCGTCATCGCCAAGGTCGTCACGCGTCGTGTACCCGCCGACGAGCTCGGGTTCATCGCCGTCGCCCTTGCTTCCTAGCGGTTTTTGGGCCGCATCTCCATCTGCAAAGATTCTGGGCATTCCCTCATCTGCAAAAGACGACTCGAATAAGGACGGCTTGGGCGCCATCTGCTCCGGGATTGAGAGGTACTTCGTGTCAAGCGCGCCGCTGTAAACCGGGCCGCCGCTGTTCAACAGACCGAGGACTTTGCTGGCGACCCCGTACGGGACATCCGGTATGTAGTTGAACTTGCTACCGAAAGGGGAGATGAGGTAGGTCGAATCCTTAGTAAAAGCGCCCTTAAAGATGTCGAAACGAATAGCACCTGTGTTCACGATAGCAAGCGTCGGGATGTCCTTGCGCTCCTTGTTGACAATAGACTCAGGGAGGACCTGTGTCTCAAGCCAGGTGAATATGCTATTCTCGCTCGGGTACGGGGCTCGGTTCATCCAGAGATCTTGTGGGGCGCAGCCGAAGGAATCGTCGAGGTTTAGGTGTTTTCGGCCGGCGGCGATTTGTTTGCTGACATTGCGGCCGTGCTCGGTGGGGAAGGTGGTCTCGTTCAGGCCAGTGTGGTAATGCAGGCCAAATAGGTTGTTGTCGATATAGCGCCTCTTAAAGGAGGCCGCAGCCTCGGTGGAGACTTCGTTTCCGGGTCCCTTCTGAACGCCATCGATAGACATCCACCCAATGGTTTCGAAGTAGCGGCCGCTAGCCAGGGCGAAGGCGTTGTCGTCGAACTTCCTCGCGTCGCGAACATGCGCATGGCCGCCAAGAAAGGCGATAGGAGTGAACCAATTCTCGTCCCTGATGACCTTGAAGATCTGCTCGAACTCCTTCATGCGCAGGCCGACGTGACCGATGACGAGGAAAAGGTCAGGCTTCTCTCTGATGGCCTTTTGAAACCACTCTTGCTTCATGGCCTCCTCGACGGGCGTCACGACGCTGTTGTTGGCATTGCGCTCGAAGTTGAACAAGAAGCCGAAAGCAACAACATTGTAGCCTTGGTTCTTGGTCTTGAACTTGATATAACGCTTGGCTTGAGGGATCTGGTTTCCGGTCTCGGGTTCGATGTAGTCGAGGTTGGATGCGACATAGGAGCGCTTGAAGTTGGGGACGGTCGTGTTGTGCTCTCGGTCAACGGATGCGGGTTGGTACAGCTCGTGGTTTCCGGTGCAGAGAACATCGATGTTCTGCTCGCGGATGATATCGTAAGTGTATTTGCCTTTAGGGACTGAGGCGTCGTAAAGACCATTTCCTTCTATTCGATCACCGGTATCGATAACTAACACATCTACCCCTTTCTCATCGGCCTTCTGTCGCATGTGGCTGGTGAAGGAGATGTAATCGCCCCAATCGGCCGAGTATTGCGGTCTATATTGTAAGAAGACATTAGATATCTATATGAATTATTTGTTACGAATACTAGTAATTATCTCACTCCTTTAAATGTCCGCCCAGCCAACCATGGGTATCGGTGGTGTGTATGAGGTTGATCTGCCCCCATTCCAGATCTCGCATCGGAGCAGCGACCGGCGCAGGAGCTCCAGGCTGAGATGCTCTGGCGACGGAGGCCAGGGATGCGGCGAGGATGATCCTTGGAATCATGTTGATTTGATTAAACAATGCTGGAAGAGAAGTTAAAATAAATAAATCATGGATGTTTATTATAAACCCATGGCCATCAAGGAACGAGAGACCAAAGGCATTTAATGTGTAGGTGGAAAGTCTAAGAGTAGAGTTCCAGGCTTGAATTCCAAGCTTATAACAGACGAGGCGAGTTATCATTGATCTTCAGGGCTCCAGGGCTATCTATAAGTCACTACCTAGCAGGTACTAGGTACATCAATAGATACCTCCAGGGCTATGTAGTGTCTAATGCGCTGACGTATCCGCTGAAATACAGGGGGATGAGTTGTCTGCAGGTGCCTACGGGTAACCGGATGCGAGCTCCGACACCACCTGTGGGCAATTGACTTCATTGGTTCATGAAAGCTTACCTACCTAGTAGTATGAACCTTATGAAGCTCTGTTTATTTAGCGTGATAGCCCTCCGGGTACCTGCCAAGCTCTTAGAGCTTAAAGCTTAGAGCCTAGAGCTTTCTGCGTCACAACTTGAAGTCTTGCTGATTTGAACCGATGAAAGCCACGCTGCTAATAGATGCCTACGGTATTAACCGCATTGATTAATACATGTAACCTTGAGAAAACCCTCGTTCAAAATCCCGTTCGCTGTTGAATCTACGACACGATAACCCTTCGTAATTAACCCGAGGCAAATTCGACCATAGAGTTGCCTGATTGCTGGCGACCTAACGACCCAGCAATCGTCTCAAAGTCTTGTTCAAAGAAAGGTGGCAAAATATGAAGTTTTCAAGGTTGATCAAAGCTTCGGCAGAATTGGAAAGGTAGCAATAGGAGTTTTATTAAGAAACACTGGTCTCAGTCATAAGTACTGGGTGCCTACCTACCTACCTATACAACACAAGGCGACATGTATGAATTACATTGATATTGATACACGACAACCAGGTCCAGGTCAGTTGATCTAGTACCTAACCTTAGCAGATTCACGGTCTTACAGGCCACGTGATTTCACTCTGGTGGTGCAGCCAATCAGAACACTAGAAGCAGCAGCCTAAGGAACCCTCGAGCATATCGATAAAAACCTCCGAATGGATGTTTATATAAAATATTAAATTAAAATATTAAAATGTATAGATCTATTACCTTTATTTGAATGCTCCAGGCTACAGGCTATTCACATTTCGAAAAGAAAAGAGAATTCCATGTCTAACATCCCTGGGACCACATGTCTACGCATGTGCGGCATTTCCATACCGGAGCCACCCATAGGGTGATCTCTACCCGATGGAATATTCGCATCGCACGGCGCCACCCCTTTCGCCATGCATACGCAACAGCGAGTGCTTCTTCAATCGGAAACAGTATACCTGTTGAAGGTGACCCGCAGTCTATTCGCTTAGCTGTCAAGGACAACATTTCTGCGGTCGGCTTCCCTACCACATGTGCATCCCGCATCCTTGCCGGCAACCAGATCCCCTTCGACGCCACCATCGTCAGCCAACTCAGGCGAAGGGGTGCCGTGGTAACAGAGAAGGCTGGCATGGATGAGTTCGGCATGGGCACCCACTCCACCACCTCCGCGTTCGGTCCTGTGTATAACGTATGTGGTCTGGAGAAGTATTCGGCGGGTGGGAGTTCTGGGGGTAGTGCTGTTGCCGTGAGGAAGGGAGAAGCCGAGTTGGCCCTCGGAACCGACACGGGAGGATCTGTTCGCATGCCCGCCGCCTACACAGGCACTGTAGGGTTCAAGCCGTCGTACGGCATGATATCCCGCTGGGGCGTCGTTCCATACGCGAACTCGTTGGATACGGTCGGTTTCCTTGCCAGGACCGTATCGCCCATTGGGAAAGCCATTGTTGAACAGGGTCTGTACCTGGAGCACGACAGCAACGATCCTACGTCTCTTCCGTCTCACGTACGTGCAAGATGCACAGCGGAAAGGGGGGGTTACGAATCTTGGAAATCAGCTCAGGAAGACTCGATACGAGGCCTGACGTTCGGCGTGCCGATTGAATACAATATCGAAGAGCTCGACTCCCGCATACGGCAAGGCTGGCTGGCGGCGGCTCGAAAGATTGAGGAGTTAGGAGGACGCGTGGTTCCCGTTTCACTCCCCTTCACGAGAAATGCGCTTTCCGCATATTACGTGATCGCACCCGCCGAAGCAGCGTCCAACCTTTCCAAATACGATGGGATCCGCTACGGGAAGCGAGATGCCGAGCACGACAGCGATTCATTTGAGGGGATACTTTACGCAAAGACGAGAGACACTGGCTTTGGAAGCGAGGTGAAACGTCGCATCCTACTAGGCTCGTATACCCTGAGCTCTGAAGCGATGGACAACTACTTCATACAAGCCCAAAAAGTCCGACGATTGGTCAGAAGAGATTTCGACCGAGTTTTTAGACTACCAAATCCACTCGAGGACCAACGGGCCTTTGATCTAAGCGAAATGGACGACACCGTGAAGTTGGAAAACAAACTAGGGCCCGCGCAAGTCGATTTCCTCCTCTGCCCAACCGCGCCAACGACACCCCCTTTGCTCGAGGACGTCATGAAACAGACGCCTCTGGATTCATATATGAACGATGTCTTCACGGTTCCGGCCAGCTTGGCGGGACTTCCCGCGATCAGCATCCCGATGGATATTCCTGTAGATCCGAACAAACGGGAGGAATCGTTACTAAGTTTTGGAGGTTTGCAGGTCCTTGGGCAATATTGGGACGATGCGCGGCTGCTTTCTGTAGCTGACGCATTATCACCCCACGTCTTACGGCAAACACTCTTCTGAGACTCATGTTATAACGAAACAATCCTTGTACGCCGGGGCCAGAGAACTCAAGCTGCAAATAGACGTAAAGTTAGAATATTAACATTAAAATACCCCGTAGGTGCGTGAACGTGATAAAAAAACTCTCACCATGGTCAATGATTGTGCGTCGGGTAGCTGGCTTAATTTGGCATCGCCATATTAGAAAGGTCGTAGTAATTCGTAGTAATCCGCGGGTTCTGTGGTCCGATCGTTGTAATCGCCCAGAGTTCGATTCATCAATCATCCCTATCCATATCATTCCGTGATCGGCTTCGTGAACGGCTTCGGTCTCTGGAATCTGAGCGCCGGCTCCCGCTTGAACCAGAAGTCGATCTGCCCCGCCTTCTGTCCCTATCTGGATGCTCTTCTTCCTCCTCCTCAACCAACCCTTCGTCGTCGCTATCCGCCCTCGCATCTGCATCCGCACCGTTGCCGTTCATATCCACATCCTCCTCCTCGTCTTCCAGCAGATCCTCGATGTCGCCCAGCGGGCTAACCCTCGGCTCCAGCAGCTCCAGGTCCTCGAGGATCTCCCGCTTGGGCATCTGCCACAGGCTCGTGGCGCACACGCGGTCGCGGGTCAGCAGGTCGTCGACGAACTGGTCGACGTAGGTCAGGCTGGTGCCGGCGCGGCCCTTGCGCCGCAGCTTGCGGCGGTCCTCGAGGAAGGGCTCGAGCAGAGCGTGCACGGACTCGGCGCGGCGCGTCAGGCGCACGTAGAAGCAGGCCAGGGCGCGCAGGTACTTGAAGCGGTCGCCGCCGAAGGCGAGGTACTCGCGCAGGACGGCGTCGTCGGGCGCCAGCTGCAGCAGCTTGAAGGCCAGGCACAGGAACGGCGTGGGCTTCTGCGTCACGCCGTACGTGCCCCCCACGAACGACACGTGGTCCGCCACCCGGTCCACGATGTCCGCCTCGTTCACCCCGAAGCACTGCTCCTTCCAGAAGTACGAGTCCACGATCCGCTCCCGCACCGCCTTCTCCATGATCGTCGCCGGGTTCAGCCCGTTCGGTGCTAGTGCGGCTGACGACCCCCGCTCGTCCAGGAAGCGCCGCTCGTCGGCGCGGTGTGTGTCGTTGCCCATCCTGACTGTTTCGGTCGGCGGGAGATTCTGAGGTCGGAGAGGTAGATATCGGAAGGCAGGACCGGTGTGTCTTGCTGTTGGGGAACTTAACAGGGAATCGAATTGCTACCAGATACCTGGGTAGTATCGTAGAAGTGAGGATGCAAAACAGGTGCTAATGAATGAATTGTGAATTGTGAATTGTAAATTGTAAATAGCAAGATAAGGTAAGTTGAAGTTGAAGATGCAAATGAAAGTACAAAGTAATAGAACTTGGAACCCAGTGATAATATTATCTTATCGATCAATTGCTCTTATCGATATTATCTACCAAGGTTAACCTTACCTAATCCAATAGGGGTAAATCAGGGGTAGGAGTAGCATTATGTAATCTTCGACGTGCCACGAAAAGTCATCAATATATAAAAAAATCAATTTCTTCCCCATCCAACCATCCAACCTCTCCTATCCTAGACCGTAGAAATACTTCAATAGTGTTGTGAAGCAGGCGAAATCCATGTCTACGTGAATCAACAGTTCGGATTTAGCGAAAGCACTTCGGATTCATTACAAGCTACAAGCCAATTATGCCTTAGAAAAAGCACCTTGTTCCAACCCAACCTCGGCTTATCAACAAGGTTAGCTACCTAGTACATTTCCCTTTTTTAATATCTCTTTCGTAATAGTAGGACATCTTGAGATGGCCGATTCCACATCCAGGCTCTTGGTGAAGTGTCACGACATCGCAGACTTAGTAATTGGACTATTGGTAGAGTCGTTGTCTTGAAAGCGAATAACAAAAGCCTAGTGGCCAAAGTTAGCTGGAAACCACCATTTACCTAGGTACCTAGGTGATTGGAATCTAGTAAATAAATTCTATGTGCCATAGGAACGTACATAACGAGATAAAAACACCGGCTCTAGGGGAGCTATCCTTGAGATTATTCCTATACTTCTCATTTTTATAGATATAAATCCATTTCAAACAGGATGCACCAGATCCAGATGAATATTCTACATCCCCATCTCATATCAAATCGCTAGATTTCTAAGTCTCGTGGTTGATGTAAAGCCGGGGAATTAATGATGTACATGGCACGATTCTCCACATAGAAGTCTCAAAAATATTAATTGCCAACAGACCATATCGGAACCCAAGGGATGGTTCTTACGGCCACGGAACCCAGCGGCCAATATCCGGCAAGCGAGTATAGTTGACTATTGGATTCTCAAGCAAGCCTTCCCCTATGTACGTAAAATCGTAACCGGTGAGAATGCGTCTTTTTTTCGCGTTGCTTGTTATGATGTGCATAGTAGGACCTACACTGATTAGCCTCTGTGTCTGGAAATCTCAACTGCGTAACCGGTCTGGATGCAAGATATTTTAATGCCGCCAAGTCATGTCTATGTCGAATTCGGGTGGCCTCCGCGACTATCCTGGACCCTGTCCCATTCTAGTTGAGAACCAAACGGCTTACGAGCCTCACAAGCAAACAATAGTTTAATGCCGTGGCCATGGTAAAGCCCACCAACTAAGCCCTGAGTGACGGTTGACCCAGATATATCACGACGACTGGTCTGCATGATCTTGCATATTCACACTTAGGAACCACGTTCCGGTCCCCGCCGGGTGTCACTTCAGTATGAATTTTCCACGACTCTCAGATCGAGCCTCAAGTCCAGGCTTCAAGGTTTGCAGCTTTCACAAGATTTGCTCCATGTTCCCCTAAGTCACCTAACAAGGCAAAGGGAACAAATCCGTTCGAGGGGCCATCACGGCGTTTTTCAGTTGAGTACTTCCAACATAGCGAAACAATTGCCCCAGTGTGACATTATGTCCAGCGCCAAAACAGAGCTGAGCGTGACAGGGTTGACGAGGTTAAGGCGAGTCAGCGTAGGCCACAATAGTTTATATAAAACACAGGCTACAAGAACTTCCAATGAAACTAAGCCAAGATACCCGCTACAGAGGCCATAATATACTCATTCGTGGTCAGACCTCTAAGCTTCAACGTGGTTTCGTCGGAAAGTAAGTGAGACGCCCGGCATGATGGCAGATTCCATACGAAACGGCGTTCCGGATGGGCGCGGGTCGGAGACGTTAGCTGCTTCCATATTACTGTGTGTCAGTGCCATCGTCACAGTCGTCCTTCGAACTTGTGTCAGGGTCTGCAACGGGGCAATAAGCGGTGACGATTACCTCATGATAATAGGTCTCGTAAGCCTTCTCCATTTCCTGTCCACCACAAAGATCCAATCCTATTCAATGATATGCTAATATCGTAACCATGGCAGATGGCCTTCGTTGCCCTTTGCAGTTTCGTCTATCTCGGTTGTCTTTCAGGCATAGGCGCGAAAGACGACGTCCTCAGGGACGTAGACCCTTCGGGCGATATAGTCAAAAGGGCGTTAAAATGTAAGCCCCTTAACCGCATTACACCATTATTTAGGTACCCAGGATCCCCATCCTAACGTCTCTGTCTAGGGTTCTTCTTTTTCCAACTAACCTACATGGTCTGTCTACCATTCATCAAAATCAGCGTCTGCGTTGCCCTCCTGCGGATCACCCAGGCGAGGCGCTACGTGATCCCGTTATGGTTCATCATTGTGCTCAGCGTGATCACCTCGGCCGTGGGCCTGGGAGCCGTGGCGGGCCAGTGCAAAACCGTCTCCGCCAACTGGTCGATGACGCCGGGCCAGTGTACGGGAGGTCCGAACGTCGGGAAGATAGCGCTGGCGACCGCCGCCGTCACCATCCTGTCGGATTGGCTCTGCGCCATCATCCCGGCGTTCATGCTTTGGAATCTGAACATGAACCGGAAGGTCAAGGCCTCGCTCATCTTCGTCCTCGCCCTTGGCGTTCTGTACGTCGCCTACCGCCACCCCCCTTTCGGCACCCGGGCGTGCCTTCAACTGACTGATATGGGACTGACCTGAGTTCGTTTCCACAGAGCTAGCGTTGCTACCAGCATTCGCATAACGTATATACACGTCCGACTCAACATCCATGACACACCCAAAGACAGCCTCTGTAAGTTGTGTGGGAAACCCTCCACATCGTGTGCCCGGCCCACCAAAACCCTCAACTAATACTTCCCGCATCACCTCTGCAGACAACTCCGCCCCCATAGTCGTCTGGTCGGTGGTCGAATGCGGCATCGGCATCATCGCAGGGTCGCTACCGGCGCTACAACCCGTATTCCGGCGGTTCGGGCTTGGCATCGCGGCGGCGGCGTCGTCGTCGCGGCGCAAGACGACGTACTGGCGGGAGGGGCACCTGCTGCACGAGTTCCGGCAGCGCGGGGCGTCTCCCACGGCCGCGGCCGCCGTTGCCGTCGCGAGACCCCCCCGTGCCAACGCGGCGGGCGCGCGCCGCGGCTCCGCGCTGACCACGACGTGCGAGGGCAGCGCCCAGCTGCACCACAAGCTGTGGGAGTTCTACAACCGCAATGGCCACCTGGCAGAAGGCGCCGGCCGTCGCCTCATCATCATCAAAAACACCCAGATCGACGTCGAGTACGACGACGTGCTGCCGGGGCCCAGGGGCCGGGGGGAGGAGTGCCTGAGCCGGTTTTCGAGTGTCACTGAGTAGGGCGGATGCGTGGTTGGAAGATATGTCGAAGTATGGTTTGTTCATGAGTAGGTACTAGGGCATTTGATCGTATGCTTAATGGTAGTGTAAAGGGGGGAGTTCTTGTGGGATGCGCGTGGCGGCTTGCCTTATGAACGATTTTCTGCTCCTGATAACCTTGGAACTTTGAGGAGGGATAATGGCCAGAGAAATGTTTTCCTAGTATATTTCCATTCCCCAGGAGGGATTTCCCAACAGAACTAGCCTAATACTCTCTAATTCTAGGAAGTATCAAGACTTCTTTCCTATGCGGTGATATGGTGCCCCTGATCAACTTACACTCAAGCTCTTCCGGCCAATCAGAGGGTAAGGCGAGCCCTCGATTAGGAAATTTCTTCGCTTGGCATCCCCGGCGCTTCGGGTGCATGTTGCTTGGCCCGTCTACGGATTCTGAGTAGCATATTATTCCTCATTCCAGAGGGTGTCGGGAAGGTCGAATGAACCCGTAGCATATCGCTGCATAGACGAGCGTTATAGTTAGGATTAGCTGCTACAACCAATACTCACTAGATTCTTCCTTCGTTACTGAGCGTCCGTGGAGTTAAGAGCGGACCCTAGTCTAGGAAAGGTCATATCACGAACACCGGAAGTTAGAGGGCTACGCAGCGCGTTGCCGGTCCCTAGAACTAGGTGTAGAACAGAGCAAGAAAACTCTTGGGTTAGATCTCATATGGAACGTGCCTGGTGGTCTCCATAGCATGGTACCGGATGAGTCTGAACTTCCTGGGTATCCACGGGTAATCGAGTGTTGTCGATCGTCGAAATGAAGATTATATGCAGCCTATCAGCATGGTCTTCCATCACGAAATAGGGGCATGGCGAGAACATGTCCTTCGCTCGGACATTAATAAATTTCGTAGTCTGCATTACTGGCGACACCACCAAAGCTTTCTCTCAATCTCCAACCTTTTAGAAAAATCACCTAGGTCTCGAAATACCATATCCAAAACAGCCTCTCGTTGAGAAGTGTGCCTTTGCGCATTCCCAATAGTCGGGACAACAACCAGCGGTCCCCTAGTTCACGGTGCCCGTCAGTCTTCTAGTTTTCTCGTCTACGAGAATGTTTCACATGTTAACATCACCATACGTAAACACGGTCTCGTGACCCTAGTGCATAACTTCTGGAATACGGGTATTCCGCAGCAGTTTGTTGAAGTCGCCGTGGATATCATCCTCCAGAAGAGCCGAGTTGATGCGGCCGTCGTAACGCGCCTTGCCTGGCGTGTTGGTGATCATTCTATGCAATCCTGGGCCTTTCCGCGAGCTGCGCATGGCCTTTAGACAATGCTGAATATCATGAGCCAGGGCGTGCAGTTGCTCGTCGCTTAGAAAATGGTTGCATAATCTAACTGGCTTTATTGGCAGTCGTGATGTAGGTATGTAGTGTATTCCGCCTTAATCTTCTCGACAGCTGAATAAGTCTTTGGGTAACCACAAGACGGTCAAACCACGGTTGTCTTAGCAGACTTGGAGCTAGGTTTCGTCAAGTATAACAAGCTATGTCAAAACGTTTGACTAGGTACTTGAGGTATGTAGACGATTGTTTCTTGCCTTGCGAGTATCTCATGAAGCGCAGCGTTTTGCGCAATATATTTTTCTTCAGAGTACATATATGCATGATAGACCCGAATCCCTTAGGAGTATGTAGAATAGCATGTTTCAGAAAAGCCATTACACTGCTATATGGGAGCGACAGCCCATGCGGGAAGGGAATGCTATGGCTAGGGCTGGCTAGACAAAGATGGCTACATGTATACCTAGTACCTAGTATGTAGCCTCCCATAGCCGTGGCCCAGTCTTAGGTTCCTCGCGCAACAACGATGTTGTTTCTGCGTCTTCTAGGTCTGCCTCGCGACAATAGGCTAACGGCGAATGCGCGACAACATAAATTTATAATGGCAGTCTAGAACGTACCTTCAATATTCCACGGGGGCGGTGTTGTGTCGCTAGCCTAATCGTCCTCTTCAAAGCCAATCCGACGAAGGAGAACCTGGCAGACGGCTGGTACAGCCATGGACGAGGCCTAGACATCGAAATGGGTAAGATTAGTAGACGAGCATGATGAGGCAGAATAAAAACTGAAATTGGCAGCTAATCAGGCAACGGATCGTCGACGATAATTGCGCCTTGGCCAGTCTCGGCAGCCTCAGCATAATGAGCGGCGCACTTTCTACTATGTTCTTCCAGTGTATCTACGAGCGGTAAGTAGATGCTGCTCCTATGAGTTAAGTAGGTACATATCGATGTAAGTGAGCAAAGCAGGGTGACATGCATCATCTGTAATAAAGCATGCTTGGCTTGAGTTATCCGTCTAGACCCAATCACTAGGTCTGAACTTGAAGAAAGCTCGTGTTGTTCAGACTCACGAGGATTTTGCCATGGATCTGGGATGGGATCGGGTGGATCAGATCGCCAAGCCGGGAGACGGCCGATGATGTTGCTTTGCGTTGCCGGGGAGACGGAATCTGGACGACAAAACAGGAAATTCTCTTGGTTGCTCATTCACTCACATTTAAAGCTATGTAAGTCCTACGCCATCGTTATCCAAAGATGCTTAAATTCCATGTTGCTAGATAATTATATCTTCTCAGGCTACTTAAATTTCTTCAATTGAATGTGTTTTTTCTTAAATTCTATATAAGTATTCATTGGTGTCTTGCCATCCTCCAGGGCTAGAAGAGAATGCTCTTGACGTCTTCACAAGTTTCGGTTTTAATTTCGTCGGGAATCGGTACGCGCGAACCCCTCCCCTCCCAAGAGACAAATGGATTCCACCCACTTGCGCTATCGCAAACATAGAAAAACAAAACTAATGCTTGTTTGCCTCCCTAGTGGTGTTGTGCACGGCGGCGTTGTTCTTCAGCGGTTACGTGATCCAACAGCGAACCCTTCGAGATTTACGAGCGGCCATCAAACCCCACAGAGAGCCTCGACCGAGTCCAAAAATTTACCTTCCGGACTATTTCAAGAAACCGACCACCCAGCTGGAGGATGGCACCGTCGTCGAGATAAACGACCCTCGATTGAAGGGTAGCTATGTGCAAGATAGTGTTAAGGGGGAGGATGTCGTCATCGTGCGGCCCTCTTATCCAGAAGACCAGCCGGAGCAGCCAAGGCCAGCCGATCCGGAGAAAGGCGACACAGGCGGGGCTTACGTGGGGACGCAGAATGACGACGACGAGAGCATGGACAAGCAGAAACCGATAAGTCGAGCTGAGAGGAGGCGGCAAATCAAAGAGGAGATCCGACGCTTGTCGGAAGGCCAAGAACGGGTTTACTACCAACGACGATTATGGTAGCAAAGCCCTCCAGACACTTGGCGTGTAAGATTTATAAGTTACTGGCTTGGGTATCTACTGGGTGGTATATAGTATATATGACATTGGATCGCACATTGGGAATGGCGGGAACGGGTTAAAGGAGAAGCATGCGGGCCGGCTCTTCAGACAAGATTTTTCTCAGTGTGGTGGATTTCGGTGCCCGGCATCCGGCACGATGCGTAAGATGATGGCTGATCGTTGTAGGGTACGTGCGGTTATGTATTTCAGGCATTGGACGGTGAAGCATAGCTGGCTGGATACCTGGTACTAGAATTCGCAGCTTGTGAGCTAAGGGACTAAGACACAAAGAGGGTATGACGTTGAGGAGAATCATGTTGAAATAGTGGTGTTGTGTTTAGAGCTGCTTCCTACAGCCACGCTGCGGGAGAGAGTCCGTGTTAAACTTCAACTTTCAAATCTTATCCAGATGCAGCTAACAATGGCATATGTACCAGTAGAGCTACTATGTAGATTCAGGACTGCCTCGAGGCTTCAAGCAGGTCTTACAACAACCTCGAGTGACTGTTTGCCTAATAGGGATTGTCCACATGTAGGACACAACGACAAGGGTCGGAATGAACTGCAAGCGGTTCACTTGTAGACAAATAGGAACGATCTCTGGATTATTCCCGAGTAGTAGACTGCTGTCATCTCAGGGACACGATACATTCACCAATCTCTTTCCTACAAGCTCTCTTGATTTAGACTAGCCAGCTCATGTCTGACTAGGGGGTATATTGAGGCTGTGCCGTATTGTAGGTAGGTAAGTACTAGGTAGGTAAGTACCTAGGCAAGTAATCCTTTCGCGGGAAGAATGGAATGATCCCTCGACCGAAAAAGTGGGAAATCCACTGAGGGTCGACGAAGTTGGCTTCACACCTGCATGTAACTTCAAAACAGACATCTTGATGTGTCTTTTAGGTTAGGTACCTACCTAGGTACCTAGGTAGATAAATGTTTGATATAAAGGAGGACAAGTCATAGAAAAAGAAAAATCAAGTGATATCACAAGAGCAATTAGGTTCCATACAATATTCCAACATACTATGAGCGGTTGTCATGTTGCTTCTTATCAGCCCCTAAACAACGGCCAAGAACGCCTTGATACACATGTCGGCTGAGTTGTCTGGCTAACGAAGCCGGGCTTGAACAGGTTTCTTAGCGGGCCGTTATGCATTCTAGCCAGGAACGCCAGGGCCGCCAATCATCGTCGGTGGATGGTACGGACTTACGGGTGTTAAGCAAGAAAATAGCTTCTTCCTCTACTGCATAGTATATTGGTTTCGAGGTGGTGGATGTCGCCATTTCTCTTGAATTGCCCCTTTGCGGCAGTCAATGCCGTCATCCTAACTTCCCCCAAAGAGTTGCGGTATTATTATCCTCCAACCCACCAAGTCAAAGTGGCAGAGTGCAGAGTGCGGAGTGGCTGTCAAGTATCATTGATCGGTGATGCTTGTGATACTCACCCGCATATATGGCACCCCTGTCCTAGAGCCTAGCTGGGAAAATACCCCGCTACATCGCGACAATTCATGGCCGATAAACCCCGCTGGTTACGAAAAAGAACATTACAAGCTTCCACGACAGCCACGTCTTCTTACGGTGGACTCCCTCCCTCGTTGCGGTCACTTCCCTCTTCTTTTACCGATGCATACCTGCCTAGGTAGATAATAAGGATAATAATATCATCTAGCTACGCCTTTTTCGGTCTCAAGCCACCATATTTCCTATCCAATGGATACCCATGATCTCTTGGTGCTTGAGATACTTGAGTAGCAAGATGAACGTGACCTAATGAAGTAGATCAACTTCTTCCACAATCGGTGTGCGGTGGAGTACCTATGGTTGACCTGTCGCAATTATGTAGACTAGACCTCTCTATCTTACTCTTGCACCTCGGCAAACTAAATGCCCTAGATCGTGGAGAAATATCCCCGATTGTCTGCCTCTACTGTTCAGGAATCGTTACGATACCTGCCCACCTGGTAATGGATAGTCGAACATGTGGAACTAAAATACAGCCGGGGCTCACGGGTCCCACGGGGCTGCCTATCGTGACGCAGCCGGACCTGGATACAATGTAACACGGCAGCAAGAACAGCGAGCTCGGATTGGGCCAGTGGCATCGTGCATATGTAAACCCCATCATCCATCGTCCATCGTGGTGGGTGGTGGGTGGTTGCGTTTTCCCTTCTTTGTTTCCCGTTCTTGTCCTCCCAAACCTTCCCTATCCTAGCCAACCCTCCCTGCAATCCTCACGTGTGCATCTTCGTCGACCATTTTCTTCTAGGTTTTATCTAGCCTGAAGCTTCGAAAGCTTGTATCTGAGGTGGTGTGCTCACCTTCATCGCAACTAGTTTGTCCCTGTGTGCCCTACTTCCACTTACACCGGCCTTTTTGAGACAGACCAATCATACCATACAAAACTTTCGTACCAAGGACCTCCTTAGGGAAGCCATCTAGCGCTGATCTTCTTATCGTACTTGACTCCATGATTACGATTTTCTGATTCACCTTCCCCGAAAAGCTCACCTAGGCCCTCCTCCCTTTGAGTGACGGGCTTGAGTGAAAAGGGAGCTGTCTGACTAGATGTGCAGACCGTTCTCACCAAAACTTCCTCCCTAGCATTCTCCATCACCTTAGTCTACCTCACCTTGCTCACCAAGCCTGCGAGATTTATTATCACCAGAGATTCAGTCAACACAAGACAATGGCTACCGAAGCGGCTATCCATAACGGTCCCTCCCGTTTGGAGCGCCTGAGCGCGGAGGATTTCGAGACGGCCTCTGTCCGCTCAGCCGCCCCGTCTTACGGTAAGGCGGCTCCCTCTACTGATTCCGGGGGCACGCATCGGAAGAAGTAGCTAACGGGAGGATCTCCCCACCCTGCATAGTCTCCGACGCGCCCTCCTACCACTCGACGATCCCAACCAACGAGAACGTCCCCGAGTACACGCCTCGAGACACGCAGCAAACCTCGCCAATGCCGCCGCCCCCACGCTACGCCTCGTCCATGCTCTACCCAACCTCCTCGTCCTCCTCCTTCGCTTCGCCATCCTCCACGCCGACGCCCGTGCCCATGACGTCCACGTTCGCGCCGGGCGCGGGGCTCCCGCGGATCCCGTCGCCGCGGCGCCGCCCCGACGCCGGCGCCGTGCCACAGCTGAACCACTTCTCGATCCCGACGTGGTCGTCCATGCACAGCAACCCGACGGCGCGGCACTACCAGCGGGTCGCGCACCGGCGGGTGTCGGCGGCGGCCCACGGCGGCGGCGGCGGACGCCACGGCTGGGGCGGGGGCGTCGAGACCGCCCTGCGCGCCGCCATGGACCGCATCCACGCGGCCCACGCCGCCGCCGCCGCCGACGACGCCGACCCCGACAAGGTGCGGCCGCTCGAGGACCCGTACCTGGTGGGCGAGGAGGCGGCGGCGCGCGCGCGGCAGGAGCGGCTCGCGCGGCAGAACGGGGACGACGTGCTGTACCGCGAGGAGAGGCGGTGGGATTGGTTTCTTGGTGAGTTGGTCCTTTCGCGGTGTGCCAGCCGCGCGTGTGGGAGCGCGCCTCGCCGCCCCGCTTGAACGATTGTGGCATCTTGTCACAGCGTGCTGACGGTTCGCAAACCAACAGGCCAGATGAACGAGCGCGACCGAAGCTGGCCCAGCGTCGGCAGCGGCGTTGAGAACCGCGGGAGGCTCGCCCGCCGCTTTGGCCGATGAGATGGATGGCGATGATGTATCATACGTACCTGCGCATCGGCGTTGTCTTGGTCGTCACGTCGGCAACACCGAGCTTGCCGTCTCTTTCGGGGGCCGATGATTCTGATATCTGTGACCGAGAACAGAGCGCGCTCCACTTCTTTTCACTCCTTTAGGGTCCTCTTTCTTCGTTTCCTGCATTGGGCGGCGCTACCAGTTTGGCGTCATTTGGGCATGCTAGATCGGTTCAGGTAACACCAAGCATCTCACGTTTTTCACTGTCGGTGGGACTGTTCAGCGCAATGGAGGTATTCACGTAGACGAATGGATGAGGTCACGAGAATATGCCGAGTGGGAAATCATCTATTTCTTTGTCCGTTCCTTTAGGCTTCGAGGTAGCCAGCCACATTCTGATCTAGTATCAATCTAACACGAATTCGAATCGACTGCCTGTAGTTGGAGGACAGTGACAACGATGACCTCGTGTTCGGGTTCCCAAGCTGACTTGCGCACTAACACTGGAAGTACCTGACAAATTATCGGACCGAACATTGACCTACCAACCGTCAACGGTTCTGTTGGTCATCTGTAGTTCTACATACCCATGGAACGCCGTCAACCATGCAGTTATTGATTACACTTCGCCTATACCGGCCGGGTTTATTCATGCTCTCTTCTGTGAAGATGCGGATGGCCGTCGTGAGTGACACACGAGTTGTGTCCGAATGATTTAACCCTTGCTCTTGGTGTTGAGGATGAGCGCAACAATAAGCCTACACGTGGTTAGCAGTAGCTTGAGGCACACGGCATGGCCAAACTTACCCGTAGAGACCCAAGACTTCTCCGAAAATGAGGATAAGGACCATGCCGACGAATATCCTGGATTGTTCCATGTACGCGCGGACGCCCTTGTCACCGACGATGCCGATGCAGTATCCGGCAGCCAGACCCGCCATTCCAACGGAAATGCCACATCCTAGATGCATGAAGCCACTATTGCAGAGATTAGTCCGGGTGCCGTTTGCTTCGTTCGCTTGTACTCGGAATCGGACACATACTTGAATAAGCTGTAGCTTTGTCGTGATGGAGGGTCCATGTCACCAGCGATGAGGACCGAGATGACGAGGGCGTAGACGGCGATGATTCCGGACATGACGACGGGGATTAGACACTGTTTGACGCCAAGTTAGAACGCCGGCTGCGGCGGAGACAAAGGAAGATGTCCAGAGAATAATGACAAACCTTCATGATGAGGTCTGGCCTAAAAGTGCCCACGCCTGCGATACCGATTCCCGACTTGGCCGTCCCATACGCTGCTCCGATACCTAGAGATAGATTTGCTTGTCTCAGCCTACACGTTCGATGTTATCAGGGGAACGACGCGGAATCGAGAAATCCGTACAGCCAAAAATCATGGCGGCGGCGATGCCGGCCTACGATGTCGAAGATGCTGTTAGTATGGCTGTTCCTCTGTGTGGTTGCTCCTTGAGCTGGAGGGGAGGGAACATGTAGCTCACCATGCCGATGAAAGGAGCAAACTTGGGCGCGATTTCGGATTCATCCATGGTGAAGGTGTTTTCTCGTTATTGTCTACGAGTTTCTTGTAAGGATGGGATTGAATGAGGCTCGCGATAGTACTCGGTGGTGTGATTGTTGTCGTTGTCGAACCTGTCGAGGCTTGAGAAAGGACGAAGCTTAGCTTAGCTGCGTCGCTCGCAATTGATCCCAAGGCCCTCGAATAACCTTACGCAGCTGAGGGCACGTGATTTTATAATTACCTAACAAAGCGCTAGTGCCGGATCGATACATACATGTAGGTACATGCACATATGTGCCTACTATGTAGTACCTAGTACTAGGTACTTTGGTACTTTTAACCTTCCCCTAAATCCTACCTAGTACATAGTACTATGTAGGTAGGTATACTCTGTGTCACTGACATCCATGATATTGATCAATCTCTATAGTTGTTTCCACTATAGTTACTGTAGGTAGTTCCATCATGAATTGTGCATCCAATATGGACTGCTGAGATCCATACCAAGATGGTCTAGATAATCAGCCTTGAGAGAGGGAGGACATTTTTCCATTGTCTGTCGTGAGGTGCGATGGAAGTTGGAAGCTGGGTTCCAGTTTTAGCCACTTCGGGATTCTACTACGTAGGATGTAGCAAGTTATAAAACAAAATATCTCTGATCTAGGAGAGTTATGAGATTTGTGAGATTTGTGAGAGAACATTCGAGGATTGATAAAATTTCTGTGAACAAAGACAGGGAGTTACCGGGTGTCTCCGGTGCGAGGAAGCTGGGAAGTCGTCATCTCGATCTTCAAATTTTACGAATTACTGGCTACCTTCAAGGTTGTTTGCATACATAAGTGTGCATATGTTATCCATAATGTGTTGAAGGTAGATAGATCCGAGCCATAGATGCTGGTTCCGCTGCTACCGTGCCTAATAGGTACCTAGTAGTAGGTATGTAAGTACTGCGTAGTAGGTACATACTAGCTACCTACATATAAGTATTTCAGTTTCAATTGACTTTTTTCAGAGCTTCAAGGTTTGATGCGATGTTATCTCGAATCCTATCGCCGGGTATAGGTACCTTCCATTCTTGAAATCGTATCCAGGTCGTTACTAGGTGACCGTACCACACCGAATGCTGGATGTACTGCATAGATATAGTATGTAAGTGAAGCGATCAATAGATCCATTACTTGCTGCCAAGTTACCTACTAAGCTCCGAGGTCTACAATGTATATACCTAGTATTGATTTGGTAACAAATTGAAATCTTTTTATATTACTAGGTATGTAGCCATCAACCGAGGTATCGATGGTTTATGGATCATCTATTATGCTTCTGGTCCAACGGGTCACGACTTTACAACTTGGAAGTTATGAGTTATGACAGATCATCTAATAGAATTGCTGAGAAATACTCGGACCTCTTGTTTCTTCACCTGACAATTCCGAGCCGACGATAACCCGGGCCTAGTTTGGCGGTTTGGATGGTTTGGATGGTTGCCGGACCCTCTGATCCTTGCCCGATACTAGGTACTTCAAGTTGATAATCTCTAGTGCTCCAGTGCTATCAGTCCAGTGTACAGTTGAGGTCCACGGGTACTTTTAGCACATCAACTTTGATTGATACTTCCAAGGCCACCAAGCATAACCGTTCCGTACCGTACCGTTCCAGCGCCCATCAAATCCTACCTGGCACACCACCTAATACTAACCTGCCTACTCACTTACAATACTACCTACGCCAGAAACCTGACCTCTCCCTTCCTTATCCTACTTACCTGTTCGATTCTATCCTATCCTATTCTGCCCTTATCTTGAGATTCGATCCCTCTATTCGATCCGACGTCGTCCCTTTGCTCATTGCTCCGTTCCAAGTCATTCTTGCTTGCCCCGTTCTACTGGCGCCCTGTGACCAATTATCGAATTTCGCCGCATAATCTGTGACTTGACTTTTTAGCGACGAAAATTCTGGGGAGAAACCGAAATACGTAGAAGCGAGAGGGAGCAGGCAGCATAACCCTCGCACATCCCAGCCGTCCAACCCTACGGCGGTGAACCCGTTCGTCACTGTCGAGAATCGCCCCTTTCTTCAATCCGCGGACGAAAATTGGTCTCCGTCTAGGCTCCCGGCCGCCTAGGCTCTCGTAAGGGTGAGTCCCGCCGCATGACATCCCTGGACCTAAGCATTATTGATACGAAGCCACACCTACGCATACGATTGCGAGCGTGTGAGCGTGCAAGTGTGCAAGTGTGCATGCGTTCGTGCGTGTGGTACCCGTGCAACCCTACTGGCCTTCTCGTGCTGTTCAACCACTTCCATTAAATCAATTTAGGTCAACGCATCTAGCTGCTAACTACCGAATTTCCCTCTCCTTGCTAGGACCGCGAGAATGGCTGATTATCAGTACGACCAACGGCGATACGGCCCAGCCGGCAACAACCAGCGAGATGCCGCTTTCTCCAACATCTTTGGCGCCGCCCCTCCTCCGGGCCGAACTGGTACAATGACTTCCACGTCGTCGCCGCTTATGGCTCAGCCGGAAGGAAGGACGCAAACCATGTCGAGCGTGTCCAGTATGTCATCAGATATGCAGCGACGACCTCCTCCACGACCCCAGCGAATGGGGGGCTACGAGGACGCCCCTCGAACTAGGACAATGGATACGAGTATAGCCAACGGGTACTATCAGAGCCAGCGGAACCCCTCTGGAGGTTACCCCCCTCAGGGGCAGGGGCAGGGGCAGTATGGGAGGCCTCCGCCTCCCGGCCCGAACCAAAGATCGTACCCCGGGCCTCCGCCTCAAGGTCCTCCTCGATTCGACCCGAGGGGAGCGCCCCAATCTGGGTATCCTCCGCGCAATCCGGTCCCTAGGTTTCATCAAGGCGGGCCCGGACCGGGACCCGGGCCTGCTCCTGCCATGCGTGACGACCCTTACCGCTCCCAATCCCTCGCGAACATACCACGACAGCCCATGTACCAACCGCCGCCCGGTGCCTTCCAATCGTCTCCCAACAATTTCAGACATCCTCCGGCCGCTAGCATGTCCTCCAGGACCACTGCACAGGGCCGAGTCGTTCCCGAACGCCACGATGATCGATCGATGTCGATGACCGGCTATCCTCCAGAACGTGATGCCCACCAGATGATGAGCGGCCGAGTGATCCCTAACCGCATGAGGGCCCCCTCGAACGAGACACCTACGATGAATGGAAATGGAGCTGGGTACCCTGGGTATGCCCCAGCGCCGGGTACTGCGACAAGGACGATGAGCATGGCATCATCGACTGTTACCGGCGACCACAGCCGCACAATGTCAATGGCTAGTACCATTGTCCCCGAGAACTCGGAACAGGCCCGGCAACAACTGGTGCATCGACCGTCCATATCCTCACGATCGATTGAAGGTGAACGACCACCGACCGCGAAGATTCGGCCGCCTTTGGTATATCCGGCTCTGCTCTCACGAGTCGCTGAATGCTTCCGCCAAAAGATCATTACGGGCGAGCGAACGAAGAACGAGCTCACGTACAAAAATGCCTTCAGTGGTTCCGAAGCAGTTGACGTTCTCTCGTACATAATTAGAACTACGGACAGAAACTTGGCACTGCTTTTGGGTCGAGCCCTAGACGCGCAGAAATTTTTTCACGATGTTACGTACGAGCACCGATTACGAGACTCGTCGTCCGAGATGTACCAGTTCAGAGAGACGCTTATGGACGAGCCGGAAGAAAAGCCCCCCGTCAACGGCGTGTTTGTTTTACTCTCCGAATGTTATTCCCCGACGTGCACAAGGGACCAGCTCTGTTACTCTATTGCATGCCCTCGAAGGTTGGAACAGGTGTCTCGACTAAACCTCAAGCCCCAGGTGGGCTTGAAGAAAGATCAAGATGCTACTATCAACGACGATGCGGATCAGACAGACGAGCAAAAGCTCTGGATTAATACAGTTCCGAAGGAGATTGCCGAATCCGTCGGTGACAGAGAAAAGAAGAGGCAGGAAGTCATTTCCGAGATTTGTTATACGGAGAGGGATTTCGTCAAGGATCTCGAATATCTCCGAGATTTCTGGATATTGCCACTGCGGTCGAAGGGTTCTCCAGTTCCTGCCGCGAGAAGAGAACGTGTGGTGCAGAATATCTTCAGCAATATCATTGATCATCCAAGTATCCACTCTGTCAGTTCTAGGTTTGCCAAGGCGTTGACGGAGAGACAACAGAAGAACCCCGTGGTCAAGAACCTCGGTGATATCTTCTTAGAAATTGTCCCACAGTTCGAACCCTTCATCTTGTACGGTTCTAAGCAGTTGGAGGCCAAATTTGAATTCGAGAACGAACGGTCTAGCAATCCCTACTTCGCAAAATTCGTCGAGGAGATCGAGAGAAGGAAAGAGTCCAGAAAACTAGAACTAAATGGTTACCTGACCAAGCCCACGACGAGATTGGCGCGTTACCCACTGTTACTAGAGAATGTATTGAAGTACACAGAAGAAGGGAACCCAGATAGGGAAGATATCCCGAAAGTCCTAATCATGATTCGAGACTTGTTGAGCAGGGTCAACGCCGAGTCCGGCAAAGCGGAGAATCGCTTCAACCTACGTCGCCTGCACGAACAATTGAAGTTCCGTCCCGCCGACCGAGTTGATCTCAAACTGACGGAGGACAATCGTGAGCTTGTTTTCAAAACGCAATTCAAGAAGTCTCCCACAGATCCTACCGACATTACAGCTTTCCTTTTCGACCACGCTGTCCTCCTGGTCAGGATAAAGCAAGTTGGAAAGGGAGAGGAAGTAAAAGCTTATAGAAGGGTATGTTGCACATTTTCGTTCATATATTATGAAACTGACGGCTGACCCTAACTGCAAAGCCAATTCCACTCGAGTTGCTTTCGATCAAGGAGATGGACGAAGTGATCCCCCCTAATCAAGGAGGTGTGAAACGAGCATCGTCGAACTTGCCTTTCCGCGGTGGAGGAAATGATAAGAAGACCGTAGAAGGGTGGCCCATAACCTTCCGACACCTGGGCAAGAATTACTACGAACAGGTCTTATATGCGTCGAACCAAACAGCGAGGAAGAAGTGGCTCGAGTTCATCGACTCCGCCCAGCAGCGGCTTCGCGCACGTGCTGATTTCTTCAACGTCAACACCCTCTCCTCTAATTTCTTCCAAGCTGGCAACTTGGCCAACACTGTGACACCTTTCGGTACGATCCCTAAAATATTTCAGTTTTCAAGTGTTTACTAACGGGGGATACAGACGGCGGTCGTAAGTTAATAATTGGCACTGATCACGGCATCTACGTCGCGGATCGTAAGGTTAAGGACCAGGTGCCCAAACGCGTCATCGAAGCACAACATGTCACCCAAGTCGATGTGTTGGAAGAATACAACCTCTTGCTTGTTCTGTCAAACAAGACACTCTCATCTTTTTCACTGGCGGCTCTAGATCCGAACGAGCCAGCCCTGGCTAAGAGGCCAAAGAAGATTCAAAGCAACTGCAATTTCTTCAAGACTGGAATCTGTTTAGGTAGGCACCTTGTCTGCTGCGTCAAGTCTAGTGCACTCTCGACGACGATCAAGGTATACGAACCCAACGATTCTATGAGCAAGGGTAAGAAGCAGAAGGGATTCGGTAAAATGTTCAACGCCGGTCAAGACGAGTTGAAGGCATTCAAGGAATTCTACATCCCCACCGAATCATCCTCTGTTCACTTCCTCAAGAGCAAGTTGTGTGTGGCCTGTGCTAGAGGTTTCGAGGTGGTCTCGCTCGAAACTCTCGAAACACAATCGCTATTGGACCAAGCTGACACCTCTCTCGACTTTGTCGCAAGAAAAGAGGGTGTCAGACCAATCCACATCGAACGGCTTAACGGAGAATTCCTTCTCAACTACTCGGAATTCTCGTTTTTTGTCAATAGGAACGGCTGGCGAGCAAGGCCGGAATGGCGTATCGACTGGGAAGGAACTCCGCAAGCATTTGCTCTCTCTTATCCGTGGATTCTGGCATTCGAGCCCAACTTCATCGAACTTAGGAACATTGAAAGTGGCGCTGTTCATATCGTACCGCACAAGAACATACGGATGCTACACAGTAGCACGCACGAGGTACGTCACTCTCCCGGCTGACTCTTAACATAACGTCAAGTAGCAAGTAACTAACTCCCATCAAGATCCTTTTCGCATACGAAGACGAAGCCGGCGGTGACGTGATCGCCGCGCTTGACTTCTGGAAAAACAACCGAAAGTCGGAGATGATACCCTAATGATCTCTCCATTGCGTAATACTGTATCGGTCGAAACCTATAAAGAGCACCTTGCTCGGTCCTAAGCCATGGCTAGCTCGGATAGGGTCATCTAGGGTATGAGCTCTACCCTAAAACGCGGAAGCCCAGGGACCGCTGGATAACTACCTAGGTAAACATGCGATAATTCCCTATAGCCGGTTAGGCGTGCGTGGTTACCGACCTATCTGGCTGGCATAATTTCCTTTTCCGCCCTCATTTTCTCGAGAATGTTCTCCGTAGCAAGGAACCTAATTTATTTGTTTTAAGCTTCCGGATTCAAGCTGGGTTGCGGACTTTGGATTTTGCTGGAGCCAGTCGAGTCTTCAACTTATTTGTACCTTGAAAGTGGAGGATTCTGAAAAGAGGGGGGCGTGATGCCAGAGTCTGCGATGCGATGAGTGTTTGAGCGGGGACAGGCAGATACCAAGCAAGCTTGTTCATACGTCAGTGAGGGAAGGGATAAGTGAGGTGTGAGGTGTGAGGTATGAGGTGTGAGGTGGATGAAGACATTAATCGGCAGGGCTGGAGGAGGATGTGCCTAGACTATTACTACTCTGTAGGAAACCCCTACCGTAATCATAACCAAGACCCGAAGATCCTGAAACCCAAGTCCTCTCGATACCTGAGAAGATTGCTCGCTGCTTTAACTCGTTTTACGAATTGCATTTTTTTGGTGCATGTTTCTTCAGTCCTGTTCACGTCAAGTCAAGAAATCAAGAAAGGTCTGGATTCCCTAGCTGATACTCGTGTCTATGGCATAGGGTCATTTATCATTTGATCGCTCGGCTCGACTACGTTTTTTTCTGGTTACCAGGCTTTCACAAACTCTAATATTCCATCAAACCGCCGAACCTAGCTACCGGTAGAGCGGATAGAGAGCGGATAGAGAGCGGACAGAGAGCGGATAGAGAGCGTCGAGATTAGGAGCTTTGAGCTCTTAGGTGCCGTGATATCCAGTTAGCACTTTGAGGGTCCATTGGATGCCATCCACATGGAACGATACTAGGTAGGCCTGCCTCTCGATGTTTACTCTCCTGGTTGGTCGGATATTAGAGTCATGCGGGAATAAAGGCTTATATGTCTCTTCACTGACTCGGGGAAGCAAGGTCTCGACTCCTACTGCCTTTATCCGACAGTTGGGATCTTTGCAGAATCCACAGGGCATTCGATCCCCAGTTGTTTGACTCCTGCCTTGTGGAACGTGTCTTATTCAGGGGAGGGCGTGTAGGGTGTACATGCTGCGCTGCCAGCTGCCAGGTAGAAGTCTACCCGCGTTGACGGGTGTGGTCCAAAATGCATACAGCTTTGCTGTAGGTATATGTTACATCTATATTACCCTAGTAGGTAGGTACCCTGATATCCATGCATGGCCCTTTGTCTGGGATAGG
The DNA here is from genome assembly GCA_902806535.1 of Hypoxylon rickii. Lineage (NCBI taxonomy): Eukaryota > Fungi > Ascomycota > Sordariomycetes > Xylariales > Hypoxylaceae > Hypoxylon > Hypoxylon rickii. The sequence goes on from CADCWY010000003.1 coordinate 461,544, forward strand.
CTGATAAGCACGTTGGCCTTGACTGTTTGTCATCCACTCATTTCGATTCTTTCATGAAAGACATTTGAATTTGACTTGGCTCTTTTCCGCTGCTCTGGACCGGGCTGGGCCGATGCAGAGTACGCGTCGCCGAGAATATTTTAACTATAGAAATACAGAGCCATTGAAACTCTCGTTTCCCTTTACTCTACCATTGCGTCGGGTCTACCTTATCTAGAGTTTCTTGCTGTGGCTAACCGATCATACTACGTAAGAAGCTACACAGGCTGCCTACCTGCGTGCCTGGACTTCGTGTAGGTAGCTTCATCCTTACCCGGTGTGATAGGGCAGCGCTACACGACGCACAGTTGACATCATGACGTTGCTACCTGCGCGTGGCTAACAATCAGAAGCTAAGAGGTTCCAGAACAACGCTACGGGCCCCAAACAAATGGAGATGTTCTTTTGCCATAGCAGGTGAATCATGCAGGAGATCTGAGCCTGGATGTAAGCCGTAGGAGAGACCACACCGTTCCACCAAATCCTCCTAAGACCTCGCCCGTGGTGAAACCGCTCGAAACTCGAACCGGCGCACAGCTGGCAGAATACGACGGCGTGGTGACAGAGACGGGCAATATTGTACCAGACCAAGCACGCTATACGAACGCGAGCCTACCTAGCTGGAGCACAATTCGAGGTACAAGAGAAAACCGTCAAACTCCATGGCATACCTATCCTGGTATGTGTATGCGCCTGAATTGGTCAATTACGAGCGTCTGCTCGGGTCTCGCTCCTAAAGTTGCTTGCTCCCCCGACGCGCCCCTTGCGTGAGGGAACAGTATCACGACAGGCAACATCCGCATCGGTCCTGTAAGTTTGTAATCCGCATGTACGTGAATGAGAATAAAGAGGCAAGAGGGAAACAAAACGCTTGGCGGGACGAACACAAACCTACCTTAGGCATGTACTCAGTTAGGTAGATACTACCTACCATGTAGTAGGTATATGTAAGTGCGTATAGAACACGAAAAGTAACCGAACGGTCGGTGTCCACCACTATCACCTGCAGGAGGGAACCGCAGCGATGGAGGCGAGACCAAGAAGCTGGGAACGGCGGGCTGGGTGGAGCCGCAAACCACCAGCTCCAGCACCACCCCCCCAGGTTTTTGAGTTCGACGGGACCAGGTCCGTTTGGATCGGGGCTCGATGCTGGCTCGCTGCTGTGGAACGCCCCGAAGGAAGAGGGGGGATCGAGAAAAAGGATGGAGCTTGAGCTCCATTCTCAGCGATCGGACTTACGAGCCTATCTCAGATACCGATACACTCGCTGTGTTGATCATTATGGAGGTAGGTAGTTTGTGTGTGCGTTTCCATATTACGTTTCCGGTGCTTGGTTTTCGTCAGGGTATAAGAAGAGGTGCATCTCCCTCCCTCCTACGCCCATCCCACAGCTTCGCGGCACAAGACGGTCTTTGCGCGCACACATTGATGCACATGTAAACCCTACGAAAATCTCTTCACAGCCGTGGCAATATACACCAGTGCCTATCTACTACCTCTTTGCCAGTCTACTGCCTTTACTAGGTTGGCATAGGAATATTCCTCCCTCATCTCAACTTCACCATCGTCCTATACTTGGCTCTTGAACAAACCAGCTCTCAGTCTCAAAATGAACTGCTATTGCGCGAACTACTACGTACGTATCAAGAAGCGCCGGAAGGCTCCTTATCCCCACCACGCGGAGCTGACAGCGGCGCAACGGCGCAACAGGGGCAAATCCACTGCCAGAACAAAGTCACTTACTTCGGGCAGCGGTGCAGACTCTGCACGGTGCGTTCCGCCCCGTGCGCCTTTCCCTCTCCCCTACCTACCAACCTACCTACCCAGGAAGCGTTCCCTGCCAACTCACGGACACGTGCTAACGGCGAGCGAGCCCGCAGGTGCTGAACGAAGGCACGCCGACCAAGCACGACCCGTTCAATACGGCGTGCCACGAGCACCCGAGCGCGTACGACAGCGAGGCCGTGGACTCGGGGTCGTCGTGCTCGACGACCTCGAGCCGCGGGGGCGAGGGCCAGCGCCAGCAGGGCCAGCAGGGCCATCGGCGCGGCAGGGCCAGGGAGCGCAGCAAGACCGCGTCCAAGTAGGCGGAGCCGCCGCCGCACGCCACGGCGCAAGACAGGGGCTGTCGATGGCGGCGGCGCACACGACGACGAGGTGAGAGGTGAGGCGGGACGAGTCGCAGGCGGAGGAACGTGCCTGCTTGGGCGGCGGATTTGCCACGGAGAAGTAATGGGGGTTACGGATGGAACGCGCGCCGGGGGGGGCTTTTACGATATGTTATGAGTGTACGAAAACAAGGCGGCGACGGTGCGGACGCTGGACGCGTAGGCAACGATTATTCCTGCAAGTCTGCGGGCGCGCGTGGCGAGGAGGAGGAGGAGGGAGAAAAAGCGCGAGGCGGGCGTTGTCGCGGGATCCAATCGCCGCGGGGCCGGGCGCGCGCCAGCTCTTACTAGTCTCAGATCCTTTCGTGTGAGCGGTGCTTGCATGGGCATGTGCATGTGCATGTGCATGTGCGCATCTTGATCTCGTCTTATCTCATCTCATCTCATCTCATCTCCTCGCCGCGGCGGGAAAGAGGCGTTTCGGTTGGACACTTGGTTGAGGAGATCGTTTTCGGTTAGGTAGGCATGCTTCTGGGGTACGGGGTAAGGAGGGACGGTAATCTGGATGGTAGCCTCGAGACGTGATGTCGTGACGTATGGATGACGGTCGAGTTATTGTGTTTTGCATGGGTGCGGTTATTGTCTACCACTACTTATGACTACTTCTCGCTCATACCTTCTAATCTAATCGAATTGAATTGGTTTCTGCTCGATCGCCTCACGTCGGAGTTTTGTGCTTCACATGTCCAGTGTGAGGTGGGCTGCGCTGGGGAGGCTAGGGCCGTGGAGGATGTCGTACGAGGGTGTGTAGCACGGCTGGCGCTGTGCAAGCGCTCGTGGAGTCGGCGTGAAGTCAGCGAGCGTTGGGAAGGGCGCTTGGGCATGTCTCAATCTGTATACGTGATATATGTGATATGGATATGTGATAGGATTTGGGTAGTAAGAGCTAGCGGGTTCGACGTGTCTGAGTCGAGATCGCCAGACTCGGAAAGGGGTGAATGAGGATTGTAGAACATGGGTAGGCAGCCCTGGAGGCAGGTATGAATGCCATCCTGATTACATCAATGATATGTACGTTGAGTACCCTAGGTAGACAGGTAAACACTTATATTGGCTCCGATGATACTAGACCGCGGAAAAAAACTCCGGGAATATGTGCCTAGGAAATATATACAGGACAAGTCTCCTCACGTCTTAGGTTCACAGGGGATATTATCGACATATGGGGTTAGATATACATACATACATAGGTAGGTAGCCTTAGTCGTTGCTGTGACGCTACTTATGGCCCTTCAGATGCCACTCAAACGCTTTTCTGAAGAGCGCCTTGCCATCCCCGACGATCGTCTCACCGTGGCAAGGGATGATGGTTTCGAAATCCCAGGATTCGATCCTCTGGACACTTTCGTTGAAGCCGGCGCGATCCCTGTTCCCGTTGCTGATGCCATACCAGAGGAACCGCTTAAGACCCTTCGCCTCGCCAGCCGTGCTGTTTAGAGAGTCGAAGACCCGGTTTAGCAAGCCGTGCGAGGTCTTCTCAGACTCGGGCATGCGCGAGTACTGCTCGACGGCAGGCAGGTTGAACAACAAGTCGGCCTCGATGAGGACCTTGTCAGGCTTGTAGAAGAGCACGATCTCCTTGTTCGGATGCGCATCCACGAACTCAACCTCGAAGTCGGCGGCAAACTCAGCGCTGATCTGGTTGTCGCGCTTGTTGGCGGCGTCGTAGACGAACGCGAAGGGCTCGTCGCCGATCTTGTCGTCGTTGCGGGTCTTGGCGCGTTTCTCCTGCAGCCCCTTGGGCCCGACGAGCTTCGCGTTGGGGTACGCGCGGACCCACTCGGACAGGAAGATGTGGTGCTCCATGTCACCTGCGATTAGGTAGCCGACGTTGCCACCGAGCTCGTCCACCTTGGCCTTGGTTTCCGGTGTTAATGCTACCGGCGAAAAGACTGCTAGTGTTCCGGACGTGAGTCTTACTAGTGTATGTATTAGTACAATGTAAGTATTCATCAGCGCTCGAGTGAGGAAAGCGTGTGATTCCAAGGTATGGATTCCAGGGTATGAAATATATAAGCTCACTTATGGTGCCGCGGCCGCCAACCCGAATAATGCCGAATCGTGCAAAGGGCACAGACACGGTCACGATGTTGGGGGTGATGTTCCGAATGACGGCTAGGTCGGAGGGATTGGAAGGGATAAGTTTGGAGGACATGGTGAGACGACGATTTTGATTTCGTTGTTGGGTTGGTGATACAAGCAATCGGGTTCGTGCATGTGCAGCGCTGCATGCCCCCGAATAAGATATATTACACGCAAGACTTGGATGTCTTAAAGAAGGTTGTTTTGTGATGATGGACTCGAGAGCAGCTCTAAATTGGGTTGAAAAGGGTCGATATATATTCATTCTCTGTCCGGCTTCAACATCTAGACTGTAACCTTCACTGCCTCATGGTGGATTGGTTGGTGTTGGTGACGATTTACATCAAAGTTGCAGTCAGCATTTGGAATGAACCCTGGAGAAAAAAAAAAAAAAAAAAAAAAAAGGAATTTGGAATTGGCCTCCGTCCCAGCCTAGCCAAGATTGAAGTAGGAAGTAGGTTATTTGGTTTGATGGATACTAGGTAGGTACCTAGGGTATCTTCTGGGTGTGATACAATTTGTATTTGAAGTTTGCTGGTTGATTGTTGACCATTGATCATTGGTAACGTCGCGTGTGGTGAACACGACGCCGGAAGCGTCCGGAACCCCTTCATCTGATGAGTACCTATACCTACATAACCTATACCTATAGGTACCTACATTACCTACATATGTATACCGTAGTACCTAATTAATTGTACCTATACCAGTGTTGCTCAGGTGTTTCAAATAGGAGAACGGGAAAATCTTCAAGCGTAAGAATGACATCATGATCCACATGTCACATGAATCTGGAACTTGGAACTACAAACTTCGGACTTCAGACTTCAGACTTCAGATGATAGACGATAATTACCTACTATGTAGGTAGACGACAAGATAAACCCGATGCTTACTAGCTATTATTGATCGATATTTACTTATTCTCTATTCACCTGATTCATTTGACATCTTCACATTTGCATCCCCTCACTTCCAAATCATGGTCCAGTTCTATTAATATCTCGATCAATATCAAACCGCTCTCAATAGCAATCCAATAGAATAATATACACCTAGGTAGGTACTGATAACAGGTAGGTAGGTAGGTACCTAGTTATAAATGGCCGCAGAAGTATTGGGATTGAAATGCAGATAGATCCTATATCCTCCTACATAATACCCATCTCATACCTAGCACACCATTCGATACTTGCTGGTTACTACCTACCTAGGTACCTAGTACCAATCCCATCTCATTACTGCGGTCTCAACCTTGGAAACCATCAGTTCAGGTTACCTTCAAAATAGATAAAACACAACTCGAGTCGACTAACCCCACATGTAGCGCATTGAACCGAGGACGAAAAGAGACTCCCAGAATAACTCCCACGGCGCCATTTTTAAGCAGATGTGAGGCTGCTCTTGCGCTGCTAGGTACAGGGATCTTCTCAGCGGTGAGTTGATCTTCTTGTACGCGGAAAATTCCCGACCGTTGGCGATGATGACGGCGATCATCACGAAGAAAGCGACGTAGTTCGCTATCCTCGGCCACTTGCCGACAACTATACCTGATCGTTGCTGTGGTTGTGGTTGTGGTTGTGGTTGACCGGCCACTGGTGTGGCAGATGGTGCCGGTGGGGTCGGTGTGTCCGCGCCCGTGCCGGCTCCGGCGCTCCCGATGGCATCTTCGGCTCTTCGCTGTCCTTCCCGGAACTGTGTCACCGCGTCTTCGAACCACTGCCTCTCGTGCATCAGCGTCTTTATTACGCCGGCCATCCGGTCAATCTCTTTTTGCACACCCGCCACTCGTCGCCGGTTCAAGGCGGCCTCGGGGCTGTCGTCGGCGTGGTTGTTGGAGTCGTTGCTTTGGTTCATCGCGTTAAGGCGATCGGTGTACTGGCTCTGCATGTCCCTGTTGATCTGGATCTGGGCGTCCACGTTTCCGCGGACTTCCTGGATCTGTGTCAGAAGGGCATCGAATAGCTGTTGGTAGTACGTTCCGAGGTCGTCAAGCTGGTGCCCGCCGGTGGCAATCTGTCCCTTTAGCCTTGCCACCTCGGCCGCGTGTGCGGTTGTCTCGGCGGCACGCCCATCCCTCTCACTCTGGAGCTGTCGCGTGAGATCCGCAATCTGGTTCCTGAGATCTTGGATCAGTGTCCGCAACTCGTCGTTCACTTGCGCGCAGGTCTTGTCAGTCTGTGGCACGCCGTCGGCGCCAAGCACGCCCCGTAGGTTGTTGTCGTTGATAGGATCTTGGTGGTCACTACGTTCACCATCACTTTGGTCATCGGTCTGGGCACCTCTCTGGACACCCGTCTGGTTCCCACTCGGACCACTGTTGCCGTACTGAGCCTTCAGCTTCTGGAGCTCTGTTTGTGCCTTCTTAAGCTCCTGGGCCCTGTGCTTAAGTTGGGATTGAAGCTCTACTTCACGCTTCTGAAGATTGTCACGTTCCTTCTTGAATCTGTCGCCATCGCTTTTCGCTTTGTTGCAATCCTTCTCGCATTCCTTTACTCGCTTCTCTGCTTGGGTTCTGGCCTTGTCTGCCGCGTCCAGCTGCCCCTGTAGCGCGTCGACTTTGGCTATCGCATCATCTCGAGCCGTGATAAGCTGCTCCACTTGGTCTTGGAGTTGTTCATCAGAGTCATCCATGTGGCCTCTTAGCTCCTCCTCTAGTGTTGGACCACTAGTGTTACCTAAGCCAAAGCCAGACAACGTCGAGAGCCGACTCGTGGGCCTTGACCTGGTGTTTGGCCGAGAAGTGGCAGACGTGGCGGGGGCGACGGGGACGGGGGCGGCGGGGCTGGCGGGTTGCTTGTTTGCTGCGTCTAGCAGTTGCTGAAGGTTGTCTCTGGCCGTGGTGACCGTGGCCAAGTTCACTTGCAGATCGACAACCTGCCGTTGGAAATCTGCCAGCTTTGCACGAGCATTTCCCAGCTCAGTATTTGCATTTCTAAGTTTAATTCTAGCATCGTCCGCAAACTTTTGCAGGGCTTCGTGACTCCGTGTCTTATCATCAAGTTGACCCTGAATGTTTCCGACGTCCTGCGCTAATTTCTCGTTGAGCTGGTGCATGTCGTTAATGTATTTTTCCTGTGAGCTGTGCTCTACATTATTCTTACGTACGGTGCGCTCGAGATCTTTAATTTGCTTCTTTAAATCATCAACTGTATTTTGAGTGGCCGCCTCCCGATCGTCGGTGGCGCGCAGGTCATCCTGGTGTGCCTTTCGCATGAGAGCGATTTGATTTTTATGTCTCCTCTCATCATCTGCCTGTTCTTCACGAGCAGCGTCGATATCGGCCCGGAGTCTATCGTTTGTGGCCTGTAGCTCAGCGGCCTGGCCACCCACATGTCTATTTGTTGCTTGGGCTTTCTTAAGTTCCTCTTGGAGCAGATCTCTCTGGCTCACCAACTTGGTCTCTCGGCGGGTGGCGAATCTTGGTATGAACTCTTTTAGTGCCTCCGTCAAAGTACCTTTGAGTGCGGGCCTGTCGACATTTTCCTTGAGAGTTACGATCGCATCGTCGTCCTCGTGGAGCACTTTGATTAGATACTCGGCTACAAATCCGAGGGCTTCTTCCCATGTTTCCTCCTTGGAACTTGTTGATGACTGTGACGGCGTTGTCGTCTCCTGCGTCCCCTGCGATGCCGGCGACCCTGACTTCACCGATCCCGACGCCGGCGATCCTTTCTTCCCTGGTGGCGCCATAGCGTTTATTGTTAGTAAAGGGGTTGGGGTAGAATGAGTAGATTGTTTACGAGTCTCTATGTTGCAGGCAAAAGTTGGCCTGAATCTAACAGGACTTTTGTTAGCACAGAGACACAAAGGAGGTGGTCCGACCGAATCTGCGTCCGGTGGTGCCGCAGCTCACGGCTTTGTCTCCGAATCTATACAGGACAAGGTATAGGAGAGTTCGCAAACTGAAGGTACAGGGCGCACGGTATCACCGACTCTTTCAACACAGCTCCATGATGTCCACTCGAATCCGGTATTTTCCTTTGTGGCATCGTCGGCACCCTGAAAGCGGAAACAGATGTCCTTTTTCCCCACGAGGCATTATATATCAGGAACACCTAAGTATTAGGTAGTCCCCGAGTTTCTCTGAGGCTCGTACATTACAGGTGATAACTTGTATATATCATGCATTAATACGACCTACATGGATAATTGTCAACGTGACTATTATCTGCACCATGCACAAGGGTGAAATTCCGTCGAAGATTATAGGGGTTATGGACCACCTCAGGCCGTATCAAGAAATGTTCTATCTATGGGCAATTACAGTTGTATAATATGTATGATAATCCATGTAGTCTACCCACCCATCTACGCGTGGGTTATTGCTCTGTCCTTATCGTACGCAGCATGTATCTAAGTAATGTGCGGATACCTAGGGTTACCTGTGTTGTCGTAGATAACAAAGACGGCCATAGAATAAAGCCAGACGGCCAGCCCAAAACGGTTTGCGCCACAGAATCACCCAATAATACTCCCAATGACATAATCACTTCTTTTACGATATCTTTAACTTCCATACGGAATCGTAATTGGACGCTAAAGCGCATGTTGGCGGGCATCACGGTGGAAATTACTTCGCTCAGGCATCGATGATACCTCCACCACGAGGAGTATGAACTTGATATCACCAAACACAGCCCCGTCAATATCTAGAAATATCATCAATTTTCCCATACCCTCCTAGATAGAACATTAGCCCATCCATTATTCGTGTCAGACGTGCCGAAGCAAGAACCGAAGTAGGCGTAGGCGTGTAGTGCACGCAGGATTAGGTAAACACCCCATTCAAGTACCTACAGCGAGTATGGCTTAGAACAACCAACGCGCCGTCCACTTCGTTATTGTTAACGGCGACAATGGCACTGTGCACATTGACACTCGTAGTACCCTTATATACCTAGGTACGGACCTGTCGGCGACACCATCCCAACTGGTGGACTCCGAGATATGCTTGTATAGTGTTAGGCACCTAGGCAATCTAACTAGTAGGTAATGCCTACCTACTAGTAGTTGTGGCATTGACGAAGACGATTCAGTTCAAGAGATCATATCTAATTACGTGCTATTACTGAATACCTACCTACCTACCTAGTAGGTACCTACGTAAAGGGGAAAACTAAGGTTCTATCGAGCTCGCACTGGTCGGGAATCTATGAATCCAGTATCACTTAATCAACCTGCTGCTGGCTTTCTGAAAGCTAATATTCGCAAAGGGTATTTGACTAGGTACCTACCTACGTATAGAGTCAATCAAGGGTGTTCAAGAGGGCCTGTTTATAGTAGCCCTGCTGTTTGAATGCCTTACGTATAATTTTGCCAGGGAACCCATCCAGGTTCAAGGCTGTATTCCATGTAGTATCAAGGGTATCAAGGGTACCTCCAAACATTAGCCATTCCAATGCGTCGACTGGGATGATTCGACCAAGATCTGCGTAGAGGATTCAGTTTCTTCCGGCGAAGTCCCGGGTAAGGAGAGGAACGTTTGAAGTTGCAACCAAATGTTTTGCGGCGCATCGGAAGAAGACTAGAGTGTCTCCCCCCCCTTATCAATCGCCAAGCCTGCGATCTTCACGCACTAAGTCATTGTTCCTAGAACTCCTAAAGATAGGCTGCGTGGGTAGCTCAACTGAGCTTTTGATTGCTAATTGCCTAAAGCAAATAACAAGCATGACGATCATCCAACGTCATGCCGGGATGTCTCCGCAATATCTCTACCGAAGAGGCAGCTTCCCGTCGGTTTATCCGCGAAAGGATCGTTGTTCTTTTCTCGCGCCTGTAATATGCAGGTGGCGCTGTTGCGTGTTCCTGACATGCTGATCATCCTAGGACTCGATCGATTTCTCGTAGGTAGCATGTCATACGAAGCAAACCCCCTCCACGGGTGAATAGCTCGAATTTTTGTTAGGTGGGAGTGGTAGGCCAGCGTTGTAATTCTGCATTCTGCAACCTACCCAAAGAGAGACCGACGGCCATCGTCGCAACACAGCAATCCACCATCCCGGTTAAAACAGAGCATTTGGTCTGCCAGGTACCTGCAAACCCAAATATCCCTAAAGTCCACAATTCCACAGCGGCGCATCGCACATAGGTTAAAACAACCCGGCAGCGTCCTTGGAGAATGATGGATTTCTCAGGAAATTACCCGTTCGGGGAACCTACCGGCGCGGAGGGCCCTCAACATCAAACACGGTAGGCAAATAAGAAGAAGGGGGAGGGGGCAAGAATAGAAATGAAGGAAGGGCGCGAGGGAGAGACAAGGACAGGCGAGATAAGGGGGTTTCATTTATTCTGTTCATAAAGGCTAGGTATTACCACAATACCCGACAACGAGTCTTCTATAAAGCTCTTGCGCCGGCATCTAATGTCAGTGATACCAACCGATGTCAATTGATCGGTCCATGCTGCGGTCTGCCCTCCTGACAGAAGCTTGTTTTTTTGGTCGTATCGCCTTGCACACATACCGGTTTTGCGTGACACGCCTTTGAAGGAGCCGTGCCAGCTCCCTTGCAGCCTTACACCCAAACCACCCACGCCTAAGAAATTCCAAGAACTCGCTTCCAAGATGAAGGTATACATTCCCCTCCCCCCGATCCACCAACCTAGCCCTAACCTCCCACCAGACAACCCTACTATCGCTCCTCCTCGCCGCGGCGGCTAGCGCCCGGGTGCTCGACACGTCGTCGTCCGTCCCCGCGCCCACCGTGTCGTCATCGGTCCCCATCGCGGCCAGAAGCGCGTCATCATCTATCATCGACCCAAAGCCGCCGCAGCCGGCGCCCACCGTGTCGTCGTCGATTATGAGAGCCAGAGCCGCGGACGCCATCCCCACGCCCGAGACGTCGTCGTCGTCGTCGTCCCCGAGCTCGAGCTCGAGCCCGAGCCCGTCCCAGGGCACCATGGGGTGCGCGGGCGGGCTCGGCGACCTGTGCGGCGACCTGTGCTACTGCTCCGGCGGCAAGGTGAGCTGCCATGCCGACCCCACCAGCCGCTGCGTGCAGATGTGTACTTGCTAAAGGGGGGAACTGGGGCTGAGGCGGCTAGTCCAAATAACCATCCCAGCCGTGGCCGTGCTCGCTCGGCGCGGATATACCTAGGCACCTAGGAGAAGAGCTCGGGGTTGTTGTACGAGTACTGTCGTTATCGGTTGCGCGTGTCATTTGCGTACCCAGTCAGCTAGGTTTTGGGTGAAGGAAGGGTTACAAGGGGATGGAGGGGAGGAAAGGGAGTTTTGCGGTCTCTTAACGGGTGGAACTCGTCGGGTGTCGTAGCTAAAGGATTGACGAATGGAAACCTAATTGCGCGTTTAGCCAGGTACCTAGTAATGGGTATCGCCCGCTATCACGAATAATACTATGCTGACATCCACGTATGGCATTCAGAAATACTTTATCCATCGACTAGCCTTCAGTGTTGTAGGTATGATTTTCCCAACATAGTCGTATACATCGTATGAAGTCTGTCTTGTTTGGATCGCTTGGATACATAAATGCCCACCCGATATCCAAAGCTAGCCCTTTGCCCGCTTGTTTCGTGCTGATTGAAGACATACTAGGTAAGGTATTTGCTATTTTCACGTCGTGGAGGCCTTACTAATTGCATATGGGTAAGCATTGAGGGAATTCGTAACGCCCGGTTCGTACCCTTAATAGATACCTCCTACTTGGTACGTAGGTGACCAGAGGAGAGTATCCTTGCGGCCTCTTATCTGAGCTCTCTCATCGCCTGCTGCCCGGCCCCGAGCCACTTCCGGATTTCTTGCGTAGCGACGCCGTGCTACCCCAGTTTCCTGCCGACTTCCTTAGCTTATTCCCGAGGCTGATCCTAGCAGCCGACATCGGATTTTGGAACTGAGAATGGGGCTGAGATGGTTCCAGGGGCTTACCCTGCCCATCCGCTAGGGGTATGTGCATGCCGCTGGCGATCTTCTCCCAGTCGTGCTTATCGATCGATCTTCGTTTGTCGATGATGTGCTTAACTTCCGCGTCAACATCCGAAGCTTTGCGGATCTTGCCCTGTCGAAGGGCGCCAATCATGGCGGCCCATGTTTCGACTTGGCCGTTGCTCGCTTCGTCAACGCAATGGCACTCATCGCCAGCAGGACATTCCGTTTCACCGGTCGCGTGCCATTCTGCCACACAGGCATCGTGGCTGGCGCAGCCGCAAGATAGGCATGGAGGATAGAGAGCGTCGATTGGCTCATTGCAGAACACGCATACCAATTGCGTTTGTGTTCGTTTGCAGCGATCACACGTACCCACGGCACCGCCACAAGTTGTACTAGCATAGGTGGATCGAACGGGGTCAAGGTGAGTCTCGTGTACGCGACAGATACCGGTTACGTCGATACCACGATCAGACGCGACCAGCGATTGCAGTAACTCCTTCTTCCCCAATACAATGGGTGAAGTGGCACCGTGGTGCGAGCTGTGGCTCAGGTTCTCCGTACTGTGGTACGAATCATGGTAGCTAGCAACCCCAGAACTTGCAAAGCTGGCCAAATGCGGATCAGACGGATCTTCTTTGAGAACGTTGAATTTTAGAATCTCAAGTCGAGCTAATGGTTGACCCCACATGTGTAGCATTTCGGCATACGAGTGGCGGTAGCTTGCGTATATGGCATAATGGGATGGTTCGAGGAAGGGTACGCCTAACCAGCCATCGTCGTCGAATAACGTTTGGTCCTCTAATTCTGTGGATATGCCGTAGCAAACAAGGGGTAAGCCGTCGTCGTTTCGTATCTCGTCGTCCGAGTACGAATTACGTGCGGTGCCCGAAGGCTCTGGCGTAGGGCCCAGTATAGTTGAGCTGCCCCAAGTAATGTTAGTTGGGGCGAGTTGGGACAGGAACGTCTCTGCTGGACTGGGACGTTTCCGCCCTGGGGGAGATGTCGACGCAACACTCGCAAAGGCCCTAGGGAAACTAGCCAGGCCTGCAGTTAGAGCAGTATTCGCACGACTTAGTAACCTGTTGTCAGGCGACGCGGCTAGACTTTGGGTCGGTTCGCCTTCCGGCTCTCGCGGAGTCGTGGTGGGAGGCGTCTCTCCGCAAGAATAAGAGTTAGATCTTGGATCGCCGCCCCATGGAATTTCTTCGGATCCATACGATCCTACGAGGTTCACTGGGGTTTGAAGCGTCTTTGGGGTCGATATTCCGGAATTGGCTTGGCTTTTGTAATTGCGATTGGTATGCCAAAGCGATGCATCTGTGGGAAAATAATCCAGCGAGAAAGAGGGGGCTTTCATAGGAAGCGGTGTTTCGGGCTGCGGGAGGTGGGATTCTGCGTAGGCGACGCTATCTTCAGTCGACGATTCGCTGAATATGCAGGAGAGCATGGCAAGCATTTGTATATCAGCTAGTTTCTCAAAATAACCAAACAGATCGTCGATCAGTCCCTTTCCCAGAGGGTGATATCCCCACTTTACTCGGCCGGTAAGTGAGATGGTGTCTTGGTCCTTGGAAGGTGGTTTGTCTCCATTGAAACGCGCGACGGCATCCTTGGCGATTACTAGTATCGACTCTCTACTTTGACCGTCCCCAAGAAGCTCAAGACGAATGTCCTTGCGAAGTAACAAGGCCGCGTATTTCCAGATATCGACTAAACCAGATCGACCATACTTTTCAGCGACAGCGGCGTTATGCTCACAGACGTCCGGACCATCCCCAAATATGCAGTATTCCTGAGCAAACTCCGGCTTCGACGGCAACTCATTAGAAACGTCATGAATAGATATGATATTCTTGGGTTTCCCTGGACGACGTCTACTGGTACCAGTGCCGGTGCCAGTACCAATGCCTGTTCCTCCTCCACTCGAATGCATTGAATAGCTACCACTAAACGTCTTTCTGAAACGCCGACCCGGAAGGTACCACATATTTATCTTGTGCATATAGGTGGTCTCCGAGTTACTTGAGCTGGAAGAATCATCTGCGTCGTCTGACTCGGATTGGTCGTCGGTTGCGGAAGCATCGTCATTCGTATACCTATTTCTTGGAACTGATGGTTCTTGCTGAAGTCTACCAAACCCTGCGAAGCTAGGTTCACCCTTGGGACGTTCCCTATAAGAGTCACTAGAGGGGAAGAAGGAAGCAGTTCTAGCTTTCTCCTCCGTAGGGAAGAAACAAACCAATTTCCCATCATTTGAAAATCGGCAGCCGCATAAACGTGGCATTGGCGGAATGCTCGGACGGTTGGTCGGTGCAAGGGTCGCGTCTAACTCGGTGCTGGCTGTCAACTCTTGGGACATGGTTGCGGAGCCACCAGTAGGAATGTAATTATCTTCTTCTTCGCTAGAACTTTCGTCGGCGAGTCCATCAAGATCGTCGTCCAGGTCTTTGACGTTTTTGAACAGCGAGTCGCTGCTTGAGAGGTCAATCTCTCCAAGAAGGTAGCTGAATACCACTTCTAGACAGTTTTGACGCTTCTTCGAGAACTGACTTACGAGTTGATATATTTCTTGGTCGAGCTTCTTGTGAGTTTGATCCGACATCAAGGCCGTTTTCTCAACAATGAACCTCGGGGTCTTCGATTTCGGATAGTTCCTAGGAATATCCACTTCGACCTTGATGAAGACCGTGTCACCATCCGTACCCCATGGGCCCTTGAGGGAGGCCCTGAGTGTCAGAGAATCCATGTCCACATTGTCCCACTTGACGTTTGGTAGCTGTTGGCTGACGCGGATGATTTCTTCCTGCAAGGTTTCGGGCTCTCCCCAATGCTCATCATGAAAGTGATGCCCGAATAAACCGGAATCTCTCGACTCTTTTCTTTGAGGTGGCCCAATCATCGCTGCCTTCTTGCTCATCGTGATACCTTTCATCCAACCCACCTGGTCCAAGCCTCGATCTGCTAACTTTCCCGTGGCGGATTTTGCTTTCATCGATGGGCCTTTCCAGCTCGGGACACCATTACCAGGCCGAGGGTAATGAGACGACATCGTCTGCATCCCCATGGTGAGCGCACTACGGCGGGTATGCCCCCCTCCGCTCCCCGGGCGAGGGTCGCTCATGGTGGCTGCCCTCTTCTCCCTATTCGCATGGTCGTCAACGGCCCGGTACGTCTTATAGGCAGCCCCTTTTCGGGTTAAATTGTACTTTCGGGCTTTGCCACCCTTTCTGTGGCCAACGGACTCCAAGGTCGGTTCATCAACCCTCTGAAGGCGCAATTCGTTGTCTTCTCCCCACGAGACAAGCTGAAATTCTCGATTGTCTATCCCTTCATCCGAGACTGTTCCGCGACTCCTCCACAAAAACTCCTTGGCCTTGTGAGTCCCATGACCGGGGAAAATGTTGCGAGGATTGATAGTACCATCCACCGGTTCCCCTTCGGCACGACGGACATCATACAAGTAGAGATTTCCAGGGTCATTTTGAGGCATGGCTAACAAGCCCCATCCGAAGGGGGTGTGTCGGGCACGCCAGACAGGGAAGTCTGTGCGAATGATTCTTTCTGGTTCGTCCGAAACAGCGTAGTCCCAAACCTTGATGCTCTTGTCCAGAGAGCAGGTTACTACTTTGGTCGCCTTGGAGCGGTTCCAATCAAGCCCATAAATCTTTGATGTATGTGCACTGATGGACTTGAGTGGTGCCGAGGGCTTCCTCTCATCCCAGATGTGCAGCCATCTGTCATGCGACGAAGCGAGCACATTGGGATCCTGGCGATTATATTTGACTTGGGTAGCCCCTGCAAACCAATCACAAAATGTCAAGACAGGCTGCTTGGGTCTCCGCAAGTCCCAGGAGTGTACGTAGCCATCGACAGCGCAGGTGGTGAGAATGTCGGGATGGTGAGCGGAGAAATTGATATCAGTGATAGCTCTACTGTGACCTTGGAGAGAGTGCTCAATGGCTCCCGTGGCTGAGTCTTCCCTGAGGTTCAAGTTCCAAACTAGACAACGGTGATTCGCCGTCGAAGCTATCCAATAGTCTCGGGCGGCAAAAGGCGACCATTGAACATCGACCACGAGCCAAGGCATGCCATGACTGCTCAGCCTCCGAGGCGGGCTGTAAGGGGAATCAAGGTCGATGATAGCCAGACCTTCAGGGCTTTGGCGTGTGTCAGCATAAGCTAGGCATGCTACAGGATGACGACGATGTTCGGGATTATAGACCTACGATGCTAAAGCTATGTCACGGCCACAAGGTGAAATGGTAGCCGATCCGACGAGTCCATCAACATGAATGGTACCGTCGGCATCAAAAGTTTCGCTGTCAAAAGCAGACTTGGGAGCATTCTCCTTCTTGGAAGGATCCAAGGCTCCGTTAAAAGTCGAAGGCATGGTGGCCTAGAGTACGAGTACACTACGAGAGCTCCCTCGCTCCCGTGGAACATCGGAGTCTCGATGGATTCGCATGGCGCTACGGCTCATCCTTCATTTGAGTGAAGGTAGTCTCAACAAACAAGGCTAGCTTGGGCTATTCATTGACTCTATTCGGTGTATGAGATAAATTGATAACCGCCGGAGACGAGAGCATAAGATTAATGATATGACTAAAATTGGTTACGAGCTAGAGCCAGCAAGCTCTTTGTCTTTGAAGGAATAGCGTGTAAGGATGTATCAAAGATATAAGCAGATCTTATCAATGAATTCAAGTTATATCGTATGGATAATTTCGAAAAGTCAAATAGTTGGAAAGTTGGAACCTTGATGGATCACTCCGACTTATTCGAATACCTGAACAGCGCGCTGAGGTCAATGGGGTCCACCTGGGCAGGTCAGGTCCAGGTCCAGGTCCACGTTAGGTCAGGTTAGGTCAGGTTAGGTCAGGATCTCGACGGGTTTGGGAAATGGATTACGCGATTCGCTATCGATTAGACACTCCGAACCGAACACTCCAGACTCCCAATTCGGATCGGGAACATTTAGAACTTGGTCTAGCCGAAGTAAGCTACTATGTAGTACACCTTGATGATCACCTGCAATCAACGTCTCGGTAAGGAAAAGTCTATTTCCGAGGAGGGGTGAGGGCAACAGGAACGGTGGGGGTGTTCCAGCTTGTGTTAGGGCTTCCGCTCGGTACTATGTATAGGTATACATTCATAGATATAGATACTTTACCGTACGACATGGTGGAGGAGTACTATGTAAGTTATAGCGACCAGCTGATTGATTTCAGGTGTTTTATCGTTGTAAATACTATACGTACATCATAGATGTATTGATTGTTTATTTCCAAGATTCTTTGTGATGTGCAACGTCTTGCTCAATGCCGCAGAACCAGAATAAATCCAAGTAGTATGTGCCGTACCCAACTTCCAGCTTGATCCTCTATTACATCAATGCATACCCGCACTACCTATACCTACCTATGTAATAGTATTTGGCGTAGCCGTTATTACCTGAGACATTAACAACATTCGAACTTTGGAACTAAGCACCCCGGGGCTTACCTATCTACCCATCTACCCATCTACCTAGTACCTAGATACCTAGATACCTACCTAGGTACCTACTAGGTAGTATACTTCCAAGGTTAAGACTCAACCTCCATTTTTAGCTTCCATCGTTTTCTGGTGTTGCTTCTAGCAGCAAACAACGTCTTCCTTTTCTTTTCCCAGGTGCTTCCAGGATTGCTACCACTGCTATCGCTACTATCGAGTGAGACCGATTCATAGCCCAGAATTCTTAAGACCCTAGCTCGCAGCGCTTGAGCCTCTCTCGTTGATGCTACTAGTTCGGTGCCTTTCATTTGCCAACACCAAAATCATATCTAAACTTAGCCGTACCAAATAGATCTCATCAGTCCTTTCGCTCCCACCACAGATCAGTACTCAATACCTATCAAGATGGCATTGCCAAAACGTATCGTGAAGGAGACGGAACGCCTGATGACCGAACCGTGAGCAAGAAAAGATCATCGACGCCTGATGTCAAAGTAGTTCTGACGAAGTATTCTAGAGTCCCAGGTATCAGTGCGGTTCCCCACCAAGACAACTTAAGATATTTTGACGTTGAGATCCACGGTCCCTCGGGCTCGCCGTACGAAGGTTTGCAATCACTGTTCAATTTGCAACGTCCACGCACTCATTAACCTACCATGCGTCTATTCTAGGAGGCGTCTTCAAACTCGAGTTGTTCCTCACCGATGACTACCCTATGGTCCCACCCAAGATTCGCTTCCTCACCAAGATCTACCATCCCAACGTCGATAAGCTTGGTCGGATCTGCTTGGATGTGCTGAAGAGTAAGTTGGATCTTATTTGGCTCAACGTACCATACTTGTTCCCCTTTTACAAGCCTCGTACTAACGCATTCCGCTCTATTTAGACAACTGGTCCCCCGCCCTCCAGATTCGAACCATCCTCCTATCCATCCAGGCCCTTCTCGGTGCCCCCAACCCAGACGACCCCCTAGCTGCTGACGTCGCCAAGAGCTGGAAGGAGGACGAGAACAAAGCTATCGCGACCGCCAAGGAGTGGACCAAAACGTACGCCACACCCGAGTCGAAATAGAAGAGTAGGCCGCAAAAGGGCCGTGTTGTCGATCGTCTCTCTAAGACGTTCCGGGAGGGTGCAAATCGCGTTATTGATATCGTGAAGCCCTCGGATAAGAAACCCAACCCCAAATCCAAATACACTTAGATGGGATGAAATGTCAAAGGGTCCATTGGTGGCCTTGATCTTCCTCTTCCCCCAGCGGTTGAAGTTTTCTGTTAAGTTGGTCCCGCTTTTGTTTTCGTCAGTATGGGGACTCCTACGCTGGCGATCGTGACGAGCGGATAGAGGGGTCGGACGGCATGCATTTACCAATAGCGAAACGCGAAACGAAGAGGCTTCCGCCAGACTCAAGCATTTGAATTTGTGATAGAGAATATCTACTAGGAACCTGAGTCCTGCCTTGCGACGTTAAGTCTATGATATCGTAATCGTAAATTGCCGCTAGTTCTAAGAGCAATCCACTAAGCATGTTCGTGGCGCTGGTGATCCCTATCGCGAACATTCTCGTCCCTGCCATCCCTAGGCCCCTACTTACGTGTCGCGAAACACAAAAACCCCCTTGCCCGACCTAAACCCTTCCAGCGTGCCCTGCACGGCCTCCTTGAGACTCGCCTCCTCGGTGTCCCAGGTCCACGGCACCTCGACGACGGGCACATCTTTCAGCTTGCCCGCGCGCACCAGGTCTAGGATCTCGCGCACCGTCTGCTCCTTGGACGCCGGGTCCCCGTCCGCCCACCGGCTCAGCCAGAACCCCACGAACCGCACGTCCTTGAAGATCAGCAGCGACGCCGGCAGCGCCACCGGCTGCCGCGCCATCCCGCCGTACGTCACCATCGTGCCGCCCGGCCCCAGCGTCTTCGCCACCGCCGCCGCGCTCTTGCCCCCCACGCAGTTCAGCCCCAGCCGCACCCCTCCCGCCCCCGCGTCCACTCCGCCACCTGCTCCCGGAACCCGCGCCCTAGGAACTCGTCCTCCGTCACCACGCGCGTCGCGCCCAGCGCCTCCAGCTCCGCCTTCAGCGCCGCCGTCGCGTCCGCCGTCGCCCGCGCCCGCACCACGTTGATGCTGCGGTACCCCCACAGCGCGGCCAGCTGGATGGCGGCGCGGCCGACGCCGCTGTTGGCGCCGTTCTGCACGAGCCAGTCGCCCTCGCGCATGGGGGCGGGGTCGCGCACGTAGTCGCGCAGCATGCGGTACGCGGAGCAGGGGTTGACGGCGACGGTGCCGGCCTGCACGGGGCTCAAACCTTGGCTGTCGACCTTGATGAGGGCGTCGGCGGGGGCCAGGGCGTGCGTGCGCCACGTGCCGAACTGCGTCTTCTTCGGGATCACCCAGTCGCCCTTGGCGAGGCCCGCGTCGGCCGACGACACCACCTCGAACACGCCCTCGTTGCCGGGGATCACGGAGGGCGTGGCTGTGCCGATGAGCGAGCTGAAGGCGGGCTTGGCGCCGTAGGTGCCCTGCACGGTGTTCACGTCGGCGGGGTTGATGGGGGCGGCGAGGGCGCGGAGGAGCACGGAGGAGGAGGGAGGGTGGGGAGATGGAGTGGGTGTGTAATCTGTCCAGTTGCGGTGGTGTTAGCAAGGGTAATGACTAAGATGGGAGGGTACCAAGCTTCGCTCACTTCAGAACGTCTTTCGGTTCGCCATATTCGCTAAAGACGAGCGCCTTTGCTTGCGTGTAGCCGTACGGCCCCGATTTACGGCGGACCTGTAGTATCTGCGAAGCTGGGGCGCGAAAGCCGGTGCCCGCCGAACGATACGTCGGTCGAATTGAAGTTCTACTTAAGGAATTTGCTAGACCTTGCGCTCTCAGCGATTGGAGTCCAGACATGGTGGTGAAGTTGGAATGGGTTAATTACATTGCAAAGGCAAACTTGAAGTTTCAAAGAATAAAAGACCCGGTCTTGATAACCAAAAAAGTTCGGAGCTCTGGAAGATGGAGCTCGGCAATGACGTTATAGCATTGCCGAAGTCTTTTACAATTGGTTGAAGCTCCAGCGCTGTACCTGTCCAACCTGCTGGGTATGGGTACAGGCCCAGGTGCATTATAGGTACTTCAGCTAAACCTCTAGCTGTTATCTAATCAGCCTCTCCCCCCTATTTTCAAGATTCCAGAGTTTGCTATTCCAACTCTTGACTTTGATGGCCAGTTTACACATAGATATACTAGGTAGTACATCACGTAGCTATTAAACAACTACAGGGTATCTACTACTATTAGCCTTAGCCGAGCTGTCAACCTCAAGACCATGTATATGAGCGAACTGACGAACAAACATAAGTATGACAGTACACACGTTGAATTAATCTCCCCAATCACTTCCCCTCTTAGTACGTGGTGGCAAGGACGCAAGAACGAGGAGAGGTATCGCAAGGTGAAAACAACTTAATATGATGGATGCCCTTCCACGCCAAAGATGCACTATTTCACAACAATCAATGATATGACGGTAATCCTCTCCGAACCCGAAGAGTGGGTTTGAAATATCTCCCGTTATCGTGATCCATAAGCACATAGCCATAAAATGTCAACCGTTAGTTCAAAATGAGAAAAATCGCTCCGTGACTTCTTTGACTTGCTTCATTTTGACCCCTTTTCTCTGCAAACTATTTTTCGGTCTTTTGTCTTCCACCCCGGATCTGAATCATCGCCTCGCGAGTCGAGCCAGGCTAAAACTTGAGGACAGAAAGCCACTTTTCCACCTCGAAGACTACAGGCAGAGACGTACGACAGGGCGAATAAGTCGTGGGTAAGAAAATAGACACACCGCTGAGTCTTTTCCCGGAAACTCTCACTACTAAACGCATTTATACGATGCGCACAGAAATAGAAAGATACCAGTAAATAAGAATAAAAAAATATGAAAAGAAATTAAAATGTCCAAGAAAGTCTGACAGGATCTGTCGATGAATGAGCTCATTCGGAGCTGGGTATCTAATATTCCACCACCAATAAGGTTTTGTTTTAAAGCGATATCTCCTCTCGCCTCCGGGAATTTGTATTCCGATACGAATTATTATTCGCCATTCATATAAACAATGGCGGATAGATTTGAATTGGGTATCCAGGGTCCGTTGAATGTCGACATGCCTGCTAGATATCTAGCGGGGCAGGCCCATAGTCGAAGATGGGTATCGTTTTCGGTTCTTTACAATATGGTAATTTATTTAATCCCTTTGAACAGGTCGTCGCCCAAGTGAGTGTCAACCTTGGCCTCGAGGGCGCTCAGCTCCGGGATCATCGGTGGCGGTGGGCCGGCCGGTTTCTTGACTTCTTCGAAATGATGGCTCTCCCTCTTGGAGGGATCGTGGGACCGTAACCGTTTAAACCAGCCGCTACTGCGTTTGGACTTCTTCTCTTCCGCAAGAGTGCTCGCCGTCCGGCTCGGGGGTCTGGAAGTGTTTTGGCTAAGAAGCGATCCTTGTTCATCGTAAGCGTTGTTCAACAATGTTCTGCTTATCAAACGTCTGAGGCTTCCGCGATTGGATGGCGTGGGTGACGCGGGTCCATCCTCTGCTGGGCGCTTTATGCCGATGCTGGGTGGGATGTTGGTGAACTCGGGCTTAGGGGATGTACCATGACCATTAGCAAAGCCGTTCGCTTCCTGCTTCTCCGGTTTCTCCAACTGCTCCTGCTTTTCCTGCCTCTCCTGCTTCTTTTCTTCAACAATTTGCGGAATGGGTGATTTTGGTGGTGACGGGACTTCCTCCTTTGGAGAGGGAAGCGGGGGTGGGATGTTGGTCCCGTCGGTTAGGGAGCCAAACGAAAACTCTAGAGCCGGGAGCTCAAAGCGCTTGGAGGTGGTCGTGGTCGGCGCGCCGGCACCAGAGCCATTGCTTCTCGCTCTGGTCGACATAACGCAAGTCGGAAGGCGGTGCCAGAGAATGGGATCGGCAACGATATCGGAGGTGGTTTGATACAGCAACCGTGGAGGCGCTGGAAAGTTTGATTAGATAGAGTTCATCAAACAAGATGAAATGATGATGAAAAAGGCCAGACGCAAGGGCCGGTAGGGATTCAATGTTGGTAGGAAAGTTGAAGAGGTACAAACCGTAAATGCTCGGGGCTCGAGTACAATGCAGGCCCCCTAAAGTTCGGGTCGGCTCGGAGGCGGTAAACGGTCCTCTAGGCCAAAACGTGCAGAATTGCTTGCGAAAAGTAGGATCTAACGGGAGGATATTCAAAGCATCCCGGCGCAAGGCGACGGTAAGACCAAGATGCGGCCACAAAGGACTGGTCAATTGATCGGAGAGGAAATGGGCCAGAGCAGCAGAAGAAACCAAGTCAGTGGCGCTATGGGCTTCTTGCTTTTCTGGGCTGTAGGTGGAGAGACGCAAGAAGAGAACGAGGAGAAAGAGGCCCAGGCCAGGCCAGTCAGTGTACTGTAGCGCGTAGATAGGTAGGTAGATAATGGAGGCTAGGCCCTGGATTACTGGAACTGCTAGGATTGCTAGGATCAAGGGTCTCACGAAGAGGCGTGGTGGCTGGGATAACGAGGAATGGCACTTTGTTTAAAATGAGATGATGTGCTTAAAGACCGTGCACAAGATGACCCGGGAGTTTTTTCTTCTGCTGAGGATTTGCAAGATGGAAATGCAACTTTGACGAAGATCTATTTTTGAAAGAATCTGAAAACGTGAGAGCGACGGTATCGTTCGATATGTGTCTACAAGTCAAGGTACATTCGGTAGTATCCGTAACAATTTACATCCAACTTCCAAATAATCATTGATGGATTCTAAGGTTAAAAGGTTTAGAATGATTGATCCAACTTCAGTAGGTGGTGGGTAGGGGTCGAGAGAGAGAAAAAGGTCCCCTGAATTGTTTTCTGTAAATGGCTTGGAATGTGGATTTCAGACCAGAAGCTAAGAACCGACGACTTTGGGACTTTGCCAGCGATTTACGGTCTAGCGGGGTGGGGTTCACCCGATAAGGAAAGGTTGTGCCGGCCCTTTTAGGAAGCCTGCACCACCCACACGTAGGTACCTACGTAGGTACCTACATGGCCTAGTAGTCATCAATCTCTTTAGTGGTCTCCTTCTCACTTAGCACCTATCATGATGGAACATTAGAACCTATGGAAGTGTCACTAGTACCTGTGAAATTGTGGAGTCACTTACATAGGTATGTACCTAAGCTTGGTCTTTTTCGGTGCTAACGAACTATTGACAGCTTTCAATGATGGATCAATTTGACATGAATAAATCGGAGGAATTGTTGCGGATACTGCTAGATCAAGTGAAGTCACAGCAGACCAATATACGAGAGCAACGTGTATCTACATGACTTTTACGAGGCTGCATGTGTACGAGGAAGACAGGTACTATAATTGTGTACTATGTATGTACATGTACGATCTAACGTTAGGAAGACGGCTGGACGGGTAGATACATCAATACCTAGTAGCACGTGAGTGCTTTTATGCTTGTGTGTGGCTTAACGCTCCACGTACCGGCAGCGCTGCTGGAAAAAAGAAACAAGAAAAAGGAAAAAGAAAAAGGGGAAGCATCACAACAACCCGCGGTAACACTAGACATGGAAATCTCCACAGCACAAGATCTGCAATACAGTCGTACTCTAAAACGTACATACATAATTAGTACGTAGTACATTAATGCATAATGGTGAACGGAGCCAATGATGGGCTTCTAGAACCATCATTGGCAGGTTATCCCATCCATCCATGATCTTGTCTCGTCTTACTCATTAAGCTTATAAGCCATCCCCATCCCCATCTCTGCTAGGACCTGCGTGCCTGTCTCGCACCATGTACTATGTAGCATGTATGTAAAGCCGACAGCTGCAGCTAGGTAAGCTTGCAGACAGATCGGGAACCCTACCTAGTCATCTCTGACTGGATAAGACACACTCAAACGGGACCTTTTCACACGCTGTGGCTGCAGCGTACCGTTTTTGTTGTTTCACATCAAAGAGGCTTACACTCACATGCACCCATCTCCATGTATCCTCCTTCGCGCTGGGGTATCTTATATTAGTTAGAGACACGCTTCGCCGATATCCATCCTCGCTGTTCACCCACCCACCATGCCCTTAGTGCCCTTTTCTAAGACGTCGAATCATCCGTACCCTAGGGTAACCTCCTACTCCTACAATAATTATGCCACCAGCTCTAGGGTCTAAACGCCTGAACCCAGTCATGCAGCCTATCTATGACCACAGGCATGATGCCGTTGAGACTATCCTCCATGATCCCGTCTAGGTTTCTGATTGCCTCCTCCTCGTTCAACTCCAAGTGGAAGCGCTCCTTGACCTTGAACACCGCCTTGTCGGGTTCAATCTTGATGTCCGGGATATTCGCATGCACCATGAGACTGAACAAGTTCAAGATGAGGTTCGACGACTTCCGCAGCGCCGCGAACGCGAGGAAGCAGTACTGCTTGAATTGCAGATACTGCTCGCTGGGAGGGTTCGAGCCGCCCATCGCGTCAGCCATCTCCTTGCTAAGCTTGACCGCTGGTGCAAAAGGCTTAGGGTCACGACCAAGAATAAACCCAAAGTCGGCGTGGAAGAAATGGCCATCCGGCGTCAGGAGAAGGTTGTCGAGATGTCGATCGCCGACTCCCAATATGTAGGTAATCACACAGTAGCCTGCGCATGATTTAACAAATGTGTCGAGTGTTTCCTTGCGGACTCCCAAGTACGCCCGCTCATCGGGGTTGTGTTGTTTGAGATAGGCAAGGGCAGGATTGGTGCGATATTTGGAAGATATCGCAGCAAAAGTCTGAGAGGGAACAAATTGCGAAGCACCGGCAGTCGTACTGGTCGCGAGGATCTTGTACGGAGTGAGTTTGAGATCCAGGTTCTCCTTTTGGAGGAGCTGATCCATAAGTGTAATAATCTGAATAACTAGCTGGTCCTGGCGCAGGTCGTCGCCGGTTTTGAAGAGAATGGGGTATTTGCCGCCAGAAGCCGTCTTAAACGTGACCATTATCGGTGAGAGAGACGATTTGAAGACTCGTGTCTCCTCTGGGATTACCCCAACGACCATGACTGATGGGTCCAGAGGCATAGGTATCGGGGGATCGATCGTTACTACTTCGTTCTTAGAATCTGCCAGGAAAGATTTGACCGTCTCGACTTTGCGAGCTACCGACTCGTTTGATGACTGGATCTCAGCCGAAATTTTAGACAGGACCGTGACGAGCTCAGCTTGCCTTCTAATTGTGACTCGCGTCTCTCGGCCGCCGGGACGGCCCTCCAATTCCTTCATAAAGTTGTACTGAACCTTTGCATACATAGTTCGGACTTCTTCACCCTGTTCATTGCTTTTGTCGTCGTATTCAACCCCAAGATACCAGTAGAAGTAATTCCCAAGGGTGAAGTTTTCGACGGCCCGCGAGATTAAGAAATTGGCTAACGAAGACGCCTGCACCGTTGCCTGGCTGGATTCGGTAGAAATATGCTCAAACTTTAGGGCCTGCACTAGCTGCAGTAAGTAGAGCAGCAACTCATCATCGTCGGCTTTCCTCAGGCGGTCGACTGCATACGCCCTCACGGCTCGGTTGTCGAAGGTTGGACCGAGCAGCTCGAGAGCGTCGTCCACATCAATTTCTGTCCACTTACCGAGGACCTGAATCGCTTGCCTCGACTCGCTCTGATCATTCCAATTAACAGATTTCACAAACTTAGTCAGGGCTCGTTTATCCTTGGTCAAATGGTAGCGGAACTTCCAAACAAGGTCCTTCTCCTCTGGGGTTAACGAATGTGTCGGGGAATACGACATTATCATATTCAGCTCATCGCGGACCTTGGCATTTGGCCTGAGATCCTTGTCTAGTATTCCATGTCGATGCTGGCTTCTGACGAGACGTCTATGCTTGCTCTCGGCTGGGTTATCCTTAGCGCCAACTTCAGGATCGTATATCCTAACTATGCGGCCACCCATGCCAGCCCCCACATTGTCAGGGCCGTTGATCCCAGGGCCAAAGGATACCTCGGGAGGGGGCTTCAGGGCAACGTTGGATTGAGAGGCCGAAAGAGGATGCAACGACGATACAGGTGGTGGTGGGTACTCGTGATCCGCGAACACAACGGGAAAGTCAAAGCGAGGTAATTCGACGTTTAGCATAAACTTGGATGGACCGGGTCTCGGTGGGCCCTCAGCTTCCGGAGCTGTCGCCTTTGTCTGCTGGCTGTCCGTCTCAGCGTTAGATTCTAGCACCGAAAGTCGTTGAAGCGACTTTGCAGAGTTCTTTGCCGCCTTCGCGCCATGCTTCTCGGCCCCACGGTATACAAGTTGATCAAGCCATTCGACCCTAGGGAGCTCGTTCATCTCATGCTTTTTGAACAACTTCTCCAGACGTTCAAGCTCTTCGGCTTCCTTATCGACGAGGCCACCATCCTCCTTGTTCGGACCACCTTTCTTTTTCGCTATGCTGGAGGGCGTGGTGGTATTATCGTTCCCGTCTGCTTGCTTGTGCCGATGAACTAGGCATTTTTGCCTACCCTTCAGTAGTTGATTATCCTGGTCGAAGATCGGGAGCGTCGTCCCGCCAAAGGGAATAGAATGACCTTGAGCTCCCTTTCCACCAGTCGGCGATAGGTCCCATATAGTAATGGCGAGACACGAATTCACGGGGAGAGATTTGTAAGGTATCGGTACGGTAAGCCATTCGTTCCACCTGGAATGTGTTAGCTGGCATGTCAGACTCTCTAGCCTAGCGACAGAATTGTACCTCCTCTCATTGCGAAATGCTTTGTATGACGTCTGGGCTGGAACAGTTAAGGGCTTCGAGCCAGCCCAGGCCTGGACTGTAACGTAGAGGTCGGAATGGGGACTGCACATGGTCCTCGGGTTAGGAGCAAGTCTCAACGAGGCTGTTCGGAAAGAAGCTTGGGGTCAGAACAAACACACCTTGAATTGGAACCAACATGCCTAAGGTCAGGTCTGTTCAGTAAGGTCGAGTGGAGATGAGGTGTTTCCTCGCCCTCTAAACTGATTCTACAATAATGAATGTCGTCAGTCAAGCGCCAATACTCAGTGACTGCGCCAGAAGGGGACGTAGAGTCTTACATGCGGATGCTGACCGGATGGTCAAGCGACTCGGAGCTACCAAAAGAAAAGGGTTCCATCGTAAAGCTTTATGTCTCATAGTATAATTCTAAGGTGAATTTTATAAGAGTGTCTATTCAAAGAATCGGAGGGGAGAAGGGTGAAGAAATGCGAGCAACGTTAAATCTATTGATCTCTTAAGTATTGTCACAAGCCATCAATTGAGGTCCATGCCTCCGTCATCTGCCAGGTATAGGTACCGACAGCCCACTCTGACCCCAGGTACCTGCTTATCGATATTGAGGATTAGGTTAGCTTCATCGCCCGGGACACCTTCAGCTGCGCTTTTACACCCGGGGCATCGACCATCCTCTAACCTTAGGTACCTAGTACCTACCTAGTACCTAGTACCTATTAGTAGGTACCTAATAGCTGTCCCATCTATGATAGCTTAATGTACTAGGTAGGTACCTATACTATAGTATCACTGATCCACATCTACAAGCTCCAGCTGCTAACCTTCCAACTGTTCATAGGTACATAGGTACCTAACTGTCCACTGACCTCACGCCGGGGTACCTACTACCTAGTACTAGGTAGGTATTGTGTAGATACCTAGTAGATACCTTGGGGACAACTACAGTACTACATATGTAGTACCAGAGAATGCGCAACCTTGATCTACGACCCGACGACATTCTAACCTTTTTCCCATCCTTACATCTCTAGTTCTCTGGCCCTAGGTTAAAGTGTCGGATGTTAGCATTTTCACAAACATTCGACACATTCGACACTCACCTAACCATTATTTTCCAAGCAGTCGAACTTTACAAAGTAATCTCGTCCACTCTTCTGTTGTTGGGTCTGGTCCAACAGCCTAGAAAATCACCTTGCACAACCAGCCACATGTTTGCGCCACAGGCCGACCAATTTATTCACAGTCGCGTCTGCCACCGCGTCTAGGATCAAGGCCACGCGAACGACGCGTTTTACCTACGGGGATACTTAGTATCCCCAGCGTACAACGTACCAAAAAGGGTTAACTTCTAACACTGTTTAAACCCTTTACCAAGAGGGTGTATACCCACTCATCCCTCAGTACAATTATCCGGCATGTCGTCAGTACCCTCGTCTCCCCCACAGGGCTCACCCGTGTCCTCGGCAAGCCCCAGTGGTCGCCATAGCTCTTTGGTCATCAGGGATAAAGGAAAAGGGCTCGAATCGAATAACAAGAGAAAGCGCAGTCTAACAAATGGCGTTGGCCATGCTCAATCGCGACGTCGCACTCGGGAGCCCGAGTTTGGTGGTGACGTTGTAGAAGAGGAGTTCGACCCGGACCAGTCTATGGAAGAGAGGCGTAACATCCAACGCGGATACCGAGATCTTCTACGAGGCCTCCACGAGAACAATGACGAATACCTAAGACTAGACTCTACCGGTTTACATGAGACCGTACGTAAAGCCAATGAGCTCTCATCAGGTGTGAAGCAGACCACAGAGGCCGCCATCGACTCCAAGCTGCTGGTCAACGCAGCCGATGCGTCGTGGCGTAGGACAGTCCGTCTTACCTCCGGCAACATTGCTCACGGGATTGATGTCGACGAATTTGTCTCCAAGTGCATTACCTACATGAGGCTAGGCTCTGGCATTGTTGAGGATGACGCCCCGGAGCTCACCTCCACACAACAACACCGGAGAAGACCGGGTCGCGTGTCCCTCGGCAACGATGGTGACGATGAGGATGGCATCGGCGATGAGGGCGATATGTTCAACTGGGAGCATCTCGGCCGGTTTGCCTGCCTCCATAACATCAGACGCCCAGCCACGACCAGCTTTCTACTTGGTCCCCTCTCTGCGGAAGTCAAGAAACGCAAGATCATCAAGCGTAGCGCGCCATTCAGACCCGATAATCTGCGAGAAACAAGACCCGAGGTTCTAGATGTCGAGGCGGTACAAAGGTCCGAGAAGAACGATTTGACAGCTATATGTTCCAAAATCCTTCAAAGACTGAAGCAGGTGCAAGGCGAAGCCCAGGACGCCGTGGAGGAGGCGTTCAATCGTGGAGCCAGTGACGAGCAGGCTCAGGCCTTGATGGATCGACATGGCCTGAGAGATACCGGCGGCATCGATCTCATGAAGTTCGTTGTGAACCCACAATCTTTCGGACAAACGGTAGAGAACATGTTCTACGTCAGCTTTCTGATTCGAGACGGCCGTATCAAAATCGATTTTGACGAGAACGAGCTGCCAACTCTGCGTAAGTAAATTCTAATGAAGACTTCCTCTGGTAGCTTGCTAATCTCACTTCAGATCCGGTGGATCGCGAGGAAGAAACAGTCACCGCTAAACATCGCGCCCAAAAGCAACAAGCCGTATTTTCCATGGATATGAAGACCTGGCGCGATATTGTCGACGCCTTCGACATCACGGAAGCTATCATCGAACACCGCCAAGAGCAAAGCAGCCAGGGCCCCGGAGCCCGAGGCTGGTATCACTAGCTTCTGCATACGTAACTGGCAACATATCGTCCCGTAAGACGCTAGTCAAGCTTCTAGCTGTGGCTCTTCAGCATGGCCGGCAATGGAGGGGCAGAATCCGATCATGAGGAATCAAGGCTGTATGTATAATCGCACTGGTTTGCCCCCAAATAACAAGGACGCAAGTGTGACACCTAAAGACCTATGCTAGGCATTCGTCGCCCATAAATAGCCCTAGTCCTTGATAGTTCAGATACACCAACGAGAGGTCAATTGATACCTGCGTATTCACTGAGATGATAGCTAAGATGCTACGTAGGTAGTTAAAGCCATAATTACAATGATTCCGTTCTCAAGACACAGCTTATATCGTATGTTGGGACGATCATTGATGTAGGTGCCTTGCAATTCCGGGGTTGGTGATTAGGAGAAGAGGTATGGATTCATGGATACCTAGTTACCTATTTTTTAATTCGACTTCTATATACTAGGTACTCGCTACATTTCACCAGGCACTATTCGTCATGTCGATTTTTTTTTTAAAAAAAAAGAAGAAAAAAAGAAAGAAAGAGTACATTGATGTGCTTTCCCTTTTTGGCCGATGGCAGTCTACGACGACGGCCTACGACAACGTGAGTTCGACTCTAAATTCTCACATTATTTCCTCAAGGTCAAGTTGAGTAAGGTACCTACCTACCTACTTACCTACCTAGTACTTACCTAGGTACCTACATGTATCTGGTTCCAACTGCTGCCACACACAGGTTGACTATTTGATATTTTCGTCCACATTGACTCAATTAATCTCAGTTTCGAAAATTCACCATCGTTTCCCAGATTTCTTTTCTTCGCCAGTCGATTTCGCAACCGCAACCAACACCTTATCACCAGCCTTTTCATCAGATACCAAGTTTTCTTGCTTCTTGAACCTAGTTCCATCCATTCCATATCCATTCTCTACATTCTCTACCCATCCTCTCCATTCTATACGTATTCCACATTCACCATGTCTTCTCACCAGATCGTCAACCTTCCCCCAAGCCACTTCTATTTCCCAGAGGCTACCGCATCAGCCTCCTTCCCTTCTGGAGTCATGGCTACAGCCCCAACCCCTTCCGTGGACACGGAAATGTACTGGTCTTCTTCTGGCGTTGCGCAGGATGCCAACGGCTTCTCTGAGGTTACCGAGGTAGCCATGTCTCTCGAGGCTCCGGGCGTCAGTCCAGGCTCCGAGATGACGGGTCTACCGTCGTACGATCAGTTGAAGGGCGCCTACGAAGAGGCTATATACCACGTGGCCATCCTACAGCAAGAGAAGCACAACCACGAGCAACAACTCGCACAGATGGCCCAGCATATTGCGTCACTGGAAGAGATATGCAACGGGCAACGAGGCACATCGCGCGGCCACTGGAAGCGCTCCGAGTTCTTCAGGAAGAGATCGGGTGAGCAGTTCGCCTCGAAGCAGTTGCTTAAGGCTGAGCACCAAAAGCGGGAGGACGGGCTAAAGAGCCAATTACTTAAAGCCCATACCCAGAACGCTATGCTAAGCCAGAAAGTGGCTGCTATGGAACAAAAGCAGCAATCTCTAGGCATGCCGCAATACAACCCACTAGCCCCGACATCACCTCCCTCACCAAACCATAGCCGCAGACTGAGGAATGCCCACCGGCAGGTTCGAGAGACACTACGCGCCAAGCACGTACGTGAGCGAAAGACCGTATCGAAGGAAGCAGAAGACTTCCGTGTCGCGACTGCTACGGACGCTGCTGCCAAATTTGAGACCGCAAAGGACTATATCGAGAAGAAATACCAAGCGGAATTCCTAACACAGATTAGGCAGGCGGAGAAGGCCATGTGCGACAAATTTATCGCACACAACTATCAAGCTCCCCGTGCAACGCAACCGGACGAGCCCTCCAGGATGATCGCCAAGGACTACACCCTAGGTGAAGCACTAGAGGCAGCCCGTGCTGAACACCAGCGTGTTCGAGATGACGCCGAGAGGGTCTGCTACAACCGCCAATTAACTGGCATAGCAGAGGATGTCCAAGACAAGCTCGAAGGGAAGCGAACAGATGAGCGCCAGCAACTTCAGCGAAATGAGCTGGCAAAGCAGTCGCTGGAGCTCGAGAAGAAAGAGGCAGCGCTGCAACCCCAGCAGCGAATAACGACCAAGACGTCACGCCTACCCCCCACGCCCCCATCAACGCCACCACAATCGGACCTACCAAATGAAGCCGAGGAGCTTCCTAACAAGCAGGTTAGGAAGGAAGATATGATCCAGATCGGGCAGCATCTTCGGATGAAACCAAAGGGCCAAGGTGGGAGCACCAGAGCCAAAAGGATAGGCCGCGCTTGAAACCGCCTTTGGTGTTTTTATGGGTGGTTGTGCCATCTAATTCAGGTCATTCCTTCTCGCCCTTCCATTGTCAAATCCTCCCATCCGTGAGGATATCATGATAGAAGTGGAAGTAGCTGAGCGCCTTCGACACGTCGGGTCCGAATTTCGGCGTCGCAGACATAATTACTACGGCAGCCTCTCATCGAAATGCTACGTCTGAATGGTGACGCTCGGCCTGGTTTTGGAACTTTGCTGTCAAGTTGCTCGTGTTACTAGGGCCAGGACTCCACGGAGCACCGAGCAGTCGAGCCAGTGGAGATGTACTCTGATGCCTCTAGATATTGTGCTGGCTGCAGCATCCTACAGAAGCAGGAGGGCGCCGTCAAGCCCATCCTTTATGATAGCTTCCTATTCACGAAGACGCAAAGGAGCTACGGCACCTACAAGCGAAATCCATGTGGTATTGTAGAGTTCGCTCGATGTCACGACCGATACCCAGGCTCATAAAACCCCTCTATCATATTCACCGACTATAAGCCACTGACATTGGGTCTCGATTGGGGAATCGAGCTTCGGCCACCTGCGTCAAATGACGGCTCACTAACAAACATAGGGCCCCGAAGCCTAGGGCTCCGACTTCCGACATCAGCATCTTATCACGAAAGTGTGCCGGGTTAGTTTGGTCGGCCTAGCCAAACCATTGCCGCCGGATCAGCCATTCTAGTACAACATGTTCAGGCTAAAGGAGCGCCGATTGATCCTGGGCCGGTGCCTGATGACCATCCACTCTATCTCCTTAACCCTGTGTTCGGTTCATCCCGCATCTCCAGTTCAAGCCAGGCCTCTGAAATGTTGGCATACATATTATTACAGCTCCCTCCAAATCGCACAAGAGCGTTGGTCCCCTCGAATCTCCCCCCAAAAATCCTCGAGGTAGTCATGGACAAGATCCTATCGTCTTCCAATCTGTTACTGACTTCAGCTCCAAGACCATGGATGACATTCCTGATATTCTTGCGAGCGTGAATATGCGCTGCATAGACCTTATCAGATTTTCGCCTTTTGAGATTTTTCACGGGCATCTTCCTGGAGGTACTTTTGAGGTTCGATATCCCCCAGCCGGTCAGAATGACTCGACGAAGGCACTGTCATTTGGCACCTATATATTGTCTCCCATTCTAGTAGTTGATCCACAGTTACAAGTGGCACGATGGGACCTGGGGCCATTATTTAAGGACTCGAAATGGTGAGTTTTGATTATCCACATCTCCGATGTGTTAATTCATGTTACTGACCATATTACCAGGAACAAACCAAGGAGAATCCATATCTTGCGACGAAACCAGAGTTATCTGCCAGGTAGAAAGGACCATCGATCCTGGGAGAGCTCTATGAGCTGATCCTAGAGAGCTCCGACTCGGGACATGCACATACACCTTTCGACCGAGAACGGTATCCACCAAATCCTCTGTTTCCGTAGCGGACGAGACCTAGATCGCATCAGGGCTAGACTTATCCTTAGTAAGACAAAGGATATAAAAATCAATATCAATGATGTGAAGCCATATTTGGCGACGAGACCGGAATCATCCGTCAGGCAAAGAGGACAGTCAACACTGGGGGCGTCCACGAGCTTATTCTGAAAACCCACAACCTGGGACAAAGAATACCACCCCCCTCCCCTCCCCCGACCGAGAGCGATATCCGGACCTTAGACCACACATCTTGGAACCCGGGGGCACCTCGTGGCCTCGATTTGATACATCTAAAAGAAGAGGAGCTACAGCATCACTATAGAGGACAGTGGTGGCGATGTTGATGCAAATCTGAAGATGACACATGATAATCTCGGCCGCTTCTCGAAGGCTGCTACGTTAAGGAAGCTCAACCAATCTGTTCATTGGCCATACATGGCCAGGGACGTGACGGCATATAATGAAAGACATAAAAAATCGACAGCAGCTCGGAAATTTCATCATATTCTTAGCTAGGGATACGACCCGAGGTATGGACGAGATTGAGACAGCCATCAAAGCAGTGAATAACAGGGAGAAAACAGCCGACACTAAAAAGGCTGCCCAACATATCCCCAAGGCGAGACGTCATGTCGAAGGAACCTGTTAATTTGCAAAGTTTGCGAAGTTTACAGTTTCAACACTGCGATCCCTCTATGCGAAGCCAGAAACGATACAGAACAAAGGATGGAACTGGTTGCACGACTTTATTTCCGACAGAAATACAGTTCTTCTCTACTTCACAGGCGGCGATGGACGACGCCTACATATCCCTCTGGAAATGCTCCGACATGTTTTCAGAATCGCCCACGACGATCTCTCAATGACGAGAAGTCACCACTCCTCGAGTATGATTAGGGGGACTTTACTCTGGACACGACCCGGGACCAACCCGTTGCTTGCATGACGGACGGGTGTCCCAACACGATTGAAGACGTCATAACCTCGGTCACTCCAAAGGCATGGAAGATGGACACTCAACATAAGAAGCGACGAGTGCATTTGGAGTCGAGGAAGCTCGGAAAGAATGAGATTCCTTGGCAAAGCCACGATAACGACTCGATTGAGTACTGGCTACGAATTCGCGGAAATGTTGCAGAGGCGTTCATCATTACTATTATCGATACGGACTCCTTGGTCGTCTCTTTCGTTATTCAGATTGAGAAGTTTAATTTCCATGGAACATTAATCGATTTCCCCTACTCTCTCTCCGCCTGGGCGATTGTCTTCCTCTTTTAAGGGTTCGCGTCGTTCGGAAAGATCATCAATTAGAGATCTGTTTATACAGTCCGACGAGATTTACATCTCCGGAGAAGATCGTCCTGTTGTTGACGATTCTTTTGTCACCATATCCGGTTTTACCCTCCTTCTCCCTTCTGCTTCCCGCACCGATGTCCCGGATCTTTAACCATGCGGTCACTTTGATGGTTCTGAATCCGCCGTTCACTAGCTTGCTCGCCTTCACTGGCGGATCAAGCGTGCCGGCTACAAAGAAAACACCTTCCTGCCGTCAGAGATTATTTCTGCAATTAATATACTGAGTGTCAAAGATGCAGCTGTTTTCATGGATTCCGACCCCAAATTGCATGTCAGAAGCATCAGTAGAGTCCGTCATGGCTTTTTCGATGGCTTCCTGCAGAAACTACGTGGATATCAAAGGCCTCGTCAAGCTCATGACCAGGATTCCCAGTGGCGCCGCTGTTTCCGCATCGACTCCGTGCACACACGAGCATACCAAAGACCTGCGCCTTCTTGAAGGGCACGGTTTCCATGTCTTGATATAAAATATTCCCAAGCCCGAGATGGGCCGGGAATACCAACGCGTCTCGCAGGACCAACTCTTGTATTGAACCACCATTTCGACAGCGGTTCTGCAGACGGCAACAATGGTAGAGCTACTACTATGATATCTCCAACAACATCATCTCTTGCAATCCCGAAGTCCCTGAAGCTATTCATAGGCTATACCACCTTAAATTCGATTGTCTTCGCTATCACCCACTATCTTCATCCTCAACCGAAGGGACTTTGAACAATCCATAAAATACTGTCCAGAAGGCGCTATCCTCAAGACGAAATATCAGCTTTATGGATCCTTTCAGTCGACCACCAGCCTACCCTGTCATTTTCAAACTAAGAAAGTTGATATTATCCTCGGCCTACCAGAAGTCACGATGATTTTAACGTTCTTAGAGCCCCAGTTGAAAAACTATATGAAGATATTGCTCTCAGCAAACACACCTTACTAGGACATTTAAAGCCCATGGACCAAAGTTTCCACGGAATTGGAGTCAACGACGGATGAGCTTAAGAGCTAGGAGCCTCACCAATGACTATGCTGTCTCTCTTAGACACAGTATGGCTAGAGCTGACCAGCCACGCGAAGATTGGAAGCTTACCAATATCGGAAATTTTCAGCCTAATCTAGACCTTTCCTTCGGGCCAGGCGATGTTATCACCATTGGGAAAAACGTTTACTACAGGACTGTCCGCCTTTTCATTGAGTCAGTTCGTGACGTTCGAGCAATCAAGACTCATGAGATGTACATCACCAAACACATGCATGAACTGTCCAGAGGACAAGCCCTTCATTAGTACTCATCGGTCTTGACAAGCGACGAACGAGATCTGATGCGTCGCAACAATGAATATGCGTTGAAGAAGCTGTTTATATATGGAATTTGGACTTCCACAGAATGTTGCGTTGGCACGTCTTGAGAAGTGCAAGTACACCAATAACCACCACGAAACACACCACCATATAAACAGGAGCCCCACGGTCCACCCTGTCTCTAAAGTTACTTCCGCCTCGTGTTAGACCTCACGCCCTTAAGGCAATGTTTACATTTTTATTTTATGTCGACGTGCTCTCGCCGATCGATCGAAAGCTTTCAGGATTTCTGGCGAGACGCTGGAACATTACCATCACGGCGTGTGGAGGCGTTGTCTCCTCCAAGACGAGGTGGTTGGAGCATTGAGATCCGCCCATGACGAGGGAGGACACTTTTCATCATTTCTCACGTTGAAAAGACTGAATCAGTCTGTCTACTGGCCTACAATGGCAAGATATGTTGCCGACTGCTGTCTTGGTTGCCTTCATTGTGCCAAATTCAATCCGGCCAAAGCCAAGGCGCCGGACCTTCCTGTTACTATCTGTCAACCCTTCCAAATCATCGTCGTCGATTTTATCGGCCCTTTTCCCATAACGCCTCTCTGGGACCACCCGTGCCTATGGCAAACTCGTGGGGTCGAGAGTCCCACGGCAAAATTCCGTGTAATGGTCCGGTGAGGCGCAATTAGGCTTGTCAATGATTATACCCTTTGTCATGCCACGGCCACGGCGCTGCCGCCGTGTCAGCAGGTCTACCCTCTATATACCTCTCAATCCTCCATCTATAGAGATTTCCCAATTTCCCAAACTACACAATTTCGAGTTTTGGAACATTATTTCTCTGCAGTGACCGAGAATCTCTTAAAGGCCTATTACGGCGCTCTTTAGGGGAGGACATACGCATATATCACGACAATCCGATCAAAAGTCCTGAGCAAATGGACCCCTTTTGAGATTGGAAACCTCTGCTCCTCCCCCAGACGGGTACACGGCATTTTAATTATCAACAAATTTTTCGGATTTAGTCTCTTTTGCCATGGACCAGCAATCGGTTCTCAACAAATCCGGCCAGACTTCGACGTTTCCGCCTTTGGCCGATGCCTATATTGTATCGCGACTCATACATGATCTGCCAACCACTTGCTCCCCAGAGCTATATCTCCCGTCTTTTGCCGGTATCGGTATCTATCAAGCTACCAAATGTGAGGCTTAGCATAGCAGGATGAGTTGTTTGTGGATGCCGGCGGTGGGGAGCTTCTCGCGGTGGGCCCTCTGCATCCCATGGATGTGGCGGAGATGGTCCTCGAGGCCCCCCTCCAGGAATAGGGTCCTTGCAGTTGGGGTGACGCACAAGATCCATGGTAGAGTCTCCGTGAAGGAGGGCCGCGCCGAGAAACCCAGGACCTGGCCCGTCCCACGAAACCAGACCAAAGCTCGCCAGTTCGTTGGAGCATTGAACCCCGCGAGACAGTGGGTCAAAAACTGCTCAGAAATTGTGATGCCACTGACGAGACTAAAGGGAGATGTCCCCTGGAAGTGGGGGACGGAAGAATAGGCCTATCTTCGAGGTACTAGCTCTTTGAAGCTTATATTGCCCGCTCTCATTTGCGTGGTTCTTATTATAAAACGCGCAAGCGCCTCCGCAGATGCCATCATGGCTGACACCATGTTGATATTACCTTCTGGTCCACGCAACTCGTCCGTCTTGCCAAAGCAGGCGGTCTCTCTACTC
The DNA here is from genome assembly GCA_902806535.1 of Hypoxylon rickii. Lineage (NCBI taxonomy): Eukaryota > Fungi > Ascomycota > Sordariomycetes > Xylariales > Hypoxylaceae > Hypoxylon > Hypoxylon rickii. The sequence goes on from CADCWY010000003.1 coordinate 499,964, forward strand.
CAGATACGCGTTTATCACAGATTTACGATTTTCTTGCCCCCGGTCTCAGGGAACTGATCAACACAAGCATATTCTGTTGGAATGAACCACCAAGAAGAAGGTAGCAAGACACCGACTAATCGACCTAACTTATACGAAGACGCCATATGAAGCCGGCAAGAAACTATCAACCGTGCGCGGGCCTCAAAGTTCGTAATAAACCACGCCGGTTTACCCCGCAAATAAAGAACATGGGAGAAACACGCGAAACTCCGGGTCGGTAGAGCCCTCCACGAGGATTACAGAGGGGCAGGGTGATAGGAAATCCAGTATGTTTTTCGAGGAAGAAGCTCCCATAAATCTTTCGTTAGAAAGACCCAAGTCGGACGTGTCCCTGTTCAAAAAGGCGACCAGGTATAAGAATCACACAATACAAAAAAACCCGATTCGGAAATTGTTTTTCGAATGGAGTTTAGCGGGTTTGGCGATATCATCGTCTTAAATATACCATATAAATCTGATTTTAGGAAAGGTGCAACATATGTACCCCGGGAGGTGTTTTGGACTAATCTAGGCCCATTAACTGCTAGTTATGCTTGACCTACGACATCAATATCTCCTCTTCCTGCCTGTTTGTATGCCCATATATTGACTACAACCGCCTCGAGTGACATGAGGCTAGGTAGTGCCCTTCACTTCATGCGTGACCTAAATCAAGAATTTCTAACTCTGTTCATTGGAATGGTATGGTGGAAGTCGACAACTTCCCTGTCCTCGATGAGCCTTACGAGGAGTTCAAGCTGCCCGAATCGTGAAACGTCTGACTGCGATTCGATACGCTAGGAAAATCTCGTGGGCATCTCCCTTCGGGAGTGTACGGAAGAAGCCTACTGGGATAGATTGTATTACCAAGAAGGGGTTTAGTAGGTACCTCTGGTAGTCACGAACGCACACCGACGATGCGCCTAGCGTCAACATATTCGAACATAATTCAAAGGATTAGTGGTCATTCATAGCCGTAGTTGCACACAGATTTCCAAACTGGAGGCAAGTTACTCAGTGCCCAAACGATTAACAAGCAAAATCAATTAATCAAAGTCCTGGCATGAAGACCTGAAAAAGGCATACAGCTGTGGTTCCAGTAAAACTAAAGGCTGACGTTTCATTGACAATGCGTCCGCGTTTTTCTACGACGCAGCAAGGAAACAAACGGGGTTTAAACGGCCCCTGGAGATGAAAATTAATTCTATCCATAGCTGATATAAAGTACAGAGGTTTGAAGTAGGTATAATAGATTAAAAACTAGAAGTGTTTGAGGGGAACAAAGAAGGAGATCCCAACACAATTACAAGCACGAGGATGGTGGGCTGCTGTAAAGGGTTGTGGCTCACGAACAAAGATCTCCCTAGAGACGGCTACCCAGAATATAATTCTTACAGGCCCCAACCAAACATAAATGCAAACCCACACATGAAATGATCCTTACCCAATCGCGAGAAGACCTGATTTAAACCATAAGAACTAATAATCCTTTAAGCCAACATTCAAAATACGCCGAGCGGGAACGCGGCAACCGGGAGCATTTTGACACAAAATCCACAAACCATTACAAACATCAACATTTATCAAGCTCCAAGATTTAGGTAGGTACTGAAAGCCTCGACTATGGCTACGAACTTTGTCACAACGCCCGACGGCGTCCGCCTACGCTACTGGCAAGAAGGCCCCACCTCGGCGCCCAACGTGGTGTTCATCGCGGGGTGGTTGCAAACCGCCGCGGGGTTTCAGAAACAGGTCGCGCATTTCCAGTCCCGGTTCCGCGTGACCACGTACAACCACCGCGGCCACGGCGAGTCCGACAAGCCCGCCTTTGGATACCGCATCCACCGGCTGGCCGCCGACCTGGATCACCTGCTCACGACGCTCGACCTGCGCGACGTCACGCTGGTCGGCCACTCCATGGGCGCCTCCGTCCTCTGGGCGCACTGGGACGTCTTCCCGCACGACCGCATCCGCAAGCTCGTCCTCATTGACCAGTCCCCCGCCCTGACCGCCAATCCCGCCTGGTCGCCCGAGGAGGCCGCCGACGCCGCTGCCACCTTCCAGCCGGGGGTGCGGTTCGATCTGACCAATTCGATGCGCGGCCCCCAGGGCAAGGAAGCTTGGACCGCGCTGGCGAAGTCGTTCTACTCCCCGGACATCAGCGCGGCGGACTTCGAGTGGAGCATGGAAGAGCAGACGAAAACCCCGCCTGATATCGCCGCCGCGATGATGCTGAATCACGCCGCCATGGATGTATGCTTAATTCCTTCTATGATTTCCCCTCTTAGTGCAATCAGTTCCTCGGTCTTAGTCGGAACTTAGTTGGAAGTTCATGCCGAAAATCCTGGTTAAGTCCGACGCAAGCCCATAATTCCCCCTTTTTTTTGTGCCACAGCAATCGACGTCTGGTTTCTAACTCCATCATGCGGCAGTGGAGGGACGTAATCCCCCGAATCAACGTCCCCACGCTCGTAGTTGCCGCAAAGGGTAGTTTGATGTCTTACAAAGGAGCGGAATGGATAGCGAAGCAGATACCAGGGGCTCGCTTGGAACTTTTTGAGAAGGAAGAAGGCGGGTATCATATGATGTTCTGGGAGAACCCTGAGAAGTTCAACCGGATTCTTGAGGAGTTTCTAGACGCTTAGTTGCGGTACGGGATCAAACAATGGCTAGTCATATCTTCACGAGTCGCACGCAATAGGAACACAGGGCTATACGGGCCTGGGCTTGGTCTGAAATTTATACGCTAAGTTACACAAGGCAGAGCCTGGGGTTACATTGCTACCTACATGTACCTCATAGCTACCTGAGATTGCTGTATATTGTACGAAGCCGTTAATATGAAGTACCTACTTGGTTGTCTAAGGGATAGCCAGTATTGCTTCTACACGGCGCAAACAGTGCAAGCCCTCCAAGGAAGAAAGTGGCTGCACTCACGTAGCTAATACTCGCAAGAAACCAGAAATCCGCGAAGGCTAAGAGCAGCCCACCGAATCCCACGAGCCAAGTTAACCGATAACCGATACGAGCCAGTTCATCTCCCCTAAGGTTTAACGAACTTGCCGGCATCAGTTCGCCATGCCCAGGCCCTCTGCGACTCGAAGGTTGAGGCGTCGAACCCAACCTTGCAGTAGTACATCAGAGTCTCCATCCACTTGGCGATATCGTCGGAATCCTTACCAATAAACCCTTGGTAAGTCTTAGCTGAGAAATACAACATGCGCTTGGCGGCATCGGGATCGTTAGGATCGTGGCGGTAGCGCCACTGCTCCCAGATCGGCAGCCACGCCGGGTTGGAGTCGGCCGCCGCCAGGTAGTCGTGCTGCAACTTGGGCTTCGCGGGATACGCGGGGAAGTCGTTTCTCTCGTAGACGTGGATGCAAGCCGCGAGGGTGCCGATGAGGAGGGCGACCTGGTTCGGCCCGCCCTGGATGTGGCTCACGAGATGGCTGTCCTGGAGCTCGGTCGCGATGTACGTGTACAGGTAGTATATGAACAGACCGATGTGGTAGGAGGGCGGGGCGCTGGCCTCCCGGTTCTGGTACGTGCCCTGCAGCACCTTCATGGCGTCGACGAACTCGAGAAGCTGGATCTGCTTCCGCGGCGTGTTGGTGCTCCCGGCTGCGGCGGAGACCAGCGTGCTGAAGACGCGGCGGGGCAGCGCGCGCGCGTCCGACACCTTGGACCAGAAGTCCTCCACGAACGTGTGGAATATCTGCCGCACCTTGGGCGACTCGACCAGTCGCAGGATGGACGCCATAGGGATCTCCGGCAGCCAGGCCGAGAGTCCGAGGCCCGCACGCACCAAGGGAGTTGCCCAGTCATCGAAACGTTTCACGTCCGCGTCCATGATCTGAATGTCCGCCATGATGATAAAATTTGCTTTCGACGTATGTACTGGAACTTTGGCTTCCCAAGATACCTTTTAGGTGACAGTGGAAGGAAGTTCGCGCTGATGTCCCGCCAGAAGTGTCATCACCGACTGGGAGGAACTTAAGTAGCCTTTACAAACTATCGACGAATTAAATTGTTTTGCAACAATCTACAATCCACACTGTACCTCTCAACACAATGACAATGTTAACCAACTGTTTCTTTGTTGACGGTCAACCTGGGCACTTGGCTGGTAATCCCGTAGTAAAGCACCCAGGTGGTCTAGTAATTTGGGTAAATATCGAGGAGCTGCGTCTTTCATTGTCTATAGTTAACAGTTCCTGTAACTATACTTCATTGTTTATAGAATCTTCTTTATCACCCGAAGTTTCGGTGAAAGTACCATGGATAGGTACATAACATCCACTAGATTTCGCGGTGATCCAATCGACATAAGGACTGCTCCCAGCGCCCTGTAAATATAGGGCATATAGTGCTGTGTCTATAGGGGACTTAGCGCTTCTGGGCCCTAAGAAAACAGTGAGTTGGGTGTAAAATAACTTCAGCTCCCCCAGTGAGTTGATTAAGGGAGGTAACCCCTGAAACGGGGTTGAATCAAAGGGTTCCATTGCGCATTTGATCGCTGAGTACACTGTAATTGCAGCCCTGGAGGTACCTGTGTAAAGATACGAAGACATTAATACATCAATAGTGTAGCGCCAATAAAACATCATCCCCCTTTTCTTTGGAGGGACTCCAAGGCTTTCGAAGTTATTATTAACCTCATCGTCGCCCGCCACGTACAGATACCTACTAAGTAAGAAGCACGGGATATATTTGACCTTCCGTTATCCAATCACAGTGAAATAAGGCCGGGTGACGCTATTACCACCCACGACTGGTTCAAGTTAACGATAAGGCTCGTGATAGCTTCAAAGGATCAATCGGTATCGACATACACCTTAGTACGCCCAGTTTCGGGCGCCCATATACGCAGTGTTGTTTTTACTGCTTCTGTAGCGGCCACTTGATGCGGGATGCCGTATAAGACATCATACATACCTACCTAGAAGCCTAGATTATTACTATGTGGAATTCCATAGTTCTTTGGGTCCACGTAGGGGCAGTTACAATACCTGTCGGTGCTTAAGCCTGATCATACTTCATCGGCCGGCGTAAATGGCCCTGGTCATAAGGGAAATCTCGACTGGTTAGCATACACTTCGACACAACGACATAGCGTAATGCCTTTGTGAACGCTTTTTGGTAGGATCTAGTATCATGTTGACATACGAACACCTGCCTTGCTGAGCTCAATAGGTGCGACCCTCAATGATGATAAGATAAATCGGCCGGCGTACAACCAGCCTCTCTGCGCTAATCCTGTGCGCTTTGGATTACCTTGACTGGACTCTTAAGAAGCCTAGGCGTCGTTGTACGGGCGGTCATTAGACATCCACCAAGGCCATGGGAGGCTACATATTGATACGTGTAGCCGCCTCTGTCTTATCGGCCTTAGCCCTAAAGTCAAGGTCAAGTTGCAGAAGAGCCCCAAGCCGCCATGATTTCGTTCCCTAGTACCATTATATCAGTGGATATCACAGATGACCAAGTCGCGGAATATAGAGAGAGCGTTGGCTTATTAGGTTCAGCTGGGTCTACCCACGTTGCCTATGTCGATAGTCCTTCTAACCCAAAAAGTCATTGATACCTTAGAGAAAACGCCTTAGCGTAGACGGCATCTTCGCATAGGGGTTGAAAGTGGGCGTCCTGTACCATTCTCTTACCGTCACATTCGAATATCGAAAACTTACTAGGTAGGTACCTATAGAGTTTGGAACCAGCATACGAGATAACTGACCCAGCTTATGGTCGAGCAGCGCGCCAGCACGACCTAGCACAGCCCACACAGTAACAGCTACCTATAACAATATACCCCTACTAGATCCTTCAAGCGTCAATTATCACAGAGCGAGGCTAAGTTAATGCCCCTTCGGAGTGGGCTTACCCCTTTTCGCTGAGCAGTTTTCCTTATTGCCCCTTTATATTAAATTCGAGATCTCTACCGGGCATCATTCTATTCGTAGTGTTTTCCGACGTCATTTGACGATGGCGACAGTTATCCTAGGGCATTTCCGAACCCTTTGCCTTAACGGAATACTTAGCAAGTGCGAGAACGTCGCGAAGTCGAAGCGTCCCGGTTTTGCTACTCTTGTCAATTGTCGCGGCGGTGGATTTTCGCCCCGATTATTAGGGGTATACCCACGTGATTCAGCCTTGAGAGAAGATGAACGTCATGCCGTGTGCCTTGCATTCCCAGGTACTGATCGCATGCAACGGCATGCGTACAGCCTCTGGTACTTTGTCGATTCCCTTAGGCAGCATTGCACTAAACTTGCGTGGTGTATGCACTGATGCTTAACTCGGTTCATCCTTCATAACCAAAACCGAGCCACGCTGTCGGGAGGCTCGGGAGCGTCGTCACTAGCTGACAAGCTGCGATACGAGCGGCCAGTACGGGAGTCAGCTGACGTGGCGATGACCGATGACGAGCAAACTCAAAAGCCCAACGTTTTCCCTCCTTGACGTTGTTTGGGCAGGATGGTCCGCGCCTTCATGTTGCGGTGCTGGGTGTGTCCTCGGAGCCCGGTGGACCTGGTAAGCCACGCTGCCAAGTTTCTTGGAAATGTAGGCAGGTACCCGGTACTTGGAAGTGCGTGGTGACGGAATTGGAAGCTGTGTGAAAGATGCAAGTCAGTACGAAGGAGTCAAGAACCGTATCTGCTGTAGAAGCTTTCCTGCACGGCAGAATCGACGGCGAGAATTCCTTTATTTCGCGGCTCCACCTCCGTCACGTTCTGCTTGACCGACCCGGACACAATCCAAGCAGAGTCTGGACCCGGTTCAATCAGAGCTGAATAATATTCACTGAAGTCAAACTAGAGCCTAATACTTGATATAACCGAGTTTTCAGAATATCTGTAATGCGAATTATATCCCATAGAATCTTGTCAGCTGTTCGATGGACGTTAATCAGCTTTTTCTGACGCTATTATGCCAGATCTTCAGGAACCCGCCCACGACGTAATACCCCTGATTAGGTCTATAGTCAATCCAAGGACGAACCTAAATAAACAGGCCCCTAAGGCCAGACTTCCATAAACTTGAGCATTGAGCATTGAGTGTTTGAAACAACTTGAACATCATTAACCCTCGTAGCTTCGGGCATAAATGTCGAAAGCATGCCCGGCAATTGCCGTCCTGTAAGTACAATGATGACGTCACTGTCTGCCTCACCATCCATGGCGTGCTACTAGACAAGCAAGACGAGACAAGACATGTGAAGCACAGAGCTGATTGTTACGTGGGAAACGCGAATTCATTAACGACAATTTCCAAGTTACAACCTGGTAGACAGTAGAATCTCTTGATTACATCCAAAACCCCAACGAATCTTATCTATTATTCGTTCAGTATACAATGGCTTCGGCACTAATTATTGGCGCCACCAGGGGATTGGGTGCCGCCCTCGCAAAGGAATATGCTTCACAGCCTTCCGCGAAAGTGTTTGCAACCACACGGTCTGCTGACAACCCCAGTGGATTCCCAAATGGCATTAGATGGCTTTCCAATGTTAACCTAGCCCAACCGAACGTTGGAGATGTTCTCATCAGTCAACTGAAAGGAGAAAAGCCTTTAGATGTGCTGGTAAGTTACGAGCAGCGCTCTCATAGCAACCCCAAAACTAACCTTTCTACCTACGCTTAGATCATTAACGCGGGGCGATTTATGACCGAGGACTTCTCCGTCGAGAAAGGGCCCAACTGGAACGATGAGCTGACCATGTATACGACGAGCTCTATCGCACCTGTGTTCATCGTGCACAGCCTTGCGCATGCTGGCCTCCTGAAGGCCGGTTCCAAGATCGTCTTAGTGTCCAGTGAGGCTGGGAGCATCACACTGCGACACGAGAAAGAAGGGGGCGGCAATTACGCCCACCACGCCAGCAAGGCCGCGCTGAACATGGCCGGCAAACTCCTCAGCATCGATCTGAAGGAGAAGGGCGTCATCGTCAGCATCGTACACCCTGGCTTCATGCGTACCGAGATGACCAAAGGCGTCGGCTTCGACAAGCACTGGGACGCAGGTGGTGGTAAGTAACAGAATCCCGGTTACAAACCTACCCAGCCACCCGAGGGGGGTTGCGAGTAATGAAGCTAATATTATGGGACGCCCAGCTGTGATACCCGAGGAGGCGGCAAAGAGCCTCGTAGAGTGGACGGAGAAGCTAGATATTAGCAAGTCCGGGGAATATTGGGCACCACGTGGTCCACGTGAGTCACCAATGCCAGGCGATCCAACTTGGCCCAGACCCCTTTCGTTGCCGATGTACTGACGATGAAGATAGGTGATATTGGGATGGCGGAGATCGTGTTAGGAATGGACCTCGAAACCCCTCTGAAGCTGCCGTGGTAATTTGACGATCTCAAATGCCGGAGTTGTTGCGTTGGCTGGCCATACTACTGGAGCTCTACGGCCTTGTACTGCATTTTGATACCATCAAAATACACTACAAGTAAAGTAGTGTAGAAATGGTGGTAGACTTTCTGTTTCATCGTTTAGAGTCTGTTTTGGTTTCCACGCTCGCGGGTAGTTGGTAGATCTCAATAGAGGCTGGAACTTGGTGATCTGGTCCGCGTGTGTGGTGGTGTTGTATCTGATGAAACTACCTAGTACGTAGTAAGAAGCTAAGTAAAAGGGGAAGTGTACCTAGAACGTAGTAAGTGTAAGTGTAAGTATAAGGATGGGGATCGGCGGTTAGCAAGCTGGCAAGACGGTACAGTTAGATGGTAGGACTACCCCACAGAGATGCCAAGGGGATTAAATTCGCTGCTGTGGGGACCTTTCTCTCTTCGGTTACAACGGACAACCGTGTACTGCTGTACTAGGTACCGGTCACCTTTTTGGATAGGGGTCTCGAACTGGCTTTGCTGGCTTCATATCCCAGTAGGATCAATGATATGCCAAGAGGGAGTTAGTAGCATGCAATAATAACCTGGCTTTTGTCGGCTATACTTTTTCGCTTTTTCGCTTTTTCGCTTTTTGCTTCTTGGTTTTAGTCTCATGCATTCGAAATGATTGCTGCGCACCAAAGGCAAAAATAATACGGAAACTGTTCGAAGCATGTCTAGTACTTACCGGGTACGCGATAACGCATATGACTCCCATCTAGATCTGGTCTGCCATCCGTGCCCCCGAGCTGCTGAGGATCGATTGATGTATTATATCTATATGCTGTATGTACCGTACCTCGCTAGGGTCGCATCGAAATGACCAGGTGCTGGCCGGGGGGTGTTAAGCCATGCTGTGGTGCATCTCAGCGTTACGTTTTGGTTGTCTGGTAGGTACGATAGTGATATTAATTACATAGTAGAACCGTGGGTGGCAGAGAAAATGCGCCGTTAGGATAAAACCAGCAGGCTCCTCAGCAGCGTTCGAAATTAAGTGCACAGCTGCGCACACCCTATTCGAAACTACAAGGTTTGCAGTTTAGAGCCAAGAGAAATGGAAATGGCCAGTGATCGAGATCTTGGAAGCTATCAGTTGATCTGGACGGCTGGAGCGGCCTTTGATGAGCCTCTGATGCACTCAGGGTGGATGGGGTTTTAATGTTGAAGTAAGATTACATATGGATACATCCATGGATGTATATTTAAGGTGTCGATATCTGGATCAGCAGGAGCTAAGGCAGGTAATAATGGAACAATTGAGCACTAACAATTCCAGCTCCAGCTTCAGTTGCTGTAAGGCACATCAACGCCACATGCAACAAATCTTGGGTGCTTAACGCGGGTAACACGGGCGGAGTTGGGTGGGTTTCTTGAGTGTGTTGTCTCTGTGACCAGTGGTAATTCCCATCAATCAAGTATCTCGAGCTACTACTACTAGGTACTACCAAGGTAGGTACCTACCTGGCTGTACTGTTACCTTATGTACTAGGTACCAGGTATCATATGTGCCAAATCCGACTGCTACTACAGCAGTTTATCAGAGAACATGCAACATGCAAAATTCAAGCAGGTAGATGCATTATGTGTCCTTTTGCAGGATTTGATGAAGCAAAACAATGCGAATGGAAGCACCCTTTCGGGCAAGTCATTGCTGGTTCTGTTTTCTTCTCTACTCCGGTCTGGTCTGGTTTGGTCTGGTTTAGTTTGCATGCAACAGGTACGAACTTCTCAAGGTTTTCAAGTATTCAAAGTTGTTTCAACGTGTTTGTCACCCGGGAAATTTTATGTACATCCTGGGTACTGGGCATACTGCCCAGTGGAGAGTGCCTACCAGGTACATGTAGTACCTACTACGTACTACCTAGTAGGTACCTAGTAGTAGGCAGTACGTATATCCATCATTGATATGTGCATAATGCATAGTAGTGCGTGCTATTAAGTCTGGCTATTCCCCTTTGGCATCAAGCACCGGACCAGGTCATCAGGGACGGTACAATCCGTTACTCTTTCCAGCTGATACATGTAGTGTACAAATTTCACTATTCCAATTAGGATGTTCGTATGCTACGATAGTACTGAGCACTGGAGCACTGGAGCACTGGAGCACTGGAGCACCAAGGAAATACCTCCGTGGATCATTCATAATAGATGCATGGGCAATCCAATATTAACTAACGGTGTACGTTGTAAAATAATAAAAAGGTTTAACTAACCTTCGTTCTGAACTCAATTCATTCTTGTGTTTCTTTCGTTCTCTTCCCGGCTTTGCGTCGCAGCTCTCAGCTTGCGAACTGCAAACCTCTTGAACTCGAACATCCATCTCCCCCAAGACCAAGACAACTTTGAAGTATTAATGCAGATAATCACAACACCATTCGCTAGTCATCGTTGATCGATCTCCATCCAAAATCCCCTTGTCCTGTCAGAAACGAGCCAGGACACAAAGAACCCCATCCTAAATAATTAGAGCCCACAGCTGGAGTACGTACAGTACGCTATTCGTCTTAGTACCGTTCTTTAGTCAATAGGGGTCTTCACGAGGATCATCAAGGACTAAGGACCAAGGACCAAGGACAAGGACCAATGACCAAGTTCGGAGGAAGGGGATAGAAAAGAAAAGAGAAGAGAAGCAAGCAGCAGCATTTGAGTTTTAAGAAATTAGGAAGATCTCGTCAACCCAACCAAGGAAGAGAAGAAGACCTGACAAATTATCAAATACCCATCTCGATAGTCGTCAGCGTAGTACACACTTGCTACTACTACTACTGCGGCTTTCCTTTCCACGCCTTCGACGGACCTGCCCCAAATCGACGATTCCAAAGTTCTCGACAAAACCCGACAGCAGTAGAAGGTGTGAGCTACTTATCTACTGCTGATACGTAGTACGAAATACCTGGCACCGGCGTACAACCACAACCTAGGAAACCAAGAATTTCGACCCGACCCGATCTCACCTGTTTGCCTGTTAATAATTCTATACATTACGCGGTATTCGGTAATGTACCTAATTTAACTAAGCAAAACAAAGGCAATTTCTACATTAGCAGCAGCCGCCAGCACCAAGCACCAAGCACCCAAGCACCGAGGTTCCTTGCATGCAAGCGACCAAAACAACCTAACGCGCATTGCCGTAAAACAAAATTCACCCTCCTCGCACATTAATCCTATTAATCCATTGATCCTCGACCCACGAGCTGACCACCGCCATCCCACCATCCGGTTCTCTTAACACAAGCGAGTGTGTCGCATATTTCCTAGCCCGTTCCAACCTATCATTTCGATTGGTATCTTATTTTTATAACTCTCTTCTCTTTTTTCTTCTTCTCTCGTCTAAAGAGCGCTTGTGTCGCGTCAAGTTTCAAGTCGGTAGCAAACGTCATCAGCCTGTCACGGGAAAACTTGCCGCCAATACGGTCATCGTCTCCCTGAAGATCGGTGTCTATCTTGACCCCTGGCATTCCAAATCGGCTTACGCGAGAGCTCGCTACAGCACCCTGACTGCACCAAGGGGACTTTCCACACCCTTTGACCTGTCAGAACATTGATCTCGGTGTTGTCGAATCATTTTATCACATCACTATAACTACAGGGGCGGTATCCTTCCCCTTTATTGCGAAATACCGGAGAAGCTGCCCCGAGAAGAGGAAGAAAAGCAGAGAAATATCAATCAAGATGTCGCATTCGCACGATCTGCTGGGTAAGTGTAACAAGATACCAAGACACCAAAGGAAATGCCCGCTCCGCCCCCTTCTCATCCGTCCAATTTCTATTTCTATCTACATATGTAGATGTTAGATGCTAGATAAGAAGATCTGGGATCACGTCGACGGCTCTCCACTTAATGGGGGTTGTCTGCCTTGTTTCATTTGTAGAGATTGTTGTTTCACAATTGCCTATCATAGTCGTCATTCCCATTGCAACAAACCTGTAATGGCCCGACTTTGCTAACCTATCTTCTGTTTGCTATGCATAGGTCTTTTTGATAATGGCCCGTCTACCCAATCGTCTCAGTCCAATAATAACCTGACGCTTAATCTCTCGTCAAACAACCCCTTCCGCAACCGTGCGGCGTCGCCCAACAGCTTGCAATCTCCTCCCCATTCTCCTTTTGATGACCCTCCTCCTCCTCCTCGGCCTACTTCGAGAAATCCTTTTCTCGATCCATCAAACCAACCACCTTCCCGTAGTGCGACTTCGGACAAGATGTCTTCGTCTAAGGACCAGAAATCTCCCGCCGCCGAGGACCTCTTCGTAAGTCCCCAAGACCACATATTTTGAGGATCGTGTATATCAAGGTCGCTAATGTTTACGTCGTTAGAACAATCTGTCCCTCGACGATAAAGATTCAAGATCTCGATCAGGCTCCGGTCGAACTCCGATGAACCGACCGCCTGGTGGCTCATCTCGAGGTGAAAACAACCCTCCCCGTGGTCGTGGCCCCCCGCCCTCTTCCTCACACAGGCCTACTCGATCACAAGAAGAAGCCCTGCGAGCACGTCGCTTGCAGAGCGCGATGAACGGAGAGAAGGGCACATCTGGTTCGCCACACAGGAAGCCCACGGATCGCCGTCCGCGTCGCAACAGTGACTCCTCCATCATGGAGAAGCCGTTGACAGATGAGGAGAAAAAGGCCCGTGAGCTTAGACGCAAGGAGCGCGAGCGACGACACCGTGATGGCAAGGACAAGCCTCGGACAGGCCGAAAACTAGACATTATCGATCAACTCGACGCTACGAGCATTTACGGAACAGGACGTAAGTGATGCCCTTACATTACCCGTATGTAATCTACCTACTTACAGTCCTAGTATTCCACCACGATGGTCCGTTTGATGCTTGCAATCCTCATCGAAACCGTAAGGGTAGCCGCCGTGCACCCATGCAGGCGTTTGCCAAAGACTCTGCCAACAACTCTATTGGAGGCGCCGGTCCGATCAACGAACGGCCCGACCATTTGCAATTCATGGGACAAGAGCCACACGAGACTGCTACCATGTTTGGAGGAGCAGCCAAGAAGAACGGGACGAATAAAAGTGAAATGACATTCTTTGACCCGAAGCAAGGAAGCGAGTTTGTCGACGGCGAAGAGTCTCTAGGCCTAGGGTCTTCCACGTTCCTGGAAGGCACCCCCGCGGCTCGCACTGCCATCCAGCAGAATCAGGCCGAGAGGCTGGCCATGGAACAAGGATTGGGAAGAAAGAAGTCAGTCGTGCAGCGCTTCCGCAGCATCAAGCGCGGACCTCGCGATTACGAGTCTGGACGAGTTACTAGCCCGGAAAGCAGCTACTACACGCCAAAGTCAGGTGATGCCTCTGCCGGCGGTAGCGCAAGCGAAAGAAATCCATTTTTCGCCGAGTTCGACAAGAATGAAGAGCGTATCACTGTAGGGCGTGCGGATTCGAACCCGATGTCCCCCACCAGCCCACCGCTCCCTGGTGCTGGCCTCGAACGACGAGCGACCGACGATGGAGCCGCGACAGCCGATTCTCAAGGGAATGGTTTCCTATCGCGTGTCAGGAGCCTCAAGGGGGGGCGACGCCGACCAGAGCCCCCAAGCCGAGACGCGCCTCCCCCAGCTCCCGGCGTGGCGATGTAAGTCGCTGGTAAGCTGGAACAAAGTCATGAATTGTATTCTGAGGATAATTGATTTCGGTGGTATGATCAAGAGGCCTGATCAAGATGAAGCGGTTTCTCGGGGAAGAAAACCGACACTAGCGGTGTTTTATTGGGCTCGGATTTGGCACTCCATCTAGTGCGGTGAATTCATGGCGAACACGTCCTTCGGAAGTTTTCTTTGAAAGTATTAAATGGATGTGGTCGGCTGAAAACAAGGCTGGGAAAGGAAGCTATCGTACGCCGGTAATCCGCGTCACCATCACTCCTTCACGCCCTCTCATAACTTTGCTGTAGGATACCTTCTTGCGTTGTGTTTAATTAAGTACCTAAGGAAGAACCAGCTGGCCCTTTTCTTATCTGCGAGCATGAATAGGAGGTGAGAGGGCTTACTAGATGAGACATCGCTATGAATTGCTGGGTGAAAGACGTGCAGATTGAATTGAAACAAATCAGCTCGGTTGCGCTTTTCATTCTGATTTTATTAGGGTAGGTGTTCATGCGAGAAACATCAGTGCCTCGTAGCAATAGCAAACACGAAATGGTAAATAAAATAATACCGTCCGAATATCTACCTATGTGCTGCCGAAGGTGCCTAGTATGTAGGTATCTTGCAAAGTTACGTACCTAAGAGGTAGGCAGACTTTCTCCACTTTCGAGCGACTTCATCTCATAACATCTAATAACGTCTCATTCCTGAGAACACACTGGGTTTGATTGTATGCCCTAATATAATATTATATTGTATTCGACCGAGGGACGGCTATCTCATCTACCGGAAATGAAGCATGGATGTCGACACAGACAACCGTCCTCCACCGTCCTCGCAGGCGAGCTCGCATTTCCCACAACTAGAGCCTACATCCGGTGCGACGCTATACGAGCTTGAGGTGGCGAGACGCGAGCAGCTATGGCACCGAGGACGAGTGCAAAGTGGGTGCAACGAGATCGACAATGCGGTGCTACATGGCGGGTTCGACTACGGGAGTGTCGTCGGGATCAGCGCCGAGGATGGCGAGTTCGGGCTCTTGGTAGGTTGTTGCGTGCTACCTACGCGTCGCGGCTACAGACAGCAGTGGACTAATAGAGACGTGTATGCATCTAGCTTGGGTTGCAGACTGTGGCACACGGGTTGGTGTTTGGTGCGGAAAGACGCGTACTGGAGCGGGTGGCTATTATCACCACGTTGCCGGCTACGGCGGTGCTGCCGATGCTCCGCGACGTCATTCGCGCACAGGTGCAAGGCAGGCTCGGCCCGGCAGCTCGGCAGAGACAACGGGAGGCTGAGGCTGAAGTGAGACGCTGTCTGGAGCGAATCAGTGTATCAAGAGTCTTTGATATCGAGGGTCTATGGGAAGTTATCAGCGAACTTGAAACACCTCCGTCTCCTACTGCTGTGGTCCCCCCGACTACGAGCCCCGAAGGTGATAGGGGAGGGCCTATGATCTCGACAAATGATGCCGAATTATCCTCAAGTCTTTCTGAGCCACCAGAACTATCTTCTCAGGAGCCTTTTCAAGGAGAGGATGACGGAGCTGTCGCGGACATCCCCTCGCCTTCGCCCTCAAGGGTAGAGCGGACGGAGGTTAGAGATAGCGAGGATGATGAGGACGAACTTAGCTTGCCTTCGTCATCGTCTCCGCCGCAACAACCACCTGAGCCCCCGCACCCACCCTCTCTCCCCGCCGCCACTGCCACATCACCCAGAACAGCCGCACCGAGTCCCCCATCCGCGCCGAAGGCCGCAGAAGAGAAAAATCAGCTCCGTACCCCCGACCTCATCCTCATAACGCACTTCTCCACCCTCCTCACCAACCTGTTCGCCCGCACCGCCGACCCCAGCAAAGCCGCCGCCCACACCACCCTGCAGCTACTTTCCTCGCACCTACGCTACCTCGCCCGCTCTTCCTCTTCACCCTCATCCTCCTCCGGGCCCCTCATCATGCTCCTCAACACCACCACCTCCACCCCCACCGCCCCGGCCGCGGTATCAGCGCCTCCCGCAGCGACCGGCGCTGCGTCGTCGACCAAGAAACCCCTGGACCCCACGCTCCGCTCCATCTTCGCGCCCGCCCCTCCCCCCCCGCCACTGGGAGGAGCGGTGGGAGCGGCCGGCGGACGCGTGAACAAGCCGGCGTTCGGCGCGACGTTCGCCCAGTTTCTGGACCTGCACCTCCTGTGCACGCGGGTGCCGCGCGCGCGGGCCGACGCGGCGGCCGCGGCGGCCGGGGGGTTGTCGGCACATGCCTGGGTTGTCGAGGTGTTGCTTGATGAGCTGGGGGGGGGGGAGGGGGGTGGTGAGTCTGGGCCGAAGGATAGGGGAGGGGGTAAAGGGAAGGAAAAAGCAGAGAAATGGATGGAAGGGCGGAGTACGGCATGGAGGAGCGTCGATAGGGAGCAGCGATGGGGGGCTGTGGATGTGCGAGGGCGGGTTAGGGTGGTGGATGCGTTTCTGGCCGGCGCGCAGGAGATGCGGCTCCAGGGGCCGGTTCGAGTTGCTGGTGGGTTTGGGGGGCCGCCGCCGAGGGGGTTGTGATGGAGTCTAAGCGCATGCACAAGCTACGGATGGAGAATTGGTTGATAAGAGGGAATGGTTTCAAGGTACACGGCACCAGATGCTCCTATATTGCTTGTGCCTATTTAATGCAGAGCCTATCCGTGTTCTAATGCTTTCCCCAGTGCCCGGCCTGCCCCTGACGTGGAATCCAAATACATGCGTAGGAAATGAATGATCCTACCTTCATGTCTATTCTCTGAGCAATTTTCGTTAGCTAGCCACCTTCCTCCTGGAGGCAGCTCTTGATGTAAACCGGAGTGGAGCGTTTTAAGTAGGTATTCAACTACTCCTCCAGCCATGATATATCGTTATCATACCACATGTCCACCTAAATACCTCACATGCAACCCCCATTGGCTCCATCCACCTAACCCACCGCCACATCTTACAACTCGCCACCCTCCTCCTGCTCCTGCGGCTCCTCCCCACGCTGGACAAACGGGCCCAGCCGCTCCACGAGGTCCTCAACGGAAATCTCGCCATCGACATCGACGTCCCAGAACCCCTTGTGCTCGTGCGGCGGAATCAACACGGAATCGACGACCTGGACGACGCCGTCCCGGGCCAGCCCGTCCTGGACCGCCACCGGCACGTGGCCGTTCACGCGGATCTTGATGAACCCGTACCAGCGCGTGATGTCGATCGCGAGGTGCTTGTCGCCCAGCAGCGTCGGCAGGTCCACGTGAACGTGCTTGGCACCGCCGCGCCCGCCTTCGGGTTCCGCCCCGTTGTCCGGCTGCGGGTCGTCTCTGGGCGACGACGGCCCCTGCTTCCCGTAGTACTCGTCCGAGTACAGCGTCTCGTTGACGACGACGTGGTACGCCAGCAGCGCGCGCAGGTAGTGGATGCCCTTGGGGCTGTTGAACAGGAAGGCGTTGGCGGCGGGGCCGAGCTTCTTGAAGGCGAGGTTGGTGGGCGCGAACACCGTCAAGCCCGTCAACTGGTCCTTTGCGTCCTTGTCGCCGTCGCCCTCGTGGTGGTGGTGGAAACCGGTCTTCTCGGTCGCGAGCTCTAGTGTGGAGAACTTGGTGGGGAAGAGCGAGATCAGTCGCTCGATGGACGGTGGTGGCACGAGGATGCTGTCCACGGCGTGGACGACGCCGTTTGCGGTGATCTGTGCAAGCGTTGGATCGTCAGTGAAACCCTTTCATACTGGGTGGGGGGGGCATGGACGTAGGACAAGGCAAGGTAAAGTGCAGAACAACGTACCAGGTTGGCATAGACAATCTTGCTATAGAAGTTTAGCTTGAGGCCGAATAGGCTCACGCTGACACGCAGTCTCTGCGGCCGTCCACCGAGTGCCTTCTCTTCGAGCGCCGTAGGAAGCGTGTGGTGGGCGAGCACGCGGCCGGCGGGGTAGAATCCGGGCAGGATATGATACTCAATGATCTTCTCGATGAACTCCTTGGGGGGCTTGTGGTCCTTGTGGTGATCGGGGATCTTCTCAAAAGCGTGATCGCTTGGCACGAAAAGCGTCACGTTCCCACCCGACGTGCTATTCAGCTTGTCGACCAGGTCCGGGAAATCGTCGATCAACGCCGCGAACTTCTTGGTGTGATTGCTGGCGTGAATAGACTGATACACCGTCAGGTTCGTTTTGTGGCCGTGCTGCGGGTGGTGTGGCCCGCCATTCGTGTGGTCGGATGAAACGAAGTCAAAGATGTTAGGTCCGATCTCAACACAGGTGCTAGGGACCAGACTGCTGAGTCTGTCCGTATGTTCCTCGATGATGTCGAGGGTGTTGTCAAGCGTAGATTCGGCGGATGAGAGGACATCGTCAAGGCTGGGTAGGGCATCCCACCACGAAGACACGGTCTTTTCTGTCTGCTGCTTGGCTTCAACTACAAGTTGTTTTGCTGTGGTCTCGTCGGGTACAACGATGGCGGAGGCCGTTGCGGCCAAGGGAAGTATTGCAGTAGAATACCGCATGTTGGCGATGGTATATTTAAGTCTTCTTCGATAGTAACCACCGAAGGTAAATTAAAATATCTCGGAATCAACGGAAGTGGAATATTTTACATTTATGGATTGTACGACTGTCGTACTGTTGTAAGTTGTAAGACGCTTGTCTTCCAGGCGAAGGGTCTCTGACGGTTACTGACGTCAAGCCCCCGTACAAGTGGCTAAGATGTTCGAATCACAAAGGAGTCAAGAATCGGGTCGTGATTGGAAACGCAATGAGGGGGATTTATTAGAGAATTCCCAAAATTCCCAAAATACAAACCGTACATGGTCCTACATGGTTATTATATACGCGGGACTGTATACGCGGAACCAGACCAAGATGATTGGACGCCTCGAAAGGATAGTCAGTTTCGGCGTAAGGTGATTTCTCCTCGTTTCCGCGTCATGATTGTCGTCTCCAGCTGTCCAGGTAGACGCCTTTACGTCTTACGTCTTACGTTTTTCAATCCTTTCCCATTGGCGGCGAGGCAAGCCCTAAATAAGCTACCCCTGTCGTCTGCCGTCTTGCCCCGGCTTTTCCGGAGGGTCGGGCACTTTGCTGTCCCGTTCTCCCCTCTTGGCTGGTTTTCTTTGTGTACTCGTACTGTATGGCACTGTATGCACACTTTAATTCCGTATTCTATCTCCTGAAATCCAAGATTTTGCATCAAGTTCTAGGCATCTAGGCATGCATATTGATCCTCATTTCTATAGGGCGACATCAAAATGTAGAATTCGAACGCGTACAGCGTAAAACCAGCTCAAATCTCGCAGAGGTCTCCAGGTGGGTCCATCATCCCGCAAGTGACACCGGTCTGCCCCTCACGGTTGAAGGTGAAGTGTTCGATACAGATATGCCGTCAAACGCCATCATCGATCTTTTCTGGCTTCTTTCAATTCGTACCCGCCGTCCTCGTGTTCATGCCAATTCTTCGTGGTCGTTACTCGGGTTCCAGGGGCGTCTGGGAGCCTATTTCCTTCCTTCACTCGAACGACTGGATACATTGGTGTAGTCGTTGGAACGCCTAAGACGTGCTAGCGTAGCTACCCGCTGCCAATTCACGATATTGCTAGGCCAAGATCGCTTCCATCTAATCCTAGCTCGGCCAGGCGCGCGCGCGCGCGAGAGAGAGAGAGAGACCCGGCCGATGGAACCTAGGACCTGATTGACGCTCGCATGTGAACCCACCACGTTGCATTTCGGCTTATTCACTTGGGTCCTCTACGCGCCGCGTATCGGATCACCCCAACCCCGGCCAATGCGGGCTTGCCGGCTCCTAGGCCCTTCGATAATCTCGTCGGCGTTGTGGGCCAGACGGATCGGAAATTTAGGAAGATATCCTTAAATCATCAAGGCTCGATTCAGAAAGTTCTTCAAAGAACTCGTCGCCTCCGCTCCGTTGCCCGCGGAGCAGTCCGACCGTGTGAATGTGTGGGCTGCCCGGACGCAGCTTGATGGCGCGAAGCTTGGTCGCCATGTCTTAGCTTTCATGTGTTACATAAAGGCGATGATTGGCATTTCGCCGCGCCATTGCGATTATTCTCGGACTCGAAATAGAGAGATACCATCAGTAGGTAAATTCCTCCATTTACAGCGTACGAAGCCCGTACGGCTGAATTAGGTATATTTGGGCAGAATGTCCAATGTCAGATCAGTAACCTATAGAGATAAATTCCGTCAATCTCAACTTCCCATGAGTGGACTGTCGCAAGCGTGGTTCTGGTCTGTAGTAGGCGTGCTTATAATTTGCTGAGAGCCTAGGGAATAAAAATAAATTGACGTTGAAGCTCGTTATTGAGAGGTCATTTCTAAACGCCATCCAACAGCATCTATCCCATCCTCGTTATCTCCTCCTATCAAACTGATTAATCCCTAAAGCTAGTGCTTGATCATCATATTGCTTTTTTTTACCCAGTGAATTCATCGGCCTCGTTTTCTCGTCAATAAGGGGTATACCAATCTGGATGATCCGCAGATCTAGGATCGCAAAATGTGTTCTACCATCACTCAAACCACGACCACCGAGCAATTTACAAGCCCAGAGCCCGGAGGAAACGATGCTCATCCACGAAGGCGGTGATGGCGTTGGCTGGAGAAGGTTGCCCCCGTACGGCTCGCCGAATTCCCGGCGCCGATACGACGAAGTCCTCGAACTGAGGCATGAAGTCAGCTTTCTCCGTTTTAGTCCGTTCAGTGAACCGGCGCACGTCCTCGCGCACTTCTTCAAGGAATGCTGATCTGGCTTCGCTCGGGTCGTATTCTCTCTCTTGTTCGTAGTTCCTCATGTGCATGTCGCATTTGCTTCTCACCAGGACGAACGGCTGGTCGAACAGTTTGCACACTTGCAAGATTCGGATGTCGGACTGAGGAACAGGTTGTTAATACCAGCTGCTATAAAAAAGTGCCTGCCTAGGTAGATATATATTCTGGATTATCAACATACCTCCATCAGAGTTGTCTCGTGAGCTAGCACAACTAAGTCATAGGCAAAGAGTTTCTGGTTGTAGTAGTATCCAAAAGCAGTCGTACTCTGGGTGCCGGCTCCGGGTGTATCGTACCAGATACATTTTTCATGTATGGGATCAACGTAGCGGCCTTGGATCCTGGTCGTTTCTGCAGCGCCAGTGGGGGCGTAGTCGTCGTCATAGATAGTGCAGTCTCGAATGGCGTTGATCACGGATGATTTGCCAGCGTTGAGGCTGCCGGTCACCACAATGTTTCGGGCGTTCGAGTCGTAACCTATAAGCCTCCTAGCTTCGGCGATGTCCCCGTCTGATATTTTTGGAGATTCGGTGTCTATTCCACTAATGAAGCAACGGATTAGCCACAAATGTCGAGGGATGGGGTGAAGTTTCTTACAGATCACGCATGTGTCGCTCTAGGGCCTCGCGATGCTCTTTCTCCATCTGAGCGCGTCGCTCGGCCTCTTCCTTCTCTTTCTTGGCCTCTTCCTTTTCTCTCTCGGCATTTATCCTCCTTTGCTCGGCCCTTTCCCTCTCAGCCTCCACCCTCTTTTTCTCGGCCCTTTCCCAGTCTTGCTCGGCACGTTGTCTGCGGTCACGTTCATTGTCCTCGAGCATCTTCTTAATAACCAAGCCCGCTACCACACCAAATAATGCGGCCATGGCCAACACTGATTCTAGTGCTATTAAAATCAGATGGATTACTTGTGACGATGGTTCCTCTGTAGTAGAGAAAGGGGAGGCTGGCCTGAAGTGAGCCAAGGAGTAAGCCGAATCCTCAAGAGAAGCAAGATAACGAAGGGATCTTTGATGTTGATGTTCTCAAGGAGCCGACATCTAGTTGGCCTAACAACACTCATAATGTTCGATTCTCGTATTGGTTTTCATGGCTTGCGTGTTTTCTCATGATTAGCCCGTTTATGTGACATATCAGTCTGGTGCTACCCTACTTTCTGGGGATTGGTTAAGAGTTAAAACACAGCCTGGTGCTTTATTAATTGTGATATAATGTAATGGGGTTTGGTATCGACACCTGGCAAGAAATAGTCTCAGCCTGCTTCCAACCAAGATATGAAAATACTACCATAGCAGTCCTTGGGGATGCCATAGCTGCCTAGCGCTCGCTTCAAGTGCTTTTGAGACTGCTTTCTCTCTACTGTGACCTAAATCCCAGGCAACGGCGTGATTCATTAAGGGTCTATCATATGAAGTATCTCTCCGGAACTAGGATAATCGTACTCCACGTGTGTAGATGACTGTGAGCTGAAACTTGTGTTAGTTATAAACATATAGGAGGGAAGAAAATGAAAATAATATTGCGCATGTGATAAGTATCTGTCAAATAGTTTTACCCGATTCTGGGATCACGTTCACCCCTCTGTTTGCACTTCCGTTTGTACGCCCAACAATATGATGTTCGTTTCTAATTCTCCCTGATACAACTTCTTTTTATCTGATAGTACCTACTAGGTACCTCCTTAATCGCCTCTATTGTGTGGCATCACACCTGTAGTGCCACAGTCTACTGTTGATCTAATGGTCACCAAGACACTGATGTTAGACATGGAGATATCACTCAATATATCCAACACAACCAACGTTGTGCGGAAGTGTTTCCTTATTCATTCCCGCAACCCGACAGCTGTAAGTGAATTGATGCCGTAACCAAAAATGTTTTCTCGGATGGACCATTGATCCTCCGGACCATATTTTCCTGCCAAAAACTTGATGAGCAGCGGCTACTATTTCCTCAGCGGTGCCTACCTTTGTGTTGGGGTTGTGACCCTCGTCCATTCTCATGAAACCCTAGAATAACGGCCTCTTCAGAAGGACGGCCCCACGACGCGAGCCAGGAGACGCAGAAACAACAACTAGCACTTCTTCCTTACAACTACAATCATGTCATCCCCTTCCACTTGCTTGCTTACTCCCAAGCTCGGCTTCTTGAGGTCAATCTTCGGCAGTGGCATGCCTCGTGTCCCGTCCGTAGCCCTGCTCCCCTCAGGCACTACATCCAAGTCAAACCTCGATAGTGCGAAAGCAACAAAGCTTAAGACCTCGAAACGCCCTACAATCTTCCCACTGCACATCGTGATGCCACCGCCAAACGGACGGTAGTACTCGTGGCGCTCTAGACCCTTTCGCTTCAGAAACCTGTCTGGGTTGATCATGTGCGCGTCTTGCCCAAAGGCCTCGCTAGCCACAAGCAACTGCCGCTGAGGAAGCAAAAGCCTTGTGCCGGCCGGGATTGTCTTGCCGTCGATTCGTACAGGGTTCACAGTCTGCCGCACCGAGGAGCCAGTGCTGTAGAAGCGAATGATTTCATTGAAAAGAGAGTTTAGAAGGGGACATGCTTCCGCCAGGTATCTACGGAAGATGTCAGGTCGATCGGACTCAGCTATGGATGAGCTGCTGGACTCGAGGACTTCCATGAGGGGCTTTGCCTCTTCGCGAATGGTGGCAACAAGAGAAGGATGAGGTAGGATGTTGACCATCATCCAGAAGGCAGTCATTTGCACGTTCGAGTTGACTCTAGTTGGTCTTAGTAGTAAAATCCCTTTTTACAAAGGCAATGAAAAGCACGGAAGGTAAAGACAAGGAGATTGTTCTACTCACCCCCAGAGGATTATCATCAGGACACGGGCGCAATCTTCGCTGCCCAGTCCGGCGTGCCTCATCTCATCCTCCAGCTCGTTCACAAAAGCTACTCCACCCTCTCTCTTCTCTCGTGGTGTATCCAAATACGCAGTCCATGCTCGCACCAGCCTTTCTCGGGGCTCCGTCGCGGCTTTGCACAGGAACTTTGGATACTGATATGTGATCATCCAAGAGTTGATGTCCCACTGATCAAAGACGGTCGTATAGTTTGGCTCTAGCTCATGTAGATAGGGGCCAAAAAACACCCTAGTCTGAGATTCGATCAACACATCGCGGCACCACCGATGCAAGCTAACCACTTTAGAATCGGATGTCTCGCTGATTAAAGAGGTCTTGAAGAACGTGTTCCAGTGCATGGTTTGGTCGATATACGTCATGGCCTTAGCCAATAGATCATGGAACGGCCCAGGTGTTAGGAGTTGCTTATGAAGTAGTGCGTTGCCGGTGTGAACGAGTACGTTCTCCTTCGGGTTTGGGTGTAGCGATTCAAAGCCCTCGGATGGCTTACGCCACAGGATGGTGTTGGCCGCGTCTGAGACGTTGCCAACCCCACGATACACTAGATCAATAAATGGATCGAAACTATAGTTGTCGTCATCCTTGAAGATCTCCACCATGTGCTTGGGATGAGTTATAATGACAATTTTCTGCCCTGCCACCTGTAAACCATAGGGTTTACGAGTGTGGCCAAAGTAGGAGCTGGGTTTGATTAGAAGCGATGGCCCCTGGTCACATGGCTTTAGTACTTACTATGCTCTTTCATATAGTCCTGCTGTGTTTTTGAACATGGAGATTGTGTGGCCTATTGGCGTGGTGGTTCAGCTTCTCACTTTATAGCTGAAGTGTTTTCTATATGAGGCATGCGTGCCGACATACCTACAACTGCACAGATATAAGCTGTAAGTCACTAGTTGGTTATAGAAGTAACTCACAGGGGATATTGTAAGGAAGCAGCTCTACCTCATCTTTGTAGAGGAGCGGCCTGACTTGAAACGTCCATATCTTCCAGAGTATCCAGGCAACCGTTAGAGCAAGAGGATAAACCACCCAAGCGCTCTGCTGGATAATGAACGATAGTATTTCGGCAATCATCTTGATCCTGTCTTTGTGATACTTACCTAGGTAACTACCTAGTAATAGGTATTGGAAATCGCAAGACACAGATAAAACTCCAGTAAATAAGGTATCAGTATCCAGGGTCAATATCCAGTCTATTATTATCATACGTCAAGATATGTACTCCCAGTAGTTATCTATACCTATGTACCTACCACCGAACAGGCATCCATTATTTGCATTTTCCTTATTATATTGTTATGCGCCTAGTAATATCAGGTATATAATAGGTACGGAGGTAGCTACGTACATAATACCTAGGTAGGTACCTGGGTGCGCATCGTGATGCAGATATTTGATCTAATACCTATACACTAACATTCGGGAGGAGGGGCACACTTATAAGGCCACCCCTTTACCCCAATATGTAGTGTAACCCAGAGAGCGGCGGGCTGAGCGAAATATGCCAAGGCTCGCATCAATATGCGTGGCGCCTAATGGTCAACTGCGAAGAAATGTACTTCTGCGTTCCATCTTATGCTTCTGTCAACACATTTACGGATCAGGCTTCATAATGAAGCAACTATGTAGCAAGTATCGTTGAGTCACCTGGCCAAGAGTATCTCGTAGCCTTTAAAGATTGTACATGATCAAGTACCGAGTAGGCATCTATTTACGATCCCCTTCCCCTCCGCTTGATTCTGAAACGCACCGGGCCCTGGGGCTTCTTGACACCAAAGCCGAATCTTGGCGAATCGAATTTTAGCTCTTCCTCTCTGGAAAGGATTTCAATATCGAACTTCTGTATAAGCATTGCGGTGGAGAGGAGCATGATTCGTTTAGCCAGCAGCCTACCTGGACAGGCATGCTGGCCACCTGTATGAAAGGTGTTAGAAAGCAGGCGAACTGTAAATAAATTAAGACAATGTAAGGGACTAGCCTACCTCCGTATGGGATCCATGCGCCCTCTAGCCCGGCAGACGAGAAATAGGCATGATCTCCCCCGTTGAGCCTGGCCTTCACATCGACGCCATTCTTCAATGGGCCGCTCGTAGCATCCTTTGGATCGACGAGGAATCTTTCCGCCCAGAACGTGTCCAGTGGTCTCTCTCCGTTCTTCGTATTCCATATATTCTCATCGGTGTGCATGAGCCAGGTGTTGGTCATAATGAGCTTATTCCGGGGTATGGTGAGGCCCCCAATGCTAAGGTCAAGATATGGCGCAGTGCGCGGGATGTGAATTTGTACGCCGAAACGTAATGTTTCTGCGTACATCGAAAGAAGTAAAGGGATGGCCTCGAGGTCTTCGAAGGATGGTGATGCTTGGAGATGAGAAAGAGATCCCCGTAAAGAAGAGAGTAGTGGCTGAGAGCGGAGTACATGAATAGCAAGGGTCATTGATGATGGTACGACGTTGGTGACGGACCTGTAAGAGCGTATTAGATAGAAAGGTAATCACGTCGCCCCCCCAAAGGGATTTTAAATACTAACGCCCATATAAGTGCAAGGTCCGTAGACGCGACCGACTTTGAGTCCTGACCTGTCGCGTCAAGAAGCATGCGATACCTTTCTTTCATCATTCTACTTCCCCAAAGTAAATCAGCTTCAGTGTCTCCAGGAACTTGGGAGGATACCGCATAGCTTTGAGCTTTTGAGTGCCACCTCTCAACGGATGCTAGCAGCTTATCCCTGATCTTATAGGTCTTCGGCATCCAAAACCGTGGTATCCTTCTAGCAAGGTTCATTACCCCTTTATCATATTCCCATATATCTTCGATGAAATCCGTATGCTGAGGAAACAACTCCTCTCCATATAAAGTACGGATCAAGGACGACCCAAGATGGTGTTCGAAAAACTTTGCTAGATCTGCAAATTCCACCCACTCTTCTCCTATGATGCTTGTTTCAAGTGATTGGGCCAGGAACTCTTCATAGCGACGCGTCGCCGGCCCTAGGCCTTCTTTTAGAAGCCCAGAGACTAGATTCTCATGGGTCATGAAACTGATTCTATCCTGAGGTCTAGGGTCGCTTCCTAGGATTGGCTTCTGTCTTGATCCAGAAGTGTCGGAAAGGTAAGCATCAACAGCCCTTTGGCTCATCCCGAAGCATTGCTTGAGTACTAGGCTGTAGGCCCGCGTAACAGTGAGATGAGGGTTGTGAAAGACCTCAGCAACATTCTTGGGCCCTTGGACGATGTACACATCGTCTCTAAAGATCGAGACACGGAAAGTAGCCTCATTAGGAAACGACTTTCTGAGAAGAATGAGTGAAAGACCGCTGCAAATTGTATTGAGAGCCCACCTAGCTTTGTTCAAGAACCGAAGGCCATCAAAGGCAAAAGACATAGTGCTTTTCAGAAAGGGAAGTGTATATGGGACCGTATAGGACTCTGCACCGGGCCTCTTGCTATAGCCTACCCAAACACACACTAGGACAGCGACCGAAATAAAGGGGATGCATGACAGACAGAATACAGTAGGGTGGGTATTCGTAATGGCAACCTCTGATTGAGGACATTGTAGTGTAGAGTGACACATGGTAACTAATAGCAAGGCCGCAATAGCCCAGACTCTCAGATACCTACCTAGGTAGGTAGTTAAGATGGCGATACACCATCGGAGGCTTAATACTAAAAAAAAGGTATATCGAGCTACAGCCTTGAGGCAGTACACGCTTGACCACAAAGGACTCATTGCCAAGTACGTGCTGGGCGGACGTCCCACCATGATGGACAGAGGCTATCATTTGGAGTAGTGAACCCTATGCATCTAGATGAGTGTCTTGGTCCAACCAAATCACGTAGCGTAGGATAGATGGGTGTCACTTTTCAACAACAGATAGTTCTGTGGCCTGTCAGATAGTGTATGAACAATTCGCAAATAGACCTACCTGGTTCCTGTACGAGATGAGGGTGGTTAGCAATTAGGTGATTACCTAGTACTTAAAGTACCTAGGCGTAGGAGGTTGCGTGTAGACTGTGGTTGGCGGTTGGAGCAGGATTCTCCCACAGCCGGCGCCAGCCATCCGTCATCGTCATCGTCATCATCATAATCTAGTAGGTACTAGGTAGGGACCTATTAGGTGATTCAATAACAAGATAAAAACACTAGATAGAACCTACCTACCAAGGTACTAAGTAAGTACTAAGTATAGAGGCCATAATAGGTATCTCGGGCTTCATTATTGCACTATCTGGCTACGTTACAAGTAGCATTGGAGGTCTTCCATATCCCAATCAAAAAACCCAGTGTTTTGTGTAACGAGGCTATCAAGAATCACACGCCGATCCCACTCTCCATAAAGCGCCTTTTACCAGCACTGGCGGAATTGGCTGCATTTTGCTGTCGCATCAAGGAGAGGGCGTGTATTTAACAAATCATACACGTACATGTCGCTATGTATTTACTAGGTACCTACCTCTAGAATAATACCTACTCCTAATTACTTACCAATCAATTTACTGAAATTGAACCTGGGCTGCCGATGTACACTTCAATGTTATCTCTGGGGCCGTTTGGCTCTCCTCCACCCACTCGCTCATTTCTGGGCCAGTGTCAGTGAAGAGACCCCAGCCCCTGTTTCCTGATCTCCCGCCTCAAACTTGAGGCTCTGCCTGAAAAGCCTTAATGTGGGTGAATTGAAAAGAATCCAGCACTGGCAAAGCTTCCAGCACTGGCAAAGCTTCCAGCACTGGCAAAGCTTCGTGGTCTTGTCTAAGTCGAGCTCACGACAACGGCTAAGAGCCCATCTCCCAACATGTCGAATGCTCTGGTTCTTGATACCTCCAACTACCTCGCAGGATGGAAATTGTACATTGTCATTGCCTGCCTCTTCTTTGGCTCTTTTGTAATTGCGCTCGACACTAACATCATCAATGTTGCCATCCCAAACATCTCGTCCGAATTCGAAGCTCTGCAGGATGTCGCTTGGTACGGGAGCGCGTATCTCCTCACCGTCACCGCGTTTCAGCCCGTATACGGCTCTATGTACAAGTATTTCAAGACCGACATGATATATCGTGGATCGATCTTTGTTTTTGAAAGTGCGATGATTTCGAAACCCTTTTGGATTATGTCTAGCTGATCATTGTAGTTGGTTCTATCCTGTGCGCCGCCGCTGTCAATTCGAAGATGTTCATCGTCGGGAGAGCCGTGGCGGGATTTGGGGCTGCAGGAGTTCTTCAAGGTGCTTTAAGTATCATCAGCCAGGTCGTTCCTCTGGAGAAGAGGCCTCTGTACCTGGGCATTGTTCCGAGCGTCTTTGTTATCGCAGTCACAGTCGGCCCCGTCCTAGGGGGCGTCTTCACCCAGCATGCCACATGGCGGTGGTGCTTTTGGATGTAAGTTCATACCAGCCTACGAATTTGGGTGCTGCCCAGTCTGATAGAAACATCCAGTAACCTCCCTATCGGCGCCGTCGTGCTTCTAGGTCTCACGGTGTTTCTAAAACTCCGGGGAACGCCCAACAAGGACCGAACGCTCCCCTTCTTTACCAAGATCAATAATATGGACCCAATCGGTTGCTTCGTATTCATCGGTGC
This sequence comes from Hypoxylon rickii, assembly GCA_902806535.1. NCBI lineage: Eukaryota > Fungi > Ascomycota > Sordariomycetes > Xylariales > Hypoxylaceae > Hypoxylon > Hypoxylon rickii. The sequence continues at coordinate 529,199 of CADCWY010000003.1, forward strand.
GGTGTGCTGCCTGCTGCTGGCCTTGCAATGGGGCGGCCAGTCGAAACCATGGAGCTCATCAGAAGTCATCGGGTGCCTGGTGGGAGCCGCGGCGATCGCTGCGCTATTCATCTATCTGCAGTGGAGACGAAAGGATAGAGCGTTGATTCCACTCAGAATCATGGCCAAGCGCTCAATTTGGACTGGAACTTTGGTTCTTTTCTTCCTCGGTGCGCAGACATACACCGTAAGTGGGCCCAACAACATCTATTGATACTTTCTCCTTATTTCAGCTGACGATCTAAGAACGTTTTTTTCCTTCCCTTTTGGTTTGAAGGAGTCAAAGGTCTAAGCCCCGTGACAACCGGAGTCGACTTTATCCCCCTACTTTTATCCCAGATTGTCTTTCTGATCATCACTGGCGGCATCGTCAAGACGTATGGAAACTACGTCCCTTACATGATTGTCGGCGAGGTGATAGCCATCGGTGGCCAAGCCATGCTTACCCAGCTCAAGACCGACACCACTACAGTTTTCTGGGCCGCGGGCCTCGTGGTTGCTGGCATTGGTTCTGGGATGGCCATGCAGCTACCATACACGGCTGTTGCCATCGTCTTGGCCGACGATGATATTCCAGTGGGCAATGCTCTTGCCGTATTATTTTACCAGCTGGGCGGCGCAGTCGCTATTTCGATCGGCCAAACAATCACCATCACTTCGCTTCTTGAATTAGTCCCTCAGCGTCTGCCTGATTTGTCACCTCAGCTGGTCGTCACAATGGGAGCCGCAAACCTTTCCAGACTGGCGTCCACCCCTGAATCGCTAGCAATACTACGAGGGGTCTGGAACGTTGCCATTACGAGGACAATGATTCTCGGCGCAGTGGTGGTAGGCGCGGCAGTACCCTTCACGATGGGGATGGAGTGGCTCAATGCTGTAAAGGTGGCCGAACAGCGAAAGAAGGTGACGGATTCAGAAGGCCAGTCTAATATTTCTGAACCCGTATCCCTGAGAGTTCAGGAAAAGAGCGGGGGGGGTCGGGTAGAGGACCAGTCCGCTGAAAACGCCATGTAGGTGCTCAAGAAAACGTGCATGAGCCAGCTTTGAGGTGTCACTGGCAACTTCTCTAAGTTGACTGGTGTGTAATATTTGGAGGATGGTGCTGAGGGATAATAATACTGTAATAGGTACTACATAGAAGCCACCTTCTCGAGCCCGGTGTGGTGTCCTAATGGGAGGCGTGTAAATCTAGCAAAAGCATAGCTAACGGGCCCTTTCCCTAAGACCAGCCCAGAGGTTGGAACGACAGGAATTTCTTGTCCACTTCTGGATTACCAGAGTTCCAGAAGGCATCCAATTACCAACGTTTGGTGACTCAATTCATGTATATCACCCCATATCGATGCATCCATGGATAATCGGTGAAATACCTCTACTTAGTACCTAATAAATAACCGTTATGATAGGTGGCTAGCCCTGGCGGGAAGAATCCCAGAGGTAAGATACTGGGTACACATACCTACGTTGCATAAACCCACCATAATGCTGAGTTAATTATAGTACTAGATGGATGTATGTAACACCGTCTAGTGGCGGCTTGTTTGCTGACAGGCTGGATATGTACCGCAGAGTAAGGTCTTTGGCTTCCTTCCCGTATTATGAGGCCGACTAAGAACTATATAACAACTTGTGCAACTTATCTGCTTCGTGTAGCTTTTGATAATTTGTCTACCTAGTGGACCTTTTACAAATTCTCAACAGGTTTCATAATGATTCTCCAACACGTTCGGTCGCTTCCCGACGATGAATTCGCTTTGCCCCCCATCGAGCGAGTGAGCCAAAGGACATTTCTGGTACGTACATACCTAGGTAGTTACTTACGAATAATCTCTCTCTTTAATTCTGCTACTGACTTGACAACATGCGTAGGGCATTGCTTGGGGTGGAACCGCCATCTCTTTATTATTCTTAATCTTCCGTTTGACGATTCGTATTCGTTCGTTCCGCAAGCTATATTCAGATGACTATCTCGTCATTCTTGCTTGGTTGATGCTTCTCACATCGACTATCATTTGGCAGATCAAGCTGCACTATTTGTATTGGCAGTACGATGTCACTTTCAGAGGAGCCCCTTTTACGGACGAATTTGTGGAAGGATACGCTTCCTTCATGCCTCAGATCGTCACCTGGAGTGTGATGTTCTACTCATGCCTCTGGGCCGTCAAGTTCTCATTCCTGATGTTCTTCCGTCGATTGGGGTCAGAGGCTAGAGCACATAAGATCTGGTGGTGGGTGGTCTTCGTTTTGACCTTGGCCGGTTGGATTGCCTCCATCGCCGATTTCGACTACAGCTGTGCAGCCGGCGGGATCGATTACATCCTTAGTACGTCTCCCCCGCAGTCCTCCATGTAGCAAGTAGTCCTGATCATGAGATTCCAGCGGAATGTGGCCTCGCGAGCCACATCAAGTTCCAGGACCGTACCTTTTACGCCAACATGGTGGCCGACCTCGTTACCGACATTCTTATCCTTTCGAATCCAGTCCTGATACTCTGGAATGTTCAGATTCCTTGGCGGAAGAAGCTAATCCTGTTCGGCATCTTTTCTGCTACGGTATTTATCATGGTCGTCTCTATTGTCCGTGTCGCAGTGGTCATAAATCCGAACCAAGTACGAAACGCTAGCATTGACTGGTTGTACATGTGGTCTAATGTGGAAATGGCGGTTGGTAAGTCACAGCAGCTTTCTACACACATTTCCTATGTTGATATGAAAAGAACCAAATTGACAACACCATAATCAGCTATTATAATCGCCTGTGTCGCCTCGTTTCGTCAGCTCTTCGTTTCGGGTCAACGTACGGGTAAACAAGAAAGCCGAAACCAACGCGGAGTACTCTGGTATCTCGGATTCAGCCGTATCCATACCAGACGTGAATCCGAGGAGGATTCTCAAGATTATTGGACGGTCGGCGAGACCCATCCCAAGACATCAAACCCTAGAGCAGTTGGTTCTCAGACGAACATGGTGCCATTGGAGCCAGTACAAGTACAAAATACATTCGACGTGTCTAGTAACCCTGCTGGACCTGGCGCGCTGAAGCTGGTTAACGTTCAGCATCAGAGGGGCTACGAATTTGTGTAGAATAATTCCTCGAAGCAATTCTTGGAAAGCAATATGCATGCAGGGGATATGAACTTGAAAATGGGGTCCATAAACACTCGGCTGTTTTTACAAATCGATTAGTTATTTCTCTTCTACCCGAAAGCCTTCTCATATGCCAGCATTTGGAGACCACTGAGACCATACCATACAACCATAGCTACCGGCGTTTCTAGGGGTTCAACATCTGTTACCAAATGACGCGAATATATTAGGTGGTACCTACTAGGTACCTAGCAAGTTACAAACACAATGAAGTCTCGTAACTGGCTCCAACCGTTTCGTACCCCAACCAATATGAGCTTTAGCCAGCCGCAAACACAATGTCGAACCGAAGCTGATACGTTTGATCACGATGCATGGGGTTCTAAATATGAATCGCCCGTGAGGTGCTGGTACAAAAACCACAGGCTAGGACGGCTTCCCGATCTACATGGGTACCTATAGAATAGGGGTTATGACGAACGTTCTGCGAGAGTGAAATCGCGAAGTCCGTTCTTCTTGTCATCACACATACCACACTCTGACGGAACTTTCGAATTATACTTGAGCGCCTCTTGGCTGCTTACGTGTTGGCAGTAGGCTGAGATGTGAAGGATGTAATATCACCCACCCGATCAACGGCATACGGAAGGGAGGTATATCGTCGGTTGGCTCAGATAGTGCTCCTTTACGTTCCTCTTCTCGTGCTACCTAGGGATGGGGGTGGGGTATACAGATCGGGGTGCTCGTAATACGGCGGATGATACGCAACCTTGTACCCATAATATATGGATATGATTGATCCGATAATGAATGGCCCGTGTCCGGATAGCGATTTATATCCCCCCCTGATCAGCCTCAAGAACAAGAGGTCTCCGAATATTATGCTATGCATGTGTCTGATTGAGATGGTGAGGGAACACAGCAGGCCTAGACCGCAATCCAAACTCTGGGCCTGGAGAAAGCCAGTACGATCGCGATGAAGCTTTAGTTGATATAGGTGTATGCCCTGGCGTTTAACTAGCACTTTAATCTGTCCCGCCTCCCCGGATGGGAAATTTGCTAAATACCCAGATAGGTATGTAGCACGAGGAGGACAGGGAATAGAACGCTTGTGCTCACAGCCCTGTTTGCTGACCATCCTGCATTCTAGAGGTAGGGCTTAGTGGCGTCCACTACCGCCGACTATTTCATCTCAGAGGCACACGTAGACTAACCGAGCGTTACACAACCAATTTGGAGACCGGCTGTCACAGCGGTACCTATGTTTTGGCCGCTGAGGGTGTGGAACACATGCAGGCAGTCAGAAATGGCAGTCATTATGGAAACATTGGCGACATAATAGGTATGCAGTTATGAGTGAATTTGTTGTATTAAATTCAACTTGTGTAACCTCGAAAGACTTGGAACCCGGCAGGCTACCTAGGCGTTCGTTACCCATCTCCTTGATCAAGCAAGAATCCACTAACCGACGAGGTAGGCTCGCTATCACCTCACTGCCCAGGGAGGATATTTCGGGGTTCCTCGCGGGGGTGTCTGGCGCCTCGTTGGCCAACATGAAAATCTCTATGGCAACATCGTAGAATCCCTGACTCGTCATCGGCAAAGTAAAAGGGCGTGTTAGTAAGATCTATCTTTTCACCATATACATCCTGGGACATCAGAGAGTGGTTAGCAGTATTGCACACAGCCAAAGCACCATGGCCTCTCCAGCCCCCGGTCCTGTGACACAGCTCCTCTATCAAATCCAGGAGAACACGCAAAAGTACCTCTCATATTTTTCATCACAGTCGCTTCCGGAGCCATCGTACCAAGATGGGGATGGTCTACGGCCAGGCCAGTGCCTCCCTGGCGACATCCAAGCGGCCCGAGACTCTGCCCTCGAGGCCACCGATGAGCTACACCACCTACTACTTGGCCCCCTGGGTCTGGTGGTCGACTGCCCGGGACAACACTACTTCATGCTGAGCATCCAGTACATTTACCGGTACCGGCTAGCGCACCAAGTCCCTCTGGACGGCAGTACTACATTCAGCTCCATCGCGGAGGCAGCAGGCCTAGACGTCAAGGATGTGACGCGGTTCCTCCGCGTGGCCATCGCGCGACACGTCTTCCACGAGCCCGCCAAAGGGACCGTGATCCACACCGCGGCGTCGCGGGTGCTCCTCGACAACGCGGGGCTGGAAGCCTGGATCACCAACATCGCGGAGGAGTTCTGGCCGGCGGTCGCGCGGACCGTGGACGCCACGCAGACGTGGCCCGGCAGCGAGGAGCCGAACGAGTCGGGGTACTCGCTCGCGCACGGGACGCGCGACAACCCGTTCGACGTGATCCGCGCGGACCCGGCGCGGCGCCAGCGCTTCGTCGACGCGATGAGCTACTCCCATCTGCACGCGAGCTACGGCGTCGAGCACCTGCTGGCGGGCCACGACTTCGCCGGCGTGCGCACCGTGGTGGACGTCGGGGGCTCGCATGGGCAGGTCGCCGTCACGTTGGCGCGGCGGTTTCCGGCGATCGAGGAGATCGTGGTGCAGGATCTGCCGGACACGGTGGCAGGGCTGGACGCGCACGTCCCGGAGGATCTGCAGGCACGCGTCAAGGGCATGGCGCACGATTTTTTGACGCCGCAGCCGGTGAAAGGCGCTGATGTGTATCTCCTGCGGTGGATCCTGCACGATTGGAGCGACAAGTACTGCGTCAAGATCCTGCGGGCACTGGTGCCAGGATTGAAGAAGGGGGCCAAGGTCGTCGTTAACGATATTTGTATCCCGGAGCCGGGGCAGCTGGGGATTGGGGTTGACCGCGCGCTGAGGTTGATGGATATTTCGATGAAGGCGTTTAATAATGCAAGGGAGAGGGATGCGGAGACGTGGATGAGCTTGTTTACGACAGCAGATTCTGATTTCAAGTTCTTGGGAATAACTATTCCTCAGGGGGCGAGGATGGCGGTCATTCAAGCTGAGTGGACAGGCGATGATTAGGTAGACGTAGACATCTTGATCATATCACGATGCTTCAAGGTTGATAGTACACCTTCAACCTCATCATATCATTGCCGCCGTCCTGATGCGGCTCAAATAAAGTACACGCTAGAATGAAGTTATCTCCTTTTATAATTATGAATTACAGGCCAAATTTGACGACGTTGTCAATCAACTCTCAAGTCCAAAAAAAAAAGAAAAAAAAGAAAAGAAAAGTGCCCACTTACATTCACACCAAGCCGCGGGGCGTTCCCGTCTCCACCATAGGCCCCATAAGCCAGGGGGTTTAAGGGCTTACGCTTCCTGACAGATCAGCCTGACCTGATCCGCGTTCGTCATTCTCAACAGCATCTCCATGTTGACATCATGTGTGCAGCGAAGAGCCCGCTGCCTCACAGCTTCGTCGCTCTCCCCCGCCTCCTTTTTCACGTGTAAACGATGCGCCCTGAACAGACATGCCAAGACGGCGACGGCTTCCACCTCCGAAAACTTCTTGCCTGGACAATTCTGCGGGCCGTCCGACCATGGGAAGAACGTGCCCTGCAGCGGTTCGAATAGCTCTTCCGCCAAGATTTGACCCAAAGAGGCGGAAGACTTGGGGGCGGGGTTCAGGATCCAACGGCCGGGTTTCCAGGTGTAGGGATCCGGCCAGTACTTCGGGTGTGATTGAACAGCGCGTATGTAGGGGATTGTGCTGATGTTGGGAGGGATGACGATGGTTCGAGACCCCACTTTGAGCGGCTGTGCTCTTTTGGAGGCGTATTTTGGTAGAGCCATGATAGGAGGGTAAATTCGTAAGGTCTCGAGTAGGATGGCTTGACAGCGTTTGAGCTTTGGGAAAAGGTCTTTATACTCCCATTCGTCCACAGGTGTATCCTTTATCACCGCATTTATCTCCTCGGATATCCACCCTTGGACTTCGGGGTACGCTGCCAACACCAACATGGCAAAGGCTAGGACGTTGGCAGTAGTGTCGTGTCCTGCAAAATTGATGACAAACAGATTGCCAAATATCTCGTCGACTGACAGACCCTTCTTGGATTCTTCTTCATTCGGGTCCAGTGTAGCGATTTCCCGGTTATGCACGTCCAAAGAGCGCACGAAGGCCGTCATGATACCGCCGGACCCTGGCTGGCCTTCATCAAGCGCCTTCGTCTCCTCTTCCAGCATCTGCATCATGTATCTTTTGAATGACACCGCCGCATTTCCTATCCTAGCCCAGCCCTTCGGCACCCACGGCTTGGTCAGGATGCTGTAGGGGATCAGCATCAAAGGGATGATGTTGTCTAGGACGGTCTGGAGCGAGTCGCGGTAAGTGCCAACCTCGTCAGCAGCAGGGTCTGCGGAACCATGAAACTCGTAAGATTTCCTAAATCCTGTGGACGCGAGAACGTTTAAAGAAAGCGTGCGTGTGTCTTTTTGCATGCTGGGAATCCCAGCCTTGCCTGCGGATGTCCAGGAGCGAAGCATGCCCTTGGCCTGGCGAAGGGACTCGGCCCAGACGAACTTCATGGTGCTCTCGTTAAAGGGTGCAGCCAGGACCTTTCGATGACGAGCCCAATCATCCCAACCGGCGGTTGAGATGCACGGCCCATAAACCTCCAAAAGTTCTGTTGGCGATTAGCAGGATCGGTTTAGAGGGGTCCACAATGGTTAATACTATATTCTTTCACCGGTCGAACGAAGTCGGTTCGCCTCGTAAAAAGCTCGTGGATGGCATCGGGGTCTGCAAAATGTAGATAGATAGTTACGGGTGTCACAAGGGCCCAAACAGGACCCAAGCGAACATGAGTCTCGGATCTATCAGCATAGTGCCATCCTCGTCGAGAATAACGAATGGCGTCGGGGTACGAGGACCAGTCGAAGGGGAGACGATCAAGGACTTTCCAGACATATGGTTGAAATATTGTCCAAGGCACATTGTTCGAATCAATTGGAAGGCGGATGTATGGTACACCTATAGCTCGAGCCTCACGCACGTTAATTTCCAAGCACACAATGCTCCAAACCAAGTAGGCCAATATGGAGCCCACAAGAAGCTGAATGATCATGGCGGAGATACGAAATCTGTTGAGCAGTTTATGGCCTCGAGATAATGTCAATTATTGAGGTTCGACGTGCGATGACAAAGGCGTTGGAGAGGGGACTGTGGCGAACAAATGGATAAGTGAAGGGAGTGTGAGGAATACGATATAACATTAGAAATTATCGAACCCTCCCTGACCGACACACCGGATGCCTCAAGCTCCAATTAAATTACAATGCCCGGTGTCATGTAAGCGAGCATCACAGAAATTATATTACCTGGCTATTGATTTGATTGATAATATGTCAATTTCTGTTCCCTATAGCAAACAGCCGAGTGTCAATTCACGCAGGCATAAAAGCCAACCGTGTATTGTGTACCTGCATGTACCTCAGTACTTGGAGTAGAGCTACTTACATGGTACCTCATAGGCTCCAAACGAACGAAATCTCCAGGTGACGTTCTTCGATAGAATTGAAAATCGTCTCCCAGTGCATCACTCTCATATCATGATAATGATGCAATACATTGTTGTCCCAGTTGTTGCGATAGTCATTTACTTCCTTCTCTCCCTTCTCCTTGACCTGCCTCATGATCCCAGAGAACCTCCCCTGATACCCCCTGGTATTCCATTCGTTGGGCACATCATTGGCATGATTCGTGATGGCTCCGGGTACTATGGGAAGATCTCGTTAGTAGCAAGTGATCCCGAGTCTCTAAAGCCAGTGCTAACAGCTTCCGTCAGAAAAAAGTATAATCTGCACATCTACACACTCGGTGTACCGAGGAGCAAGATATACATTGTGACCTCGCCAGATCTGATCTCGGCCATCGACCGACGTTCAAAGACCATATCCTTTGCTCCCTATGTAGTACAATTTGCCAAGAGGATTCTGGCTCCAAGTCAGAATGCCGTGGACGCTCTTGGGCATGACCTCCTCGAGGAGAAAGGGACAGTCGGACTACGTCCCGAGACATTGAAGGTTATGCACCATTCTTTAGCACCGGGCGAGGATCTTCAAGTCACTACTCGGGCCATGTTGGAGAGCGTGGCTGGGCTACTGGGCTCATCTGATGAGATTGACGCGGATAAAGGGGTTAGGCTATTCGACTGGATTAGGAGACTTGTCACTCGAGCCAGTACAGACGCCATATACGGGGCTGAGAAAAATCCATTCCAAGACATTTCTGTATACAACGGGTTCTGGTACGTACAAAATATGAATACGGTGATAAGTCATGTTGACATGCTTAGGGATATCGACAAGGACTTTGCTCTGTTGGGGTTGAACGTCCTTCCAGCTCTTGCAGCGCCGAAGGGCACCCGTGGAAGAAATAGCCTCTTCAATGCGATGAGAAAGTATTACGCCGAAGAAGGGTACAAGACGGCATCCCGGCTTATCCAAGCCCGTTACCAGGTAAATCGTAAGTACGGCATCTCCCAATCCGACATTGAACACTTCGACCTGAGCGTCTGCTACGGTCTGTTGGTGAACACCGTCCCCGGGACTTCTTGGGCCATCTATTACCTCTACTCCAATCCCTACCTTCTAGGCGACATGAGGAGCAAGGTGGAAGCACTAATTGGCCTACCGGAGCTTATGGGCCAAAAGCGTAGACCGCTCATCAGAGTCAACATTCCCGAAATTATCGCAAGCTACCCCCTTCTCAGCTCATTTGTCCGAGAAGTGCTGCGTATCCGAAGCACCAACGCGTCGGGCAGGGTCGTCCTCGAAGACACACTGATCGACGACAAGTATCTTCTCAAGAAGGACTCCATTCTTCTAATCCCGTCTGCGGAAGTCCACAGCAGCGAGTCAGCGTGGGGACCGACGGCAGCCTCATTCGATCCTGAGCGGTTCCTTCCCGAGAAGAAGGCCAGAAACGCGCACAAGGCTTCCGCGTCAGCTTACCGTGCATTTGGAAGCGGGGCAAGCGTGTGTCCAGGAAGACACCTAGCCACCAATGAGATCCTGACCATCTTGATTATGATGATTCTGAGATACGACCTAGAGCCACTGGCGGGGACGTGGAAGATGCCAAGGACCAGAAGCCACATCACCACCAGCATCTTGACGCCTGTGCAGGACATAGGGGTTCATGTGAAGGAAAGGGGGGAGGTGAAAGGCGTCCAATGGAGGTTTGTCTGGGAGCCTGGAGACAGGATCGGTGATGTTTTGGGGTGATACATGCCCAGGTCGCTAGGTCGCTAGGTCGCTAGGTAACTATCCGCTTGAAGTTGCATTGAGAACTTTGAAGTCTAATAGGAGGGTGTGGTATGAATTGCGATGCAACTGTATCATAGATCCTTCGACAGAGGTTCCTCCATAGCTCAAAAGTTATGTGCAACATGACGAATAAGGAACTGGTGTGAGGGAGGGGTAAATATACCTAGTATGAAGATGTCTTTTGTAGAGTGGCCACTAGATTGACGCTTGGGGGTGTGCCATATGTTAAGATGTTTAACTTCCAAGGTTGTTTTATCTTGGAGATCGATGATCGATCTGGGTTGTTAATTGGCATTGGTCCATCAAGAGAAATGACCTGTCATGACGGGCGGACGGAATATTGGGGTCGAAAATACATACCCATGTCGTTGCTGTAACCCCGTTCAGCCCCTTTTACAAATATCAATGATTTGTATTTTGATTACTCTTGGATACATCAATAGATATGACTGCAAGAACAGTAGAACAAGCCCGTGGTACTTATCTACTCGTATGTACCTAGTAGGTACCTACCCAAGTACCTACATGTAGGTAGCGCAGGTATCTATTCGATTAACGCGTGCGTCGTCTTATGCGAAATGGCAATGCGTTCTTCGGCACCTGAGCTCCCAATCCGAACCTCCAATTATCCAGCTCAATGGCATCGGTGAGACATTCTATATCAAACTCGCTAGCAAGGAATGCGCACGTATATATCATCACAGTCTTGGACAGATATCGGCCTGGGCATATGGAGTATCCCCCTAGCTCATATAGTCAGCTCGTTGTCATGTAAATACGTCCGTTAGTGGTTATATGTAGTAATACATAGGACTTACCTCCGTATGGAAACCAAGATGCCTCTAGGCCTTCCATGGAAAAGAATGGCTTATTCTCCTTGGCCTTCTCGGCGAGTCGCCGTGATTCGCCAAGAGCTGGATTCGTAGGACCGCTAGTTGGATCCTCCGGGTCTACCAGAAATCGGTCAGCCCAGAATGAATCGACCGGGTGAAGCCCGTCTTGTGTATTCCAGAATTCGGTATCTCTATGAGACAAGTAGGAATTTAGTAGCCCAAGACTGTTCCGAGGTAGCCTCCAGTTCCCTAGCGAAACATCACTTTGCGGTGAGTTGACCATGATGAACGTGTTAATGTATAGACGCAAGGTCTCAGCGTAAATAGATGAGAGAAGGGGAAGCTTGATGAGCTGTTTCGGGTCAATTCCTTTGACAGATTGTTCTCCAAAACGTTCATCAAGTTCGTCGCGGACACGCTTGAGGAGACATGGATCTCGAAAGATATGCCATACTGCTAACATGGTGGATGGATTGATATTCGTCAATAGCCTTGAATATCGTTAGTTCAGTCCCGTGTTGGGCATCTATCCCTTACCCAAACGCCAACCCTAGGTCGGCTGCTGCAAGGGCATCGTCATCATGATATCCTACCTTCGGCAGAATTTCGTGACGCCATCTATTCATCTCAGACCCCCAAAATGGGTCACTTTCACCAATTTCAGAGATGTTTGATTCTTGGGATCCGTTGCGCGCATGATTCTTCCATTTCTTGAATTGAGCCCATAGTCTGGCTCTGACTCTGTACGGACCAGGTTTTATGAATGACGGTATTCCTCGCGCCAACCATGGCACATTGGCGTCAAACTCGATAAGATCATCAACTATATCTGGGTTCAGGCGTATAAGCGCTGGGCCGAAAAGGCATTCGAGTAGACAACTACCCAACAAGTTTTGAAAGAATGATCTGAAGTCCCCTAGACCCTGCCATTCCTCCGAGAAAGATAGCTGCGATACTCGTAATTCCAGGCTACTCATGAAACGTCGAATTGTGGGAGACAGACCAGGCCCGGTTAAGGCCCTAAGATACCCGCGGTGCGTGATATGGTCGATACGATGCTCCGGTGGTACGCTGGTTCCCGGGTATGGCTTCTCGTGGGGGCCCGAGTTATCCCTGATGTATGTTGCCAAGGTCCTCTCCGGTGTTCCAAAGAAATACCTATGAGTGTAGATCTGGATAGACATAGGGCTCGATAGCTCTGGGGCTTTCCAGATTCTTCTGATGGTTTCGCGGTCCTGGAAAAGATACAGGCTCTTCCCAAACATCGAGAGCCTCACAGATGTGAACTTCCCTCTATATGTTCTGTAGACACAAGAGCGTCAGCAACGTTGAATAGCGCCCATATCTACCTAGGTGGTTTGGATTGGAACCTACGTAACCCGATGGCAGAATTTGGCATTATCCCACATAAATAAGGCAAGGTTACCGAAGAGTGGGATCGTAGAAGGGTATTTTGGGGGTAACTTTTGACGCCCTTCAACCCGATGCACCCAATGGTAATTCGCAAACACAAAGACATGGTTCAACAAAATTGTAAACACCAGAAGTTTCATACTAGCACCAAATATTGTGCTCATGATTTCTTTGAATCCGGAGCCCGTCGACCACGGGGCAATCTCGTGACCTCTCATGTTGTCTAGCCGTATCGTAGGATCCATCGTCGTAACACTCAGAGTTGAGTTCTAGGCAGTGATATATAGAAGTACTGGTAACCTAGCGCTCCTGGTGTTTCACTGTTTAAGTCAATATGCTCAAATAGATGTCGCCATTATTGACCAAAAGGGAGATGAACATAAGACTCGTAGTTGTGGCAATGATCCGCGATGATAAAATAGACCATGGGGCTGGTTGCGCCTGGGGTACCTGGAGCGCCAAGCCGGGGCAAATGGCACTGCGGTGAAAGGTGCAGCCAAGCTTGTCCGGCTCTGCAGTGACTTGAATCACCCTACATGATACACAGTTGGGGTATCAAGGCATGGCCAAAGGGGATCTCGATCTTCAGCTAATAGTCAGACGGCAGATTCTTTTGTCATCAACCCCAACTGGCCACATACATCTAACTTTCCCTCGCTAGGTACAAGCGAGCGGAGGACTTGCTCTTAGGCGGCACAAAAGCCTACGTTCCACGTGGACGTGGACGTTGGTAAAGAGGCATTCTGTCGCGTGAAAGTAGATTAGATAATCGCGTAGTATTACTTCATCAACAGAGCCGTGACCACGGGTGGGTGTGGCTAGGTACGGGTGTGGCTGGGGCGTGTGATAAGATGAGAAGAGATTAAGCTTACAAACCCGCACGTAGTACAGGCTTCAATTCGACACAGCATCACCGCTCTATTCAACACATTTGCGTTGATATCTGCTTTCCATACTTCGCCTCGGTCAAATAACCCATGATAGAGTAAAATAAACAGGAGTAAATACCTATCTCAACGATGCCGCCGCAAGGACCCGCACCTTCAAATGACGCCTGCAAGCCACCCCCTGAGCGAATCGACCACCCATGGCCATTCGAAAAAGCCCCCCATCATAATATATTTTCGGTACCTATACCGAGCTTTCTGGTCAAACGCTCTTGTCACTATACCCAATAGCGGCGAATACCGTTGCGCGAGCGGCTTTCCGATACTTAGCTGCGGCCGAGTGTACGAGAACCTTTTCGTTTTGCCCTAACCGGATAACATGGACAATGCAGTGATATGCGGTGATCCCGGGCAAGAGCAGTGGCATGACGGTTCAAGGTGAGGTAATGTAGTATCTTGTAGATAATAGCCCCGTGAGTCCGGCAGACAGGACATCGTGTGAATGTAACCCCCGGGTCGTAGCCGTGTTTCGCAAGCAGCTCCAACCTCTACGGCGATTCCAGCGTAGTCGCCTCTGTCGCCATAATCGGTATGGCCGAGTGCCACGAATGCTTGGGTGTCAATCTCGAGGTCCTCCCTGTTGAGTTCTGACGCTTACCAAGGATGACAAGAGGCCCCAGGTGCGACTTGCTGCGGGCTTGTTCTGATCCGTGGCCGTAGATAGCGTAGCGCCCACAAGGTGGAAATTGTAGCTGGCAGAGTCCCTGGTGACCAAATAGCACCTGGCCCCATCATTCCCCGTCTACCATAGCCCTGGGGAGTTTAAGTCTTAGACATTCCCCAGCCACCATCCGGGAAGGCGGCCAGGGACAAAGTACATAACAGTCATGTTAGGAACAACTATTCCAACGTTAGGAATATATCCACCCGGCTCAAGGGGCCGTCGAATACTCTATAAGGCGAAGCTCAAGTTCGCGGCGGCATCTAGAGCGCTGCCTGCAACAACTAGATTATACGTTCCGGGTTGGAACCCCTGATGACAGGGGCACCGCTGTGGGTAGAGCCTTGAATGCAATGCGATCTTCGAAGGTTGAAAAGAGCTTAGAGGCCCTTCCAAGAAGAGCCGCCAAAATGTCGGTGTTCATATATTCAAAAAGGCGCTCGCCCCTGGACGCTCCCCACCGTCACGGAAGAGGGACAGGTCTCGTCTAGTGAGCCCCCTAGCCGCAAGAACAGCCCAAGAGCAATCTCAGCTACATCCGCACATAACCAAGCGGGTTACGCATAGCCTTTCCAATTTCATATCCTTCGTAACAGTTAACATACATACAAGGCACCATATCCTCCCCAAGATACATACTATCGCATCTAGCATTTCGCCTTGTCGTGGCTTATTACGATCCTGCCGCGATTCTCAGCTCCACTTCGCCGCATCATTAACTCCCCTTCCCTTCCTCCCAAAACTCACAGCTTACTAGCGGGCGCCGCGTTCCCAACCGCGGTGATCTCATCGTACAGCAGACTAGTCAAGAAATCCGCGTAGTCCTCGCCGGTGACCTGGGCGGCGAAGTACTGGGCGGCGAGGGGGTACTTGTTGCCCTTGGGGGCCTTGGCGGCCAGCTCGTCGGTCTGCTCTTTGAGCAGGCGCAGCGCGTACGCCTTGTCGACCTTCTTGCCCTCCGCCGTCGTCACCCCGTGCCGCACCCATTGCCACAGCTGCGACCGCGACACCTCGGCCGTCGCGGCGTCTTCCCTGTTGGGGTGTTAGCTTTTGTTTGTTCATCTATCCTTTTTTTTTTTTCCCTATCGAGGTAGATCTATGTGTAGCGGGAAAAAGGGTATGGGGAAAGGGGTCGTGTGTGGTGTACAGGGATGCTTAGGAGGAAAGGAGAGGAGGCAGGGGGGAAGCAACGTACATCAAGTAGTTAATAGGCACGCAGCCGATGCCGCGAACCCAGGCCTCCATGTAGCCGAGGCCGATATTCAAGTTCTTGCGGATGCCGTCCTCGGTGATCTTGCCGGGCACGTTCATGTTGAGCAGGTCGTTCTGGCCAATCTTGACGTCCTCGCGCCGCCGGAACAGCTGGTTCGGCGTCGGCATGTGCTTGTTGAAGATCTCGGACGCAATCGCCGCCAGCGCCGGGTGCGCCACCCACGTTCTACACCACGTCAGCATTTGGGATACTTAATGTAAAAATAAGAGAAAAAGCAGGGGAGAGGGGTGTGAGGGAGCAGGGGGGAAACGTACCCATCGTGGCCGGCGCGCACTTCCCGGAGCTTGTCAGCGCGGACGCCGTCCATAGCCTTGTCGTTGGCCTCCTTGTCGTCCTTGATGGGGATCTGGGCAGCCATGCCGCCCATGGCGTGAACGCCGCGCTTGTGGCAGGTCTGGATGAGCAGCTTGACGTAGGCGTCCATGAAGGGGACCGTCATGGTGACGGCGCTGCGGTCGGGCAGCACGAAAGCGCTGTTCTGCCGGAACTTCTTGATCGTGCTGAAGATGTAGTCCCACCGTCCGCAGTTGAGCCCCGAGCTGTGGTCCCGCAGCTCATAGATGATCTCGTCCATCTCGAACGCCGCTAGGATCGTCTCGATCAGCACCGTGCCCCGGATCGTGCCCCGCGGCATCCCGACGTAGTCTTGCGCCAGGTTGAACGCGTCGTTCCACAGGCGCGCCTCCAAGTGTGACTCCATCTTGGGCAGGTAGAAGTACGGGCCGAAGCCTTGCTTAACGCTCTCGTGGGCGTTGTGGAAGAAGTACAACCCGAAGTCGAACAGTGAACCTGAGATGGGCTCTCCATCCACTGTGACATGCTTCTCCTCTAGGTGCCATCCGCGTGGCCGCACGATTAACGTCGGTAGCACACGATCCGTTCGTAGCTTATATTCCTTAGGGCCCTGCTTGAAATCGACTTGTCGTCGCACCGCGTCGTATAGGTTGACCTGTCCATTGATCATGTTATCCCACGTCGGGGCGCTTGAGTCTATATTTTGCTTCCTGTTAGCCGGCCGTTCCTAATAGGTAGAATATTCCCACCGCTTTCACTTCTTGCAAGATCATCGTCTCCATGTTTTTAACTTCTATCCTCCTCCTATGCCTCCCTTCCATCTATATGTAACAAATGCGCAACATCACGTACCTTCAAAATCCGCCATATACGTCCACACATCTGAATTCAGCGCATTGACGACCATCTTACGATCCGTGGGGCCCGTGATCTCGACCCGACGATCGACGAGACCGGGGGCGGGCGGGGCGCCCTTCCAGGTGGGGCTCTCGCGGATGTGGCGTGTCTCGGGGAGGAAGTCGGGCAGGTGGCCCTTGTCGATCTCGGCCTGGCGCAGGACGCGGCGCTCAAGGAGTGTCTTGCGGGTGCTGTTGAAGGAGCGGTGCAGCAGCGCCAGGAAGGCGAGGGCGGGCGGTGTCAGGATCTTCTTGTGCTCCGGCTGCACGGCGCCCGAGATGGTGACGCCTTGCAGGATGGAGTCGGTGGTCGCCATGATGATGGTGGTAGCCGATCCCGATGTGCTTCTATGTATCGAAATCTGGCTTTGGTTTTCTTAAATATGTTTCCCGGATAGATGTATGTTTCTGGTTCCTGCCTATGGTGTATGAGTATAGGTCGAGAGTCGACAAAGCTAGTGATGATGTAAACCGAGAGGGAGGGGAAGGTGAACTAAGAGGGTACGAGTAAGAGGGAGAGCCAGTACTATTATATAAAGTACCTGACTAGGTACTTACCTAGGCAGTTCTGATATTGAAGGGAGAAAGTCGCGGCAACGTAATTAGGTGCGGATTAGTATGAATGGTAGCGGGTTCTCACGGTTATGTCAAAGGAAGACGATACGTCCGTTCGGGTAGATTTTAGTCTAGTTGGTAGGTATGTAGACAACCAAGGCAAAGCAAACTGCTCTAAGGTCGACGTCCCTTGCAAGAAGGGAGGGGTGTTTCAGTTTATCTAACCATGATGGACAAAGCCCACTAGTCTAGGCCTACCTCACTTACCTGGGCGCCGTACCATACTAGACGTAACGGCATTGTACACTACTACCTAGTACGGCATTGAGGCGAACCTCGAAGGCCAAACCGTCCGACGTGTGAGCTCGGTTGGAAGGATGGTGGATGAGTGGCTACGTGATGTTGATGTAGCCGATGAGAAGGGGGGAGTACATAGTAGTGGCTATTACCTGACCTAGGTAAAAGAAGCTTGTGAAAGTGTGGGGGAATGGTGCTACTCCATACCTGCCTATGATATGTAGGTAGGTACCTATTACCAAGTAAGTGTAGGTATAGGTACTCTATAGTTCATAATTCCCAGGGAACATCCATACATCAAGGTCTTCGTTTTCTTCATGTTGATCCTAGGCTGATCCCATGTAGGATATCGATGGGGTGTCGATGGGATTCGAAGCTTACTGCGTAGTCGTTTGTCCTTCACATGCGAGCCGGGGCCCGGGGAAGCTCTAGAGCTCCAACCCCGGTCGATGGCGCCTTAGCAACCGTCATTGGCGGGCATTCCCCAGCTTCTTTCTCCACAGACCGAATCGACCAGTTCAAAACGGTCACTCGTAATTCATTCGACGGCTAGTCTAAGAAACTAATTGAAAATGCTCATTCGCTCGTCTTGCCGTGAGACGTGGAGCCCGTCTGTCCGTCGCACATAAGGAACCGTTTTCATCGTCAATTGAAGCTTCTCGATCGTTGATCATGACGGCATTTACCTGGCTACATGTAGGTGCTGTACCTAGTAGGTACCTACTAGGTAAGTATTCGTACGGAATTGTTCCATTATCCCCTCAACCCTACCTCGGTGGGAGTCATAGTAAAATCACAACACAGCAAGCCAAGCCAAGCAAAACACAGGAGGTATGACATGTACAGCGATGTCGCCGTTGGAATGGCATCCCGTTGTCGGCTGCTGAAACAAATAAAGATGCTTTATTGCTAGTGATGCAAGGTGATAAAGAATATCTCGAGTAACGTAGACTCGTAAGGTACGTTGAAGAATGCCGTGTACGGAGGCTGGTACCGAGGCCGTGGATGAATCATTACGACCCGTCACGCAGCAAACAAAGGGGTTTTCCGTTCATTCTCCCCTCAAGAAAAATGAAAAGCAATCAACGTTATCGGATGTTTGAGATAAAAAATATGACCGGTGAGAACTTCGAGTGAGAGGGAGTGACGTAATCAAACCTAGAACTTCCGAGATGCCGAGATCTGAGTTCCGGCTGCCGAGGTCGGACGGGAGCCCAATTCGAAGTCCTGGATCGGTTGATATTGATTTCCCGAATCTACCCGAACCCCCGTTTTCTATCCCCCCCAAGCTTCAGCTGCTGTTTTCCAGGGCTGCATGGCACAGCTAAGCCATCAACGCCCAGGTGGAGTTCCACGATAATGAATGGCATCTATTGATCTTTTTATTGCTTGTCGAATCCTATAGGAACGCTTATTACCTAACGAGCTGCAGTGAAAGCCTCGAGGCATTCGGTATCTAGATAGTGCATGGGCATCCGCAGCCGGCGGATAGGCGATACCCCTATTGTTACTGGGATTGACAAAATGGTTCCGAATGTCGGCCGTGTACACGCAGTCAACCACTGTGCAGGTTTCTGATATCAAATACACTCTTAATATTTATGTACAATCTACGGGGATCTACTTAATGCAGTGCCGATGTCGTAGCTCTTCTGGCATGACAACTGTTGACGTGACGCGAAAGGCGAAGCGGTGTATCAGCAAACATGTAGGTATCATCTTAGCGAGAACAGGATTCGTGACTGTGACAGGCCGTAGACGCTTTCTTCTCGATCGCATCCAGCTCAGCCTGGACGTATTGGATAACGGGCTCAACTACTTGTTGCACCTAGCCCTTGTACGGCTTGGGCCCGATCATGAGCTCCGGCTTAACGAGGGTGTCAAAATCCTCTGAGGTTAACGCGTTGAGTTCCATGGCGCTGTCCTTCAGGTTGAGACCCTTCTTGTGCGCGTTCTTGGCTACCTTGGATGCCATGTCGTACCCAATCTTGGGGTTCAGGCAGGTAACCAACATAAGCCTAGGCGTTGCAACCATTAGTTATTGGTCTGTACGTGGATCTGTGGCTTGGTGGTACTTACGACTCCTTCATAATGCTAGCAATCTTCTCCTCGTTCGCCTGAAGACCTTCCACCAGGTTCTTCTCGAACGAGCGCATGCCATCGGCCAAGATTCTAACGCTGTGTAGTAGGTTTCGAATGACGAGGGGCTTGTAAACGTTAAGCTCGAACTGGCCATTCATGCCGCCGATGGTCGTGGCAACGTGGTTACCCATAACTTGAGCACAGACCATCGTCAAGGCCTCGCATTGCGTGGGGTTGACCTTGCCAGGCATGATACTCGAGCCGGGCTCGTTCTCTGGCAGGATCAACTCGCCGAGACCGCAACGAGGACCGCTACCCAGATATCGGATATCCTGGGCGATCTTGGTGAGAGATGCGGCGAGGGTGTTGAGGGACCCCGAGGCTTGAACGATGGCGTCGTGTGCGGCAAGCGACTCGAACTTGTTCGGGGCCGTCTTAAACTCAGTTCCCGTCATCTTGCTTACTTCCTCGGCGATCGCTTCCGCAAAACCTTCGAAAGTGTTGATTCCCGTACCGACGGCGGTGCCACCCTGTGCTAGGAGCCTCAGATCTGGCAAGGAGCTCTCCACTCGCTTGATACCAAAATCCAATTGGGCGACATATCCCGAGAACTCTTGCGCCAACGTCAAAGGAGTAGCATCTTGAAGATGCGTTCGTCCAATCTTGATAATGTTCTTGGCGTTGAAATCGTCAACCTTCTTTTGTAGCGCGTCTCGAAGACTCTTGAGGGACGGTAGCAGCTCGCCTTCGATCTCGAGAACAGCGGCGATGTGCATGACGGTAGGGAAGGTATCGTTCGAGGATGCGGAACGGTTGACGTGGTCGTTGGGGTGGACTGGCTTCTTGGTGCCCTTGGTGCCTCCAAGGATCTCGATAGCTCGGTTGGATATGACTTCGTTGGCGTTCATGTTGGATTGGGTGCCGGAACCGGTCTGCCAGACGACGAGGGGGAAGTGGTCGATGAGCTTCAGATCGGCGACCTCGGCGGCAGCTTGCTGGATAGCCTTGCCGATCTTCTCATCTGTAATGACACAGTCGCAACGTGTAAGCCAATATCCCACCTCGTAAGCGTAGCTAGGGCGCAATGCACTCCCAGCGGGATTGCGGCATACCAAGTCCGTATCGCATATTGACCGTCGCCGCAGCACCCTTGAGAATACCGAACGCCCTCACAATTGGGGGTGGCATTCGATCGTGGGGCTGGTTGATGCGAAAGTTGGAAAGGGATCGCTCGGTCTGAGCTCCCCAGTACTTGTCAGCGGGGACCTGAATCTCGCCAAAGGCGTCGCTCTCGGTTCTCGTGTTGGCGGCCATTCTGATAGCTGTCGCATGTAGGTTTCTCTGAAATCGTAGGGAATAGGTCGACTTGCTAGAGATGTTGGAGATGCTAGGGGAGTGTCTCGAGGTGGCATATGACGATGCAGATGAGGAGGCGGCGTTGCATGTGCAAAGACGAGGGATAGTCCTCGGTCCAAGCCAATTTCTAGCTTGGCCTGCGGCCGTAGCCCCTACCGATCGTAGCATGATTCAAATTGTCGGGGTGCGTCACGCAGCAGCTTCCGTAATCCGTAATTGAGAAAAAAAAAGGTACACACAAAAGCTTGCCAATTGGCCCAGCAGATATTGTATCTATTGATCAGCTGACAAGCTAGGAACTTTAAAGAATTGGTAACCCTTTCTTTTTTTTCTTTTTTTTCCTTTTTGGAGAGACCCGGTTAAACTTGGAGATGGAGGGGTAAGTATGTAAATAGAGAATCGTGGTTGAGAATTGAGAATCACAGCAAAGTGGTAAAGAAAAAGGACGGAAAACAAAACAAAACAAAACAATAAAAAAAAATAAAAATAAAAAACCGCTCATATTTCGGAAGCCGCTTTTTTGAAAACTCAATTCCACTGTCATATCGCATATCCGGAGCTTGGACAAGTCCCTACGGGTCCCCCAGCTTCCCATTTGCCGCAAATCTATCCATTCAACCATCCCTGCCCTCTTCCAATAAGGAAACTCGGGCCGGAAACGCCCGATCGAATAATAGGAAATTTTCAATGTCAGAAGTGGAATAGAATCCAGAATACAGCACATACTTAATATCTTATGTAAGCAAGATTATGAGAAAGAAAATAGGGGGAATAGGGGGAAATGGGGGGAATAAGGGGGAATAAGGGGGGAATGGCCGAACACCGAAGCAGCCAACCCAGAAGTAGTCTCGTCAGAGACTATTCGAAAACACCATCACCACAAGTTAACCCCCCAAGTAAAACAACGCATTTCATCTCATTACCTATTTACGGCCTCATACGACCCTCAGAATTAAAAAGAACCCCCATTATTACATCTAGTTTCGTGCCACCGTTGCAGCCATTAAGTAGTTTCAGCATCAGCCCGTGGCTATCCCCCATTCGGTCTTTCGGTCTTTCTCGCCTTTCATTAGTCTGTTTTTCGTCCTCACCTGGTCATCATCCCCATCCATCCTCACTCCTTGCCATTATCCCAATCCCTTTCCAGATTTCATAGGCAGAAAGGGACAGAAAGAGGCATCTTTCTTCCAGGGCGAGTCCTTATCAGTTGGACATGGTGGCAATGACCTGGTTATTGATTTGTTTCAACTGCTCCAAATTCGGGATGCCGTGGTTGCTAACCAAGGGTTTTCTGGAGTAGTTTCTTTCTTCATTAGTTCATTTCTTGCGTATATCCCAGGCGAAAAGCACCTTGAGATCGATGTGTTTCCTTCTCTAGAGGGGGTTCTTATAGGTCGCCGACACGAGCTCCGTGCTTAAGCGTCTTAATCATGCGCTTGGTCTTGTCTTTATCATCGAGGAGTAGACCACGGGAACGGAACATGCCACGCAATGCGTCAGCCAGCTTGTAGAAAGTATATACCGATCCACGCTCCAGCGTAAAGCGAACGAGGCATAGCTGGTTACGCGTGTTGTGTTCAACGACTGTCATAATCTCTGCTGCAAAGGAGACTTCCTTCAAGTTGAGTTCTACAAGGCCTATTAGTAAGTTGCCTTTCCATGCAAAAAGCTGTTCATGATACTTACGGTTCTTCTCCGTGACTCGAGCGAAGAGAAGATTGCGATCTTTATCAACCATGACGTCTCTGATGCCATGTCGACGCCAGTCCTCCAACAAAACAGAGAGCTCTTGTCGGACACGGTGTCGAGGAATGGAGAAGCAGAGATATCGCGTCGCTGGCTTGACTCGGAATAGGCGAGCAATCCAACTCTGCTGAGGTTCAATATTGCGCGCCGCAACATTCCCGTCCCATTTATCCTGCATTGGCTCAGTAGTCCATGAGTCGCCATCTGAATTGGATTCTGCAACTACTGTCAGCTTCGATTTGTTTATGTGGCCGCGAAAACGCTTACCTTCAAGTGAGATTTGCATCTTGGGCTGCTGCTTTCTACCCAAGAGGGCTGCAAGACCAAAGTTCTTCTTCTTGATTACCTGAATGACTTGTCGACCGGACGAGTTGGTTGAGATGTGGCTGAGCCTCTTGCTCTTGGTATTGTTCAAGGTAGAACCATCAAAAATGTCGTCTTTCTCCTTGGAGCCGCGCTTAGACCATAACATCCTAACAGTTTTTGTAGATGTTTTGTCCGATGGTGTGATGGATTTCTCAAATTCCGGGTCTGTTACCCTATCCTTCGTGTAGATCGTCTGATCCTGGTGGAGCTGGGGATACAAGCTAAGACCGGAGGGTCTGCGGACGCTTGGAGTTGCCAAAGCTGATTTCCCAATCTGAGTGGGTGAAGGTTTGACTACACGGATAGTGTCTTTTTGTTGAGCTAGATACTCCAAGCCTGCGCCTTCCTGTGAGGCTTCGGAGGGGGCTGCAGCGGCCCCAGCTGGTGCGGAAACAGCCCGCAGCTTGTCGTAGTCTCCATAGGAATCATCTTCCTTTGAAGCTTCGTTGATAGATGGTAGAGGAATCCTGTCAATTCCCCATTGTGTACTGAACTCCGAGTAGATGGGCGCTGACACGGCTCTGCGATCTGCTTCAGCATTGTTGGATGATCTAGCAATATGGGAACCCCGATTAAGCTGCGCCGCGGCCTTACGTGTGCCCAGGTCTCCTTGAAAAGGGGCTGGTGGCTTGGCTCCTCGCGAGCTCCCACGAGTGACCGGAGTTGGGGTGGTTATGCCTGTCAGGTATGACTCTGCGTACTCCAAATTAGGTGATGGGAGTGGAGAATCGCTTAGATAGGAGTCTGCATTAAGCAGGGTGCTGTTGAAAGCTTCATCGCAGTCCTTCGCAATACTGTGGCTAAATTTCCGTAGTTCATCGTGCTCGTCTTGCCAGTGTAGAGCACGAGGCGCACCCTGAGACATGCCCACCATGGACTGCGTCTTGGCAGATCTTCTACCCGATCTCGAATGCGATTTAGCGTTTCGAACGAAACCGGCAGAGGTTGCATGGTCCCGATTGTATGTACTGCTATCTCCTGGAATGCTAATGGGACGACATCCCGCATCGGTCTGGTCTGTTGACTTCTTCCGAGTATGCGAGAAGTCAACTCCTCGTTTGCGGCGTACTACGGCCTGTCGTTTATATGTGCTTTCTTCTCCACTTCTGATCGAAGTCAAAGAATTGCGTGAACCACGTAAATTGACTGGCGCCTTCATGTTCCGCTTGCCCTTGTCGCCGCGAGAATAGGTCGAGTTAGTTCGGATCGACCCATTGCATGTGCTCGGGGCTTTAGAGTGACGCGTAGACGTCGTACCGTTGCGGTGGACGACGATCTTGGCCTGGCTAGCGTAGACCTCGTTCATGATACGAGAGGACTTGAACGGATCGTAACTCCTGACAGTGGCACCACCATCCACCGATTCCAGCTCATCTCCATGCTCGTCAGTGGTGACATTGGAGATGATAGTAAATCTTGTCGTGGATTTGCTACCACTGGATCGGAATCTGCGGGACAAATACACATTTTTCCAATGCGGAGGTCGAAGATGATGGTAATCGCTGGCGGAATAGGTCAGGCTGGTATCGTAGTTCTCCAACCTCTTGTCCCTATATTCGCAAAGTAGCCAATAGGAGTGTTTGAACTCATCTTCCCTAAGCGTTCACGTTAGCATACCTAACGATTCATTTACATAGTCTCATGTCGGTTAGACTTACTCAGAGCTCATCAAGCATCTTTTCAATTGGTCCTCGGTGTATGTGTGAAACAGAGCCTTTAACGCTCTGAGAGCCTGTGGGTCAATCTCTTCCTCGGGCACCGGGTCCTGTAGAAGTCTGTGTTGATAATGGGGCCCCTTCCCTCCTCGGTTGAGATTATCGAACTTATTGTACTTCTTGACGAAGGGGTGCTGCCAAATCTGCTCCACTGGTATGCGGTCTGCTGGGTCCAGCTGTAGCATCTGAGAGATTAAGTCCTGAGCCTCGTGTGAGAAGAACGGGGGGATACGGTAAATCCCATGCTGGATTTTCTTGAGAAGTTGGTTTACGTTGCCGTCGTTAAAAGGCAAGACATTTGCCAAGCAAGCATACAGAGTAACACCCACACTCCAGAGATCGATCGTCTCACCTCGGTACTGCACTTTTGCAACAAGCTCGGGTGCCGCATAATGCGGGCTTCCACAAGAGGTTCTCAACATGTGGTGGCGGCTCTGGTGCAAAGCTGACATGCCGAAGTCTGTTAGCTTTATCTGGCCATTGTCGCCAAGGAGGATATTCTCCGGCTTGATGTCGCGATGACAGATTGACAAGGAATGAAGGTACTGCATCGCGCTCAGGAGCTGGCGAAAGTAGAACGCGGCCTCTGGCTCTCGCAACCGACCATTCTTAGCGATATAGTTGTAGAGATCACCGCGTGGCGCCAGTTCAAGAACAAGATAGCTGCGTGAAAGTTAGCAAGTGGGCTACAGATTCTGGGTTGGAAGCGTGGCGTACATTTCTGAATTGTTCTCCCAGACATCGTAGAGCTTTGCAATGTTGGGATGGTCGGCAAGCTTCATGATAGCAACTTCCCTTTCAATGGCGAAGGGAATGCGGTTCTCGAGTTCGAACTCTGCGCGACCACGATCCCACTTGTCTAAAGCCGCTATACTTCCAGGCTGGGTATTTTCGTTGCTGTGTCTGGAGAGGATCTTGACTGCAGCCAACTTGCCAGAAACCTCATGTCTGACCATGCGCACCCGAGCAGCCGAGCCGTTTCCCAGGCTCTTTCCCAGTCTCCATGGCCCGATATGTGTCTTAAGAGGTCTGCTTTCGGCGAAGGCAGGTAAGTGTGAGATTTGCGGAACTCGCGCAGAGTCTCCTTGTACATCTTGCTTCACATCTCGGCGAACGGCTGATGCCGCCTGGCTGGTGTGAGCAAGCGTATGGTTAAGCTTAGAAGGGGCGCTGGTTCCCGGAGCAACACGTCTGTGGGTGAGATGATTTCCCGGGGGGTGCGCTCGCAATGGGTTGGGTGGGGGAATATTGACTTGCACAGCTTTGAGCTGCTTTTTCGGAGGCGGCGAGTTAACTATTCGGCTTGTCGTGTCGCCAAGAGGGGCGCGAGAAGGTCGCGACATTGGTCTACGACTGTCAGCCATGTTTGGAGTCTTGAAGTGAACGTTCAAAGCATCAAAGCATCAAAGCGTTAGAATGTAGCACGGCCTAAATGGATTAAATGTGCCCAGCTGGGATTACGGGAAATTTGACAAATTAGTAGAGTGCTGGTTGCATAACGAAAGCTTGGACGGGTTCGTTAGTCCGTAGTAGTAAGAGAACACCAAGTAGGCAGTGTGGCAATGCGGTGATGTAGCAGTGCGGATTTACAGAGTATTAGGCAGTGCGGATAGAGGTCAAGGTCGGGGCCAAGATCAAGGTCAGGTGCAACGAGAGAGAGTGGCGATGGGAACGAATGTCGCGACCAAGAAAAGAAAATCAATAGTTATGCGCGTGCGGGATTCCTGTTGAATGATGATCAAGAATACAACCCAAAATGATTGTGCGCAAAACTTCTGGTACGAAGGGAGGTGAGGGTGGGTTGGTAGATGGTATGGAATGAGGGAGAATGGGAATTATTTTTCGTGGTGGGGGAAAGGTTGGTTGATAGTATCAATAGATGCCCATGTTTGGAGGTGGAGTTGAGGAATGAATAGCCCTGGAGATGTTGGAATGCGGTAGTCTGCCGCAAAACACAACTGGAGTCGTGTAAACCTCAGAACTTGGAAGCATCAATAAAAGGTACTTTGAGTGGTGCCCAGGGAAACGGGGTCAGGTGAGATGTACATAGTAGAGAATCAATATTTTTTGGTTTCCATTTTTGGTACTTTGCGCTTGCCATTTCTACACTTGCTGTTTAGTAGCCCTGAAGGTATCATAGATGTACCTCCACATGTCCACGGGTACAAATCCTTTAACCCATCCATAGCACCTCAGGCTATTACCCGCCAATCCACGGGCACCTACTACCGTTTGACCATGCAGCATTGATGGCGACGGCTCAGTCAACTGACAAAGCTTCCATCGATGCAGGTGGTCTCGTTTTTCGACGACAGCGATGGTACCTAGTACAATACAATTGATACCTGCACCAGACGACCGCCACAATCATACCTAGTACTTATCAATTCGTTAGTATCCGTCTGCTACTACTAACGTCACGAGGTTGACTCACGATAACTAGAGCCATCAATTGTCATTCATATTCTAACCATCAACAATGCGACGACTAAATGGCCAATAATTCTACCTATCCCCTATTTCGTTCACTTGACACCAACCGGTAGAAGTACAGGGATGATGTCAATGAAGAAGCAGCTCTGAGCTCACTGTAAGGGTGGGTAAGACATCGGTTTTCAATACCATGGAACATACATATAGAGGGCATCAATAATATTCGCCATGTGGTTGATCTCCGCGGCCGTCGTGTGTCTTATCCGTGTACGATTAAGATAAAAGGAACCACTGATATGAGATACTATGTATGGATAAGGAATTAACGAAGATGAAGGTTGTAAGGCGAAATTTCCAAGATCACCTAGGCAATTACATACCTAGTAGTATACACCTACTAGGTAAATATGAAGTTGAAGTGAATTTAAGCCTCACCTGGCAGGGACCCCAATCCCCACCTCTCAGGTACAAAGTACCTAGGTTAGTACCTAAGGTATGTACCCGGTACGTACCTAGAATAGCCCCAGAGATCGGGTTGGGGGGAAGAGAGAACCCCCCCGCCATCCCCCCACCTAAAAAAAACGCGTCCACTTTGCTACGATTTCCCTTACCCGCGTCGTGTATCTAACCTTGAAGGTAACCTACCCCGATTCGTGTATCCACCGAGGATTGATTCATTTCCATCGCTCGCATCTGCAACCAAACACCAATCCTCTGTTTCATCCTAGGAATTCGACGCTTCATTGCACGTTGGAGCAATAGAACCCACATACCCTTGCATCCTGGAAACTACGAGCTACCCTTAGTCGTTAACCACCTAATAATTAAACAACCCTATTGCGCCGGCTATGCCGTCTTCAGAACCCCGCCGGCGGTCGAGGGCTCGATTCGAAGAGGAAAATGATGAAGAGTCCTCTGAGTCGGATTTGCCCAAACGACAAAAACGTATCACAAATGGAGCTATATCCGAAGTAGAAGAAGAAGACCAGAGCGATCAGGATAGTTCGCCAGAGCCTCGGATAAAAAGTTCGCCATCGCGAGCTAATCACCAAGAGAGCACATCGGGATTCCAACCCGGCGCTATCGTGCGAGTTCTCCTCAAAGACTTTGTCACGTACGAACATGCCGAGTTCAACCCGGGCCCCAATCTCAATATGGTCATCGGACCAAACGGCACAGGCAAAAGTTCACTGGTCTGCGCTATTTGCCTTGGCCTAGGATTCCACCCGCGACACCTAGGTCGAGCAAGCAATCTGGGAGAGTTTGTAAAGCACGGGAAAGAGACGGCCATAGTTGAAATCGAGTTGCAAGGCCAACCAGACGAGCAAGCCAACTATGTTATCCGACTACAAATCCGTAAAGAAGACAATAAGACGAGGTGGTGGCTTAATAAGGAAGAAACTAACCTCCAAGCTATCAAGCGGGTCACTACCCACCTGCGTATTCAAATAGACAATCTCTGCCAGTTCCTACCTCAGGACAGGGTTGCAGAGTTTGCCGGCCTCACCCCCGTACAACTCCTCCACGAGACCCTACGAGCGGCCGCCCCCGAGCACATGATCAAGTGGCACGACGAACTTAAAGAGTTCCACAAAAAGCAAAAGGATATAAAATCCAGGCTGGATGCGAATGCCGAAACTTTGAAAGGCCACGAAACGCGCCAACAAGGCTCGCAGGCTGACGTGGATAGGCTGCGCGAAAGAGAAGCGATCCAGAAAAATGTCAAGGATCTCCAGGATGCGCGACTTGTGGCAGAATACAACGATATTCGCGTCCAGTTGGCCGAAAACAAGGAAAAAGTGAAAGATGCCACACAAAGGCTACAGGATTTGGAAAGTGCCTGCGAGCCCGCTCTACAAGCCGTCAATGCAAAACATGAGTACTATGGGAGAATCGAGACCGCGCTCGAGGGGCGTAAGAATGTGTTGAAGAAGGCCGAGGCCGCATGTGATCGACACTTGCAGGGTGTCGATGCTCAGGATGAACGAATCAAGCATGTGCAAAATAAGAAGAAGGCAGAGGAGACTTTGAAGGCGTCCAAACGGAACGCCATTTCAAGGACGCGAGCAACGATCACCGACCTTGGAGCCAAATTACGTAACAAGCCTGCGGAATTTGTTGCCTCTGACTGGAACCAGAAAATTGTAGGTGGTAATGTCTTCTCCCCAACGTTCTAGAGCTAACTTACAACACAAGCGTCAACAAGAACACGAGCTACGTGATATCGAGGCCCAAAGACGTGAGGGGTCGGTCCGGTTCGACGAGCTTAAAAGCCTCGCGCAGAAGAGGCGTGAAGATAAGGAAAACTACCAAAAAGAATTGGACGCCTTGGCTTCCAAGGAGGGTCAGAAGCTTGCCTTCTTGAAGAGATTCAACCCGGAAGCCGCCAGAGGTTGGGAATGGCTTGAAGAGCATCAAAATGAGTTCGAGAAAGAAGTCTTCGGCCCACCCATGTTAACCTGCTCTGTCACAGACCAGAGATATTCAGACCAAATCCAATCGCTGCTTTCGGTTGAAGACTTCATATGTTTCACCTGCCAAACCCGAAATGACCACAAGAAACTAAGTTCGATGTTCTACAAGCAGCTAGGACTTTCAGTGACCATTAGGACATGCGGTAGCGAGTTCGCTACTTTCCGACCAGCTCTCCCAAAGGAACAACTTCGCGATATAGGTCTCGATGGATACGCCATAAACTACCTGGAGGGTCCAGAGCCTGTCCTTGCAATGCTCTGCTCGGAGAAGAAGCTCCACGTCTGTGGTGTTGCTCTGCGTGATATCAGCAACGATCAATACCAGCGAATAGCGGACACCGAGAGAGTCCCTAGCTGGGCTGCCGGCCCTGTGATGTATCGCGTCGTTAGACGTAGAGAATACGGAGGTGGCGCAGTGTCAACTACTACGAGGAAGGTCATGCGAGGCAGGTTCTGGACGGATCAGCCCGTCGACAACTCCGAGAGAAGCACGCTACAAAGGCAGCTGACCGAAGCAACCGAAGAGTGGGATGAGATCAAAAGGCAGGGACGGGACATCAAAGAACGTATGGAAAACCTGAAAGAGTCTGAGAACGAGATCAGGAGGAAAATAGTGAGTACCCTTCCATCGCTCTAACGACTCACTTCCTAACCAAATTGAAGGATGCGTTGAAAGTAGAGAAGAGCGAGCTGCAGAGAGCCGCCAGCCATTATGCGACCCTCGGAGATAAAATAGGTAAGTCAATACCCGCCAAGGACAGAAGCGAAAAAAATTTAGTAAAGCAGAGCTAATAGGGCGCAGAGGCTGAGAAGCGAGCCCTCGAGAATGCGCAACGGGAACTTGCGGAGTGTGGACGGAAAATATTCGAACATAGTGCACAAGAAGATCAGCTTATCATCGAAAAGACGAAGGCTATTCTGAAGCATAAAGAGCAGCTTTCTCGCATACGCGATGCCCACCAAGCAGTAATCGAGGCGCAAATCCGGCTCGTCGAAGCACGATCGGATATAAAGGGGCTGCAACAACAAAATATGGATATCAAGAGACAGTTGGATGAGGGGAGGGCCGAATTAAACCGCCTCAAAGCCGAGGGAGAAGCGTGCAGACGGAGGGCGAACGCCGCTAAGCACCTGGTTCAAGAAGTCGTAAGTTCGGAGGGCCATCCACGCCTTACAACGCTATCAGAGCTGGCGGACGGCAAGACCGTTGAGGATATCGACAACGAAATCGGCGCCGAGTCTACTAAGCTTGAGCTGATCCACGGCGTCGACCCCGCCATCCTCCGACAGTACGAGGAGCGCGCGCAAAAGATTGAAGAGCTCACCCTGAAGAAAGAAGAGCTAGAAGCTAGGCTCGAGTCGTGCACCCGAAAGATCGAGCAGCTGAAGCAACAGTGGGAGCCGGGCGTCGACGACGTCATCGGCAAGATCAATGACGCCTTTGGTTACAACTTCGAGCAAATTAACTGTGCAGGCGAAGTGAGCATATACAAAGACGAAGACTTCGAGCAGTGGGCCATCGAGATCAAGGTCAAATTCCGGTACGTTCCCCCTTTTTACTTATTAAGGCAAAGCAGCACTAACACGTCCCGACAGCGAGAACGAAACGCTGCAGCAGCTGAACCAGCACCGGCAGTCGGGCGGGGAGCGGGCAGTGTCGACGATCTTCTACCTGATGGCGCTGCAGTCGATGGCACAGGCGCCGTTCCGGGTGGTGGACGAGATCAACCAGGGCATGGACCCGCGCAACGAGCGCATGGTGCACGAGCGCATGGTCGAGATCGCCTGCCGCGAGCACACCAGCCAGTACTTCCTCATCACCCCCAAGCTGCTCACCGGCCTGCGCTACGACGAGCGCATGCGCGTCCTGTGCATCGCCTCCGGCGAACACATGCCCCCCGCCGAGGACGTCCAAAAGCTCGACTTCGCTAACTTGGTCCGCATCCAGAGGGGCTTGGTTTCTTCCGCCGCGTAGGTCGGGATTGGGCTGCTTGGCTGAGATAGGGGTTTCTATTCACGCGTAAACGGTTGATGCGACGTCACGTTGCGATGTGGACGGTTTCAACCGGGGTGAATTGTGCCGTCAACCTTGCCGCAAACTAACCCCGATTCTTATTTTACGATGAACGCATGCATAATCACCTGTGAAGGGAACCATGCCGACGGTATTTGCCATTTTGGGAGTTTTAAGATGGCTGGAAATGGCGATGGCTATTGCCTCCTAGATGGTACAATAATAAGGGAATAAGGCAGGAAGACAGGACGCAAGGAAATGCAGAAGGGAAAACGGCGAATGGGGAGTCAAGGGTGATCAAGTGTTGATACGCATTGCTGCTATCGTAGCTACATGTGATAATTTCCAACCTATCGAGGTTGAGGACGATGTAGGTACCTAATACCTCTGAATATAGCATGTCTGCTTGCCAAATAGCTCGTCCGTATAAGGGCCCATGTCTGTAAATACGACGTAATCAGCACTCGACGCAATAGCAAAGCAATTGTAAGGGACAAACCCCTCGAGTTAATGTGGTTCAATGGTATCTCAATTCCCTTGCCAGCCAGCTCTAACTTTTTTAACTTTGTCCTTATTTTACTCTTTTGTTGCCCCTCCTATCTACTGGGGTATGTAGACGCCTTCCTACCTAGTAGGTATCTATCGTATGGGCAAACTCGTGGACCCGGTAGTCTGCAGCAGCTTCTTGACCTCGGCGACCAGCTGGTCGCGGGGCACCAGGATGCCGGGGTCCTTCTCGTCCTTCTCGTCCTTGCCACCCTTGCCCGTGTTCAGCACCTTGACGCGGACCTTGCCGTCGGCCAGCTCGTCCTGGCCGAGGATGACGCCGACCGGGACGTGCTCGGCGGCCTTGAACTGCTGCGGCAGCCGCGGCTTCACCTTGGCGCTGAACTCGGCGCGGATGCCCGCCTCCCAGAGCTGCCGCGCCACCGACATGCGCTGCAGCAGCAGGCCGTCGAAGTCCTTGCTGCCGAACGCCATCACGTACACGTCGACCTGGCGCGCGGGCCCTTGCTTGTCGGAGAGTCGCGCCTTCATGATGGTGAAGATGCGGTCGACGCCGAAGGAGATGCCGACGCAGGGGATCTGCTTCTTGCCGTACATGCCGACGAGGTTGTCGTAGCGGCCGCCGGCGGCGATGCTGCCGACCGCGGAGGCGTCTTGGTTCTTGCTGGATTTCTCAGGATATCGCGTGCCGTCCTGATCCTTGGCGTTCGTCGGTTTTTGTATAACTTCGTAGATCAGGCCGGTGTAGTAATCGAGACCGCGGGCGAGCGACAGGTCGAATGAGACCTGGTCGAAGATGTCGAGCTCTTTGGAGTATGAGGAGAGCAGTTCCATGTCGTCGAGCCCTGCCTTGATCTCGTCGTTGGCGGCGAGGTTCGCATCGGATCGAATAAACCGTATCATCTCGTCGATATTGCCGCGATTCAGCACAAATTTACCGATCTGGTCCGCAACCTCCTCAGCAAGACCTTTCTGCTCAACCATCTCTTTCTTGACCGCATCCCACGGTTCCTTATCCAGCTTGTCTACTGCCGAGCTAATGGGTCGGGTTTTCTCTGCGGGTACACCGGCGACAGCGAACATGCCGTCGAGGATCTTTCTGTGGTTGAGTTTGATGGTAATTTCCTGATCAAGGGCCTTGAAAATTTCGACGATGACACGCAAGATCTCGGCGTCAGGAATCATGGGGTCGTAAGTGCCGGCGATGTCGAAGTCGCATTGGTAGAACTCGCGCATCCTTCCGCGAGCTATGGCAGGCTGGTCACGACGGTAGACCTTGGCGATCTGGTAACGCTTGATCTGTTGAACGTTGTTCATAGCCAGCCAGCGGGCAAAGGGAACAGTCAGATCGTAGCGCAAGGCGCATATTTCCCCACCCTGGTCTTCGAGGTTATATATTAGACGGCCCTCCTCGCCATATTTCCCGGCCAGAATCTCCTTCAACTCGAAGACGGGAGTGTCGAGAGGAATACCGCCGTGGAGTTTGAAAACATTGCTAATGGTCTCGCTTTTTCATGGTCAAGTTAATACACAATACACATGTAGGTCCGAACGGGCACGAGTGCAGGTTTTGGCGAGTGAAACGTACAAGACATGGTCTCGTAGGAGCAGATCGGGGCCCGACCAGTCGCGCGTTCCCTTGGGCGCTTTAAGAGATAGCTTGGCCTCTTTGGAAGCCATGTTGCCAGCGAAGTTAGACGACGGGAGAGGGCAGAGGGGGGATGAATTGGGTTGATTTGAAGTAGAGAAGGGTAGAGTATAAGGTGACAAAGGCGACAATGGTGACAACGTTCGGAAGGGTATTCTAGGTCGAAGAGAGGTGAAAGTTTCGAATATTATTAGCCTGTTACCTCTACAAAATGCCTGTAGCATATTTTGCGTGCCCCGCGTCGTTAGAAAACCCGAAAAAAAATAAAGAAAGCGAATTGAGTGGGATGACTCAATAGAGGATTAGGTATGTCCACTCGTGAACGTGGGGTACCTTATCTTGCCTTACCTAATGCTGGAATCAGCAGACCCACTATTGTTGTCGATATTTATCGATAAAGATCAACACACCACGATCCTTGCATCAGCCCTGGAGGTACCTATACGAACCCTGTAAGATCCATGGATGTTACCCATAGCTTCCAGACCCAAGACCCCTGAATAAATACCTACTGTGTACATTTGATCAAGTATAATCGATAAAGTGAAGCTCCAATATTTGGTGGTACGACCGTGTTCAGAAACACCTTCCATCTTCTGCCATTGAACGCCTATTTCCTTCGGGATCATGTCGAAACCTATTAATTCAAATTGTATATAAGCCAAGAAATGCCATATACAGCATTGGAATCTCCTTGACCGAACGAATTCCGGAAGATGGCCGCTCAAGATGTCGTACAATGGGTCGACAAGTTCACCGACCTAATACGAGAGTTCCCGTACGTCTTCAGCTTCTACTAATAGATACTTCATGTCCAACTATCTAGAACCATTTAGGTCTCAATCCCATAATTAACTCATAATTAACTGTAGTATAGGCTCAATGATTTCGTCTTCCTAGCTTATCCTTTGATTGTCGCCGTCGTAGGTGGCCTAATCCTCTACCTCACCCACACCGACTACTGGGACAAACCGAAGCGATACACCGTCCCAGCTCCCAAAAAGCCCGACGACGTTAAGATTCTCGAAAACCCGACCATTAAAGTCTCGGGTACCACTGCCATCCAATGCTATATGCCCGCCACTGGTCAATTCCTCGGCTTCGTGAACCCCTCTACCCCGGCTGGCATCGATCGTGCCATTGCGCAATCGCAGGCTGCGCAAGAGAAATGGGCCAAGACGACCTTCGGCGAGCGTCGGAAGGTCTTGCGCACCATGCTGCAGTATATCCTCGACAACCAGGAGCAAATCTGCCACGTGAGTTCTCTCGACTCGGGGAAGACCATGGTCGACGCCCAGCTCGGTGAGATCATGGTTACGGCCGAGAAGCTGCAATGGACCATCAACCATGGCGAGGCCGCCTTGCGTCCTAGCAGGCGCCCCACGAATTTGCTCATGGCATACAAAAAGAACACCGTATACTACGAGCCCCTGGGTGTGGTCGCCGCTCTCGTTAGTTGGAATTACCCCTTTCACAACCTGATGGGCCCAATCATAAGTTCCATATTTGCTGGCAATGGCATCGTCGTCAAGGTCAGCGAGCAGACCTGTTGGAGCGCTGCTTATTACACGAGCATCGCGCGTGGTGCTCTCGTCGCACACGGCCACGACCCCCAGCTCGTACAATCTGTTCTGTGCTGGCCCCAAACTGCCGGTTACCTCACGAGCCATCCCGGCATCAGCCACCTGACATTCATCGGCAGCCGCCCGGTGTGCCATCACGTCGCCGCCAGCGCCGCCAAGACGCTGATTCCCGTCGTCGCCGAATTAGGTGGCAAGGACGCCGCCGTCGTGCTCGACTCCGCCGCACCAGACCTCCCAAGGATCGTGGATATCCTCATGCGCGGCACCTTTCAGTCCTCGGGCCAGAACTGCATCGGCATCGAGCGTATCGTGGCCGCGCCCGGCGTCTACGACACACTCGTCTCCATGCTTGCCCCGCGCATCAACGCACTTCGTCTAGGTCTGGACAAGGACGTCGGTGCCATGGTCTCGGACGCCTCGTTCGCGCGCCTCGAGAAACTCGTCGCCGACGCCGTGGCGCAGGGAGCCCGGCTCCTGGCCGGCGGGACGCGGTACGCGCACCCCGACCACCCCAAGGGTTTCTACTTCAGCCCGACTCTCCTCGTCGACGTGACGCCCGAGATGGCCATCGCCAACGAGGAGTGCTTCGGGCCCATCATGACGGTGCTCCGCGCGCCGTCCGCCAGCGCGCCGGACCTCCTGCGCGTCGCCAACGCGCCGCACTTCGGGCTCGGCGCCTCCCTGTACGGCCGGGACGCAGACCCCGTCCTACGAGAAGTAGTACGGGGCATCCGCGCCGGCGGCGTCGCCGTCAACGACTTCGCCGTGTTCTACGCGGTGCAGCTGCCGTTCGGCGGCGTCGGGGGTTCCGGGTACGGCCGCTTCGCCGGCGAGGAGGGCCTGCGCGGCCTGTGCAATCTCAAGAGCGTGTGCGCCGACCGCGCCGCCTGGCTCGGCGTGCGCACCGCTATTCCCCCGCCCGTGCGGTACCCCGTTCCTGATCAGGGCCGCGGATGGCGCTTCACGAGGGGTGTGGTTGGGGTTGGGTATGCGATCACGCTCCGGGAGAAGGTTGCGGCGGTGCTGGAGATTTTGAGGAATTTATGAGGTGTGCGCGCGCGGGGCGCGAAAAGGGGTAATGTATATTGGCTAGAGCCTCTTAGATCCCGCCGTATATATCTAATTGTGCGTATATAATTATCAATGCACCTATATATCATCGTTGTTTATCTATTCGCTTGCTTCTTGGCAATGCTGCAGTATCTAGTAGATGGTTATCCATTGTATGAAGTGATTACATTCCTACGTTGCTGCCACAACACCATTGTTCTTATCCACTAACCGGGCCGGCAAAGGAACGGAACCCTCAATTTAGCGAGCTAGGACTACTATTGATACCAAGGCTCCTGGGTACTACAGTCCGACCTGTGTTAGCCACGATGTCCTAACCCCAAAAAAACAGTAGGTAGGTATTGCGAAAAATCAATATTAACCTAGAATCCCGACGAGAATCGGGATTCAAACACATTTACATAGCCGCCCCTTAAGGCGTCTAGACGTCTATACGTGTAACAAATCGGTCCCGCGAACTGTGTCGACACTTAGACACTCATCCATCCCGTCCGGCTCCATAACCCCGTATATCCAAGTTACATGTCCCTAACCCATAGCCAAAGTATACCAAATATATGTCCCGTCTACCTGTATGTCCCAATAATACGCAGAAATACAAACACCTCTAAACCTAAAAACGAAGTACATTTGTTCCCGTAGCGTCGTGGTTTCGTTCATGTATATTTCCAAGATCGTGGTCCCCTAAGCCGGGGGTTCTGCGTGGCCTGTCAGTAAGTGGTTCCAACTACGATCGCCCAGGTGTATAGGACGCAAAGTGTTAGATGTAAGCATCGTTCTAGGTGGTGTGAAGGAGGGATAGCGGGGGTAAATGCTTGGGTTGGATGGGTAGGTGAGGGACTGGACAGCAACGGGTCTTCGGGGCTACTAACTCATACAAAAGGAGCGTTGTTGAGGGACGAAGTCCTATGCCGCAGCCGATTCTAAACAGTGCCCCTGGGCGTTCGATGGTATCCTGGTTGAAGAAGGCGAGCCAACGAGAGGTTGTTCCCACGCCAGGCTTTCCCAAAATCGCCGAAGCAATTCCGCCTTAAGCATTAACTAAATCCACGCCCCTAACTCCATAGTATATGCGGCTGTAGTTAATCGTCCGTGGTAATTAATGAGCGACTCAAGCAAAATTGGAATCGGAGGACCTCTATGTGCGCGATGTCGAAGAAGGATTATGACGCGAAAGAAATATCAACATATACAAAGAGACGTATCTCTTTTCTAAGGTGATTAGGTAGTGATTAGATGTGATGCGCCCCTATCATTTTCCAGGTGGTGTTGATGCCTGCGCCGAAGGCCCCGGCTCAGGCGATGATTGCATAACAGCCGGGCCCAGGCTAGACGCCTGTTCCAATGGGGGGCTTGTATCGGGATCGGGGGATATGACAATGGCAGGTGAACCCTGACTATTGGAGATGGTGGTGATGGAGGGAACGGGGGGGGCTGGCTGAGCGTTCCTCGGAAAGCTATGGTGTATTGGCGTCATACTCGGGACCTCTAGAGTATCTCGCCGCACTCTTGGTCTGCCTCTATTTAAGGGCGATGGAGGATCTTGTGATTCGGACGAGCTTTGCTTGATTGGTACCGTTTCGGCCCGCCGTACAGCGGGAGATGGTGACGGTGATCGAGATGGAGGGTGTGGATGTGTCATGGCTCTTGACATCGTACTACCTTCGGCGCTATATCGAGAGTATACACTCCCAGTAAAGCTACCCGATCTCGACGGCCGCTTGCTCAATGAGCGCCCATGCCGGTTGTATACCTCCCGGATCCGAGGGAGATCGGGGTTTCGCTCCTCCTCTGCCGGGACCTCGGGGAAATCGAGAGCTTTTCCGTGCTTGAACTCGGAGTAATCGAACCGGTCTTCAGCGGCCGCGAAGAAATTGCTGAGTGCCACCATCCATTTGAAAACCCTACGTCTATGTCCCACGTCATTCGGCCCCGCTGGTTGCTCTGATGTAGAGGCCATATCAGGTGGGGTTCCCCTTCCGCTGCTTGACGGACTGGATGGTAGATAAACAGAAGCCAGAACAGCCAGAGACAGTCTATCCTCAACTTCACAGACAGTTGGGTAATGCTCTGAGTCTTGTTCTAAATTGTCTGTAACGCCGCCATGTGCGACGTCGCTTTTACCGGTGGGTGAGGGGGTCGTTCTCGGGTGGCTATGGGGGCCTGGATGTGGTCCACTTCCTACATAATGATGCGAACAGTTGCAATGGTGCGTCAGTTTTTGACTTGATTCCCCCTTTAAGGCTTCCATGTCTACCGCTAGTAGCACATATAGAGACCCTAACGCAGCGAAACCCGTAGCGACAATAGGTGACCACTACTCCAATACCAAGTTTAGCAGACAATCCAACGTGTCTAAAGGGGATGAATAGGGGGGAGGGGAGGTTTGATGGAATTAAAACTTTGCACCAGGATGGAATATAAATAAGAGGACTGACCTGGCCTATATTGATTTTTCACAGTTATTAGCGACTTGGGACGGTAATACAGGAATGGTGGATTTAAGTCAGGCTTACCAATGCTAGCTATGGGCTCGGTTTGGTAGTTCACTTGGTGGCTAAAGAAGTTCTTCTCGCCAATTATGAGGATTGCCAGCACCGCAGCGCTGAATACGGGAATCTCGAGGGTACTAAGGAATAACCTGACCACTCTGTTGACGCTGCTCATTCTTTCAACAGTTGCTCCGTTCGTTCTATTTCAATGCCTACAGTTAGTCCAAGGTGTTTCAATCCTCAATCCCTGTCAACGATGTTAAATCAGCAGACCCATCCGGTATTTCGTGGGTTGCTATAACGATGCGAACAGCAGAGATGGCGCTCTAGTGACACACTTACCCCTCTATTACCCCATTCTCGTTCTCATTTTCGTTTCCACCTTCGTTTCCATTTCCTCGACCAAACCTCGTCTTCCAGTTAATCTCGAGAATTTTATTCCACATAGATACGAGGGAGAGGACAGCGGGGATACAACAGGCGGCGGCTAGAAGCGTGGCGGCGTTGAAAGTCAAGACATTCGGCGCCGGTATAACAAAAATTTCGTTCGCCGAGCCCATTCGCAAACGAGAGAACGGTCCAGTGTCGGGATCGCACCTCAGACTACAGTTGGCATCCCCATAGGGGAAGTTGGCGTAATCATTGGGCGAAATTGGGTTGTAATGATTATCTTGGGCACACTGGAACGTTGGGATTCGGAAGAATTCGACCGTTAAGCTCAGCAGCCCTACAGGTCCATTAGTAGAAAATTCCATAGATTATGGGTGGATATGAGAGCCCACCAGCGAGGATAAGACCGGTCCAGATGAAGATAATATTCCGGCCAGGGTCGTTGAAGTAAGTCCGAGATATCCTAACTGTCAATGGTGCGGCTAGTATAGCAATTGAACACAACTGAAAGGTGCCGTAAATGTCCATATCGACAGCACCTAAGATACAAGGTTATTGACTTTTGACTATGGGTTATAGTACTAATATGTGGTACCTACCATCGACATGCATTGCGGCGAGGACGATACCATGAAGAGCAGCAACGGCCGGGAAGACCACTGGAATGTTTTGTATTAGCCAATAGTACCATGATATCTTGCAATACATGACTTAAATTCGTGATCATCAGATAGTGAACGAAAAGCCGCAAATTGCAGCTGGCAGAGAGTGAGACTTGTCTCTCAAAATAGGGGTAAATATATGTAGGTAGGTATGGATATTTAGATACGCACGTGCAGCCGCCAAACAAGCACTCCGAAGCCATTCATATTTTCGAGCAAATACGCATGTTGCTACAAGGGCATAATATCTGCAAGATCAGTATTAGTTTATGTGTAATTGCGATTTATACTAATTGCGTAGAGGAACCGACGTGTCACGGTTCGAGAGCAGAGAGAACTGCTTACAGGATTCTGGAGCCAGGGCCGTATTGACCGGACACAGGCCAGGCGCATACGACCTGCATAACATTGTCAGTGGTTGTGGCATTGGTGGCCGCATCTCTGGCAGCTAGGGTGTCGAAGAGCAAGGCGGAGGTGAGTGGTGGCATGGTCCAGAGAAGAGACCCTAAAAGGGGGTTGATAATTCCTAGTTGTGTTGAGTTCGCATAATGTGGATAGTAAAGGATGGATGTAAGGTGAACGAGGTTTGGCCCATATCGATCACTTAACAACCATTTATTTCACTTCAAAGAATGGATACTGGGTATGAAGATAAAGCTTTGAGCAATGCAACTGTCAAATACTCCGGATTGCCTCGTCTTTTCGAAAGTTAAGGCTAACGAGTTCGCACGTGGTTACCGTATTTGTTAGATAGTTGATCGTTGATCCATCGAGTTTACTTGGAAGTTTCAAGGTTGCAAGTTCACAGATGCCTGGGGTGTCAGCACCGCCCGGCTTCTTATTATTATGGGCACTCGAGGGCCCCGGAGGAGCCAAGGTGAGAAGCGTTCAGCCTCAACCAACGAGCAGCTATCCTCTCTACCTAGGTACCTAGTTGTTCGAAGGTTACGACCCCGGCCAGACATTGTACAACGACGCACACCTCCAGGACTAGCAACGATTATTACAGATTACAGACTACGCCCACGCGTACCTATTTACATACTAGGTAGTACCGAGTAGTATCTGGACTGACTGTGGACTGTCTAATAGTACTTAGAAGGTCAGACAGAATATACCTAGTACCTACTAGGTAGTACTACTAGGTAGGTACGCACTACAAACACGGAACTGAGTGGCTGATACTTTCTACCGAGCTTACGCCAGGGCTTGCTTCTTCTCATGGATATCATTGATTGTTGGTTTTAGAGGATTCAGGGATTCAGGGTCGATGAAAAAAGGCTTAGGAACGTTTGGTTAGGTGAGACACCTGACTATAGAATGACGCACCTCTATACCGAACCATCATTTTAGGATTAACAAAAGTGGAGTCACAGCCTTAGCGTCCAAAGGTACCAGGCATTCAGCGATTGCTCTTGATATTATTGGATCACCTCCGCATCCTGCTTTCTTAGGAAGACTCTGCGTCACGCTAAAGTTCAGCCCCGAGTGGCGGGTGCGCCCGGATTCTTTGTAATTAAATTACGGATGGGAAGTGACTTGTCAATTTAATCTGCATTTACTAGGTATCCATGTACCTACTAGACATGTAAGCATCGCATAATAGTATCGCCTTTTGGCACTCGTTTGTACCCGATAGTACCTAAGCGGAGTCAAGCAAGTATACGGATAACGCTACCAAAAGTTTTGTCCATAGAGCCAGTTGCCCAGGTCTTGGCAGCTGGTCCAAGCTGGTCCAAGCTGGTCCAAGCTGGGGATGCCAAGATCCTTCACGGCTGTTGTCAGCCGTAAGCTGGTAAGGTCAGCTGTGTACCCGCTGGTTTGAAGGTAGCTGACAGTGCCGGATGCTCTCATTACGTAAAGCCAGATAGTCGTTGACAGGTGGTTCTTCGATCTGCAGCTGTTCCTATGGACAAAACTTTTGGTAGCGTTATCCGTACGGCGTACCTAGTCCCCCTTAGGACCTAGCTGCTACATAGCACACAAATCGTGGAGACAGAAGCATTCCGATTCAGGTTGCTCTTCGAACATAGCCACAAACAAGCCAGACGAAAACCTGACTGCGGTCAGCTTGGACCTGTCGCTTCGAGAATTGGTCAGTAGTTCCGTAAGTTAGCTGATTCCCGGGTAGATGAGTATGTTAGTGATATCTTCTCCCTTTATTTACCCCCTCATTTTTGGCCATGAAGCTGTCATATTGTTTTAGATGAGACAGCAATTGATCAGCCATGCAGTACAGACTATAGGAATTAGCCATTGAGCCTGCGGAGGGCATATGCGTACATATATACCTACACTCACACACGCTGGTCGCATCCGAAGTGCGGTGTGCTTGTCTAACCGAAGCTCTCGGCTTTCCTATCAGCCTCAGAGTGGTATCTGAAAAAAGTCAAACCCCACCTCACGAAGATATTCCACGTCGGGTTCTTCATTCTTCGTCGCTTCTATTGTCACAGCATGCCTGAGCGTGTATGACTACCTGCTTAGGTATATAAAAACCTCTTCCCGGAGACGATATATATAAGTGAGCATCTTCGTGGGAGAAATGCACCCTTTCCTAGGCGCAATTCAAATTTCTTGATGTCGCATACCCTCACCGTACGCGCCTCCAATTCCCTTCGTTCGGAGCCCTAATCTATTCGAACAACTCAATCATCATTCCAGGGGTTCTATCAAAATGGCAGAAGACCTCAATGCGATTGACATCGATCTAGATACTGATCGAATTCGCGAATGGCAATCCATCATCACTCTAGTTGTCTTCGTTCTCACTAGTAAGCATATGTACCTAGTACCCATAGACCTGAAAGATATCGATTGATATTCCCTCTTTTTTTCCTTGGGTCAACTCTAACATGTCCAGATATCGTCGTCCTCTGCCCCTTCCATATTCCGCTGTATGTTCCCAGGGCCTTCTGGAATGGAATTTTGGATGCCCTCGGCACCCTGCGAGTAATATCAAAACGACAACGCCACTCACAGGGCGATTCAGACCCTACGGAGGAGCATGACATCAAACAAGATGGATTCTTCATACGGCTAAGATTTCCCATGAACTTCGTAACCGCGCCGTTAATAGCGGATCTATTCCTGCTGGCTATTCTAGCCATTGGTCGAGATGAGGTTTACGGCGGCACCATCGGGGCCAA
The DNA here is from genome assembly GCA_902806535.1 of Hypoxylon rickii. Taxonomy (NCBI): domain Eukaryota; kingdom Fungi; phylum Ascomycota; class Sordariomycetes; order Xylariales; family Hypoxylaceae; genus Hypoxylon; species Hypoxylon rickii. The sequence goes on from CADCWY010000003.1 coordinate 572,413, forward strand.
CAATATTTCCCCTATCGACATTATGGTGTTCTTCATTACCCTGGCCTATATCGCTATCTCGATCGATGCTTCTGGTCTTATTAGATATCTCGCGTTCAAGGTGCTGCAAAAGGGTGGCAAATATGGCCATCGGCTCTTCTTCTACCTCTATGCCTTCTTCTTTAGCTTGGGTACTTTCATTGGCAACGATCCCATCATCCTATCCGGCACGGCCTTCCTCGCATACATGACCCGGGTATCTAGCAACATCATACATCCCAGAGCATGGATTTTTTCCCAATTTGCCGTGGCCAACATCGCGTCAGCCATTCTCGTGTCATCGAACCCGACCAATCTGGTGCTTGCAGGTGCCTTTGACATCAAGTTCATCGTGTACACTGCTAACATGATCGTCCCTGTCGTTATCACGGCCATCGTTCTTTTTCCGTTTCTCCTTTACATCGTCTTCGCAGACGAATCTCTGATCCCGCTCTCGATCCAAATGCACGAGCTTTCGGAGGAAGCGAAGGCCAGAAAGCCTGTAAACCCAAACATCCCCAACGCCAGAGGAAACGCCGAAGAGCAAGAAAACGATCTGTCAAACAGTGAGCAAAGCAAGCAACTCTCCCTTGAAGAAATCATGAACCCTTTCCTAGACAAGGGAGGTGCTGGGTTTGGAGCTCTCATCATGGCAGCAACACTTATCACGCTCCTCGCACTAAACGCAGCTAGTCAGAGTACCGGCGAGCATCCTGTCTTCTATGTTACTCTGCCGGCTGCGTTCGTCATGTTCTGTTGGGACGTCGCATTTGGATGGCTTCACCGGGACGAAACACGCAAGATCGCTCGCGACGGTCGGCGGGAGGTAGAGCGAGCTCAGCAAGAACAGGCTGAACGAGAACTAGAAATGTTGCGACAAGAGGAGATCAATCAAGCCTCAGAGGAAGATCACCACGACACGGCTACAGCTCACCCCAGCGCAGCACAAGAATCCTCACCAAGTGCTACACCTCACAATCAAGATAGAGACGGCCACTCGGAGGGGACCAGCTGCACCAAAGTCAACTCGAACATAGAGAGCGCGAAGGACACCGACAAAGGATCGACGAGCGCAAAGAGCATACTCCACGAGAAACAAGGAATTTCCTCGGCGGGCTCTCCTAAATTGTCTGGGGGGTTGTTTAAAGGCGCATCAAGCAAAGATCTAGGAGGGAAAGGCCGAGCCTCGTTTGAGCGCGATATGGACACCGAGAAACAGCCTCCTTATGACGTGGTGGTTAGCCCAGAACGTGAGGAGACTACTCTCGTATCACTAGCCGCAAATTGGTACAGGTGGTCGCAAGAGACATTTCCCACGGCAACGGCGGTAATCGGCCACCTGCCTTTCGCCCTCGTTCCCTTCGCCTTTTCTATGTTCATCCTGGTGCAAGCGTTAGTCACGAAAGGCTGGGTGCCCGTGTTTGCCTACGGTTGGGATCATTGGGTGAACAGAACGGGAACAGTCGGTAGCATCGGCGGAATGGGTTTTCTTTCCGTGATCCTCTGCAACGTAAGTTCGCGACTCGATGCATCTTGAATGTGTACACCGGATCTACTAACTCTCGACACGTACAGTTTGCAGGCACAAACATCGGCACAACCATCCGTAAGTAACCCCCGTATTCCTTGGAAAGTTACAATTAACGAGGAACGAAAATAGTGCTTTCAAGAGTGATTCAGGCTTGGCAGAAGATTCACCAATCCAACGGGTTGCCAATCTCCGATCGGACCTTTTGGGCTACCGTTTACAGGTACATGCCTCCGTCTCTAACTACAATTTGTGGTAGACCGCTAATATATACGCAATAGTATGGCACTAGGCGTCAACTACGGCGCGTTCAGCACGGCGTTCAGCGCATCCCTAGCCGGACTGCTCTGGCGTGATATTCTTGCCAGAAAGCATATCCACATTCGAAGGCTCACATTTTCCCAGGTTAATCTTCCGATCATCAGTGTAGCCATGGTCGTTGGCTGCGCCGTCCTAGTAGGCGAGGTTTACATTACGAGGAATGATACACCTTACGATGCATAGTGCGGTGGCGTTCGTTCGGAGCATACTGTGGTACAATACAATAGAGTTATTGAACGATTTACGATATCCCGCATATAGATTTTTTTTTTATTATGGCTAATGATGTTTTATGAATTCTTGTCCACTGAGTAGGTACTTTGAAACACGTGGCGCATCATGTACTGTACATGCCTGGGTACCTTTGCATACGTGACGATCATGCTCCAGATACATACCTATGTACGCCGGCTTGCCACCATCCGGGGTAATACAAATAACGACTTGCATCACGGTACTTGCAGCATGATAGCCTGGCAACAGAGCCACCACACACCGGTGAGATATGATATCGACATTCCTACGAGGATTGCCTTCTGCCTACCAGGATTTATCCCAACAGAGTGCGGGCCGCATCGCCCGTATGTCAGCATACCGGTAAGCAGAGTCCACTTTCTACCTTCATAACACGAACGCCTTGTGCGACGTCGCACTATCAAGCCAGACTGGTGCAATTTTATCTGACTTGGACTCACGGTCTACACGTAATCAACCCTCCTTTCGCAACAAAATCCCCCTTCAGCCCGGGCTAGCCATGTATGCCTTGCGGTGTCCTAGAACGCCAATGGCCCTAGTGCTCGGAGATTGGTTCCCGCGCCTCGCCGTATGCACCGAAGCCGTGCGGTTGGTTCCGGCGGCGTGTTGAGTCCGGATGGTGATTTACACCAGTTTGGTGGTGGTTACACCTTTTACTACGACAGCAGTGGCTTGTTGTTGCATAATTTCCTACTTGCCACTCAGGGAAAAGGAGTAGATAGATTCGACTCTAGAGAAGGAAGAGTTGCGATAATTCTTACTTCAACGGCCAATGAATCTTCGCTTCGTTCGTCATTCTGCAATTGGCGTTGCATCGCCACCTCTTAACCTCCACCGTCCACCCTCCTTACCCAAACCAGTAACACAGAATGATCAGAAGTCAGCCAAAATCCAACAGAGCTGGAACCGAAGCCGTTGCACATCTCCTAACTATCATATTATACTACAAGCAACCCCATCCCTACTTCCTTCACCCGCCAACCTCTCACTCCACCGCCGGCACGTCACGATAAGCAGGCGGCAAGGCACCCTCGAGCGCGAGTTTGATCTGCTGGGCCAAGGGCCGCGACCACCAGCGCTGGTGCTGTATGACGCCGCCAATGATCCAGTAATTCTCCATGCGCAGATGGCGCTTCCACACGCCGCGCACGACGCCCTCGGCGTCCACGCCCCACGTAGCATCAAGGCGAGCCGCGATATCCGCGGCGTCAAGCACCTCCCCATCACCATCCCTCCCCTCCTCCGCCGCGGCGCCAAGCACCCCCGCCGACACCCGCACGTCGCGGTCCGCGAACCCCGTGCACCACAGCACCGCGTCCGCGTCCAGCGCGCTGCCGTCCGACAGCCGCAGCCCGGTCGCCGTGAACCCGACGGGCGCCACGCGCCCGCGCACGCCGACCGCGCCCGTCGCGATGGCGTCCGTGCCCCCCACGTCCACGTAGTGGCCCCCGCCGCGCTCGACCAGGTGGTGCTGGACGTCGGCGGACGGGTCGCGGCTGTCGACGACGGGGAAGCCGGCCCGGGCGAGGGCCGCGTAGCGGTCGCTAGGTGGTGCGTTAGCAGGAGCTCGGCAACAAGGCGATGGAGCAATAGGGGGGGTTGGTGGCTTGGCGTAAAGAAAAAAAACAAACTTACGGCTCCTGGGATGCCAGGTGGGCGAACAGCAGGTGGGAGAACTGGCCCTCGAGGGCGAGCGAGAAGGAGTTCAGGAGGGCGTCGGCGGCGTCGAGCGGCAGGGCGTCGTAGGCGCCCATGGCGTGCGGGTCGATCATGTACGCGTACGGGAAGACGTAGGTGGGCGAGCGGGCGACCATGGTGGTGGCGAGCCCGGCGGCGTGGCAGTCCTGCATGACGTCGAACGCGGTGTTGGCGGAGCCGATGACGGCCACGGACTACAGGGTGAGCTTGCGGCGCACGCAGGGGGGGGGTGGGGGCGGAAGGGTTGGCTGCGGCTTACCTTGATTCCTTGCTCGGAAAGAGCATGCGCGTTGCGGAACCGCGAGGAGTGCAGGCTGATGCCCTTGTATAGGTGTTCGTCTTGCATCTCTGGAAGGTAGGGTTGCTGCGACCCGATGCCGGTGGCTTGCACGAAGTGCTTGCTTATGACGGTCTTCCCGGGGCCTCCGGTTGTCGATTTAAGCTTGATTGTCCACTTCTTCTCCAAGGTGTTATACGAAGTCGAATGTATAGTCGTCGATAGGAGGACATTGAGATGGAACTTGGAAGCATACTGACTTAGTTGCTTAGCCACGTCATATTTCGTGAGCCTGTGTGGGCTTTGTTGTTCCTTCGAAAACCCTTTTTGACGATTGTTAGTAGTTCCGCAAATAGTATACGTGATGAATGTGTTTGAACCTACACATGTATGGCAGCTCGCAGTTGGAAGTCGGCACGTGGAACTTGAGACTGTCGTAGCGATTGGCCCAGTTGTCACCGAGCCGGGCGTTGCGTTCAACCACCACACTTTCGACGCCTAGGGCCTTAAGTCGGACCGCTGTCATGAGGCCGCTGGGAACAATAAGATACCACTCAGGAGAATGGTCGAAGTTGACTTACGAGGATCCTCCACCGACAATGAAGACGTCCGTCTCGATGGTTTGGAGAGCATCCAAGTCCCTACCAGGAGACAATAACAGTGTCTCATCTTCCGGGTGATGGGCAATGTCCTTGACCCAGGTGGAAAGGACCCAGATCTTCCAAGAGGGAGGCCCTCCCGCCTCGTTGCCGACGGGTAAAAGTACCATCTTCCCCCCACAGATCAAATCCGGGGAAACCGTGCGGAACGATATTGCAGCATCAATAAACATCTTTTACTGTAGTGAGCAATTATTACAAGCAAAGGGATCGTAGCGCTCACCATGGCCGGGCCCATCACAGCGAAGTGGGCATCCCCAACAACTTGGACACGACCAGAAACGCCGCGAAGGTTCTTCGTGTGTAGCAAAGCAGCAGCAATGACATTGGCCATGGAAAAAGCACGGACGTGGCTGGTGAATGCCACGACATCTCTCCAAAACGCCTGTTCCTGGTAGAAGCAGCTAGCGAGCTTCTCAACATCGTTGCTAAGCAGTGCATCGTTGAAAGCATCCACAACAGCCTTGGCCTGGGTGGTAGGCGCATCGCCCGTCATCGAGGACGGGTCGACCGTTCCAGGAGGAATCTTCGGCAGAGGCCTGTAGATGTCCTTTCGAAGGTCGGCCTTGGGGGGCCACTCGACGCCTGGCGGGATAGACTCCGGGGTAGGGGCGACTACGAAGTGTTAGAAACCGGCGTAGACAACGGTCTGGGTGGAGAGGCTGCGATAGTGCTTACCATGTGCCATCTTGGACGATTTTAATCTAGCAACGCTATTATAAAATAGCGAACCATATATGGGTAGCTTGTAGATTTTCTTGCAAATATGAAGTTAATATTAATTTTCAAAGTAATGTAGTTAGATATATACTAGGCAGATATTCAAGGAAGGCATAGCTCTTCCTCGGAAATCTGAGCTCTGCTCCTGTCAACCAAGGATTGAAATCTATAACCAACAACCGAATCGTCAGCCAGTCATATTGCTTGATCGTATAGGTATGCTCGAAAAGCTGCCTAAAATAGAGGATCCTACATGTTTTGATTCCCATGTATTCCCTTGAAGGTTATCCGTGCCACAATACAAGCACGCAGTGGTATATCGCAACCTTGAACCCCGGATTCGTTCCTCCTACAGAAGACCCTCTATAATGATTATCGTGGGCTTAGGAATTAGTTACTAATGCTGTTGGACACCATTTTTCTGACATTGGTGCCCCGAACCGCATAATGTGGGTATTTATCTGGTTATATCTGAGACAGTCATACGCAATTCTCCAGAGATAGGTACTATATGTAAAGTACGTAATCCCGAAGCACATCCGTAATCGTGTGTCATCAGAGTTACCATGTGCGGGTTCGTGGTCGAATATGATAGACCGAACCTACGGGCATATCGGCGTTCAAGTTACACCAACCAAGAGACCCAGTAGTTCGTATGGGTACCTAGGTACTAGGTAAGTATAAGGAAAGCCCTCAGCATGTTATTTCTAATCCTATATTGATTATGAAGCACCAAGGCCAGATTGACCCAAAGTCAGTAGATTGTTACAAAGAGCGAAGGCATTCAGTCTCGGCACGGACCCAGCGGAGTTTGCAACTAAGTCCGTATATGCCCTACCCAGGACTGCGTGATCTGCCGCTACCCCGATAAGGTAGATGGGGATCGGGGGTGCTGTTGAAATCTCTCTTGTCCGCTGCGGCGGTCCAGATGGTCGCCGCGCAGGAGCTGATGCGCTTTGGATGCTCGCAGCTGACTCTTCCGATTTCTCGGCCCATGCGGACGTTCTATGATCTCGCGGGGTGCTGTGAATAGCACCCCGATACGGAGATAGCGGAGTGTTGAGGTCAAGTAACGTCGCGGAGGAGTCGGGCCTACGAAGAAAGGCCGCCATGTAAGTTGGTCAAGGCGGAGGAGGAGCCGTGGGGCGATGCTCAGGAGAGGGATTACTTAGTATCTAGCCTCTTGGGTGTGGACATGTGTATTCACTGGTAGATGGGCCGGATAGGTAACCGTTATTATAGAATTATTTCGTATTTTTTCTCTTTTCATTTGAGCCCTCAAGGTCTGGTTGAAGAAGACCGTCCACAACCCGGATGCAAGCTCGTAACTCAAATTTTCGTCTCTATTCCAAAACATGAACAGCACTCGATACGCCGATCCATGCTACCTGTGCCCGTAATCCGGGCGGGAGTCTGTTATACAGATGCCGAACAAGTAAAAAACTGATACTAGTACTAAAGTTTGTTATTTGTCAGTATTTTCTAGGTCTCATCAGTTTTTTATTATGTCATCCATCGCGACAGCGCCCCCTAACTTCCCATCAACAGCGGCAATGCTCTTCTCGCCCGCCCGCTTCTTCAAGACGTTCTCGATGAAGGCCTCGCCGGCCTTGTAGCTGCTGCGGACGAGGGGCCCGCTGGCGACGTACAGGAAGCCCATGTCGACGGCGCGGCGGCGCCACATGTCGAACTCCTCGGGCGTGACGTACTTCTCGACCTTGAGGTGGCGCTTCGTCGGCCGCATGTACTGTCCGAACGTGACGACATCGACGTCCACCTTCCGCAGCTCCTCCAGCGTGCGCTGGACCTCACCCTCCTGCTCGCCCAGCCCCAGCATCAGGCTCGTCTTGGTGATGAGGTTGTCGCGGCCCCGCACCTGCTTGGCGTGCTTCAGCACCTCGAGGCTCGTCCGGAACGTCGCCCGCCGGTCCCGCACGTACGGCGTCAGCTCCTCGACCGTCTCGACGTTGTGCGCGTACACGTCGAGCCCGCTCTCGGCCACGACCGTCACCATGTCCAAGTCGGCGCGGAAGTCGCCCGTCAGGGCCTCGACGAGCAGCCCCGGCTTCTTCGCCTTGATCTTGCGGATGGTCTCGGCGAAGTGGTACGCGCCGCCGTCGGCCAGGTCGTCGCGGTCGACGCTCGTCAGGACCACGTAACCCAGACCCCAGCGGGCGAGGGCCTCGGCGACGTGCTCGGGCTCGTGGGGGTCGAGGGGCCCGGGGTTGCGGTTGGTCTTGACGCTGCAAAAGCGGCAGCCGCGCGTGCAGGTGTCGCCCATGAGCATGATGGTGGCGGTGGCGGCGTTCTTGTTGTCGCCACCCCAGCACTCGGAGATGTTGGGACAGCGTGCCTCCTCGCAGACGGTGTGCAGGCCTAGACCCCGTAGGTCGGATTTGATCTTCTTGTAGTTGTCGTTGCCTGCGGGGATGGGAGTCTTGAGCCACTCGGGTAGACGGGTGATTGTGCGGCGGTTCGAGGCGGGGCCGACCTCGGCCGTGCGCAGCTGGTACGCATCGGTAGCTGGCAGGGGTGACGCGGCCGACGATGTGGGAAGGAATTCGTCGAAAGATGCTACCGTGGTGTTTTTGAAATATGTAGGTCTGCGGGTCGGCTTGGTGGAGGAGGATGTTGCGGGTTCGGGAGTGTTGGAGGGGACGGTGGCGTAAGATCTGGCGGCGTTGCGAGATGCTTTTGCAATTGCGCGCTGGACAGGGGCGCGGATACGCTGCAATGATGCCGAAGGAGATGCCATGATTCCTAGTTTTGAATAAAAAATTGCCAAATCCACTCTAGGAATCCACACTCCCGGCGACGTAGGATTGATCGATGTGAAGAGACAAAGATCGAGGATGGAAAATAGAATCGTAGACTTTATCGCGCGATAAGCTCAACGATTGCAATTACGATTACGATTACAATTACAATCCCAACTTTTCGGGGTCCCGCTATTGGCCCACTAGGTATGCTCTAAAGGGACGTCGGTTAGAACCGGAACGCAACCTTGGAACCAACCGCCAACAGCTGCCCATAAGTGTCCTCCCTGCTGTAGCATCAGGAGAAAGAATAGCCCTACCGAATAACAATATTACGAAAGACAAACCTGGAGTTCACCTAGCTGGGAAGTGGTTGCGCCGAGCCTGTATACCAATACTCCCATTCAATAATGGGCTTCGACAGTCACTGGTCGTACAGGTGAGATAGATGCACCTAGGGCTTGTACGGGAAAACATCTGTGTTTGAATACATCATACGAGCTAAACAACCCGGAACTGTGTAGGAACAGAATTTCCATGTGCATGTGCTCGCATGCCGCGACTGTAAGTTAAGGAACAGTACCTAATGATCCGAACAGATGGAACACAGAATAGACGGCGTTCGTGCCCGCCCTACGACGGGATACTTCACCAGCTGATGGATATAGTGAGGCGTAGACGCCTTGCCGCTAGGCTCAGCCGCTCTCGGTGAGCTCTTCCGGCACCTGGTGTCTTGCCGGCTCAGCTGTGGCTCTGCGAAGAATATGCGTTGAAAACGCAACCAATAAGTTTCGTTGGGATTTGAAGGCGCAAAGAAGGGAGTCGACGTGGCTGTATAAGATGTCCCGATACGCAGTTTAATGGGTTCCACATATTCTGGTATACTGCTGAGACCGTTTAAAACTGACTGGCCAAAGTGTTTGGCGAGTAGGTAGTAGGTAGTCCGAGAGATATCCACTTAAGAAGAGAATTATGCGTTACTCTGATAGAGAATAAAGTATACAAAAGGCGAGTGGGTGAGGAGCATCTAGCTCTGACGAGCAAGCGCTTTGTTTACTTTAATGTTCCTATAGGTTTACCGGTTCAGGTGTTATTGCTTCTGATTCTTGGAACGATGAATAGGGGGGCAAGATTGAAACTCGGTATGGTGTGGTATAAATTAGGGGACACTGCAGCAGTAAGAGATGAAATCAACGCATGGCCAAACGGACGGGGGCTGGCGATTGATCATAGCTGCAGTGAAGATACCAGGGAATTCATCGTGACATTGAAGTTCAGAAGGCCAATACACATTGGCATACGAATAGGGATATCAATGAGATGAATGTGATCAAGGTTCAATTGAGCTAGCTAATGTTTGGCGTAACGCACTAAGTCATTCGTAACCCCTTTCCAAGCAATGGATGGAGTCCAGAAGCAACCAGATACGAGAGCTCAAAGGCAAATAACGGTCAAAACCAGCAGCACCTCACACAAGGTGAGCGCACGACAGATGTTTCGGGTAAATGTTTTTTTTTTCTTTCCCGCAATTCCACCTCCTATCGTCCTCGCTCGGCGAAGAGTTCAACAAAGGGGGTATCTCAACAACAATGCGAAGGCAGTAGAAGAAGAAAAGTAAAAATCAAAGGGTATGAAGGTGCCTTCGCTGGCTCCTATCTCGTCGCTCATAACTCCGCGATAGATGCAGAAAAAAGGGGGTTGATTCGAAATAAAAAAAGGATCCAGCCAGCAACGCACTTATCACATCGAGCATGCTCTCTCATTGGTTCCCGTGTCCCGACGGTGGAAGGGATATTCCAGATCCTGCGGAACTATGACCAGCCCCAAGGTTGACGTGGGGTATCGGAAGATGATGAGATGGGTATAAACGTATGCGACATAAAGAAGGATAGGTTCAAATCCTTAGGGGTTCACAAGTTCGCCCGTCTGGGAGGGGTTACCTGGACCGAGAGCTGTACGATGTGATGGGTATTTGCTGGAGCGCGGGCTGCCGGTTTATTGACACATTAACCGTGGGCTGCGAAAATGAATTGGCACCAAACGCTCAACACCAGTGGAAAGGCCGAGGGGAAAGGTTTTGGGGTAAAGATGGGAGAAGTAAAGACTCCACAAGAGATATCGCACTCAATGAGTGGAGGCCCTCATGATTTCAAGGAGGTTCGAGGTTTGGTAAGGAGTGGCTGTCGATAACGGTGCCGTGTGTCATTCGTCTCGTCGCATGTGATGTGACCAGACAGCGCTGGAGACGAAGAAAGCTGGTTTTGACAAAAGAAATGAAGTGGATGACGTTCGTAGCAAAGATTTTGAAGTAAAAGGTATGAAAGTTGTTTTTGTCGTGAATGTCTCGCCGCCCTCCCGTGGCCTTGCCATGCGCCGGTAATTGCATCCTTCCAGGCTACATCAGAGCCGCAACAACCACACCAGCTAACCCTGCGAACGCGACATGCGCAGAACGGAGAGGCGCACCGGCGTTATCGATAGTGGGGCTAACGGTTGGCGCAACAGTCGTAGGCGTGCCATCTGAGCCAGTCGTCGTGGGGAGGACGACGCTCGAAGCAGAGATAGTACCGGTAGGCGAATAGAAGGAAGTGGAGTTTGCGCTGAGGGTGCTCGACGTAGAAACCTGGGAGATGGTGACATATTTGGTCATGGTCATGGTGGATGTGGTGGTTGACGTGGGGTCGGCCATTGCCAACAAAGGCAGAAGCGCTGCCGCGACGATAGTTGATAGCTGCATTTTGGTTCTTTTGTGTTGGTCGAAGTTCAAAGTCGGCTTGTAGATGTTTCTTATATCCGACAGCAGGCCGTCGCAAATATGAAGATCTCAAGATGGAGCAGATAGCAGAAGTCGCAGACTTGTGTCCTCTTCGAAACTTCAAGTTACGTGACTCGTGGTATATGCGTAGGTACAGATATCGATGCGATGTGATGCGATGCGATCCGATTGTTGTGAATGTTTTGAAGGAATGTTTGGGTTGAATACTCGGTACTCAAGGTCTGGTTTGACTTTTTTCTTTACTTTCTTTCCCTCGTAATATCGTAAGGTGGACTCTGCCAACGAAGTCCTGTGGGTATTTGCAGAATGAACGTATGGAGAAAGTAAGAGAGTGTGTGAAGTGTAAGAGAGAGCGTGTGAGGATATCCGGCTAGTTTAATGAAGGAGTGAGGGAAAAAGGGTACTTTGGGTACTTTGGATACCTTTGGGCGCCTGGGGCAGTTGTCAGAGAGAGGAGCGGGTGGGCGGGCACGATCAGCTCCAGGGACCCTTGCTTGAGAAAATGGCGAGAATAAAGGGTACAAGGGGACAACTAAGGGATACTAGGCGGAATAGGGTAGTAATTGGTAGCTAAGGCAGGGTAGAGATTTAGTGTTGCCTCTATTTTTTACGCTACTTCGCTAGGGACCCTTGTTCCCAAAGATTCGCAAGGTTCGCAAGGTTCGCAAGGGCCGACAAGGCGTCAATCTGGTCCAATCATAAATAGCGGTCGATCTCCATTATTACAACTATCCGCTTACTATAATTGACATTGATGCATCTAATGTACCTAGTAGGCAGTAGGTATCCATACATAGCACTGCTACTGAGTATGTATGTGCCTCTTAGGGGATTTTGTTACTCATCAAATCTAATTCAAAATTCACTTAATCAGATTTAGGTACTACTATGTTAGGCGTGAATAAAGCATCTGCGAGGGGAAGAGGATAAAAGACAGGATGTAAAGACATTAGAGTGAAAGAGATCTAAACTTGGGGTAGACTACAAGACAATGGTTCAATATTGATCAATGATGAATTGATTTCTTTGTTCTCCCCGACAAAGATCCCTCTACATACTGCGTGGTAGTTCCGATGTCTTGTCCTCACATCCATCCATGGATCCTCCGATTGCACAGGGCAACGGAGATTACATAGGTACATTGAACAGGTCAGACATAGGCACGGACGTGGCCATAGGCATACTACTATGTACATACGTAGTAGTATGTAGGCGAGACAGGCATCAATGATGGGATGGCACGGACTAATAGGGCTAAGTTGACCCCCAACCCAGCATCGCTTCTCTACGGCGCATCCTTTGTATAGATCCATACAAACGTGATAGGCACCATGCTTAGCAGGTAGCTGGCATCAGTGAACAGTGATAGCCTGAGCTGGCAGCCGAAACGAGTAGGAATCTTCAGGGCTTGTGCCTAAATTGGGTTGCCAACGTCTTCTTCGCCTTCGATTTCGAAATAGCGTTGCTGGTCAGATTACTAGAAATAGAATCCATTGAGGATGACTTCACCGCGCCTCATCCTGCCTCTCAACCCAAAAAGGCGTACACGTGGTGGAAACTACCTACTACGTAGTAGGATGTGCAATTTCATGCCATAATTATCTTGAGAAAAGCCTAATTTCTATTTTTTGAAATCATAACTTGAAATTTTTATTTCCCTCTTCACCGGCTCCAATGAGGTACTCGTCACATCCTCCATCCCACACCACTGGAGCCCTGGAGGTCAATGATTCCACTAAGGGCTACCAAGTATTACATCTATGATACCTCCCAATGGTATAAAAAAACGAAGGGTCAACTGCTCAGGTGATACCTGATACCTACCTAAGCTGGAGATTGCATAATTTCTGCCTGACCAGGGCCCTTTGCGAGCTATAACATCTGATTGGTGAAAATTCTGTTCCTGCATGTCTAAATTTTTGTTCCTGACTAAACCCGAATGAGGAACCGATGCATCTTTGCTAGGAAAATTCCAATTTCCCCCAGATTGGTCCGAGTGGCTTCCGCTCGACGGGACTGCAAGGGACGAGGGAAGCGCTTCCACTTTTCCATTTTCCAAGGTGCTTACTGGAGGTTCAAGCCGTGGCTGCCGTGGGTATCGTGGACATCGTGGGATCCATATATCAAATGTCATATTAATCGCCCATTCGATTTTGCGGAGAAGATCTGCCCTAAAGATCAGGTAGTTTAGGTACCTCATTTACCATCTACCTCTGGTGCTACTAGGCTAGGTACCTAGTACAGGTGTCACCACCCTATCTTTCCCATCAATCACCATTTCTCGGCTACTTGCGAGATCTATTTAATATCTTATGAGTACCCATACTCAACGCGGCAATACCAATGGCAATCATCATACTACGCATAGTACGTACTAGATAAACTAAGGAAAGACTTGGACACCATCATGAATTCCGAAGGTACTGGTGCGGAACGGCACCTTTTCGCGACATGGTAATATTTTCGTGCTGCTTTCACGCCAAGGTCCCTACATAGGTACCTAGTAGGTACATCAATGATATGTACTGTACATCAGTGCCCAGTATGTACCTAGTAGGTACTATGTTACATGGTAGTAACATTGAAGTTATGGCGGTAAATACCCGATGCTAAACTTCAGGAGTCCACAATCCCAAGGGCCGCCATGTGTCACGAACGAAAATGCACCACGTTTGCGTCCTCCGATTCAGGTTGACATCAGCTCCGATGACGGTTATTTATCACACAACTTCAGTTCTTTCCTACTCAGGCCAAGCTAGGCGCCCTATCATGGCGCTCCACGAAGTGCGCACATTCTGTGGATCAGAAAACGTTTCTCGGTGTCATGCTCACCGACACAAACAGAGACCCAAGTAAGGTACCGTCATGACTTATTGGTCTTCGTCCAGTTGTGCCGTGGCCCCCTATAGTATCCTATCCCGTAGGTCAGGTCGCGAAAATGACGCAGGCCAGGAATCATCGAGTTACCGAACCCTTGATTGCCGCTACATCTTCTCCTCCGCTATGGCCACGCTATGGCAATAGGTTAGACATACTACGCAGTAGGGAGACGACCCTTGCGAATGTTGCACCATCTTGGTGGGCCTAACTACTATAGTGCTGCCATAGTAGCTATCGCCTTATACATAGTTGCTGCTTTCATTTCCGGTACGTTTTAGAGGAAAGGGGCATCAGGCCTATTCACCTCGTCGACGCCCTAGAAATCAATCGCCTTATGTGACAGGATCCCACGACCCTAGCTACCCTAGTATCCATGTGGTTTCGTCGAATGTCGCCATGAGAGAGGTGCGAGACTTCGAACACACGGACAACCCCTGTGAGACAAATGTTGTTTCTGGCATAAGCTGCCAAACGGACTACTACACCAAAGGAAATTATTGGGGGATATCCCAGATATTAACATACTACCTATGTAAGTTCGCTCATGTCGTGGATGAGTTGCATAATTGCGAATTTAGCCGACGCGTAAAAATCGACAAGGAGTAGACTTCTTCGCGTGTGAAATCAAGGTTGCGAACGCGACATTCATCGGAAAGTTTCTGATTCCTGATCTACGTTGTCATGCGCTTCGGCAATTTGTCAGGGCCGTGGTCGATGATCGTCGTGCGAACGGTCGCGGATTGACAGACTGTTGATCGCTCACCCACTCAATTGCGGCTCGTCGCTGATCAACGATCTTCGGAATGTAGGCTCTGTCTTAGTGGACTTAGTCGCATCCTTTTTTCAACGTCTCCTAAACGCTATTTGCCTTTGAATTATTCGTTCACTCTCATTGTCGCGCAAGGCCAAACACAGGGAGGGCCAACAGATGCATTTCAGCTGGGCGAATTCACCCCTGAGTAGCGATATATCGTCCGGCCTAACCGCCCGCAGGTTCACTAGTAAACCCCAACATAGGAGGAATATAATTGCCCTTAGATCGGTATAAGTTCGTCTTCGCACACCTTGAATACTAGGTACCAAGGCGCCACCGCCCTAAATCGTTATGGGCTAGCTAAGCACCTAAATATCCATAGGTAGGTAGTGTAGGGTTGACGACCTTTTCTCCCTCCAGGGCTATTGCGAATCTACTATTGGTCGCGGAAGACGATCGTGGCACCCAAAACTCGTCGAAGCCGTCGAGAAGTCGGGGTAAGTACTAATTCAAGGGAGATCTTTAGAACAGCTATTCCAGTACTGAGCCTCTATTGACGATGGCTAACTTGAGCCCAAGGAAATATTCGACGAGAATTTGCATTTTTCATTTCCTTGCTTTTCTTAGGAGGCACCGGAGAAAAGCCATGCTTTAGGACTCAAATGGACATAAAAATGTCGATGCTAGTGGTAAGGGGAACGCCAAAACTCGAGTTCAGGTGATATCCGTCGAATCGTGAGATCATTGGCGCTGTCGTCCTTCCGCAGACAGCCACGCACGTCATCTCTTATTAGCAAAAATGAAAAGAGAAAGGCACAAATCAAGTCTCTATCCTATCTTCAAAATAAATGCCGAAGCTCATATTCGCCTCGCTTGATATTATTTCGCCCTATTGAATATGCTAACTCTAGGCCTTTGGGTTCCTGTTCAGATCTGATATCACAGATAGGTGAATCCTCGCATAAAGTACCGCAGCGCTCATGAGCCCGTTGATGATAAAGTAAAAACGAACACTCTTAACCCTAAATGGGGCTTTCTCATATCAGAATGGTTTTGTGCATATGTATCTGACAGCCAACGATCAGGCGGCCAATCGCTGTA
This sequence comes from Hypoxylon rickii, assembly GCA_902806535.1. Lineage (NCBI taxonomy): Eukaryota > Fungi > Ascomycota > Sordariomycetes > Xylariales > Hypoxylaceae > Hypoxylon > Hypoxylon rickii. Next base: position 588,156 of record CADCWY010000003.1, read on the forward strand.
ACACATGTCCAACGCCGAAGGAGGGGAACGCGGGCGGCATGCAGGTGAGCGATGACTCGATCTCATTAACGACATTTGTGATAAATGAGCAAACGGAATTCTACGGAAGAATCCATCGACCCAGCCAAGTATGCTTCGATATTGATGCTATCTCGCACGGATTTCGATATGTCGGCGAGCAATGGGCTTGGCTATGGCACTCGTAGAACCTGCTATTCTTTGCGCCGAGAGCATAGCTGCTTTGTATCTCATTCATCCTGTTCCTACTCAACCATCATCTAACCCGGTAACCGATGTACAAAGTCGGTCTAAGGGATACACCTTACCTTTCGAAAAGGAGCTTAGCCTTACCGATACTCTTGCCTTCTTGGCATATGCAAAGGATGATAATAATTATATTCCAGCCGTCTGCATCAGCGAGGGCTCTGACAGAGCACATCTGAATGTCATGCTTGCCGTTAATAACTGCAAAAAAGACAACGGGCAGCAAGTCTTCGACGAGTTAAAGATCATGTTTGAAGAGCTATTTTCTCTTCTTGCCCAAGCAGGTGGTATTATTCTCACTACGATCTCACCCGACAGTCTGCTGATTAGTTTGGTCAAGACTCGCCTAATGTAGAAGACTCTATATTCCGTTTCGTCGTCCACATGTGCTCGAGGCGTATCATTCACCGTCTTCGTCTTGTTCCGGGCACTCAAGGGCAATCAGTTAAAGAGGTTCTTCAGATAGTCTTGGACTACTTTAGACAATACCCTCCCGAAAATAGAGAGCTATTGCCCGCCCTCGACCAGTTTACTTACAAGGCGAAAGAGCTGCTTAGGCTTGTTGACTCTTGGACAAAACACCAAATAAACCCTCGACTGGAGGAACTGGTCGACGGTGTCCTTCGCCTCCAACAGACTGGAGACTTGGACCCTCTGATCAACACTATACCCAATCGTAGCAATATGAATTCACAAACGAGGTCCCATCTGCTGAACATGATCAACAAGGTTGCGAGATATCGCGAAGCAGCAAGGTTTCTCAGCCGTACAGCAAAGAGGTTCCCCTTAGTCCGGCAGATGCGACTTGTAACCGTCCAGTCAGCAGAAGGGGCATTCGACATGGTCCTAAACGGTGGATACATTCCGAGTCTCGAAGCTATTATTTTCTCGACCAATGGACTGGAGAAACGTGAGAGGAAACTTAACCATATATGTAGATTATTGAAGGTGACCGTCCAAGAGGCAAATTCCCTGTTTATAAAGCAGACACGAAAGACTCTTCGGGAAGCAAAGATCCACGCTGAAATCCAGCTCCTCTATTATTGCGAGCAAAATGTGCCCCCCGGACGGCTACCTAGAGTCGTCTGTTCGAGCAAGGACACATGTTGGCTGTGCAACGAGTTTATCCTTATGTATCAAAAGATCCACACACCGAGAACTCACGGGAGGCTGTACCCAGGTTGGCGGTTACCGACCCTTCGCGGTGCTTGGTTTGAAGACATCGCGAGAAGGTATAACACACAGTTGCAAGGCCATATACGAGATAGCCTGAAAACATTAATGGCAAGGAAGGAAAGGACTATGTATCTTGGTCCGAACGAGAGCACTTTGCTTGCATTGCCCTGGTCCGCTTCTACCTTGTCTCTTGTGGAGCCGCCGAAGACAGATGAGATAATTGAGGATGCCCAAGAGGTGGACATCTTTCCCGAAGAGAAATCGATAAGGGAACCGGTCCTTGTCATCGCTGAAAATAGCAAGGAAGCATTGATAAAAGTTGAGGCTATAGTACCAGAGGCAGATACAGCCCCTGAACAGATATCTGTACACGAATCTGCAACCGCGGATGATGATGGAAATAGCAGAGAGGCACCGGTTGAAGTTCAGGCTAAAGCACCGGAACCGATCCCGACTGAAAGCCAAGAACCCAGCAATACACCGGGGCCGTCGAAGGTTGCGGAAGTACCACACTCCCCAAGCTTCTCTAGGAACGAGTTGATGTGTTACGAGGAAAACCAAGAGGATGCAGAAACAACTCCTTTGTTGCCTGAAAGACCTAAAACCATGCCAGGACCACGGGAGGCTACATATACATGTAGCCGTCCTTATCTTGCCGGCCCTAGCCCTGACACATTGCTTGGGCAGGGTGAAGCTAGATCCAGACGAATCCGGGCCGGAAAGGCGTCCCCATTCTATACTACAGGCCCTCTGGAGATACAGGTTGAATACGCCGATCATTCCAACCCAGAGACGCCGAAAAGCGGCGAAAAAAGCCTTTCGTACACGGTGGAATGGTTGAAGCCCGGCGACGCGGAGAGGCTTCGGAACCGGCCGGATACTCCCGTCATCGGCGCAACGTCGTTTAAAGGGGAAATAGAGCATAGCACAGACGGAGATAAGTGCGTTTATATCTCTCACGGCGATGCTATGTTAAGATTATCGATGCAACCGGTTACGACAGGCTTGTCGTAAGCAGCGCTCGAAGATTTGTTGCCATTGATACTTGCTTCTATAACTATGCCCTTATACCTAAGGAGTAACATAAACGGGAGACCCACAACGACTCCCAGGGATGTGTCATACTGTATGGCAAGATTATCGCCGCTCATAAACCAGCGAAGAACTTGCGATGGTACTGAGCCTAGCTTAATTGCCCCTTAAGAGGGTTAATGGCAGCGTTAAAGACTCTTGGAACACAGAAGTTTAACCAGCCAAAGTACTCAGATGGTTAGTGTTTGACTGCCCTCTGTTGCCTGGCAACGCAACCATCACCGTTTCCAGGAGCCGTTGTCACTTCACTTCCTAGCTCTATCCGGCCAGGCATAGCGAAGCATTGTTAGAATACCAGGCAAAGCAACTCTCTAGTTACTAGCTGGATTGCTATGGCTCTGTGGGATCCTCACCTAGAACCTAGAAAGCACTACAATTCCGAATATCATTAAACCCCCCCCCCTTATTATTCAATTCAAAGTTCTTGGTCGCTGTTTGAGTCATCAATCCTATAAATGAAGATAAGGCTTCCTGAGCTGTCTCTCTTTATGTGTCGAGCAACTGCTATCATTGATGTATCATTGGCGTGCTTGGTTCATGCTAAGACGGGCACCTCCTGGATTTGGTGTAAACGTCTTGTCTCATCAATTCGATACAAAACGGGATATCTCTCGGCTGATGCTATTGATCCAACGTATTACCCAGCCACGCCACTGATGGTATCTCGGTCTACGATGGAAGCGCCTACAACGACGACAATACCCAATCACCGGATCGATATTCCAGGCTTGCAACACGTCTCATTACTCTATTCAACACAACAGCACCAATATCTTCCCGGCATCCCTGGCATCCCCTATTTTTCATCGACCATACCCCTTAACACAACCGTCGCATCCCCTTCCACGGAACCACACCAACTGCCGAGCCGTCCGACCTACCGCGCAGCCAGGTCCAGGTTTCACGCAAACAGCATCCCGCATCCACAGGCCAGGCACACAAAACACAGTCCTCCTGGATCTTCTCGCTGGACTTCCCGTCCTTGGCTTATTCGTCTTCAAGACTTAGGTAGATTCATGTACATGTAGGTACTCGGTGCTGGGGCACGAGGTATATACCTCTTCCTACGGGTCCAAGCGACACACCACATCAATAGACCCATCCTCCCCATCGGCCTGCGGTTCTCGCAAGAATTGGGCAATGAGAACCCCATCGAGCACTCACTCTACATCTGCTCTTGTATCTCTAACCCACATGCATGCATGCAGGTACCTCCAGGTCCCATCGACGCGATCCCATCCAATTAGCCGCCTCGGCTGAGCGGAGCCGGCTGATTGGCCAATGGGGCCGTCCGCCTCGGCTTGCAGCGGCCCAACGCATGCGATTCTGCTCCCGAATTGCCGAGGCGTTTCGCGGCCGAATGAACAAAAACCTATTAGGTAAACGCGATGCCGATGGAGGAGATGCTATGCCATGCTCTTCTACAAGGCATCGATTGACACGTACTAGCTTGGGCAGGTTTGCAAGAGTCTAGGTAGTCTACGGCGCGTATATTCTCTCGTCTAGAATCTATGCCTCCCGCGTTTCCGCGCAAGACTCATCGACCATCTGTCTTCCGTCTGTGATCCAAGCCCAACCCGACCCGGCCCAGTTAAGGGGCCATCCATCCATACATCGCGTAATGCATCAAGGTGTAGTTGAATAAATACATCGCCAGAATGCTGGTATATCCCAGGGACCTAGTACCCCAGTAGGCAACGATAACCCAAGTGTTGAACAGCCATCCCCAAAAACGCCTCGCCTCTGCTCTAGGGGAGTTGGTGAAACTCCAATGCTGCTCTTGCTCTAAATGCGATACATCTTCGCCGTTGTTGAAAACCCCCATTTGATCCGGTACGCCGTGAATTTCCTACATGTTGAAGCTGGATAGACCTATGCGCCGCATGAAAAGGGGGGCGAATAATTCTCTCAAGAAACCACATCTTTTACGTCGTGTCTTCGACTGGCGGACAAGTACAGAAGAGATTTAGGTCGCCGTAAGCTTTGAGCACGTTAGTATACCTGGTTCGACTGCAGAAGCAAATACAGAGATGATGAACTCACTATCGTCTATCCTCGTGACAGTAGGCCAGAATTTCTTCTCCCTCAGCCATGGTAGCGGATATGCGGCCTTCTCCCGGGAGTAAACTCGCTCCCACTTACTGCCCTCGCCGCCGTCACCTGCGATCAGGTCTTGCATGGTATGCGGCGCCATCTTGAGCACATTGCCTTCGCGCGGGACCTTGCCCTCCTCGATCTCCCGAATTTCTTCGCGGATGCTGATCAGGGCTCCGATGAAGCGGTCGAGTTCCTCCTTGCTTTCACTCTCGGTAGGCTCAATCATCAATGTGTTAGCTACGGGCCAGCTCATTGTCGGCGCATGGAATCCGTAGTCCTGGAGACGCTTGGCAATGTCTATTGCCTCAACTCCAGCGGATTTACTGAATGGCCGAACGTCGAGGATAAACTCATGGGCGCATCGCCCGTGATCGTTCACGTAGAGAATCTTGTAATGGGGCTTAAGGCGTGAGAGGATGTAGTTTGCGTTGAGAAGAGTGATCTTGGTCGCGCGGGTGAGGCCCTCGGATCCTAGGCAACTAATTAGCTACTTTGCTTCATGAAAGATGGAGCCTTTGGGTAGAGGAGATGTATTGAGAAAAAAAAAGGAGATAACTCACCCATCAGAGTGTTGTAAGCCCAGCTGATAAGGTTGATGCTGGCGCTACCGTTGTTCGCACTACTAACCGCGTAACCACCACTTGTCGCCTTGCTAGCTGGGTTGGGGTCCCGGGGCAAAAAGGGTTCGAGATGCTGCTTCACGCAGATGGGGCCTACGCCGGGCCCACCACCGCCATGCGGGATACAGAAAGTCTTGTGGAGGTTCAGATGACACACGTCAGCACCGATCTCGCCAGGAGAGCAGAGACCGATCTGGGCGTTCATGTTGGCACCGTCCATGTAGACCAACCCGCCATGTTCGTGAACGATTTGGCACACCTTCTTGATCTCGGGCTCGAACACGCCAAAGGTGCTGGGGTAAGTAACCATGATGGCTCCCAGCTCGTCCTTGTATTGTTCGCACTTCGCCTCCAGATCCGCTAAGTCTAGATTGCCGGTGGTCGTATCGCACTTGATCGGCACCACTCGCATGCCGGCCATCGATGCGGAGGCGGGATTTGTGCCGTGGGCAGATACAGGGATAAGACAAATATCCCGCTTCTTTCCACCATTACCTCCAGCCTTATGGAATTCTCGGATGGCTCGCAGGCCAGCAAACTCACCCTGAGCTCCCGAGTTGGGCTGAAGGGAGACGGCATCCATGCCCGTTATGTTTTGTAGCTGGGCCTTGAACATATCTAATACGCTAAAGTAACCAGGGACCAGTGCTGGTGGCGTATGCGGATGAATCTGAGAAAATTCAGGCAGGGTGATGAGCGACATTTCGGTAGTTCCGTTGAGCTTCATGGTGCATGAACCTAGCGGAATCATGGAGTGGACGAGCGACAAGTCCTTAGACTGGAGGAGGTGAATGTACCGCAGCAATTCTGTCTCTGAGTGGTGCGAGTTAAAGACCGGGTGTGTGAGGAAGCTTGAGCTTCGTTTGAACGCATCCGGAATATCCAATGTGTCGGCCTGCTTCTGAAGCAACTCGCGAACCTGACCCTCGGCAACCTTGTAAGAGGATGCCTTCTTACCATCAGCAGTATTTGCGAAGACCTGGTAGACCTTGGTTAGATCGCCCAGGGATGTCGATTCGTCAATGGAGATGCCGATTTCTTGCTCTCCCACTCGGCGGATGTACATCCCGTGTTCTTGCGCTATTTCTACACACTGGGTCTGTTTTTCACTGGATCCCACGTCAATGATAACAGTGTCGAAAAGAACACTCCCATCGTCAGCCCACTGGTTCTTTTGCGTAGAGAAACCGTGCGCCTCTGCGGTGGCTTGGACAGCTCTAGCTCCACGGATAACTCTCTCAGTGATTGCTCTGAGACCCTCGGGGCCGTGATAGATCGCGTAGAGGGCGTTCATGTTCGCCAACAATGCTTGGGATGTGCAAACGTTGCTGGTGGCCTTCTCCCTTCTGATGTGCTGTTCCCGTGTCTGGAGAGCTAGGCGGTACGCCTTGCCACCCAGTCGGTCTTTGGACAGCCCAACCAATCGTCCGGGCATTTTCCTCTTGTGCTTTTCTTGGACGGCGAAGAAGGCGGCATGCGGACCACCGAATCCCATCGGCACACCAAATCTTTGTGCGCTACCAAAGGCAATATCGGCTCCCCATTCTCCGGGAGGCTTGATCATCGTTAAAGCCAAAAGATCGGTGGCCACGCTGAGCAGCGCGCCTTGCTTATGGACCAATTCGGCAAGGGGCCCGTAGTTGTTCACATGGCCGTAGGTGTCGGGATATTGGACCATAACACCAACCAAATCTTCACCAAGCTTTTCAATCTCGGCATGGGCTCCATCCTTGGAGAGGTCTAGCTCCAGAATTCTGATACCAAAACCATCCGCACGCCCACGCAAGACCGAAATCGTTTGCGGGTGGAGGGATGTGGAAGCGACAAAAGTTTTCCCCTCCCTCTTGGCCCTTGAGGATGACAACATATTCATGGAAAGGGTCATAGCCTCGGCAGCAGCGGTGCCTTCGTCCAAAAGACTGGCATTGGCTATGGGAAGCGCCGTGAGGTCTGTAACCACGGTCTGAAAGTTGAGCAGAGACTCCAAACGGCCTTGGCTGATCTCCGGCTGGTAGGGAGTGTAGCTCGTGTACCAGGCGGGGTTCTCGAGCACATTTCGTTGGATAACGGCGGGCGTATGGGTCCCATAGTACCCTTGGCCCAGAAAACTCTTCTTCACGGTAATTTGAGACTGGTACTCCTTTACCTTTTCCTTCAGGCCCGATTCGCTCTCTGCGCCGTGATGGGGAGGGATGTCAAGGTACCTCTGGGTTAAAATGTTAGGGGGGATGACTTGCTTCACAAAGTCGTCTATGTTTTCAACGGGTGGAGACAGAGCCTTCAGCATTTCGGCAGTATCGGCCTCATCGGGGCCGATGTGTCGGCGGGGGAAAGTGTCGAGATCGGCATATTGAGATCTGGATGTATAATTTGTTGTTCGTGCTGAATGGGTGGTTGTGAATGATCTTCGTCCTGCGGCTGCGGCTGCGATTTTGGCTCCGGTCCCCGCCTTATACGCACATCGATGGCATATCCATGGGACTGGGCGATGCAGCCTGGAGCTCAGCGAAGATGCAACGCGAAGCTGAGCCGCTGATTGGCCTAGACGGCGAGGCACAACCGTCGCGAGATGAACCATTGTTTCACAGAGAAAGCTCGCCCTCATCAACCAAACGCCACAGGAAAAGCAAATCTAGAGCGAATAAGAAGTCGAGTGGCAACTAAATTGATTCAGAAAGTCATGCAGTCATCGCTTTTGGGGGATGGCTGGTCTCTACCTAGGTACTTTGCGTGTAACCTAGAAGAGTGCCTGATATGAATATAAGCCAATTAAGCACGGCAATATGGTCAGCGATTCGACAGCTTGGGGTTATGAAGCCACGAAGCAATTCCTCTGCGGAACGGATATGGGTTGAGGGTAACCTTGGAAGATGGATATCGTGTAAGATAGAAGATAGATGGAAAGTGGATTAAGTTAGTTTCCCAAGGTAGACAAGGTAGACGTTCTACCTGCTAGGTACGCTTCAAGATATCAATATCCAGCGACCTACATGTAGCTGGAGGTCTACTACATATCAATAGATGTATAGGTAGGTAAGTTGTTACCTCTAGGGCTGGCAAGGTATTTTACCAAGGTATTTATCAATTTTCCGCTAAGAAGGAATCGGCCGTGATCGGTCTACGCTATTAGTACAAGATTCAGGACAATCATGCAATCATGCAATCGCACAAGAGATAACAAGACCAGAAATCGCGGGTACAAGGTGCCCCAGGTGCCCAGGTTCCCAAGTGGCGGGTCTTTCCGGGAAAAAAAGAAATGCTCACCGATAACGTTCCCGAGTCAATTCGTCAATTCGGACTTTCCAATCCTTTTTTAGCCTCTTAGAAAAGGGTTTTAAGGTCCCCTGGCTGGCTGGACACCTATAGTGCTATCTACATCTGCGTACCCAGTATGTACCTACTATGCAGTACAGCACCCTCTACCGACCACCTACTAGGTAGCGTCATGGATGGCTCCAGGGCAACGAGTCGGGTGCAACCATCCTGCCATCTCGTTACTGCAGCTGTGTGCCATGCAAACAGCACCTATGTACTCTGTCAAGGTTATGCGGTGCACCAGCGGGGTTCCACCAACGCGGTGCGAATGCGCTGAAGATACTACCTCGTAGGTAGCATTGAAGGTAGACATGTACAGTACCGATACTTGGTATGGAAGACGACTCTGGACTGATATGCTGTAGCTGTACTATGTAGGTTGTTTTCGGACCTAGAATGGCCTTAGGGCTGCCATCTGCTGTCATCAATTGAATGCAACCCACTCGCGCACTATCCCCGCTTAGCGTTAGCGTTATAGCTGGGGAAGATAGGTACCTACACCCAGTAACCGGTACTTACAATCACCCAGATAGTTACGGGTACGTAGCCGCAGTATCGATTCAACGTCCAAAATATTCGAATGTTATTAAGCGGCTCAAAATTGTGGGGTATCTTCATGTTACTCCTAGCAGCTTATCAGTCGTCACCAATTAAAAAATTTTGGTGACATCGTTCAGAGTCCGTTATTTTTTTTTCATTCGCCTTCTAAATCACAGTGACGAAATCACGAAATTCAGACTCTACACCAACCCTTGTCTAAGACACCGACTCCTTAACGAAATCATAACCACAACCTACAACCACAACAATACCGAAGATGTTTGGCGGATGTGAGCGAGATCCCCTCTGAACAAAGCATAGCATACATTTGCTAACAACGATAACCAGTCGCACCCCCCCAGTTCTCCAAGGAGGAGCTCGAGCAGCACGAGGCCGTGGCCACGGCCAACGTCCAGCAGTTCTTCACCAGCGCCATCGTCCTTTACCTCGGTATGCTTCCCTTGGTTGCCCACTATAGCGTCTACCTGTCTAACCACCACATATCCCCTTTGTTCATGTGCGTCACTAACAGAAATGCTCCGTTGCTCTAGCCCCGTTCGCCATTGATGCCATATCAAGCATCTTCTAAGCCTTATGATAACGGGGAAAAAGACGAACTGCTCTTCAGATACCTGAGACCTGAGGATATAGGAACCTGGGCGATAGGCTATTCATATCACAAACGGATGATACCCTTTTCCTATGGAAATAACCGCAAACTTCCACTTTAGGCGATGCTGCACTCGGGGTGGTCGGCCGCAGCCTTGGACCTTGGACCATGGACCATGGAACGCAAAGCATCCATGGATGGTATTATACCGTGTCGCAGTATTCTAGGCGAAAAAAAACACGCATAGTTAGGCGGACTTAGTTCATAGCTGGGTTTGGGCATGGACAACAATGGAGTTCGCATAGGCTGCCATCTTCCATTGCTGAATAAAAAATCTCAAATCACCTCATGCTACGAGTAGTCAAAATACGGAGAGCCATGCTTTCAACAGAAGTGCACTTGGCAGAGACCAAAATTGGGGAGTGAATGGGATCTGATACGGGTCGATGGACCAGACATCCACGAACGCCGAGCTCTCATGCAGTTACCTACGGCCTTCTAGCTGTACACAGCATCCCCGGGGCCCCTAACCACCAAAGCCTAAACCCATTAGTTGACCCTATGCCGTGATCCACGCGGTATCAAAGCCCTATCGATGCAATCCACCCTTCGTAATTAGCCTCTGTTGATGGCAATTTACTTCCTTGACGGGTTTGCCTCGCTCCATTCTTCGTAGTCTTTCTTGACCTGCTCCAGCGAGGCCTGGAGCGCATTCAGTTGCTTGTCAAACTTCTCCAGGATCTAAAGGAAAGGCAAGCGTTAGTTCTGGGAGACTAGTACGTTGGGGAAGATTTGCACGGGCGTAGACCTACCTCCTTAGCTTGCGCCTCGTTCTCCTCTCCTATCCCTTCTTGGATCTCCGTGCCGCGGCGGCTGATCTCATTCTGGAGGTTGTCCGCATAACTTCGCATCATGATCAAGTTGCTCCATAGCTCCTCCGCTCTGGCACTGAGCGCCGGATCGGTCACCTTTCGGTCAAGCGCTTCCAACTTCGTTTTCAACTCGTCCTCCTCCTTATCCAGAGAGTATCCGCGGTTGCGGAGGACCTGGACCTTGGTCGCCAACGCCAGACACCTCTGGCGAAGTATTGCGTGTTTGCGACGGGCGTTGAGGGTTCGCACGCTGGTCTGCAGGTCATTCTGGGAGAGGATTGCTTCGAGGCTTGCGTTGATGGAGTGCAAGGTGCTCCTAAACTTGCCAAGCACCTGCTTTTGCACGGTGAGACGTTCGCTGATTGCCTTGAATCCGGTCGCCAGAGCAGGCATGAAGCCGGGACCAGGTTTGTCGTGGACGGCCTGTTCCCATTCGCGAGGGTCTTCGGCGGGGGAGGGCATGTAGAAGGGAATCTGAGCCTGATCCACCTTGTTGTAGAAGTAGTGTTTGAAAGCGGTGTTAGGGTGTTCGGGGTGCCATTTTGTGAGCATCCCCTCAATCTGTTCTGTTACGGGCTTGTGGTCTAGGAAAGAATGGTTAGTATCGTGTTCCAACGAATAATACATTCGTCGTGGTTTAAATCTTACTCAGTGATTCGCGACCAGGTTCCCATATCAGGCTGGATCGCTGTGCCGGCATCTGGCTAGCATTCATGAAGCTAGATCCCGCTTGTTGTTGTGGCTGCTGGTGCTGTTGAGCCTGGGGTTGGCCAAGTAGACTCCCGCCGAAGGCATTAGACTGTTGTTGCTGTTGCTGTTGCTGTTGCTGTTGCTGCTGCTGCTGCGGCTGGCCCAGGAGGCTCCCACCAAACGTACTGCCTCCCATTGTATTCCCGCCCAGCAAGCTTCCACCAAATAGGTTAGGTTGTGTCTGATTTTGGGTTTGCGACTGATTCGTAGGCTGGCCAAAAGGTGAAGGGCTGCCGGTGTTTGCGGGGGCACCAAAGGCCGGAGTTCGCGCTCCGAATATCGACATGATCTCAGCGGAATTGAGACGTCAACGGATGGGGGTAGCGGCGGCGTAAATTGAGAGAAGGGAGAGGATGTGGGAGGGGTTGTAATGGATGTTTCGTCAATGCGGAAGCCGCGTCAAAGAATGGTTGGGGCAGGAATATTTCCCGTTCAACTCATACCCGTTGTCGGAAGATTGTTGGTGTGCACAACGCAGAAAGGTAGCGATCCTAATAATCACCGAAGGAGACAAATTTTTCTTCAACTTATAATAATTTCCAACAGGAGGTGAAATTTGCCGTTGCTCACTACTAGGTACCTTATGTAGTATGGATGATGTGTGTGTTGGAAGTATCGTAAAAAAATCCAAATCCAAATTCCATTACCAAAACAATAAATCGCAAGCTTCAGCTTCCCCGTTTAGGTACATAGGTACCTGCCTAAAGGTGCTACTAGGCCTGAGCCTTAGGAAGTGTGGCTGAAAGCTCCCCGGTCATTGAACAGTTGAGACCCACTTAAGCTCAAACTCCAGCCTCATGTGGCTTACGCCAATCACAATATTCAATTTCCAACCACCAAAAGGTTCCCCGGTCACTTCCATCTTGACGTCCGACTGCTCCATTTACGAAGCTTGCCTCAAACTGCGAACCACACCCCACCAAGAATCGCAATCGTACCGCAGCCATGGCGGCCAGGAAGCCAGTGTACGTTTCGAAGGCGATACCCCAACCCAACGCCGTTTCAATTGCGCCTTTTTTCCAACTCTTACCACTCAGTCAATCCGAGTGAACAACTTCGTCACTGACTAGCCTGACAGCTTCAACCAGCACGTCCTCTACGATACCACACCTCTTCCTGACTCGATCCCTCCTGTCAAGGAAGTCGGCGCTACCTCTGCACCTCTACTATCAGCTTCGTTTTTCATCGGTGCCCGCTGCCGCCCCTATAACGATGACTTCATGCAGTGCAAGACGGAGAACCCGGGCCGGGGCGAGTTCGAGTGCCTGAAGGAAGGCCGCCGGGTGACCCGGTGCGCGGCCAGCGTCATCGACGACATCAACAAGTCGTGTCTGGACGAGTTCCGCAAGCACTGGCAGTGCCTGGACAACAACAACCACCAGATGTGGCAGTGCAGGAAGGACGAGTGGAAGCTGAACAAATGCGTCTTCGACAACTTAGTGCGCTATCTACGTCCGTCCCCCTCGACAGGGAGTTGTGGTGCTAACGGCCGGTGACAGAAACTCGAGAAAACTATCCCCGACTCCCCCAAGACCCAGATCCCCGTCCACCTCCGCACGAAGCAGATCTACGCCCACTACCCCATCTTAAGAGACCGCGGCCAACCGCCCTTCGGCAAGGCTATTGACCCGCCCTCCGCGCAAGCACAGGCCGATGCGCCGGCGTCGTGAGAAGTTTCGAGCCAAGGGGAAGGTTCTGGGAAAATTAGATCATTGTGTAGATAAGCACGAAATACAACGAGGTGAATGTTCATCCCAAGCGCTCTAGTGACCGAACCTCGAAAGGGGCCTGTTGCGGATGCGCTACGCAGCTCCTGTATGCCGTCGCAGCTGTGTGCGCTGCGGCACGTGGACGCCAGCAGGACGCTTAGAAATAAATACCAATCATTCAACGCGGACCCGTGAGCCGGGGGGAAAGGCAGCATCCCTACCCCTTTCGATGCCACAGCGCGCGCAAGGCCACCGGCCCACCGCTTACTTCATGCACCAGTCACCTTGGCAACCAGCATGTATCAATGAGTTTGCGTCAATACTAGGTATAAACGTGATTCGCATCATGTCCCTGTTAATCGGCTGGGCACAACGCATAGCTTCCCCCCAGGTTTCAAATGATGCGCTTGTCCTTCGCAGCAGTCGACAGATCCGATCACCCCAGTGCCTATGCATGCGTCTAGCAGACAGGTGCAACGTACCAACCCGCACCCATAGGGAACTTTTAGGACTGTTACGTTGCTTTCTAGCCTTGCCATTGATGGATAATCTCATGTCGCCGCATCGTCTACGTCATAATCATACGGCAGGCCTGAAGGCGGTCGCCCGTTGCATTAGTGCTCCGTTGCTCTACTTTGGGTGTGCATGGTAATAGAGTCAGGACATGAACGTGGAGCTGGAGAACGCCGGGTGCCTGCGGCAGTTGGTGGCCGGCCGCTTGCCTGCCGGGGTGGGGGGCATCGGCAGCTACCCGAGAAGCAAGTGTTCGCTTTGTGTGCATACCCCAGAGCTCTCCCGTGGAGAACGAGACGACATAAGGGCACATCCGCAAGTGCGCGGGTTAGGGCTCTATCCAGTTGGAATGTCGAGCTCTACCTCGTGGATTGGCAAGCAAGCCGCGCCACGAGTTTCCGTTACGGCTGCCTCGCAGAGAAGAAGGGCTGCGACCTTGCTCTACCTCGCCTATCTAAGTGCACCGCGGCGGCGTTACCCGGGGCCAAGCAGGCCATGCCACGTATGATGTATCCAGTAGCACCGTAGACCTTCCAGAAGCCGAGCAAGCTTACGCGGATTTGCCGCTCGCTGCGCTAGGAATCTCGATACCAACAGGTAGGCATACCTCGTAGACGTTGTCGTCGTTCACACTTTTCACAACGAATGCCCAGATAGCACGGGGGATGTGGTTAGCCTCCCCCCCGGGGCATACCCACCACGCAGAGCCGTCCCCGCCGTCCCCCGCCTCGCTGCCAAGCGCCGGCTATAGAAGGGGACGTGCGTGCCGTCCGTGTCCGTCTGCACGCTTTCCCCGCGAGGAGAACGACTTTCCTAGGTCCATCTAGCCACGTTGAAATATCAGTAGATGCCTGTGTACCTACTGCATGCTTCGGAACATGATGCTATTCTAGAGTACCACCTGCCACAGCAGAAACGTGCGAAGGGGGTGAAGGTTAGGTTGTTGGTGGCGAGCCAAGCACGCGCCGCGGCGCGGCGCGACTGCGGTCCCATGTGGTCATCCGACAGCCTCCTTCGTCAGAGGACGGCTGGACGCACGTACGGCCAGAGAGGTAGAGTGGGTTTTGCGGGGTAAAGGGCATGCTGTGGAAGGTCTGGGGAAGTCTACCTACCTTGGAGTTGGTTAGCGAGTTGGTGAGGCAACCGGAGTAGGGCTGGTTTGGCTGTTGTTCGTGGGCAGTTGTTTGAAGTCACTGAGCCAGGCGATGCTTACATGATGATTAGGCTTATGGGGTTAGCGAGTCCCGCGTGAAGCTAGGTCAGCGTGGTCTTAACTCTGTGCCCCAAGGAAGCTGGCGTGTAGCATAAGCACGGGGTACGCCGTGCGTCCTGGAAGACACCGAGATGTCAACCTGAGTGGTCAAGGTCGTAGAAAGTGTAAGGTTTCCATAAGCCACAATATCGAGGCGTAACGATAGTAAGCTGGGCCATACTATATAACCGTCGATCTTGCGTAGCACCTGCTGGATTCATTCGGTTCTCTTGACTCGTCTGGTGATTAATCGAGATCTGAGAATCACCTAAGCACGTTATTGGGGCAGATGAAGCTGAATTTACAATCTATAATAGCTTACAAATGCTACACGAGGCGATGAGCATGTACTACAGTCCCTCACAAGCGGCAGACCCCGGAAGTGTCTTAAATACGGTGTCGCGACTTCAAGGCCACTTACTATATTTTATCCGAGACCATACTTCCTGCAGCTATCTCTTTTGCCGTTGAACATGTCTCTGCCCCGTCTATCGCGGACTGAAAGGTGTGGGGTAGATGTCGCACAGCACCGGGTATGCATTTGTTTGCATGAAGTTTCTAGCTGACGATAGGAAGCCGGATTCACGATAAATGGGATATTCAGGAATAGGTAACTCTGGAGATGTATATCATCAAACTCCAATTGTGCATTCACGTCGTAAAGAACATTGGGATTCGCGGCGTCAGGACTCGGTATACGGGAGTCCTCGGCGCTGGAGAATCACATCCGAGCCTTACCTGGGCACGGGATATATCCTATCTCGGCCCGGGCCTGATGAGTGACGAGACATTATCCTCGAAGACGTTAAGGAGGAAGCCGCTGGTAGCCCCAGACAAGCGTGAGGTTACGCTCCAGGATTACGTTGCAGGATCGTGTCGCCGGAGACTAGATGGAGGTCTCGGGGACAGCAAGCTGTGTCTCAACGTCATGATAACCGCGATGAGCTGATTTAGAACGCCACTCATGATTTGCATGCGGTGGGTAGCGCATGCGCTCGCCGAGACGGTATCACGCTGAAACGGAGCGTATCTCAGTCCTGGTGTCGGGATTTAGATGCGGCAGCCGCTGTGGAATAGGACCAAGACATCGAGACGTCACACTGACTCTGGAAGGTTGGTTTAACGCGAGTGGCTTCGCTTGTAATAGTATATTCGCAAGAATCCTGTCTGCCAGACAGGTAAGCTTGGAATCTAACGTTCCCTTTACCCGAGTTTTAGGAGGGTTATTGTCTCGCGTTGTTTTGTAGGGAAAAATTTAATATTACCCAGATAGGAAGGTGTTGATAAGTAATTGATAAGAAGCTGATATTCCCGCGCTGGCCATGGTGGTGATGATGATGATAACCTACCTAGTAGGAGATTGAAAGAGACGTTCCTAAAACTCGGGTTATTGTGCACCCAACGGGGGCCTCCAGTTCTCTCTTTCCCTTTAGAAGTTGGGGGTTGGTGTCCGAATCAGGCATGGGGTCTCCCCCCTTTTTTTGTTGCCCTTTCACAAGCAACCTTGGAACTTATGAATTGGAATTGACAAATGTATTATAGTAATAGAGAGATCATAGACGATGCAGACTGCAGAGACTGGGTGCTAATGCGGATAGAAACAGATCTAGCGGTAGTTATCCCGTTGATTAGGGCGACGGCTAAGGTAGGTCGTTGTGCTTGGGTGTTAAGCAGGGAAGCCAGCGGATAACCTTACCGTCAAGCAAAAGGATAGATACCTATCTAGTAGTCTAAATAGTCTAAATAGTCTAGCGATACCGTCACTCGTGAGACCGCCATATGCTGATGACGCGTAAGAGGCGGATCTCGCATTACTTTTTCACCAGAAGGCGAAGTTGCGCCGCTTCAGTGCTTTTCGAGCGTAATCATAGGGGGTTGGTTTCGACGGTTTTGACTGCTCGGGTCCACTGCCGTCTTAGTCAGCCGCCGCCGTTCCGTCGTTTCGTCCTTTTCTTCAAGCTGGATTGCTGATGCTGACAGGCCTGATCATCTCTTGCGGGATTTTCAAGATGGTGCCACCACAGGTGTCGCCCAGTGGTGTTTAAATTACGTCAGGCGTGAAGGACATATCGTGAAACCAAGAAGCGAGAGAGAGGAGACTGCGGATGTGGTGCGTCTTCTCCACCGAGGGTTCGATGCTGTTAAGCTTAAATTGTTTCGTTTTGCGCCTATGCAGCTTTGCATATTTAGTAGTATCGAGAATGCAGAACCAACTTGATTGACGATATGATGCGCGTCAACTAGCTGGTTAGGCTAGTAGCTTCAAGGTTGATTTATGGTACAGATCTCTAGACAAGTTATCGCCCTATCATTACGACGGTGGATGGTGGACGTCGAGTCTAAGCTAGAAGGTCTACTTGTTGTTTAGGTAACAGCATTTGAAGTTCGAAGCCCCTCCGGCCGTACAACGGGCGAACTAGATTCGATTGATGTGAGGAGAAAAGAAAGTTTCTGCAGTGCCGCCAGCATCCGTCGGCTAAGGCAACTGGCCGCTAGTACCGAATTGGAGTAGTGCAAGAATAAGAATAGCCAAGCTCAAGCTCAGGTCCCTACTATGTAGGTACATTAGGTACTACATTGTAGGTACCTTAGGTATCTACCTACTATGTACCATACTCTATACTGCACTGCAATAGGCAACTTGAAGTACCTACCCAGGTACCCAAACGATGTGGCGGCGGCGGCCCGGTCGTTTCATCTTCATTGTGCCGTTTGCCAGTTGAACATGTGGATAAGCTGCAAAGGCAAGACTCCATCGGTCGCCAGCACTGTCATGTTTTCTCGTTCATGATTCATGATTCATGTAACATCAATATCAATAGATGCTACCTATAACCTCATGGACGTCAGGGACGATCTCAGCTTAATTTCTACTAGGTACCTACTTAGTCTATTTTGTATCTGCATCTATTACCTGCTTGACTAAATCGTGTGGGACTCTGCCGATTGGGAGCAAAGAATTGGATATGCCAGGCTGATCACCAGATACCAAACAGGACTCAACAATATCAAGCGAGTCCAATCTACGAACAGAAGTGGTTTCTCATAAAGTGGCAAACACAGGCGCAATGTAGTAGGTAGATGGACTTTGAAGTTGGTAGCAGATATACAGATTCCCGATATTCATCTTTGATCAATATAGATTTGTGGACTTGCGATGAACGTAACCTACTGGGTAGCCACGCGGCTGAGCGGCTGAGACGAGCTGGCCAGTTCGTCTGATGTTTATTTCTTCCTAGAGCATCTAGACGTTTCTACGGCAAACTACAAATATGTGTACTAGGTACCTACCTAGTACCCATTGGGCGGGCTGGCGGATACGTACTAGGTAGGTAGTGTAGGTATGCAGTAGTTTGTATGTATGAAGAAATGCAAGGGAGGGAAGAGGTCGGACTGACCCCAGGATTCCATTCGAGACGCCCATCTATTGATCATGAATAGGGGGGGCGGGCTGGTGCAACCACGTAATGTGTTTACTATGTACACCCGCAAACCTCACATCATAAGGAAAATACATACTACATAGTATAGAGGTACTAAGTAGGTACATGCTAGGTAGCATAGCATGAAAATCATCAAATTTGAGCGAATCGTTGGCTTTCCAGTTTACATTCTGGGGCAGCCATGTTGCTTGGCCCCGCGCCTCAGATTCCCTAGCTGGCGCTTTCTTTTCTCTGAATGGCGGGAAATGGAGCTGACGGATAAGTACTCATGTACACACGGTTCATATGGTTTCTGTACCTGCAAGGCACCAGATTTGGCTGCAGGGGTTGGAAACAGACTAGGGGCTTCGTCTGATTTCGTGACCCAGAACGACGGCAGCGACCCCACGTCACTATTTTCGCTGGTAAGCGGGTATGTAATCCGTACCTAGTATGTACCTGATCATGGATCATTGGATTAGAATAACAAAGGGGGGGGGGGTATTAGGGGAATATAACAATTGATATAAAGGAATTGCAAACAACAGATCAGAATAAAGAAATCATCTCCCCCATGACAATACCTAGTAAGTTGCAGTTTGGCATAGAAAAGAAGCAATGGAAATAATTACAACTTCGTAAATTCCAGGGTATAATAAATGAGGAATGGGCATGGTACCACGTAGCAACTCGACAAACCCCACAAAACCAGGGAAAGCCAAGGGCATCACTGGACCAAGACTGGACCACCACCTACCATTCTGAAAGGTAGTATTCGCCCATCACATCCGCTCTGGGGTCTAATAGGCTTCCTGAGTCGGACAGGACCGAGGAACTGCACGCCGATCAACCCGGTTTTCTCTTATAGCCATTCTCTTACTGGATAAGCTGGGTAAGCTTGGGCGTTTAGCTCTGGTAAATCTTTATATTATCCCGATCTGCGTTGTTCGTGTCTGCGCTCTGCGCATTATACAGCAGTGCCAACCTTCATAATACGGTACTAGTGTAGACACATACTATTTTTCCTTTTTTTTGATTGGATACTCACACACAGTATAGGGGAGTGCTAAGATGTGTAATAGGCAAATGGGTGCCGACATGCAAAATGCTGAGCTCAGATCTTCAGGCACACATACAGTGTTTACGAGGTATTAGACCTTGATACCATGCACAACGAGCACAACAAGACCCAGCCCTAGGCGAGAATGTGGGAATGTGAGAATGTGAGAATGCAGAAGAAACAGTAGCTCCGTTGTCGTTACCCGCCAGGTCATTACTCACATACATCATGATACATGTACATATCAGTGTCCACCGACTCTTCATCAGCATTGCCGCGTCGATGGAGACCAGGTGAATGATGTTCTATTAGTTCGTTGGTGTCATTGGTAGATGTGCGCACGCAACTGCATTCCCATGGTCACCAGGAGCAGTAGCGCACAGTAAATACAGTAAATGGGTATCCATAAGATCAATATTGATGCTACATAGCACATGCATCATAGTGCTACTAGTAGGTAGAAAGATAATAACGATAATAAACTAGTCCTAAGCCGTTGGAATCGTGTATGTCATAGTTTAATAAACCTTAATCAAAGAGAAAAGAAGCGAATGCTTCCAGGGCTGTGACAGATCTGATGGTCACTACTAAGATGCTGGGTATAATCGCACTGCACAGGAGCATCGTCTATAGTAATACCCCCTTTTTTTTCTAGAGCACGAGGCGCTACCAGGTACCGACTGTGCAAATGACGCTAGGATCGACAATTTGCATCCTGCCTAAGTCGGTTCCTGGTGTAGTACGTACGAGGTGTAGAATATGTACCTAGCATGTACCTAGTAGATGGTGGGAATACAGTGGAGAAGGATCTTTTTTACTGGATTCTTTAGCCACTCACCTTCTTGGGGTACCTGGTTTTAACCTTGAAATTGGTACGTACCCCAAATACCACCCCCCAAAAGCAAACCCGACGAACCCAGTAAACCCAAAGTAAACCCAAGTAAAAACCCCCTGGTACCTCTAGGTACAGCATAGGTAGTACCTAGGTACCTATTATCACGGTTCAGAAGTCAGGTACCAAGCAAATACTAAGTCCCTTTCATCTACCTTTTCCACTGATCTCCCACTGACTTCATGCCGCGCAATTTCTTCTATTCCATCCTGTCACCGACTTAACTTCCCTTCCCCTGCTTTTCCCTTCTTTTCCCCTGCAACACTCAGGTACACTCCAGTCCACTCCTTTGAATACTTCATACCCTTTTTTCCCACCTAAGGCTGTGTCCTTTTCTTCTTTTCACTCTCTCCCCCCCAGGTTTGGCCTTGAACTCCGAATTCAACCGCGCGTTCGTGAGACCGAGAAATCGACCAACCGTCCACACTCTTTATTGTCCACTTTGGCGTATTTTCATTCATTCAAATACCCACCAATCCTCTCGCTGCCGTCTTGACTTGTCCGCCTATCTCAGACGACCTGACAAGTAGACCCAACTCTCCGAACGAAACTGTCTATGATCGATTGATCCAGTCGATTCATTCACTCATTCTTTTCATAGTCATTCCTTATCTCGGACGCCAGTCGCCCCATCCACTGTTGACCTGCTCTTGGAAGCACTCACTACTCGTTGCACCCAACCCTCGTCCAACTGAAAGGCCGTCGAACAAACTTGTGTTGTTCTACCACACCTACGACTCGGACTTGTCAGTGGTTAGTAACGAACCGCACATGCCCCTTTGGACTACTATAAGTTGCTTATATTTGCCCTCGGTTTAGATCCTGAGAAGTCTCGCCGTTCGTCAACCCAAGGTCCAATACTTTGGAAGCACAAGTCAAAGGTATGTTCCTTTTATTTTTGAACCCTTCGAGCAGCGATATCCCAGTCGACACGGCTATTGTGCCCTTGCAGAGACCCAGATCTTTGTTTCCACTACGCGAGTAGTTCCTTCATTCCCACAATGTCAACAAAGCCAATTCTTGAACAAGGCAGCTTCGTCGAGTCTAGAATTGCGCATGGGTGGCACCAAAGGTGCTCTTCAAGAAGACAGCATCTGATTAAAAGCACTTCCATAATGCTTTGCCGCCGTCTATAGCCCATATTCTTTCCCTCCATGCTATTCATTCATTCAAATCTGCTATATCGAATTATCAATGTGTTGATCACAACATCGCTCTTTTTATATTACACTCCTTCATCTTACCAGATATTGTTCTCACATTTTTACAGCTTTTCAATTTGAACCAAATTTGGTGCATTCAAGCAAAATGAGGTACTCGATTGTTGTCGCCGCTGGCGTTGCTTCGCTGGCTATGGCTACTCCCATGGAGAAGCGAGAGATGGAAACCACTTGGGTAATGGATTACGAAACCGTCACTGTTACTGGCGGTGCCGAGGCGCAGCCCACCGCTCTTCTCGGCCAGCAGCAACCTGAAGAGACCCCGACGTCCGACTATCTTGTCGTGGTTACCGAGACCCCCTCCATCCCCACCCCGGAGCCGAGCAGTGATGATGGCTACATCGTCGTCACCGAGACTCCTCAGCCTACCTCGGAAGCCCCTGCCCCCACCCCTACTCCCTCCCAACCAGAGGAGCCTTCAGGAAATGATGTGCCCAGTGCGGCCGTTTACCAACACAATCTCCACCGATCCAACCACTCTGCTCCCGAGCTCTCTTGGAGCGACAAGCTCGCTGGCTATGCCCAGATTACTGCTAAGACATGTGTCTTTGCGCACGACATGTATGTTACCTTTGGCACATCTGATATTTTACGTACTGACCCCCTTTTTTCTAGGGACCAAGGCGGTGGTGGCTACGGTCAAAACTTGGCGGACTACGGACTTAGCTCTGGAATCGAGGCACTGGGCGAGGTTGGTGCTGTCAAGCAAGCAATCACCAAGCTCTGGTACAATGGTGAATTCAACAAGCTGCCTAACCCCTTCTACGGTCTTGCCACCCCCGACATGTCCGACTTCCACTCCTGGGGCCACATCACGCAGATGCTGTGGAAGGAAAGCAAGGAAGTTGGTTGCGCGGTTCAGTTCTGCCCCAAGGGAACCTTGTACGGCGGCTTCGATGCCTACTACACCGTTTGCAACTACGAGCCCGCAGGTATGATTCTCGTGCGTCCTGATACTGTTTCCATATGCTAACATGAGTAAAAGGCAACATGGGTGGACAATACGCCACCAACGTGCTCGCACCTCTTGGTGAATCCATTCTCTCGGTTGCGTAAGCTAGCTCGCCAATGATACTGTTGTTAGCGTCTTGCTCGCAACAGCAGAACGGGCCGTGGATGACGAAAAATTTCGATTCTTGTAGTGTATATTGAGTACACGAAATTTTAACCAAAAGATTTTTATATTACCCGTGTGTTCAGCACCTAGCACTCGTCGACAAATTCTAGGTGTCTCATGCGCTATACCAACACTGGTAACGACTGTGGATGGCAGGCGGGAAAATCTTGTGATTGGGACGGGGAAAAGGGATGGTCATGAATTTCGAGTTTCTGTTTTCTTCACTTCGCCGGGCCTTGTGCCATTGCAACTTTTTTGGTTCAGCCACGGAAAACGACGCCTGCGTCGATTCCTGCAGGGTTAGGGGTCCTTTTTTTTCTTTTGCCCTCTAACCCTGTTTTCAAATGAGATTCCCTTTCGATTCTTGTACCAAGTCGCATTTCTATATTACGTCGATACTTCAATGGGTTGCCACCGCTCTGGGACTGGATCTAAACATCACGGTATCCTCACCGTTGGTTACTCAAGATAGTCTCCCGAAGTCGGGGCTTCCCAGGGCTACAGCTCAGTCTGGTCAGCACTTGTGCTGCTTGTAAGTAGCATCATTTCAATTCCAATGACGACTGATGACACGTTCTGTATCTGGTCATTTTCCTTTGCCCGTAGAAGTAATGTTACTGAACTTCACGTTTTCCGTCTGAAGGAAGGTTGACTCGTTGCGAACATGGGTTGCGCCGTCGCTAGGCAGGTATTGTTAGTACGTCCTAGACTACAGCTTAGATCAGGACCTTCGTAGCCTATGTGAGGGTGTGTATCTAACCAGACAAGCGTCTGAATAACTACGACCTGCATCCAGACACCAGTCTTTTGCCAGAACGCCAACGCCCCATATATTCTGACACCGTCCGCAGCGCCGCGCGCCAAGACGGTGTGGAAAAGAGAACACCGGTCTGTCTCTGTCTCTGTCTGTCTTCCGCGGGATCGGCACCCCCTGCGCAACGGCGTGGTTTTGGCTCAGCCCATTTTCTCGCCTAGCGCGTTAGCGTGGGATCCTGCAGGTACGTATTTAGGTACGCGGTGCGCAGCGGCGCTGCCGAAAGTACCGAAGATCCCTCCCACGCCGCCCGTGTTCTCCGGTTTTGGGGGGGAGGGAGTTGTTGGCAAAACTGGGAAAACGCTATTTTTCGCTACCTACATGCTAGGTACGTATGTATGTATGTATGTACCGATGTGGAGGGGAGAAGGGGAGGGGGGCGGCGCCGCGAACGTGCCGGGTTAGCGCCGCGCCGGGGCTCTGGGCTTAGGCTATGGGGATGGGGATGGGGATGGGGACGGGGGGTGTGCTATCTATAGTCGAGTGCTACGGCGCTGCGGGGCGGGTTTAAGCTTCTTTTCTACGCCGCGCGAGAGCATGGGCTGGGGATTGGGTTGGGAGCGTATACGTGCTGCTGCTGCTGTGTAAGTTACCGCAGGCAGGAGGGATGTCGGGGGAGGTGTTGGCTGGGTTGGAGTTGGACAGGACTAGGTAGGTAAGTAAAGAGAAACCGATATATGGTGAGCCATAAAGATGGACCGCGGGTGAAGGGAACGACGAAGTACCGGAGAGCGGCAGCGGGGGCTTGGTACGCTAGTATGTTGGTATTGTGACGGCGTGGTGGGTTCGATGCCGGGAGTTGAACGGCGCGGAAGGTCGGGATCAACTGAGTGGGTATATTAGTTTCTGGATAGTTTCTGGAAGCGTGTGCTTAGTCTTAGAATTCACTGATGATCCCTTTCGTGTTACGTACCCAGGCAGCCAGGTACCAGATAGTCTCCGGCTTGGTGGTCGTTGAAGTGGTTCGAGGGCTAGGTTAGTTATGTATTTATGCTCCGACTAACCAACTAAAATGTCGGGCCTTCTCGAATTCTTGGATAGTTCGGTGCTCGGTAGCCCATATGAATGATTCGCGGCGCTACAAAGCTTATCGGGGGTGTTGCGATGATGATATGTTGATTCGTCACCGGCATGCATGCATTCGACCCGAGCTCTATGTTGGAATCCCGTTCCTACTTAGGTCTGTCAGAACAGCGTGGGATATTGTAGCGAATGGTCCGCTAATATGCTTTGATAGCATATCGAGTTGTCATACATTGATGCTTCGCTCGTTTCAAGGGTTGGGGTTAACGACTCTGTTCTCAAGTTTTCGTCTCTAATCTCTATGAATACGATTCAAGATACGAAAAACGTAAAAGCAAGCACTACCCAGCTAATCTATCTAGAGTGCTTCCGCTGATGGTGTCCCAATGATGGAATTCGAGCCATGATTATCCTGGCATGAGCCAGACATCCGTCTTATAATCCGAGCACAACTCAGCTGCGACTGGTGTCGGATTTTCCTCTTCTGGAAACACAATAATTAGACGTCCGACCTGGCTCTTGTCCCCGGTTGACCGGACTCATCATCTACATGGTTTCCGGTAAGCCTCTTTTCTAAGTTGATGAGCCGTTGTATTTCCTCCTCGTCGCTCCTCCGGACTTTAGACTTGAAGCACAGGATCAGCAACCCAACGATGATCAGGGCCATCACCGGCACGGCGATTTTTGACATAGAGCGACAGACAGCAGTGCTCGGTGGCCAAGCCGTAGCCCGAGATGGCGATCCCCTCGTCCTACTCGTGCCATCGAAGGATGCCGCCGCTGAAGAATGTCTGTCCGGTAGTCATGAGCGCCGAGCGTGCCGCAGGGAGGAGGCTTACGGCGAGGAAGGTGTCTGGTAGGAATATCAGTGACGAACACGGTGGTGGCGTGCATGAACACCATCTGGTAGCCCGTCTTCATTGTGATTTCGTGCATCTTCTGCGTCATGACGCGCATCCGCGCTGTCATGTTGGTGGTGGAGTCCGTCGACACCTGCGCGTTCCTGTCGAAGTGCTTGCTAGCCCTGTAGTACGTACCAAGCTGCTTCGATACTCTAATAACAGTGTCAGCGTCTAAGGCCTCGACTGTTGGGCTTCAAGGTCCTTCTCCATGCACAGAACTCTCTGGACGAATTTCGACGCCCCTGGGCTACACCCATCCCTAATCTCTGAGGGGAGCTCCTCGCCATCCATCAGAGCCACGTAATGTTCGCGGGTTTCTCTGGTGACGTTGCAAATTAGTATGAGCGCCATTAGAGCATCTTGCATATTCTCCTCCGTCTGATGACCCTGCATATTTTCAAAGGAGAACGTTTGTTCCAAATCCATATCGTCGGCAGTCTCCTCGGGTTCTTCGACGGCATTGTCGACGTGCTTGTGGCATCCAGGGCTTGGCTCCTGCTTTCCTCTGCCTTGGAGGCAATGTAGTTTCGGGCGAGCGAGCCCCAGACTTTCGTTGGGGAGAGGTGGCGATTTGAGGTGGATGGCTGAGGGGATTTGGGTATTATCGAGGTATCTGGTTTAGCTCGCGCTGAAACACTAAATAGCCCAGCGAGTTTCTCGACGTCCGCAATTATTATATCCTAGACTTAATCTCGGAGTCTAGTTTCTACCTCGTTTATATACCATCTCCACTGCTCACCACGCCATTCCACCATCTGAATGTGCGTTGCGAGCGATGAGCTGAATGCTCCGACGAGGCTTCGGTGAAAGGATGCATTTATGCAGGTATTCCCGGTTGATATTGCTGCGTCGATAATGTGCTTCCCCATGGCAGCATTCCCCTTAATGTAGATCTGGAGTGATTTCCGTGTTTTAATGTCGTCTATGTCCTACCGTCCCTCCGCCCCGTTCTTCTCTACGGTGCCTAGGTACCTATCGTTCTCTGGAGAATAGCGATACACGCCCCAGTCGTACTTCTGCCACCTGTCACTGGTCAGGTAGGATGCTATCTTGGGTCGGGCTTTGACGACGTCGTAATGCTGTAATGCTGGAAGAGGAGATTGTACTTGCCGGATTCTTTGGCCTGAGCCAGTCTCTTAGGGAAGGCAAACGTGGCATCGTCGAGACACTGCTTGCTTACTGGATACCTATTAGCAAGCCCAAACAGCGGAATATTCAAAGAGAAAGAAGAAAGAGGGCTTGCCTGGAATAAAACCAAATCGGCGTAGATAAATGTATCCCCCATCAGCCACCGACCGGGATTCGGACCATGACTGCCTTCCGAGGCGCTTTTCGGCGCGCGTTCCCAGTAATCGAGATTTTATGGAAGGAGAGACTGGATCCATTCCTTGCTGCGTCGCATGCTTTCCCCTTTCTGGTCTTCCCAGCAAAGGGCGACGGCGATATGGTGGTGACAATCGTAAATCTCGGTACTTAAGTCTTCCGGGGCGGTCAGGACGAGGGCGTTGACTCGACGGAGGTCGTCCGGAGTAGAGCTACAAAGCTTCAGCCGAAGACCC
This sequence comes from Hypoxylon rickii, assembly GCA_902806535.1. Lineage (NCBI taxonomy): Eukaryota > Fungi > Ascomycota > Sordariomycetes > Xylariales > Hypoxylaceae > Hypoxylon > Hypoxylon rickii. The sequence continues at coordinate 614,975 of CADCWY010000003.1, forward strand.
AGGTACAGGAGGCTATTAGAAACCTATGTAGTTTATGATCTAGTTGCCAGGCTATACCATGGGCATAGCGAAGTATGGTGTGTTACCCCCATGGCCTTTGAGGTAAGCATTGACGTACTCGCTGCATTTCTCTCATCCCAATGCGCCGAGATCGTTGTAAGGGGCGCCAGCTTCCTCTAGAATCAAGCGGATGTGTTCTCCACAGCCAGAGACGCCGTGGTAGTGAACGAGATAGGCTTGGGTGATAATAAAAGTATTGCGATTCCCAACCGTCGACAATGTTAAATGAGTAACTCAGGTCGCGCTCTGTTACTTCCCCCCTTGATTGCTCGTATCATATTCGAAATTTCAGGCACCTATTGACCAACATATATCACTTCACTATTGACCAGACGAACTACGAATTCAGTTTTATCTTCCCATTATATATCTCAAGGTATTTAGGGTCCAATATCGGTGTCTTGGCCGACACGCTTTCTCGGCATCAACTAGAAATCCGGGCACCTTCGAAGCTTAAAATCAATATCAAGGACCATCTCGTGGCCTCCTCTATGCTGATGTTGTATTGTACAAAATTAATAACACGATTTCATCATATTCTCGGCCCTAGCTGTATGGTTATAACCACCCATGGAAGTGTACGTTACAATGAAGCCTCAAAGGGCTTGGTGCCAGTATGTCCCAGCCATATAAAAGAGAATTTTCTCTTGTCTATCACCAGGTATCCATGTTTTCGTAAGAATATGGCGCGTTAATTGGTGTTATACAACACCAAGGTTTCTTTAGTAGGACTGAGAATAGTCGTAGCCTAGGACAACTGCCTTTGGATAGATATCAATGATATGATATTCTAATTCAGACGCCACTAAGCAGCTACAAGAACCACTTATATATTAAATTATCGTGCCCTTTTGAATTGAGGTGATCACATCATCCCAGCGTTATGGCTAAGCGTAGAGGAGGTCAGTATGTAGTACAGTATAGGGGCCCTCAAGTTCGACTCATTTTCAGGGGCTCGTGTGGGCGGTGGACTCACCTCATCGTTGCCCCTTTTCACGCCGTTATTGCTCATATATATTCACCTTGTTGGTGCCGCAACCCCGGTGATAACTCATCGCCGACGATTCTAAACTATAAGAATCTTTTCAACGACGACAGCCTTCTCTACCTAGTAGTAAAGCATATATATTAGGATAACTGTTGTTTCTTTCAGCAACAACTGGCTCAACGGCCGGTTGCGCACACACTGGTAAGTTGAAGGTTCTCTGTTCAATTCCCCCCCTGAGCAAAAAACTTCCTTGACATGATGATTGATTTAAGGTCTACTGAATCGACACATGATTATTTAGACTCCACTTCATTCTGATGTCAAATCACTACTCCGAGCTTACCATGAATTCTACGGACCGAAGGATGCTAACAAGTAATATCACAGATTATTTTTTTTCTATAATTTTTTTTTTCGAAATCTAACGATTACCAATTCTCTACAGCACCTTATTGTCCCTATCTACAGATTTTACTCCATTTTTCGTTTCCTTTTCCCACCTTTGTTTCTTTACTTGGTGTATGCTTGTTAGCGAACCACGATAGTGTCCCATCTGACCTCACCCCCTATCTCCTGTTCGCCAGACTGCCTTCAACTTCTCTTCTGACTGCCTACCTAGTACCTACCTTGTACATCATCGTGACTGTAGCCGTCGATATTTACCTACCTACATTATGGTATCGCTCCTCACATAAGCACTAACATATTGATAGTTCATGATGTTAAATGGTTTCTACCAGCATTTATACCAGAAAGGTGTCCGTCTATAGCACCTAACATACCTAAACGTATACCTGCGGTGTTCCGCTGAAGCGATATCAGACATGCCTCGAAGCTATCGTCGACCGTGTCGCCGCTTCTTTATCCCGTATCCGAGCTTATTGCCACCGAGGAAGACAGTACCACCAGTCCCCCTAAGCCGCCGAACCATCAGATAGCCGAGCAATGCGACCGTTGTCCGGCCAACGTTGTTGCGAGCAAAACAGCAGTTTTCATATAGCTGTGGTTCGAAGGAAATGTATGGATTTACTTTCCATGCGACGTTGTACCTCCTTTGACGTTCATTAGGACTGTCAGGGCTAGGGTCGGCAAGACGAAGACGGCCACGTGTGTGGTGTGTAGCTTCCCATAGCCCTGGCGTAGTCTTGGGTTATTCGCACAACAACGATGCTGTTTTTGCGTCTTCAAGGTTCGCCCCGTGACAAGGACACCAATTTCATGCGATCTGCCTTGTCTCTGGAGATTGTTATTATCCATAAACCCAGAGTCAACCCTCCTTTGGCACCCGCAAGCCTGTCCGATCACCAGCGAATTTATACCGATTCAGATATTGTCGTAGCAAGTAAATTGGCCTGGTAATAGAAGGGCGTCGGAATAAAGCCATGAAGCCCCATTCGTTCTGGCATCCTTTTGATCGTAAATTCCGGGGACTATGTACGTAACCAAAGACGATCGATGCGAAGCCTCACCCATATGGGAATTATACGCTGCGACCTCACCGTCTCCACATCGCAGCGCCCCATATGTTTGGATGGCTAGCGTAGCTGCTTAGCCGTCTTCTAGCCCGACTAGGAAACCAATAATCAAAATCGCAGCAGCTGTGCCGCGCCCGAAATCGACTGGTGCCAGAAGGATTCCCTCAACCGGTTTGACCGGAGCTTGGCTGTACGCTACCCCTATCTTGCCTCTTCCCCGTTTACGTAGCACCAGCCCTACTTTTTCAGCTGCCATTGGCTCACATGTGCGGCGGCGTTCTGGACGATGACGATACCCGCCGCGGGCGATAGCCAACTCCACATGAGTATTTCCAGTAGAGTTCAATGCTATTCGGGCACGCATAGTGGTAGGATTTTACTGTGCCGCCTCACCACGCGTTTAAGTGGTTTGAACCGTTCGTAATCCCGCTCTATCTAAATTAGGATTGGCGACCCGCTGCCGGCCTTCCGAGTTGGATTCCCGACTCCAACGGGGAATTTTTCAGTATATAAACAGATGGCTTGTCTGCCTGACGTTGGGTAGACTTGAAGCCTTATCATAACCTCGACTTAGTCCAAATACATCAAAATCGCCCGCCTTTCCAGCTCCTTCCGCACATCCTCCACACTCAAAATGCGCGCTTCCGTACTCGTCACGCTGGTCTCCCTGGCCTTCGTCTCCGCCGAGGTCTGCCCCCGGCTAAACACCCCGAACCATGAGGGCGAGCCTTGCACCGATGGAATGACGGCTTGCTACAACAGAGGTGGTAGGGCCGAGGTTCAACATTGCGTGGGTGGCAAATACGTGATGGTGGAAGATTGCCGCACAGCCGACCGCGATGGAAGCTGTTACTTCGGGGGCCCCCAGAACACTCACTACTGCATGGAATGCACCAGTGGTTAAATAAAGTTGGTCTGCCTCATGTTCGTTCTTTTCTATCTTATTGACAAGAGACTTTACAGGTCGCACCTGAGAAAGATGGGTTATTTGAGGGATCGAAACCAACGAACGACTCAGCATATTTTAGCTTAGAGGCAGTGCTATGGGGAACTTACGGATAAGGCCTCATGAATTCATACCTGCTGGGCACCTACCTACGTAGTACTTAGCTACCGATCAATGGCCTCACAAGCATCAACGATGTGAGGTTCGACTAAACACGACAAAAAGTTACGATTAATTTAACGGAATACCATCATAACGTGCATCCAGTGTTTGCGCAAATGTGTCTGAAAAGAAAAGTACTGCAATGTGAAGCTTTGGTTTAGGGGAAATGGATCAAGTGAAACGAAGAGGTATCCCAGTGCGGCGTCGCATAACTCATCACAGAAAACAGCCACCTGACACTTCCACACCAGTTCGTCGCTGCGACGAACCCCACTCCGCCTAATTGCTCTTGAAGTAATTGGCCGCCAACACGGGCTCCAGCTTGACCTCCTTCTCCCAGGCGTCGAGACTCCAGCGCATGCGGCGCGCATTACCGAGGATCTTGCCGTCGGGCGGGGCGTACTTCTTGCCGTCGAAGCCGGGGGGCTGCGCGTACAGGAGGAAGACGTAGCGGTGGGGCGAGCTGCCCGGGGGCGGCGCGGGGCCGATGTAGTTGGCGACGAAGGGGGCCGACGAGGACAGCTTGGACGCGCCCCCATCCACCGGCGTCGCCTTCAGGTCCGGCTGGATCCAGTGCAGGATCGGGCCCAGCACGTCGAAGGACGGAAAGGGCGCGTCGATGTCGATGCCGACCGCCATGTACGTGGCCTCGGGTGACAGCGACGAGAAGGCCAACTCCGGCGGGGACTGCGCGTCTGAGAACTTGGGGTTAGCGGGTGCGATTGACTGCGGGAGGCCGTCTTGGCGCAGACAAGCCAGGTCAGGGGCAGGGAAGACGGCTAGCTGCATGGGGGTACGACTTCGGCGTTCCCGGTTCCCGTTTTACCAAGGCACGAGCAATTTATGTTAATTAATATCTTACCTGCCTTGGGGATGTAGTCTCCCGGCTGGACGTTGGCGTGTTTGCCAACGGCCAAGCCCAAGATCTTGGATTTGTCCTTCTCAATCAGCGACAAGGCCGCCTTCACACTTTCGTTCGCCGGCATAGCGTAGTCTTCAAACGTTCCCTTGCGTCCGTAATGGATTTGCGGTTTAATTTGCGAAAAGAAGATGTTGAGGCCTTGATGCCGATACGAAGCGCAAATAAGACGTAGATATGATGTTAGAGTTCTGAAATATCGAGGGAGATTACCGGAGTTATCGGCAATAAGCGACGAGGAATGCAAGGTAGATCGTGATATATCAACGGGCTCTTAACGTCGCTGCCTAGCTAGGTTAGCATGCCGGTAGTGACAATAACGAACTGCTGCGCTGCGTTGTCATGCCAGCATTAAGGAAGTATGTATACATGTACCCGCATTATCACGCTGTCAGCGATGCTTGCCCCGGAAATACCGGCGAAGACGTCACAGTGTGATCGATAGTCCACCAACGGTGTCCATGGCTACCACCTCATCCGCTGGCCGAGCCCTAGCGGGGTCGCGGTGTAGAGGCCGACAGGCTTCTATACATAACCTCTTTTCCCTAGTATGGTATGGCTACTAGTATCTATATATCCACGAACGTGTTTAGAAAAATTGGAACTTATGATACTAGATACCTATTTCCATTTGACAACGTCCTCACACCCACCTGGGTACTTTTCCTCCCCCTATTGTAAGAGCTAAGAAAATAATATACCCTGACCTATACTGTGAGATCGATATTCTAATTTTTTAAACTACTACTAAGTAGTACCTACCTAGGTACCGACCCAGCTATGATTTCGTAGTTGTTTATACCTATCAAGTTGACTTGCTGCTTTGGAATTTTCATCCTCGTAACGCCAAGCTGAAGGTAAATCATTATATGATTCAGATACAGTTAAGGCGGCCGAATTGCCTGGTGAAGTGTACAGATTACCAAGCATACATTGATGTAGTCGAAAACCACACGTGATAGGGGTGCCAGTGGCCCTTGTGAAGGCTATCAAGGGTGCTAGGGAGGCTTGCAAAGCATTGTGAAGGCCACAAACTGGACGAGATCAAAACGTATTATTCTTTCATCTCCGGCGGGTGATATCTTTCAATCCGTAGAGAGGTCATAGTAGCCCAGCAGCTGCTACAGTTGGTGATGGACTGCTAGTTTGGCCTCTTCATCAGGGCAGACGACGCATTGACGATGGTTGGAGTCCTGGTGTCGACAACTAGTCTGCTGGCCTATCCAGAAGTGTATCGACGCTCCAGCCTTGAATAGCAAATACACTTTCTTAGTAGTTACTAGGTACTTAATCAGGTGAACAAGCTTCGTGTTTTGCTGACAAGTTTCTAAGTGCCTTGTGAAAAGGAAAGCCTCGCTTCGACACAAATCTGACTTCACGCCATGTATGGTATATTAAAACGCTCTACATTGCTGAGATCTTTATAATGTATCTATACCAAACAGATTGGCAACCACCACTACAAGTAGCTACTTACGTACAATGCAGATACATGTAGTTTCTATATTGGTCCCTGGCCGCCCTCCTCCCACTTTATTAGCACGCCAGGTACCTAGTATCCTGTAAGATACGGTACATGGTATCATGGTACGAATATGTATCTCGATATAAACTAGGGACTCTCTTTGTGCTTTAGTAGTTGGTAGTGAAGTTAGTGAAGTACACTATCAGCCCATATAAATACCATATATTTTGGCAGGGCGTGGTATTTTCAAGTCGAGACTACCAGTACCTCAGGGGCCGGCCATGTACGTTGTAGCTTAGAAGACAGTCCACCTAGTACCTACTCTATTATTCATTTAGTGACAAGCGAGTTCGATCGATCAAGATGTACGCTTGTACTTATGCGATTATCATGTACTTGTAGATGAGCCTAGATAATAACGTCTTTAAGAGGAACACCATCTAAGATGCCCGAACGATTCCACCTTATCAATGCCGAGCCTTTTCTCCCTCCCAGATAGGATTTAGCAGTAGCCAAAAGCTTGCCCACAAATCCAACCTCTGCCATACGAAACAAAAACACCATCCTCCCAACTCATCTTCTCCATCTTACCTTCCAACTTCCCACACCCGATTCGCAACCTCTGTCCACCATCTCTCCAATCACTCAAGATGCCTCCCCACTTCCCCAAGTTCTGCCAGACTGGCTCTAGGTACCTTTTGGTTCCGCGATACCCCTTCATCCTGTACACGCCCTTGGTACTTCCGTACTCCTGGTGCCGTCCCCGCCACGCCGTGCCGCCCAGCACGCTTCTCCAAGTCACCTACCTGACCCGAATGGGCGCTATCAAGCGCTGCTGTTCAGGCGTGAAGAGAAACGGCCGTACCAAAAGTGGGTGATCCTTGCGCAAGATAGGCAAACTATGAGCGACGTTGGTATACACCTCGGTGTATATTTCTGAAGCCATAGTTTGCTGACAGGTAAGAAATACCTCCCAAGGATCGACAGGAAATTGACTTTGACTGACGCGGAAAACCCTCATCTTTAGGCCTTGGTCATTCGCGCTGGTCGGAGAACAAATCACCACCTAAGGATTGATCGAAGGCCTGAACCTGGATCCATCACGATGGATACCAAAAGTGTAAGCACCCGTCCAGATCCCTGAGCGCCTCGACGTGTTGGTATTTTCTGACGTCCGTGAATAGCAGGTTATGGGGGTTACCAGCAAGGGATTACGAGAGGGATAGCAGAAGTTTACGAGATCGATACGCAAGAACCGGTCAACGGTTTAGTGGTTGGGCAGCCCTTGGTTTCCGGATACACCTTGATTCCCTTTGGTGTACTAAGACAACGCGCCTCGTCAACTGCTTGGGCGATGTAACGGGTGTAATAATTGCTGGCGCGGCCTACCTGGCTGGCGATTATACCACACGGCGAATACACTGTCACCTAATGGCCTTTGGGCCCGGCGGAAGGGACAAATAAATCAACTGCTTCCACCCCACATACGTTCTCTCACTGGCTGCTTTGGCGCGTATATTAACTGCACTCGTAGTCCTAGGATATCGTAGGTTCTGTTCCTATTTCTTTCTATGCTGGAAGGTTTAAATATATTTTCCGCTCCAGCCTCCAGTAGTCTTCGGTTCCTTGCGCAATAGCAAGGCTTGAGTTGTAACATTTGAACCAACATACAAGACACTGTCACAGAATACAAAGAATAGAGGCCAGGTAGTGAGCCTAGCAACGATCGGGCACTACGTCGATTACCTTAGCGTATCCCTACGATTTTCTGATAAGGAAACTTGGTTCTCGAAGGTAAACCTTGAAAATTGTCACCTTTTCTGTGAATTAAGTAGGCAATATTTGCGTGTCTTTGTAATCATACACTTTGGAACAGGGATGATGTATGTGGCTGAACTGGGGATGGCTGGCATATTCTGGATACTGACTATATTCCTAGATACAAGGGGTATGCTGATGGAGCAAGCCCTGGATTTGAAGAACTATCAACATTGTCCTCTCCTAACGATATACATCGAGGAGGTCAAGGGAAGCACACAGCTCGGTCGTCTGTTGAGGCTTTGGCGTTGCCATGACGACCAGAGGGCATGTTACGAATCCAGCACGAAGCCGAGAAGTCCGCGAACGGGTAGTAATGAGTCCTCGAGGGGTGTAAGGATCGTAGCTGAGCATGAACCTGCCCCTTGGAGGGAAACGACAAAAGCATTGACGAAGGATAGGCAGTTTTCCTAACTTGGCATAGGATAACTGTGCTGATGCCCTTTTCTTTACTTATGATCGTCAAATTTATCTGCGCCTCGAGCAACCCCGGGGGTCTGAATACGTTCAAATTTCATGTCGTTCGCACTTTATGTCCTCGTCTCGTCAGATTTAGCGGCGCCTTGAACAACTCTGTGTCGATGACATATGTCCCATAGAGTGAGAGGCACCTCACGTTTGCGTTACATCTAGCTAAGTCCTCGGTCAGTTTCCATATTGAGTTGATAGGGCGTGCGACTACAGACTTCGCGGGACTAAATGCTTTGACTTCGATTGTACGAGTAATGCTGGCCTTAGTAATGAAGGTATTATAGGTACCTGTCGTTGAGCGCGACGCATAGTCACTTAAACCAGAGCAATCATAAGGGAAGTGTGGACGAATGGTTGGTACGTTGGAACACGCAATGGAGGTTATTGTCGATAAAACTCTATGCTGGACAACCTCGGCATCGGTTCCTTAACGAGTAGAGTATTCGATGAGCTCGGTGGGGTATATGATTCGTGTGCTTTCGAGACCAAAGCGGTTGGCTTCCAGATAGAAGCTAGCCGTAGCTTTGCGCTCGTCTACGTGGTAGGGGTATGGGTATGAGCGAAGTTAGGACGCGACCTTCGCAGGTGATGTGCCACCCACAATCACGCAGCTCTGGAGATGTAAGTAACTACATCGTGTTTCGAGGCAAGTCGATGATTTTCATCTACACGTGTAACTACGTGGATCCGACCCTGGTATCGCGAATATCGCTCAAGGTCCTCTATGCTTATTCGCAGAATGCCGTTGTGCACAACCTCATGCAAACGACAGGAGCCGATATCTAGATCCGGACGTTACCTGCATCGGGTCCCAGGTGGGCTGGTAAACAAGTTGGCAAAGCACTTACCAAACACCAAATGTGCAGTCTTTACAAGTGGCTAGTTGTCGCAGACGTCATCTGGGATCTTCCTATTTGCCCCGTTGCCGGACTCCGGGTGCAATCCGTTCTTAGCCCTCACGAAGCAGCCTGCTAGCTTGGGCTGGCGCCGAAGGTATTGAGTATGTCGCTAACCATCTACGAATAGGGAATGTCTTCCAAGGAGAGGTTCATGAAATTGCTGTCTTTTTCTGGCCGCGGCGGTTGGGCGTGACTGTAAGGTGCCGGGGGACAGACTTCAAGGTGATGCATGTTGATAAGACCGGGTGGAACGCAGCTCAGCTCAGGAACGGGCGCGGTCAGTTTATTGAGCAGCGGGATCCATGCAACTCAGAATCTGACAGTCCCGTCCACCAGCGTCCGGCGCATGTTTAGGCTAGACTTGGTGGCGAGTTTGGTGGAGATTGCACGAATATTCTGGTTCAACATCTTTCGAGGACGGTCGTGAGAATGCGGTCACCAGCGAGACGCTTTGGGATAAGTGCATACGCGGTGCTGGGTTCGCCGACGTAGCGTGGCCAAGAGCCCGAGGCTAATACGATTCGGGGCGGTTGCTAGTTTTGCTGAAGCACGGGAGGTGGATCAATGGTGAATTCTTATAGTCCGTCTACCGTAGATTTGATATCTTTACAGCACGCACCCAAGTGGTATTTCTGTCGATCCGAGATAGAACACTTCCTGGTTCGTTCGGTGGCCGCAGCATGAGGATTGATTTGGGGAAATATCGTATTTGTGATAGCCTTTCTAGCTCGTCGTACAACACGGCCTATAGAGTTGCACCTTGTGGAAAGGAGAAAAATTAGCAACTACTAGGTATACGATTTCGGCTTTGCTATAGTCGAACCCGGACATCAGAGTAAGCTGGTACGTGGTACATGGTAGAAACCAATCAGATTACTCGGGTAACAGGTAACGATAAGGGGTAAGGGGGTAAACAGGCCGGTGTAGCAGGCTGGGTGGCATTGATGGCTTGCATGGCTTGCATGGTAATGTTATAAGCAATTGAACTCATCTGGGATGCGGCAGCTGACAGGTAAGTACTGTGTAGTAGGAGAAATAAGGCGACAGGATCGCTGATCCATGACGGGTTGCGAATGAAGCGAAGTGGGGGGTTTTTGGTGGAAGAAGAGTGGACTAATACAACAATACAACGTCGGTCAAATTGGTGGCGTATTTCATCGTTGAATGCTAGGGAAACTCACCAGAGCTAAGGGTTTCTAGGCGAGCCACACCACCTGGGCACACTTTCATACTACGCAGTAGCAGCCCTGGAGCTATAGCAGCCCGTACCTTGCGCTTGTACTACACAGTAGGTGCTGAATACACCCGACAGCCGTCTGCTAGAAAGCCTGGAGGCTGCTAGGATGTGTGCTAGGTGTTAGGTCCCTGGCTGTTGGGTTTCCAAAGCTTAGGACCCAGACCCGTTGAAGATCGATCAACCATCAAACACTGATCGCTGATTTACCTAGGTACTAATAAGTAGGTACCTAGTGTTCTGTTTCAATGTTGCTCCCACGGGAATTCGCTTAAACGGTCGGCTAGGTACATGGGACGGATGCGACGTGAGTGCGGAGTAACGTTGGCTTCTAGATGCGTCGTTATACTGACATACCAGGTCATAGAGGCAGTAGAGTTCTTTGTGCGTCGGATAATTAATATAAAATAAGGTTACAGGAAAAAAAGGTCATTTGGGTAATTACATGATCATTCCAGGTTATCTTTTCTCTATTTCTTCTTATCTTGAATATCTTGAAACCTCTTTTGTATAGCACCACCTGCATCGACACCTAGCTAGTATCTATTCATAGCACACATCAACGTTGATACTATCAAGGTGCTGAATAACTAAGAAGAGTTAAGTGTGTTGCCTGTTGCTGACGCTATACTTTCTCGTATCTGATACGCGGAACGAGACTCAACCTAGCACCCAATGTAGCAGGAACCAAAAAATCTTACCCAGTACATGGTATCGAAGAAACAAAGCCCTCTCCCTGAACTGTCTAAACTGTCTAATCGTCATCCGAAAGGGCGCCGTCTTGGCAGCAGAAGACCGTCGATCGTTGGTCTTTGGCACACAAACGATCTTGGCATTCTTCTTGGCAACAGAACGGAAGAGACGGCATCATGTTGCATCTTTAGTTAAAAATAGGGGGCCTTCTGCTTCTGCTTCTGCTTCTGTTTCTTCCTTTACTGGATGGTTTCTTTGGATATTTCTTTCCCTCTTCCCGTACCCGCGCCTCTTATCCCGCCTCCTTACCCGCCTGAAGTTCGCCACGTCCCGTCCACCTTGTTTTCAATACTAGGGCTTACCTACCTACCCATCTACCTACCCATCTAGTACCTACCTAGCAGCCTAGTACCGACGAATACCGTACGATGGACTTCTAATTGTGCCTGTGTGTGATATTGCGACAACCATCTCACTTTCGTTATTCCTTCTCATTCTCTTTCCCACTTTCCACTTCTCAATACCCATTCTCATTCTAATTCATTCCTTTATTCACCCGCCCCTCCTTTAATTCTCAAACCCACTCCTTCTTTTTATTATCGCTTAGGCCTTTAAGCCGAGACAAGGGGGCGATTACGCGTACAAATACCAATACAACGGTGCTAATCGAGTTGTGGGGTAGTGGGCGATTGGATTAATTCTTTTTTGGCGATTGATTCCCGTCGCGCGCATTACAAACCGAAGGAGGAAGACAAAGGGGAATGGGTTTGATTATGGACAAACTTCCTCGACAGATCGCCTCGAGCCCATACGTCTCGATGGTGTTGGCACGAAGGCGCCCGCTCTTGCTGCTGGGGCTGCCGTTATTTCTTATAGGTTCGTATTACCGATTCAAATTAAATTTATTAAAACATTTAATTCCTGCGTTTTGCGACTAACCTGTTCCATCTTCGCAGTTCTACTGTTCTCCGGCACTGTTAACGTCGACAACGAATGGGGTCACAAGCTGGATAGCCTGGGCGATAACTTCAAGGCCAGTGTTACCTATGTGACTGGCAACGGCACAGTTGAAGTTAGTTACCCTTCGAGCAATGCGCCCTCGAACACCACATCTTCGGCCAACCCCTTCCCAAGCGAGCTCTCTGCCGGCGCTACCGCCACCACCGTCAGAACCAAGCCGTATGGTCGACCCGGATACGAACTACCACTAGCTGATGGAATTCCACTTCGCATCATGGCGCTCGGCGCGTCTACCACTCGCGGCGACAGCCCCGAGGAGGGTATTGACAACAACGGTTTCCGCCGCCCCCTTCGCGAGAAACTAACCTCCGCCGGCAACAAGGTCAACTATGTTGGCACACAGCGTCTCGGCAATATGACGGACAACGACATCGAGGCTTACCCTGGCGTCGTCACTGCCACGATCCATGGAAATGCTCGGAAGGCTGTTCCTAAGTCGAAGCCCAACCTTTTCCTGATCAACGCCGGATCCAACGACTGCTTTCAACATGTTGACATCGATAATTTCTACAAACGGTACGACGCCCTGGTCCAGTATCTGCTCGAATCCTCGCCTAGAGCGACTATTGTCATGTGCACGATTCTACCAACCTGGGATAAGCGATTCAATGGTAGAGAGGATGTCTGGAGGGTTAACCCCCAAATCCGGAGACTCGCGCAGATCTATAAGTCGCAAGACCTGCCGATAGTGCTCGCCGAGCTGCAAGGTCCGGACGGAATCCAAGACGGAAATCTGGCTTCCGACGGCATGCACCCTGGCACCTCTGGGTACGAGATGATGGCCACCAAGATGCACGACGCTATACTGGAGGCGGATGCGAAGGGATTCCTACAACCCCCCGAGCCTGTGTCGGGCATTCTTGACGACGGCGACGAGGAGCGAAAGGACGAAGACTACAAGAAATGGGTAGAAGAGAAACGAAAGATGGACGAGGCTCTGGCGGCGTCGGAGCAGAAGGAGATCGACAAGATGGTGGCCGAGCTGAAGAAGACGCGGGAAGAGAAGCAGAGCAAACGAGCAGATGATACCCGATTACGACGGCATCCCAAGATGCTCTTCTAATCAAGCGGACAAGCGGGTTCTTAGTCTTAGACGCAAATGGGTGGATGCTTCACTGCTGATCTCGCCCATACGAAGTCACGGCCTTCATTGTTGTTATACATACTTTAGATACTATGTAGACTACGTACATACCTACCTACTAGGTACGTAACCTACCTAATACTCAATACCCAAAAGGGTCTACGTTTACATTTGAAGTCTTCGATTTTTCCCGTGTTCGTGCGAGTTGCGGCTTTGCGGCTTGCAGTAGGCGACTTGGACGTGAGGCTAATCGTTGGTTCCCCCGCAACACATGCATTAGCACGACCCATTGTAGGGATTGTATGGATTGTGTAGGTACTTAGTAGATTTTGTTGGGCGCCAGAGAGGATTCGTTAATCTTGCTTCTCACTGCACGCAAAGCGATGGGATGATCGCGGTAGAAAACGAAGTTCGTATACAATTGGTGATCAAGAATAACCTACTACCCATCCGAATTTACTGTTTCTGTAATTATCAGCGCAGTGAAAGCATGGATCATTGAGGTTTCTTCTAGTACTATGTACATCCATATGGATACTATCAATAAAAACAACCTGGAGCTAGAGTCATCGTTAGGAATGGATCCCTGGCCTTAGAGAGCTGTGTGGCTGGCTCCCTAGCTCCCTAGCTCCCTATTTTCCGGGTATCTAACGGCCTGCCTACATATACGCCAACAATCTACACCAAAGCAGTGAATACAGGCAAATGATGTTTGTTAAAGTGTTGACTCTCGTACCCTCTATCGACTCACCTGTGTCACTACGCCACTACCTATATGCCACGTGAAATTGGATTCCGTTTAGGCCTTAAAAGGGCCTTAACGAATGGCACTCGAGCCGCGTGCACCATCTTGCAGCTCCCGAGAGTTACCACGCAGCTGGGGTAGTTGGAGACCCTGTTGGAGCATTGGAGTCCTACAAAGTAGGTACATAGTAGAGTCCTAGAACCCGTTGGAGCTGTTGGAGACGATCTGATCACTCTACCAACAATGTACCTGGTTTTTTTTTTTTTTTTTTTAGTGAGATCGATCCATCAAATACCAGGTTTTCCTACTGCCCCTCCCCCCTGAAATTTAGTTACATGCAATTTAGATGAGCCCCCACTAAGCGGTCGAGTTTTCCTGACAGAACGTTTCCCAAGCTTACATGTATCTATACTCTATATATCATAGATGTACTTGGCGAAGTTATACCGCGACCTCGACCGCGATTGCGATATCATCGATTCGTTCGTTGTGACCATTGTAATATCCCCAACTTTTGTGCCACCCTCCCTTACGTTCGTACGGTCAATCAAAACTCCGATTCGCTATATTGAGCCTCAATATCTTTATTATCATTTTATCATCATAGTGTACAAAATCTGGGGTGAGCAACAGGTGATTTTGTGGAACGGGGTTGTTGTAGAGGCTGGACGGTAGATCTTGTGTCAATCGAGATTATGGCGGTCTGTTTGCGATAGTCTCACCAACCTTCTCTCCCCCCTCTATCCCTACCAAATCTCCCTTGCTTCCCTTGTGATGGCTAGCCAAGCCAGCGTAGCAAGCAGCCAACCCGACCAGCGACAATTGAGGCTCATTGGCGCTTCGGCGCAAGCTAATGAAGCCAGACTCCGCGATATACTAGCTGAGGACCCGCCTTGGACCTCTGCGACCGACCACGACGCCCTGCGTCAGTCGCTTCAGAAAGCCGCTGCTCGTGGTAAACTTTCCATCGCCCAACTCCTCCTCGACCACGGTGCCGAAGTAAACCCTAGACGCGAAAATGAGGTTCCCGCATTGGTAAAAGCCGCCGAAGGAGGGCACGTCGACGTTGTTATAGAGCTGCTGAAGCGCGGTGCTGATCCGAACGGACGCAATCGAAATGGGCAGACAGCTCTGTTCAGCGCTTGTTTGAAGGGGTCTAACAAAGTGGTGGAGATCCTACTCAATGCTCACGCAGATATCGAGGCGCAGGACAAGGAAGGAAGATCCCCCTTATTGTTTCTTGCCTCGGAAAAGCCTGGGAAAGGAACAAAATGGACAATTGAGACCCTAAAACTGCTCCTGAGTCACAGACCAAATCTCGAAGTAAAGGATCAGATTGGTCGCACACCACTCCTGTGGGCTGCGACGAATGGCAATGTCGAGCTTGCCCGCATCCTCCTAGAAAATCATGCTAACATCGATGCTTCGAACAATCGCGGGCGGACTGCCTTGCATCTTGCAGCCGAGAGTAATCAGAAAGAACACCACGAGGAGATGGTGAAGCTTCTTCTCAGCCACGGAGCCAATTCATGTGCCGTCAGCGATGGAGGTTGGACGCCTCTGCACAACGCCGCCCAAAGCGGATTTACACCGGTCGTTGCGCTGCTCCTCGAAGCCAATGCAAACGTGAATGCCGGGCTCTCCAATGGCATGACACCCTTGCATTGGGCCGCCTTCAATGGCTACGAGGAGGTGGTAAGGCTTTTGCTAACTCGACATGACATCAACCTAGCTATCAAGGATAGCTTCAATCGAACCGCCATGCTGTGCGCCGCCGAGAAGAATCATCCCGAGATTGTCCAGCTGCTGTCGCCCGCACGTGCCGCGGACCGTCTACCACCGGTTGCGCGGCAAGCGTGCGAAGCCTTCGAAGCAACGGTGGTCGACTTCGGTCAATTTGAGAAGAAACAACTCGTCTCTAAGTACTCCGTGTATGATCTCTTATACGGATGGGACCATGAGAACGATAAGCCCAAAGTTCCTACTTTAACGAAGAATATCAAATATAAACCAGATTTCAGATGGATTCATTTGCCGTCCAATAATGTATAATATGACCGAGTCCTTCCATCTAAACACAAGGCACTAACGCATTATTATAGATAGCATGGGTTGAGGTATTTGATGCTTCGTTTGATATGTATTCCCTACTTAGCTCACCATTTGTTAGACCCTCCTCGCCAAATCCTTTATCGAAGCGGGACACCGAGATATCGAATCTTTTAAGGCATTAGAAAAATGTTTTGATCAAGAACATCGAGGCCCGCTTGCACACGCTCATTTCATGAGGACATCTTCCTACCGCATCACCTCGCCTCGCGCTGGCCTCTCGGACAGAAAGGAAGATAAGTCGTCTCTAGCTCCGTTATCTGAGGAACCATCGGATGCGAGTGCCAAATCGAGCCAAAACGACGGGGAAACGACCCCGAGGAAGCAGAGTGACTTCTTCGACGACGAGGTGCCTACCAAAAAGAAGAGCAAGTCCGAGCAGCTCGCCGAGCGACATCCCAAGAAGCACAAACGCTCTAAGGGCCCTCCCGGTAACCCGCCTCAGAGACAGGACAGCACCGCAAGCAACTCCAGCAGCAAGCTACAAACCCCTCTCGCTTGGGAGACGTCGAGATTCGCTGCCTCGAATGGGAAGATGGTCCTATTCGTAAGACCTCCAATCCGTGTCAACAGATCTATAATCAACAGATCTATAAGCTAACGAGTGAAGATGCCTTTCCTGCATTACGAGACGGACGAGCGGCGGCGCAAGATGAGCAGCGCTATAAAGAGCGTTCGCGAGGGTCGAAACCTCGTAGAAAAGTCCTCCCGAGACTCCCTGCTTGTCAATGCATATCTCAACGGCACCCCACCCCTTCATCCGCGCAGGACACTTGATCAGTTCTTCTATCACGGCATCGACACGTCTGCTAGGGATACGGATCAAGTAGTTTACCGGTATTGTAAGAGGCACGGCGTAGAGTCTAAAGTCTTCATGGTCGATCAATTATGGCTGTGGATCATTGGTAAAGGTAAATGCCTATTCTCGCGGTGCTTTAGGAGGATAGCTCACCCGCCCTAGATCTCATAATCACCTGTTTCCCTCAGCGTTGGGACCAGCCCAAACAGGATCCTTTGAATGTGCTCGACGGTATCATCGAGGAGACCAACGCAAAAACCAGGCCGCCGATTGGATCCGTGTGGTATGTAAAGCGTCTATCTTGTAATGGAACCAAGCTAACGTATCATTCTTAGTACGTGACAGATTCTCGTCTTGTTGATAGTCAATCTAGGAAACACACCTCACTTCGTAGAAAGGATGCTAACCTACGCTAGACGATCTCGCAATGCTCGTAACCAGTCGTTGTTCCGGGATGTTCGACCGGCATCGCCTTGACGACCAAAACTTTCAATTTCTCGACATGTTTGAAAGTTCAATCGGCCTCGTTACAGACAAGGAGAGCCAACTATTCAGCCGATTCAACCGAGCTTCGGCGGAGTCAGCGAAATGGCTTCAATACCATCGACGCAGGCGTAGCATAAGTCGACCCGCACAAGTTTCTTCGTTCGGTACCCCCGACCAATACGGCGGGAGCAGCATGGATCAATTCCCCGACGCCCTCCTCGACATCGGCGTCGAGACGTCAATCCTGGCCGAGATCAAAGACATCCGCGACGAGCTTAGTATCATCGCTTCCATACTCGACGCGCAAATTGCGACGCTCGAAGACTTCGAATCGCAGCTCATCGAAGAATTACGCGGCGACGGTCCCACCCGCCGCGCGACAGACACTGCCGTTGCAGAGATCCGCAAACGCGGGCGCGAACAACTGCGCGGACTTGAGGTGAGACAGAAGGACATATGGCGTATGGATCACCAAGCGCAATCCTTGTACGACAACCTGACAGATCTGCTCGACCTGAAGCAAAAGCACTCGAACGCGCTTGAGGCACGGTTTGCGGGCGACCAGGCGGTGATTGCGGCCAAACAAGGGCAGACTATCATGGTGTTCACCATCGTGACTATCATCTTCCTGCCCATGTCCTTTATCGCCGCCTTCTTCGCTATTAATCTCCGCGAGTGGCAGGACGGCGACGCCCTAACCATTCCCTATGTCAGCAAGTACATGTTCGGAATTGGACTCGCCATCAGTATCCCGCTCATCGCCATGGCGTTCGCCGTCACAGATATCACGGACGCGGCGCGGGAGTTTTTCGGGAAGGGCGGGCGGCAGTGGTTTTCTTCTTCCGGGGCTTGGAAGAGGATGTTCTCTTTTTCTAGAAGTAGTGGGAGTCGCAGCGGGAGACACGGGCGGAACATCACGGGGCGCGATGGGAACGAGGGCCTACAGGAAGAGACGCTCGTCGTGCCGCCGAAAACCTCGGTGTCCTCGCCGTACGAGCGCTCGGGGATACTGCACCGCGAACCACCACACCACCAATACTACCAGCATCCGCAGCAGCAGATCTCGGGCGGCATGTCTCCGCGCATGCGGCCGCGGTACAGCCTCGACCGCGGCGGCGACTACTACGCGTCGGCACGGCTGTCGCCCGTCTCGGGGCGGCGCGGGTCCGGCGGCCCCCGGAACGTGAGTTTCGGGAGCGCAAACGGTGCCGCGCCGTGGGGGAGGCCGAGCCGCGATCGGAGTCGCGGGAGAAGAGTTAGCGAAGACCTGGAGAAGGGCCGGCGGCCGTATGCATGAGGGTGCCGGTGTTCGTTCTCAGAGCCTGGCTACCTAGGCTCTGGGTGGGATATGTAGAAGTAATCTTGAAAACCAGGGTGGTCAATTAGTTTGAATAGCGTGCATCGAGATTAGCACATGAAGTTACGAAAAGGCAGTAATGCGAAAATAAACCGATATTTCAGATATTCCCTAGTAGTTAACCGAATACATGTAGGTCAAGATCGTAGCCATGGGCACGACAGGCATTAAAATGCTGTTATGGAAAGCGGAAAGAATGAAAAAAGAGCATAGAACGGATGTCGTTTGAGACGCATCTGAAGATTTGTTGAAAAATTCAGGGGGCTAAATTAGAAAAAGGAATGCATCAGCCGCGAATCGAACGCGGGGCCCATCGATGGCAACGATGGATTTTACCACTAAACCACTGATGCCTGGGATCGGCTACCCACTGAGGCTTACGAGCGATACGTCTCGTGCTGCCTACTCCATCTATATACTAGACAGAACCGTGAAGATACCGAGCAAGATTGTTATACGTGATAGCCCTGGAAACCCAGTACTAACCTGTCGTTCCTATGTTCATATCACAAGGTAATTGATCACTTAAAGATCCTTCATGGATCTTCAAGCCTTCCAAGCTCGCACCCTAACTCACGCGCAAGTCATACAGTTGAACCTCTCACACGTTTTATCATTCGGTGAATTTGCACCCTGGCAGTGGGATTGTGGAATGACCGTTTTTTCTTACGGTACGCTAGCACCAGACCCATTCACCCCAGCTGCAACACCACCACCAGAAGAGCGGGATCAGCACGGATGCTAAGGACCAAGGATTGAGATCGTTATCAATTGCATCAAACAATTCTCTACGGAAAAGGGGGCTTTTAGTCCTCATTCAGTCATGGCCAACAGTTCTGAAATCCTTGGAACCACGAACCCGCCACCGTCTTCACCTTCGCCCACTTCCGCCTACGTCAAGCCCCAACCGCGACCGCCAAAGTCCCCGGCGCACTCGGCGCAGATCCGTGTGCAGAACCGCCGCCGCGAGTATCTTGAGCGGAACCCGAAGTACTTTGAGTCGTTTGAGCATGAACTTGCCGGTGAGTTTCCTTAGTCATTCATTTCATTTCATTTGGATGCAATTGACACATGTTCTTGCCATTTTTCACTCATCCCATTTCCATCTCTCATTCCCTTACATCGGACCCCTTTCCCCTAACACCTCCCAAACCAATACCCAGCATCGTATCTGATAACATAACACATCCCGTATTATACAAGCCCACATACTCTAACATCCTTCAACCATCTACATTCCATCTTTGACATCCCCCCATCCCTTCCATCCCACCAACTAACTCCCCTCCCCCCTAGACCCCCTCCTCTACGACGCCCTAATCCGGCGCTTCCAATCACCAGAGGAGCGCGAGCGCGAGGGCCGCGCGAAGGGGTACTCGCGCGTGCTCGAGGTGGACCTGCTGCGCGGCGAGGCCAAGCTGGCGCAGCTCACGTCCAGTTCCTCCGGCCCCGCCCCGGCAACGGGGACAGGGACGACCTCCTGGCTCCCACCGTCCGCGACCACGGACGCCGACGCCTTCATCCGCGAGTACGCCAACGGCACCGACGGACTCGGCGAAGATGCCGGGCGCAGCAGCCGCTCGCCGGCGATCGGCGGCGGCGACGCGAGTCCAAGCCCAGGCCCACACCAAGGGGTAGCAACCACATTACCACCACCATCATCAACACCACCACCATTACTACCAGCAGCAGCAGCAGCAGGAGTAGGAGGAGTAGGCGTAATACCGCGACCGCCCGCGACGCGAGAAGAAGGCCGGGCGCGATGGGACGACTTCCTGCGGCGGCGGTTTGAGCTCGGGCGGGACGAGGACTTCGACTACCGGGGGGTGGACGAGAACG
The DNA here is from genome assembly GCA_902806535.1 of Hypoxylon rickii. Taxonomy (NCBI): domain Eukaryota; kingdom Fungi; phylum Ascomycota; class Sordariomycetes; order Xylariales; family Hypoxylaceae; genus Hypoxylon; species Hypoxylon rickii. Next base: position 635,544 of record CADCWY010000003.1, read on the forward strand.
ACGAGCTGGACGCGCTGGAGCGGCGGGAGATGCAGGATGCGTGGTTCGACGACGAGGATCCGGGGTGGGCGAGCGAGGATGGGGGTGCGGGGCAGGAGGGAGACGGCGGCGGTGGTGGTAGGAATGGCGAGAGGGAAAGGAGGATGTTGGAGGGGGAGACGGGGGTTCAGGATTTTTGAGGGCGGGTTGCTGGAATAGGGGGAAGGGGGGAGGTGCTGATGTGGTGTTGAGGGTTGGTCTTGTTCGACTACGTTTGCCCGTAAGCGGGATTGTGGGATGGGGAGTGTTGATCAACAACCCTAGTCCCAAATGAAACTACGCTGGGGGATGAGTGCATATGGATGAGTGAGTTACAAACGACTTACGGCCAACTCTGCTTAGAAAGGGTATTTATGCATTATGAGGTTTTATATTAATAGATAATACTATCAAAACACCTCTGGGAAAGGTGAATAATGAAGTGCTAGGCAGGCCTGGGAGCCAGGGGTTACATCAGAGCTCAGGCCACTGTGTCGTGATATAAATTCATTCATGTTCTACAAAGCCTTCCAAATTAGAAAAGACTTACCCGAAGCTCGAATTCTAGACCTCTATGATACTAATGCACCGTATCTTAGGCCCATCCACCCCTCGACGTAAGCCACGAGCTCAGTCTACTTCGGGTACAGGCAGATGGTCCACAAGCTTCATCTGCAGGCCCAGTTGCGCCAAGGCCTTCACGGCATTCTCGTCTCGCAGCCTGTCCGTTTCTTCCTTCGTCGTCAGCACGAAGTCGTACCTCAGCAGCAGGCCCCCTTCTTGGAAGTTGTATTTCTTGGCGGTTTCCGCGTCGACTCGGTCGAAGTCGATTAGCAGACTCTGCTTCACACCGAACACGGCGTCGGACGTCTCGTAGGGATCGCCACGCACGTAAAGCGCCCTGTTTTGCGAGATTCGTTAGTTCATACGGTGACTCAAGTTTCTGAGATGGAGATGGCATTCCCGGTAAATATATCTCCAATTTCCGTAGTGAAAGGTCAGACTCACGTTACTAGGTGATCCCATCCCTCCTTCTCGAACATGAAGTGCAAATGTGCTGGTCTCCAGGGATGGCGACCCAGCTTGAGCAGGAGCTTACCAACCGGGCCGTCGTGGGGAATGGGATAGCTGACAGGTCGAATCGCCTTGAACCAGAAACGGCCGTCGCTGTCGCTCACCATGATGCATCGCTCGCTAGGTTCTGAGCGATCGGAGTGCTGTACGTCGTAGTGTCCGCTGCTGTCGGTCTCCCAGATATCGATCTTGACGCCTTCAACCGGTCTGCCCAGCGTGTCCTTCACGGTGCAAACGCAGAGCAGCGGCTCGCCCTCCGGGTCCGAGGCCATGTTGGACCCAATCGGCAACGTCCGCGCATCATGGGTGTGAAAGGGCCCCAGGAGCGAGCCCTCGGTGGATGCCGGGGGTTTCGGGTGGTTGATGCTGTCAACTAACAGAGAGAGACCGAGGACATCGGAGAGAAGAATAAATTCCTAGACGGGTCGGGGCTGTTAGTCCCAATCTTGGAGGAATTGTATCCTTTCTTCGATGCTACATAATTCGCACAAACGTACATGGCGCACGTCGCTGCTAATCTGCCCACAACCCACGAGAAAGTTTAGCGCTGCCATCCACTCCTCCGTGCTAAGCCGTGTCTCCCGAGCGAAGTCGTGGAGATGCGTCACCAGCCGCGACATCAGATATCGCAGGCGCGGGTCTGGGCATTGTGAGTTGATCCGATTCGTATTCGGGGTGATGTTGTCGATCGTCAAGTCCAGGAGACGTGGTATATTTGACGCCGCAGCCATGGTGGTAGAGGTAGGTTGTCCAGAGTTAGGATCTTACGGAGGTGAATTGAACTTGATTAATAGTACACGTGGGACAGGACGAAGGCGACGGAGGAGTAATTAAGTTGAAAAGAGAGATGAGAGATGACGAGGCCCAGGTAGGTTGACGAGGTTCTGATCTCCAACCCGGGACCTTATGTAATTCTCGGTCATCGTACTATTCCAACTCTGTTTCATCTGAGGAGTCCTAAGCTCCGGCAGTTGGTGGACGGGATGTCTACGGGGATATCCACAGCATAGGAGCTGCCCCGGTGGAAGAAGGTTATCCCTGAAAAAGTCGACACGCGGGTGGCATGCGACTGGGACGTTGCAAAGATCCGAAGAACTGCCCATGCAACGACCACTTCATTCGGTCATTTACGGCAATCTATGTTACGCAAGCTGACCTACTACCTAGTATCCGCCTAGGTACTAGGTACCTACTAGGTAGTACTACTAGGTAGGTAGGCAGATTGGTATTGGATCAATGAAAAGCTGGAATGGATTCTCAACGGTATCAAGACCAGCTGATTCTTCATAGTGCATGTCATCCATCTACTGTAATTACAATTGTGCTGAGAATGGGAGAATGGTGTGTGGGGTAATGAAGATGAGATGTGATGGAAAAGGAGGGGCGGGGCAGAAAAAGGGAGCAATTGGATGCGGGGGATACACGGCTACGGCTACCTGCATAGTCCCGCATACTACGATACTGCATAGTACGTGCTCAGGTGGTTTTAGCTAAGCAACCTTGGAAGTCTTGAAGCCTCCCCAATCAGCACCCCCCTATTTCTAAGGGGAGAAACGTACCGAGGCATCTGGTTCTACATAGTACCATTTCCATCTCTACAAACCTATCCACCGTATTATCCACTTTGACGCCTCGTCTCTCTCATCCACGGACGGACAGGCGAGCGTGGCGATGCAAACAAGGCTCACCAAGCTCGACTGAAGCCTCAAGTCCGGAAGCCTCACATTCAAGTCACCAATTTAGCCCCGCGTGTTCACCGAATTCGACCATCGATGTGTATAATCCCTTAATGAATGCACCCAAGGTTGCGCCCACATACACCAATTCTCACGGGATGATGTGTCCATGTACCTACATGTATGTAGGTAAAAGCACCACCTGCTCAGCCCCAGCCCCAGCCCAACCGCCTCACCTTGCGCACGCCCCAGAACCCACGTGGTGCATTTGTTAGCGAACACTTTTACCGAAACCTCAATAGCAGCGGCTTCTAGACGTCGAAAAGAAGCATTCGGTAGTCGAGATGTAGAGTGCGCCCAGGGATCCGTGCTTAATCTTACATACGTCAATGTGCTGACGGCTGGTCTCTCACTGGCCAGCCCTATGAAGAGTACCTAGGTACCTAGTAGGTAGGGGTCATCGATTGTTCCGGACCAACGCCACACCGAAACACAACGTATCACAACCGGATGTCTCCGATCTACAGATGCCTAGGCAGATATTCAGGCTTTTTTTCTCAGGCCCAGTCTTTTAGGTAGCAGTTTATTTTCAAGGTCAAGTCTTGGGATTCACCGGAATACATGTAATTCATCTTGTCAGTCATAGACGCATCCTATCCTGACATGAGTCACTCGAATTGATGGGTCTTGGTGGCCAGTGGAATTGATTGTCTCCGGGGAATTCGTTCTGTGTGAATGTAATATTGTCTACCTAGGTATGTGTCTGAGTAGGAAAAGAAAATTGTACGCTTCGTAGGATCAATGCCAATTCCTTTAGATGGTTTGTCAATGCTAAATATAAGATGGAACGAGCCAAGTACCAATTGATATAGTTAGTAGGTACGTACCTATTAAGCATAGTCACAACGAAGCCATCATCGGGAATGCAGTTAAGGAAATCTATTGCCAAAGTATACGAAGTAACAGGTTAGGAAGTAAAATGAAAAGGTAAGTACAAGAAAAGGTGTAAACAGCAACTCGTAATCACCAAACTCTTTTTCTAAATTTTTATGTTTTTGTCCCCCCCCTTTTTTTCTCCTTCAAGACATGGGTGAGTGATAATAGGATCCAATATTCATCGCTGGTATATTCTTCGGGGTTCTCTATCCGTTCAACGTCTAGGGTATCATTTCCTTTTCGAGCGCCGGCGCGAGCCAGGTATTTTATTACGAAATCCTTAGGGGAAAATTGAAATAGCGAGGCAACCAAAGGAAGAAACATAAATCAGAAGTCGTGTACGGTGATGATATTCGATATCCAGGGGTACCATGTCGCGCAGAGATGTTGAAGGCGAGGCGAATTGGTTAGTCGTATGAAGCTCCGTCAAGTTTTGGCCCAAGACACTCATGGCGGATGACTATTCCCTGGTGTCATGGTCGTGGATATGTTCGAAGTCTTCCATGTTCGCATCTTAACCAAGGCGAAAATAGCCATGGCCATGATATCGTTCAACCCTCGAAAGGGTGATCATTCTCGGTAGCGTTATTTGACACACTCAACCGTGCAGTCGCCGCACTTCTGCCTGCCGCAGTTTGAGCACGCAGCGTTTATAGCGACAGTCATAGGACCGTTGCGGCAGTAGCACTAAGACAATTAGCAAGAATTGATATCAATTTAAGAAGTCAACTTACGCAGAACCAGACCATGGCCATTCCGAAGGGTTGAAGGTGTATGGGTGTATGGTGTAGATGTATAGGTTAATATTCTGCGTATGCTGATATTCGATCGTATGCTCGGGCTGTTTCAGCACTTATTTGTATTCTTAGGGTTGAGTGAGTTGAGAGTGAAGTCGATGAGTTGTAAGAGGAAAGACATTGTCTTATACTCGCATGGACAGGTATGGTCGACACCCCGTGATGTATCCTTCTAATTGCCAGTGACATAATAGGGCAATTGCTCCTAGGAATGACCGGCTTCGACTCTTCATAGCCCCCCTATCGGCGGGGTGGCTTCGCCGGGCCATCATCTGTAACGCCTGCATCGTGGGACTTGTAATTGGTAGAAATTTGTGTTTGCCTAAGTCGACAAAGGACAGAACGCTCGCCATTGCGATTCCAGGATCGTTTGTAGCTCAAGACAAGATCTGTACCCGGCGATGCCCATCTCTGTTTCGCGTTAGCAGCATCGTGCTGAGACGCTTCGTTTTCCACTCATTGGAGTGCACTAGGGTTTGGCACTGCTTCGCCCTCTTCTCATGACACAGGATATAGGGCAAGCGGTCCCGCAATAGCGTCATCCCAGGGTATGTCCGGGCAAGTAGATTTTCCAGTAATCCAGGAGAAAGGTTTCCGGGCCTATAGCGATGCCCAGGGGCTGGCACGTTACACATAAAGCGAGGCGGATCCGTTCTCCCAACAATCAGCCCTCGTTCGTCGACAGGTGAGATTCGACCATCAAAGTGGTTTTAATGACGATGACGATGACAGTTGCGAATGTGCTACCGGAGTAGAGCCATATAGGGTATTCGGGAAGCTCACATGATGGCTAGTAACGGGGATTGAGTCTCAATGATTTGACAACGTATATTGCAAGGTGCTACGAACCATAAGAAGTATTATTCCAGATTTTCCACCTTATTGTCCCCTTGTACGTGACTAGCCAAGCCACGAGTTGCCCTAGAGGCGGTGCCATATCTAGATTAATTCGGCCAATTCCGGGAGACTCTTTTTTCCATCTCTCTCCTTTTTTTCTTTCCACACCGAGAGCAACCCATGTCCTGGATGTATACAACATATCTGGACCAAAAGGCTTCGATTCGACAACATAAAATTGTAGGTGCCTGTCCAGGCAACGGAGTCAGACCAAGTTCATCGGGCTCATTCTTTGCACTTTTCTCGAAATGCTGTCAGAAGTCCTTGCAAGCAGCAGGCAGTACAGTTTGTTCTGACGGGGCGGTATGTAATACTGTGACAACAAATGGTGAGCAATTTTTTGTCCCGCAATTGCCAAAAGCCGGATGGGAGCGATCTAATATGGCCTTTGCATTCCCGCATGTTCAAAGGGGCAGTGCAGTTTGGCCGCGCACCACGTCGGATTACCCTAGATTCCTGGCGCGACAAAATGTAAAAACACCCTTTCTTGGCATGCGACTTGCCGTTGCCCTGATTGTCCCATTTTCACCGAGTCCCTATTTGGAACTTGCAATTGAGGGTGATGACAAATCCATCGTGGGTCAATGGCGGAAGAGGCGATCGAAAAGACTAGTCGCGAATTTCCAAAACATTTTGTTCAACTGATCCTCTCAGGAGGACGAGACAGAAATCAAAAATGGCGGCAAATTGTCTGAACTCGAGTTAGCAATTGGCCTAATGTCAGGATTTCCATGAAATACCTACTAACCTAAACATCCTACGGACCATTACTTCTTATATGGCATTGGCGTTATGGGGAACAATCCTAGGATGACCATAAAGACGCATATCGTGCTGGACGACAATATATAAACATCTTGAAGAAAATGCTAGTGACTTTGGATGATGCAAAGAACTGAACCCGGTTTGACTACCTGGTATCTGTCCAAGTGGGTAGGTTTGGTTTGTACTGGGGTTCAATAGGGGTTGGACCGGTCCGTGGGGAGGAAGAGCTATGATTTATAGATCTTATTCTGACCGGTGCCTTGACGTGCTTTCAGCCGCGAATGCTATTGAGCCGAAAAGTGACGGCATCATGCGACCGAAGAGCCGCAGGACTCGGTCTGAGCATAACGATGGCGTTGTCATCCATGGATGTCACCAGCCCCCAAGCCCCTTAAATAGAATGGCGATGCTTCCTCAATCATGCTCGGTATAAAGGAGGCGTCTTAGAATACTTGGAAGAATCCCGGTGTAGGGGTCGTTCGCGATCTGCTCGGATTGAAGACTTGTATATCGGGAATTTAGTTTGGGCTTTTCATGCGGCTCAAAGAGTACAGGCCCGCCTATAAATAAGGGCGAGGTTTGTCTTGTGGGGGGAGGGCACAGATTAATGGTGTTAAACAAGGTAGTAGTTTGCCATCCGTGGATGAATTCACTGTTGGATGCAGGGGTGTTGTCACCGATGGCTGAAATGTAGAAACCAAGTTGTTAGCTGAACGAAAACAAAACCGAGCTGAAAAGCGACAAAGTACCACGATCTATTGAAGCAAGATCGTACTGTAGTTTTTGGGAAATTTGGTGCTCCTTGACGCCATCCCCCCTTTTCGGTGGAAATCAATATTGTGAATTCCCAATTTGTTCTCCTTTTCCAAATTTCTAATGTTGCCTTTTCCCTCGAAACTCGATGGGTTGCAAAGGATTTCACTGGGTCCTTCCTTGTCTATCTCGAAGGATTGCTGCGCACATCATATGATTGATGAATAAGATGATGCTGGCTTGTGAATCACAGACTAAGAGTATTGTCCGACCAGCTAAACTGATAGGTTTTAGATGTTCGGGTCTCTCTGCAAGTAGATCGAAATCATATCAGTACCAAGTAGGTGTGAACCAGTCTATATGCTGTGTTCCCTGGAGCCCTTGAACTGCCCCGGTAAACAACTTGTATACATTATGGCTGTTTATGATGAGGCAGACATAATTGACCCTCGGTATTCAAATGGCTCGTGGTAACAAACATCAGCCATAAACTTCTAAAAAATGCACCCCGATTTGCTTGGACAGGCGATATGTTGACGTATATCGAGGTCCTACATATAGATTTCTACCTAAATCTTGATGTGATCAAGGCCGTTAGCTAGATTTTACGTCAGGAGGCTGAATTAGGGACCTACTACTGGTATGTACACAGGTAGGCTACCCGATATCTAAAGGCAGATAGGTACCTAGGCATGCATCTGGCTTGTGTCTGCCGTGGTTCGAATCCCCGCGGAGACAGCATTCGGGTATAATATGCCTACTAAGGTGTGTTATCAATCGAGGCGAATACTGACGACATGAATAAACACCAAGAGCTTTCCCGAAAGGCAGAATACTATAGGTCTGTGGACTCAGAGGTCGTCCATTCTTATCACTACGGCTATATATAAATCCGTCGATGTTCTTCTCATCTGAGGTTCATAGCCCCGGAAAAGAACATAGAAAACGGCCTTGGAACGAAATCTATGGATTATGCCTCATACCTAGGTACTTATCACTCTGGCTAGGTTCAGCTCCGACAACCTTGGAATGCTGGGCGCAGTTTCATCCTGCATTATTATGATGATGCTACTACCTGGTAGGTAGGCTGCTAGGTAAAGGCGGCCTCCCTTGATTTAACCCCTGTCTGTCCCCCACAAACCCCCCCTCGGTCCCTACGAGAGGCCGTACATTGGTTGATTGTTGATTTCAACGTGGCCAAGAGCATTTTGGATGAAAACCCTAAGTCTCATTGCTTATATCTCTATGATTCCTATAAGTATGCCGCATGATATTCGCGGGGGAAGAAATCCTGTCCATGAGCTTGGATATAAGAACTCTTGTCAGGATTAGGGTGAGGTAGACAAAGGCGGCTGCATGTATACCTACCTATGCAGTCTCCCATAGCCCCAGCATAGACTTAGGTTTTTCGCGCAACAACAGGGTTGCTTCTGCGTCTTCTAGGTTCGCCTCGTGACAACTCTTGCAATATATAGGATGTATTCACGATTATAAGTGAGAGAACTTGTGATATTATCTCTCTTGAGGAGGTATGGAGCCCTTCCTCTGCCCCCATCCCTTGATAGATATAAGAGGTGAATTCAAATATTCCCATATTACACCGAGCGTTCATATAAGGTATAAGATTTAGTTCCTAAATGAGTACCCCGGCCTGGGGTTACTTAGCGAGACCAGAAGACACTATGCCGTTCACCATAGTTAGCGTTCCTCGTGGTTCAGTACTCTGAAGCTGCCCTCCTAGTTTACTTATCTTGGAGGCCATACGTAACACCGACGCCAAAATGAGGTGGTTTGATGAGAGTCCCCGGCTTACAACTTGAATCATGCCCATTGTTTGCATGACCTAAGCGTGCTCCCCTAGCAGGAGGGTGATACTGGGATAGTGAAGATACCAATCTAATATATCTGCCCATCCTCGAGCCATCAAAGACTTACCTAGGTATGTATCTACACCCTTGGGGTTTTAGCTTTTGAAAACGATGTCTACGATATTGGGCGGTTTGAAATCTTCCTATGATCGGACGTTTCTTTTCGGCCTTCTTTTCGGCCTACGGCTCTCTCCAGTCCCCTTTGGTGCATATTCTATCCTAAGTGCATAAATACACGTGGGAAGAAGCACTTAACCAATTGAGGTACCACGAAACAGGGGTTATTCCATTGGGAATCGATTGGGAATCGATTGGGAAATCCAGAGTGTTCGTTGGAGGAAATATTTGGGAATTCCATTTTCCCTTGATTTTCCATTCACCGCAATCCCACGATTTCCTCTAACGTTCGACTTTGCTATTACCTTAGTACCTTAGATCGTTTCTATCTTTTTTGCTCAATCTTCTGCGCTGTCACTTATTTCCTTTCTGCACTTTTTAATTTGCCTAGAATAGAACTGCTACTGTGGCTTGATTTTCGATTGGTTTTGAGTTGAATTTGGGTGTAAGCTGTCCTTTCATGAATCGGGCCTGCTGTGAGCTCTGCGTGAACCCCGACCTATAGCCGTCCGTTTAACTAGTCCTGCTTTCATACTTCCGAGATAAAGATCTCACTTCGATATCTCGAGGATCAGATCAATCAAGGTGCAATCAATCCTTTCGTACCCGGGCTACTGGGACAAGCGGCTGCGTCAGAGACGTTGGAGGGAACACGGGTCGGACAAGCCCGCCAGGTTTGATTCCCCCAAATTTTATGTCCACGGGGTGTGCCCAAGTGTGGCCTCGGGTCAAGATTCATTTCCCACCTCTCATCCCCAACCAGCCTAAAAGGCCATCTGCAACCTGGGCGGTTCTAGACTGGATTTGTGCATGGGTGGATCGCTCATGATATCATCGTATCTGTTGCGACGACTTGGATGATCTGCAGGTCGCGCACTTATACGGGCCGGTTACCACCAAATTCAGGGGTCCTACTGCGTTGTTATTTGTCCGTCGAATTCAATTGTCACAAGCCGACCGTTCTGTGGTAGAACAGGTAAAACAGAACAACGGTTTCGAGCGAGAGAGAAAAAAAGGGGAAGAAGAAAGCTCGGCGGATTGTAGCCCTGATCCCGGGGAATCCCATGCAGGGCTGCTGATGACGATTCTCTTCTTCCGGAGTCTCCAGACAAAATCGCGCTCGACCCCACTAAAGCCCCGCGAAACTCGCCGTGGCCGTGGCTTTGAAGTACTTTAAAGCCTGGCGCTTCAGCGCCAGAGCTGATGGCGATCTCTCGTCGATCTGTCTTGCCGATGCTAACATACCACCGCAAAACGACGACCACGAGAAGGTTAACCAGGGACTATCAGGAGACAAGAAAGTTCAGCAGGATGGCAAGGCGGTAGGACAGCCTTCTCTCGCGTTCCTCCGCATATTCTCGTTGATCTTTCTCATCCTCGTGCTGGTAAGGTTTTTTTTTCTCGAATGATTTTCCCCATGGCCCCACGGCTTGGTATATACTACGCAGTACTACTAGGTACTATGGTAATATAGTACCGTCTGGTATTATGTATCTGGTACCTACATGTAGTGATCCCTCCTATTCACGGATCATTGATGCATGATGATACTGGGTACCTGAGTACGACGTGTAGGCAGTGCGCACCACTACCATACGGCCCTACTCATATGCGCCAGGCCTTTCGCCGGGCCCCGCATCGAGCTCTCTAGAGCCCCTTTGACGCAATTGGATTTATCTTCGCTAATTGCCCCTCCAAATCTTATAGACAGCGCAACTTTTTCTAACGAATGCCAAATACCAATATTCCCGTATTCTCACATCACCTCCTTTCTCTCGTATCGTTTCCTCCCCTCCAGCTATCATAGTTCAAGAACCCGTCTGCGAGTCTCCTCAACCTTTTCCTACTGCTCCGCCTATATCTCGCGCACACACCATGGCTCTCGCCGAAGAGACGAAGCGCATCGCTGCGCAGTTTGACTACTCGGACGAAGATGTAAATAAAGGTGTCCTCGAGTTCCTTCGGCAAATGAGTATGACCACGCCCGACTCGGCATGTTTGAATGCTTGCTAACACACGCTCAGACGAAGGATTAGAACAGGACGGCACAAGTTTAAGTCAGATTCCCACATACGTTACTGGCGTTCCCAATGGCACCGAAAAAGTACGTTTTGGCAGCCCTCACTCTCTCCTCAGCTAACTTACACGAACAAGGGACTATATCTAGCCGTTGATCTCGGCGGCACGAACTTCCGAGTGTGCTCGGTACATCTAAACGGGGATACAACCTTCAACCTCACATACAGCAAAGTGGCGATTCCCAAGGAACTGATGGTTGCGAAGCATGCTCATGAATTATTCGGGTTTTTGGCTAAGCAGATCGAACTCTTCCTCAAAACTCACCACGGAGATCACTTCGAAGCTCATGTCCGGCGGCGGCATACCGCGAGCACACCGGAGGGCTTCCGAGATGAACACATATTCCGACTTGGTTTTACTTTCAGTTTCCCAGTCAAGCAATCCGGTATCAACAAGGGCACTTTAATGCGGTGGACCAAGGGATTTGATATTCCGGATGCGATTGGTAAGGACGTTTGCGCCTTGCTGCAAGAGGAGATCGATAGGCTTCACCTTCCCGTCAAGGTGGCCGCTTTGGTGAACGACACCGTGGGCACGTTGATGGCTCGTTCGTACACGTCTCCGGGCAAGACATCCACCCTCCTGGGTGCCATCTTTGGAACGGGCACCAACGGGGCCTATGTCGAGAAGATTACCAATATTAAGAAAGACGTTGAAGGTGACTACGATAAGTCAACTGGTCTGATGGTAATAAATACCGAATGGGGCTCCTTCGACAACCAACTCAACATATTACCCAACACCTCTTACGACATAGAGCTAGACAAGAAAAGTGTAAACCCGGGCATCCAGATGTTCGAGAAGAGGGTATCTGGCATGTTCCTGGGTGAAATAGTTCGTCTGGTTATCGTCGATATGCTCAAGAATCCCAACATATCGTTGTTCCGTGACGAGAATTCTAGCCACAACGACTGGAAATCTACGACCACCATCGGTCCGGACTCGGGAGTTTTCAAGCAGTGGGGTCTAGATAGTTCCTTAATGTCCATCGCCGCCGCCGACAACACGCCCGACTACTCCTCTCTTCGCCAAGAACTCGAGAAGCAATTACATATATACGCAGCTTCGCTCGAGGACGCACTAGCATTCAAGGGGATAGCATACGCCATCGGCCGTCGGGCGGCGCGGCTCTCCGCGGTGGCGCTCGGCGCCATCGTCCTGCAGAGCGGGCAGCTAAAAGACGGCACGGATGACCCGATCGACATCGGCGTGGACGGCAGCCTGGTGGAGCACTACCCATTCTTCCGCAGCATGATCTACGAGGCGCTGTCGGCGATCGAGGGCATCGGGCCGGAGGGCGCGAAGCGCATTCGCATCGGCATCGCCAAGGACGGCAGCGGCGTGGGCGCCGCCCTCATCGCGCTCGTCGCCGCAAACATGGAGAAGAAGGGCGTCGTTGACTACCTTAACCAAATCAAGAACGAGGTCGCCCAGAAGCTCGCCTCCGCCTTCCCCGACGCCGGTGACTCCACTACGGTGGTATGACACCGATCATGAGTTATTTCTAAGGTGGGATGGAAAATAGGAACGCGGTCTGCTGGGTGGGTGGATGGATGGATGGACGGCGTGTATGCTACCTGCTTAGTACCTGCCTACCTACTTACAATCATGACCTAATGCAATAAATCTTATGACAAGTTACTGTTTTGAGCCAGTTCCATGGACCAAGTCTGTTGAATTTGGGGTTCTTATGGGTATCTTCATACCAAATAGTATAGGGCAGAGTGTGTTGTAGACCTACCTAGTAGTGTTCTGGTTTTGAATTTTGACACCAATAGATCAATAGTAGCCACCCAGGCATCGTTGCCACAGTGGCAAGTGGACATATCACAACGCCCTGCTCATTCACCATAAACACTCGTACCGTCCAATCACTAGATCCTATCCATGAAGCTTGTAAGTCAAGACTTCTTGTATTTAGACCGCATAGGCTGCCCTATGGAGTAAACTACTATTATTGTTCTTTATTAAAATGGTAAAGCCTTGAAGCTTGTTGGCTAGGTAACTATCTTCCCTCCCCTCTCCGATCCCCCCTAGTCTTTGGAATACCCAGCCTTTTATAACTCGGCTCAACCCATGCCATGCGCACGTCTATTCTTGCTGGCTGGCGCATTGCGATGCCCCCTTCGAATTCGCTTCCTAGTACGTGCATACCACTTGGCTGGGTTAAATGATATTGACTTACCCACGCACAAAAGGTAGTGGGTAGAAATATGCAATTGGTTCTCACCAGCACTATCGCCACACCACCATCTCCTCTATAAACCGTGTGAGCATCACGCCCACAACTCGCACCCACCCCCCTCCAAGCACCGTACCTCGTAGCCCCAAGTATTGGCGAACCTACGCATGAAGGGCTCGAGCACTCCCATCAGCAACACCCGAGGAGCACGGTGGATGCTACTTCCCGAACGCGGCCGCGGGGTACGCGCGGTCCCTCTTCTTCCGCGGCGCGACGGAGCTGCTGCGCGAGCTGGCGCTGCTGCCGGGCGCGCTGTGCATGTCGGACGGCAGGTCGTTCCACTCCGTCTCCGGCCGCGCGTTCTGGTAGGACAGACCGCCAGATGGCGGCGGCGGTGGCCCGGGACTCCGGTTGGGCGAGGGCCCCGTGCTCCTGGGCGGGGGCGAGAGGGTGTTCGAGGGCGAAGGGGCGGTGGTAGCGAGAACCGGGGGTGTCGGCTGCGCGCGCAGATTGGCAGCGGCGGCCGTGGCGCTCGGTGTGATCGCGGTCGTGGTCCCGTTTGGAAGCTTGACGGTGGTGCTGCTGCTGCTCTTGAGGCGGAGGGCGGCGCTGGTGGCGTCGATCTGGCGGCGCACGATCCAGGCGCTGTCGGGCCGCAGCTTGAAGTAGTAGCCCTGGATCTCGCCGTGCTTGGCGAAGCCGCGCGCGAGGTACCAGCGCAGGCCGTCCTCGTTGTCGGTCCAGACGTGGGCGTACACCTCGCGGCAGGCGAACGGGCTGGCGGCGGCAAGGCGCATGACCTCGTCGAGGAGCGCCGCGGCGAGACCTTGCTGCCGGTACGGCGAGAGTAGGACGAGCGACTGGACGTACAGCGCGTTAGGCTGCGTGTCGGGGTCCACGGGGCCGGTGGTCTTGCGCGCCGAGGACGGGGTGAAGGGGGACGGCTCGGGTCGGCACACCAGCCCCCCTACTACCTTTGGCGGGGCAGCATTGGGGTTGGTGGGGTCGGTGTTGTCGTTCCACAAGACAACGCGACTGAACGCTCCGGAAGAAAGAGGGTCTGACAGTCGTGCGTAGAAGGAGTCGGGGTAGTTAATGGGTAGCAAAAGGGATGTTATGCGTCGTAAGGCAGGTATATGCTCGGGCAGAACCGGGGAGATGGTCGCTTGCGGGTGAAGGGTCGAGGGTTTGGATGGTGATAGGGTCGCGGGAGGTGACGATAAAGACGAATTAAGACCGTTCTGTCCAGCTGTCCGGGTGGGGGGTTCAATGGTCGTGGTTGGAGGTGGTGGAGGTGCAGGAGATGTTCCTTTTGCTTGTTGCGTCGATCCAGGGGGCGGAACGTAAGAAGGGGACTTGGGCTGGAAGAAATTCCGAATAGAAGACTGCCCATTGGCATTTGTAGTAGGGAGGGACATGTTTGTTGCAACCAGAAGTAGAATCACAAGGCACAAGATTATATAGAGTCAAAGTGGTGTTAGCTAAGAAAGGAAGATGTTGCCATGATACCACGGGATTAGAAGTGTTGATAATTAACAAACGAATAATGGTTTGATTTTTTGTTGATCTGGTTGATCTGGTTGATCTGGCGTCAAAAGGCGACGGAACCACTGCAACCCGCGTTAAGTGGTTACCTAGGTAGCTATCGGCTGCTTACCTATTTGACCATTTTAATGTTACCTAAGTCAACGCTCCCGCTTTCTTTTGGTTCTCCCTCGCGTGACGCATGCACCTAAAAGGACAACGAAGGATAAGATAGAATGAAAGGCCCTGAACGACGGGTGAATAGAAAGACAAGACTTGATGATTATCGATAGGCCCCACTACGGACTTGGAACTTTGCACTTTACAGGTAATAAATATATTTCAGGCACATCATTGTGCCACGAGGTCCTATTAGCGAAGTGAGATCTGCTGTGGTGGCATGTAAGGCATTGATCATTGCTGTAGTGGTCGAGCCATGGAAAGAGGTTTAATGGGAGTAGAATTGTTACTCTCTTTGTATTAATCCATCAAGATTTACAATTTCCTATGTACTTGAATTCAAAATCCACATGCTCAGCTTCGAACTTCGAACTTCGAACATCAAACCACCAAAGTCTCAAGCAGCTGTCTATACTGCATCAATGATGTGCTCCAGGGCTATCAGGTACAGCACCCGCAGCCCCCTACAGCTCAGCCCTTACAGCCTTTACAGCCCTGGAGCTGGGTACTGGGTAGGTACTAGGTAGGTATTACGTAGCCCGCGCATCTAAAAATCTAAAAAAGATTCAATCCCGGGATCCCCTTCTGTCCGCTAATGCATGGGGGGTTTCTCAGTTAATTGATTCGCTATTGTCGCTTATTTGTACAACGCCATCAGGCTTACCGGTCAAAAATTCAGCCTCCGGTTAGGTACAGATCAATGGTATTACCGTACCGTCTCGAAAAAGTGATCTTCTCCTGATTTCTTTCCTTCCCGTCGGCGCCCGAACGGGGTTAAATCAACGGAAACCTCAGTACATTGTAGAGACGAGACAAGAGACATCAATCCCGAAAATACAAGAAGGATCAATGATTAGATTGCTAAAAAAGATCCGGTGAACAAAAACACTGACGAATTAGCAGTTAATCATTTACTTATCATCAATAATATCTTGTTCCTGACCTTTTTTTTTCCCCCTTCGGATCTAACCAAACCTTATTAAAGCCTTCAAAGCTTTGAAAGTTTAGGGGTTTTGGCCTGTATTCCGGGGAGTGGATACGGTTACATACTTGAACTTTTGAACTTCTTCCCTTCCAAAAAAGTATTTCCAATCCAAGAAGGAAAGATAAAAAAAGAGTCATCATTCATTTCTAATTATTATCTTCTCTCGATACCCAGATTTGCAATTTATTCTTCAGTTTCAACTCTAGCTTCGGTGAACTTTTAACTTGGACCTTTCGACTTCCACCTCTTACCTTTTCTCCCAGCCCTTCTTTATCAAGTTTATCAAGTTTATCGACTTCCCAAGCTCCACGTCGCAAATCACGGCACCGACCATTTAACCATGGCCTCATCTAACACTGGCAAGGCTGGTGTCATTAAAGCTCCTGATGGTGCCGGCAGCATGGACAAGCTTGTAAGTGTACCAGCCGCATAACCAACGCTTACAAATTCACTTTGTAGCTCCTAAATGCCACCAAGCCCTGTAAACTGTGAATTTCGGCTGACCTCAGTTTGTCAGGCGCATGCTGTGCTAGATGACCTGCTATACAACATCGTCCACGACTTATTAATGAAGACGCACCGAGACGAGAAGATTGCCCGTGCCGCCACCGCCGCCATTCGCGTCGAGAAGTTGGCCGCCGATGCTTCAGACTCCTCCGTCCCCGATGTCCGGCCCGATGTCAAGGTCGAAACAGACGCCGCCGTCTACGATGAAGGGAAGGTCCTATTAAAGGGAAACCCCCTAGCTACTACCAAAGACATTGTCTGCCCGCGATGCCACCTTCCGAGATTACTATATCCCACAGACGGCAAAGGAGCGAGGAAACCCGACCCAAGCATAATATACTGCAAGAAGCATCCATACATCGAGAAGCCCGGCTACGATATCTATGGACAAACTTGGGTTGCACAAGGCCCCGGCAGAGGCAAGAAGAAGAAGGACATGGAGAAGAAGCTGGAGCAGAACTCAGACTCGCAGACACCTACGCCAGAAGGAGGGACTGGCGGCGGTGGTGCCGCCTCGCGACCCCCGAACATGTTATCCTTCCCGTCGGCCACCTGCAGCAAGTGCAAGAGATGCATCTTGGTCACCCGATTGAACAACCACATGGGCTCGTGCATTGGAAACAGTGGCCGAAATGCAAGCCGTGCAGCTGCGCAGAAGATTAGCAACGGTAGCAATGCTAACGGCAGCGCGGACGGAACTCCACCATCTAGTCAGAAGGGCACACCGCACCCAAGCTCACGAGCTAGCAGCCCCAAGAAGAGGGACGGCGAAGAGATGGACGACGACGATGAGACCGACAATGACGCGCACAAGAAGAAGAAGCTCAAGCCCACAGCGGCGAGCGCGGCTAACAAGAAGCTGATCCTGAAGCAGAAAGGTGCCTCTGGCACCAAGAAAGAGAAGGTCAAGACGAGTTCTTCGTTAAGCGTTGAACAGAAGGTTGATGATGACGATGCGGAAGGGTCCACGGTCGAAGTCGCCCCTAAAAAGAAGGTCACCAAGGTACCAAGCCCGGCCAAGAAGCTAAAGCTAGGTGCTTCCAAACCATTACTCTCATCACCTATGTCAAAAAGTAATGGAAAGGCATCGGCTCCCAACGGTGGAGGAGAAGATGACCGTGAGTCCGAGAGCTCGGGGACACTGTCATCTCCACCGGTGGTGTAATTTGGGGCATGAACACCCTATGTCATAGAATTGCAAGAGTAGCGATGCAGGTCGTTGCGGTAGCATAATGACTATGAACTTATTGATTGGGAGTTTGAAAAAGTTCCATCCGGTTTGCATGTTATAGCATGTACAATGGCCGAAGAGCTTTGCATGAAAAAGGGGGTTCCGGGGGTTCCGGGGCTATCGTAACAAAACACAGCAAAAGGGGCTGGACATTGTCTGTATCCCATCAGAGGAAAACAGATACCGGCGTTTTATTCATCGTCGAGGTCAGAACGTGTCCTCAGGACACTTCTTGTGTACATATGTAATTACAGGACCTCGCATCAGCGAGCGCGGGGGGGATCACAATTGACGTTTGCGTAACGCAGCAACTGTTTCGATTTTGGCTTCTGATCAAGTGAATTCGTGGTATCTTGCCATTTCTAAACCCTAAGATGACGTTTTTGAACTCCGGGGCGCCGGCTGATGCAACTACTATCTGTTCCCATTCCCGTATACTGTGCGATATCTTCTCCGTCCTCTATAGTAAACCGGCCTACATAATGACTATATCCTAGACCACTTCCTCCTCATCAAGCACCCTTGCTCGAATGATCTTAACCTCCTCAACGGGCCGGTCATCGGCATCAGTCTTAACCATTCCCATGCGTTTGAGGACGGCAAGGCCTGCCTTGACGCGGCCGAAGATGGTGTGCTTGCCGTCGAGCCAGGGAGTGGGCGCGAGGGTGAGGAAGAACTGGGAGCCGTTGGTGTCCTTGCCGGCGTTGGCCATGGAGAGGACGCCGGCGCCGGTGTGGCGCAAATCAGGAGCGATCTCGTCGGCGAACTTGTCGCCGTAGATGGAAGTGCCGCCACGTCCCGTGCCCGTCGGGTCCCCCGTCTGCGCCATGAAGTTCGCGATCACCCGGTGGAACACGCATCCGTCGTAGTAGCCCCGCCGCGCCAGCGTCGCGAAGTTCGTGCATGTGCGCGGCGCGTGCTGCGTGTACAGCTCGACGGTGATCGTGCCCTGCGATTGGGGGTCATGGGGTTAGTCTTGCTGTCAGAGTTCGTGGGAAGAGAGGAGGGAGGGGATGCGCGTACCATTGAGGTCTCTAGGGCTACGTTGGTCGTCATTTTGTGTATTGCGGCGTGGTGTGAAGGCTACGTATGTATGTAGGAAAAGTATACACCAAATTACCTACGTAATTGAAGCTCTGGATTAGATGTACAATAGGCCGTATGAAATATCAAAAACAGCTGGAGCTTTGGAGGGGCTTTCTTTCACCTCGAGTATCGATTATGTGATTGGACTGTGGGATTACAGGTGTTTCTTGATATGGAAGGACACTGCCACATTGCCACATTTAGGTGCGTGCGCCGCACTATGTACTACATGTAGGTACTAGGTACCTACACTTAACACATTTCTGTTTCTATCACCATCACAATGAATGTTTCCTGTTTGTGAGACAACTTTATAAACATATTCTTTCAAACACCCTAACATCCTGCCGTCCACCTAGGTGTGTGGGTACACTTCCAGCTTGAGACCGATCTAAGTGTTTTATCGCGACGGATGAGTTGTGCCCGTTGAACTGGTCAGTGAGGCTTCTCGGTCAAGCGACATAGCTGCCCGGCAGGTACTTGAGCAGCAAAAGCAGGTACCTACATATACGTACCTCGTCCCTAACATCGAACCTTTTGATATCAACGATCCAAACTTCATTGCAATAGAATACATCGCCATACAAGTTCCTACCTAGTATGCAGTAAACTTGGAACTCCTAACAGTTCTACGTTATTTTCGGGATATCAAGAAGTACCATTCTCGTCACTATCAACATTCCGACTCCCCGAGAAAATTATCAACTGCACACCCTTGTTCATATGACCCTTTGCAAGTAGGACCTCAAGTATCGGACAAGCATTATCGACATCTACAATTCATACGCGTCTCAATCCCCTCCACTTAGGAATACATAACATTCTCTCCTAGGTCCACCCCAAGGGTTTAGAAGCTATGGCGAACAATAATTCGACATTCCTCGCGGCAAGCGAGATCTCCGCTGCGAACTTGACTAACCCTGCAGTAGCGGACCTGACTTTCGCAGAAAGACTTTCCAGCCTACCAGCTGTGGTGTGGGAAAACCGCGATATGTTCATTCTTGAATCTCGCATCATATTGGCTGCGATGGGTTGCATATTTATTGGGTCCTATGCTTCCCTTCGTCGACCACCATCTGCGAACCCGCCTCAAAAGGGCAAGAAAGGCGGACCAGAAGACCAAGACGACGAGCAACAATTTCACGGGCTGCTGCCTTCAGACGCCATTCTATTCCCCGTCATAGCCGGCATAGTTCTTGTTGGACTCTACTACTTGATCAAGTGGCTTGAGGATCCAGATATTCTCAACAAGATCCTTTCGGTCTATTTTTCGACCGTGTCCCTAGCAAGTTTAGGCAAACTACTAGCTGACTTGCTTCATTTTATAACCAACTTTATCTTCCCAACTGTGTGGATTGGCGACAAGGGCAAGGTGTATCATATCGATGCTTCCAAAAGTGGTCAGTGGTACGCCGAAGAATCCAAGGAGAAAGTATGGGACGACAAAAAGACAACTCCCTTCCCAGGTCGATGGTCTGAATTGGGTCTGACCGATACCCGAAAGGCATTTCTCTGGGAGGTCCGCCGTCTGCTCCTAGAGCGTTGGACCGTTCGCCTTTCCATCCACGGCATCGTAAACGAGACAGTCAAGGTCAAGTTTAATGACATTCTTGGCACCGTCCTTGCCATCGGAGCAAACATCGTCTACTACACCACAAAATCAACCTTCTTGTCAAATGCCATGGGCTACGCATTCTCATACGTCGGTATTATCATCATGTCTCCAACCACGTTCGCCACCGGGACTACGCTCTTGGCCGGCCTCTTCTTCTACGATATTTATATGGTCTTCTACACGTAAGCACAATATCCATATTTGCCGCCTTTTCACCTGACTAACAATTTCGTATAGCCCCTACATGGTGACGGTCGCTACCAAGCTTGACGTCCCAATCAAGCTCGTCTTCGAAGGGCCGAAGAAGGCCAGCATGCTCGGATTAGGCGACATAGTCCTTCCTGGAATCTTCGTCGGCTTATGTTTACGCTTTGACCATTACATGTACTATTATCGACAACGAAAGCTCGTTCCCGTTGAGCTTAAAACCCAGGACGAGTCCTCGGGCCAGCTCGTCACGAATACTCGCATGCAGCGCATGGTGGTGAAACCCGATTATGTGAACCCGCAAGGGCAATGGGGAGACTGGTTCTGGGCCACGAAGCTCGGCAAGCTTCTGTCACCCGATGCCACGCCCGCACTAAAAGCCTCCGCGTTCCCCAAGACGTATTTCAAAGCTGCCCTGGTCGGGTACTTCTTCGCGATGGTCACCACCCTAGTCATGCTTCTCGTGTTCCGCCACGCGCAACCAGCCTTGCTATACCTTGTGCCTGGAGTGGTTTTCGCCACTTTCTTTACTGCTGCCGTGAGGGGCGAGCTTCGCGAGTTATGGGCCTACACCGAAGATGGTCAGCTAGACACCGTTGACACGATAGTCGAAGTGGATGGCAAGGGGAATGTCATTGACGTAGTCCGCGACGACAAGGACGACAAAAACGACAAGAAAGACTCAAATAAGAGCGGGGAAGAGAACAAGGAGAAGGCGGAGGATAAAACCAACACACCTAAGGCCGATGATGGGAAGGTGGACGAGTCAAAGCGCAAATCCAATGCTGGGACAGCAAAGGGTTATCCAGTCTTCCTCTTTTCAATCGAGGCCCCGCCTCCCAGTGAAGCGATTGATTCATAGGCAGATGGGCCCTATTCGGCGTATCAGGTAATGGGGGGCACTTAGAAATAAAACGCAACTTGACTTCATGGAATTCTATTGATCCTCATGTCGTAGTAGTGATTCCAATGCGCATTCCTTCTCGTTGACCTTACGGTAGATTAGTGTTAATGATAATCCTCAGGCGGCCTTATGCCTTGCAATAGCAAAAGATGGAAGCTATAAAACCGTGGTTTTATGCTACAAATCCAGTAATTTGGGACATTATCCCCCCCCCGGGGGCTCAGTTGGCTACCATTTAGGTGAATGTGCAGGTTTCATCGACTTGTGATGCCTCCTTACGAGTCGTTAAAGCAATACAGGTAGTAGCCCCGTTGGTTTTACCAGAACAGGAGCGTCAGCGCACTGATTCACACAACGCCTTTGATCCCTAGGTACCTATCTTTTGATATTCTACCGTGGTAAAATATTTTCCAAGTGTAAACTCTCTTGTATACATTTATTATCATGGCTTGTCGTATGAGTTCAGTGCGGATCCGCAAGAGGTAGAGTGGAAGGTTACTCTGCGATACCATCGCTACCATGGCTGGGCAAATAGACTTAACTCGCATCTAAGTCAAAGCATAACAACAATAGCTTGGATCCTTGGTGCGCTGAAGGTCTGGTGGACTGAACTAAACCGTGCTACCAACCTCGCTAAGAGCAGCTACGAAGGTCTTATCGTCTATTAAGCGCAACGTAGTTATACAGTTGGGCCACAAACGATAGGAAAGAGTAAGGGACGAAGACGGTGGGAGTATCCAGATCGTCACTGTGTTGATGCGAGTAAAATCATAGGCCGTACGTGGGATGGCACAATATAGATGGAAGGTCAGAGAAGCCCTTATCCAGGATTTCCCCATCATGTGTATCACCATACGTCGTGACTCACTCGAACTTCCTCCAACCTGTATTTCATGATTGCTGGTGTCGAAGCCTGGTACCAGTTGGTCACAAGAGTGTCGAAGAAATATCTCGAGAATCAACAGCAACTCTACCTAGTATAACACCACCTGCCACGCCACTCGAACTCTACTTTGGTCTCAACTTTGGCAGACGAAACAGCACGCAGCTAACAAGATACTGTGCCTGACTTAATCTTTTTATGTCTTGAAAGATCCACTCCGTGGAATATAATTGATATACGCGACTTACATAGGCAGCCTTCGCGGCAATAGGGAGCGTGCGTGTGCGGGATTGATAGCTCCTATTCGCTGTCATACTTAAACCAAGTCGGCCTGCTTTCACCCCTCTAGGACATCTTTCCCACCTCCATTCTTCCTAATCCCTTCCTGACCAAGTTTTTTGACCAAGAAGGTTGTTACTTCTGACAAACTCGATTCCCACAATCAAACTCTTCTCACTGTCCTCGACAGTTGTAATTCTGGCACCTGCTGCCCTTTGCGCTTACACTAGACAACTCCACGCCAGTTTCCAGTCACAACTTAACCACAACGCACCTGCATTTCATGCTACCATCAACTACTAAAGGGATTAGGACTGTCTAGATAGGTTTCCATTCTGTCTTGTCACCATTTATTTGTTTTTTATCCAAACTACTTACTTGGCTTACTATCACCATCACCATCGTCGTCATCATCATCATCATCGATAATATCGAGAGATAGATTTTATCGGCGTTTCTCAGCCCACACCGTTTATTCAACCTTACTACATACCACTTTTCAGTATTGTAGCTTAGATTTTGACACATCCACGATGCACCTTCAGAAGTCTGAGCCTGACTTCAAGTTCACGCCGGCCTTGCCGAGCAACGCCGAGCAGACCAAGATGCTTGACGACCTGGCCAGCGACAACACAACTCTGGTGGTGTTCAATAGTGCCTCGACCACCAACCCAAACCACAAGGGCATCTTCGCCACGTTCGAACCGCAAGATATCCTTGCCCTTGGAGCCAACAACACCGCCAACAACAACAACCCGGCGACGCCCAGCACCAGCCGCGGCACCAAGCGCAAGCGCACCGTCGTGGAGGAGCAGGTGAAGCGCGAGTACGCGAGCTACTGGCGGCGGTGCTGGGCGCAGGTGCTCGGGGCGGAGGAGGACCCGCGGGAGCAGCAGGCGGAGGAGGAGGAGCGACGCGCGGCCAAGCGCGTGATGCTGGTCAAGGACGACCGCGTCTTCTGCACCATCCAGTACAAGGGCGACGACGCGGACTCCGACAGCAGCAACAACGACGAGGACATGCTCGACGACGTGGACGCCAGCGTCGACGACTTGGTCGAGATGGACCTGGACCACGACGACAACGACCTCTGGAGCGCCATGCCCGGCCTCCTCGACTCCGTCGCCCTGCACGGCGGCACCGACCGCGGCCTGCACCTGCTCGCCCAGGCGTACGCCCGCAGTGAGATGGACGCCGCCGCGGAGCTGTGAGCGCACTAGGCTATGGAAACTTTGGAAACGGCTCATAAGAGGCGTAAACGAATATACGAAAACACGACATGGAGATTAGGTCCGCCCCCAAACTCTACTTTATTGGCCCCATACATCACCTCTGAAATGGCGTTACGATGGCCTCGATGAAGCTCGGGAAGTCTTGTCGAATATGCGTTCTTCACACCAGTCTATACTTTTGTGGCTTTTCATCGGCCAACGTACCTGGGTGGGCGTTTGATAATTTTGCACTACACAACGGAGTACCGGACGAGGGACGATGGAACGATCTTATCATTTTGGGGGGTCCCGCGCACTACCGCGAAATGGAGGTATTACTAGATACCTGCCTACCTGGCACTTTTTGGAATTTCATGGATACGAAACATAGGGGCGTGAAACACGATGTACGATGCTGGAGAAAACGAATGAACGGAATTAGAGGAACGGTTTGGCGCGATGGTCTTGCATTTGAGCAGGCCGCAACTCAGCCCCGACTGCGCTCATGAGGGGCATGACTGTTACTACTCTGGTAGTCCTGGGTTAAATAGTGGTATCTCGAGCATTCTTGTCCTGAGCATGCCCGGTGTTGAATACCTAGGTACATTACATATAGGAATAGAGTAGGTAGAACTTCTTAAGACTCATTTTCACTTCAAGTTTGTGATTGTGATTAATCAAATTGCAAGTCAAAAAATGCAGAGATTTGGTCAGGGTTGGCAGAAAGCCTATTTAGCGGATTCCTAACACTAGGATCGGCAGCTACCGACGCTATCTGTCATCGAATTAATTGATTGATTGATTAATTGATCGCTATCAATTGATCTCTCAGCTGAAGGTCCCGAGGTTTCAGCCATCGACATCACACCTGCGGGTGCGGGCGTGGATGGTGGGCGTGAGAAGATAAGGCTCGTCTTTTTAAGGAAGAGTTGAGCCTTTTAAGGAAAGCCACCCTACATGGATTACGCTCCCTTCGGCACTCTTCCCCTTCAGCTCCCAACTCCTAATGACCCCTAACCAATGATGAAATGGACTACTGTATGAAGGAATCGATGCGCAGAGCTGCATCGCATCGCGGATCGAGGTAGGGTAAGACAAGATCTGATCCGAAACTTTGTTCCTCCACCCTTTTCGACTTTCGGTTTTCGACTTTCGAAGGAGGCTTACGCTATAACACCCGGTCCTTTTAAACTTTACCACATCCCCTCCTCTCATCAATCCGAATCCATTCAGCTACAATGGGTTCAGGCAAAGTAGAGGTCATACAGTACCTCGTCGATACTCGGCCGTTATGGCCTAAGGCGACCAAGACGAAAGATCTCGAAAATGAGGTATGAGCGAATTATGAGCAGCTGCAGCCTTATGTCAGACGAACACAGAGAAGAAAAAAGCTGATGTTCTTGTAGGCACAGCGCGCGCTGGCGCTGCTCACCGAGGATGAGAAGGCGGCCGTGATGCGATACTACTTCGTCGCGGACGCCAAGATGTCGCTCGCCTCGCATCTGCTGAAGCACTGGGTCATCAGCAAGTACGCCGGCGTGCCGTGGTGGGACACCGAGCTGACGCGGGACGCGAACAAGAAGCCCATCTTCGTGGACCCGGCCACGGGGCAGCAGCCGGTCGCCTTCAACGTCAGCCACCAGGCCGGGATCGTGGCGCTGTTCGCGGTGGCCGGGTACGAGGGGGGAGCGGCGAAGGTGGAGGTGGGGACGGACATCGTGTGCACGAGCGAGCGGCGGGCGCGCGACCACCGCGTCGTCGACACCGAGGGCTGGGGCGCCTTCGTCGACATGCACGCCGACGTCTTCGGCCGCTCCGAGGCCGCCTACCTCAAGAGCGACCTGCTGGGCGCCCAGCCCGCCGCCGCCGACCCCGACACCCTGCCCCCCCTCGCCCGCGGCCCCCAGCTCCTCGACTTCAAGCTCCGCTGCTTCTACGCCCTCTGGTGCCTGCGCGAGGCCTACGTCAAGATGACCGGCGAGGCCCTCCTCGCCCCCTGGCTCCGCGACCTCGAGTTCCGCCGCTTCCGCGCCCCTCATCCCGCGATTGGTCCGGCATCAAGCACCGATTCTGCGAGCACGAGCACCAGCCTCGATCAGGAAACCCAGGAGGTCATCCGCGACCACGAGGTCCTGTTCCGCGGCCAGCGGGTCGACGACGCGAACATCTGCCTCCGCTCCCTCGGCCCGGACTACATGACGTGCTCGGCGGTGCGGACGCCGGCGCGCAAGGAGGACGCGCTGGGCTGGGAGCTGGGCCCGTTCGCGTTCATGACGGTGGACGACGTCTGCGCGCACGCGGAGGCGCATCTGGAGGGTTGAGCTTCGGGGCTGCGAATTGGATATCTGGGATTGGGTTTGCTACGTGGTGCGTTAAGTATCTATCTATCTATCTACATACATGTATATGCTCCACGAGGCTACTCTATGACATGCACATTCCCTAATCGTATCTGCACCCAATTTCCCGGCCTGGCGGCACGAAAACATTGATTAAGGATGCGAGTGGCAATGGTCTAATGGTCTTCCAATAGACGAGGTAGGTAGGCGCTAAGCTACCCCGTGGAGGAGGGCTGTGGTCACATCGTTTGCACCCAACGCCTGCAAGATGACAGCAAGATGCGGCGAATGATCGTCGCCTCATGCCACCAGATGCGGCAAACTGGTCCTGGTATTTGTGGTTCATCGTGATCCGCCAATTCCTACCGTTTCCTTTTTTGTATATGCCTAGCTTGGTGTTTTGAGTATGGCCGTAGCTACCTGGGGTTGCTGGTTAAGGTGTTTGAGTCAGAGTAGGTACGTTGCTGGGTAGCAGACAGTACCATACTTGTTCTTATACCATAGGACATTGAATCGTAAGGTGAAGGCTTTCAGACTTTCAACATATTAACCAATATATCAATGTTTACGAAGTCAGAGTCGACAGAAACACCGTGACCAATGCCGTCCGTCACTTTAGCACGCTGCGAGATGCTTAGGTGTCTTATAGCCTATCCACATTGGGTATCTGCCAAGTGAACAGCTATGAACAGCTACACATGTAGAGCCCGTAAATTCTCGTACGTAGCATTGTTCGAACGTTGTCTCGAACTGCTTAATTTAGCCCGGAACCCTAGGATGCCGTGATGAAAGTATCGACCCCGAGTGCGTACTAGGTAGGTATGAATGTAGGTATCGACACATATAGAATATAGAATGTAGTGACTTTGTCGACTTCAGTGATTATAAGGGTGACGAGGCAGGCGCAGATGGTGGCTATGGCATATGGCATCAGGTACTATTATGTAGGTACGAGTCTTACCACCAAATCACCAAACTACTGGGCCTGGACCAGTATCTGGACCACTGTCAGCGCCAACTTGAATCTGTGCTAAAATCTGTAGCGTAAAGATTGATTTGACATGGTGGGGAGTGACAGAATGGGGATTAGCTTGGTTTTGGAGATCCCACCCCAGGGTACTAGGTATGTACTAAGTACCTATTAGGTAGGTACCTATGTACCTAGGTACGTGCTAATCTGCCGGACTCTAGCTGTATTTGTTATGGTATTTGATGTACACTTGTTCGACTCCTACTCACTTCCAGGGCTTCGAGGTACATCAATAGATTTCTTCGAAATACTGCTCAAGGTACCCAACCAGAACCAGAGAACCATGCTAACCACAACTTGACCTATAAACGTCATTTTGGTATCGAGGGGGAAAATGTCCATCCGCCTTTGTATGAAAAGACACGATTGACATTCCTAGCTTCCATTGGGCATTTCATAACAATCGACCACTCCGACCACTCGACCACTCGACACTCAACCAATTTATTCTTCTAATCCAGTTTTTATCATAACCCACCTACGTCCACCGTCCACTGTCCACCGTCTACCGTCAAACACCTAACAAATCTTGCTTTTCGTCCCTTTCTCACCTATTTATCGTTGGTTTCGTGTTTCGTTACTCGTCGATCATGTCGTGTTAGCCTCTCCAGTCATCGAGTCTTCGCTGTCAACCTTTACCTTTACTCTTACCTCTGCTTTCCCTAAACAAGCTCCCCTTCTCTAGCCATTGGGAGGATACATATTTAGTCCAACATGTCGGACGCCGGAGACACGTAAGTAACTTGGATTCCCTTACCATAACTTTGTAGAATGATCTCGTTCCACTATTTTGTTGTGCTACCCCTCCTGAATCGTGTATTCTAAGTTCGGTTCGAGCTGCGGCGGTGCGTCGATGATACCCCAGATCACTGACTCAATATGATCAACAGTCAGCACAAGAGGTCTAAGTCTGCGGCCCTTTCTCTGCTTCGGCGTAAGGATAAAGATAATCGTAATGATGACGATGCCGCCTCCGAAGATGGGTCGCAAACCTCTGCCCTCGCTTCCCTTCCAACCACGAGCACCTCTGCCCCAGCCGTTTCCATCTCCCATCAGCAGTCCGTCAACCGTCAATCCCAGAGAATGTCAGTCGGCCGAGTCCCCTCGCGCGAGCCCGCCGCTTTGACCCAGACTCGATCCAATGTTTCTGCCTCCGAGAAGGCTTCTACTCTGGAACAGTCCGTCCGCAAGTTTCGCATCGTCGAAGCTCTGCGAAGTGGCAACACAGCCGCCATATCGAAGGCAATCAGAGAAGCATCAGAGAATGGCCCCCGCGCAAGTACATCTTCGATGAACGGCACAAATGCCGTGCCCTTAGACGACACAACAATCCTACATCTAGCCATTCAATGTGCCGAATACGAGGTGGTAGAATACGTCCTGTCAGATGGTGCTGGTTACATTGATGTCAATGCTCGGGACAAGGATGGGAATGCTCCCTTGCACATTGCCGCTTCCCAAGGACGCAGTCCGGTGGTTCGCTTGTTGCTGGAGCAGAAGGATATCAACGATGCTATCGCAAACAACCAGGGAAAGCTTCCTTTGGACGTGGCACGAAACCCCGAGATCTTCCAACAACTTCAGCTGGCGAGAACTTTGTTCGTGCAGGATAAGGTGAAGCAAGTACAAGATCTAGTACGAAATGGCGCCTACGACACTCTTGGCCAGATTCTCGAAGAACCACGAGTCAAGACGATCCTGGATATCAATAGTATTGAGTTGCCCTGTGATCCAGTGACAGTTCAGGCCGGGGGCACTCTCCTACATGAAGCAGCCCGCAAGAGGGATACCAAGCTAATACAAGCCCTTCTTCTCCACGGCGCGGATCCCTTTCAACGGGACCGCAAAGGCAAGCTTCCTCAGCAAGTCACCAACGATGATGTCACACGAGCGATGCTCAAGCGATCTCCTGCTGCCGTAGCTGCGCAACGAGGTATTCAGGAAAAGGCAGTGCTTGGACATGCTACTTCACAAGGCGGACCCGGCTCCGCTGCCGCGGGAGACCTAGCCGCGCGCGAACCTCAGATGAAGGGCTACCTCAAGAAGTGGACAAATTACCGTAAAGGCTACCAACTTCGTTGGTTCGTCCTTGAGAACGGTGTCCTGAGCTACTACAAGCATCAAGATGACGCTGAAAATGCTTGCCGGGGTGCTATTAGCATGCGCATCGCTAGATTACACATGAGCCCAGAAGAGAAGACCAAATTCGAGATTATAGGAAAATCTTCGGTCAAGTACACTTTGAAGGCCAACCACGAAGTCGAGGCTA
Organism: Hypoxylon rickii; assembly: GCA_902806535.1. Lineage (NCBI taxonomy): Eukaryota > Fungi > Ascomycota > Sordariomycetes > Xylariales > Hypoxylaceae > Hypoxylon > Hypoxylon rickii. The sequence goes on from CADCWY010000003.1 coordinate 664,956, forward strand.
AGCGATGGTTCTGGGCTTTGAACAATGCGATCCAGTGGATGAAGGACCAGGCAAAGCAAGACGAGAAGCAGAAAGCGCAGAGCGCCGAAATGCTACGACAGGCTCGCGATAGCCTCTACAAACCAGCAGAGTCATCCGTAGCCGATTCTCACAGCGACGTTGGTAGTACCGCCGAGCCGAGAAGCAGCACCCAGCTCACTCGTCTCCCTTCGGGACGCTCGCCTGCTCCACGCGTAGGAATATCCCGTGCTAGTACTGCGGGTAGCGTGGATGACGAGTTCGTGGATGCGGGATCTCCCGAGGCGAAGGGACAAAATGGAGAGTCCGCAATCCTCGGCGAGGTGGACGATGACGACGATGACGAATTCGTGGATCGTTCGAGCCGAGGCGAATCTGCAACGGCGACTAAGGATGCCTTTAACATTACGGCACAATCTGCGAGACTCCAGCTGGACACGTTAGCATCGGTGAGCGCGGCGCTGCAGGCGGAATCCCAACGAAATCCAACCATGTCTCTCGCCGACCCGAAGGCCGCACAAGCTCTTGCAACGTACGACGCAGCAATTCGAAGTCTGAAGGGACTTATGGGCGACCTTCTCAGAATATCGAAGGACCGCGACGCGCACTGGCAGTACCGCCTAGAACAGGAAATCGAGATGCGAAGAATGTGGGAAGAAAGCATGGCCAAGGTAGCCGCTGAACAAGAGATTTTGGAGGCAAGAGTCAGTGAGGCAGAAACAAAACGCAAGATGACTAAACGTGCCCTCCGTGAGGTCATAGGAAGCGCCGGCGAGGGCCGGCCCTTGAGCAGAGACAGCTCTCACTTGGTACGTTCTGAGGCGCCTGAAGTCGCGGAAGAGGAGATTACGGGTGCAGTCCTTCACTCGCCGTCGATGAAGAGCATCGGTCGTAGGTCGACGGCACGCTCACACGCCCTCGAGCTCTCGGACGACTCTGAATCGGAACAAGAGGAATTTTTTGATGCGGTTGACGCGGGAGAGGTCGACGTGGCACCCATGCCGCCATCTGACGTTGTGCCCTCTGCAGGTACAGGACAAGATGTTGTAGTATCGGGTGTGGATGTTTCTAGTGCCTTCAGGGGCTACGAGAACGGATTCAGGACGAGACTCAAGTTAGATAAAGATAACCGACCAAAGATAGGACTTTGGGTAAGTTTCCAGACGTAGAATTATTAGAAGTAAGCCACTGACATTTTGCTCCAGGGTATCTTGAAGTCGATGATTGGTAAGGATATGACCAAGATGACGCTTCCAGTATCATTCAACGAGCCAACATCACTATTATATCGAACCGGCGAAGATATGGAATATGCGGATCTCCTAGACATGGCAGCAGACCGATCCGACTCGATCGAGCGCATGTTGTACGTTGCGGCTTTCGCGTCTAGCGAGTTCGCCTCGACGATTGGTCGTGTGGCCAAACCCTTTAACCCGCTCCTGGGCGAGACATTCGAGTACGCCAGGCCGGATAAGGGTTACCGCTTCTTCATTGAGCAAGTCAGTCACCATCCTCCCATTGGCGCCGCGTATGCAGAATCCGCCAAGTGGACATACTGGGGTGAAGCCAAGGTCGATTCCAGATTCCTTGGCACGTCGTTCGATATCTATCACCTCGGTACCTGGTTCCTGAAACTACGCCCTACTGCTGGGGGTAAGGAGGACTTCTTCACCTGGAAGAAGCCCAAGTCGCAAGTGGTTGGCATCATTACTGGAAACCCTGTTGTGGACAACTATGGGCTTGTGGAAATCAAGAATTGGACGACGGGAGAGACGTGCCTACTCGATTTCAAGCAACGAGGTTGGAAAGCCTCGAGTGCTTACCAACTTTCGGGGAAAATCCTAGGTGCCGAAGGTCGACCACGCATGAGTTTAGGTGGTCGATGGAACTCGAAGATCTACGCCCGCCTCACCCCCGGCTACGAAGCAGCCGTCGAGGAGCCGAAGGATACACGTGGAAGCATCAGCGACCCCAGCAGAGCTTTCATGGTGTGGGAAGCCAATCCTCGGCCCGAGGGCATTCCGTTCAACCTCACACCGTTCGTGCTTACATTCAACCACATAGACAAAAGCCTCAAACAATGGATTGCGCCAACGGACTCGCGATACCGACCAGATCAACGAGCCATGGAAGATGGCGAGTATGACTTCGCGGCAAGCGAAAAGAACCGACTTGAAGAAGGACAGCGAGCTAGACGAAAGGTGCGTCAGCAAAACGGCAAAGAGTTCATCCCGGCGTGGTTTGAGAAGGAGACATGTGAAGTCACAGGAGTGGAATACTGGAAGTTCAACGGCAAGTACTGGATACAACGTGAGAAGTTTGGTAACGGAGATAACCACGCATGGGATGGGCTGGAGCCTATCTATTCTTCCGATGAGTAGGTAGGATTGTCGAGCCCCAGCAGCAAGCTGTGGCTATGCACCGCATGAAAAAGAGGAGCCTCGCAGAGAAAAGTTGGCTGGCAAGACGAGTATGTACAAATTACGAGCACCACAAGCATCACGACGCCTAAAAATGGATGTAGTAGGCTTATGACCACCTTAATTTTACTGTCAATATTGATACGAGTAGTTTTTTCGTCATTAGTCTCGGACACTTGAGATATTCTCTACCTAGTGCCCAGTAGGCAATTTCTTAGGTGTTATGGGTTCCCTAAGCCGCTGGGTACCCACCTGTGATACGTGCAAGTGAGCTATGAACTGGCACTACATAGTACAAGAACTGCATGTGAAAGGCGAAGACGGCATGCAGTAAGCTGTAAATTTCCTTGAGGCTTGTTATTCGACGAGGTCTCAAGTTCGTAGCCGATCTAATCTTCCGGCATCTGAAATATCTTGGCCATCATCGCATGAGGGCTCACGTTTATATCGACATTCAGTTCTACACATCAATAAAATCAACCTCGAGTTCATCAGCCGGCATTTGAAGCCTTGGCAATCGGTTACGGGCCGTGGCCCACTTGTTCCTGTTTCAATAAACTCGTCTTAAAGAGTGAGTATGTGAGGTACGTGGTACGTGGTACATTGTCTTAGACCGAGCCTCGGTAAAATTTCCAAGCTCTAAAAAAGCATCAATGCGTAATAAAAAACATCCAATCATTCAACAAGGATCGCGTTTGACGCCGCCAGTTAGGCATTCTTATTGAGCGAAACTAGGACGTCGCTTTATTTACCGAAGTTGACAGATGCTGAGATTCTTGCCGTGGCACGTCTTATTTTCCTGCTCTTGATTGTTATATTACTCGAGAGTCGGGCGGTATATGTTGCCGTTTTGTGGTGACGTGAATCTGGCTACATGATTACTGGAGGTTGGAAGTGACTTCGTATCACCAAAATTCCAAGTAAAATATATTCGTGCGACCACAATATCTGGGCATACGCAGGTATGTCAAGGGCCTCATCCGACGGATAGTATTTCTGTAGCTAAGTGAGGCAGATTTAGGAGTAAGAAACAAAACAAAACAGAGAGTGAAGTGTAAGAACCAAGAAGAAAAGGGGGAAAGAATAGCAAGATGGGCGAGCAACGGACAACGCTGGTCAGACCGCCGCCAGTAGACCCATCCAAGGCGCCAATCGAGAACGCGCTCGAGCTGACCGATCTGAGCATCATCGGACCTGTACGTGAGATCACTTCTGCACGCCCTTACCTCCTGGCCCTGGCCTTCTAGTCTCTGCCCGAGTATGCGGCGTATGGATCCACATACGCCAGATGAGCTTACTAGGTTACCCATCAACGACGCTGACAAAGGAAACAGGATATCTTCACCAACACACGCGAGCTCTGGCACCCTCCCGGGGCGCGGGGTATCTACGGGGGCGCCGTCATCGCACAGACGCTGGCTGTAAGTCACCAGGCCATTCTTGTTATTTTATTTTATTTTATTTTATTGGTTTGCTTGCTAGCTCGTCTTGCTTTTTTCTTTCCCCTTAGCCAAGCGATCTTGTACGACGGTTACATGCTTTTTATCTGCAAGCCTCTTCTCCAACATGCTTGTCCACTTTCCCCTCGGGGAAGAAGCAAAAACGAGAAAAGCCGCCCGCCGTCTCGCCTCCGTCCAGCGCTCTCCGAGCGGAGATACGGACGGTGGTCCGAAGCGGGCTTCGGGTCGGTTCTCGTCGCTCGTCTTGACGCATCCTTCCTCTCACACATTCTTCCCCTACCCGAATCCTTCTACTTTCTCCTAGCCTGTTCTCTTTTAGTCCTTCTCGTGTCTTGTAGCCATACTCGGCACCCGCGTTTAACGGGAATGCCCGAGTTCGGATTATGACGAATTGGAAAATACCGCGGGACATCTCCAATCGCGCTCGCCATGCAGGCAGTCAGCTGACGGGAATGAACTGACTGACTGACCAACTGACATTCCTTCCTTCCGCAATGTAGGCCGCCCAGCGCACAGTGCCGGCGGACTTCGTCGTGCACTCGTACCACTGCTTCTTCGTGCTGGCGGGGGACTCGAGCGTGCCGATCCTGTACCACGTGGAGCGGGTGCGGGAGGGGCGGTCGTTCTGCACGCGGACGGTGCAGGCGCGGCAGCGGGGGCACGCCATCTTCACGGTGACGTGCTCGTTCGTGCGGGAGGGCAGCGGGGGGGCGCGCGCGGTCGCCCACGCCGCGCGCATGCCGCCCGCCGCCCTGGCCCACGCCCCGCCCGACGACTTCCAGGACCCGCCCTTCCTGCGCCGCGCCGACGACCCCTTCCAGAGCGTCCGCTGCCCCCGCCGACGCCCACCGCCCGCCCCCGACCAGCGCGTCTGGCAGTGGGTGCGCGCCCGCGGCCGCATCAGCGCCGCCGGCGGCAACCGCGCCCACCTCAGCGCCCTCGCCTACATCAGCGACTCCTACTTCATCGGCACCGTGTCGCGCATCCACAAGCTGTGGCGGTACCCGGTGCGCCAGGCCGACGTGGGCCGGCTGCCGCCCGAGACGCGCACGCACCTGGAGCAGCTGAACGAGTGGGAGGGGTACGGCAGCTTGGACGAGTACGAGGGCCGCCCCGCCGTCGGCATGATGGTGTCGCTGGACCACTCCATCTACTTCCACAACCCCCGCGCCGTCCGCGCCGACGAGTGGATGTTCACCGAGATGGAGAGCCCCTGGGCGGGTGATGGCCGCGGCGTCGTCACGCAGAAGATATATAGCCGCGATGGCACGCTGCTGGCTACGGCTTTTCAGGAGGTGAGTTTTGTCTTTTTTCTTCGGCTGTTGAATCCTAGTCCCCCGATTGGGTGATTTATTTGGTTACTTCGTGGCTAATACGCGTGCAGGGCGTTGTGCGACTGAGGCCGGAGGATGAAGAAGAGGGCAAGGAGAAGAAGACGGAGGAAGATAAGGCAAAGGCAAAGCTCTAAGTGGGTGCTGGCCTTGATATCGCGATATCGAAGCCACGAGTGAAGCTCCAGCCGCAAGAATCACTTGCGATATATTAATTTGCCCGGGCGTTACACGTTGGTTCCGGGAAACAACAAACATCGATAATTTGAACTTTTTATAGACTGTAGTAGATATATCTAGAATACTAATAATACCCGCTCGCGCGTTTTGTCCTCGCTAAGGTTGCTGCTGAAAACTTCGCTTACCATCTTTGTCGTCGGTCACCGCACGTTTAGCTACTGGTTTGGCTGGCGCAAAGATGCAAAAATCGAGGTTGGAAGAGAAACAATAGCCACCAGGCGAAAGGCCTCGAGTTGGGATTTGCGGCGGGCTACGTGACATTGTGTAGATTGTTCCAGTTCAGGGAGGCCTCAGCGAAAAAGCATACCTGGACAACATCCAGGGTTGCGGTATAATTTCCCCCTGATCCAAGGGACGTGGGCAAGAACCTAGGGTCGTCGGGCGTATCTCGCTCGCATCGCCGTCGTCCACAACTCTCCTCCTCTCCCGGCCACATTCTCGTACGATCCGCGACACGTCCTAGGAGAAACAACATCGTCGAGAGGCAGAATGCCGAGGGTAACGACAGAGCAACGGCCAAAGGGGAACAGGGTTTCGTCCCATGCGCGAAATAGCGGCAGGAGGCTCCTTTTTAGATCACACCCAGCGCTCGGCAATCGTTCGGCGTGGAAGCTGCTGCGCGGGCCGGTGGGCCTCTCACCTAACTCAATCCACAGACGCGAAGCGAGCCCCTGGGAGGGAGGCTGATAGGTTAGACGATGGACACCTAGCGCCAAACGCACACACACATGCACCGCACGAGGGAGAAAACTCGGCGACGCTATGCACATGCCTCGCCTCGCCTACCAGCATTGCCGTGTGTGTGTGAATGATGTAAATGTCTCACAGAATGGCCTAGCGAATATCCGGGATGATCTGGCGGAGCTGCGCCAGTCTAGGCTTCGCGTCGCCTTACTCGCTTTTCAGCTTCCACGGCCAGTAGCCGTTCGCAGCTGGCCAGCCCGGGTTTTCCCATGCGTGCTCAGGGGAAACGGGAAAAGGGGTTGCTGGCTCGCTTTTGGGTGGTTAAAGCCTCATGGCGCGAGCGAGCAGCCGAGCGCGCACTGTGAAACGGACCGATGGTGCGAGAGCAAATATTTTGCAATATTGGCATACAAGCAAGCGCACGGCATCCACCTGTTAGGACATACCTAGAGCCGCGGTATCCCCACGCGGCGGGTACACGACGGAGAAGAAGATAGAAAATTCTAAACCGACGAACGACTTGCGCAGGATACTTACTACTGGGTAGCCTCGGAATAGGGGCATACCACGGCGAATGGAAGATCGCCGGTGGCTTACCTCGGCCAACTAAATGGTATAGCCAGCTGGGGGCGGGAAGCCATGTGGCACGTCAAATTTAGTAGTTCCATTCGAATGGGGAAGCCAGGTCTGTGAGATTGGCAATTGACCTGCCCACGAAGGTATACAATTGCAGTGTCAGGAGCTCATAGAGAAGTCGTTGGAAGCTGATGCGAGAAGAGCAAGATAAGCAAACATCATAGATGACGTACTTCTTTTCTCTGTACGTCGCTGTGCTGCAGCGTATGTATATGTAGGTACTTCACGACTCACCTATGCCGGTGTCAGGAACACAGCCATTCACCGAGGATTGGGCACATGGGACGGGTGTTTCTTCGCTAGGGGCGCCAAGGCGGTACTAGCCCACACGATGGTGTAGAATCTCAGGGCTATTCTCAGATCAGGCACGATATCTAGCATCGATTTTCCGTGACACGGTAAAGTCAGAGCACCGACCCTCCGATGGCAGCGGGGTGCGGATCCTTTTGCGCCTTGGGTGAGCCAAGTCGGGACGACACGGCGCGGCAAGACCCCGTGAGGGACACTAGATGAGATGAACAGATTGATAATTCTAGAAAGGTAGGGCTTAGACGCTTGGTAAAAGGTCTTCTTTACGTCAAACGGGATTCGGAAGACGGAGGATCGGACGAGATTTATGCTAGGTACCTTTTAATCTACTACACTACCTAGTACCTACATAGTAGTACTCTTAGCCTAGCACTGAAACTAGGGCGTGGAACGAATCCCGCGGGGCTAACGAGCTGATGGGCATCCGATGTAGCTCTAGGTTCCTCAAGTACCGTTGAGGTTCCGCGGAAACAGAACAGAAGACCAAAAAAAGGGCTTCCCAGGGCTGACCACGTTCCATCGCCGCGGGTCATTAACCTACTGTACCTAGTAGATAGAACTGTATGCAGTGATACCCGTAACATAACTCCATCGGGGGAGGGAGAAGGGGTCCCTATGATTAGTTGTTCAAGAGGTACGATCTGTGCTCGGACGGTGTTAACCACCCAAAAACCGATGGGTCCGGGAATTGGCATAGTTCAAACCCATTCCCGCCTTAAATCCTGGAGGACAAATGCACTAACCAGCCTCTTGCCGTCCTTTTCTTCATTTCTCACCTGCGGAGGATTCGATCGAGTGCGTTTCGCGACTCCGCGAGAGGGTGAGAAGGTTGCCGTTTCAGAACAAACTCGCCGCCGTGGTGTCGTCGTTGGTAGGGCTGCATCGATCAATATAAAGGGTAGGCAGGTAGGTAGGTAGGTAGGTAGATCGCAGATGCAGGGCCACTGGCACTGTCGACTTGGGACCTATCAAACCATATAACGGAATGCGTAGAAGGATATCTACATGTGAGTAGGTACCAGAGGATAGCAGAGGCAGAGGTGTGAGGGATGAGGGACTTTTACCTTGCAGCTGAGGATATCCTGGTAATTCCGCATCTGAGTCACTTTCGGAGACTGCTGAATCGGGATAGACTCGTGGCATTTTGAGAGAGGGCCACCAACCGTGCTACCTAGTACGTAGATATTGTGTTAGTGATATTAGGTGATCCAAATATGCGTATCACAATACTATTAGGATATGTACCTAGGTACTAAGGTACCTAGTAGGTATACGATATATACGAATTCCATAGCGTGTGGTGCAGCTAAGATCGAATGGATATGATATCCAGGGTCCTAGTTACAGTAGTATTCTATTATTCTACCATGTATCATGGTTAATAGTATTTCTCGGCGAAGGGGGATTCATTCGGAGAGCGAAGCGAACCTCAGGCGGTTGACCTGCCAAGACCGCAGCCGAGCTCCGATCGACTGGATCCGGCTATGTGGAAGCGTTCTTGTGATCAGATACTGTCTTGGTGTAGCCTTGAAGATGTATATTCGATTCCTGATAGAATTGGCATCAAAGGTTCTACCATGTACCTAGGTTGGATGCGCGGGAAACTTGATTTAGGTGCAACAACTGGATCGGTAGCTACCTCTTATGAATCATTTTCATAATTTTATGTTAGGGACCAGCTTTATCTGATCGTCTTTTATCCAAATATCCAGTTACTTACACCCGCCACGAACGTACCAGAGAATTACCCGTACCTTATCCCCGTCCTCGGATTCGGTCTATGCACGACATCATCGGAGCCGACACGGCATTCCCAAAAGATCCATATGGATAAAAGAATCGTATTTATACTCGAATAGGGAAAGGCTGAGGTGTTGAAAATCCTAGTGAAGATCCTTCCTTGCTATTTATGTACAATATACTCAGTATTGTCTAACCAATAAAAGCAAGACACCGTTCCTTTTTTTATGTATGTACGATAATAGAAATAATAGAAATAATAGAAATAATAGAAATAAAATAGAACGAGCTGAATCTCCATCATCGATCCTCACAACACGACTAGCCACAAAGTGGCTTGAGCTTATGCCCCTTTCGAGTCTCTTTCGTTTCCCCACTTCGATCATTTGTTACTGTTTTTTTTTTTCGTTTATTTTTTTTCGCGGTTTTTCTTCTTTAGCTCTTTACCTGAAGCTGTCATCGGCCTTGGCTTGAACAAGGTCCGGGGTGTCTAGGTACACCGGAATATCCTCTTTGAGGCGCTGGGTGGATCTCGGTACTTTCTATTCTGATGCTATTGCATAGCACAGCACTTATGTATACCTAGTAGGTACGTACCACCATCTACATAGTAGTATAATGATTACTGTATTGTTCGTGTATCAACATCCTGATCCCACTAAGGAGGTGGTGAGGTCACTATTCGATGCCATTGGATTGCTTCTAGCTTAAGGGAGAGTACAGTAAGGCGAACGCGAACGCGAACAAACAGCATGTTACATAACCTACCTTGGGTAACCTCTAGGGCTACATTCAACGTTCGTACAGAAATACAGAAATACAGAAATACAGAAACACAGAAATACAGAAACACAGAAATGTCAAATGTCAAATGTCTAACCTACTCCGGATCTACGTAAACCTCCCCTTTGGGAACAAGCTAGAAGCTGAAGGCCTTGCAGGTGTTCCACAGAGGACCCAGCTTAGGTACGGGTTACCGCTTGTCGCCCACATCAATGATCGCCTAGGGCCGCAAGCGAACCGAGGCTTTTTCGTTTCTCATCTTAATTCTTTACTTTCCAAGTTATGCCCGAGGCAAGAAAACTTCGAGCGATTTCTTTCGAATCCTTGTGCACATATGGGGTCCGAATTCGACGCTCAGCGCAGATGATTCATGTCATCATCATGATGCCTTTGTATGAAAATATTGCCTATTGCCCAGACAACTAGATTAGCTCATGACAATTTCCAACAGCCATTAGCGCGCATTGGCAGAGCCGCAGCATCATGACAGCCAAGAGTGCCGAGTGCCTACGGATCCGTAGACGAATTCCATTCCCACTATCCCGTAGTGGGAATGCAACGGCGTTCGATGCTATCCCAAGTACGGGCAAAGGATCTCCCGTCCTTCTGAATATCACAATTCATAAATGTGATAAGATACGGTACCAATGTATCCATGGAAAATAAACGATAGAAGATGGAAAATGGAAAATGGAACTGGGAATTCTACGGACCCAATATATTCGCATTCGGGATTTTGTATGTCAAGTACTACGGTACCCACGTACATAATACCCCCCCATGCACGACGTTGGTAGGTACGTACCATAGTACATGTAAATATTGATGCATCGACGACGAGCCAGGGTCAAAGTCAAATATATCAATTGGCTAGGTATTTTAAGTCTTCAACAGGCGCATGTTACGCATGTCGTTGGCAACATGAACCCTTATTCCTTCAGTCCCTTGCCTTCATAAGCTGCGAAACGAAGTTAAGAGCACGTAGTATTCCTCCTCGAAACCTCTCTTCCTGAGGGAATTCGCTTCGGTGTTAAGAGTTGGCCCGCGTTAAGGTTCCATGAATAATGCCTAGCCCTTGGAGACATCTGGATTTAAAATGCCAATACATCGATACCAGGTAGCCAACAGACAGCGTAGCCTACCTACTATGTACCATAGTATACGATGCATAGCATGTACATAGTAGCTAAGCTTCCTAGCAGCAAATCCATAATAGTCCAAGCAGTGCTGGGTAGCTGGGTAGGTACATTAGCGACGGAGTGGTGGCATTCCGCCTGCAGCTTTGTGCACGCAAACATCTGGAAACATGTGCCCCGATTTGGCCATAAATCCAGCCGGCAGGGTTCAGGAGCATCCAGAGCCAGGATTATGCTGCACTCTGCACAACTAATACATCAATACATCCATGAATCAATACATACATACAACGATACCTTGTAACTTGCCGTTGGCATAACTCCGAATTGTTTATTGAGGTTACTAACCCTTGGCCATCTGGCCCCGTCCATCAGTCCTCCAGGCTGTCTTTCTTCTTTCTCTAACCACTCTAACCATCCTAAGCATGGGCTTACTGAGCCACTTTATGTAGGTAGGTAGGTAGGCAGTCTGAGAACTGTAGTCGGACACTTTTCGCGACTTGCGACCCCGATCTCCATGTAGTCAGATGTACCTGTTTGTCACTTGGCTTGACATGATCCTTCGTCCAAAGTCACTTTTTGTTGCTCGTGGCCGTGATGGTACGGGGGTGTCGTGATGGCACCGCCCAGACAACATTACGCAGCCACCCGTCTTCTGGGCCACTCTCGATACAAAGAATCCGAACTCATTAGGAACCTTGGAATATAAGATGATAAGGGATGCCTTTGCTTTCGCCTAGGGCACAGCTCGTACTACTATACCCGTCTTCCCTGGCCTGCTCCCGTATTGTACCACACCGTTGCCACGTCGAGTCGATATAGATAGCTCGACATAGTGAGATCACACTTATACAGCAGGGCTAGGTACACAATCAAAGTTAATCTAGCTCTTCGAATCTGCTAAGGACACAACAAGCAAGCCCCGCCAGGATATACATACTCGACAGCAAGACGTCTATGACAATATCACGACTTCAACAGTTGTAGCAAACAAGGGGAAGAGACTTATACACATCATCCTGACACAAAGTCTCTACATACTACACAGTAGTACTTTTTTTTTTTTTTCTGGAGTGGAGTGACATCTTGAATGGGTTCGGGGTCCCATCAAAGACTTACAGCTACCTAGATCGACCAGTCAGCAAGTCTCTTTGCAGTCTTGGTACTGAGTAGGCCGCACTCTCGGACATAAAGCGCGGCCGAATTTAAGAACCCTCCCTGGTCGATTTAGCTTGTTCGACCGCTGAATTCCAGAATAAAGTTGCCGGGCCTAAACGGCAACATCACATAATCGTCACGCCCTTAAAGCTCGGTTCACCTTCTGCATTATTAATCCCAGTTGGGAGTCACATTTTATCGACGAATTTCCTCGAATAACCTTTTCCCTCTTCCCACCTTCTACTGTTTTGATCTCTTGATCTTGATTTACTTTTGGTCCCTTTGCCCTAAGCTTTTCTGTCTTGGATTCCATAATCAGGTTGGCCTCATACTACTTTTATATATCGGATTCTTGTTCACTTACACACACCACTTACACCACTTACACCACTTACACGCCTAGCCGCCCAACAATATATCGATTTCAGTTTCACACTGAGTGTTACCCGTGTTAGTCGGATCTCCCAAAATGGAAAGCGGGATGCCAACGCCTCCCGTTGAGGACAATATGAAGACAACAACAACAATGTCGTCGTCGTCGTCGTCGTCGTCGTCGTCGAGAAGAAGTACATCATCCAGTACCAAGTCGGTCAAGCCAATACATCGAGGTGGGAAGCGAGCATCAACTCACCTCTCCCACTCCCCCACTCACGACCACCCACCACCCCTCTCACCACATGCCATTGACAACAGGCATAAGCGGGTCTGGAAAGCATGTGAGCGATGTAGAATGAAGAAGACCAAGGTTAGCATCTCAGCTCCCCTTTAGCTTGGGCCGTGTTGTCTCATACAGTTTCACAGTGTGACGGAGAGTTCCCGTGTAAGCGGTGCAAGGACGACGGCCTGGTATGCACGGCAGGCACACGAAAGAAGACCGAGTACAAGCAATTACCAAGAGGGTATAGTAACTCGAGCTTGAGCAATTGGATACCACTATTATACTAACTCTGTTGAAGGTATGCCGAAGTACTAGAAAATACTCAATTCGCCTTAATTGCCACCGTGCACAAGCTATACGCCATGGTCAGAAGCGGGCAATCGTGGGACCTGGGAGAACCGGAGTTAAATGATAGGGGTCAGCCTGTCATTCATAACATCGCGACCAAGCTCGGATGCATACGACCCAATGCAGACGCCGACCTCCCTCCTCACTCGGTCTTCCCTGAAGATGAAGCAGGCTTGGCAAAGTTGGCAGCTGAGTTGGAAGTTCAACAGCGGGATAGAGAAAGGGATACGCACGTACCGGAGCACCGATCAGAGACGGACTCGAATTGCACGAGAACGGACCGTGCAAGCTCTTCGGAGCTTGACCATTCCGACTTCGAGCAGGATTATAGGAAGGCGATGCTTGGCGGGCAGAATGTGCAGACCATGTCGCCGCAAAGTTTAACCTACGACCTAGACACCAAGACCATGCCAACGGATATCGAACCTTCGAGAGGTCTCTTCGCCGTCCAATCACCCTCGGCGCCCACGTCTTTTCCAACTTGGAACATGAGCAGGCCTAGCTCCATGGACCTATCGCCGCAGTTCATCCAAGGCATGGATCTAGACATGGCGGAGATGATGCTCAGCCAAGGTCTCGTCGAGTCGGAATTCGGTACCATCAAGCCGCACATGATACAATGTCCGAATCCGGAAGTCATGCTAGGAGTCGGGGATCCGATGATCTACTCCGGATACAATATGGAATCACTACGATCATGATCGGGGTCCGGAACGGCGTTGGCAATTTCATCTCGGGAGTACATTAGGGGAGAGGGGAAAAAAAGGGGGGGGGCTTTATGAATCTGTTCAACATGCACACATAATCGCACGGCGTTCACGGGTTTGGCTAAATATGACACACCCAGCTCTTCGAAAGAAACGACTGGGAATCTGAGCGGTCGAGTTCCATTGATGCTATACGAGCACCAGAAACGGTTGGGGCCATGGCGCGCCTCCGTTGTATCACCAACTTGCGCTAGAAGGGAATGCATATGCGGCGTTGGCGGGTTTATTTCCAGCGTTATGTCCATAAACTCATGTATCTCCAAAGCCCCTCCTTCATGTTACATACTACTGAGGGGCGTATCCAGCATCTGCTCGTGTCCCACTTCTGGGTCACAGCGGTTTTGCAAGGGCACCGAGTAATAACAAATGAGGCCATCTTCGATAATTTCTAACCACAACTACCACTTTTTGAACATTTCATCGTAACGTGCATCGAGCCATGTATGAATCGAATGTGCCGCATCTGGTGTCGATCCCCTAGCTTCTTGGATTGAGAGGCACAAACTGAGGGAATCAAAATCCCACATTTTCAGCATTTTCAGGGATATGGCAATTTCACCGCATCTTATTCGCTTGATGCTAAGGTAAGGTCACTTTGCCTATCTGCAGGTCTGCATACACACACCAGCATGGGACTTTGGTTTCCGCGTATCCCCTCGTACCCACGGTGAATCACTCTGAACCATTTTGAGGTTGGACGGCTGAGGGCATGCTGACCCTACGGAATACTGCGAGTAATACACACAATATTTGCCATCGCATCTGATACCTATCCCTACCAGCCTTTGCGACCCTTGATGATTCAGCGGTCGGTGCCGAGCTGCCGAATTCGACGTAAGTTCTTCGCCTGACCTACCCCGGATTCCCTGGCCAGGGGGCTTGCCAGTCGTACGGGTGGTGCGTACGCTGTAGATACCAATTCCTACCTACCTACCTACTTACTATTACCTCCAGGGCTACCTACCTACATACCTAGTATTAGGTAGCATCTAGAAAAGGAACAAGTCTACGTCAGCATAATACCGACAAGTCGCACAGGCAATCTTGCAGATCCCTTGGCCTTGCCTGGGCGAAACCATTAACTGCTTTCGTCGCAAGCTCATGGTTGGGGGGCACACGCACACCCACTTCGCCACGATGCCGCAAAATTACCTGAGACGGTAGGGTGTGGTGCTCTACACATCAATCTTCCCATAACCTTGGAGGCCCCCGCCTTGGCAGCCCAGGAGATGTCAACCGTATTCGTTTTCCTCTCTTTCTTGGTATTATTATTATCTATGCCTCATCATAACTTTCCATTTGTATGTCGTAAATTGCCCTGGACGGGATGTATAACCTATACGACGTTCGCATGCCTTACATAGTAGCTACGCCCAGGTACCTAGGTACCTAGTAGCCATGCACTTAGGAGCTTGAGACAGCCCTGGAGGACTTCACATAGTCCACCCTGTAGATAGATACCTATGTACCGCGCACCCTACTTGCTTTGGGGGGATACACACCCAAGCGCAAGCCACAACATCCAATATCCTGCGTTGTGTTGGTAGCAGTATTGCCGCAGTCACACCAACAACTTCGTCATCGTTTATTATCTTCAACATGTCCCCCCACTGTCAGAATTTGAAAAGTCTACTTAGTTACACCCGATACCTTTATTTTTGGCAACGTGGAAGATGCCGTTCGTTAGAAACTCAGAAAATCAGGCAGATGCGATGAACCATCCACGTGGGAACCAGCCATGCAGGTGATTGTTAGTCGGTCAGGGACGGGCGCCGAGGATATGAATTCAGGGCATAGCATAAAAAAAAAGTTACCTACATGTAGATAAGGACGAAACGCTCCGGCTGTTGAGCGCCTAGGGTTCCTCCTTTCGGATTCGGGGTCCGAACGCGCACGGGGGCGCGGGATTGACCAACGACCCGACCCCGGTGGGATTCCCTCCTCCTCTTCCTGAATTGGTGTTTTTCTACGCTACCATCTACACCATCTGGAGCCTGGACGGGGGGAAACCCACCCCTCCCAAGCCCAGCTTACGTACGATGCCAAGTCCTCTGCGCGATGACTACTAGAGCTAGTCAGGGACGTGCCTGGATCTTGGCTGAGCAGCTGGAACCAACCCGGTCGGCAGTGCGTGCGAGGATAACGACGACGATATGTCAGACCCCAGAGCAGCCAGAGGTACGAAGCTCGAGCAAGTATGGTTGTGGTAGCATTGCCCCTCGACCGGTAGGGCGCGATCGCCGTTCGTTTCTGTCCCAAAGATCGGGGTCATCAGAGTAATCTCGAGCGGGTAGGGCAGGAACTCGTAGAGGCAACTCGGGCCCGAAGATCATTAATGCCCAGGCGCCATCCTATCCTCTATCTCGACCGCCGGGTCTCATGAACGTCCGAAATAGATATGAAAAAAAAAAAAAAGGATCTAATCTGGCGATCACGGTATATACCGACGCATCTGATACCTTTGGCAGGTACTAAGTACCCTTAGCTTGTTATACATACCTACCCAGTGACCCGACATGAATCGTCGGCCATATCAAACATCCATCAGAGCAAGCACATGCAAACTCATAAGCTCACATTTATGAGAGCTATTTACTAGGTAACGCAGCTAGCTAGAAGGATTCTAGTCTTTTTTTTGTACGCACACGATGGAGCTCGCGCCTCTCGCTCTCCCGACTTGTGCGCGAGTTTATGCCGGCACCGATATCAACCGCATAAAAAGACTGGAAGGGCTGTTCCAGGTGGTAAGGATAGGCCAGGCTCGCCGGATGCAACACTCCATATTTAAGTGCTAGCCCGGTCCACCGTCAGCAGTCTAAGTCCCCTCAAGTCTCGAGCTAGGGGCCTTGCGAATACCCCGTGGTGAGCGCTAATGGTGCTCTCATCATCGATGTTCGAAGCGCGATTCGAATTTCGATCATGACGGATCCTGAAATCATTCTACCATCCTTGTACTAGGTAATTTAGTAGGCTTTTCGATTAGATAAAAGTTTTTTTTTTTTTTTCTCTCATTCCGACCTCCTTTTTTTTCATTCGACCCTTGGTTCACAAGGTCACCCTTTTCTCACATTGCCTACCGGTAACCTAATCCAATTCTTGTCCCGATGATTCATCAAAGCCCTTCCAACTTGAGCACAAGCCGGCCGCGGAGCCAGCACGGAAGGGGCTCGTTGCCGGATTAGGGAGATAGTCCCTATCAGAGCATTCAGCAATAGTAGCGCAGCTTTCCCACGGAGTTTCGTCCGTTCGTGCGGCCGACCGATCATCGTTGTTTTGCCTCGGCGGTGGGTTTGTAAGCCCCACGATAGATGGCATGCTAGGTACATGGATCCGATAAGGGGCACATGAGAGAGACGACTCCGCTCTCCAGTGGGTAAGGTGAACAGACAAAGAAAGGACCTGCCCTCTGGAGCTGGGATAGCCTTTTGCATAAGTCTGCCATCGCCGATAATGAATACAAGGCTTGGGCTACAGCTGCAAACACTTTGCGTCGTCGTGTGGCCTTCGCCGAACTGGGGAATCCCGAATTCCGAATGGGGACTTGTGCTCGCCCACATTATACTTCAATACATTCTCCCGCATTACCTAAGGCCGGCTTGATGCTTACGACGTCTTGTGTCTACATGATTAAGAGACGGTATGGTATCAAACGACCAAGAGCAAGTATAATTAATAATCCTGAATAATTCCGCTTTATTGTCCGCCTTACCACGGCTTATACTCGTCTACCAAGCAATCTAGACGCTTTGTAAGCTTAGATAAGAAAGTCGCCGAAGCTATGAATTAGTGCCACCACTATAAAGGGCCAAGCAGCGAGAATGCCCATTCTCTCTCTTTCATAAGTGAAGTCCTATTATCTGATCGGCGCATCGCCATCCGTCTAGGCCTTCTCTAGTCGCGCGGGGCTTGGCATCTAGATTGACAATGCATATGCCTAGTACACATGAGGGTAGGTAATTACAAATGCCGTCAGCCATGCAAGTAAGAACGTGCATACTATACCGAGTGGCGTCGATCGAGCCTCGGGCTCATGGCACCACGCGGGCTCGTCGATGCTGCACGTCCCAGCAACGAGCACGTCACCTCTGGCGTCGACCTGGCAGGCGCTGCTAATCTATCGAAGTTCTAGCCCGCTTCCGTGCGGCATGAGGGGAACCCAGCGCTCAGGACCCGTTTCCGGTCCCCTGACGCCGTCCCGCGATCTGGACGATGCTGGCGCCCAAGTTGTAAACTCCGCGTACCACCTTGTACCAAGCCCACGCTGGGCCTCAGTCTTGCAGCGCAGACTTACATGTGTGTGTTTGTGTGTGTGTGTGTGCAAATATAGCCTTCGTGCGACGGGGAATCGCTCCCCATGCGCCGCGCTGCACCGTCCTCTCGCTAGCCCAGAGGTCGAACCACCGCATTGGTAAGCGGGGGGTGCTCTGGTTCCGGCCGCGAGGAGAAATCGTCGGCGTTACGCATTGTCCCGCCCGTGCAATCCCCGACGCCATGGCAAGGTGGTACTGATGCTGTGTCGAGATAGTCGGAGAGTCTGGGAATGAATGCGTGTCGTAAACGTCCCCAAAGGCTGTATACGATTGCTATGTGAGATTGGCCAAGCTTTACGACCGCCGTGCACCGGGTAGGTAGGTAGTCTTGATGCTACGTCCGCGGCTGCTCCGTTATAACCTCCACCCTTTGCCTGCCCGCTTGGATAGGGGTCGGAAATAGGGTTACTATACAATAGCCCTGGCCTGCCCCGGGTTGTTATTCTGATTTCCCAGGCAGGCTCGAAACCCAGACCTATAGAATGGTATCTTTGGGGTTTTATGCGTTCCAGACCAGACGACTACATGAAAACAGACTTGGCACAGAAAGGGTTATAGACAGTAGTATACCTACCTAGTAATCTTACTAGAATATAGTTTTCAGGGGCAGTGGTCAACCGGCCGGCACGTCGTGTGGCGTATAGTCAACCAACACCACACAATCATGGCAAAGGGTTAGGCAGAAGACTCATGATAGTGAATACAATTGTAGATATTACTATAATATTATAAATTGTTGGTCATTATTACAAATGCCATCTGTTACAATATCTGAAACTCCTTTATCAAATGAGTCAGGTAGCAAAATCGCTACCTACTTGTCTTCGGAGGATATTTCCTTGGAAACTTGCTTAGGAGGGAATTTGTCATGATACCAATTAGAGGGCAGACTAGGTATCGCAACATCATTAGATTAGAATGTCTGAATCTTATATTGCTTCATCCGATTATCGAACCCTACGGGACAACATACCATGCTGCCCATACAAGGCCTCCAAATGATCACATGTCGACACCGCAAGCCCTGCCCGCCAGAACGTAATGGTAGTCTTTGATTTGAATCTTCGTCTTGAGTAGATCTCTCAGCAGGCAGGATTTCTCAGTAGATGTTGATATGACCGAGAGACACATCGGTATCGACATCCCTTATACTCGGCGGAATAGGGGTTTAAGAGATATGATGTCTCGGTTCCCACGGAATTTAGCTCGAGACAAGCAATGGCCGAATTCAAGATTTTCCACGCCCGCCGCGGGGACACGCGCTCGTGGCGACGGCAGTTTCGAAAGACAGTGTTCGGGATGGCGCCGTCCCATTGGCGCAGGCCCGCGTTTGTGCCCGCGTGTTATATCCTTTTGACACAAAACGGTCGTGCAGAACGCTGCGGAGTGCATGTTTGGATCATTCTTGGAGGTAGCCTAGCTGAATGTGAGGCGGTACAGCTCTGAGACTAGGAGATGGCGTCGTGTAGGGCAAGGCACCAATGTCTATCACTTTATTGATTGTGCGTCTTGCTGTCCGAATATGACGATTTCTTGTTCGGTTTCGAGGATATCTTGAATCGTATAGTAAAGGATGACGAGAGTATATATACCGGCAGTCAAATCGTATGCTGGTTCTCTTTGACTATCATCCCATAAGCACACAATCACTCTTTTGTATATCGAATGACTTTTGCATTCTACTCGCTCTTTACACCGACGATGTCACTCACCAAGTCAAACCAGCTAGCTGGCTGGATTTTATATCTGTTTATACTTGCCGTTCGCGCGCAGTCTGGTTGTAAACATGATGAGTAAGTCCCCGGCACACCAAGTCAATAAGAGGAATCGCCTGGAGTGCTAATGGTTGATCAGTTGTTACAACGCACTCTTCCCTTGCGAGTCGCCCCTTGCCGTTGCGGAGGCTTTGAATTATTGCTCAACCGTGGGGCATTACGGCGCAACGGACTACCCAGCGGAAGCAACAGCGGCTGTGAGTATTACACATCGTTACCCCTTTACTCAGTTCTCCCACGCCTTGAGAAAGGAGCAAACTTTGATACAATGGCTTGAATTCCACAAACCCACACCATCAAATAGGTACCTATCGATCAGGAGACAACTACTAATTTCATATATCAGTGTGGCAGTACCAATAGGTTGGCTTATATCTCGGCTTGTGCCTGCGGTGTCGCTTGCCCTTCTTCGTCCTCTACTACTGTGCCTGCCACTGTCTCTTCTACGGATACGGTCTCGATTCCTACAACGCTCGCTACTTCGACTACGGTGTCAGGAGGTAACGGCCAGACATCCCCTGGCAGTTCTATCTTTGTTACATCGACAAGCAGCCCGACTGTACCTACTTCGATCAACTCTACAGCTTCAAGCACTTTAAGCACCGGATCTGCGACGTCGTCGTTCTCGTCCCCATCGGCGAGTATTACATCCAGCAGTACCAGCGGGGACCCCCAGTCGCAGAGCCAATACTCGAGCAAACTCACCACGTCTTTGGATCCGCAGTCTTCAGGAGACGCCTCTCTCACTTTATCATCTACTTCGTCGTCAACGGTTTCCGGTGTTTCGACTACAGGGCAGCCAGTTACTGCTTCGTCGAACACCTCCAGCTTGCTTTCAAGCACGCTTCCTTGGTCATCTGGAGGTGTATCTTCAGTTGTCTTATCGACATCCACGTCGGGTGCTTCCGGTACAGCTACAATATCGTCGAGCATAGCGCTTACTAGCTCAGCGCGCTGGACTAATTCCTCCTGCACTTGGGAGGCTACGTCAACTGACCCAGCTAACTCGAACACGGAATCGTCGACATCGTTGGACCCGGCATCATCGCTGAACTCGTCATCGACTATTACATCCTCGTCCACGGACCCGGCCGGTGCTGGCTCGACGTCTCTTGGATCTGCCCCATTCCCCTCAGCCTCGTCGTCCGACCCGACTGCAGCTTGGCCCAGCACCACCACAAATGACATCCCTTCAATCGATACGACGTGCTTCCCGTCTCCAAAGTTGACGCCGTCCCCCAGTTCGGGGTACCACTACGTCAACTCAACGACGGTACCCGTAAGCTCCGTGACCAGCTCGTTGCCAGCATCCCTGAACGGCAGCATCCCAGTCGGGCAGTCCACGGCGGCGACTTCGACGAGCAGCAGCGCGGAGCCAGCATGCACGACGGCGTCGGCCAACGACGTGATCCAGAACGGGGACTTCGAGCAGGGGCTGTCGCCGTGGAGCATCGACCTGGTGGACATCATGTCGACGGGGTACTCGATCAGCCAGCCGGGGGCGAACGGGTCGTGCGGGGCCTTCCACGTGGCCATGCGGCGCAACTCGCAGACGGCGGACCTGCGGTCCAACCTGCGGCTCGTCAGCCCCATCATCTGGCCGCCCCCCAACTCGCGCTGGACCGTCTCCTTCTGGGCCCGCTTCGCCTCCCAGAGCGACGCCGCCCACGTCGATCTCTACGCCAACTACAAGGTCGCGCACCGCGTCGACGCTGCCTCGGCGAACTGGACTCGCGTCGAGTTCCCTTACACGACTGGGCAGGACGATCGCATGCTTCAGCTCGTCTTCTCGTTCGTCCTCGGCGATGAGCCGTTCAACGAGGTCTGGATCGATAAGGTGGCCATGGATGTCGTGTCCATGGATGTCGTGGCCACGGCGACGTCGGGGTTGGCTTCGATGCCGACTTCCCTGTCGACTTCGACGGTGCCGGTTCGGGCTGCCAGGACTTTGAAGCCCATTGTGCAGTAAACTGTGTATTTCTGGCCTTGGGCGATGAAGGCTTATCCATTTCCCATACCTACCTTAACTTTGGGTGGTATTGTATATTAGATTCGAAGGTATAGAGGTTGATAGGTGTTGATTGTTGGTACACAATGTAAAGGGGTTCGGAAATTGGAGCTTGGGGTTAGGATTTCTTAGAGGATAGGTTAAGCTATATAAATCCGTTGATGGCTTTTGGAAGCGTGGTAAACTGTATTTGGGTATATGAATTGATTGTGATTGATGCGAGTTGTGAGATGGTCTCTCTATCTTATCACAAATGCATATCTAGAGATGTAAAAAAATGATTACAAGGATTCCTGGAACAATCATCGTCGCCAGGCACATGAAAACAGCTTTTTAAGGAACTAAACAGCACCTTTTCTTCCTTTTCTTTTAAAAGTCACTTTAAGTCTTCCTCTGGGTCTTTCTTTCAAGTTTCCTTCCCAGCCCCTCTAAGGTCTTAGTACCTACTAGGTACTAGGTACATAGTAGTAATATTTTCAATGACTTATAAGGCTGTAATCCTGTAGTTTGTAGTTTTGTATTTAGCTAGGATTTAATCCTAGTGACAATACATCAATGATACCTCAATATCTACTCATTTTAAAAATTATTTTTATTGCGAGGATAGTTTTTGGGCTGCGATGGTTATAATGAGAAAAACACCTACAATCATACCTAGGTACCTACTAGGTAGTATTTCAACTGTTGTACGCCCCCATAGTGAATCAATTATGATATCTATAGGTACGCTACAGTAGGGTTACCTTGTACGTTTACCCCACGCACCAAAAAGCTCAGCTACCAGACGGCCGGATGACATTTACGTACGAGTACTTATACCTATACCCACCGTCCCACCCTCATATTCACTCCGCCGTCATGCATGGATCAATCGTGGATTTAACGCTTATTAAAGACCCTGACTCAATTAGCGATTCGGGAGTTTGCGTCGTAGTGGCATTCTCGGCATTCTATGTACTGTGCTGTACTTACCTACGTACTACGTAGTAGTAGTAGCCCTGGAGGTAGCAAGCAGCCCCAGCGGCGATAATAGCGATAATCCCTAATCCCTATAGGTAATCCCTAGTACCTACAGCACTTAAGCTGTCGATTGTATCTTACGGATAGTATCGATAATGTCCGGATACACCAATATGTACCTTGGTGGGGTAGATGTTCCTCCCACCTCCTCCAAACTTCAGAAGCTACCGCTGTCTTTCTCAAATCCTTCGTTTCATTCTTCTCTTACCAAAATTTATTCTTGTGACATTTATCTTTCTTACCCCTAGGTAGACTGCACACTCCAAAAGCTGCCTGCAGAGACTCGCAACGTCGACAGCTTCACAAGGCACCCTCCATTTTCGTCATCTGTAGACATCTATCTCGGTTACATAAGCTTACCGGCACTCTTGATCTGCCGCATGGGCAAAAGTACAGAGACTTCTGCCTTACGAATACAGGTCGTATAGGAGGGATATCGGTTTGGTTGACTTCGGCAGTCATTTGCTAGGTCTTATCCGTCTACGGTCTTCTCTCGTTCGCGTGATCCTCCAGGTCAAATCCCGGGGCAGACAAGATGATGTCAGCACAGCTCCAGCAGCCTTCCCAGGCTCGCCAAGCCGGAACGCCACTGTCAACGTCAGAAGACAACATTGACCCTCCTGGAGCTGGAGGATTGATAACTTCTAAGGTTGAGCCTCTCAAGAATCGCGCTGCGGAAAGTCGGAGTCCCTTTGTGCGAGCACACGCCGACAGCCTAGTAGCTTGGCAACTTCTTGATGATGATGCCATTGGCCGAGCTGAGAGGGAGAACAAACTCATATTCCTCAGCATAGGGTTTCTTGCTTCTCACTGTAGGTAGTTTTGAATTCATCTTTTCTTATGGCTTCAGTGTTTGACAGTGGTCAGCAATGTCCATCAATGCTGATCCTCACTCTTAGATTGCCACCTTACGAGACAGGAGTCGTTTTCGAACCCCAAAGTCGCTTCTTTACTAAATGAGAACTTCATTCCTATTCTGATCGATCGTGAGGAACGTCCCGATATCGATAACATATACATAACCTACAACCAATCCCTCAGCGGCTCCGGTGGTTGGCCACTGAACGTTTTTCTCACCCCGGGGCTCGAGCCCGTTTTCAGTGGAACGTATTGGGCGGCACCCGAGGCCCAAGATGAGGAGGGATCCGAGAACGATGGATCGGAGAAACCGCTCGACTGGCTCATAGTCATTAAGAAGGTCTTGACCTCTTGGGTGGATGAGGAACCCCGCGTTCGCGATGAAGCCAAAAATATGGTGGTGGAACTAAGCCATATTTCGGCTGAGGGGACGTTGAATCATGCGGGAGATGATTTCCTGCAACCTGCAGCGCCGTCTACGGAATCGGAGAAACCCGTTGCCGCCGTCGACTATTCTCGCGAGGTTTACGGCGAGGTAGACTTGGACCAGATAGAAGAGGCGTACGAGCGCATTACGAGAACTTTCGACCCCATGTTCGGTGGATTCGGCCTCGAGAATAAGTTTCTAACCCCCGCGAAGCTCTCGCTGCTGCTGAGGGCCACCAGGTTCCCGAAAGTGGTTCAAGATGTTGTCGGACCGAACGATTGCACGTACGTAAGAGGCATGGGTCTGCATACTCTACGAAGGATCGTAAACGGCGCCGTTCACGACCATATTGGAGGTGGCTTCCACCGATACTCCGTTAAGAGAGATTGGTCGCTCCCGGCTTTTGAGAAGATGCTGGTGGACAACTCTCTACTCCTTGGGCTTTTCCTGGATGCGTGGCTTTTGTCCGGAGGGACGGAGGATAGTGAATTCGCTGAGGTGGTGGTCGAAGTTGCCGACTACATTATCAGTGGCAGGATACGATCCGCAAAAGGTGGCTTTTTTACGAGTGAAGCCGCAGATTCGTATAACCGGAAGGGTGATAAAGTCAGACAGAATGGGGCATTTTACTTGTGGACGAGGAAAGAATTCGATGCCGTCGTTGGCGACGAGCAAGACAGCGAAATAGCTGCCGCCTACTGGGACGTGCAAGAACACGGCAACGTTGACCCCGAGTTCGACCCACATGACGAGTTTCTCAACCAGAACGTTGTCCGCATCGTGAAAAATTCTACGAGGTTGAGTAAGCAGCTTGGGATTCCAGATGATGAGGTCAAGGAGCGAGTTGAAAAGGCCCGAAAGAGACTGCGCGCCCATCGTCAGAAGGAGCGCGTCCAGCCAGATATTGATACTAAAATCATCACAGCATACAACGGCATGGCTATTGCCACCTTGTCACGAACAGCGTTGGCATTGCTCCACGCCAACACCGTTTCATCCGAACAAGGAAAAAAGTATCTAGAAGCGGCCAAAGGCGCCGCAATGTTCGTCAGGGAGAACCTCTGGAATGGCAAGAAGAAGATACTTTATCGAGCGTACTCCGATGGACATGCCTATATCGAGGCGTTTGCAGAAGACTATGCCTTCTTGATCGAGGGGCTCATCGAGCTCTACCAAGGCACCACTGACGAATTCTGGCTTGAATGGGCCGATGAGCTTCAGGTCCTTCAGATTAAGCTATTCTACGACAATCCTACACCTACACCTACGACGGCGAACGCTAGATGCGGAGCCTTCTACTCCACGGTTTTGGATGCACCATACACGTTACTTCGGATCAAAGACGCCATGGATACTTCACAGCCATCTGTGAACGCCGTCTCCGTGTCGAACTTGTTCAGGCTCGGCAGCCTGCTGGGTGATGCGAAGTACACCTACATGGCCAAGGAAAGCATCAATGCCTTCGGCGTCGAGATGCTGGAGCACCCCAACCTCTTCCCGGGACTCTTGTGCGGCATCGTCCCCTGGAAACTCGGCGGACGCCACTGGATCGCCGTTGGGACGGATCCTGGAGCTGCGTCCTTGGCAGCATTTCACAGAGTCCCTCGCGCTTCTCTGTTCACGCTGCGCCACCACGACCCTAATAAACCCAATTCGTGGCTGCATAGACGAGATACGAGGGTCTCCGGTTTCCCAAGCGAGCAGGCTGTCTACGATGTTTCCCGAGACGGCACGTACCGCAAGCTCAATGCCAACGACCTGGCCGCGGTGGACCCTTCTCGCCCCTACACCTCCCTCGTTTAGGGTTCCTCTTTGAAATCGAGAAGCTCCTTTTCTTAACGAGGTAAACCCCCTGGCCAAAACGAGGATCTCAAGAGTTATCAACTGTACCAAAGGAATCATAGGGAATCAATTGCATGAAGTGACGCGTTTATGCCTGTATGTCTTGTTTTTGCGTAAAGAAAGGGCCAAAGAGGAAGAAAGAAAGAAAGGGGGGGATGTCGGGGACTCGAGAAACTCCACGGTAGATACCACACGGAAGACAGGGTGTCTGCGGCGTCAAATATATAACGAAGGCTCCGGGATGCGCTCTGTGCATGCGTATCGCATATCCTTTTCTCTGGCCCTTTCTTTTTGTTAGTCCTTATTTATCCTGCATGTAGGTGTGCATGGCTTGGCGGATCGAGTTGCATAGGTAGATGATGCTTTAGATGGAATGGAATGGAATGGAATTTCTGCTCTATTCGGGTTGAATATTGCTGTTTGTGCCGTGGGTGTCTGGGAGAGGGCTCGTGTAGGTGTTGCCTCCCTATCCGGCACCTATCTAGTGCCTACCTAGTACACAGTAGTAGATGTATCCTATGTAGGTAATCTTGTTAAACTCTGTCGTGCTGGGGATGGAGCATCGCAGGCATTGCTCTTCAACGAGGAATCCCTAGCAAGCGTAAGCCATCGACTTGCGTTGATTGCTTGGGTATAGGTAGGTACCTAGAGGTAGGTATATGCCTGTGTGAGAGTTATATGTTGCTCCCAAGACCCGGCGGTTCGTCTGGGCTGGTGTTCACCGTGGAACTATAGCCACTGTGTCTGGTAAATCCCTAGAAGCTCCCTATACAACTTCTATTGGAGGTATTCGGGAGGGGGGGGCTCGGTATTGTAATTGATAGGGTAGGATAGACAAGCTGCGATGGGTAAGTAGGTAGACAATATTCTGGATCCATAGATGACCTAGACAGTTAGCTGGGCGTGTCGAACATGGTGCAACTTATTGTATTCTGTTTAGCCCCAAGCCTGGTAAACTGGCCGTCCTTTAGTCCTCCTATACGTATCTAGTCCCTCCGTAGTACTTGATACAACAATTGTAAACTAGAAAGTGGACCGTCTGACTCGATTGCTCTCTTCATCATTTAAAGGGGGTATCTACCTTACTCTACAGTCTCGAACCGTAGACTTGTACATGCAGGGGGGTGTTTGTATGGGGTTTCTCTCGGCCCTTCTCGGGGCAGAAGAGAAAACAAGAAAAAAAAAAAAAGACGAGACGAGGCCAACCAATAACTCCAAGTGCTAATGCGAGGATTTTTTTCTCTTCTCTTTTCGCCCGCCGAGAATTTCCTGGTAGTCCCTTTGCTCTCCTACTCTATTCCCTACTCCACCATATCCTGCTGCCCCGAGGTTTTCCTGCTCCCCCTTTGCACTATCCCTTCCCCTTCCGGCTCATGGTCTTACAAATGGAAAGAAGTCGAGACCCTTTGCATATCGTAATACATGGTTCGTCCTGATATTCGAGTGATCCTAAGATGACTCATTTGGCGGAATCGCCAATTCTCCGAGGATAAAAGCGGATTAGAAGTACTGGTAATGTCGTCGATTGTCCTGTCCCGTCACGTCTTGCTTACGCCGCCTCCGGCTGTGGGTTTCCTATTCATCAGGTTGCCGAAGAACTTGGCTAGCGTATCGGTATCTACTTGTGCCGTTCCCTCTTCAAGCTGAGTCTCGTCGTCGAGGAGGGGTTCCTCAGACTGTCCGTAGGCCTGGCGGTCCTATTGACCAGTTAGTCCTTATTGCTTAGTAGTAGGGGGGATGAATGAGACAAACCTTAAGCCGCTGTACCATGTCGTCGGCATCCACTTGGATGCCTCCCATGTTAAACTGCACTGGACCTATGTGGTCACTGATCATATCGTCGGTCTGGCCTTGTGCGAATGTGCTGTCCTTGCCGACTTTCTCGTCGGCCTTCTTTGCTTGTTCGAGTCGCTCTAACTGGTTCGCAAGGAAGGCTTGTGTGTCGACGGAGGATACCTCCAATCGGCTTGTATCCTGACTCCCTTGGGCTAACTGCAGCGTGTCTAGGCTCGTGTCTTGAACTTGTTCTTCGTATAGTAAAACAGATGACCCTTCCTCTTCTTCCGTGTCGTTTGTTTTGTCGTTGGTTTGGTAGCTCGAGGCCTTGGGTGTAGGGAATGGCTGATCGAGGTCTATGGCCCAACCTTCACTGACCCTCTCGGCGTCAAAGCCATCACGTAGCACTCTGATTTTCCCCCAAGAGTCCCAGTTTGGAGGCACCACAATCTTGTCTCGGTCAATGACGTTGGCTTTTAGCGGCGCGCGTTTGAGTAATGAATGGATTCCGAGGCTGGCGTGTATAAGACTTTGTAAGGGGGAGGCCATCGATGGCGTCGTGTAAATGAGAGAAGCTCCGTCTAGTCGCGGGTTAGCAAGAAACACAACATCCGGCTCTCCGCTGGGTACATACGTCTTAACAACACGGTTCGTAGGTATTGGAGTACAAGGTCGAACTTCTCTTCCTTCCATCCCTGGGTCTTTTCTAGGTAGTCTATCCTTTCGGACTAATACGGCAGCGTTAGTTCAGTATCCTAGATTCAGATTGCGACAACTCACGTTCTGGCAGACCACACAGAGCGGCAGACCTAGCGCATCTTCCCACTCTCCCGGCCCCAATGGTAGCCCGACATCTCCTTCGGCAGCGACTGCGCCCGTTCCGTCGAGGTTTAGAGATCCACCTGTGCGTCCACGGTCTCGCCAACCGTTCATAACCTCCTCCATCGCATCTTTGCACTCGAGGCTGAGAGACATGATGACTGTCCGTAAGAGGAGCAGCCATTCTCGGAGTTGTCGCATCCATAACCAGGGTTGCGACCAGTCAAGCAGTATTACTATTAAGGTGTTGGAGATGGACTGGGGCGTTAAAAGGGGCTTTATGAGGTCGGTAAAGGAGGGCGCTGGGCTGGTAAGCAGGTAGAGCGATATGCGTGCTAGGATATCTGTACATATACAATCTCGAGTCAGCACGGGAGAAGCTTGGTCAGATGGTCGGTATGGACAACATACCCTCCTGGTCTGCATCCAAGACATTGTAGTAGGTATAACCTAGGGCATAACTGTTTGCTATAGGCGGCGTCTTATGGTTATTTCGGTCGATGTTCTTTCGTCCATCATTGCTGGAAAGAGCCTCAAGAAAGTCTCGTTGCGAGTCTACGGAGCCGCCTGATGTGTCTTGTCAGCTCCCGGTAGCCCATCGTCTAGCTGTTCAGGGGTGATGGCGTACCGAGCACCAGCAAGTTCTTCTCAGGTAATCTCTTGCCACTGGCAACGTTGTCGAGCATAGAGCTCCACATGTCCCTTTTCTGGTCATCCTTCTTTCCCTCCGAACCGGTACCGACTGAGGTACTCGTATACGTGGAGAACCGGTTCGAATTGGCCGTCATGATTGATCTTGGTTGATTGGTAGCATTGGAGAGGAGAGGAATTTGGCTAGATGAATGCGCTGCACCTTGCGTTGGGAACTACGGATAGGTGGTTCGGTTTGCGAAATGATTAATCGATTAATCGTCACAACCTTACACTGTAGCACTCTTAGAACGCGTTTTAAGGGTTTTTGGGGGAGGATCCCTTTAAATCGAAACGCGTTGGGAATGACGATCGTTCATGAACGTCAACCCGCTCTTTCTTTTGCTTTTTATTTAGGTATTTAGCAAGATGCAAAATAAGTCTTCAAGATGAATACATAAAAAATGAAGAAGTGGGGATGTTTAAGAAGAGATCAAAAGAATGTTCCCATAGCAAATGTGGTTTTGGTCACTAGGGATTGCGTCTTGGGTGTTCTTAATGTTCTGCTGCTTCCAACTTTTTTTTTTTTAACGTGCCTCTGGTGCCTGCGCCTGTGCCTGTGCCTGTGCCTGTAGTTTAAAATGTACCCATCACCTTTAATTCCAAGCAATTCCCCTTGAAGCTTCTAAGGTTCCCAAAGCATTTGATTAAGGCACGCCTGGAACCCCGGGATTTAGTGGATCTTTCAATACTTTCTAGGTGTTTTGCCGGTCCGACGTTTCCCCAGCACAGGGGTCCGCGGGGTACTTTCGTCGCAGCGTCGCAGCGTCGCAGCGACTGAAGCTCTAAAAAAGTGGATTATTGCTATCGCCATGACAAGCTCTACTGCGTACACTAAGTTGGAATACAGGCTTTTAACCCCCCCCTACTTTTGACCTCCTCCTCTGGTGGTGGGTATAAATTAAACCATTCTGAGTTTAAACCGGTATATCTAATCTTAAGCTTTTTTATTGGTTTAAAAATTTTTATTTGTTATTTTAAGCTTGATTACTTAAATGAGTTAGCTTAATATTATTGGTGGTTTTAATTAGGATTAACATTTTAATTTCTGAAATCGGATTAATGTTATCGCGTTTAATAAATAATAATTAAATGATTTAATTTAAGGTTTATATAATTTTTACTTATTATATAATTTTAATATGTGATTTATGTTATGTATAAAATATATTTAACTTATCCGATAAAAAAACCGAAAGATGATTGTATTAGTGGTGTTGAAACGCTTTGATTGGTTGGAGAGGATATATATGGCTTTAGTGGAACCTTGTAAAATATAGCTGTTTAATTAGTGGGTTAAACCTATTACCAAGGGGGTAGGTTAAAATTAAGGGGGGGTCAAAAGCCTATATTCTAATTTAGTAATTTCAACTAATCCCTGTTGTCATTTAGCCTTGCAGCTACGTTTACCATTCTAATTGACATTCTCGTAGCCTTCCCACTTTGCTTTGATGTCTATACCATCATCGCGTCTCTTCTTGAATTTCATGAACCCCTAACCTAATTGCTAAATGTAACACTATGAATCAAATACGAGCCATCCAAGCCCTCAACAAGCGCGAGATAGAAAATGGCGTGTAAGTAGTTGTCCCATACCTTCTACTTCCAAACGTTACGTTCGCGCAACGTACTGACATCCAACGCGCACAGCCCGCCCGAAGCCTCCTGGCACACGGACTACCGGGACACGGCGTTCGTCAACTTCGGGGGGCTGCCGTACGAGCTGTCGGAGGGCGACATCCTGACCATCTTCTCGCAGTACGGGGAGCCCGTGTTCCTGAAGCTGGCGCGCGACAAGGAGACGGGCAAGAGCAAGGGCTTCGGCTGGCTCAAGTACGAGGACCAGCGCAGCACCGACCTGGCCGTCGACAACCTCGGCGGCGCCGAGATCAGCGGCCGCCTCGTCCGCGTCGACCACGCCCGCTACAAGCCCCGCGACGACGAGGACCCCAACGAGTTTAAAGTCGGTTGGGAGGATATCATGCGTCGCGAGAAGGCCGCCCGCGGCGAGGATGTCGAGATGCAGGACGAGAGCGAGGAGGAGGAAGAAGAAGAGGAGAGGCGGCCGAGGATCAAGGAGGAGCTGGAGCTGGCTAAGCTCATCGAAGACCACGACGAGGACGACCCCATGAAGGGCTTCTTGATCGAGGAGAAGAAGAAGGAAGTCGTGCAAGCGCTCAGGGGGGAAGCGGGGCGGCGAGAGAGGAAAGATAAGAAAGAGAAGCATCGACATCACCATCATCGTCATCATCGCTCGCATAGGGATGATAGGGATAGCGAGGACCATGACCGTCATAGGAGGTCTAGAAGGGATGAAACACCCGTCGCGAAGGATAGATCTAAGAGAGATGAAACACCAAAAAGAAGAGGAAGGGAAGGTCAGGAGCGTGAAGAGACTCCCCCAAGGAAAAGGAGAGGTGATTCTACATATCACCAGCGACGACGCCGCGACGACGACAGTGACCGGCGTCGCGATAGGGGGCGAAGAGATCGTGATGATAGGAATGGACGCGAAAGGCGACCTCACCGCTACGAGGAGGAAAATCGGAATAACAGAGATCGTAAAGGCGGGCAGAGAAGTAGAAGTCGGTCTCCGTGATACTATAGAGATTGACAGTAGCTGCCTAGTCGCTTAATAGAGATACCCCTCCCAATATAGAGCCAACGCTGAGCTGTTTATATGGCTTCCTTAGCCCGTATCCCAATGCAACTGAACAATTGCTACGCCCGCCGGCCAGATAACGCCCCAATCCCCGAGCCATATACTCCATGCTGATTTCCCAGGCCCAGTTTCAAATCAATAATCCATGTGCTTCTCGACTTTTCCGACTTTTCCGACACGAGACCAAGGATCTGACAACAGCGGGTACTGAATCTTGTGATCCGGGTGGTGCTCGTAATAATACTTCTGCTCGTCCTAGTTCGCTAGGTATTTTTTCCAGCCTTCCCTTGTGATCACGATACGACCCTCTTCTTCCTTGAGCACAAACTTCTCCCAACGTGCATCCAACCCGGCGCCGACGACCGCTAAAGTGGTCTCGTCTACCCAGCCAACGACTCCTTTTATCGGCCTGCTGGTGCCTAGTACGGGGCTGTCTCCTTGAGCAGCTGAGTTGCTTGGGAGAAGGGGCTCCTCGCCTGTGTGGAACTGAGCCGATGTGAACGAATAGACGTCGGAAAACGGACCAAACGGGATATTGCTGAAAATGCCCCATTTGTTCGTAGCCTCGGCGCTGGAGCTGCTTCCACCAATGCTCGGCACTGGCGAAGCTGCTCGAGCTTTGCGCGGGTTGGGAACATCGAAGATGTGCAGACTCCCCTTATCGGAGGTGCAGGCTAGCATGTTTCCCGACGGACTAAAGCGTAAGGAATATATTGAGGCAAACTCAGTTCCACGTCGTCGTTCACCAAGTTTTGCGCAGTTGCTCGTGGAGAAGATGCGAATGATGGTTCCCTATTTCTTGTTAATATGTATAACACACATTGATAGATATAGCAACTGAGTGGGTGGACATGCCTTTTCACTTGCGGTAGCAAGAAGTCTACCGTCCGAGCTAAGCTGCAACGCTCTCAAACTTGACGAGTGGGCGGGGATAATGCTGACATTATCATTTTCAAGTCGTACAACTTGAACTTGACCGGGAGTTCTCCCTGGAAAAACTAAAAAGTCTTCTGTGAGGCAGCAGAGGCCAAGATGATTGTCTGCAGTCTCGTACTTGGCGAGTGGTGTTGGGGGTTTACGAAAGGCATAGACTCTCACGCTGTTCTGCAGCACAACGGCAATCTTGGTCTTGGAGATTTGGACCCCGCGAACCGCAGTCAGGGTGGCAATCTCTAGAGCTATCTTGCACTTGCTGTCGTCCCATATGATGGCCTTGTTCTGTGGGAACTTGGGCGAGCGGCCACCACCGACAAGAGCAAGATAGTTGGCATTGCCCATCATCTGAACGAGGCCGAGGCCTGCATTGAAGACTATCTCATGTTAGATTCTGGATTGCATTCTGACAGCATAGCAGAAGATCATTGACATACTTCTCGCAGTTTGCACTTGGCAGGAGTTGGAGAGGAAGACTATACAAAGAGTAAGTAACTAGGTACATAGCTAGCATTCAACTCAGGAGTGAACCATACTACAAAACCCGGAATCCAGCCCGACGACGAATCTACTTGCATCGCTGTTAAAGGTGACGGAAAGCGCAGCATGTTCGCTGGGAGATTCGATAACCGGACGGGTATTCATGATGGCTGCTTGTTAAGTCTATGGCGACACTGTGGGGTGTTCCGGAAGGTAAGTTGAGGCCTAGTGAGATATATCGATCACGACAGATGAACTGATGAACCGAGTCAGATGAAGGCGCAATGAGACGCGATGCGATGCCGAGTTCGCAAGGCTTCCTTTGAAATCCTAGACCATTGCTATATCGCACATTGGTATGCGCTTCCTGGTAAGGTATGCGAAATCCCTTGGATAGACCCTGTCGGTTAGGTACAGGACTGAGCGTTAATTGATAATAACTGGTGGCCACCCGCAGTCCAGGTAGGGCCCTGAAGTTTCACGGCACCTAGCGAGCGACTTAAGTAGAAAATGAGTGACCGAAGTCAGGTACAACAGAAGGTAAAAGAAGGAAGAAAATGATGGAAACTAGTAAATTAAAATACCAATAGAATGAGATAGTTCGGAACGAAAGAGGATGGTAAAGTAGCAAGAATCGAAGTTAAGTGGTATAAAGTATCACGGGATTTGGGTTTGAAGGACCAGGTTGCTTCGTTGCTCATCGCTTGCTTGAAGAGACAGCAGACGACCACTGGAGACAAGACGCGGACGCAGATGAATTGAATGTAATATGTTGCGCAGGTAAGTACGTAGTACAGGTTAGGTACGTACTGCATACGTACATGTATGTACGGTACACGTGAGAGATCCAAGGTTCCGTCGATGCTCAGGCACATTGAAGGTACGTGCCTGCTAGGTTGGTATGGGGAAGATTTTAAAGGACGAAATGTGCACGGGCCACAAAGACATCAGCAGGGTATACCTACATAGTACTAGGTAGTATGTAGTAGGTAGCACGGCAGTACCTCCAGATGCCGTTTGGCATTGCTTGCATGGCGGTTTTGGTCCCGGCTGTTTTTTCAAGTTACATCTATGATATTATGATATAAGGAGGACCTGCTGCTAAATGCTACTAGGTAAGCATTGATGACCGTTGATACCTCGCCAGTAGTAGGTAGGTAGGTACATGTACGTGGTTCGTGACTTAACTGTTTCTTGTTCTATCTACTAGATCTCTAGGGATATCGTGTGCACTGATGCCTACCTCAGATATCTTGATAATATAAAGCTTGGAAGCCACAGCTATATATGTTTGTCTTCATAAGGACAGAATAACTGAATCCGAATTTATGTGTTATCAATCTAGGAATCTACCCCTTTGTACTGCGTAGTATCCATGTTCCAGCCTCGTGTTAATTTGAACGCTGGGGAAAGTAGCCCTGGGAAAACCCTGCCTCTGTCCAATTAAATGTTTATTTATCTGTGTACCTAGGTACACCAGCACTTATTCATTCTACTATCGTTCGTAGCCTTGAAGCTTGGGCCCTGCTGGTACTGGGTACGACCTAGGGCAGGTAGATACAAATGCCAGGTGCTAGGTACAATGCCTCCAGCTTCCTTGTAGTGCTCCAGGCTCTGCTATCAATTAAGAAAAAAAAGGCCTGAGCCCCTGAATTTGGGGAGTAGAGAGAAGGTGATCCGTGCTCTGATTTGGTGCCTTTCTAGTGGACCCATACCCCTGTTTTTGTTCACCCCATCCACGGCAACCGTTTTGTGGTGGTGAAATTGCACTTTTTTCTAGGAGAGTACATCCCTAGTAACCTTTTTTTTTTTTAGGGAAGGGGAGAAAGAGAACCCATCCACCCCTAAGGTTGCTAAGGTGCCATCTTCGACCCTTTCGACCAGCTTTGGCGAAACGAAACCCAAGCAACTTGGAACTGAACAACAACTTTTTTTTCTCAAATCGAATCTTTTTCCGGTTTCACTCCTAAGTTCCATCAACAACCACTTAGTTGTGATTCCACCCCTTGCTAACCCACCGTTTTTGAGATACCCAATACCCCCATTTGCCCATTACCATTTTCAAAGGCTGCCGTTCCGCGAAGATCCGTGTTGCTTGACGAAGGAACCTGTTCGTCGTCAATCACTGATCACTATTAATTTCCAATTTCTTTGCTAGCCGGCTCCCTATTGTCACCCCATTCCGAAAGCCAAAGCTTAGCCTAATAATTATGTCGTCCCAAGCGGTGAGCCTCCCTATCAACTTTTCCTAATCCAATTGCTTTGCTTTGCACATCCTGTGCTGTGCTGTGCTCTGCTTTGATCAGCTTCGCATTGCAAATTGCAAATTGCAACCTGCACTGTTGTTCCCTTGCTTACACCACTCTGTCCATCTTCTCCCCATACACCGACAGAGACACGACACCCTCAATCAGACCAACTACTAACCCGGCATCATGCGTTCGCAGAAGGTCATACGTCGCAAGAAGAATGTGAAGAAGGGGATTCAGTTCTGCCTCATGGTCTGCGGTGCTTCAGGAACAGGTATGTTTTCTCCCTAGCACCTTGACGCGTCCCACGTGCTGCTTGCCGCTAGATGCTGGGATGTTTAACTGCCTCGTATGATGCGAATACTAACCCAAGTTCTTACTCCACGAATAGGCAGAACGACCTTCGTCAACACTCTCTGCAGCAAGGCTGTCTTGACTCATAAGGATTCCGACGACGCTTCTACTGCCCACGTCGAGGAGGGTGTCAAGATCAAGCCCATCACCGTCGGTTCGTGGCATTGATCACTTAAGACATAGCATTCGATTCTAATCATTCCTTCTAGAGCTTGAGCTGGACGAAGAGGGCACCCGTGTCTCCTTGACCATCGTCGACACCCCGGGCTTTGGCGACCAGATCGATAACGAGGCGAGGTACGAGTGAACTAGAAACAACAGATCATCATAGCCGCTAACCTCTATTGGTCTACAGCTTCTCAGAGATTGTCGGATACCTCGAGCGACAATATGACGACATTCTAGCTGAGGAGTCGCGTATCAAGCGAAACCCCCGATTCAGGGACAACCGAGTGCACGCCATGCTGTACTTCATTACTCCTACCGGCCATGGGTGTGTCTTGATCTTTTAATTGGTGGCATTGCTTCATACTAACACCCCGTTAGTCTCCGCGAACTCGACATTGAGCTGATGAAGCGCCTCGCCCCCCGTGTCAACGTTATTCCCGTTATTGGCCGAGCCGATTCGTTGACTCCCGCTGAGCTTGCTGAGTCCAAGAAGCTTGTCATGGAGGACATCGAGCACTACCGAATCCCTGTCTACAACTTCCCTTACGATATCGAAGAGGACGACGAAGACACCGTAGAGGAAAATGCCGAGCTTCGAGGCTTGATGCCGTTCGCTATTGTCGGTTCTGAAGACGTCATCGAGATTGGTGGCCGTAAAGTCCCAGCCCGACAGTATCCTTGGGGTGTTGTTGAGGTTGACAACCCTCGTCACTCCGACTTCCTTGCCATTCGATCGGCTCTACTCCACAGCCATCTTGCGGATTTGAAGGAGATCACTCACGACTTCCTATACGAGAACTACCGTACCGAGAAGCTTAGCAAGAGCGTCGAGGGTGGCGCTGGAGTGTAAGTTGCGAATGTTTGAGCGTTCTATTCTCCTACTGAACTGACAAGTCCCAGTGACTCTTCCATGAACCCCGAGGACCTGGCCTCCCAGTCTGTCCGCCTAAAGGAGGAGCAGCTTCGCCGGGAAGAAGAGAAGCTCCGTGAGATCGAAGTCAAGGTCCAGCGCGAGATCAACGAGAAGCGGCAGGAGCTCTTGGCTCGCGAATCCCAACTGCGCGAGATCGAGGCGAGGATGGCACGAGAAGCCGCCACCACGGGTACACCCGAGGCAAACGGCGAGCACGACGGCAATTAAATGTAGCCTAACGTGGCTTCGTTTCTATCACTTCTGGTATACCGGTAGCCAGATAGCAGAATGGATTGTGGCGTTGGGTGTTTGATATCCTCTTAGTCCTCAAACCCCTTATCCCAAAGCCTTCGGAGATGACGTTATATGAAAATTCAATAAAGCTAATGGTTCTATGGGATGTGCGAGTTGGAGGTGGCTTGGTGAGCTAGTCAGGAATAAAACCTGGGTGGAGTTGATATCCCGTACGATTATTGCATGCCCGATTTTCAGAAAAAGGGACGACGACGGTACTGCGGGAAAGAGAACAGTGTTGTGTTCCCGATTTTTCATATTTGTCGGCACATCGTTCTGCGGGCAGCCAGAAAGGTGGTGAAGGAGACGGCCAACCAAATCCGCCCACCTTTGCATCTTTTGCAAGTCATGTCCCTTTTGCTAGTTGCCAGCTGCGTAGCTCCTTTCTACTTCATGGCCCCTTTTCTCCTAGTATTAGTGCCTTCTAATGCAGATATCAATACGACTTTTCTTTGATGTCTAATAGTACCCGTGCCTTTCCTATAAAGTCAACTAACCTAGAGTCTTGTGCTCGGTATTCAGTGACCTATGATAGATCGTGTTCATTACTTGTGCCAGCTGCGGAAAAGCAGGTAACTTATCATGGTTCAGGAGGGATCACGTCAGTGTTGGAAAGTGTCCTGCAAACGCTCGAATTCGACGATCGGGATCTCCTGGTGGACGAGCCCATCATTCACTTGAAATCCAGACACTACAAATGAGCTTAATTACTCATGCCGGAGCATAGTAGTTACTAGAGTAGGCGTGTCTAAGACACCTTTTTATTAGAATAGAAGCTCTTTAAGTCAATTCCGTTTCTCCCTATGACGCCATTCCTACTGTCCGTACAAACCAACGAATCACCTGCGGCGAGGAAGCGAAAGAATACATGAGAAGGGCACCGATGGCACCGATCCTCTGAAATAAGAAACCGCCTGTGCATATTGCGTGCCTTTCCGTGGGATGAGAAACCCGAAAATCCATAACCCTAGCCTTGTCTGAACTGTCCTGATGTCTTATTCCGAATCATCCTACCTCTTACACACTGCCATAATAGCCCAGCGCTTAGTTGTTGCTCTGGCTGTTCAGGATGCGCAGGATAGCAAGGAACAGGTTGATGATATCGAGGTAGAGGCTGATGGCGGCGGCGATCTCCTCCTCGACGTGGTGCTTGCGGAGGACAAGCTGGGTGTCGACAAGAATATAAGCGGAGAAGATGAGGGCGGCGAGGCCGCCGTAGATCAGCTCGCCGGTGCTGCTGTAGGGGAAAAAGGCGGCCATGAAGCCGAAGAGCAGCAACCCCCACAGAGCGCCGAACAGGTACGGCATCCACGACGTGAAGTCGTACTTGGTCTGGCAGGCGAACAGCGTCAGGAACACGAAGATGCCGCCCGTCAGGATCACGGCGTTCAGCACGATCTGCGTCTTGTAGAAGGATACGATCACGGAGATGGTGTACGCCTCGAGGAGAGTGAAGCCGGATAGGAAGAGCAGGTTTGTCGGGTACGATTTGCGCTTCCAATACGTGAGGAGCATGAAGCCGATGGCACCGAAGAGCTACGGTTCAAAGAGAGTCAGTATTTCTGGCTCGACTTCACAAGAGGTGGGTAAGTTAGCAGGGAACGACGTACCGAAACCCAGACCAGGGCAGGATGCGACTGGATCCAGCTCTTGTAGTCCTGGCTCCAGAAGCTGAGGCCGCTGACGACAGCAGTGACGACGAGCTGGGCAGTCAGGATAGTGTAGACCTTGCGGATGAACTGGTTGCGGATGTCGATGGTGGCCTCGGCCACGGAGCCGCCGAACTTGAAGTCATCGGGGATGTTGTCCTCGCTGCTGCGCGGCGACGCGGCGAAGAGGCCGGCGGAAGACGCGGTCGTGGCGTTGTTGGACTCGGCCTGCTGGTACGACGGAGGCGCCTGCGACCAGGTGCCGGCATCGGGGTCCTGGGTGGGCGCCGGCGTGTACTTGGTGTTAGCAGCCATGGCTACCTAGTATCGATTGGGATCTGTTTGCGCGTGCGCGGTCTTGATTCAGAATGTTTTAAAACGAAGGAAGTTGCCGGTGATGTTGTTGTTGAAAGGCGCAAGAAAAGAAAAAGAAAAGGTAAAAGCAGTAATGATCTGCTCAGGTTCAGCTTTTTGATGAATGAAAATAAGAATGGGGATTGGTTATAGGTGGGATGAATGATGGAAGTGGGAAAGGTTGCGAGGCGAGGCGAGGCAGAAAGAGTGTTCGCACGGCGAATCGCGGGGCGTAATGATTAAGTGATGGTGCGGGAAGGCTGTGCCGGGCGCTGCCTAGTGTCGAAAGTGGTTTAAAGAGATGCTTCTGGCATCATCCGGGCAAAAAGCTGGTGTCGAGCATAATGTGGCATAAAATGTATGTGGCTTTGCACCCGCAACAACATTTAATGGTTACTAAATACTACTAGGTAGGTACCTCCAGGCCAAAAAAGACGACACCTTGTCCCTGAGCTATCGATGGTCTAGCACGGTTAGTACCTACGTAGTACATACCTGTACAAGGTACCTAGTATTAGGCATGGGTTCTTTCAACACGTGGCGCGGACTGAGATTTGTGGCTGAAGATAACCTAAAACTGTGGGGTGGCGTCTAGTGGTTAGCTGAGCCAAGCCTAGAACCCTCTTTTAAGACTCCAATCATATCCATACAATTCTATTCTATCATAGCTCCTAATTTACTATTAGTTTCTGGGCGATATTTCGTGCGTAAGTCCACTAGGCATTCCTAGACACCAAGGGATATAATTGATGGATCATTTAAAATATTTTAATATTTACTAGGTTGTTGCAAAGCTTCCAAATACTCCTCTTATTGATATTAGATACCTTACCATCAGGACAAAATCATACCGTTAACCTATGCCGAGGCAGGCTCCTCGTAGTAGCATACTGCCTAGTAGGTACCTACATGTGCCTAGTAGTAAGCATGGATTCCCCGCCCGCAAGGAGTTTTCGGAAAATAAGCAGCAGTCCACGAGAGCCGTTCAACATGTGGTTGTGCCGAATTCGCAGGCGTTTATTCGCTGGTCTCGTCGGTGGGTAGGTATTAATGGCTACCTAGTAGGTAATGAAAAGTAACAATATGCGACAAGCTCTTAGCTCTCGAGGGAGTCGCCTCCCATTGGCTCAGAGCTATAGCACATGCTCATTGCCATTTTGAGAAAAAGGCCTTACACGGAAGATGTGACAGCAGCCGACTACCTGAGAAGGCATCTTTGATCTGTCTACCTATTTACTTATTTAGGTAGGTGCAATATACCTACCTAGTATCAGACGAGATGGAGTATGTGCTTGTTTTGTATTGCTACGAAGGAAGAAATAAACCTAACAAATTCTAGGTAAGGACGTGTGAGAATGAAAGATTAATATACTAGGTAAAAAAGGATGTAAGTCGATATACGTACTACACGATTCGTCAGAAGGAAAGCGTCGCTATACATACCTACATCCACATCCCCAGTCACTTTTAAAATTGTTTCAAAATTGTATACCCGTTCAAGACTGGTTAGCTATTTCAACTTCCCTAGGTCACATAAGGGGTCTCAACAAAAAAAAACAAATCAGATAAATTTGAAGTTGCATGGCGAACATGGTACCATGTTAGGTAAGTCCATGATAAGTAGGATAGACATCAATGATTATCGATCGCTGATCTGCCCCCTATCTTGGGTAGCTTTTTCTTCACAATCACGTATGTGCACCGGCTGGGCGCATGAGAACCGGGAGCTTTTGATCCCTCATGGTCCCCTCCTTGATTCCCCTTTTGGCCCAATTTGGTTCCTTATTTGCAGAGATCTTATTAGGAGATCCATCAAACTGATCGCAAGACCCAAAGAGACCCAAGAAGAATCCTGGTGCTTGGAAGAGGAAAACCTAGGGAAAAAAAAAAAGAAATCCCCACCATACCCCCCTACTACCTACCCAAGAAGGTAAGTACCTACTAGGTAGGTAGTATAGGTACATCACGATCCAAGGTAGCTTTCAAATGCTCTGATCTGCTCCAAAGCCTGCTGTAGTAGTAGTATCCATAGATGCTGTAGTGTGCTGTACAGCTGTGGTGTAGCAGCCACTTGGGGCATGAGCAGCGAAAAAACAGCCCATGAAATTCATGATTGATCAATTGAATCCCTCCACCATCCCTCCTCCCTTTTTTTTCCCGTTCACCGCTCTGACCGCCCGTCCTCGAGTGGGGGGACCCACCCTTAAGTTCAACATCTTCAAAACACTTTCTTTTTCCAGCCCAGTCCAAATTCAGTCTTGTTCAAAAATCTTGGTGGTTCTATCCCAGAATCAAGGTCCCCCCGTATACTAAACCTGGGGATTCGTTGGACACGTTCGTTCTTCTGAGATCTAAATTTCGAGAAGGAGAAGAGAAGACAGAGAGTCATGGTTGGGTTGTTTCACCACGATCTGTGATTTCCTCGTATAAGAATTTGTGTTTTTTTATCTTTTTCTTTTCGAGGTACAAAACATTCGTTAGGTATCTGTCGTATCTCTGGTCTGGTTCCGGTTTTACAAAACATACTTCCCCGCCAACCCGTTGCGACCACCGACATATCCGCCCTCATATCGTAGCCCGGTGCCTTTGACAGCTGTCTGGCCGGGTTTTAAATTGACCCTTCGAGCCGAATATGAACGAATCCTCAACCAATCCCACTGGCGTAGATGTCGGCCCTACACCAAAATCCCCTGCCTCGCCTACCTCACCTACCTCACCTACCACCATGGAGCCCAAGATCGTGAAACCCAGGGCCAGCACGGCAAGGCCGTCGGTGCAGTCGCGCAACTCCATGAACGGCCCTTTGTACATGCAAACCAGCGGCAACAAAGTATTGATCAGGAGGCTTCGGAGAAAAGGTGACGGTCCTATGAGGAGCTTGGCCCGCTGGTTCCTCGATAATCAAACCGGTATGTCTTCTTCGCCGTCAAGTACACAAAGCGTTTTTGCTCTATCCCATGAATATATCCATGGTGTCCTGTTCCACGGCAGGAGCACCGCATTGCTAGCCAACCTTGCTATACAACGTTGACGTTGCTAATATCTTTGAAACCATATAGGCCTTTCATTCAACTTGATCGCCTTGATTTTTCTTGCCCACCTGTTCCTACCGAAAGCGCGCCCTCACACCTCCAAGTTCTTCACCATCTCGTACTACAACCCAAACTCAGGGAAGTATGCGATTGGCCACAATGACTATTATTTCATCTCGTTCTGTGTAATCCTTTTCACTGGCCTTCGTGCCGGCCTAATGGAGCAAGTGCTAGCACCACTAGCTAGGCACTGGGGGATCACCAAGCGGAAAGAGATAACCAGGTTCTCGGAGCAGTCCTGGATGCTCGTTTATTATACTGTTTTCTGGTCGCTCGGCTTGGTAAGAGGTCCCCTCCCAAGTGTGTGAAGTCATCCTAGGCTTATGGACATGCACTGCTTCGACTAGCCATTCGCAGTGCGATCTTGCTAACCTGATATTAGTACTTGTACGTCGACTCGCCTTACTTCCTAAACATGAAGGAACTCTGGACCAGCTGGCCAAAGCGGGAACTCGACGGGCTCATGAAGGGTTACCTTCTAGCACAGTGGGCATTCTGGATACAGCAAGTTCTTGTGATCCATATCGAGGAACGCCGCAAAGACCACTGGCAGATGCTCTCTCACCATTTCATCACCATCACGCTCATTTCCACGTCGTACTGCTACTACCATAGCCGAGTTGGTAACCTGATCCTGGTCCTGATGGACGTAGTTGATTTGTTTTTACCGGTAAGTTGGGACTGTAACTAGGCGTCCCATGATACGTTAGCTAACGTATTGCGCAGCTCGCAAAATGTCTGAAGTATTTGGGCTACAAAAAGCTATGCGACGCTATATTCGTCGTCTTCATGGTATCGTGGTTTGTGGCTCGGCACATATTTTACCTCATGACATGCTACAGCATCTACAAGGATGTCCCTGAGATCATCACCTGGGGCTGCTTCACGGGCTCTGATGAAAATTTGACGGGACCTTTCCCGGTCCCGGACGGGTGGGCGCATTATCTCGTCCCCTTCCGCGATTTTGAGGGCGTGGTATGCTTCGACGGCTCGGTGCAATGGGGTTTCCTGTACTGTCTGCTCAGCCTCCAAGTGCTTACCATCTTCTGGTTCATGATGATCATTCAGGTTGCCCTCCGCGTGATCAGGGGTGACGGTGCCGACGACACAAGAAGTGACGACGAGGGGGAGAAAGAGGAGGAGGAAGAGGAGTTCGAGTATGAAGAGGCCCAGCCACTTGAGGAAGAGGTAGGTGTTGAGGCCATTGACTTAAAGGGATGGGAGCGCCGAACGGGCGTCAAACGAGGAGCATCGTCTTCTGGTGTCAGTTTACCCGGCCATAGCGATCGTAAGGAGTTGCTCGGTCGCATTGGCTGCGAGAAGCAGGTTGACTGATGAACAAGCGCAAATGCATTGCGGTGCTTAGTCACGGTTATCAGCAGGGTCTTCTCAAGCGGTCGCTGAGATATTTGTGCATCATCAGGGCCGCCGCGCTGGGGGATATCGGATAGTCCAGGACCCAAAAAGTTTGGCGTGGTAATCTTTC
This sequence comes from Hypoxylon rickii, assembly GCA_902806535.1. Lineage (NCBI taxonomy): Eukaryota > Fungi > Ascomycota > Sordariomycetes > Xylariales > Hypoxylaceae > Hypoxylon > Hypoxylon rickii. The sequence goes on from CADCWY010000003.1 coordinate 708,803, forward strand.
CGTTTTCATAAGGCTTGATCTCAGGGTGGTAACTTCGGGCGCCATATTGCGCTGAAGACGGCAGGAGGATCATCTGCTCCCGCTCGGTATATATAGGTAGATTTGGAATTCAGTAATCATACCCCTTTCCTATGCCAATCTAACCTAGGTTGTATCGTCCTTATGATAGTGATTGTGGCTTGAGAAGCCCAGAAACATTTGGAGTTTGCATCCGTGTTATAAGTCAAGAAAAGTGCAGGTGTGTTAAGCAAGTAAGCATTCGTAGAAGCGTATGTCTCAACCCACCTTGACAAGACTTGCCAATGCGTCTTTTTCTCGCTACTCCAAGAGCGCGACCCTCTAGGCAACGTTCCTGGTGTTCCTAATTCGAATCAGGCCCGAGCATTGTCACCGAACTTGCATTGAACAGCAACTTTGACGATGGCTTGCACTGCTTTGCAACTACACGTCCCTACTTGGCGTCGCCGAAAATGATGCCTTGCAAACTTTCTTGCGCTGCTTTCTGTCTTGAAGGTTTCTTGGACGGCCTAGCAGCGTGCCGTATGACCACAGAAATGCCCCCCTGAACTCAAATCGTCGATAGCCTCAGACGATGGAGATAAAGGCAACCCAGCTCATTGGCAACATTGGCGACATGGCATTCCTTGGTCTTCTAGCCCAAAGAGCCAGCAACCTTAATCCAACGGGGAGAGGGGGTTTGACTTTGTGTACCTGTTTTAGGAACAGGGTCTGTCTCGACGGGAATTCTTAGAATCATAAGCATTCGAAATTTCCTCTGACTTCGCTGTTCCTTTCTTCTTTTTGCAGATTGCTTAACCTTTACCTACTCGTCTAAAAATAATACAACCTCGTTGTTTTGGTAATATTCTTGAAGATATGAGCGAAACATCAGATAAAACAAGGACTTCATTTGATGAAGCACTCCTACATACGCCTGGAAACCAGCCTGTACTACTTCTCCGGCAAAGGAATGCTGGACCGAGGTCGCCGTCCAGGTCTGTCGAAGCTAATGGTAACCCGGCCACTAGTAACGACTTAGACGAGCAGCTTTATGGGCCAAACGATAGCATTCATAAGCTCAAGAAGCAGCTCGATTCTAACTGTGAGGCAGCCGAAAAGGTAGTGCAGGCCCTACTTCGACGGATAGCTGGCCTCAGAGATGCGCTGGCAAAGAGCGAGGCGCAGAGGAACGTCGAAGCCGAAGGGCGTAGGCAGGCCAGCCTCAAAGCCCAGGCGCTCTTCGACAGTCTCTGTAACGAGAGGAAGGAGCTAAAATGCGAGGTCCCGTCTCACAGAGAGTTGGTTGACGCCCTGGAGGAGGCTTTAAAAGCTACCACGGAGGCTATCCACAACGAAGCGGCGCGAGACCAAGAAGCTCGTGGCCTGCGTGAGGAGCTCAGAGTTACACGAAATGCACTCGTCGACGAGCGTAGCATCTCCCGAATCGTTTCCCAGCAGGTTGAGGGGATGGATAACGTGCTTAAGATACAACACAATGAGCTCAAAGAGCAGAAGTCGAACATCGAGGATCTTGAGCGATACATAAGAGTCTTGAAAGAGGAGAATTCGTATCTGAATGAGCAAGAAGCCAATGCTAGGAGAAAGTACATGGACCGAGAGGCTGAATGCAAGGCAGTCGACATGTTGAGGGGCGAAATCAAAGAGCTTAAGAAGACGATTCTAGACTTTGAGACGAGCAGAAGTTTCTTAAAGACTCAGCTCGTACAAGAAAGCCAGCTATCCGCAGATCTACGAAAGCAAGTTAGTAACCTAGAGAAGCAAAATAACAACGTAACGAAGAACCTCAAGGTCAAGCAACGGGAATCCCAACTCCAAGCTATACAACTTGAACAGACGGAAAAACACCTTACGACCACCCAGGAGGAGCTGTTCAGTGTCTTGAGGCAAAAGCTGTTCCAAGAGAACAGTTCGCAGGATGGACAGCGTCTCACACCGATGTTCTCAACGAACGGTAGCGGCGCCATCACGCGTAGTCCCGGGCTTGGGATAAACTGCCAGGCACTCGAGATCGCGGCGCTCCAAGACGAGGTCACGAAGTTGAAGAAGAAGAATGGCGACCTGGAGGTCGAGATGCATTACTTCCGAGAAATAAGCGCCGACCTCACAGGCTGCCAACCCCTCGAACGGGTGCCGGCTGGGCATCGCAGCGGCGCGGCGTCGGCACCGGAACCACGGGCGGCCGATGTGGCTGGAAACGCTTTGTCGCTGCTGCTAAACGCACCGGGGGCGGGTGAGGAGGAGATACCCGAGCTAAGACTCCCGTCGCCCGTCTCGTCATTCGATAAGAAGGGCTCCGGCTCCGGCCTAGGCTCGAGTTTCAACCCAAGCCAAGGCGAGTCCTACACTAGACCCAGCCATATTTTCGACGGCTCCCATCTTACTGCTGCAGCGGTGGAGAAGCAGGACGACCAGATCACGTACTGTGACGCGAATGTGTCCACGTGTGCCGTGTACGGCGGGTCGGAGAACCGGAGCCAGTTGGGATCGCCGTAGGTAAGAAAGTCCCTACTCTGAATCCGATGTCTCGCGTGGCATCGTTTCTCTTGGTTTCTTTGCCTATCGTTTAGCTAACCAGTCTGGCTAGTTACGCAACCAGTTGATCGAATTGGCCTAGATTCTCCCAGACTCGTGCCTAATGTTTCGTGGACGGCCTCTTCGTCATCTTGTACGTCTCGAGGGGAGTTCGACGAGGAAATCGACCGCATGACGTTTCCAATGACCATCACTGCTTCGCTGCTGCTATTTTTAGGGCACGCTTTTTACTTGTCGTTGGTGAACCATAGCCTATTTATGAACCAATCATGCATTTGCTTCCATCCATCGGGGAGATGTCAACCCCAGCATGACGCGAGCCAACAGTTAATCTGGGACCAGCTAAGGAATTAGTCTTGGTGGTGCTTGTTGGAATTATCGTTGATCTTTGTCTCTATTTTGAATACCGAAAACCTATTGTATACTAGGTAATTAGTAGACTCCACGAATTGAATAGTTCATCATAAGCAGGTGGCCTTGTTGAGATCTGCCAAACAGCCCTGGAGGTTTATCGGGTTCGAGTTAGCACAAGAGGTGATGTGAACCTGATTAGCAAATGCTACAGCTCTTGCTGGTCCGCATGATCCTAAATCGAAAGCTTGATGAAGGCCTCGAAAGTCTCACAGCTGAGCCTCGCGTGTACACGTCGCGTCGTCGAAAGCCAGGCGAACATGTAGGCACGTTGTGGTTCGAGTGGTCGGGTTTTGGAGGTCTCTGCGCAACAAACGTCGTTTATTTCCGCCCCAAGATCCACATCACAGGATAGTTGTAATACCCGGCAACACGATGAAAAGTAGCTGGGGAATTGTCTTACGACCGGTTCTTTTGCGATAGATCTTATTCGATTGGGACCACAACTCCAGGAATCCTACACTGCGATGCATGCAGCTCGCATCGAGCATCTACAGTAACACTACAGCAACCGGGACTGCTGTCAGATGGCGAAGCTACCTATGTACGATTTCGACAAAAGATCAGAGCCCAAATGATCCTGATCCGCACAGTAGCAGAGCAGCAAGCCATCAAGCTTTCTCGCGACCGTGCGTTGCAGCCGTTAGCTAATCGTGTCACCTCGACGCGTTCGGAATTCGGAGCTCGTCAGCAGCCCTTCGGGTATCGGCGACCACTGGGCAAGCGAAGTTACGGCGGCGCCGTGCCCCCCTCAGCCAAGAATTATTGAACGGGTGCTCCTTGGTTCTGGGGTGTAGGGATATTGTCTGGGCGCCTGGTTGGCCAGTGGTACGGGCAGGAACACGCGGCCATCACGAAGAAAACGGCGAGATGTCAATACGAGATTCCAACAGCACTCGTTGAACATGGGTTTTTTCTTTTCTTTTTTTCTTCTCTCACCTTCCTTACACGTCCGGTCCACAGTACGCGGTGCGTTTGTACACGGACATGTAAGTGGACGCTTCGAGAAGGAGGCGGCGGCGGCGACGGCGACCTTAAATATGTGGAGCTTGGGACCCTCACCGCCGCATTGCTTGGTATCCGCCCAGACAAGCATAACATGACGTTAATAACAATGCTCGTAGATCAATTGCCGGTGTTGATGTGGCAGTGCGAACTTGACGTTCTAGAAGGAAGGCCACGCCCCGAGACGCTGGGATCGGTATGATAGCGCCGTTACACCGAGACATCTGTATTGATTAAACCGTTAGGATTTATTCGAATTCGAAGGCCAATCGGGGAATTTTGCTGCTTTATTTTGGCCGCTGGTGTTACGTAGAACGCGAATACAGCCACCGTACCCATACTACGTCGTTGGTTGTATATGGGGGAATCTTAGTCAAAACAAGCATAACTTGGATACTTGGTGCTGAGGTGAAGCATAGCATACGAGGACTTCCCCAGCATTCCATATTTAGACGAGCCAGTCAAGACGTCTTCTGGCTGTCGATCCTCTCGTGAAAGCTCGAGTTGCTCAGCCGCTCAACCCCACAGATATGCAAGTGCCGGAAGCGGCGTTTTCCCAATAGACCACCTCGGATAGATCCTCATGCTCCCCATGACAAGTGATTGGTCGCTTCATTCTCAGCTACCATGCCGAATGCCTGTGCAAGTGTAGATGGTCCGATACCTAGCCCACAACATCCCTTGCGTACGGACTCATCGTTGCTCTGCATGATCAGATGGGGCCAAGAAGTCGTGTTCATGACCGACAGACGAAAATGAACACTCCACGATGCAGAGTCCGCGATATCCGATGACAAGCACACAGGGGAGGGGAGTTCTCAATATCTTATAAAAGGTAGACAATCTACGGCAATTCTTGAAGTTGAAATCACCATCCTCAAGCAACTACAGCATTACAGCCCAAAGAGCCTAATACTTAATAACCAACCTCTTAACGTCTTCTAATACCTCCTAATCTCACAAACCAACACCAACCGCCAAAATGCAGTTCACCAGCATCATCGCCGCCGCCGCCGCCCTTGCTCTCGGCACCAACGCCGCCGTCCTCCAGCGCCAGGACACCCGCCTGGCCCAGTTCCGCATCTTCGGCGCTCCGGGCTGCCACAACCAGAACTTCGGCTTCTACCTGGTCGACAAGCCCGACTCGCAGAAGTGCAACAAGTTCGAGAACGCCGCCGGCCCCATCAAGTCCGTGAGCCTGGAGGCTGTTGAGCCTGCTGCCGAGGGCTGCACTTGTAAGTTTTTCCCCCCCGTCTCTGGAAAGATAATAAAAAGGGAGAGAGCTAATGCACTCCGCTAGTCTTCATCCACAAGGACGCCAACTGCGGCGAGGAGGGCCGCCAGATCATCGAGAAGGAGGGCGACTGCGGCAACATCGTCAAGAACGACGACACCTTCGAGTCCTGGTCGCTGATCTGCCCCACCGGCAAGCCGTAAACGGCTCCACCTGGTCGGTCTGGGCGAGAGGAGGAGGCTCTTCGAGGTAACGCTGTGACAGATGGGTACGATATGTGGAAGGATTCAGACGTTTTTGCATGACAACTTGGGACCTAATTGGCACTGCATGGGGCGGATGTGGATCGATAGTATGCATCTATGACTTAGGAACATGAAGGTACTCGGGCGTTCAGTTGCTTGGCCTTGACAATTTAATTCGTTAGCCTTCGCATGTGCTGCGGCTTTGTCGTTGCGTGAGGTATCAACATTATTCCCAATATTTTACTTTTCTCGTATATTATGTGACTTGCAGTCCTGCTACGAGTTACCTGCGTAATAGACCGAGGAGGTCTGCCTCCAACAAGACCGGCACAGAAAAGCGTATACGAAATAACCAGTGAAGAACACAGACCTTACAGAACGAAGCTTGTTCTTATACATTTCTTTGTCTATTCTGTACTTTCTATGCTAAGGCGCAGCGAGGATCATGCTAGCCAGTTGCTCGGCCATGGCGTATAGTGAAGCTTGCGGGTGCCCGCCTAGGGGCACTGGGATGATACTGGCATCGGCAACCCTGAGTCCTGTCACACCTATGACCCTGCCTTCCCCGTCGACCACCTTACCCATGGCTGCGGTGCCGCCGGAATGTTGGTGCTGCTCTCCTGTCCGCTGGAGTCTTTCCAATATCTCCTCATCACTTGTATCGACAGTAAGTGGAGTTAACCCCTCCAGGCCCTCTTTGACAGGTGGAGATTCACCCTCGATGATGGGCTTCAGATTCTCGGTTGCCGTTAGAAGCTTGACGGTGGTACGGGTGGCGTGAACAAGAGCGTCCCGATCCAGTTGGGTCGAGAGGTAATTCGGCTGCACCCGCGGCAAGTCTGTAGGCGAGCTAGACCGAATCGTAACCGTACCACGGGACGTGGGAAGAAGCAGCATCGTCGACGTAGCAACGTGGCTGCCGTCGATGGGGATTCCAGGAATGCCTGGCACGACATAAGCAGTAAGCACCTCGAACGCGTTTCGCTTCTCCCAGCCGGGCTTGGTCTCGTGCTGGTTCTTGGAAAGGATTTCCGCTGGGAGAGGTTGGTTGGCGATCCAGTCCCACGGAAGCCCCTTTAGGAACGCGGGCTTCTGGAAAGCAGCGCCCCCAAAAGCATACCCGAGCGAGGGATCGCGTACGCGGAAGGCGAGGTGGATGGCATAATGGTCATGGAGGTTTTGACCGACGTGCGGAGAGTCGTGTATCAAAGGAACACCGTGCTTGGCGAGTTCGGCTGATGGGCCGACCCCTGAGAGCATGAGTATTTTAGGAGTCTGGTAAGCGCCGGCGGTGACGATGACTTGCTTTCGTACAGCGACCTTGCGCCCGTCAACGAGCTCCACGCCGGTAGCTTTCTTGGTATCATCGAAGATGATCCTGTAGACGGGGGTATTGGTAAAGACTTTGACGTGATCGAGCGGATACACAAGGTTAGACGGTTGTCGCATGCCCTTTTTGTCACTGTTCTCGTGCATCTCATTCACACCAACATTAGCGCCGTTCTTCCTGTCTACGTTGTGGGATACTCCAAGTTCGGCCCATGCGTTTTTGACGATCTCTCTCAAGGGATATTTACGCTGTCCTCCTTCAGCGGCAGCGATTGACGTGACGTGCATAGGTCCGCTGAAGCCATGCTCTTGAGGATCTGCGCTTGAATCGTAGAAGTTCTCAGACTTGATGAACCAAGGCTTGAGGCCTTCATAGCTCCAACGCTTGTCTCCGGCCGCCTCAGCCCACTCATCGTAGTCGGCAGCGTCTCCTCTCAGCCAGCCGCCAAAGTTGATGACGGTCCCTCCGCCCAGAGCCTTTCCGGCGCTAAGGTGGTGTACACGATTAGTCGTAGTAGGGACAGGGTCGCTTGGATAAGCATAATCGAGCTCGCCGCCTTGAAGTGATAGACCACTCAAGAAGAACTCAGTAGCCGGATTACCGGCTGGGTTAGGCCCTGCTTCCAGCAGGATGACCTCTTTGCCGTTCTGACTGAGACGTGACGCGATGACGCATCCGGCAAGGCCGCCGCCCACGACAACATATTCGGCAGTCAAATTGGCCATATTTCAGTCGAATTGGTGGTTGATTAAGCAGTAGGTGATGTATACCTAGTGGAAACGGGTTCAGGGATATTCGGAGATTTCGGAAGATATGGGATTGGGAAAAGTACCTACCTATGAGCCCGGCTATGAGTAGGTGTAGATGTAGATATGAGGAACAACGAATATGAACGGATATTTATGTTGATATCTATAATGAATGATGATATAGACGCCTAAATGTTCCCAATATTGGTTCCGAAGTCATGCGATTCGTAGAATTGTTTGCTCTGTGTACGCCTGGTACTTACCGGTAGCGAACCAACATGTAAGCATCAGTACAGGGGCCCAGATGAATGAGATGGGAATGACTACCTAGATAGCGTTGATGGAGTTTGGATCTATCTATTTGTATACCTACCTATATAGTCGAGTAATACTGTCTATACCAGGCTTAATTGTATGCGGTAATATACCGAGTCCGACAGAAGGCAGCTAGCAAATGAAAATGCAGGCCATCTAGGTCCGGCCAATCCTATCGGCATAGGCAGGTCGTTTCCTGAGCAAGTTGTATTGCGGATTAGATTACTTCTTACACGATTGCTGTGCCGCAGATCGTACGTACTCCACTCGTACTGGCGTGCTTTGGTGGCGTGCGTGCGTGCGGTGTTGCAAAATTCAGAGCACAACTGTATCGACCGTAATTTACGAGGTCTTCCCAACCTAAGGTTAAAAGTTCCCTAATTAGTTCCCTCGGGGGTAGACTCACAGCTCAGCTTGGACTCGTGGAGTCAAAGCCGGTCGTAACACAGGATTGAGCCCCCGTCAATGCTATTGTTTTGCCCTTCTCTACTTTCGGGCAAAGAATATGGGCACGGAGTTTGAAACTTACGCGTATATCTGCGACTATACAAAGGGGGAATTGCCCGGGTCGGGAGTAATGGTGAACGGGTATTATACAAGGCTTGTTGACTTGTCATTTATAATATTATAAATGGTTGTATGTCACCCCCGGAAAAGGGGCTTAAATAGGGGGGAGGAATTGAAAGTGGGGATAATAGCGCTCCAGCTGAAAATTTCGCACATCAAACTCTCCGGGGCTGTTTATACAACAGATTAGTGGTCTATCACCAATATTACAGCCACTAAGTCACTATATTTCGGGGACTTACCCACTACATCTCATGACCCTGGAGGTTTCTGGTGCTACGATTCACCAGATCCGGGATAATATAGTGCTCTACTCCCTGGGACTTAGGCGAGTAGCTGCTATATTATGGGGGATTAAGCCGCTAGACCATCATAATAAAAGAAAACATGATACGATAGCCATGGAATTGTCAACTTTACGCGCTCACTTATCAGCGTTTGGAATTTCTGCCTAGCATTCTAGAGTTTTTTACTATTACACAAAGCGGGAATGAAGTCTTCGCAAAAGAGCCAACGCGTCTCTGTCTTCAATTGGCTTGCCTTCCACCCGTTGATTGTCTGCGGAAACAGGGGGATCTTATCTCGCAGCGATAGGTCATGGGCTATCAAGACCAGGCAATTGTCCATAGCGTCGAGTTCTTGAATCTTTTGCACCGTGTCCTCCGCCCCGGCATAGTCGGGGAACATGCGAGGTGCGACCGTGAAAAACGGCGCACTAGGGCTGGTCAATTGCTGGAGCAGCGCGCCCGGACACTGTGGCGGCACTGCTGGCGCGTGGGGCGAACTGGCAGTAGAAGGTAACGGGAGGTAAGTGCTCGGACGAAGGACACCCGGGTGGTGGCAAGCATCGGCTCCCATGAATACGAAAGATGGCTCGTTGGTCGTGGTCCGAGCTAGACCACATATGTGACCGACGGCATGTCCCGGTGCGTCTAGAAGGTAAAACGAACCATCGCCGAAGAAGTCCATCGCATCAAACCGGCCTATCTTGAGTCCCGCTTCAAAAGAGACCTCGCGGACCACACGGCCTGCCGCATCGCTTTCCCGCACAGGCGCATCGGGATTGGTCGGCCATCCGGGCCAAGAGGCAGCGCGAACGCCCGGGCCGACGACTAGGTCGGTGGTTGGCGGGAACGTGGATACGTCTCCGATGTGGTCGAAGTGGTTGTGCGACCAAATCACCGCGTTAATGTCGGTGCAGCGAACGCCAAGACCGCTTGTGTCACTATCTAGGATCGACGCCACGTCGGTGCCCAAGGTGACGGCTGTCGTGGCTTCGATTATGGACACGATCCTGGGCGGGTAGTTCTGCCAGTCTGGACGCACGCCCAAATCAAACACTACATGCTGGTCGCCGTGCGAAATGAGGAAGCAGTAGATTGGAGCGTCTACCCCGGTGAAACCCTCGATTTCCGGCTGCCAGAAGAGGGATGGGTCCAATTTGAGCAGTGTGCCACTATCGATGGTTCGGTTAGCTGCTCAACTCCTTCATCGTCGCGGGTAAGCCGGCTCACGTATCAATAACCCTCACTTCCACCGTGGATGGGGAATCTGGTATTTCGACCGCCGGTGCGGGCTTTGGAGTTACTGAGCCAGTCGCCATGTTGTCCACGGCAAGCTGTCGGTCTTCCCTGAACGACAAACAACGAGAATTCATTCACGTCTGGGGTAACATGAAGTTGGCGCGTGAATCTATTGGAGTGTAATAATTACACAGAATTCTTATTACTAATGTTGCTGACGACTTACTCGGGCCTGTTCTACGTTACACCATGATGACTTTACCTGGATCTTAACATCGAGTAACTAATGGTGGTTCTGATAGGATTAACTCGGTCCCCAGCCATAGAACTATACAGCTTTGGAAAGTAATAAGCTGAATCTTGGCGAACTCCTGGTGAGGCGATGAGGTCAGATCACTAAGCGGGTTGGAACGATAGGATGACCAATATTCGGTGGCACAAGTTTGAGGGATGGTGGATAGACTTCTCGATGAAGGAATCGTCTTAGCAAGAGTGTGGTGTAGCCTAACTTGAGAAGTTGCCATTAAACAAATGGGACTTCCTAGATATTTAAAATGAACGCCATAATTTGTTCTAGGGAGGCCAAATTTCGTGCTCAGATTTCACTAACAGGCGGAAAAAAAAAAAAAAAAAATCTTGTTTAATAAACTCAAATACTCTGTCCGTGAAAATGCCTTCCGCGATCTTGTCTCCTGTTCTCTCCTCCTTGGGGAAAGAGCCCAGCCTCAAACTCGTCGGAGGGGGAGACCCGTCCTATTGGTGGTACACCAGTGGCCAGGACCTCTCTAGGATGCTCCAGGAGGCCGGTTATCCTGCCGAGGCGAAGCGTCAGTTCCTCGACTATTACCGAGACACAATATGCCCACAATTAGGGGGTAGACCAGACAGCAAGGCCCTCAGGACCGCAGTGGGCTGGGATGGCAGTCCCTTCGAATACAGTTTTGAGTTTAAGGAGTCAACTAAGTCCGCGGGCGTGCGGTTCGTGGTAGACCTCACACAACTCCGTCCAGGAGACATTAAATCGCCTTTGGGCGTTGGGACTACGGAGAAGGTGGTCCAGTCATTAGCCGAAAGGACCCCCTTATTTGACGATACGTGGGTATGTATCCTACCTACCTTTTATCCGCCCGCTTTGCACTTGGGGGAGCTGGGGGGCGTCACTGGCTTTAAAATCGTTGACTATAGCTTCTCTTGGAATCAAGTCGCTAACCGCTTAAAGCACCGTGCCCTTTCTCGATGGTTTGTCTATGATAATGTCTCCGAGAGGGATCAAAATGCTCTAGTGGCCGCAGCAGGGTACCAAACATCTATCATCATGGGCTTCGACATCAACCCGAAGATCCTTGAGCTCGCCCCAGGGTACCTCCCCCTAATGGCGAAGAGTTATTTCCCTCCATGCTTCGTGGCCGCGGCTAGGGGGTACACCCGGTGGCAGGCACTGAGCCTAGGAATTCGACAAATCCCGGACATCGGCTCCCACCCGAACATCTTGCTTGCGCTGAAGCTGATCGAGGACTACGTCGACGCCCGACCCGAGCTGGCAGAGGGAGCGCGTGGCCTCTCGACCGACTTTGTGAGACCGGGAAAGGCTCGCCTAAAGATCTATATGCGTTATCTAGGCGACAACTTCGAAGAAGTGTGGGACTACTATACCCTGGGCGGACAGATTCCCGACCTCGAAAGCGACAAGGAAATGTTCCGAGACTTAATGGACCTCACAAGAAGCTCTACATACGCTGTGGATGAGGACGAGCAGTCTCAAGTAGACCCACGAAGGCGCGCGGCCTTCAAGCACAAGCCGACGGCAGTATACTTCTCGCTCTCGCCCGACAAGCCGTATCCGATCCCCAAGATCTACTTCTATCCTGCTCGTGCGGCACCAAATGACAAGGTGATCGCGCGGGGGCTGGACGCATGGTTGACAAAGTACAAGTGGCACGATGGAGGGAAATCGGTGGAAGAGCGTGTAGAAACTGTCTTGTAAGTTCTCCTCTATGCCGAATCCCTATCTACAACTTCTAACTAAAACGCCACACAGTACACACCGAAGACTTGAGGATAACCCCGGTATCTTCACCTTTATCGGCCTTGGGAGGAAAGAAGATCCTGCTAAAAGGGGTCTAAGCCTCCAGGTTTACCTTACTCCGGAATTATATGAAACACCTCGCTTCTAAATGTGGATTGGACGTCTATTATAACTCTGATAGTAGCGGTGGCTTTAGTGTCGTTTACATGCAGGCGTTTGAATCTGCTTTACAGTACACGCATCGGGAATTATTGGTACCTGTAGAATAGAGAAAGCCTTGGGAAACACTCGCCCTTGCTCTAAACTAGAGATGTCTTAAGTGCTTATTCGGTATTCAGACTTTTTAAGTCTCTTGGGGTTGTCGCCTAACTATTGCTCAACCGTTGTTTAAACATTGCCCCGTTACGGCCTTAACTAGTACCTACCCGGTGCGTAATGCTAATAAATTGGAACGCGTAACAGGAACCCGCCGATACAAATAGAGGAAATATTTTCCCATTTGTGCGTAGTGTTCATATCTCGTCGACTTTTTTTTGGTGGGGGGCTAAGTAGTGCACAAACCCTGGAACTCAAAGGAAAAGGGGGGTAAGCCAGGGCTAAGTAATACGACTCTAGAAGTTATGCAGATTACGTATTCTAAACACTTCTCTATTTTAGATATGTAAACCCAGTAGGTCGAGGTCTTTATGTTCGAATTCCTCGTGAGCCTTTGGGATCATGATAAGTGCGGCTAGAAAATGAAAGTACCCTTCTTCTACTGATCAAGCTCGGCCTCGATGATGCCTTGTACAGCGAGCGGCGACCTCCATATACGCACGATCTTGTAGCCCGCAGATTTCAGCAAGGCCTTCCAATGCGACTCGCGTCTCTCTACGCCCGCTACCATCACCATCATGGTAAGGTCATAAGCCGTAGTGTGAGGATGGGCCAGCGTCTCAGGGGTAACATGATCATGTATGAGAAGCGTGCTGTACCCCGGCGTCATCGCCTCTCTCTGCATCTCAAGGATCTTCCGCGCCGGCTCTTCGGACCAGTCGTGAAGAACACCATGCATATAATAGGCGCGTGACCCTGTAGGATGATAACAATGTGTCAGTTGGTCCCCCGTAAGTACTAGGATTTATGAAGGCGACTCTTACCTTTGATTGGCTGAGGTGTAAAGAAGTCGTAGCCAACTCTATAAACGGCCTCTGGACACTTGGAGCGCTTCACCACTTCAGGTCTGTCCTCCAGGTACAGGCGTTGGGCAGTCTCGGGGTGTGCCTGACGGAACCTTTCTATGTCGTGGCCGATATTGCCTCCCACATCTACTAAGAGCGGGGATTCGGCGTCCGCGGTATCTAGCAGCTTATTATGAGGGAAGATGTCCACCCACCCGGCCTGATTCGCCATCACACCACCCATTACATGGTTGAATGACTCCCCCTCGGTAGGGTGAGCCTCGTAATAGTGGAACATATCACCTTTCCAACCTTTAGTGTACTGGAACACGCCGTTGCTGGGGTCTACTGGATTTCTATAGCCGTTCTGAGCCAAGTACTCGGGCATCTTGAGGAAACAAGGCCCTGTTGCGTCGTAGCTGATTGAAATTTTCTTAGCGATCGCACGGATATGGCTGTCAGAGGTCTGCTTCTGGTGTGAGACTTACAGATGATTGATCCATTCTCCAAATACTGGTTCGGTAAAAGAAACGGCCAACTTGGTGGGTTTGAATAGACCAGGCACAGTCTCCCGGAGTATGCGATTTGTTGTCAGGTGGCGGATAAGGCGAACTACACAGAAGCCATGGTTTAGCGCACATACTCAGTTTGTTCACGAGTGCCTGAAGAGGTACAGAGGACTGACCTAGGAGTGCATGATCACAAGACACCATCTCAGCCAGCTGTTTACTGGTCATCTCCCCATCGCCACGCTCATGCCACTTGTCATAAAGACCTAGGTCCTTCGCAACCTTCAGAGAAGCACCAAGGGCTGGCTGGTAGACTCATTAGCTGTGGTCATGGGTTGGAAGGATGGAACTGGGTTGCTTACCTGGCCCATACACAATCTTGCTATGAATTCCCAAGGCGTCTCGAGACGGGATACGAGGTCATAAGCCGCCAGCACTGCTTCGGTCCTTTCGCCATCATTGCTAAATGAACCAACTTCTATGCTATTCAGGGTGCGAATGAGCTGTTGCCCTGTTCCATTCGCCACAGAAGCCATTTCGGATGTGCGGCTTCATAGTCCGTAAGCAAACCTAAAGCTGAGGTTTGGCGTCTACTTATCTTGGGGGGTGGTGGTGTCTATAATAAGCACGAAAGGATGCTTATGGGGGCCCCGAGTAACCGGCTTGACGCCGAGTATGGAAGTAGTGTGTGGCTGGCTTGTAAAGCAACTTTTATTTTCTCCCGAGATTAGAAGATGGAAAAGGAAATGAGAGATATAGGCACCTTACCTGGTTGTCGGGTCAAAGACCTAGACTAAGCACTGCGTTCCTAACAGGGAACGGATTGATGGGACCAAAACACTAGATTCGAGATTCTATAGCAGTAACCTCTGAATAGGCGGCTGTTCCCAGAACATTGCATTTGCCAAATTCAAAAATGTCCATACAACCCCTATCATACTGATATTTCAATGTTAACCTCTTTGCCCCCTTTTTCTTCCCTGTCAGATTATCAAAAACAAGTAATCGAGATGTGGCTACCATAATCATCTTGCTGGTGACGATCGTTATCTCCATGGTTTATGATTTCTCTCAATTGATAAATTGTGCCAGACAAAATTATCCGCTCAATAACAGCTCCCAAGGTCATCAACTGAGATAATGACAAAATGTGGCACTTGATGTCCTTAATCGGAGGCATCGTGCTCCTGAGTGCCACTCTCTACCGCCTGCTATTCCACCCTCTCAGTCATATTCCCGGCCCCTTTTTAGGCCGAGTCAGCTCCTTATTTTTATACGTTATTTGTTATCTTGGGATAGAAGCCAGGGTATTGCGTTTCTACCACACCAAATACAATACCAAGATACTCCGCGTCGCTCCAAACTCCGTCTCTATTTCGGATGGCGAAGCTATCAATGACATTTACATCAAAGGCGGTGGATTTCCAAAAGATGACCGGTACAAGAACTTCAATCTTGGGCCCGTCGTGTCTATCTTCTCAGCTATCGACAAGGAGTACCGCGATGTGCGTGCTAAAGCCGTTGCGCCTCTTTTCTCCTCGGCTCAGGTGCGAAAAGAGACTGAGCTTGGGGGTGTGATTGCCGCCTATATAGCTGAGTTCGTAGATCAGCTTCGAGAGTCTCGGAAGGCGGGTATTAAGCTGGATTTGATGGACCTATGCGCGAGGCTTTCTATCGATGTTGTAACGGGCTATCTGCTCGGACGGCGATACGGCGGGTTACAAGAACACGCGCATCTTGCTCCACGGCAGCGTCAGTGGTACAAACTCACCGCCAACCCATTTATCTTCTCCATCGTGGCCTTTTCGCGATTTTCGTTGTTGCCTAACCAAGTCTTTCGGTTATTTTACGCCCTCTCACAACATCTAAGCAGCAATAATCAAGTCACTCAATCCTTCGCCAAGCTTGACCACTTTACCAACCGCGTCCTGGAGGGCATGGGCAAGGTAAACGGGAACACAGCTACAGAAAAACGCAACGGCGGCTTCTACCACGAGAGGCTCATCTCCCAAGCAGGGGTCTCGCACGCGGAGGCTGCCGCACAATCCAAGGCGATTGTCTTTGCAGGTGCTGACTCAACAGCGGTCATGCTGGTTACGATTCTGTTTCATCTGGTGCAGAACGGCGGGGCTCGTAGCCGGCTGTTATGGGAAATACGATCTGCCAAGCCACAGGACCAGAGATATCTACGGGCCGTCGTTAAGGAGGGATTGCGGCTTGGAATGGCAAATCCGACGAGATTGACTCGGGTCGTTCCTGAATCAAGCTCTGGTCTACGTGTTGGCGACGTAGTGCTCCCACCAGGAACCATCGTCGGCTGTGCAGCGTATAATCTACATCATGACCCAGATATCTTTCCCGATCCCTTTTCATTCCGGCCAGAGAGATGGCTGGATGATGGAACGGATCGTGGACTACGGCGCTCTGGGATGGAGAAGGCTATGATCCCGTTTGGGGCGGGCACAAGAGCATGTATTGGGAAGAATCTAGCACAACAGCAACTGCATGACACTGTGTTGGCGGTCGTAAACAGCGAGGTTTTAGAAGGCGCCCAGACGTGTCAAGAACGCATTGAGATGATCGAGTGGTTTAATGGGGATATCAAGAACCACCACATTAGCATCGAATGGTAGTTAAAAGAACACCATGGGTAATACTAGACCCAAAGCACCCAGATAAGCAGAAAATAGCAGTACGCCATGCTTGGATACTCGGTATCTAGGGTCTGAGAAAGGACCCCTAGCCGCCCAGCCACTACGTAGTAGCTATCCCGATACTGGTGGACTCTCAAAGGGCGTGTGAATGAGGGATGCTCGCGGGTCGTCTGTTCTTAGGTGACGTGTCCCCTATCCCTCTTGTGCCTTTCTGGGTATGCAACAAGTTAGATAGGCTTCATATACTGTTTTTCTCATCGTCAAGGAGACAATTCACTACCACTGTATTTCCACTCATAGAAATGCATGTTGCTGCAACATAATACCGGTGATAACTATTAAAATGGCTTGCTGGACTGCATAGCAAGCTCTGAGGCGAATCTGATCGCACCCGCTTTCCCCACAAACTTGCTGTACAAAGCTTCTCGGCATTGCCTTTATCGTCCTTCCTGGACTAAGTATTACTCCGAGATGGATGTTGATATTTACATAGGGCTACAAAGATCCAATATTTGGCTTAAAGCGTCGGCCGGGCATCCCGAATCCTATCTCATCGTATGATAAAGCTGGAGCTTACTTGGCACGCGTGACTAGTATGTATGCGAGGCAGTTGCTAAGAATACCGCTCATATGCAGACAAGGACTCTATGCAGGTCCGGGATCGCCTGTGCTTGATGTGAGCTCAGCCCTAACCTTGGCAAGTAGCCTCCCCAGTGACCAGGTCCGGGGCATAGCTGACAGCCTTCGAGGTTAAACCTGACCAAGAACAGAAATATTGAACACAGCTTGCATACCAGAGGGCGCCAAAATTCATCTTCGGACTCGGCAGGATCTCAACCATTGAACTATTGAACTCAACGAGCTGTCTCATTTCCACGACCAGTAGCAAGATTAGCTTATGACTTCGAAACCAAGTAACTCGTAACATGATCTCCTTAGGCGTAGCATATCCTCTCACGTGTATGAATGTCGGGGCTATGTCTTGTATTCTGATCCTACGGCGTAGGAGAATGACTCCTTACTTAGGTACACACTAGGCTGGCTTGGGTTGGGACTCAGCTTAGAGTAACGAGTGATTATACAGTGGCTGACCCCATAGACTCTTCAAGATGTCAGTTGTTGGGTTTATCTAAACAGACGGTGCTTCACACCTTTGAACATCAAGCTAGGTTGAAAGGTACCTACAGGTACCCAAGTATAGGTACACTCCTTTCTGGGATATTAGGTGTTCTTAGGAGTTGTCGTTGGCTTTATCCTAATTTTCCTTAGATAAAGCCTTGGAATTAGTATCTGTAGTCAATAGATCCAAAAACTTCTTTAGTAGGTACCTAGATAGAAGTACGCTGTTTAGGTTTGGAATCCTATATGCGATGGTAAAGGGGATTGGTAGGAAGGTCGGTGATAACTTCAACGCCTTTGAAAGCAACACAGTTTCCTCCAAAAAGGTACAAACCTCTCTGGTGGCTACCTATGTACCCCTACTCAGGTAGCCACTGTTGCCGGACCCAAGCCTGCTTAGTAGAATAGAATACCGTCTTTCTAGAACTTACACCCGAAGGCGTTTACACCGTTCATTCGGAGGGGCACTGACTTTTTTTTAGATCCTAGGTATATGGCGTTTTGTGACTTGCTGAATCTCGGAATTCTACCTATATAAGAACTGCATTTCGTAACTACCAAGTGCCTGACTCAACCTGGGACGAACCAGGGCGAACGATCATACTGTCACTCATAGCTTTGCTTTATCTTTTCTTTCCATCTACTTTACTTGTTTTCCCCTACCTCCTTATTAGAACTTATCCCATAACTTCCCTCATTATACCCTAAACCCTAGTGAAACTATGCATATCCTCCGTCAAAGTTCGCTGCTGTTCGTAGCAGGTCTTCTGAGTCGCGAAACCCCCGTCTTGGCGGCCGATCTCGACGAGAGCCTCAACCGAAGTTTTGACTATGTCATTGTCGGTGGGGGTACTGCTGGATTGGTGTTGGCGAACCGGCTCACCGAGGACAATGGCGTGAGCGTTGCTGTGATCGAGGCTGGTACCTTTCCCGAAGACGTTGTGGGAAACGTAACTCAAGTCCCGGCATATGCTTCTCAATTCATAGGCGGCGAGCCTGATTTGGAATGGAACTTCACTACCATACCACAACCTGTCGGTCTCTCTTAACCTTTTAAGGTACTTACTGGTAGTCAAACTAACCTAATATATGTAGGCGCTGGGAGGCGTTTCTATCCCTTATTACCGAGCAAAAGCTGTGAGTTGGCCACGTCGTATCTTACTTGGATACACTTATTCCAAGTAAATACCTAATACTAACTGACCTTGGATATAGCTTGGTGGTTGTAGTGACATAAACTTCATGGCATACGGTCGTACGGCTAAGGGGGCCCATCAACTATGGGCAGACACGGTCGGCGATCAGTCCTATACTTATGATAATATGGTCAAGTATTACGAAAGAACTATGAACTTCTCTCCTCCAAATACCCAAACACGCTTTGCCAACGCAACTCCAACTTTCGATCCTGCTGATACGACAACCGGAGGTGGGCTTGATGTTACATTCCCGTCCTACTCCCAAAGCTGGAGCACCTGGGTTGCCAAGGGGCTTGCAGCTATTGGCCTCTCTCAAGCTCAAAGTTTCGTCGACGGCAACCTCCTGGGACACTCCTGGCAGATGACCGCTATCACGCAGTCTAACGGTGTTCGCTCTTCGGCCCAGGCCGCATATCTCCGCCCCATTCTTAGCCGGCGGTATCTGACTATATTGAATGGCACGTTTGCTGAGCAAATCGTCTTCAACAACAGAAAAGAGGCCACGGGGATCCAGGTAACAGCAAGGGGCAAGACATTCACCCTAACGGCCAGGAAGGAGGTGATTCTCTCCGCCGGTGTTTTCCAGTCGCCACAGTTATTGATGGTATCCGGCGTTGGACCTCAAGCCCTGCTGCAACAGTTCAACATACCCGTGATCTCAGACCTCCAAGGCGTTGGCCAAGGTATGATCGACCACATCACAGTACCCCTTTCCTACCGAGTCAGTCTTGAGACCGCAAGCTCCCTTAACGGAACTAGCTTGGCCGAGGCTATCGATGAGTGGAACACGCATGGCCTCGGTCCATTGTCGAACAACGGCGGTGATTACATCGGAATGGAGAAGGCGCCGCAGGAGCTTCGGGCCAACTTCTCGGCCGAGACGTTGCAGCGTATGCCAAAATCCCCCAAGCTGTTTTCAGTTGCCCATTGTTAGCTAACACATCGCAGAGCTCTCAGCGCTGCCCGCGGACTGGCCCGAGCTGCAGTACAACGTGCTCCCCACGACCGTGTCGCCCTTTT
The DNA here is from genome assembly GCA_902806535.1 of Hypoxylon rickii. NCBI lineage: Eukaryota > Fungi > Ascomycota > Sordariomycetes > Xylariales > Hypoxylaceae > Hypoxylon > Hypoxylon rickii. Next base: position 728,422 of record CADCWY010000003.1, read on the forward strand.
CCATCGGCGGCGGGGCGGCGGTGCCCGGTGCCAACTACGGCAGCATGCTGGCGTCGGTCATCGCGCCGCAGTCGCGGGGCAACGTGTCGATATCGTCGGCGCGCATGAGCGACCCGCCGCTCATCAACCCCAACATCTACACCGCGCAGGCCGACGTCGACCTGCTGTTCGCCGGCTTCAAGCGCGTCCGCCAGGTCCTGGAGTCGGCCGCCATGGCGCCCATCCTGATCGGCGATGAGTTCTTCCCCGGCAATACTGTGCAGACCGACGACCAGATCTTGGCTTTCCTTCGCGAGACCGTCCAGCCTTTCTCCCATGGCTTCGCTACTAACAAGATGGGCCCCTCTTCCGATCCGACCGCTGTTGTAGACAGCCATGGCCAGGTTTATGGGGTTAAGAAGCGTAAGTCCCTCCAGCTGTGGTTCGGAGTATATAGGAAGCCTTGGTTGGTTACTGACAGTTCGTAGTGAGAGTTGTTGACGCTTCTGCGTTCCCATTCCTACCACCTGGTAAGTTACCTACCCAGCGCCATCTTGGTTGTCTATCCACCTGGCTTTGATAAGTTTCGAATGAAATATCTGACCATCTATCTTTGTGACAGGACCCGCTCCCCAGATCCAAGTCTGTAAGTGTTCCCGAGAGGTAACCTGCTTTGATTTTTAATACTAATGTAAAGCAGACACCCTTGCCGAGAAGCTTTCTGATGATATCAAGAACAGCGATAAATAGGAGGGAAGGAATCACATCCGCGTTAGTTTCGTATGGTGTTATAGAACTGGGAGTTTTGCATTTGCCGGCGTGGAGGGGCAAATTGAAAAACATGTAGTTGAATTAGGAGATATTTCCTTATATATTAGGTATCTTTACAAATAAAACCGACCAGTTGTTGGGATATGATGAGTATTTTCATTACGAAATCACAATGCCCCTTTCAATATTAAACGTAATATTTACTATCATGCTCTCCGGTCCGAAGCTTACGGTGGCAATTGCGCTGTTGGCCAAGACAATAGAAACTCAGGTCCAGTCTTGGCGGAATGTTGCTTGCTCCTTGTTCTTTTTCATGTCGATGGTTGAGGTTTGGCATTGTTCAGGTTCGAGAGAGCTGAGGCTACATTAGAAACAAGGAGGTGGAATAGATATTAACACCTGAGATTATAGGGGAAGTCTGGATATGAGTGGGAATTTGCAATTTTGTATGTCCAAGGAGAGTCCCATCGCCCTGGAAGCAAGTCTTATACGTACAGACCCATGAATAGGGGTTGAAAACCTAGGTAAATATACATCGGTAATAATATGATCTTTCGCATCTTTCAGCGCAGGTTCCAGTCAGGCTACATATAATATATCAATCTCAGATTCCATCGCTTTACCCGTGGCTCGGATTTAACAGGTACTGTGTCAAATGGTTCACCCAACATAGCGTGAGTGGCCATTAACTCAAGTCAATAAATTCGGCTGACAAGCTGTGCTATTTTAATTTCAGGTGTTCCCTTTCTTCCTTCTTCAAAGCTGCGTATACAAACGGATACGTCAAATCCGCTACCTCTGTCATGATGAATAAGAAGATCGTGACCGGCTTTGCCATTATCGTATAATCTTGGGGGTAATACGCATAGCGCCAGAGAAAGACCGATTCAGCGAACACAGTTCCGATCCACCTAGCAAGCCTGTGATTCTATTAGTCCAGATCGGCCGAATCTGGGTATCGGGACCGCCACTTACCAGATATTCCAAGAATGACCAGAAGTCTTATTCCTGGCCATCAAGTGCGCCACGGAGGTGCTGCTCAGTATGAGCTGGTCGCTCCAAGCGAGATAAAACCCGGCCTGGTCCAGGTTGCCATAAGACTTGATCACGACCCAGAACAGGGCAAGCATCCCGATGATCCCACCACCTAGCACCCAGCCCAGGTTCCGTGCCACGAGCGGGGCGTGTTTCCACTCTTCGCGGCCGAATTTCCACGTCGCGTGTACGATGAAGATGTCTAATACGAACCACGGGAAGAAAGAGACGACCTGAGCAGCTGAATTCGGTATAACTGCTCCAAAGAGGAACTCCCACGCTATGTTTGCGCACCTATCCAGAACCCCCACTCGTCAGCTTCGTATTTTCAGATTTGGCAGGCTAGAAGTGGAAATGATCGGGTGGGGGAAAACGCCTACAACGTGACAAGTGGCATGCCATAAGATTGATCGCGATACGCTTGCCGGACATAAAGAACGTAGGCGGTCGTCCAGCAAAGCCCTGAGGATAGGATGAGGCCATCCTGCACTTGAAGGTAATACGTAGGTGGCTGATTGACCCGATCAACGGGGTTGAGGGGGAGATGAAGTTCTGATAGCATGTTTTTTCCTTTGACGATCGAGAGGATATGAGATTCGTGGGATGGTCAGCGCGGATAGTACGTGGCTGGCTGTTAGGGAAGTCAGCTCTCAAAATACCTGCGCTTGGTAATTTTATTGCCGGACTTCGGAATAAGATCGCTACGATCTATTGACCACGTGATAGATGATTCGTCTTTACTCGGTGCCATGAACTGAGTTGTCATTGGCCATTTTATTTACTCGGTGCTCGATCCTAGCCAAGGCACGGGATGTTTCTAGACCCCCCCTTAAGATATTGTGATTTGTCATATTGGGCGCGGTTTCTACGTCGGTAACGAAGCCGACTCGCCTTAGAATGCTATTCTAAGCAGCGGCATAGAGTCAAATACTCCTTTCCCGAGCCCGTCCTGAGCCAAGCCGATCCACAAGTGAGAATTCAAAACGTCCTGCACGTCGGTCCACGCTTGGATATTACACAAGTCCATGATAACCCGGAGCATAGGCTGCAACCACTCATCCTCGGCTTGCCCAAACACTGAGATGGCCCCAACCGTAAGAAGCCAGAGTTGGAGCTGGGGCGAAATTTCGGGAAATCCTACTCTTGTCAAACAATCTCTGTATCTACTCGAGAGATAAGTATACCTCAGCTCCATCTGTCTCCACTGTAGGAAGATACTGGAAGAGAAGGCGAGTAAGCCGAGGCGGACTGCTTCTTCAACGGAATTGATATCAAATTCCATGTAAAGAAGTCGGTACATGACCGAGACCATCGTATCTAGGAATAGTTCTTTGGTGATTCGGGTCTTGGACTTGGCGGCTCGGTTAATCAAATAGCAGAATCGCTCCATAGCTCTCCATATGGTAACCAGGTCGCTATTTGTGCTGCTAGGGAGTTTGTCTGAGCTGTATCGGAAGCCAGGTGGGTAAGGCTCTGGATCGAGATGGCTTGGCTCCCATGAAAGGGCTTCCGGGAAAAGGGGGGTTGACCCGCTATGAATTGCCCATCCCAGGTCAATTCTACGTGGAAGATACAGGGTTAGTCAAAATTAATTTCGCGTAGTGAGTTGTCTTGTATCTTACCTGAGGACCTCAATCACTAGTTTGGTACTCCCATTGATCGTAGTCAAACCCCCTCGTAGGTCGATAATCTTACGAAGACCCTCCAAATGGTGTTTAGCGGCTGCGTACTGGTTCATGAGTACAGCGTGCCCTGCGAGGCATATAACCACGGATAAAGTAAGGATTGAGACCTTGGATCGATCATCTTCGTTTAGCAACCTTTCCCGAAGAAGTTGAAGTGTCTTGAAGAAATGCGGCGATATCTCTCCGGACGGCGAACGGTGCACAAGGAGGTCAAAATAATCCTGTGTCGTGAAAATCATGGCATGAAGGTACGCCGCATCGAATGCTAGAGGCTCGATCCATATCCTCTTGTCGCCCCCATCAAATGAGATACATGGCTCTAATGGGAACAAAGCTCGTTTCGCGATCGACGAAACTATTTTCACATTAGATGATCGTTTTATATAGAAGACCGTTCCATGTTACGGTATAAACTCACATTGCAGGACGACTGCAACCACCGAGGGGTCCACCGAATCGGCAAATTGGACGGTCGATAGCTCCGAGCCAACCCTCGGAGGGACAGTAATACGGCTTGCTATGACAGATGAACTTGGGTTGAGCTGTTCCGGCCCCGGAGCTAGTTCATGGAGGTCCCTAGCGTCTGACCCGGCTGCTTTCTTCTCTTTTCCCTTTCCTTGTCGAGTCTTCCCTCTGTTCTTCCCCATCATTACGTGTCTCCTAATGAGCTTCCGCACATTCGGATCGGGTTTCTCTACACCAGTAGATACCACGAATGGCATCCCTGCAGGTCTAGCGTGAGATTCCTCCATCCTGAGAACGACGTATAATTTCTCACTTACTTGCCCCTTGCTCTTCGGGCATACTTCAGATTGAGAAAGGGACGCTCCTGGTATACGTTCATACCAGACCGGAGTGACCGGGTGTGATGTGGCTGCAGGTTGGCCCAAAGAGTCCGTAACGGCCGATATCCCCGGTGGTCTATAGACTATTGCGAATAGAAGTGTATAAATTATAAGTATGGACGTGGATGCTGAGAAGCAAGCATTCGAAAGCAGATTGTTGGCGAGAACAGGCAAGAGATTGTGAGGAATCAGCAGAAGGATGGATTTGGAGCTCAGTTTCAATGCTACAGAATGAATCTGACGAGGTCCAGACTCGCGTTAAGTTGCCAATAAGAGATTATTTGCCGCTTCGGGAATAGGACTCGCGGTTCAGGTTATCGCCGTTGACCAATGTCGTCCTCGGATCATGCCGGCGTATTATATGCCAATTCGGGAATAGCTTTCATAAAGTTGATTATCACCTTTGCGAGTCAGTGTCATTAGGTCGGCACCTCACGTTCAATAGCCGACCATCCGCAGATCTCAATGCTACCCTTTACCACCGGATCTCATCTCACAACGATTGATGCCCTGATCGGATCTAACAAAACATGAAAACGTCGCTAATGGTTCATAACCAGCGGAACTAAGATTCGATTGACCAAGACTATTCCTAAATCAGCATATAATATCAATATGTTGGTCTACATAGCCCAAATGTGTCACTTATTGAGGCTGGAGCAGGAAAATGTGCTTGTGAGGTATCTATCAAAGCAATAGATATAAACCGTTGTTAGCCAGTTCCAATATTCCCAACGGAGATTCTCGTGTCCTGCCTTAGCTATTTAGTACCTGCCTGCCAATAGATATTTCGCCTCAAAGCCGCCGAAAATGGTCTCGTCTAAGGATTTACCACCTTCAACTGTTCCCTTCTTTCCAAACCAGTTCTACAGGAATCAATTCCGTGCCAAGCCCCAATGGCCTCCGCAGAGTACCAACCTCTCTGATAAAGTTGCCATCATCACGGGAGGGAACACTGGACTTGGCTTCGAGACGGCGACGCAATTGCTATCATATAAACTCGGAACTCTCATTCTCGCCGTTCGCTCCACTTCCAAGGGAGATGCTGCCGCTGCCAAGCTGAGGGAGAAATTCCCGAAAGCCAAGATCTACGTCTTCCTCCTGGACATGGCTTCTTATGACTCCATCCAGGCATTTGTCCAACGTGTGGATAGCGAGTTGCCCCGCCTCGACATCGTCATCCTCAATGCCGGCATCAGCCCTCTCCAGTTCCGCAAAGTTCCAAGCACAGGCCACGAAGAGACTATCCAAGTGAATTACATATCGACCGCACTGCTCACCATCCTTCTGGTTCCGGTTCTCAAGAGGAAGTCTCCACCGCGAACACCTGGCCGATTGACTATCGTCAGCGCAGCGCTTACTCTCGCCGCCAAGTTCCCGAATCGCAATGAGGTGCCCCTTCTACAATCCTTCGACAGCACCAAGTTCTTCAACGCCAACGACAACTACTGTTCCTCCAAGGTGCTGATGCAGTGCTTCATGTGGAAGTTCTTCGAATACGTGTCGGCGGACGATGTGATCGTGAACCTGGCGGATCCAGGCTTCGTGAAGGGCACCGAACTTTCTCGTTCCGTCACTGGCGGACAACGGGTGGGCTTTCTTATCTTCGCTGGATTAACTGCTAGAAATAAGAAGACTGGTGCTTCTTGTTTTGTGGATGCGGTCTTGAACAAGGGCAAAGAGTCTCACGGCTGTTTCATCATGAGTTGGCAGATTCACCCGTAAGTTGTTATTCTCAACGCTCAAGTTTCTTCGTTAACTAATATACCTTTTAAGGTTCGCAGCTTGGCTGTATACGCCGGAGGGGGAACGAATCACCGAGCGGGTCTGGGACGAGACGCTGGCCGAACTGGAATTCGCCAACCCTCTTGGCGTTCTGGAATCCATGAAGCAGAATTAATTGGAAGAGAGAGGAGGAATAATAATCATTGGGGGATGGCGATTCGATAAATTCCTTTATTCAAGCAATCGAAGGTCTAGACCTTCAACCGCTCCCGACGTGCGTTGGCAGGTCTTGGCGTCAGCTGTTACCCCTATTCCCGCATTGCATTTCTTATTATACCTTACTATGCCGCTGGGCATGCGCAATTGTTAGCAGAGAATGAAACGCGAATATCATACATAATTTCGAATTGTCTAGAACTTTGTGACCCTCTAAACATTAAGAAGAGCGTTGAAGACCCTTCAAGATGACTTAATTGGCTTGTTGATAGAAATGAACTGGTACTTAACATCGAGGCCTTGGCTAGGAGTACGTAGTACTACGGGTCGGCACCTACTACCACCCACCCCGGTAAGCCACCATGTGGTGGCTGGGAAGGGGTACGGGCACAGTGTTACAGGGACAACGATGAGCTCTATTCTTTCGTTTGTCGTTGGTAGACCTACCTACTAGGTAAGAACTGGATACTTACCTAGACTGCCTCGGATAGCTATTAGACGCCGAGGTAGAGCTCATGATAGACGCAAAACATGGTTGAATTAAGCTCATTATTTCCCCAAAATGGCAACGGCCGAATTGTGGCTTGCTTAGGTTCATCTCGATCCGGTAACCATCAATCCTGGATCCATATTGGTATCAATCAATGGGGTTCTCTGTTGGAAATATGGTGATAGGTGCCCAAGTTACTCCCGTAAATACAAGCTAAGATTGGCCTTGTTAGCACGTACTGCCGTGTAGGAATATGATATCCATTGATTTAACTTAGAAGTACGTAGTTCTACATACCATCCGCAAATAGATTGACAGGGGAAACTACTCGAATTTGCTCCATAATCACGACTGCTCGCGCCAACGCATGCGGTCAGCCCTACATGATCTACCTTACCCATACCCAGGATGGGAGGATGGTCCATATGTGTAGGGTGGGCATGTTTATACCCCGAAAGCCGGCTACTGTAGGGCATCTTGTGGGGCAGAGCCGACGCGGTGGCGTCCAGCCGCGGGCCGCCCCCAGTTAAGTAAAATCTCCAGGGTGGGCTTTTATAAGACATTGATAATCTCTCCCCCCCCCTTTTATTTGACCAGTACTAGTACTTACCTGGCTAGAAACTTAGCATGTAAGCAGACTGTATATTCGGGTTAACCAACCTATCGAAGATGGGAATAAAGCTCTTATGCGAGAGCGAAATTCACTATGACTTCATATGTCACTAGGACCTTTAAGCTTGATTTCCCTTTCAAGCCATTAATATCTAGGTACCTAGGTAGCTTGCCACATTCTTGTCCGCTTCTCATCCGAGCAATTCCTGTACAACCACCTACCTCCTAGGTACCAGGTAGGTTCCAACTCTCATTCGAGGTAGATTAGATGAAGAAATTCTAATCCGACGAACTCATTTCCACATTGATTTTGAACACAATGCCCACGCTCTCTGGCACCGTAAGGCGAGGTTGGGTTATGCGAAATGCTGACTGTGTTGCTTCCCCAAACCACCAAACTGCGGGTTCTGGCCCAGGTTGCAACGCGAGCAGTCCCAGATAAGACATTGTGAAGAAATATGACAGCCGGCATGGCGCCATTTACCTGCATATAAGGACGGACCTGCCACTCGCCCGGGACTCAGCCGCAAGCTGAGAGCTCCATCCTCGCTTTGATATCCGAACAAATAGCACGTTTTATGTGCCCAGACCGGTGACCAGGTGACCTATCTTAGCTGGGCGTAAGCAGACGGCACCCACCTAACCCGGATTACTCACTCCAATAACGCAATCGGCATACTGGTAGTTTTCACCCACGTTCCTAGGCACTAGGTTAGGTACTAGGTAGTTTATCTAAACGCCACAATTCAAACCCCGTATACCTAATCTTACTGGAGAAACGAACACGCCTGAGAATCTCACTCCCGCAAGCCCTCAACTAACTAGTCCCTTTTGTTATCAACCTGTCAGCCTACTACATAAGGTACTAGGTACTATGTACCTGGCCACCCACGTTCTAAGCATGCAGTGCTAGTGCATACCTATCTACCTACATACACACACACACAGTGATTGTGTTCCCATCCCTACTAAGTGCGGATTGTGGCCCTAATCTCCGCAATACAGGGATATTATGGTACCAGTTGAAGGTAACAATACGATGCTAACTCATCATCCACAGACCTGACATGAGCTAATAGAGGAGTCGTCTACACTATGGGGGTTATATGAGTTTCTTGTATGACAGCAGCTTCTCATGAAATCTATATTTAATTTATAATAATCATATCGCCTATTCATTTCTCTGTGCTGTAACCTAGCGGCTTATCGTAATATCAAACGAGACATACCGCTTACTAGGACCCCAATATACTCGAGAGGTGATTCCCCCGACTTCAACACTATGGCTCGGCTTCGACGGAGTTGGACAACAGATGAAGATGCCCTCCTTCGCCGTGCTGTTGAAACTGGTAAGTTTTCCAACTCAAGATTCCTCTCTCCACAGATGGCTAAGCATACAAAAGCTTTATCACAAGGTCGCCCACTCCTGTGGCGAGACCTCGCACGTTCCGTACCGGGGCGGTCCAATAAGGACTGTCGCCGTAGATGGTGGAATAGTCTCGCGGACGGCAACACCAAAGGACCATGGTGCGAGGAAGAGGATGAGAGGCTTATCGAAGCTGTTAGAAAATACGGTACCAACTGGAGCCGAGTCTCTCGTGTCATAAGATCAAGAAACCCCGATCAGTGCTCGAGTCATTGGAGCCAGGTGCTAGACCCCGCCATCAACTATTGTGATTGGACACCAGAAGAGGTTTGCCATGCCACCTTAGACTCAGATCTTGCCTGCCTATCACTAACGGTTCTTAGGATGCTAAGCTACTTCACGCTGTCCTCACTCACGGTACGAATTGGGCTACCATTGCAGAATCACATGTCCCTCAAAGGACCAGACTCGCGCTCAAAAACCGCTACTCTACCCTGCGATTGAAACACGAGAATGAGAAAAAGAGGGAGAATTCCACGAAGAAATCCCTTGAGCCCCTTGAAACTCATCTACAAAGATACGACGGGAGGGGTGATGTCATATGGAATCTCCAGGTTCAAAGGCACCCCAACAGGAATTCCGTTGGTGGTGTTACTTCAGTAGAGTCCGAAGAGGAGTATGACGAAGAAGACGATGAAGAAAGAGACGATGAAAACGGAAAAGACGAAGAAGCCGATAATCATAGAAACGACACCTGTATCGAAGTAAGAACTGGGTACAGTGGAACAAATGCGGGCAGCATGGATATCCAGATGCCAGAACCAACTACTACGGTCCCAAACGCTTGGATTGGATTTCCCGGGCAGAGTAACTTACCACCCCTTCATTCTTTCCCTCATACCACTTCTATTATGCCTCCAGATGACTGGGCAACCGATACAGCCAGCCACACCCACCTTGGGAGCCCATTTGAACTGCCGCAGGGAGAAGGTTACTTCTGTGGTATTGAAGATCAGACCATAATCCATACGGGTTTGCCATACAAAGCATACGGTAGCCAAGCCCCCTTCTCCAGTACCTGCTATTACTCTTGCTGATTTAAATACAGATACGACTATGGATATTGGGCTAGCCCACCATCTAGACTTCCACAACTTAAACCACGCAGTACCGGTCACCCCACCCGCTAATAGCAGTGTGACAGGGACCGAAGGCAGTTATACGCCGGGTTCTAGAGATACTCCCGCTAGCATGACCATGGGAACAAGCACGTGTACAACTCCTGGCACGCACACACCAATGCAGGGACACCCTTCGGCGGCTTATCACGTCTGTGTCGACATGGTCTGTACAAGTGCGCAGATGGAATCAGTCATGGTTGGGTTGGCTGGTATAGGATCTTGCATCACCATGAAGATCGACATAAAAGATGACGGGATTCCTTTAGAAACTTAATACATATTTGCATCCATGGATGTCTATAAGCTCGGAATAACCTCGTTAAACACCAACCCATTCATTACCTAGCACTAGAGAACAGAAATCCCAACAACCAATCAAGTACAACCCCCTGGCAAAGCAATCTCACACCGAGATACCTGAATAGGCAAAATGTATAGTATTAGGTGTTATATCTATATTATCTGTATTCTATTACAAATCCCTCTATAACTTGAGATGGACTAATACCTATCTTGCTATCAGTTTCCTTTCCTAGATCACACCCTCCCCGCGTGGTATATCCGGGTTGCCGTGCATAAACCATAAGAGCTACTGCATAAGGGTCAATAACTCCTCAAGGCCAATGATTAGGAGGTGCGGTACCGCGGGTACCTCGCGAAGTACATGCGTAGGTACCTAGTACACATGTAGGTGATCAATACATGGAGGTGATTAAGCAAGCATATCGGAGTATACATACCCGGGTTATCGCATCTAGAGATTACTACCCTAAAAGGAAGATAGGGTAGAATCCCGAGGGTTGCCACCTTCACAGTATAAGTTGTCGCTGCTCAATCGCCCTCCGAGGAACCCGTGGAGATGGGATCTCTCTCCCTCCCTCGCCTTTTCCTACTGAGCGAGTTCCCTGTGTGATTAGTGATTGAGCCTTCACCATGACGGCGGACTCCGGCTACGCATCGTCTGGCCTTGAGCTAGGCACGCTCCAAAAGACATCCACCAAAGAACTAGATCCCGCGGCGGCGGACGTACGGGGTGAATCAGCAACAAGCACGCTAAACACGTCAGCCGCGGCGGCGGACGAACAAGACCACTTGGTCGACTGGGACGGTGATGATGATCCAGAGAACCCGTATAACTGGCCAAACTGGAGAATCAACGTTAACGTCGGGGTTGTCACGGCTCTAGCCTTCGTCATCCCACTCGCATCGTGTAAGATTATCACCAGCATCCCCAGTCTATACCCCCTCACCCATACACCGCTGATATAGTCCTAGCAATCATTGCCCCCGGCGTACCACAGCTCATGAGCGAATTCCACAACACCAGCGACGAGCTCTCCGCATTCGTCGTGTCGGTCTTCGTTCTCGGTGTATGTCCCCCATCCGAACATACGCTGCCATAGAGGCCTCCTGAGTCCTAACCTTAGAGTCTAGCTAGCATTCGGGCCACTGCTCTTTGCCCCCTTGTCCGAGACGTACGGGCGCATCATCGTGTACAATGTAGCCAACGTGTGCTTCGTGGTGTTCAACGTCGCGTGCGCGGTGGCGCCGTCGCTCGCGTCGCTGATCGTGTTCCGCTTCTTCGCGGGCTTCTTCGGATCGTGCCCGGTCACCAACGGCGGCGGCTCCATCGCCGACATGGTGCACCCGGAGCGGCGCGGCGCCTTCATGGCCGGGTTCGCCGTCGGCCCGCTGCTGGGCCCCGTCATCGGCCCCGTCATCGCCGGCTTCCTAGCCGAGGCCCGCGGCTGGCGCTGGATCTTCTGGCTCGTCACCATCGTCAGCGGCGTCGCCGCCCTCGTCATGTTCCTCTTCGGCCGCGAGACCTACGCCCCCGTGCTCCTGCAGCGCAAGGTCGACCGCCTCAAGAGGACCACCGGCGACGCGCGCCTTCGCCACAAGCTCGACCCCGACCTCCCGCCGCTGATGTACCTGCGCCACGGCATCGTGCGCCCGCTGAAGCTGCTCGCGCGCTCGCCCATCAGCATCTTCAGCGCGCTGTACCTGACCGTCGTCTACGGGTACCTGTACCTGATCTTCACGAGCGTGACGGAGGTCTTCACCGAGCAGTACCACATCGCGCCGAACCTGTCGGGGCTCGTGTTCCTGGGGCTCGGCGTCGGCTCCTGCATTGGTATCGCCGTCAACACGGCCACCTCCGACCGCGCTGTCAAGAGGAGCACGGCTAACGGCGAGGAGCTGCGCCCCGAGGTCCGCCTGCAGCTCGCACCGCTCGGTGGTTTGTTGCTCCCCGCCGGTCTGTTCATCTATGGGTGGACGGCGCACTTTCATGTTCACTGGATTGCGCCTATCATTGGCATGGGGGTTATGGGCGTCGGTAATATGATCTTAAATAGTACGTACCCTTTCATACCAAATCATTAGCGCGTCTGAGGCTCCAGCTCAGTGGAGGGTCCTAACTTATCACCTGCTAACCATGCTACAGTGTCGATACTGTTATATCTCATGGACAGCTTCAACATATATTCTGCTAGTGCACTAGGGGCGAATTCAGTCATCAGATGTCTGGGCGGAGGACTCTTACCTCTGGCCGGGCTAAGGATGTTCAATGCGTTAGGGGTAGGTTGGGGGTCGAGCTTGTTGGGCTTCATCGCCATAGCTTTGATTCCGGTCCTGCTTCTGTTCATGAGACACGGGGAATACCTACGAAAACGATTTGAAATTAAAGACCTCTAAGAATGTTGAGCTTCCGGTCAAATAGATAGGTACTAGGTACTCATTCTGGGACATGAGTTACCGGGTACCCAGTTGGAGCTTTTGTATATTCGGCATAAGCTAGACTGTATGTCCCTACTTACCCCTTTTCCAATGGAATTTTAGAACCACGAAATGCTGCTTAGTTTAGTTTTCAGCAGTAGTAGTTTGTAGAGTTATCATAGCCCTAGATCTCTCAATTAAGCCAAAGAAACACGAAATTCGGCCTATTGATCGTTGCGACAATGCAGACCTCCTCCGTCCCCTACCGTAGACGATATCATCGATACCCGCTCATATACAACCGACGCGCCTCTCAACCTTCGAACTCTTTTCGTTTCCCATCGAGTCTCAGCTTCGTCAAAGCTGCAGCCAATCTGCACATCTGCTCCGGATCCTTGGACACAGCTTCCCACAACTCATCCACGTCGTCGCCGATTCCTATTGCCTCTGCCGTCTTTAAGCTCCTCGGGTCGATAAATGGAGCCAGACAAAGCCAGACGTGCTGCGCGGTGTCAAAGAAGATGTTGATACCGACGTCGCCCATGCCCTTGACATTCTTCAGCTCTGGCCGAATCTTGTGCGCATCCTCCGAGGCAAGGTTGGGAATGACATTCAGGTCACCCTCTGTTATGTCGCGTGTCAGAACCGAACGGATATGCATGGTATTTCTACACTCACCGTACTTGTCCTCGATGAGCTGCGCGAGATCTCCCATCATGGTGGACGTCTTTTCCCTGTATGCTCTGTAAACGGCGACCCTTGGTGTATGTGTAAAGATGTGAATAAGCTACCTGTAATGGGTGTAGCCGCCCTCCGTTAAGACCTCGGTCCTTTCTTCCCAAGTGCTTTTCTTCAGCACATCAAGTTTGTGATATCCGGCTTGGATTACTAACGAGACCGTCCTAGCAGCGATAGCGTGGGAAATTCTGGAGGACGATAGCATCGCACTTAATAGCAAGGCTAGGGGCGTGTCTGGCGTAGGCTTGTCTGGATCGGATAATTCTGTGCCGCTGAGGGGTAGCTCGCCATATTGCGAGATGAGTCGTTCAATTTTGGGGTTTTGCGGCTTCTCTCCCCTATCAGATGGCTCGTTTTCATAGCTGCTTCCCTGTTCGCTCGCCTCTGTGCTCTCAGAGGGCTCAAGTTTTGGTTGCTTTTTCTCAGGTTCTTGAGCTTTGGCCCGTGCTGTTTTGCTATGAGGCCGCTTGTCGCCGGAGCTCGGCTCAAGGCCTTTGTTTTGAGAGCGAGTTGTCACCATTTCCGACGATATATTTCCGTATAGCTACCTACCTAGGTACTTAGCATACATTACGGATCCCTTCAAAAGCTAGTCGTGTGCTAGGGAACTTATATGAATGTGTTTCATGATGTCATGGAGTTGTCGTTCCTCATTCTCAAATGCTCGAAGGGTGGTAAGGGAGTCTTCGGATACTTATATGTACATCACTATGATGGTTAAAATTACCAGAAAGGGAAAGTGGGGAGAAAATGATAGGCTCCTGTTGCAGCGAAAATGACCCCACGATTTGTTAGGCCCCATACCAGATTCACAGGGGCTTTTTACAGAGGCTTTAGCCCCTGGATGCTCCGCCTAGGCCTTCACGTACGCTATAAATTTGATAGTTGGAAATGATCGAGATAATTCGAAGTGGTCTGAATGGTGATCCATCTTCAATACATGTAGGTACCTAAGAGCTAGGTATATTACCCTAGATGATCCGTAATACTGCTCTGATTGAATGATGGATGTCTAATAGTCGAAGTACTTTTAAGTCATAAACATTATTACTAAGGGCTGTTTCCTAGGGTCCATGCTCGTCGTCTTTCATCACGGATACCTTCTACCCCCGCCCCTATTTGCGTCGGCTCCACCAATATCCTTACCAGACATCGTCGCATACGGGGAAATAGTCGATGGTAGTTGTACATCCATCGCCCCAGTGCCTGTGGCCACAATGATGACAGTTGTGATCCCGAATGGCCTGGTAGTCCCACCACATTTCATTGCCGGATTGAACGCAGTCAGGCCCTCCATTGATCACGATGCCGCAACCAAAGTCGGTGCCCAGGCCATGACAGACTCCCCAGTGTGGTCTACCGCTGCTGCATATGAGTGTTAGTCGACAGGCCCTAGGCGATTATGGACTAGGTAGGTAGATGTGGTGATATTTCAGCATACCCGACTGCCCCGTAATTGAGTTCGTCGTCTCGAATAAGTTTGGAGTTTACCGCGAAGTCGCAATCTCGAAGGTGGAGGGTTGGGCACATGCTGCTACCAGTGCAATCGTAAGTGGGGTGTTCGCCATCCGCGGGCGCGTGGGTGTCGTTGTAGGGAGAATTAGGACTGAGGTGACGAGGGATCGCGCTGGCACGAAGCACAGCCGCGAAGCTAGAGATAATTGCAATACTCAAACGCATATTGATCGTGGTATAAGTCGAGAAGTTAAGGCTGTTTTGTTTGGCCTGGGTAGAAACCGTAGTGGATATTCGATATATCGAACGCCAAAAGAAGAGGTAGCACTGCTTTGAATCGTGGTTATCTTCATACTTGTGATTTCTATTTCATTAGTGTTAGAGAGCGAAGTGGCTCGCGATGGCCTCAGTAGGGTTGAGGGTATAGAGGTAAGTGCTATGACTGTGTGTAAGTACAATGACCTCAACCTAATGAGGCCGCATACTCAACTTCTATCAAAGTTATGAGTGCCTACGCACGCGTCACCAAACGAAATCACAAGAAATGGATGGAAGTAACTAACCAACGATGGATTCTGGTGCCGACAGCTACTTCATGCGATGCTTTCAAGTTGATCAACCCACTCCTTCCAAACAGTACCTATGTTATTCTGGTATATCCACGACATATCCTTTCCTCCGTCTGTAATTATCTTGTTCCTGACTCGATCATCAAATGATGGATTCCCCAATGTCCTCAGATTCGTAGCACGCCTGTCGACCTCGGAAGCAAGATGCGCATACATGCGCGAGTAATACGGCAACCGAATGGCATCGAAAAGTGGCAAGGCCTTGCTCGTGTCATTCCTCCAATACGCCAGGGCCTGTGCTAGAATCCAACCATCCTCCATCGCGAATCCTGCGCCCGAACCAAACGCCCCGGACAAAGCGTGCGACGAGTCCCCGACGAGCACAACTTTGTTGTTCCACGCCGTAAGCTGCGCAAGCTCGGGACCCGCGAAAGCAGCGAACTCGCGCCACCCACCGGGCGGTACCCGTGCAAGCGCTTCTCTGATATCAGGAAGATATTCCTAACTTCTATTAGCCAAGTGGCGTTAAGAGCGCCGAATGATAGGATATTTACGGTAAAATGCGACTCCACGTGGGCGTTTTCCACCGGAACACCCCAGCTCTTCTTATTTGCGCTGTGAATTGCGGGATCTTGCCACGCCCTAGAGGCTATCTCCCACAACCCCTCTCCGACGTGCGAGAAGTAAACATGTGTAGTCGGCGTATGCCACCAGCCTGTGATGCCAAAACGAGGATCCAAATCTTTCACATCGTCCCACGATAGGAGGGTTCTCCATATCGTGGTTCCTGTGAACTTTATTTCGTAGTCGGGCCAAGCCGTGTCCCTGACAACCTATAGTTCATCCCTATTAGAAACGGCCGAAACCCCATAGCACAATTTGCTGATTGGTATTCTCACCGATCGAATGCCGTCCGCGCCGACTACCAAGTCTGCCGTCACAACGCTGCCGTCCTCAAACCGCAACTCAATACCATCTCGGCCTTTATCCACCATACGCGTCAGCCGCTTAGACAGTTGTATTATTCCGGGTTTTACGTGCGCTAAGAGGGCCGACTGAAGTGCCGTTCGCTGAGTACGAATTGTGGCACGCCCGCCAAGAGTCTTCGGCTTTTCACGACGATGGAGCTCTTCCCCTGAACGTCCATTCCTATGATAACTTAGTAGCGGTATCAAGGACGTCGCAATCAGACTCACATGTTCAAAACTGTCCATGTCGGATGGCCACTCGTCAATGTATCGGCCACACCAAGTAAACCCAGGACATTCCACGTGTTCGAACCAATGTTTATACCGGCGCCTACTTCTCGCAATACACTGGCCTGCTCATAAATAGTTACTGATACGTTTGGGACTTTGGAAAGGGCAATCGCTGTTGCGAGGCCGCCAGGCCCGCCCCCAACAATAGCCACGCGCAGATGGCGAATTGGAGAGTTCACCGTCATCGTGATGGCAATATCCGACAGTCGGCGGGTTTAGCTACTATGATATATATATGCCAAAAGCAATTTTCTTGCATTTATATGTATCCCAGATATAAAACCAACCGTGTTTTGATCGAGGGAGGGGATACTTACAAAGCCTTACAAACCGGCATAGCGTCAACCATCACGTGAATGACGTGCGAATCGTCAGCGTCTTCTCTAGACTTCTGATAAGACTAAGTCCAATAAGTAGCATCATAGACATACGATCCTGCGAGTTGACTGAACTGGTTAAAGGGCATGCGAGCAGCTTGGAAGCCATATTTATATTGAGGTATCTTGCATGCCTAAGATACCTTCTAAGTTACCCGGATACGGCACCTAACATCCCGGTTCGACTATATCAATTCCAATTTAGGAACGACGCGATTGGATACCGAGGGGACAATAACTGTCTTGGCCTACATGGCGCAGATTGGGGTAGTGCTTAGGTATCTTGATGTAGGTAGTATCAATGCTATCAAATTACCCAAGTCGAATTGACGATATTGTGTTTCATCTCACAATAAGGACAGAGAAGAATCCGAGGGTAATCTAGGTATCGTTAGTGGGCCTCCGACGATGACACCTGCAGGCCTTGCGGACGATTTGAAATGGCCCTAGGACATTGTAAACTCGGAGGTAAGCGATCTTACCCACTGGACAACCGGGTAGTATAGGAGAAACGATAGACTTTCAACGTCCTCAGCAAGTATCGACCCATAATGACATCCGCCATAATACGTGATGCTGGTCCCAAGATTGCCAGGTGAGTTTGAGTTGATTCATAGTAAAAAAGCAAACGATCACAGCAGGGCAAGGAACGATAGAATTATTGGGTCACGGGCATGGATGGATCTTATGCACAAACCAGCTGACGTTCCGCCGTTGAGGGTCTACTAAGGTGCCAATAGGTGCTAAAAGGTGCTAAAATGTACAGATGTACCTGCGATAGCTTATCCCCCGGCTAAGTTCTCGTGACTTGATTGGTCATTTTCTTATCGGCTGCTCAACCGTCCCCTGTACTCCGTTCCTGCGCCCGCTGTAAATCGCGGCAGAATCACCAATCCAACACCAATTTGCAACTCTGGTTTTTTTGCTTTTCCGTAATCGTCCTTCGTTCAATAGCAACAGCTTTTCGATTCTCATCAAAAACTCTGGCAATGAGCGCGTCTTCGCATCTCCACACGCGCGCTAGTGTCCGACCAATATGCCGCTCCAGTTGAACACCAATGTGGAGAAGGAGAGGGACGGGTCCCTGCTCTCCCCTGTCCACTACGACGACGATGCCATATCGCTGCACAGCCGAAGCGAACAGGAAACCGATAGCGAAGATGACGAATTACTCGCTGCCGCGAGGAACAGCAGAGAGCTGCGCGCCCGCGATCGCATGGTATTGATGGAGGAGGAAGAGTTGGATAAGCTGATAGTCGATTCGAGGGCCAAGCAGGAACGAGAGAGGAGAGGTAGCAATCTTTCACTGCCAAACCCCATAAGCATCCTCCGAAGCTACAACCGTGCGCGATCGCCCAGTGCGATAGACGACCACGGAAGTTCGGTGGAGGATTTGCATGATGACAAACGAAGAAATAGACGAATAAGACGCAAGGAAAAGAAAGATCGCCTTCTCAAAGAAGCTCGCGATGGTGAAGATGGGCAATTGATGTACGAGATGGAACAAGGGGGGATGAAGGACGGAAGTTCTACCGGCGATAGCAGCGACCGAGACGATAGCGAAGAACTCGACCGTAGACGTTTGATTGAGGTGTCCGATGCGAAGTCCGCGAAAAAGAAAAAGTGGAAGAAATGGCTGCTCATACACGCCACTATTGTGGTTGGTATCACCTTCTTGGCCCTCATCATCTGGAAGGTCACTTTACCGAAGAAAGAGAAAGAGAAAGCAAAGGCGATGCCATTGCTCAGCAACGGAACCGCCGTCTTCTTACCAACTACCCTCATTATTAGTCTGGACGGTTTCCGAGCAGATTTTCTGAATCGCGGCCTAACCCCAAGGTTAAACTCTTTCATCAAGGAAGGCGTGTCGCCGCTGTATATGACCCCATCGTTCCCATCCGTCACCTTCCCCGTGAGTAGCCTCTGCCTTGTCTCCACGTACCCCTCCTCACTGACTACCATAGAATCATTACACGCTTGCGACCGGCCTATACCCAGAGAGCCACGGCGTGGTAGGCAACAGCTTTTGGGACCCAGACTTGGAAGGCGAGTTCTTTTACACCGACCCGAACAGGAGCCTCGATCCAAAATGGTGGGGTGGCGAGCCATTCTGGGTCACAGCAGAGGCGCAAGGTGTCCGTACCGCTGTTCACATGTGGCCGGGCAGCGAAGCCCATATAATGGGGACGGAGCCAAGCTTCTTGGATAAGTACAACGGAAAGGAGAAGTTGCCGAAGAAGGTCGCCCGAATCCTGGAGTTTCTCGACAAACCCGGACTAGAGGAGCCCACAGCCGATCCGAGCGATGCGAGGCCGCAGATAATAGCGGCGTACGTCCCTAACGTTGATGCTGATGGCCACAGATATGGCCCTAATAGTACTGAGATCCGGACTACCATCAATGAGGTTGATACCATGCTGGATCAACTCTTCCATGGCCTGGAAGAAAGGAATCTCACCGACATCGTCAACGTCATCATTGTCTCCGACCATGGCATGGCTACAACCGACATTAGCCGAATGATTCAACTCGAGGATTTAGTTGACACGGACAAAGTAGAGCATCTTGATGGATGGCCCTTGGTAGGAATCCGACCAAAGAATCCGGATGATCTACAGCTGCTGTACGAGCAGGCCATTGAAAAGGGCAAGTCAAACCCCAATTTTGATGTCTACTTGAGAGATAAGGATATGCCAGAGCGTTATCATTTCAGCAACAACAAACGCATAGCGCCACTATGGATTGTCCCCAAGACCGGGTGGGCAATCGTTCAACGAAAGGAATTCGATATCGCGGAGGGTAAAGCGAAGGATCTTGTTTTTCATCCAAAAGGTTTGCATGGTTACGATCACGAACACCCCTTGATGAGGGCAATTTTCGTGGCCCGTGGGCCCGCCTTCCCACATCAACCCCACAGCAAACTGGAAGTCTTCCGTAAGTAACCGCATCTATCCCATTTCCGAAGCTGCTCAATTCTAATCAACGGCAGAAAACATAAATGTCTACAACATCCTCTGCGACTCGGTCGGCATGAAGGCTATGCCGAACAACGGAACATTACATCTACCTCTGAGGGTTATCGGCCTACATGATCCGGAAACAGTTCTCGAGGAGCCAGCCGACCCCGTCGCGACCGAAGCAACAGAAGATATCGCGACAGAAGCCATGTCCATCCTTCCCGTGACAAGTCCCGAGACCGCCAAGCCCTCTTCGACAGTCGGCGTAGATCCCGTTGCTGAGGATAAGCCACAGGAGGCAGACCCACCCCCGCAAAATGAAGACGAGGTCGAAAAAGAAGTCTCGTCCTGGTGGGAAAGCACGTGGGGCTGGGTCAAGGATAAATTCCACGGCCTCGTTGATTCCGTCAAGGGGATCGGCAAGGGGTCCATATAGATAGAGCCTTATCGTTGTTTTATTACTAATTCGTGTTGTTACAAGGTAAGCGGCTGTCCTCTGGGTGTGGGTGGGTGTAATACGGGATAGGCGCTGCTGGTGTTTCAGGTTATAAGCTGGTGCAGTCTTCTTGGATAGGGAGATTTCTGGCTGTTTGCGCCTGGACGGCATTCTCTTAGTTGTATTCATCGCTGTTGTTATTGCTATCGAATCACTAGACTTACAATATGCAGATAAATAATCGTAAATCAGACTTATGCAGTGTTGTTTACCTAGCGGGGTAGGTAGGCTTCTAAAGCTCTCAAGAGCCGTCCCAAGATGAATTATCAAGACAGCGACATACACGGCGTCACGAGACGGACATCGGTCACGCAGGGGCAGCGTCGTCGTCGCTCGAAAGACCTAAGACCGCGCTTAAACTGCAGGAGGCTACATGCGTGTGTAACCATCTTCGTTCGCCGGTCCTAGCCACCGATGCACAGCCATAGCAACGACAAACAACTAAGCCACAGAGCCGACTTAATTTAGTGAGAGGGGGGATGTAGGAGAGACGATAGGGTTCATGATAGGCGATAGGTTTAAGAACATACCTGGGTACCCACCTGCTCTTTGGGGGATGCACATCATTGTTACTACCAAGCAGGTACCTAGCCTTTTAATCCAGGCACTGGAAGTGCCTCAGATGTGGAATAGGATGAACACCATGGACAGGGTTTCGGTGATTACACACCGAATACCTACCGCTATGGGATCCTGACAACGTGTTAATGTTTCCAGATAGGACGGTCAAGATCATTGTGTTTTTCAGGAGGCCACTTTATTGATGGAACTGCAACTAGAGGGTACAAAGTACGGCTGCGCAAGGCAGCGAGATGATCCTCCCTGGGTCCTCCTCTGATATCTCCTTCCTATTCTCCATCTTCTGCAAGCGGTTCAGCAACGAAAGAAAGGCCCATGCCGTTAAGACAGCACGAAAGCAAAGGTGCTAGTGCTAACGTGGGAACTTAAACTTTGGCAAGCTGCTGCATTCCTCAGTCAGTTTCGTATCTGGCGACCTTGATTGATCTGGGGACGCTGGTAGATCGGCGGCACCGGGGTCCAGTCGGGCTCGGTGGCGGTCTCGGCGAAGGCAAGACAGAGATCGTAATAGAATCGGGGGATCTTCTTGCACTCGGTGCGGAAGGCGGGGTTGCAGAAGACCCAGAAGTTGGACATTGCGACGAAGTTAACAAAGGACGCCTTGGCCCAGTCCAGATCCTGGGCGTACACGGTCGCGACCGATCGGAAGTAGTCCTGCGACTCGCACACCATCGAGACTCCGTTGTTGCTATAGTCGACGTCCTCGCGGGGCGCGAGGTACAAATCCATGGCGGCGTGCATCCGGTCGCGGAGGGCTTCATCAAGAGCGATCTTGGCTTCGGCTTTGAGTTCGTCGATGCTGAAGTAGTTGGCGACATGCCACAGCTGGAGATAACCGTCGAATAAGGTGTACGTGCTTCCGAAGTAAGCCGGGTCGAAGACTAAAGCAGTCGTCAGTCAGTCGTCAGTCATTTGTAATATCGCTAGACTCTTTTTTTTTCAAGGGAAATACCATACCGCGAGTGTACAACCAGCGAATGACCCAGCCGACATGGGCAGGATCCATATCGGGAATGGTGATCTCGTAGTTGCCACCTCTCTACATTTGGAGGTTAGTACGAGGTGTCGATAATGATGACTGTTACTTAGCATTAAGTAGATGGCTTACATTCAGATCACCGCCGAGGGCCTCCTTGAACCATTCTGAACGAAAGGCGACGACCAACTTGTGGACACGGAAGGTACGGTCGCCGCATATGATGGTGACATCTTTGAGGCGATCGTCCTCAAGAAGGCTACAAATACCCTTTAGTTACTGCAGAGGAATACTGTATTTGGTTAGGTTTGTACTTACTTGGTGCCTTCGGCGGCAAACTTGGCGAGCTTATCGTTGTGGAATTGCTCCATCTTGGGCGCGTTGCGATGAATACGTTTGGTTGTGCTCAAAGGCGGCGACGCGAAAGATTACTGGTGTGAAAGGATTCACACGGGCCGAAACCTTTCGAGAAAAGTAATGGAGTTGGTAAGTTAAAACAAACCGAAGCGGTAGGCACGGCGCCTGGAAAAGTTGTTAATGAAAGGAGAGTGTAGCTGTCTGGGAAGGAAAATAAAAACTAGAATTTATATTGGTGCTGGAAGTATGGAGATCAGTAACCAGCAAGTGTTGGTACCTTATGCGTACCTCATGCATGGACCCTCTACATCCAGCAGTGCTAGGCATCAACAGATGTAAAATAAATAAGGCCAAGGAGTAGGCTCCTTTCGTCACCTACGCGATAGATGATCAATGCTAGTGCTTGATATTGCTATAAACATCTGGGTACCAGTCGGTTACCAGCGAGTGTTCGTCCATGCCCGAAAGCAGCAAATCCAATGTCTACCATGTCTACCTAGGTAGATATCAATGATACATATCTAGTAACTAGGTATTACAGAAGTGGTAGCTAATATGAAGCTAGGGTGGGCGACAACTGCTAGGCATATTTGAAGCTGGAAAAAGTGGCTAGTAGACCTTATGACGCATACAGCGGACGCATCAATGACCTACTACCAGGGCCATACTCAACAAGAGGGCATAGAGGCCAACGGAGGGGTCCCAGGGG
Organism: Hypoxylon rickii; assembly: GCA_902806535.1. NCBI lineage: Eukaryota > Fungi > Ascomycota > Sordariomycetes > Xylariales > Hypoxylaceae > Hypoxylon > Hypoxylon rickii. Next base: position 751,517 of record CADCWY010000003.1, read on the forward strand.
TCACTGTAGTAGTCAGGGGAGTGCCTCGCCAGCAGTACATAAGGAGACACCCTCGCCGTGGGAGTTAAAGAAGGTCAAGCGTTGTCATTGCCGCCAATATACATCCTATGTTACATGATATTCACCTACTTTCTCCCACTTTGGGCCTGCTTATACATCGTGTGCTTTAGCCTCTAACACCCAGGCACTCCTCAAGAAAACAGTATGCAAAACACAGGTTTACTGTCAGGGCTAGGGCCGGCTAGACAAAGACGGCTACATGTATATGTAGCCTCCCACAGCCGTAGCCCAGCCTTAGGTTCCTCGCGCAACAACGATGTTGTTTCTGCGTCTTCTAGGTCTGCCTCGTGACATTTACACTCAGCATCATTATGTGATCAACAGGCTAGGTACTAGGTATCTAGTACTAGGTAGTCAAAGCTCGATAACTTATTATTGACCGAGTATTCATGACAGGGCAACACCTTGGAGTGTTTTACGTATATCGTTGTGTTAATACCTGCGATTCCGAGGGGTTCCACCCATGCGTCGACTTTGTTAGAAAATAAACCGTCCGCTGACGCCTATGGTGTTTATCAGTTAATTTCCAACATAGGTAGATTATAATGGTAGGTATCCTACCTACTATACAGATCCACATACAAAAAATTGTACCTGCTGTTTGCATATAGAAAACCTTGATACCATCATGCATATCACCAGTGACCCAGATAGTATAGCTCTGTTTATCAAAGATAACGCCAGCCTATTAAATAAAATGGCGAATAATTCAATAGAGATAGGCTTAGAAGAGTTTTTTTTAAAAAAAAGAAAAAAAAGAGAGCATTAGCTTTAAAATATGTTCTTCTCCAGAGGGGGGAGAGACACAAGATATCATTTATTAGGTATTTGTGACTTCGTACTATAGAACTACCTATGTATTTGCCCTTCAAATTCATTCCATATCTAGGAGCCGTGTAGTTCCATGGCTATGGGTGATTCGGGATGAAGCCAAGGGTGGGTGATATATATGCCCCCATACTTTGTAGCCCATCTATCCCCAAGGTAAAACGTAGGAGATGCACCGATATCGTTTCCCCCCTCGAAGGACTGAGGTGCCTCACAACTATCGAGACCTACTGTTATATCAGGCCTTATGTTTTTTCCTCTAAGTTTACCACACCTCTTGATTATTACATGTCCCCTTCATGCTAGAAGGCTAGATAGAAAGTACAGTGGGACAAAGGAATCAACCTTAGATACTCGCGAGGAAAAATACTACAAGTAATCAGAGTGGTATTGAATCGAGTACCAAGGGAAAGAAAAGAAAAGGGAAGATGAAACGTTAGAAGGTCCCTCGACGTAGGTAGAGGAAATGGTTCTGGAGACTGTGTTCCATTTGCTATCTAGGGCTAACGCAGAGCCGGTTGAGCTAGGTACATGGGAAAGGCATTATCATCACTGGAATCACGCCCAGTACGAAACTCCCTACGCCTGCTCATGATTAAGTTGATTTCCGTTGGCCCGCAAGTGCTAAGTGTACCTGGGCAATATCAACAATCTGCATTTCCATGAGCACAGGCGTTGGGACACCATAAGCCTTAGTTGAGTGACTTAACCACCCGATGTAGCCGTGGACGAACGTCGAAAAGATGGTCTGTCGAAAGGACTAAACTGGACAGTCGACGATGATTTCCTTCTGGTAGTAGCGATATGAGTGAGAGTTGTCGTCGTCGTCTGTTGCGCAAAAAACTTTCGCAGGTTCTTAATTCTGATCATCGGCGTTGGCAAGCCCGGTCTTCTCGCCGTGCATGGCCAAGCCCTCACAGATAAATTGTGGGAGATCAATTGGCTTTTCATTCATGACACGCTGGAACAGGCCTCGGATGGTCTCGGTCTCCGAGCAGTTGACATCATAGCCCGACGCTTCGATAAACGATAACTTCGCAGCCAGCTGGCGGGGAGTCTCGCGAGTCTCACTGACTAGCACAGGCGATGGAACAGGAAAGAGATCCTGCGAGTCCAGGGACTGAATCATCGACCCCAGCATGGCTCGATGGCAAGCAGCTATGTTCTCGACACAATAGCGAGCCGTGCCGTCCATGAGGCTATCGAAACGTAGACGAGGAATGGTGAGGAGGTCGCTGATCATCTCTTGGCGGGTTTTCTCGACAACACCTGTATTCGGGCACGTTAGTGTTTAGGACATGAACAAGAATATGATACCTCGATTGACTCGATGGTAGATGACGTACCGCGTGGAATCAGGTTGCTGATACGTGCATCCAGAAAGGCGCCGTCGAAGTCCAGTGCGACTTCGCGAACCACTTTGCGAAAGTGGAAGAAGCTCCCCATCACCCAGGCAACCCACCCGCGCTTGTGGATGTCGTTCTCGGGCTGATCTGCTTCCAGCATCCAACCGCGGGACCAAGGGCGTAGCAGTCGGACGCATCCGTATTTGTGAGCCATGGTGGCGAGTTCGTAAAGGACGGGTAAATCAATCTTATCAGGAACTAACTCAAATCGAGAGTGAATGATGCTGAAGAGGACACGAGCCGCTTCGGGATTATCCTCCGGAAACTCGAGGATGTGTTCAGGGTTTGACTCTAGGCCCAAGTCTTCGTCGATGCGCTTGAGGTTCTCGTCCATGAGCGATTTCCACATCGGCGTCGCCCTCTTGATGGCCTGAGAGCTGACGACAAAGAGGGCGCGCGACTCTCCGACTCGAATGACGATATCGCCATACTGGTCCATAATGGTCACACGACCTCCAGCCGGAACATCCATATCCATTTCAGCAGACATCTTCGCGTTGCGTTAATATCTCCTAGTTGGTTGTTTGGTGTGATGGGAAAGGTGTACGAGTGAGAGTTGAGAAGTGGTGGGAAATGTAATGTGTATGGTTCGAGTATGCCTACTGAATTACGCATGTGCAAGCCAGAGAGCGGTGGGAGACAGGCAAAGCTCGAACTTGTAGCGGGCGGTGGTTACCGGTTCAATGGCTGGTAGACAATAAGTTTGTATTGATGAGGTACCTTTATTCCATGGGTAGAAACAGAGGTAGCCATTCTCTATTGGGGTAGGATGGCGGATGATTTACAGAGGCATCGTCGAAGAAAAGGTGTACTCGAGGAAAGGGTATACTCTTAGGGATGGCTTGAGATTCCATAAGAGATTTATGAATGCGTCGTATAGGGGGGAAGCAAACGTCGTGATTCTTCACGATCGTGCCCTTATCTTAACTCACTTAGATATTTAAGCACATATAGAAGTGATCAGCTAAGTGCTGATACATTAGGCGAGAGATCACCGTCGTTCGACCATTTGGACTAACCATATATGATATCTTTAGCTAAACACATAAATCGGTCTATAACGCCGCGGCTTCATTTTAACAGAGCAACTACCGATACTTATGTTATTTGCTTTCAGTTAAGGACCTAGGAGTTTCATAATTGATCTGGATTGGGTTGCAACTACACGTGTCAGGGGCCAGGTTGGCGAACAAAGACAACAACATGTATATGTAGCTTCTTGTAGCCCTGGCTGAGAACTCAGGCTCCTCCTGTATAGTGAGGTAGGTTCTCCTTTCTCCAGTGCCACCTTATGGTGGCATGTTACGCCTGACGACTGAGTGGTCGTATCCATCCTGATGATGACTCCGGTTACCAAGAGAAGCAACAAGTGCCTCGAACTCTGAGATAAGCCACACCTTGCTCGTCAAGGAAACGGGAGCTACAACTCATAGCTTGTAGTGAGAGGAAGAGATACTTCCTCTGTGGCAGTTAAGAGCAACCTTGATGAGGTCTTATAAGGTGAATTGGCGTTGGTTCAACCCAAGATCTTTAAAAATGGATATATCTTGAAGCATAAGGTATGGGCGATGTGATAAATACCTATTTTGCGGAAACTTTCTAATTACAATGAAGACAAGCCCCCTTAACCAGAGCGAGTATATTCGATCAATGTCAATCGGTGACATGGAATATAAATGATATGGAGTTGAGTATTAAACGTCTAATAGTTAAAGGGGATTAAAGGGGGGTTGTTGTGTTGGTGGAGACGAGATACTATGGCATTTTCAGCCGCAGAACGCCACAGGCTTGGCAGAATGGAACCGTCTCCACCGACCCTGAGGAACCCTGCCGAACTTGCGTCATATCCCCTCCAGCCCCTGGACATTATGCCCCACCCCTTTTGCGAGGCTGAAAGATTTTCGATTTTCTTTTTTTTCATGAAGCTAATCGAAGCTGGAATTTCTACAATGAGCTCAATGGAGCGTAACTGAGCTCCCGAAATCTTCAATTTTACGAAATGGAAATTCAATCACAATGATAACCTCGTACACGTTCAGTACACACCCTAAGCCGCCATAGAACTTCAAAAACGATGGCCGCGCCTCTAAAAGCCGCCGCTTCTTCCGCAGTCGCGAGCGGCGCCTTTGTCCCGCGCCCCGTCTTCGAAGTCTCGGCCTCGATCACGCGCTCCTACTTCTTAGGCCACCACGCCGGCGCCCTCACGTCCATGCGCAAGGTCCTCTCCAACATCGGTCTCATCCTCGAGTGTCGCGACAGCCGCGTGCCCCTCACCTCGACCAACCCGCTTCTCGAATCCGCCCTCGCCGGCCGCGACCGCATCGTCGTGTACACCAAAGCCGACCTCTGCGCTCCGCCCTTGGCGAACCGCTGGATCGATAGGCAGCAGCGCTTATTCACCGACTTCCACTCCTTGCGCTTCCAAAACGGCGTCACCGACGCAGAAGGGGGACATGGCACAAGGGCGGGAAGGGAAAGGGGCGAAGCAGGACAAGGCCAGACGCAGGTCCTGTTCACGGACGAGCGCAACCCGCGGTCGATCCAAAAGCTGATCGACGCGATCAAGGACCGCGCGGTGGCAGCCGACTCGCTGACGGGGCTCCGCGCGCTAGTAGTGGGGATGCCGAACGCGGGGAAGTCGACGCTGCTGAACGCGCTGCGGCGGGTGGGGATGGCTTTGCCGAAGGCGGCGCGCACGGGGGCGCAGCCGGGGGTGACGCGCAAGCTGGGCACGGCGGTGCGCGTGCTGGCGGAGGACAACGCGGCGGGGATCGAGCAGGGCGTGTTCGTGGTGGACACGCCGGGGGTGTTCGTGCCGTACGTCGCCGACGTCGAGGCCATGCTCAAGCTCGCGCTCGTCGGCTGCGTCAAGGACGGCCTCGTGCCTGCTGAGACTATCGCCGACTACCTGCTCTTCCGCCTCAACCTGCTGGACCCCGACATGTACGCCGACCTCAGCGCGCCCACCAACGACGTGGGCGTGTTCCTCGACGCTGTCGCGCGGCGCACGGGGAAGCTGTTGAAGGGCGGCGTGCCGAGTGGCGAGCAGGCGGCCGACTGGGTGGTGCAGCAGTGGCGCAAGGGGAACCTGGGGCGCTTTGGGCTGGACCACGTGAGCGAGGAGAGTCTGCGGGAGTGGGCGGCCAAGACGGCGCTGGGTGATTCCGAGCAGCCGCTCAGCATGAACCGAGCCCGAAAACGGGAGAAGGAGGCGAGGAAGGCGAGGCAAGCTGCCAAGAGACAGGCTGCCGAGGGCTCGTAAACCAGACTTTGCTTGCCTGATACGTCGAGAATCGACGAGTCAATGACTGATGAAATCACTGAACACTAGACTGGGAATCACATACACGAAGCACCGAATTCCACGAATATGTTTGGTTTAACCATATAATCATTGTACACTAGGTACCTATGTACATTTACAGTAACAAAAAAAGCGCTATAATGCGATATAGCTATCGGGGTATATTGTAGATACAACATGACGCCAGTAGATACCTTGGAGATCCTGTCCACTCCATCCCAACAGAGAAGAATTTGAGGGTGCCGTCTCCTGATATTTGGATTCATGCTATTGCTTTGAAAGACAAAGAGAAAGAAGAACAAAAACCCGAAAACTCGCCTCAACGACCATTCACACTTTTGAGTTAGCACAGCCAATTCTAGATATTGGAAAGAAAGAAAAAGTACATGTTGAAACTTTTTGTGCTGTGAAGAGAAGTCGAACTCTTCTTGAATTCCTCACCCGAGTCAAAGAATAACGCCGAGCAAATGCGATTATACCCTTGAAGCCCGGCGTATACCAGAAGCCAAATCCCAAAACGCCGAAGACCCAAAGGTGGAAGAAGCGGCAAGATATACGCTAAGGAGCGAATTCTTGCTGCCACTTTACTAGGTCTCGTGTCAACACGTCCATCATTTCAATACATGACATGTCCTTGAAATCCTTATGGGAGAAAAGAATTCCGTTGGTGCCGTTGGTAGTTGGTCCATCCGAGCCTGTATGGACGTCGTCAAGCTTCTTGTCGCTCTCGCCGTTGACTTTAATGGTTGGTGCTCCGTTGATGGGCACTTCGGTGGTGCTGTTCTGTTGAGGACTCTCTACTGGGTCTGACAATGGCTCGCTTGCTAGTTCGACTTGTGTCCTGGTAATATATTCCAGGATATTATTCGCACGTCTCTTCATGTCCGTCATCGTGATCCTGGAATTCATGCCACCCTTTGATTTGGCTTGCTTGCCGCCATTTTCATGGGTAGAGGATTTGGTATGAGATGTGCCGTTTTCATCAGCATTTCTTGTAATATCGCGTGACACTGACCTCGCCGGAGATTCATCATGATCACGATTATCACGGTCTTTGGTGTATTGGTTCCTGCCTTTCCTCCTTTGGTTGGTTGTCTTCTTCTTGTGCGACGTGGTGGATGCCTGAACTGTGGGAGGCGTATCGGGAGGAGGCTGTGATAGTTGCGGGGGTTCTGGGGGTTGCGCCGACTCTGTTGCTCTATTTGCTGCAGCACGGACTGCTAGAGGTATTTCCTCAGAAGGATCAGAATCTGCACACGTATGGTAAGCTTTCTGTACGAATACTTGTGCAGGTGAGAGACCTACCATCTGCTCGCCGGCGCTCAGCACGGCCTTTTCTTTTGTTAGCAGCCTCGGCCCGCTTACGTTCCTGTTCTTCACGGCGTTCGTCCCTCTCTGCCTTTTCGCGCTGGTTTCGCGCTGTATTCCGGGATTTCTTAGACCCATTTCGCGTGGTTGTTTCGTCCTCTGACTCTTCAGGGGGGGTAGATTGAGGCCGTTCGGGTTTCGGAGAAGGCGACTTGGAATTTGTGCGTTGTCGTTTGACCCCGTCAGCTTTCCTACACATTTATTAGTCCAGCCACTATCTAGGTTTTTCATCGTCGTCGGCAACATACTCTTCGCTGTCATCTCTACCTCGCTTGGGGCGTCTCGGTGGCGGTTCTGAAACCTCAGGAATGGCATCTTCTTTGCTTGCTTCAATTGCCCTACGCAGTTGTTCTTCTTCGTCATAGGCGGCGTCTCTACTATTCATGGTAGAACGCCTTTTCGACGTATGCGCAGTAGCTGAGGACCGTGAGTTTTTGGTAGAAGTACCTTTGGGAGATTGCGCACCATCCTTGGCCATGGAAGTGGCTCGGGATACGGCTCGAGAGGGTCGATGGATGGGGAGGAATATGGAATATTTTTGTCTGGGCGCCATGGTATTAGTGAGAGTGTTAAGTGAGAGTATTACAGTCAGGCGAAAGAGAAGAGAGGATCAGGCTTGGAAGGGTGAAAGGCTGTTGGAGAGATAGGATCGGCAAATAGGCGCGACTGTCAGCAACTCCGCCGCAGCTGAAGTGCCGCCAATGCGACCGAACGCAAATCTGATTCTCAAGATGTCTAGGAATCCCGGGCGGTGACACTCACCCATTGCTTGCTGTATATATTTTGTGTAAATCTTTTCGACACTTTTCGCAGAAGTATTGAATATCGTCGAGGTTGCCCTCCTCGGCAAAGCCAACACAAGCGCCATGCTGCCAAGTGTTGCAAAACTCGCACTGCACATAAAAACCAGCTGTGTCGTCTGTAACCTCGATGGCGAATATTCGTTCGTGGTCAATTGAGTCCTTTAAGCTATGCCTCAATTCGTCGTCGAAGGGGGGTGGTCCCGGGTATTCATCATGACCACAGATGCATCGGACGGCTTCGTCGTCTTCTTGAATCTCGTCGCCGTTGGGAACCATGTCGACCAGTTCTATCTTGGCTTGCTTCTCGCGCTCGTCTTCTTTGCCGCGCGTACTCCGTCGGCGGAAGATGGTATCGTCATTGGTGGTAGTCGAATCCTCGGGAGGCTCTGAAGACAAAGACCCACTGCCCGTCGATTTTTGAGGCGAGCCGGTCTTGGTAAACGCCCTTGTGCTTCGCTCGGCACGACCAGACACACTGGAGGCACTAGAGGTATTGTGTGATTGTGATTGAGTCGTTCGCGCACGGGAGGAACGCCTGGTCGGAGAAGCACCAGCCATCGCTGACGATATAGGTAGGCGACTAAGTCGGAATGGGATTGGAGAGAGAAGAGGGGAGTTAGGAACGCGAAACGGGGGTTAACCCCAGCGGCGGTTGAAATAGAGGATGAAATTGAGAAAGAATTCTGTAAGACTTGGGTGCCACAATAAGGCAGATAGTAGGTGAGTGGTCGCGACGAGAAGTTGGGAGAGCGGAGGTGGTAGAAAAAGGAAGAGGAGTCGAGGCGTTCAAGAAACACTTCCCAGATGAACCGGGGATTGGAGCTTCTTGGAGGGATTCTGGTTACGCGAACTCATACGAGAGAGGATAAGGTCGCAAGTATACGTCGAAGACTATCATGACTGGAATTCGATGCTGGTAAGAGGTTGCGGCAGCTTTGGAGCTTTTGGAAAAGGGAAAAAAAAGGACGGGATGGTAATAGAGGGGAAGTGAGAGAGAGGTGCAGGTCCACGGTTGTTGGTGAAGGCGAGCAAAAAGAAGAGAGGGTCACTTTTTGGAGAGAGCAACATTGCATTGGTAGTGACATTAGCAGCATTTGCAAGTATTCTTAGTGGTACAAGATGTACTTAGCATGCCTAGTACTCAAGTGAGGTCCCTATCAGTGGCCTATCAGTGGCCTATCAGTGGCCTATCAGTGCTAGATAAAAACGGAAACAGGAAATATTAGGTCACTGGGTAGCCCTGAAAGTACTAGTCTTGAGGTCCATGGGTGTTGTTTCCAGCTCTGTTCCCTTAAACAGCCCTGGAGGCAGAGAGAGGCAGCTGGAGACTGGATGGCCTTCGCTCGGCGCGGGCAGAGGACTCGCGCGACCAGCGACCAGCGACCAGCGACCGACGCTGCACCTCTTCTCCAGGCTCTCCAACTTTTTAAGAAATTAGCAGGGGGCACGACAGGGTCAAGTTTATTTTTTTTTTCCTTTTTTTCTTTCTTTCGGGTTAATTCCACCTCCATCCACCTCTAAAGCTCTCCAAGGCTGGATCCAATTCCCACAATTGATCCGGACCTGTGTCGGGGTTCCCTCGGTCCGTCCTATCTCTTTACTGTTTAAAGAGCACACAGCCCGCATTGGATCAAAATCCCCTTCCAACTTCTCATATGAACGCGGGGCACCATAGGTATGATACCCAGATTATATACAGTATGGTATTTTATCCAATTAAACTTGAGACTGAACCTTAGAAAGGAAGACAATCCACATCCACCTAATACGAATGGATTCTCGCACATTTGATTACTTAATACCTAGTATATGTATATGTTTATATCATTGATATTTATTTAGGTACCTACATGTAGTACTATGGCATATGTCGGGTATTCGAAGATTCGAAGTGGGAAGTTTAATACAAGGGCTACGATGTACCCTATATGAGGTACGTCGTGTACCATAGACCGGATACTAGGTACGTACCTGGTACCCAGTACGTATGACGATGACATGCCCCCTCCTATCAAGTATCTACATTCATCTGTACGCATATGTCTAGATGCGTGCATACCTACCTACCTAGGTACGTAGACTAGCACCAGGTATTCGTTAAAAAACAAAACAAAAAAAAACATGTGCGACCATTGCCGAGACGGAACTTGACGCAGCCTGTCGAGCCTGTCGAGCCTGTCGAGCAAGTCGAGCTAGAATTGCGTGAGAAATAGAATTAATATTACCTACATGTATGAATTTAGCAGGATATAGTAGAGTGTGAAAGGAGCTACTTAAGGAGGTTAGACTCTGATTAGGTTCCTGCTGGACGTCAAGGTGTACCTAGTACTTGAAACTACCAGGTAGGTACATATGTACCTAACCTAGTACTTGTGCAACCAAAGGTGGTAGATTCTGGCAATTCGATTCTGGAATTAGGGTCCCTACTACGTATGTGGAGGGGGAAGGGCAAACAGGTGAGGTGGGATTTCCTGTACCTGCACAATAGACACAATCAACATAATCAACATCTATAGGATAACAGCACTGGTATATCATTGATATCAATATTGAAAAAGAGCTGGTAGAATTGATTATTGATGCTCAACGACTGATTATACTCTACCTACTCATTACCTACTAGGTACCTACTACAGTACATACGTACTATTGATACATCTATGTCATTGATAGTACTAAAATAAAGTACAGTAACCTCCAGGGCTGGTGGTGGATTATCGCACCCTCCTAATTTAGGTGAGTCAAAACCCTCGCATCCTGTACCGCTACATCCACGATACCAGGTACCAGGTACCGTAACATGGTGGGTTGCCATCCCTCAGTCAATTACACATCGCCAGCACAACTGATCTTCTACCTACACCATACACCACACACCATACTGCACAATACTATGTACATCATTGATGTATCCATGGATGGATGTACATTAGATTAGTTGTACATAGTTGTACCTATACTGAATGTACCTAGCACCCTACTCAACGTTGCCGAGAACTTATTAGGGAACACCCATCTGATTCTTTCGATGTCCAAAACCTTGGAAGTTCAGTCCCCCAACAACAACGTCAAAAACCAGAACAACTACATTTCGCTCTTGCCTCTACGACGCCTTTGCATACTATTGTCTTGACATTAGCATTTCATCTCCTTTGTTTGAATGAGAAGCCCTCAAGAGCTTTTTTCTTTTCTCCCCAAAATACAAATACCTTAGATTGCCGAGAAAGAGGGTTATCTTGAATACGTACCCTATCTACGCCCAGGAGAGTGTCGTCGTGGGCCGTATTGGTCATCCACCAAGCCCACCATCATCCCCATTTCCAACCATTGCCATTGCCATTGCCGCCACCTCAACTAGCTTGGGGGGGATTGCCATCTCTGTATGTGCGAACGACAAATAACCTCATTGTTTCCTCTGTTTCCTCTGCTTTTCTCCTTTTCTGCTTGCACCGGGTAATGACGTCGGCGGGGGACAGGCAGCACTTCGTGTCTAGGAGCAAAGCCGCTGTTTTCGATAAGGTTACAATCTTGATTGGGAACATCTTGTTAATGCTGCCGCGAATTTGTAGGAGAGGAAAGACGATCGTTTAAAGAAGACGGGCCACGAAAATATTACCGTTCCTGTCGAGCCCCCTTCGATCGCTTGATATTTGCTTGTCGCGCAAATAATATAGGTTTGCTCCTATCAGACGACGAGAGCAAAGAATTACTAGAGGGCAGCTGGGCTGTCAATGCTAGGACGGCAATAACGGGATGTGATGGGTATGTTGCTTTCCCAGTGCGAAATACATTAAAGGGCCCGAAGGAATTTCCAATTCTTACTGTCTCTTCCACAAGTGAGAACCACTTACTAAATTCGTCGATACTGGTCTAACATTTTGATTCTCCCCCTCTTCCTGCATAATTTCACTCGGTCGCCTACGACGCGATTAGAATGCCCTCTGCTCCTTCAACCCTCGCAAACACTCCCTCACGCTGCAGGCCTCAGATCTGGAAGAGTTCCTCTATTGCTATCAAATCTTGCTTGCCGCCACAATGTTCTCCTGTCTTGTATCTGGTCTAAAGGCTATTTGGCTAACAATACGGCGATTTACCTCTGCAGCAGTTGATCCGGCGAACATGTCTCCAGAATCTTCTTCAATATTCCCAGATCGGCCCATTCGACCCCTCCCAAAACGACGGCTGCGGGAACGCTTGTCGCCGGACGTGGCCGACAGCATCCAGTACCCGCCGGCGCCCCAAACCACGGTCCCTCTGTTCGCCTATCCATACAACTCCAAAGAAGAGCTGGCGACGCTCGGAATCGACCCTCCCAACGTGGCCCACCGAGAGAACGTGGCCGAGCTAGGTCAGGAAGCGAGCTTGCGCAGGAACGGCTTGGGCTCGGAAAGCGACCACGGCACACTCACCGGCCATGCACGCAGAGCATTTGTCTCCCGAGCTATCCACGAGAGTTCTGGAAACGCAAGTCGTGCGCCTCTACGACAAGGACAGCCCCGACCAGCAAATCCGCAGGCCCCGCCTTCGACCGCGTCCTCCGTGGACGGCTACGACTCATTCGAGAACAGCAATAACAAGAAAAAGAGGAAGATTCCAACAGCAGGAGAGACAATACTGAATGGAACACACATGCTAAATGAGCTTGGCGCATTGGGAGTACCATCACCTCCAGGAACAGCTGACGAAGGATCCGCGGATATGTCGGGAATAACCTCGGCATCGTATTACCAATCCAACGGGTCTCCTTTGAGCGGCCAAGGAATATCCGGACCAGGTCGAGGAAGGTATGGACGGGCTCGAAATGGAAGGAGTCCTCTACGAGCCTTATCGGATGCTAACAGCATGGGCAATTGGGGAAACCGAGCCTCTCCTAAATTTAAACCAGGTGCAGGTGCAGGTACAGGTACAGGTGCGGCGGGTATACAAGCAGGTATACAAGCAGGTCTACAGTATCCATCACCACCTCCACCTCCACCACCACCTGCAGGTACGTTTCGTTTAGACCGCAAAAAGCACAAGGTCTTACCCACTTCACTTCACTCTCGTGACCTTCAGGATCTAGTATTGCACTATTCTGATCACTTTGATCGATCTGATCATTCTGGTCTCTCGGTTCCTAATACTGAGCTCCTCATATTGGGCGCTATTGAAATTATACCAATATGAAAACTATGAAGAAGACTTAGTCGCTAACCTTATTCTTGCCTATTGGCATTATAGCAGAGAATTCTGGCATTATTTCTACCGCCATCGCTAGCGCCGAGAAACTTCCTATACCTCAAGGCCAGGAGAATACCAGTCTCCTACATCAAGAAGCGTCAACAAAGTCCAGCCCAACATCAACGCAGTTTACATTCACCTTCGACTCGCAGAACCCTGTCTCATGGCCTGGATCTGATCCTATGCCTTCTAACATGGTTCCCGTCAATCCACTATATCGGCCCATGGTAGATCGTGAATATTATAATGGTATCAATGCCGGAGGTGCACACGTTCCTAATGGACCCACACCACCATCGATGGTTTCCACTGGCACCCAGCCAGCAGCCAATGTGGCAGCCGGTGGAGCAGCAAAGGGGACATCACAAACCAACGCGCCACCCAAGAAACCGAAACGACGCGGTAATTCACTTCTACAGGCAGCGAAGCAGCGCCGCCGAGAGACCGAGTACCAAAACTATCACCATCCCCCAGCACTGGAAGATATATGGATATGCGAATTCTGCGAATACGAACGGATCTTTGGTCGTCCCCCCGAGGCGCTGATTCGCCAATACGAGATCAAGGACCGCCGACGACGTCGAGAAGAAGCCGAACGGCGTAGGCTGCTGGAAAAGGCTAAGATGAAGTCGCGCAAGGGCAAGAAGGCGAGCAAGGTGCCCGCCAAGAATAACCCTAACACCGCCGATCGTCACGCCACTCCTTCCACTGGACCGCAAGCTCCCCTGCCTCCGCACCTCTCGAATGACCACGACGATCAGGCACTACACCAGCGCCAAATCCACGATGAAGACCAAGATGAGAACGGTTACGATTCAGAGGATCATTACGAAGACCATAGTCCGGATTCAGAATTGCCTGGTCTAATACCTGCTTTCGTACAAGCAAGTGAAGCTCTAAGCAGTGCCGGGGGAGGTAGTGTCGATGTGACGGCCTGCCAAAGTCATTGACCAACAGGCGTGGACCCAGCCCCTGCTTCCGAGGAAGTCTTGCCAGGCATAATAAGATTGGCGACGTGTGCATAACACTCCTTTCAACCTTGCATTTTCAGATCCCTCTGTTTACATCAAGTCGTGGGCACCTCGAGCAACCCTAACGCAGCCCTACTCCGGAACCTATTCGACTTTACGTAGGAGTTACTCCTCATACTTTCTAGTCTCTGCTGCTAGACAAATTTCGCGGGTTGTAGGCCCACAAGGACCAGGTTACAAACGATGTCCCATGGCTTCGGTTTATTTGTTCCGCCCTGGTCAGCCTTTGAAAGTCTCGTCTCGACAACAACGGGTTCGTTCGGCAGAAAAATATTAAGGTATCAACAGGGCGAAAATGTTGATCGTCTCCGCCGAAAATGGGTCGGCACGGATTGGACGGGCTGCCATCAAGATTCGCGTATTTGTATAGGCTCTACTACCTATTAGTAGTCCCTGGGCAACTTCCGTTCTTAACATGCATCCCGAGCCCGGTAGGCCAGATAGATAAATAAAATGCATTGACCGCATACGTATTAACCCCCTATCTGGTGCATAGGCATTCGTGTAGTTTGCACCATGTCGTGTCCCCGAGCATGCGTAGTTAACCTGCAGTCTTCACGGAATCCACCTGGCTCCTGTAGCTGCCCCGTTCTTGAATACCAAGGCTAACCCAATGGTAGAAGATGTGCCCAAGTGATTCATCCCAAATCAGTAAACTGGACGAGTATCGTGGCCAAAGCGGAAAGACGTGGGTATCTTTGTAGGCAGGTAGAGAAGGGAGAGCCAAACGTCGTGGAGCACGTATGCAACTCGTTCGGAACCCGTGTAGGCCAATACCTTTTGCGTCCGTTGGGATTTAGGAAGCGCCACTCCAGCTGTGTGACATGGACCGGTACCTACATACTTGCATACCATGCATCCTATCTCGCCCTATCTGTCAGGGACCATTGCGATGATTAGGTCCACGGGTATAGGTACCTACTAGGTACATACCTAGAACCTAGCTGTTATGGTTGTGCACTTGAAGCTGAGGCCAACCGTCGAACTGAGCAAGTAATCTTGACAGGTTTGGCTCTTATGGCAGAGGAGCCGAGACGTATCTGAGACTAATCGAAAGATGTTCATGGAAGTTGGGTACACAGATCTGAGATGGAAGACGTATGTACATGTACCTATATATGTATACATGTATATGAGTATATTATGTACCTACTAGGTAGGTATGTATGTATTGTTGTATATTGGCATTATCTAGTAATATGACGTCATTGGACTAGATGGCTTGAAGCTGGGTCCAGCGCATTTCGGCAGCAAGGGCAAACAGATTTCTGCATAAGTGCGCGCGATGTCCATTTTATGTATTCTTAAGATGCCCACTAGCATAGATAATTTCATCAAAGAATACTATTTAATAGGTACTAGACATCCGCGTAATATTATAAACCTAGTACATACTAGGTACCTAGGTAAGAAACTAAAGATAAAAGAGACAAAGGTTATTATATTGGTTATTATTGGCATGGATAAAGGAAACTAAGCTTTTTATGCCTTAAAAACCTTAGAAAGCCTTAAAAAGCCTTAAAAAATGGCTTTATATGCGATCGTATATTTAAACTTAATTAATAATTAATAACTTTAAACTAATAAATTAATTTAATATATAATCGTAATTATTATTTATATAATAACATTTTTCGTTATTATTAAAAAGGTAAAATTACGGTTAATTTAATTAAATTATCGGTTAAAAATAAATAAATTTTAATAATTATAATATTATCGGTTTTAAATATATAAATTTTAATAAATTATAATTAAATAATTAAAAAAGGATTATATAATTAAAAAAAATTATAAAAATTATAAAAATAAATGAAAATATTAAAAAAAGTATAATAAATAAAAAATTTAAAAATTTATTTTTATAACGTATTTTAATTAAAATTATTTTAATTTTAAATTAAATAAAAATAATAAATTTATTAACGTTAATAATTAAAAATTTATAAAATAACGTTATACGTAATTTTATAAATAATTAAATATATTAATAATATTTTAATTTTATTTATAATAATTAATTAAATTATAATAATAAAATATATTTTAAATATAATTTATAAAACTTTTATAATAATTATTATAAAATTATTAAAAAGTATAAATATATTTATTATTTTATAAAATTTTTATATATTAAAAAATAAATATATAAATAAATTTATAAATAAAATTAAAAATTATATTAAAATAAATTATAATTATTAATAAATTATATAATTAAATTTAAAAAGCTTATATAAAAAATAATAAAACCGATATAATTTTTATTTACGGTTAAAAATTATTATATTTTTATATAAATTAAAATTACGAAAAAATTAAATTATTAAAATAAAAAAATATTATATTAAAATAAACTTATTATAATTTAAAATATATACGATAATTTTATTATTAAATATAAAAATTACGAAAAAATTAAAAAAAAAAGTAATAATTATAATAACATAATTAAAAATTTAAATAAAATTACTTATTAAATATATAATAAAATAAATTATTATATTAAAAATTATTTATTAAAAAAAACGGTAATAATAATAATAATTATATTAAAAAAATAATTACGTTAAAAAATAATAATAAAATTACGATTAAATTTTTAATAATTTAAAAATTTATTTTTAAAATAATATAATTATAAATAACTTTATTTATTTAAAAAATATATTAATATAAATAAAAAAATTAAGTTTTTTATATTTTAAAAATTTTAAAAACTTTAAAAATTTTAAAAAACGGTTTTATATACGATTATATATTTAAATTTAATTAATAATTAATAATTTTAAACTAATAAATTAACTTAATATACGATCGTAATTATTACTTATAATTATAAAAGCTTTTAAATCATATTAAAATCATATAGATTTAAAAAAGCCAACTTTAATATTAGCCATACGATTAAATGTTAGATCATGGATTTAAATCGATGCTTAATAAAATCGAGTAGGAACGATAGGCGGTAATCCTCCCCCCCCACTACACTACCTAGTACACTTCACCACCCTAGCAGCCTAGGTACCTACGTACCTACCTAGGTACGGTAGGGATTGTCTACGGGTGCTAGTGACGGCACTCGCCTCCTCTACCTAATCTCAGTGCTGCTAATGCAACGTGCAATGTGCGATGCAGTGGCTACCTGGTAGCTAAAGTGGACCGACATCTAAGCCTAATGGGCTCAAGTGCTGTGATGTAGGTACTGTACGCAGTACAATTTATAACCATAACACTGGACACCTGCAGTCATTGGCAGTTATTTACTACGTAGTAGCAGTTTATTAAGATGTGGCTCAGGCTCCCTTCTCTTGAAGTGTACTATGTAGTAGTGTTTTGAGTGTCATCATCTTACCTCAGAAATTCCCAGGATTCCCGTTCCCGAGGAGCGAGTTAGAAGCTCCAAGAGTTCCAAAATTCCTCTTTTCCGACAGTTCCCTATCTTTTTTTCTTCTAATTATCCCCATCCCAAATCGCGCCGGGAAAAAGGTCATTTCAACTTTCGGTTATTTTCTCGCCTTTTTTTTTTAATTTCTCCTTTAACGCATTATTCCCGTTTAGAAATACTGCTTGCTGCTTCGAATAGATATTTGACGTTGAGCATTCCTCAATAAATTCTTGCTATACCTCACACTTCACCTACCTAGTACCTACCTACTTACCTAACCGTTATCATCCCATGCAGCCGCTGTTATAGTCAATACCGGCCAGGCCTTCGAGCCGGCAGACAACTCTCGCAAGATGTTTGGCGGAGCGCGAAGGCATAGGCCGCCGAACCCTGTAAGTACCTCTCGACTTCGATTTTCCTGACCCTTAACCCGCAAGTGCTTTCCTCGACTCGTCGCATTCCATTGTCTTAAAGCGCTATATCCTAATTACACAATTACACGAGTCATGTTTCTTTGTGATTTATTTTTATTAGTGCAGATGTCTTTCAAGGCCCCTCGTGGTCCGTTAGCATGAAGGGGGGTTCTTCTGAATTGGGTTGGACGGACCATTCACTCATCATGACGACGGTCTCAACCCATACCATCATACTTTGTTCCCAGGTTCCCACTTCGCTACTTACCTACCTACCTAATTACAAGTACTAATTCTCTTCCCCAATTCCTTTTCCAGCCTCTAAATGCTAAGACCGCGAACCCGAATGCTGCATCAGCTGCCGCGTCCGCCTTCATGTCTGCCGCAAACCAAAACCCCACGAGGACGCTATCCTCGGCTGCAGCCGCTGCTGCGCTGAGAGCGCGTCCTCATACACCTACCAATGTAGCAGAAGTCCAGACAAAACGCACGATGCGTCGAAGCGCTTCGATCTCCTCGGCCGGCAGCGCTCCTACTCCTAACGGCTCGCGTCCGACGGCGCAACTTGAGCGAAGGGGCAGTTCCGGTAGCATGACAGAACGTACTTTTCGAAGCCCATCGCCTCGTCGAGCACCTTCGATACACACTGCGGAGGAACGTCCACCAGTACCACAAATACCCACGGGTCACAAGAAGTCGGCTTCGGCTGGGGTGGGAATGCAAACATTCCGAACTGCTTCCCAGAAACTGAAGTCTGGTGGGCATTCATGGTATACCGAACCTTCAGGCGATCCCAGTAATGTAAGGACATCCGATGCGCCGATGAGAACGGACAAACCACAACTACCGAAGCCTCAAAGCATCAACACAGTGCATCAAAGGCCAGACAGCAGAAGCTCATCCGTGAACTTCTCATACCCAACAAATTTCCGTGCCCAGTCCCCGCCCGCGTCTCCTACTTCGACTCACGCGCCACAGTTTCCCAACCCGCCGCCCCAGACCCCTGCCTCCCCTCCAAGATCGAACAGAGCCTCCATCTCATCCATGACAAGCGCCAAATACGAACAGCCTATGATATACGACCGAAATTCTAGGAGGATGGTCCCAAAACCTGTGGTGGAACATGTCGACCATCAGGCCAGGGACTCAGCAGGGAAACAGCCGAAAAAGAAGAAAGCTAGTGGCACCCCAAGAGAGAGTAGTCAGTCAGCGAAAGGAACAGTCGCGCGAATCCAAGCGACTACTACGAACGCTGATACAGGCGTCCGTGATCTACCGAGGCGAGAGCAACTGGTCATCGAAGCGACACCAACAGAAGAGGAGGCGCGAATGCTAGAGGAGCCCGAAGTTAAAGCCATCATTACATCTTCGGATGAACCCAGGCAGTACGAAGAGATGTCTCGAAGAAATGAACCATCAGAGCCACGGGACAAGCAGATACTAAAGGTGGAGAGTCCGCCACCATCTCAACGCGTTGAGCAGGGCCCGGCCATGGGTTCCCCGACTAGCCAAGCTGAAGGAAAGAAACCATATAAGACTCGTGGGGAACTCGAGGAAGCCCCTGAGAAAATTGAGTCTCTACCCCGGCCGTCCCAGAAAGTCTTGGACGCTTTAGACGCTGTGCCAACAAGACTATCCGTCTACAAGCGATCTGATGATTCCCAGTCCTCAAGTAGGAAAGTCGACGATACGGATTCGGGGCAAGCGGAATCGTCACCGGAAGCTACGGGAGAGGTAAAGTCAGTTTTCGTGGAGAACAAGCCAGTCCTCGAACTATCTAGAGAAGGTACTGCGCGACGATCGACTTCGAATAGCCCAGCCCGTCAGGCTCACTTTTCGGCAGCCAATTCCGACAACCTTGCAGTACGCCACACACCCCTTCCTAGATCAGTATCACCTATCAAGTCGGCCCTCAAACGTACTAGCCCTACACCTAGGGAAGTGTCTCCGTCAGATCAAAGCTCGGATACGCCGGGATCACGCGGGGCCTCTCCGCATCAAAGAGACGGAAGTGCTGTTCGTAAGAAGTCAGTCCGCGTCAGCTTTGATGATCGAACCATGGCTACCATAGTGGGAGAGTCAGCACCAGCTGGGGATGCAGACTCGACTACTCCGCCGAGTCCACAGCAAACTAAACGGCCTTGGTATAGCAATATCGGGCGAAGTAAAAGGAGAGAATACACTCTCGAGGACGACGAGATCATGAAGCCCCGACCGGCATTACCCAGCTTCGGCAGCATCAGGGAGAAGAAAACGAGGGAAGTCGAAGAACGGCCTCTGGTGCGGCCTCATGAGCCGAGTTACCCACCTCCAGCGCCTTCGCCGGAACTCCGCCCATCTAGTCCCGAACCCGGTAGCACCGCAACCCCCGAAGAGCTATCTCTAGGCCAATCGAGTGATCGTGCTCTAGGCTCGATGCTTGCTCAAGAACAAGTGTCACGGAACGCACCAAACATTTCGCGGTTTAGAGAACCGCTACCGCCAGTTGTAACCTCTGTAGAAGGGAGTGGTTACATCTCAGATAGTATGATAAGCTCTGACTCGGATGATGATCTCCTTAACAGCGTCGCGGGCGAGAGTGATGCAGAAGATATGCCTAGTACACAACCTACCCAACTAGACACCCAGGAGAACTGGCTTAATAATTCGACCGTTCTCGAAGAGAAAGGACCCAGCGACCCATCGGCAGGAGCGCCAGATTCGACACAACCACCTCAAGATGTCCCAGATATTACCATCATAGAACCCAGTCCAATGGTTCCGGAACAGACTACCGCGACTACAAAACTGCTAGCGGGCCCCTATTTTGACGTGCCAGGCGGGTTCCCAGAGTCCGAATCGGATGCTAATAGCAACTCCCAAATTACGACAAAAGGTACTCAAGACGAGATGACAAACGATGCTTCCTCATCCACTATATTCGAGCCGCAAGCAGTCGTGCAACCAGTCCAGCCTGAGACACTGCCACGAACAACCCTCGCCACAACCGCCCCATTGGATGCAGTTGACGAATCGTCAGATGATTCCGATGGAAGTGTATACAGTGATGCGCAAGACTACCTCACTGATGGTGAAGGGGACGCTTTCTTATCTTTGAACGCCGTGGTCGAAAAACCTGTTGACAAACTTACCTCGTCTCAACCCCACGGGCTCGCTGGAGATACACCAGGAGAGGCAGGCGCAAGACAACTTCCGTCCCAAGCTAATGAGCAATTTGCGTATTCCATGCAACCTCCGCAAGATCCGGATGATTGGGAGAAGGCAAAGGCGTTTTGGCGCAGCTTGTCGGCCGAGAAGAGGCTTCAGCTTGAGCAAGAGGCGATGGAAGAGGCAGCAGCCGACGGTAGCAAAAAGGAGGGTACACGTCCTACCAAAACCAACAAGAAGGCTGCGCAACAACAACAACAAGCAGCATTCGAGATAACCAGGGCCGACGCTCAGACTCGAAATGCGGGAGCGTCGCAAAAAGTGGCCGTCCCAGGCAGCTCGGGGAACGACGAAGTCCAAATCAAGTCGAACGCCGGCCATGAACCCGTGAGCCCACCCCCAGCCGCTTCACGAATGCGAACGTCCCTACGTACCGACAAGGACGGGAAAACACAGCCCCCGGATGGGATGCGTAAGACACTGAGGCCTCGCAGTGACGGACCGCGCAGTTTGTCGCAGGCCACTTACCCCCCAAAACCTGCGCAACTCGGACCCCCTGCAAGCATCGTATCAAAGCCAAAGCAGCCTCAGAACACCAAGGCCTCCCCCAAGACCCCATCGGTTAATAATCTAAAAGGCTCCTTACCTACCAACAAACCTGTCTTACAACGTCGAGGGTCCGACGCCAGCGACAGCAGCTTTAAACGTAATCGCGCTCCGCGCAGTGGGGCTTACACCCTCCGCAGTTCGATGCGCCCACAGTCTGTCAGTTCATCGCGCGAAGTTACCAAGGGCTCCGGGCGATTCAGTTTACGTTCGCTTTCCCCAGCAGGATCCGCATTCGGGCATAGCACAAGTGCTAATACTATCGGCGGACCCCCTACCGGCATGATGCGACGTACCTTGCGATCCACTAGCGTGTCCAGCCAAGATAGAATTCTTCCATCTCTCCACCTCCCCTTCGGCAAGTCGAATAAGGCGCCGACGAAACGTTCCAAGAAATCCAGTCGCTTTGGTGACTCGAGCGATGAGGATGAAGGCGAGGTCTCCGGTTTCCATAGCCGCTTCGATGATTCGAGCGACGAAGAAAGCGTTCGTCCTAGCTCGTCGTCGCAGACACGCCCACTTTCAAGGGGCACTCTCCGCCCTTCTACGGCCGGCGCAGGAGGCTTTAGAAAATCTACACCCGTACCTGAGGTGGACGAAGACTCGCCAGAACTACCAGATAGCGACGAGGAGCTACCCAGTCCCTTGCAGACCCCACGAGCCCGACCCGCTGTAAGTACTGTAGGATTAACCCGTTCAAATTCCGAAGCTCTCGGGACCGCTACTCTCACACGGTCGCGCTCCGGTCGAGGTGGGTTCAACACATCCGTATCGACGCCCGCCGTGTCGCAGAAAGAGAGGCGAACCTCCTTCATGGGGATCCTACGACGCAACAAAAAGGCAGATCGAACCGGCAAAATCCAGCGTTCGGAGTTCACGGAGAGCGCAGCCAGACGCGATACCAGGTTGGAGCGAAGTAGTGAGCAGCTGAGGGATATTCGCGGCGACAACCTATCCAATTCCAGACTCCAAAAACGGAATTCCGTGAGGCGAAGCGACAGTTGGCCTCTAGGTGAGCCCAGTCAGGATGGACAGGTAAAGCGAGCGAGCTCGGCAGGCAACCTTCTGGACCAAGGCAACACGGCGGGAGATGCGGAAAGACCAGGTCTCAACAATAGGCGAAGCACGAGTCTAGGACTCGTCACAGGACACGGCGAGGAAGGAGGTGACGTGACTGTGGACGGCTCAGGGCAGAGGAAGAAAAAGAAGTTCGGCACGCTGCGCCGCATGTTCGGGTTGGACGATTAGGAGAGGTCCGGCACCGAGAGGCGACAGCGCAGAGTGTTGGTGAAAAGGAACCATCACCCAAGGGCCCATGGTACCGAATAGTAGTAGTGCGGCTGAACATCCATGCATCCATGCATCCTTGCGAATCGCGACAATTCCACTTTGTGTGCTTTTACCTTAACTTTTTTTTAAGAACAAAAACCAGGGCGAAAGGGAGGGAGTTATGGAAATGAAATGGCAAAATCGGGACTTTTGAACCGAAAACACGTGTGAGAGAGGGAGAGAGAGATGGCATACCATTTTCTGGAGTTGATACCCACATCTGGTGCGACTGGACAATAATAAGGTCGCAGCTTTTAAGGAATTCTTTTCTTTTATTATTTGGCTCTGGGTTTGCCCAGACTCCACGATGCTAATCCGACGATTGGCTCCCTTTTTTTTAATGGCATATTTTTTTCTCTTCTGTTCGTTTTACTGCTGAAATCATAAACATAATAAGGGGGGCGTATACGCATATGCAGAGTCTCACCAGAAATCACGCGTTTTTCGTTTCCTTCTTGCGGGGTCGACAGGTTCGCGGCATTTTTGGGGGGGTTGTTCCTCTTTTCTTTCTTGCAGAAACTGCAGAGTCGAGGCTTGGAGTTGTAACACGATGTCAACGTCCTACCTGAAGCTTATTCCCTTTTTTGGCAGCCAAGCACAGGGGCCGCGTGTGTGAGCGGCGGAAACGGGGGAGGAACGAAGATGAGGAGGAAAGGGAAGAAAGAAGAGGATTCCGAGGTATCGTGTCTACCTACACAGGTAGGCTTGGATACGCCTCGCGCCCAGATATAATGTAATACAGAATTCGCTTAATTCGTGCATTGGCAGCTCCCAGCCAGCTAAGCCCAGGCAGGAGGCGGGAACGGCGAGAAAACCAAAGGAATGAAAAGGCAAATCATTTGGTCGACATATTACATACATCTATTGATACATACAGGATTACGGGAACCGCTACCTATAGGTGCCGCCCAAGCTACCAGCTATAGTACCGCCTAGGTGTTGCTGAACTACGTGAATCCATCGTGAGACCGGGTTTAAGCTCGCGTGAGACGAGACGCTAAAAAGGGTTCCCAGTCCGTCCCGTTCTGCCTGTCTGTCAGGGTCGGGGTAGCTAGCTAGGTACCTACCTAGAGACCATGTAGGGGCTAGAGAAAGGGGGGCCCCCACGCCTGGCGCTCACCGATTTTGTGCGTTTGCCCCGGAGGGTACACTACCCATACCACGGTACCGCGGTCCAGGTAGACGAATATGGACGTAGATAGGGAGATACCTAGTAGGTATGGTCCGGGGGTACGTACGTACGTACGGATTTACGGATTACACATGACACGAATTGGGCGTGCGTGGGCGAGGGAAACACCACCGTGACCATCGTGACCTCCTCGGAAGGCCGGAGGCGGAGGAGAAGGAGCTGCGTCGCGTGCGCCTCGATTACGGTACGATGCAGTGCGAGGATGGGCGCTTGCTTCCTCTGCGGGATGGCATGGGGAGCGTGGTGCGGTCTTGTGTAGGGAGGGCTGAGTAATGGATGCAATGGTATCAATGTAGGTATCCAATCTGGCTCGTCTTGGCCCTGTATACCGTCTATCTGCTGTCCGTACCTGTCCAACATCGTCACCAACAGTCGCAACGAAAGTGCTTGTGGCCCGTATGGGCTATCTGGCATGATGGTGAAACGGCTTTTCATGAATCATCAACGATGCGGGTTGGGGGGAGAACTAGACTGGAAGAGATGCGGATCAGCTGGCTTTGCTGTATGTACATAATCGACCGGGGGGTGAAGAAGGAGAGGAAAAAAAAGCTTGGGGTGCGGGCGGTGACGGACGGGATCTAGGATGGGGACGGGGATGACGATGATGATGGGAGGAAAAGTAAAGTGGACGATGGGGAAGGGGGGAGCGACAGCACATCCCACGAAGATGATTCCCGC
The DNA here is from genome assembly GCA_902806535.1 of Hypoxylon rickii. Lineage (NCBI taxonomy): Eukaryota > Fungi > Ascomycota > Sordariomycetes > Xylariales > Hypoxylaceae > Hypoxylon > Hypoxylon rickii. The sequence goes on from CADCWY010000003.1 coordinate 776,293, forward strand.
ATCCGATATGAATTGGCGGATTATCGGATTTTGGGTTTCCGTACTTGTACAGCAAATCCATAGAGGTATAGACTTCCAATTGGGATAGTTACATCGACAGATGGAATGGATGGATGTATCCATAGGCTTGCTATCACCACACCGAAAAAGCTAGTCGCTACGTGTACGGATCCGTACGGCGTAGGCGAGTTTTCCAGTTTGTTCCCCGGTTCCGGGGGCGTCTAGCTAGCCGCTAGCCAGCCCTAAGCCAATGTACCGTACACCAATGTGCACTATAAGCAAGCTAGGAGATGGTGCTGATGCCCACTTAGATCAGTGGTGCTGTCATGTACCTCGATGTCTCCAGGGCTATGAATCTCAACTATAACAAGAATATCCATATGCATCCATGGATACTTATACGTAACGTTAAGCATCGATACCTGACTAGGGCGCTAAAGAAAAGAAAAAGAAATAAGGACTGGCAGCCCCCAAGAGAAACCTTCGTCTTGTTTTGTCTGCGGGGGTCTGGATGGCTTGGAACGATGCTCTGCGATATCGCGAGTGCTGCGATGACCCTGGCACCGAAGCTTGGGCTTGGGAAAAGCTTGGGAAAGCTTGGGACCTGGGAAGCAGAATCGACACAGAATCATCCAGGCTCTTCCCAGGCTCTTCCCAGACTCTTCCCACATGTCGGGATTGGAGGCTCTGCATTGGCTATTCCTGCTTAGGCCGTTCCCGATTTTATCTTCTCTTCTCTTCCCTTCTCTCTTCCTGTGTTTCGTGCACCCGCAGCTGTTATACGAACCACGGTACATACCTAATATGTATGCACATGCATCAATGATACAATGATGGATCCATCTATTCACGGATCAAATGTATGTTGTATGTGTACCTATGTAGTAGGTATCTATTGATACCTACCGACATTACGTTTCAGCACAGTGCAGTGCATGACTAAGTACGGATGGTAGGTACTTGCAATACCGGCATAGGTTGGCAGATGATCAAGGTACTTGTTGTTGAATAGCATGGAACCTGTGACATGAGTCGCCTGCACATGCATGGCGAGGATGGGCAGATACAAGTTGAACCGTACCAGCTCACGAGATAAAGCTATGTGCGTGGTGTACATATGGTGTACGTATGGTGTACCTAGTATATTGTGCAGATAATAGAAAGAGTACAGCCCAGATGGTCAATGGCCAATTCCAGGTGAGGTGGTAGCGGTGGTGATGCGATGGTAATGCGTGCTGTATCCCTCATGGTTCTAGGCAGTCGACATCCAGTCCTACGGTTTTTCAAGCTTTGTTGGTCTTTTCTGGTCTTTCAGGTCTTTCGATGGTTTGGAAATGGGTCTGGAATGGGCCTTTTTTTGCTACTTTTGCTTGGTGCTCAGGTACTCAGGTACTTTATACCACCTGTGAGCCAACGACCTCACCCACCCAAGGAGTACCCGGAGTCCACCTAAGCTTAATCGTAATACTACCCCTCCAACCCTCCATCACCGTCACGTATGGTGCTATCCATAACCCATAGCCCATAGCTGGTGCTAAGGACATGTACCTTTACGACCTACTAATGGATATTGGTACTTTTCAGGTTACCCATCAATTACTATGGGCATAGCAAGATAGGTAGGGATTAGAAGGGACACCGACGGGGGGGAGCGGGGTGTTAGTGGTAGAAGCATGAGAAGGTGGAAAGGGAGCTTGGACCCGGAGGCACCACAGCTATGCTTAGAGAAGAATGGATCGTCAAAAAGGCTGGAGTAGGTACATCACAACAGGTACATTGGCATGGCAAAGAAAAAAAAACATGCCCAGTACCCAAGAAAAAAAAATTGAATAATAATTGTTAGTGAAGCGAGAGTCCAAGGAAGATCGTGAGTTTTTTTGGTCCCCTGACTTTTTTTTTTGGGCGGCGGTTTAGTTTTTCCCTCTCGTGTTTCCCATTTCCCAAGGCCTTCTTTAACACATTAATTTCCTGCCAGTCTTGAACTTTTCGTTCCCTTTTCCCTCACTTCTCTCTTCATCAAACCATAAGAGACACCGTTGCGTCTTCGACAGCAATACCACAAAAATACCAAAGACCAATTGATAAGTGAATCTTCCTCAAAAAGGCATTGATTCACTATATTCCACCCATTCCACATATTCCACCTATTCCACCTATTCCACCTATTCCACCTATTCCACCACTCCTAAAGCGGTAACAGAGCTCCGTTCGAAGGAGTAGAAACGCGCATACGTCATTTACTGACTGTCGTTTCTTCTTGACACAAAATCCAATCCACCACCAACCTAATCCCAAAGTGAAGCCTCTCACTGAAGAATCCATTCCTCTTTTTTTTTTTTTTTTTTCCTTGTTGAGCTTTCCACATTTCCGCCCACATAACGCATTGATACCCTTTCCACACTCTACCTTCATCCGTACTCTTCACATCCACATCCTATAAATATCTTTACAGATACCCTAGAGAAGCTTCGATTCTCTTTCTTTCATCTATCACCTCAATTGCACACCGTGTATCCATCATCCACGATGCTTTCCCGAAACCTAGTACGCGCGTCGGCGCGAGCTGTTGGTTCTGCCACCAGAGCTGCCGCTGCTCCTCGAGCTACCCTCCCTGGCGCCGCTGCCTACCTGCACAACAACAACAACCCTCTGAACAACGCGGACAACAAAGACAAGAAGCACAACCCGCCCCCACCTGGTGCTTTCGCTCGTACGGATGACAGTATCACCGTCGAGTATCCTGAGGAGGATGCGCTTCCCTCTTCCGCTCCCGTCCAAGGTCGTGGTGGCTTCCACATGAAGCGAACCCTGGCTTCCTTCTCGCTCGAGGGTAAGGTCGGTGTCGTGACTGGTGGTGCTCGTGGTCTCGGACTTGTCATGGGCCAAGGCATGGTTATTAGCGGTGCGAACTTGGCCATCGTCGACATGAACAGTAAGTCGGGCCTCTTTCTTCCATTTCCCGTTCCAATTTTCACCGTAACCCACCAATTGCCTTCCAAGCTCTTGCCAATCCTCACATTCTGCTACCCTCTCATTTGTGTTCTTTGATCCTGGTTCGGTCCTTCGTCAGATTTGGCTTTTGACAGCTTCGCCAATTCGCGCAAACTGCTTGGCATATTTTCGATGCGCCGTAATCAATGGAGATGAATGCTAACCATTTCTGCCCAACCAAACAGAGGAAGAGGCCGAGCGCCAAGCCATCGAGCTGGTTGAAGTGTTCCGCAAGGAAAACCCCGGCGCCCACCGAGTCCCCAAGGTCACCGCCCATTACGCCGACGTGTCCGATGCAGACTCGGTTCAGGGCTGCATCGACGAGATCATCAAGACGCACGGCAAGATCGATCACCTCGTCACCAGCGCCGGTTTCACTGAGAACTACAACGCCGTCGACTACCCAATTGACCGTATGCGCAAGCTCTGGAGCGTCAACGTTGATGGCACGTACCTCTTCGCCATCACGGTCGCCAAGCACCTAATGGAGCGCAAGAGCCCTGGTAGCATGGTCTTTATCGGAAGCATGAGTGGTGCCATCGTCAACGTCCCCCAGCCCCAAGCGTAAGTTGCTTCCAATTCAAACGCTGCCGGATCCCAAAGAGCGTGACTGACAATCTCTTCTCCAGACCCTACAACAGCGCCAAGGCCGCTGTCCGGCACATGGCCGCCTCGCTCGCCGTCGAGTGGGCGCATGCGGGCATCCGTGTGAACTGCATCTCGCCCGGTTACATGCTGACAGCCCTGTAAGTGACATCTCATCATCTGCCCCCCACCGCTTCTGCAATCCAGCATGACAGCAGCTGACCAGGATCCCCGTACACAGCACTGAGAAGATCCTCGACGATAAGCCAGACCTCAAGCGACAGTGGACCTCGCTTATCCCGCAGGGTAAGATGGGTCAGCCCGACGATCTCATGGGCCCGGTCGCCTTCCTGCTGTCTGATGCCGCCGGATACGTCACCGGTGCCGATCTCCGCGTCGACGGCGGCTACACCGTAACTTAAACAAACGAGTAGAAAGCAACAAAAAAGACAGCAGCCTGCAAAGGCCCTTTTTTACTCAGGTACAATATTGGGGAGAGGGAAGGACATAGACAAATGAAATTTTCGGGGAGTTTTGCGGAATCAAGATTTTTCTTTTTTTCTTTTTCTTCGATAATAGAGGAAACCTATACCCCATCTCCTCACCTTTGGTTCAATCCATAGGATGAAAGAACTGTATAGGGTACCCCCACCCACAGAGAAGAAGAAGCCATAGTCGACGTCCAAATGGGATAGTTGGTCTGTTCAAATAAGGCAAAACGCGATAAGACCGCGAACAATTTTCGTAATCGTGCTTTTCATCAATACGGGTGAGATTCAATTGTCAGATGTGATTTCCCGATCTCGATTTAAGTCGTCTTGGATACAAGAGATGTAGATGGAATCCGATTCTATTCTTTCGCTCTCTTTTTTTGGCATCTACATAGACGAAAAAGTAAGAAGAAAGAAGGAGAGAAATGATGATAAAGTAAAAGTAACAGATGGTAGCAGTGGTCGTTGTCGTTCATTCGGGCCTATCAAAAAGGGTTCCGGCGCATTTTCGTGCGGCTCTCTCGCTTAGCACTTACCCGGATTTCCGACTCTACCCAAACCCGGGTTCTTTTTTTCCTCCTAAGCTTTTACTTTGCAGTTCTTTTTTCTAATTAAAATTAACAATCTTACGTACATCTTTCTGTCGACACAGATACCTTTTTTCCTCCAGTGGGATAAGAAGCCCAGATTGAATTGGTAGGTATGTACCTGCGCAGCTGGATTTTCCACGAATCCGAATTGCGCGCGCGCGGCTTTTTCATATGCCCCCCCAATCCATGTCGGCAGTTGGTTGGAAGGCTGTCCCAGCGGAAATGGGTACCTGCTTCTGCCTTCCGCCCGGTGTTCCTCAGGTGCATTGGGGGATGTAGGTGTATACCTACCTAATCATACTAGGTAGACATACACTTCCCGTTTGCAACCACTCCTAGATACGCACACACCCGTTGACCTGGCTTGAGGGTTTGAAGACGGGATCAGGTCAGGGGTGGCAAGGAGAACAAGTATACCTAGGTGGCGCGCCACAACGACCAGCCAACACGTCAAATTTTGCGCCAAGAAATCGTGGGTTTGCGTTGTTTGGAAGATCGGTGACGCTGGTCGGTCGGTGAGCTGGGATCGGGGATCGGAATTGTGGGTGTGTCATTTATAGAAATTTGTATTTGTATTTGTATACAAAAAATACGCCCAGAGGTAAGTGAATAATTGCAATTGCGAGAGATGACAGTAAAGAGTTTGCGAGATTAACGGCTTCTCAGCGAACCACCTTGGGTGACAAATTTCAGGGAAATAGAATAAGGTAAACCAGATCTCTCTACTTTTCGGATTCAAATATTACGTGAGAAGACATCAATGCCGTCAACGCAATTGCGTAGGGATTCTTTGCAGAAGAGTTTGCTGTGTCTCGCCAACAAACTCGTAGTATGGCAATCACATGTCACTCGCATGGTAGAAGACAACATAGAACCTTGGAACTGCTTAGAGATCCACAGCCAGCTAACAAGTAACAACTAAGCACTTCGTACCTGGTTACTATGTATAGTCGGATGGCACATCATTAGCCTCATCGATCACAGATTGACCCGTCCAGTATACATAGTAGTGTAATGGCTAACATACCTCGCTCTCACCGAGGAGCTCGGGGCTCGATTCCCCGTACTGGAGTCATATCAAATTTTTGGTTCCCGTACGCAACACCAGGCACCGAGATACCTACTAGCCCAGGTACCATCATCCCTAGTGCTCCTCTACCTCCTATCATCAGCATATCCCTTCAAAAAAAAAAAAAAAACAGCTCAACCGCCCGAAGCAGCGCTCAAAAATTTTCCGTTGAGGATCCGCAATAAGGCGGAAACCGGTGAGGTGATTCCAGCGCTCCGCCCCGCTCCGTGGGGACGCCATCGCGTCCTGGCGTCCTGGCCTAAAAATCCTACACCACACACATCCCACATCCCGGGCCCCCAGCGCCGCTGGTCTAATGAAAGGCTTTGCTCGCCAACGCGGTGACGTGGGAGGACAGAGCGGTGTCTGGGCTAGGAGGATCCCTGGGGGAGGAAGTGCGCGCGGAAAGGAAACTGGACCCTACATACATGCACTTCTTAGCGAGAGTGGATCCGAGTGGCTCCCCTTTTTAAGGGGGGTCTGATCCACAGTACCTGCGCCGGGCGTGGGGGACGCGCGAGATGATCGACAATTGACTGGTAACCTTGGAGGTATTTTTGGCATTGGATGGATCGAAGCGAGGACACTATGTAGTGCATCTTTCCAGCTCGATGGGAGAGTGTGTACATAGTAGGTATGTATATGGACGCTCTAGTATCTGAGCATACGGTCCGAATAGATGCTTGACGATGATTAGAGCCGTCGAATCGATTTGTTAGCTAACCCGGAAGGCTAAATCGAAGAATGTCGCTTAGAAGTGGAAGACTGGACCTTCGTACAGCGTCTTTTTCCTACTACGCTTATACCTGCTTCTTCCCAATAGAAGCAAGGAAAAGACCAAGGCAACCAAGATGTACTCATCTACGTACTATTTAGACGAGGGGATGAAAAATATACTAGCCCTAGCGAAGAACCAGCATTAGGGTTATTTACCTACTAGGTGGGTAGGTTGTATAGAAGGTTGACAACAGAAAATGTCATCAAGCATATCAATATACTACGTAGTATGTTCAGATACCTACCTATCAATCGTTTACCTGTATATACATACTGGCTACCTACCTAAGCCAAGTTCTAGACAGCATTAGACTATAAGATATATAGTGCTTGAAAGCCTTCTGGAAAAGAGGGTTGTTAGGTTCGCGAGGCATATGCGCGTGCTTAGGTGGGATAAGGCACAATCGATAGACTAACTACCACCTTTATGAATGACCATCATGTGCATCCACCTTCTTGAGATAGACCAAGATCTCATCCCAAGAGTGGGTTGCTACTATATCTTGTGGTTTGCTGTTGGGGGTCCGGTTCATGAACCAGAGCGGACTTCGAATGGCTCATATCATTTCAACATTGCTGTCCATAAACAGTATAAGAATATACCAGGTAGCTATAAAAATCATAGCTCTGATATCAATGGTAATGAACTATGTTGTTGCGGATATGTTCAATATAATAGTACGAGAGGGAGGCAATATTTTTAAGTCAACAAGTTCCAAATGGAGACTTTAGGTTATACGGCAAACAGGTACTATCGATATAGATACATATGTGCAATGCGCGATTTATGTATACCAAAGAACTAGACACAACCTCGATAGCAATTCAGCCCTATGAACGAGTGTAGGTAGATAACAAACAATGAGGTAGCAGATACAACTTGATAACATACTTAGGGTGACAAGGACCGTGGGAAACATCCGTATATCGGGTGAACGGGTGGGTACGACCGAAGTGTGAGTCACAGGTCAGCGATTTCGTTATAAGATGAAATGAGACTCGAATAGATAGCTAATGGCGGAGCTGGCACAAGAGCTTCATGGCGCAGTGGAAGCGCGCCGGGCTCATAACCCGGAGGACCTCCGATCGAAACGGAGTGAAGCTACTTTCTTTTTTTTTTCAAAATTTTCTCCCTTTCTCTTTTCTTTTTTTTCTACCTTGCTTTCGTTGCGGTGCACAGTACGAAGATAACAGGCAGAAACCTGACCGCCATGCCTTGTTGGGAAATGTTCACACCAGCTTCGTGCCTTGGTCTAGTTCTGATTGGTCGACACACAGTATGTGAACTACGAGGACTGTGAGATATTCCTGGGATATCACCAAGCAATTGAATCAGAGTGCGCGCTGTGATGGCCCAAATGATCCGACACCTTTATTTCAACGGCATGTTTCTAAGGGTTATATCAATCATCTCGCCAAACGTTAGTGTTGGTTGTTGATGAGGTGAATTCCTTCACATTCAAACATCATGAACACTTACTATAAAACACACCATTAATCCATTGAATGTAGCCACTACCAAGGTACATATACCGAGGTAGGCGGGTATTTTAAGACTTTGCCTGCCCCCTTTTTTCTCAACGCCGGGACTAGAACCTCCTGGAAAGAGAAAAGACTTGCAATCGCTTGTTGCCTCCCATCATCAAACAACACCAAATCCAGCCCCAGTGAAGCGCAATGTATGCTCGCGTTATTGACGACGAACCAACGGCACCCTGCCCTGTGCTTCCAACCACTTGCTGACCAGATCCAGCCAGACGGACCCGAGGCCGGCAAAGTGGTACTGCCTCCCGGTCCGGACAAACAGGTCCCTCGCGTACTCCGCCGTCCTGTCCGCCTGCACCGTGTTCCCGCGCTTGGCCTCCAGCTCGCTGCTGGAGTACGCAATAACCATGTCCGTGTACCCGGTGTCCAGATACCTTGTCGAAGCCGCGAGGGCCCTCTGCCACGCCTCCAAGGTCGCGTGGCCCTCGCCCATCAGGTGGCTGACGACGGCCAGCCCCAGCAGGATGGAGAGGTGGTCCATCTTGTCGAAGTAGGTGTCCAAGACTGGGGCGAGGAGCAGCTCTTGGAATTCCTTGTGCGCGCTTTGCAGCGCAAGCAAATCCAGCGGATGTCCCTGCAGCGAGTTCAGCATGGACTTGATGAGATATGCGTTCGCGAGGGCAAGCCTCGCCCGCCGCACGCTTTTGGGACGAGTCGTCTTCGCCGCGTGGACGCGGAGCAGCTCGATGCCCTCATCGCACCGATCGAGCTCGCACAGAAGGGTCCCGCGGAGCAGGAGCACCTTCTCGTCGGCGGGCAAGGAGTCGAGGATCCTGAGGGCTTCGTGGAACCGTCCCTCGAACCGGAGGATCTTGGCCCGCATGAACGCTACTTGGTGCATCTGCACCGTTCCCAGGGACGATATCTTCCCCTGCCAGGCGGGGTCGAAGTCGGCTAGATGTCCCACAGCTGAAGCCAGTGTGTTAAAGTGGACGCCTTCTTTCGCTCTCAGAATGGCAAGGTCTGCTGAGAATGCGTTGGACCGATGGTCCGTGGGAACTATCGTTATTTCTTCAGTCACTTGGTCTGCCTCCCCGTACAGGCGAACTAGGGCTAGCTTCCTAATATCGATTCTTGCTGCTAGTACGGCACCGTATGATGACTTTTCCAATGCCTTGACGGCCTGCGTGGCGATGGAGGTGGCGGTGTATTTCCAAGCACTGTCGCCGAAATACGAGGCGGAAAGACTTACTTCGATGAGCTGTACAAGGGCTGACTGGTCCATAAATTTCTCTAGTCGTGTCGGCGCTAGGTAGCTGAAGACGGCCCGGACATGGGGCAGGAGCATCTCGCAAACATCCACGTAACTACGTCGTGTTAACACCGCTGCGAGATGCATAATATACTGCCCATACCTTGCCAGCTCCAGTGATCGGTGCTTGGGGAAGGCGTGCGCAACTATCCTGACAGCCCCCGCGATCCACGCCGGCAGCTCGAAGCGTGAATGCAGAAACTCCGACACGCGTGGGTCGAGGTTGATATGGGTCGAGGTGGTTCGAGCAAAGCCAACGTATTCCAGCTGGCGGAGCGCGTCGTTGAATTCCCCCTGGCTGGAAACGATCATCTGGGTCCTCGTCTCTGCTACTTCGCCGTTCTCGCTCCAGTATAGCGACGGTTCCCACATGCGATTGAAGAGGGCCACCGGGATGTCCGTGGTGCCCAGGCAGTGCAGGATAGACGCCAGTCCCTGCGAGCTGTTCCTTAATTTGCCCAGGATGCAGAAGAACCACTCGCTGACGGACAGGTCGTGGCACGGGAACATGTTGGCTCTTGCGAAGAGCTGCATTTTAGACTCGTCTGACAGTCCGTCCAGGATGCCTTCTAGGATCTCTCGGTTCTTGGGGTCCCGGTGCCCGTTGATGGTGGCGTAGTACACTCCTACCAAGGCCAGCGGGCCCCCGTGTTCCAAGGCCAGCTTTATGAGGGGCAATCGAGGATGGTTCGGGTTACGAGTGTCGAATTTCCGCCGCAGCATATAGTCCCGTACCCCTTGCTTTTCGTCACCTCGAAAGTTCAGGAGTGCAGTCCGAACCGCTCGTTCGACGTGTAGGAAGCACTTGGAGTCGGGGAGGTCTTTCTCGCACTGGAGTAGTGCGTCGAGGAGCAACCCGCGGGCTTCGTAGGGCTTCATCTGGAGAGCTGCTCTCGTGTCAAGGGTTTTGTCGTCGTCTTGAACGTAAACCAACTTCATGATGTTCTTTCAATGCACCACATGTATCCTTTGACATTCCGTAGAGAGCATATCTGGAATAGAGAAGTGTTTCAAATTCTATATATTTCAATTCCTAGGCACTTGGATCTGCCAGGCGACCTCGGCCAGTGCTGGTCTAGGCAACAAAACAAGGCGACGGTGCGGATAGACGCAGGTTCCGACGCAGAGACTGGTCCTCGAGAAACAACGAACTCTAAACCAATCAGAGCTCTGGGCCAAGTCATATATCATTTCTGTATAGACAGATTTGCTTATTGCGGCAGGGGTAGTTGACACGAAAGCACGAGAGGAGCGTGTTTCTCCCACGTATTCTCGATTTTATCCTGCCCTACATCTACCTCCTATGCACGTAGTTTTACTTACTCGTCTACCTACGGAACTGCCAATATGTACGTACCTACCAGGTACCCACCAGGTATATTTCCTCACGTCCATTCGCGTAAACACCCCTTCGCTACCTGGTAACGTCTTTTAACCTGCGTACCTACGTAAAGACGCACGCCACGCGAACTGATCGACTAAGAAACCCCGTTGAAGAGGCGCTCATCCGCTAGGTACGACTGAGAAAGAGTCATCGATGCAAGCCCGTTGTTTCAATAAACATACATTACATCCCAACCCACTCGAATTACTTGGTCTGGATTCACCTGAGGAGTTTCTTAAGATACCTGCCAGGTAGTTCGGGTCTTGGCTGGACGCCGTACGGTGTCGGGCCCCCAAGGAGAAAAGGGGCTAACGCCGAAGCGAGGCATGCGGTCGGGTTAAGGTGCAGTTGCAAAAGGACTGGTCAACTGAATGTATTGAGGTTGTAAAAATAGCCTCGGGGGACGTTGGGATACCCCCTCATGTGACCTGAACCATCTGTAGAAGGTCAAGCGTTGCTATCGTCTTCGATACTACGTAGTAGGTATACACCACATCCCGTGATCATTATCTAACCAGTGTCCCCAGAGGCGGTAGAACGATTGCAACTATTGATGCATAATAAGACTTTGTAATAGTAGACGTTCTTATCTACGTGTTTACGTAGTACCTTACCTGATACCAACAACTGCAAAGGCTAGGTACTAGGTACCTAGTAGTTTATACGCAACACACTGCATGTACACACAAAACATCAATAGTACCTATATAATACCACCTTGATTGTTCCAAGGCATACCGGAATACTGGCATACTGGCTAACTAACTTGTTGATCTACTAATGCATCGACAGGAACGTGCCGGCCTCTTGGACCTGGACTGTCTGTCTCCAGTACGTACACAGTAGGCAGCTACCAGGTATTAAGATGGGTGTTTCCGTGGAGATTGAGGTAAGTTCATCTTTAATATAGGCAAACATCGTTTTAACCCAGGTCAGCAATTCGTGTGATTGGTCACCCGGGGTAGTCCAGCTTAAACACCTTCCTATCAATGCTGCATCGGCGAGCCAACATCTCAACGTTAATATAACAGATTGGTAAATTAGCAAATGAATAGCGTTAGACCTGTTCGATAAATTCCCATTTTCCTTCACTTTACACTTGATTTTGAATCAAGGTATAATTATACTCAAGCATCCAGTCGGATGTTGTTGTATTGCAAGCACTTGACCCTTAGAATATAGTATTAAACAGAGACCTTGCATTGAAGTTCGCCCCATCACAACTTAGGGGGATGAGGGCATCTGGCTATTGTTCATGTGTCACGATGGACAGACACACCGAATTACAAACGCAACCCCAAATGTTGGTTTTCTCTGCCCTAATTTTTTTCCTGGCCGGCAATTCCAGGTATGCAGGTTGCTTATCGTACATCGTATCGAAGATGCCGGGGCGCAACGCCACGCGGCCACGACTGAAAACTCTACAATGGATAGAGTTGGACAAGATTGGAACATCCATATCAGAACAGGTACTATGTAGGTACCTAGGTTCGTACGACCGACCAACCTCCTCGGGGTATTACGCTAAAAAAACATCAAATGCCATCGCGTACGCGACCATCTAAATTGTTCAATCCTTCCCGCTCCGGTCGGCGTGCCTCACGTAGTGCTTGCCGCCTAGCACGAAACACTTGGAGCCGTCGAGGTGCGAGGCGAGGTAGCAGAGGCCCTCGGTTTCGATGCCGACCCAGCCCTCGTGGGACCAGGTGGTGCCGACGACGTAGGACGTGGGGAAGTTGATGCCGCGCCGCACGAGGCTTGCCTTCATGTACAGGAGCGTGCCGCCCACGCTGTCGAGGGGTACGATGTCGTCGTTGGAGGTCCCTTTGATGAGTTCGTCGACGTAGGTGCGCGTCTCGACGAGCTTGTCCGCCGCCGCTTGCAGATCCTTGTCGTCCACAGGCCCCATCAGCGTGGGCACGTCCCGGTTGAGGGCCCAGGCGTTCTTGTCATAGTTTCGTTCCAGGGTCTGTCTGCAGATGGACGTGATGATGCCCACGTCGTCGCGTTTCTCGCCGTGCCTGATCATGGTTTGCATGATGCCCTTGGAGAGCTCGACGATGTCGGCATCGAGCCAGAGCACATGGTTTTCGTCCTGGAGGCTGCGGGCCATCAGGTAGTTGCGGGCGCTGGCGATGAGATTGCGCCGGTTGCGCTGAACCTCCGGGCGGTGCCGATCCTCGTACGCGATCTGGGATGAGTTCTTGCTGTCATCCTCACGGTAGAACAAGGCGAGGCGCGCAAATGGTAGGGTTGCGAATGCTTCCTTGGCAGCTTTGAACTCCTCGAGAGATGCCGTCATCAAGCCTAGTGAGACTCGGGTGAGGTCAATGTCTGTGGACACAAGCACGTCGAGGAAATCGTAGACGGTGCGGCGAGTGGATAGATAGTCGCGACTCCAGGAATACTGGTCTCGGCTGAGGGCGAGAATCAAGACATCGGGATTGGTGTGGATCATTTGACGATGGTGAAGCATGGTTCCATCGTTCAGGGTCTTCTCATTCTTGTCGACGGCAGTATCGGTCGGCACGGTGTTCCAATGATTATACTTGACGGGCTGGCTACCACCGAAGCAGCCGGTGAGTGACTTGCATGACCAAGCACGGTCTCTGGGCTCCAAAGAGCGATAGAGCAGCAAGAATGCGAGAAGGAAGGCGACACCAATTAGGACCAGGCGGTGAGGAGAAAGTCTGATGCGAAACGCCATATCGCCATGGCCAAAGAAATCAGCAAAGACGATAAAACAGAGAAGAAAAAGAGGTGAGAATCTTAAAGATTGATTGAAAGACGGAGTAATGGAATGGATTATTCCTTTTTTTTTTGAGGGTCGGCGCCTTAGCTTATGCTTACACCTCCAGGGCTATTAAGTATGGGGTACCACTAAATTAACGAGGGCTCCCAGTGCAGAGTGCATAGACTATAGGTACCGTACATAGTAGACCTAATAGGTAGTGATCGATAGATCCACTGTCAAAGTGTTTAGTGAAAGCCTGGAGGAAAAATAAAAGGGACCTCGGGAATCTGATAGCTGGAGAGTATTGAGTATTGAGGCTTGGTTGCTTGGCGCGATACTAAACTACAAATGTCACAGTTTTCCAAATGTTCCAATGTTCAGCCTCCAGAATCTAATCCGAATGGATGGATCGGTACGTATCTAGATTTCTAGGTCCTGCACGTAAAGGTTATTGCAGCCCCTTTCACAAAGTACCAGTACAAACCTCTACACGCACACGTGCTGACGCGTACGAGAAATTTCCGTGTATCTTGGCAAAATCAAGCATTGTGGATGGTTGTGCGTACATGAAAGGTACCGATACTCATCATCTACGTCTATACGGATTACCGGGTTACCATTAGCCAGCGAGCTGCAGTTTCATATTAAACACGGTGATATTCGAAGCTACTGGAGCATTTGGAGCATTTGGAGCATCTGGTGTATTTGAACTCCCACCAGTAAGCGCTTCGGTAATGGGCTTCCAAGGTTCCAGAGTGTGTATCAATCTCCGGGGCCCCAACCTTCTGCAGCCGTGTGCTAGGTACCTATGTAGGTACTAGGTACTAGGTGCTAACATTGGGGGCTTTAACACATTTTCAATTGTATCTACATAGATCCAACAGCGATATACCCGGGGCTACTTTTTAAGAAGTCCAACTTTTATGCCAACACTCGATTCTCTTGTCACCTGCTGGCGCTGGTGCTGGCACGCAACTTTTCAGAAGTTGGCAAATAGGCAACCAGATGAGTGCGATCTGCGGACACGTGGGTACATTAATACCCGAAGGAACTGATGGCTAAGCTGATGATTGCATGACAATGGCACGTACCCACACGGTACGTACTTAGCCAAAGGAAGTACTTGTGTACCTAGAGCATATAAGGAGCAAAGTTTTCTGTTTGCTCTTTAGATTAGTTTTTTCTCTTTCTTTCTTAGACACAATAAGATCATCGTCTCGCCACTTGTTATTTCTGTTTTTACTTGTCATTTCCTATTAAACGTACGTACCTACCAACATAAGCCAGGCGGTGCAGTGTGGCAGGGCCGCAAGGGCGTATCCAGTGGATCTGATTTACGGCTGATCATGATCGAATATGTATAATACAGGAACCATCGCTCACATTTTCATACATCCTTGATCTTCATTCTCAGTTGAGTCAACGATAAAACCTTGGAAGTATCTCCAAAGTCGAACCGTCAGAAGAGGAAATGGATTACCGAGGGAAAGGAAGGGCCACGAGCCCGTTCGACGACGACGATATGGCCCCACCACCGTACGTCGCGGTGGAGCATGGGCAACAATCGCAACATTTACATCAAACCCATCTATCGCCCCTCTACAATGCGCCATCCGGGGCTAGCAGCAACACCAGCCTAGGCAGCGTCCCGGGCCGCATCGCGGGCGTCGATTGCATGTTCCCCGTGGCCATGAACGGGTACTGCGACAAGCTGCGATGGTTCCAAACCATCACTCTCGGCGAGCACGCCACCAGTCCCCTCTACCTTGTTTCCATCAGCAAGGACTGGACGAGCCAGCTGGACCTGCACAGCGGCCCCAACAGCTCGGACCCCATCCTCGCATCGGCCGCGTGGTTCAGCAAGATGGGCAACCCCACCAAGGCGTGGATCCGCGTCTACCCCGAGCCGGTCGCCGCGACCACCGACGTGTTGGGCCCCACCGCGAGCGGCCACAGCAACGAGCACGGCAACATCATCGAGGGCTCGGGAACGAATGTCCTGATGAAGACCAAGACCACTTTCAGGCACATGTACTACCGCTTCTCCATTCCGGTAGGGCAAGGCAAGGACGTGCGGATGGAGGACTTCGAATGGCGGACAAGCCGTGCGGAGGAGGTGAAGGAGCTCAACTCGAACAAGGGCGTGGGGTGGAAGCTGGTGCGACTCACCAGCGACGCGGCGGGGGCGGGGGGTCACCGACGGATGCGATCGGTGGGCTCGTCGAGCGACGGCAAGGAGGTGGTGGCGGTGTGGAGCCACAACCGGTACCTCAGCAAGAACAAGGACTTCAAGTTCCGGTTCTACGAGAGCGGCGCCACGGGCGTGCTGGGCAATCAGTTTGCCATGACGGCTGTCTTGACCGCTCTCAAGATCTACTATCACGAGATCATCTTGGCGGTGAGCACATGATATATGCCGGCGCCATTCGAGAGCCGCTCAAGGCGGATGGTCGGGAACTCGAGTCTCAGGGAGTTTGATATTGATATTCTAACCTAGTGTTCTATTGCTTTCTAAATGCATGGCGGCGGATAGGCGTATCGTTTGACGTTGGGGTTTTAACGTCGTTATGAATTCAATGATAGCTTTTGCGCACCAACTTACGGCTTCCAACCCTAACCTGCGATTAAACCTACTCGGCATTCATGAATGAGATAGTCCTCAGAATGGTCCCCAGAAATCACGCCATCGTGGTACGTCAGAACTCAACCCTATTTTCAAATTTCTTCCAAATTCTATTGGGCGTACGGAGAGTTGCCCGTGGCATGTACACATCTGTTATCCTAAGACAGCGAGGAATACTCGCACAGTAATATGTCTGGCTGTTTTCCGCCCCTTCCGCGTTCACTTCTTGACAGTCATGCCTTATTCCGGTAGATAAAGGGGGTTAACCGATGCAGTATGCGATAGCTCTAGAGCCAGTGCAACTACTGTGGTCTAATAATAGAAACTCGGCAAAGTTGGTGGGCTTATTTTCGCTAGCAAATCCAACAGGTATCCGTCCCCCACAGCTTTATGTCAAGTCTATGGCTACACTACAATCATAAGCAAGCCCCAGCCTCAGCTATGCCCAAGCATCCGAAATTCGTAACCGTGGAAATAAACGCTAGGATGCTTGGTAACCAATGACGAAAAGGTCAATAAGGATGACCCTTCTCTCCCCACAGGGAGACAGGTTTAGCTCGTTGGCAGGATTGATGGCTCTTCCTCCATGGCGCTATGTAACGAGACTCTATCCTCTTTCGCTTAGAGTGAACCAAATTAGAAGATTATACATAATTAGGTAATGAGGTCGCCGTAGATCTCTTCTAGGCAACCATATAGTCAGATAGGGCTGAAGAGGACGGTTCCTTGTTGGCCATGTGTTTACCATACCATATTGAGATAGCTGGCAGCGTTTAATTGGGGATGATATAGCCCCCTGGCTTGGCGTCTATGCCACAACGTCGGAGAGTAGACGACTGGTCCAGGGCCCCAAATAACGAGCCGTTGGAACTCCTTGCGCATCTGGGGTCAGTCCCCGTAGCCAACTTGAACGTGATCCTCTGCTATTCTGTAGGGATTCTCAGCCATGGTATAACTGTGATACGCCCTACTATAAGGGCCTTTCTGGTTCCCTCCATCCGAAGTACTCCAACCCTTTTCATAATTCAACAATCTCCTTACTTTTGGTCAATCGCCTAGTTTCAACCACTCAGACTGCACAACAACCATGACCGCCAAGCCATCCGATGCCCCATGGGCAGACGAGCCCTTCAAGCTAATCCCAACGCCCTCGAAGCGTATGACCGTAGGTCCCCAAGCACACGCAAGACCCATCCAAACCAAGCAAGCCCACTCACCACCTCCCAGGACTCGCACGCCTACGTGCGCGTCGCCTCGGAGATGACGCACTCGCACAACGTGCTGATCCGGGGCCTCAACGCCATCGTGCAGCAGGCGCCGCACGTGGGGGCCGACCAGAGCAGCGCGGAGGCCGACGTGCGGGACCTGCTGTTCTACGTGGGCGCGTGGGTCAAGATGGTGGACCACCACCACTGGGTGGAGGAGTCGTTCCTGTTCCCCGAGGTCGAGAAGTTCAGCGGCCGCCCGGGGCTGCTGGACGACCCGCGCCACCAGCACGCCGTCTTCCACGACGGGCTCGCGCGCCTGGGCGCCTATGCCGCGGCCACCGCGCCGAACGAGTACCGCTGGGACGGCGCCGGCGGTATGCGCGAGGTCGTGGATTCGTTCGCCAAGCCGTTGCTGGATCACCTGTATGCCGAGGTGGAGCTGCTCCTGACGCTGAAGGACTTGGATAGCGAGGGCTTCAACAGGACCTGGGACCAGGCCGAGACCCTGGCGAAGCAGACGGGGAACATCGGCATGCTGGTACGTAGGAGCCGAATACCAGACCGGATCGTGGTTGTGGTGCTGATGCTGACTTGCTCCAGTACGATGTCTTCCCCTGCGTGCTTGGGTGCGCGGATAAGACGTACGAAGGCGGCAATTCGTTCCCTCCGCTCCCCTGGGTGATACCGTATCTCATCAAGTACTGGTTTGCGTCCGGAAACGGTGCCTGGAGGTTCAACCCCTGCGATTGGTGGGGGAACCCACGTCCGTTAACATTTTCGGGGACGAAAAGGCAATGATTGTGCTGGATTCCTGGGTGGTTGTTGATTTTCTTTTTGGCAGCGTGGGCTTTTTACAATTTGGTCTGGCGAATGGTTAAGTTTGAGGGCTTTAATGAATATGATGATTGAGTTGGGATTCAACCTTAGAAAGAAGAATCCTTGGTGGATATAAGTTCAAAACCCGGCCCTGACAGGCGAATTTGTTATATTCTCCTACGTACTTCGGTAACACGGTCGAGGTAACGCCGTACCACCTCGGCTTTTTTAATAGAATGGTACCGATACCAAAGACACCTATATTATAAGAAAAGGGGGCATTTTTACCTGAGTACCTAGTAGATGCTAATTCAGAACCTATTGACATCGCTAGTTCCACATCAGCTAACGATGCTGGCGAATGCAAAAGATCTCTCATTGAACTGGGGAAGTGCTTGCGTCCGAAAGGACTGACGGAGACATCGAGCGAGACAGTTGAGGGGTTTACAGAGAATCGACGATACGAGAAACTTCGTTTGGAGGTGATTTTAATTCTCTCTTTTTGTCCAATATCGGGACCGTAATGGCGCAAACGAGCCATCACGAGCCCAATAAACACCAGAGAGAAATAAGACTCGGGCTAATAAGCTCCTGTACCGGGCAGACACGAATGATAAGTAGAGGCGTCGAAGGAGTCAATATCTAAACGGAAAGCCGATCCGGGGCGAGGCTTATGTTGTCCGGGAATATCATAGCATCACACGATGGACGCTCTACCCAATTCCACAAAGTGACTTATCAGCAGCATCCGCCCGTCTTACCCTTTCCGGGTCTTCCGAGCTGGATAGAGCCTCATCTGCGTAAGTTATTAAATAAAAGGTCACGCGACTATTCCTACCAGTGTTGCGGTGTTAAACCGTGTCTAGCAGGCAAGGGCTTATATGGCTCATTCTAGGCCAACGTATTAAGCCACCTGCATTCATATTGACCACTCCAAGGCGATGGCGATTGGATGGACTTGTTTCTACATGCATATTCCATTGAGCAATAAAAAAGGGAATTGTTATTTCCATAGACCTCATGGACCCCATTGACCCATTGACCCATTGACCCCCAGGACACGCCCCAGAACACGCCCCAGACCTTGCATCATGCACCTTGCGATCGATCGGTCCACTCGAAGTTTCCAGGCGTGGCTTGCAGCATGCGAGGGGGCTGCAGCCGAGCAGTTCTGGGTTGGAGAAGACGAACCCCGGGCGTTCCGTAACTCTGCTTCTGTCGATAGCTCGATAACCGAAAGCCTTGTCGTGCAGAATCCATACTCCATACGGCGAATAAAGGATTGACGGGGGAGCTGACGGAGGGAAGCCCCCAAATGATTAACCCCTTCGCTTCGGCATTGGCTCGCTCGGACTTGGCTTTCGGCAATGCGGCTGCTGCAATGGACCATTCAGAATGGTCCATGATCCATTGTCCATGCGGGGATTAACGCAGTCGGTCCTTTCGCAGTGGTTGCGTCGACCCGACTTCAACACTCACCTCGCACCTCACATACCCTCTTACCTCCAGGGCGGTACCGCTAACAAATTCCCAAAAACCCAATGTCGGGCCTCCTACGTAATTGTGCGCAGAGCTAGGATAACTCGGATAAGGCATCTAACCAATGGCGCGACGGCCTTTGAAACCTCCTACTGTCAGCTTTTGCGAGTGTGACGTTTGGCTGGACAATGGAAGTCTTTCTTGTTCTACGCCCTTCGCGTCGCGAGGTACCGTACCGAGGGAGAAAGCGTGTACATGTGTACGTGCGAGGGAGAGGGATTTTTATTCATCCCTCTCCCCTTGTTGTCGTCACAGGACAACATGAAGCTATATACCTACCTGGCCTGCCTCCAAAAACCCGCATGCCTTTCCCCTTGGAATTCCTCTGGAAAACGAGCACGCTAAGTAGTCGAGGCCGTTGCTCCAAACTTCGCGTTTGCCCGAGCTGGAAAGTCTATCTGCGCTCCCAAGGCGACTAGTCGGGCGGTCGTTTTACATTAACGTTGAATCTATCCAAATCTTACTGTTCCGGTGGATGGGGTGTGGCATTTGAATCCGGGAAAAGGATTTCTTTGTTTCTCGCTGCGGGATTTATTTCTCCTCGAGAGGGGTGTGCGTGTGTGTGTGCGTGTGTGACAAAGGAAGGCCAGACTCTAGCTTCCTCGCTTTGACTTGAGATATCTGTCAAGCACCACCCGAAAGGAGGGGGAAAGGGAGACTCCGTAGGCGCATTTTTCGAAGGAAGAGCCGCCCCCCAGTTCGCGAATCATGGACTTCCTGACCCAGCAAAGGCAGCAAGGCAACCCGGCCCCTGACGATGTCGAGGCTCAGGGCGCCCGCCACTCCAATGGCGCCGGCTACCCTAGCGGAGAGCAGACCGGCGGGCAGAGCGCCAGGCGCAGCGGTGGACACAGCGGCGAGCACATCAAGTTTGGGGAGTACCGCATGAAAGAGCCTCCCAAGAGCTCTGATCTGAACGAATATGAAGCTCTCGATCGGTTCATCACGAATTTCGACCAAGAGCGCAGGGCCAGCCTGGCCAGCGCCATGGGCGGCAGCGGGAAGCGCAAGAAGCCGAAGTGGTGGCAGTTCTGGAAGTCGAGCAAAGGCGAGCCCGAGATGGAGGGAGTTGAGCCTACGGACATCGGCAAGCCGCCAGAATCTTGGCTGGAAACGGATATCAGCGCCGGTCTGACGACCGCCCAAGTGGAAGAGCGCCGGAGGCGGTACGGCTACAATGAGCTGGTGGCCGAGAAGGAGAACATGTTTGCCAAGGTTCTCAGCTATTTCCAGGGACCTATTCTTTATGGTGAGCAAGCTTCTAATTTTTATTGTTATCCATACCACGAGTAACTTTTGGAATGGCATCTAACATTTGGCCTAGTGATGGAGCTGGCGGCCTTGTTAGCCGTAGGACTCGGTGACTGGATCGATTTCGGTGTGATCATTGGCATTTTGTGCCTCAATGCTTTTGTGGGCTTTTACCAAGAGAAGCAAGCAGCAGACGTTGTGGCAAGTTTAAAGGGCGACATCGCTATGCGAGCACATGTTGTGCGTGACGGCAAAGAAGACCAGATCCTGGCCAGGGAATTGGTCCCAGGTGACATCGTAGGTGCTTTCATGATTTCCGTCATTTCCCACCGGCTTCCGCTACCCGCAATTTGACAGTAGAATGGCTTGGAGTGGGTGAGTATGTCCTGAAGCTCACCGTGTGTAGGTCATTATTCAAGAAGGCCAAACTGTCCCAGGTGATGCTCAGTTGATCTGCGATTATTCAAGACCTCAAGACTTCGAGCAGTTCAAAGAATTGAGGAACGAAGATAAATTTGGCGGCGAAGAAGAGTCGGCTGGTAACGGCAAGAACCAGAAGGCGAAAGACGAAGAGAAAGGCCAGGAAGATGACTACGAAGAGTCAATTCATTTTGGCGAACCTCTTGTGGCCTGCGATCAATCTGCCATTACCGGTGAATCCCTTGCCGTGGACAAGTATATGGGCGACACGTTATACTATACCACCGGTTGCAAACGAGGGAAGGCTTACGCTATCATGACCACCTCTGCCAAGTATTCTTTCGTCGGACGGACCGCATCACTTGTCCAAGGCGCCAAGGACCAAGGGCACTTCAAAGCCGTGATGGACAGTATCGGAACCTCCTTGCTGGTCCTTGTCATGTTTTGGATTCTCGTTGCGTGGATTGGAGGTTTCTTCCACCATCTGCGAATCGCGGAACCCGATGTCCAGAATCTCCTCCACTACACCTTGGTGTTGCTCATCATCGGCGTTCCCGTCGGTCTTCCTGTGGTGACCACGACGACCCTTGCAGTCGGCGCTGCGTACCTTGCTAAGCAAAAGGCCATCGTCCAGAAATTGACAGCCATCGAATCTCTGGCGGTAAGTAACTTCAACAACAAATCGCTCATGTTAATCTCTAACCAGCATTCTAGGGTGTGAACGTGCTCTGTTCAGATAAGACCGGTACTCTCACAGCCAACAAGCTCAGCATTCGCGAACCGTATGTTGCAGAAGGGCAAGACGTGAATTTCATGATGGCGGTGGCCGCGCTGGCAAGTTCCCACAACATCGCGTCGCTCGACCCCATAGATAAGGTCACGATCACGACCCTGAAACGCTACCCCAAAGCACGAGATATCCTGCGGCAAGGCTGGACAACGGACAAGTTCACGCCATTCGACCCAGTCTCCAAGCGTATCACGACCGAGTGTCACCTGGGCAGTGACAAGTACATCTGCGCGAAGGGGGCTCCACGCGCCATCGTGAACCTGGCCAACGTGACTGACGAGGTCCGCACCTTGTACAACCAGAAGGCCAGGGAGTTCGCTCTGCGAGGCTTCCGATCCCTCGGCGTGGCCTACAAGAAGAACGATGAGCCCTGGGTCTTACTAGGGTTGCTGTCCATGTTCGACCCGCCGCGCGAGGACACCGCACAGACGATCATCGAAGCGGCGCATCTAGGTGTGCCCGTGAAGATGCTGACGGGCGACGCCATCGCCATCGCAAAGGAGACGTGTAAGATGCTGGGTCTCGGCACCAAGGTGTACAACTCCGAGAAGCTGATACACAGCGGCTTGACGGGAACCGTGCAACACGATCTCGTGCAGCGTGCCGACGGGTTCGCCGAGGTGTTCCCTGAACACAAGTACCAGGTCGTCGAGATGTTGCAGCAGCGTGGCTCGTTGACGGCAATGACGGGTGACGGTAAGGACTCACCACCTCCACCCTCCTTACGCTACCAGTTTTGCTAGTCGGTTGCTAACATTCGTAACCTAAACAGGTGTCAACGACGCACCGTCTTTGAAGAAGGCTGATTGCGGTATTGCTGTGGAGGGATCCTCCGAGGCTGCCCAGGCAGCTGCCGATATTGTGTTCTTGGCCCCCGGTCTCAGCACCATCATCTTGTCCATTAAGACTTCTCGCCAGGTACGTGCTTCCGTTGTACCGTCCAACCCAACGACGTTCAATGTATGTACTAACAACACGTAGATCTTCCAACGCATGAAGGCGTACGTGCAGTACCGTATCGCGCTCTGTCTCCATCTCGAGATCTACCTAACAACCTCGATGGTCATCATCAACGAGACGATCCGCCCCGACCTCATCGTCTTCATCGCGCTCTTTGCCGACCTGGCCACGGTGGCCGTCGCCTACGACAATGCGCACGTGGAGCCGCGGCCTGTCGAGTGGCAGCTGAAGAAGATCTGGGTGATCAGCGTGATCCTGGGCAGTCTCCTGGCGGCGGGCACGTGGATCATCCGCGGCACCATGTTCCTGCGCAACGGGGGCATCGTGCAGCGGTTCGGCTCGATCCAAGAGGTGCTGTTCCTCGAGGTGGCGCTGACGGAGAACTGGCTGATCTTCGTGACGCGCGGCGGCCAGACCTGGCCTTCGTGGCAGCTCGTCGGCGCCATCCTGGGCGTCGACGCCCTGGCCACCATCTTTACCCTCTTCGGCTGGCTGTCTGGCAGTGGCGGCGGCGTCATGCAGACCACTCCGCCCACGTCCTTCGTCAACTCGCACAACGGCTGGACCGATATCGTCACCGTCGTCCTCATCTGGGCCTATTCTATCGGTGTTCTTATCTTCATCGCTATTGTGTACCTCGCCCTCAACAGCTTCTCGTGGATCAACAACCTCGGCCGCAAGGAGCGCAACAAGAAGGACACCCAGATCGAGAACATCATCGGCCACATCAACAAGCTCGCTAGTAAGTTTCGAATCATTGCTTCTGCTGCTGTGTCGATCGAATTTAACGGCTGACCCTCTCGTAGTTGAGCATGAACCCGACCCCAAGACGGGCCGCGACAAGTACTTCATCGTTGAGAAGACAGCCGCCGACGAGGAAGACATTTAGGGATGGCGAAGCCAAGATAATGAGGAGGAGTGTCACACATAGATGCTTGTTGATGCGGCATGTCGTTATTGCGCTTGCGTGTGCCCTGATAAGATCGTTAATAGCCGTGTCGAGGAGATGGCAGCAGTAAGATGATAATGCGGATGACATACCATACCAGTATTTGTATTCGTCATTTGGTTAAGCAAGAGCTTTATATTGAAAGATGGCCTATATCGGAAGCAGTATATTACAAGATTTATATCTAAATATCTGGTTGAGTGGGATATTCTTACCGATAATTTGTGATAACCTTGTGCGCAGACAATTTGCTTCTCCTGAAAGAATGAGTAAAATGCCCACCGACACGAATAATCCTGTCTCAATTAATTTGACGCCCCATTCGACTCTATGTTGTCACTGAGAAAAGTATACAATACAAAGGGATATATGTACTACAATAATGCCCATGCCAAAAAAAGGGGGGGCCGTGGTGATAAATGAATATAAACTAGGTCTATATGGAAGACACTGCTGAAAGCGATAAATGCAAGTCCCTAATGAGAAGATTCGAAAGGTAATGGCCACACAAAGCTTGGGGCCGTATGTCAACGCCATGCTCCTAAGCAAGGTTCCATCGCAATTCGACTCTACCCTCCCATACGATATAGATGATTCCATCATTAAAGAAATTCCCTTCTTCTAATAGATGGTGATAGTCAATTGGAAATATAGGGAACTTGGCCTGCAAAACTGGCCGGATATCCATTGGAGAAAAGAAAAGACGGAAAAGACGCCCGAGTGAGCAAGATGCGTGCTAGACACAGATATTGATGCAACCTCCTTTACCCTACCGAACCCAAAATTACCTGACGGTATCCAAAGTAGCGCAAGTTGGGTCCTACTGTCCCTAAGTGTAACTCGTCGTCTCGGTCGTAACCTATTTCATACCATTCGTTACCTCTCATTTCTCCATGTGCCCGCTATTAAGTAGCATTTCTAGCACGATCTGCTGTCCCGCAACCTCTGGATGCGCCATGCATATCTTGACGGTGCCCTTTGAGTTGAGCCCGCTATCGGCGCTGTAATTATTCAGGCCATTTTCGGCCGCACTGGAAGAACCACCTGTTGGCCCCCGAACACCGTAATCGAGGACTTTCACGTCTCTGCCGGCAATGATTTGACGAAGTCGACCGTTCTCGGCGTTTCGTACCTCCACGTAATCCTCGTTGAAAAGTAGCAGGTATTGCCCATACATTGTTGCACCTCTCGCTTTCTTTTGCTTGCCTGAATATTCCATGATGACACTACGGCTCACGTCACCGTACTTGTCCACATAGACGGCACAGTCCTCGTACGCCAAGAGGAACTCTTGGTCGTTCAGGCGGAACATGCCCAGAGGCCGTTGGTCTTTTATGCGGTTGGCAATGTTTGCGATAGCCGGTTGCCGGACGTCTGGTATTGACATGGGAATCTTCTTGTCCAGAGTTAAAAGCTCAAACCCTCTCGCTGTCGACACGGCAATGTACGTATGGAATATATTGAGCGAGTAGCATTCTGTTGGGAAGAAAAATTCGTCATAGTCTCGGAAGCTCTCGGTCACACCCACGCCGGCTCTTCGGCTGCCTCCGAACAGACGAGACTTCTTCTCTGTTGCCTTTTGGAAGACGGGTTCAAGCACCTTGAAGGTATTATGTAGGCTTTCCTTCCTCTTGTAAAATACCAGCATCCGGTCCTTCATACGGGCAGTTGCGAAGAAAGATACGTCTTTTGCCAATCTTTGCGGGGAACGACGGGGGTTATCGTTTGCCGGACCTGGGAAGTTGGAGGGTGGTGATACGACATCAAGCGGATAGGAGATGAGGTTCCTCTCGGTTAGCACGAGAACGACGGAAAACTCCTCAAGCACTGCCATTTGTGTTACTCGGGTGGCCGTAACAGTCTAGAATGATGGTAAGTAAATAACACAGGTTATAGGCATTGAATTATCTTACCTTGATCCAGCCCCTTTGGTCACTAGCCTCCGATACGCAAACGCCCGCGTCAGTGCCAACAGCGACCATATTTTTGCCAAACGCTGTAAAACCGGTAGCACAGTTCACACTAGCTCGGGAAATTGGGGGAGGACCGCGGCCAGCGCCGTGCGCCTTTTCAACGTCCCGAATGGCCCTATCGAGAGGAGTTCCACGAATGTGTACGCCACCAACGTATTTGCCGATGGCAGCTATTGGGTCGTAGGCAAAGGCACTGTCAGCCATAACGCGCAATCGGAACGGTTCCGCGTTTTGCGCATATAGAGCCTTGGCATGACGGGTCTTGGCTTCGATGATCCTGTCGCACCAATCCTGCCGCGTTTGGGCCGACTGGGCGAACAATGTATACACTTCGTGTCCAAGATGCTTGACGCGGAAAGGATAAAGAATCTTGCCTTCACTGTCTCCCGTGTTGACAGGGTTTAACCTAGTGACAGGTCCAGAACCGGTGGATGTATTCGTTGCTGTATGTTCCAAGCCAGGCCGTTCGCTGTTGTTTGTGGGCAGTTTGTAAAGCTTGTTATCAGGAGTAGGATTTGCCGTCCGGGTCAACGGGGCGGTGATGCCTTTCTGCTTGGAGATAGGATCATCTTGGCTACTCTCCAGGAATAGCAGTGGCATAGGAATAGGCTGAAAGGATTAGTAACTTCTAATGGTGACGAGAACAAGGGACTCACCTCTTTAGAGACATCATATTTTCTATCCTGCCTGCCGTCTCTTGATACCACCAGTTTGGCAAGGATCAAGTAATTATCGAACAATAGCGCATGAGTGTCCACCCACCGCATTCCCTTCGAACTCATCCTCTGAAGATCTCCTTGAAGTATGAGTTCTCGGCCGAGGTGGTCAAGGTGTAAATCGGCATGGAAACCCGGTCGAAGGACAAGCATCTGATCCAATTCGATCATCGTCACCTTCTTTTGCATCTCGTCCACTTTGGCATCGCATTCGAGGGTCATTAGTTTGACCTCTTCGATAGCCCGCTTAAGATTGGCCTTTTCTTCGCTCTCTTGAATCATATGCTTTAACACCGTCTCCAAAAGAAGAGAGTATCTTTGCAGGCGCGTGATAGGATCTTTCAGATAACTCGTCCAATCGAGACGCTGCGATCGGGGGTGTGCTCGGTTGTTATCAAGAAATTGCTTGAATAAAAAGTTCCTCTCTGCTTCTTTCTTCACTTGGTACCGCGCGTATGGAAAGGCGGACGCATAATCAACATATGCCGTCCTAGCTTTTCGGACCCATTCTCTGAAGATGTCGCTGAAGCCCACGATCCAGGGACCTTGCTCCTTCTGTCGGTACTTCAATTGAGCTAGTAGATGATCCATATTGACCTGCTGGACTGCATCGGCTTTGCCAAAGACATTGCTGACAAACTTATCAAGCCTGCCTTCAGCAATAATCCTAGGCTGCGCTTGGAGGAGCTGGTCTCGATATAGGACCCGAAGGACATCAAGATGGTCCATATAAACTTCTTCTGAAGTAATGATTTCATGAAGAACGTTTTGGCGTCCAACCTCTTTCTTCGGCTTTCCCTCGAGGCCTTCTTTCGTCATATTGTAGAACGTTTGCCAGTCGACAGCCTTGACCCCGTTGGACATAAGATCGTCCAGGTTAGCTTTCTTCAGGGTCCGGTTACAATGGTGAGAATAGCACCTCGCAGGTAGTTCATGACCAGTCACGTCGTCGTCATTTTCATGTAGTTTTGGTGCGTAACAGCCAGAACCAGTGAGCTGCCACAGCACGCCAGATATAGAACCGGGGCCGAACTTGAGCCACTCCTCGTCTGGAAGGAGAATGCCGGCTTCTAGCATCGAGTCGGCTACCTGAGCGCCTAGTGCTTCGGCATCCGCTACGTTCATCGTTGGGACTTTCAGGCAGAACAATCTTACGAGGCCGTCTTCAAGGGTTTTTCTTCTTAAATCAGGCTCACCCTCAGCCATCTCTCGGATCCACCTAGCAATACCACTCAAAGCCCATGGCTCGGTACAAGTCCGGACATCAACCACGGTAAGCTTCTCCGGCTGGAACTTCCGTCGCCTGCCGCTGGGGAGGGTTATCACGTCGTAATTGATGGAAGACGGTGTGCCTGTATCGTAGCCTTCATACGGCAATCCTTGGTGGGCACCTAGCTGCTGTTGCTGTCTCATATATTTCAGCCGTGAATTCCGCTCCTCGGCAGCATCGGTCTTTGACCGGCCTGGAGGTTGCACTACAGGCGAGGTGCTATGGCTAGACAACGAAATCGACCGCTCTACCTGGATCTGCTGTGCATTTTGCCCATACTGAGCATCTGGTCCCGAGTATGGGCGCGCGTCTATGCTGAGAGAATACCTATGCGGATACCCGGCTCGGTTTGGCGACTGCAGAGAGCTGCTGTCTGATCCAGCAGGAATCGCGGGGAGCGGCCGATTCGACAAACCAGGGTGAAAAAACATATCTGGATAGTCATCTTTAGGAGCCGAGTCGCTACCACTCTGCCCCGAGTGAACAGAAACCCGCTCTTCCCCTTCATCAAAACTGAGACGATGCGCCGATGGTTTCTGCAGGCCCCCGGTACCTTCATAATCCACATCAGCCTCCTTGAAAGCTGGGTACTTGTTGCTGCCGTGGCTCCTTTGAGACGCGTGGTTACTGCGCAATGGCAAGGTCTGGGTATCGCCGGGTATCGTGTCGGAGGTTGGTGGCGACCCAATGTTATTATCGTATGTCAGATTCCCCGCATAACCACCACCCATGAGACCGAGGTCCATTCCGGCATAGTCACTATCACTGCTCGGCTCCTCCTTATGGGTCGGGAGAGTTGGTTGAACGGGTGCCTCAGGTTGACTGAAATAGGAGAACGATCCGCCCGCGGTGCTGAGCCGGCGATCGTCTTCTTCCGCTTGCTGCAACGCCCAAACCCCGGCAGCGCCTTCAGGGTCGCTCTCGTCTCCATTTTCCTCTTCATGTGAATATGGATTGGTCGAATGGTTCCTATTCAATGTGGACGCGTTTGAAGAGTATCGATTTACTCCAGAAGGCTCCTCCTGATTAGTCAACGTGGTAGCAGTCGAGTGATAGCTCGCGCTAGACGTTAACCGGCGAAGATTTTGTAGGTCGTCATCCGGGAATGAGCCGTTACGCTGATCAAGCGCTGATGGTCGATTGTGCAACGAACCGTTTCTCCTCCTCCCGAGCTCTGCCTCGATATCCTGCATAATATTGTCCTGGGTGATATGTTCTCGAGACGTATCAGGCAGCAACGCTCCGTTTGAGGGGTAAGGTTCATCTGGAGCATCGTCGACGGGCCGACTGGGCAATGGCGCATTGGTCGGGTGTCGTGCTAGGCTGGTTGAGTGCGAATGGACTGGTGGAGAAGGAACAGGCGATGTTCCCGAATTCGAGCTAGACGCCCGATTCAAGAACGAGTGCGGGTCGCTAGCAGAGTAGTTTGGTCCCACTGGTATCTGGGAGTGGCTCGGATACGGTACTAAGGAGGAAGTGGACGAGTTGGACGAGTAAAAAGTAGTTGGCTGCGTTGTTTCATCGTCCAGGTGGCCCGTAGGGTATCGTGGCTGCGAATCGTAACCGGTGGAATGAGCCGGGGCTGCTGGGCTTGTGCTGGACGGATAGGTCGAGTTATATACGGACTGGTCATAACTAACAGCGTAGTTGGTCGGAGGAGAGGATGGCTGCGTTTGTTGGGCGTACGTGGGCTGGGATTGGAAGTAAGGCGACTGGTTTGTCGGCGGAGAACCGTAGGACTGGTTATTGTAATTAGAATAACCAGTGTAGGTTGGCTGCCGTTGCGGCGGTGGCGGTGGCGCCGTGCCAGAATATGCAGCGGGATTATACGGAGCAGGCGCAAAACTATTTGTCGTCGCGGTCGCAGGACTATAAGGGGTAGTGGACGCATTCGGCTGTGCCCATCTATGTGAGGGGTGTGGAAGATAAGGCACTACGTTCGATTGAGATCGCGCAAAAGCCTGTGGATTATACGTCGACGGCGTGGGTGGTGTCTGTGACTGATACTGGTGCTGGTATCCCGCCATGGCGATGTTTGAATTGCCATAGCTGGATCTACCAGAGTCGCTCGGGCTGGCTAAGAACAGCTCGTCGCGGCTACCGAGCCCCGCGACGGATGTGTTTAAGGTCGGCTGGTAGCTTGGACGAGTGGTGGTGGAGCCGAAAGCGCCAGAGTCGTCGCCGCTGTTGAAGCTCGGCTGGCGGGTGGGATAAGACGACTGATCTTGTGGAGATCGATTCGCAACAGGATATTGCACAGGAGGGACGTGGCCGTACCGGCGCTGGTCGTTGTCTCGAAACGACATGATGGGTAACCTCAACAAGATCGTCGCGCGACGGCCGATTCTCGTCTAGGGACCCCGGGTATCAAGGAATTAAGTTCAACGGTGATGTCGCATTGATCGTTAACGATGGACTAGAACTCTATTGTAGCCCGAACTCGACAGCGTGCATCCTTATAAGCCCCCGGATCTTCAGAAATTTGGTCAGAAGCTTTGGGCAAAGTTCGTCGTCGGGGGGATCCGAAAAACACTAGACGATGGAAATAAAGAGCATTCGCACAGCGTAAAGGCCTACCCTACACGAAATAGGTATGGATACCCCCGAATAGCAGCTTAACCACAGAGCCGTAAAACCCAAAGCTCCAAAGTCAATCACCAAACGGTCGACGTTGTAAAACCTTTTTTTTTGGTTTCCCTGAGACTAAAGTGAGTAACCAAGAACCCGGTGGTGCTAAATGGCCGAGACAGGCACTGTATACCTAACGAATTAAATTATAATGATACAGCAGCTGGGGTAGAAAAGAAAGGATTTTAGGTAGCGATCGTAGAGTGAGAATCCAGAATTTTCAAGATGATCATGACCATTCTTTTATTTTTCTTTCGTGTATGCGATAGAGGGAGTCAGGCAGATACTCAAATGTCTACAAGGTATCAGGCGTCGATGTGTAAGTGTGTATATGTGTATGGTAAGGTTCAAGTTAGGAATGGATAATGGATAATGGATAATGAATGTTTCGAAGGAAGGTCGGATATTTGGGAATCTGTTCAAGGCGCAAAAGGTGGGTTGCCGGGCTGAATTAGAGGAATTAGAGAGCTTTGGGGGCCGCTTCTCCAGCTGTTGACCCTCGTTGACCCTCGTAGACCCTCCCTAAGATTCTTAGGTTCCAGAGTTGCAAGGGTCTCAAGGGTTTTGATAGAGTGTCCGGGTGGTTTCTTTGGGAAGGACGGTAAAAGGACGTGGTCCCGCTGCAGGTGCAGGAAAGTACATGTACATAGTACGGAGTACAGGTGGTTACAGTGGTTGCAGTGGTTACAGTAGTGCCAGGCGCAAGGTGCAAGGTGCAAGGTGCAGCGAAAAAGGTGGTGCAGGTGGTGCCGGTTATACAATTCGAGGTTGTGCCCATGTGGGATTGAACGGGACCCTCACGGCACGTCCGTTCCCCGCCAAGGACCCTCCCTCTTCAAAGAAATCTACAATTGGGCAACACAGGCACACAGAAGCACACACATACCACACCTCACCCCATCATTGCCCACAAAAAGAAGAGAAGCTAAAAAGACCAAGCCACATATTTTCCTATTTCCTACGTGCTATGCACACAGCATTGAGGCTTTTAAGAAGGCTGAGCCATATCGCCATATCATGCGGCGGCTAACAGATACCTATACGTAGTAGCGTAGTAGCGTAGTAGGCCTCTCATTGCATCATTATCAAACTGCCAAAATCAAGGACTCGGAGAATACCTAGGGTCTACGAATACTCTAGGTACACAGCTGACAATTGGTTGGAGGTTTGGTATCAGCAATTGATATCCTATTAGAGAAGTTAAATATTAATATTAGGTTGGTACATAGGTTCGTGAGTACCTACATAATAACTTGAACCCAGTTGGTTTTTATTAGAGAGTCGGCAAATAGATACCCGTGGGCTTTGGATGCCACAGTGCGTCTTCCACACCAACCTTGAGTTCAAATATCAAATATCAATAGATTCTTTATCAATTTCCCAAGACAACCATACTGGTGGCTCCCCCTGCTTGGTTATTTTTGAGACCCGAACCTTTTCTTCTCCCTTTCTTTCTTTTCAGATTTTCAGATGCAATGCTTCCATCAAGGACATGATGCAATGTACGTTGGATGCAATTCACTCTTACACAGTGAGTAAGGTAAGGTGCTTGAGAAGCCAGCGGACGAGTAGGATCAACGACAATCACCCAATCCACGTAGTGTATACTACACCGCGAATCTTAACAGCTGGAGCTGGTCGTTTGGCAAATGACTAACCGCTGCATCAACATGACTTAAGGGTATGATCATCGCTATACCTTGTTTCCACGCGTACACAGATTCGTCCATTGATACCTAACCTAGGACCTACATATCTATACCTAACCTAATACGTCGTTTCCATCGTTTCCATCGTTTCCATCCTTCCCATCCCGAGAGTTACATTAATGTCTATTATCCCTATTCCTTTGTTCCTTTCCAATCACCATTTCTCCCAATCTGTAATTGATCTAATTATCGGGATAATGTTTTGCTTCCAAACCCCAAGCTCTTTAGGAGAGTGAGCCATTGGCAGTTTATACGACGAGTGACACCATGAACCAGTAACAGTCGCATGAAGTGTAACTGATATACTCGAGACATGATCACTCCAGCGCTTCCGTTCAGCCCGGTATTTCTGTTGGTAACATTGTGAAGCCTTGGCATAACGGCTTCGTCTTATGCAACAGTCACAAAGAGTAAAAACTCCAGTCGTGTGTGGCCACGTCGTACCCGTCCTGCCCGTGTTGGATTCCGACTTAGCTTCTCACTGCCAAGCCATTTCCCCCCTTCAAAGAACGGCGTGACATGGCCCGCAATTGGTCAACATCCTTTATTACGACCTAGAAGAGATTGGCTCATGCTGGTCCGGGGACAGCTGGGTGGAAGTTTCCTATTAGACATTTATGGTGTGCAGATTGCACGGAGTGTGCAGAGTCCTACTAGGCCGGTAGGTTTCCGGGTAATAGGATACCTGATTGACTGTTCAATGATCACCCGCTGAAACCGTCTTCCGTTCGTCGTAGGGCTGAAGGGGTGATCTAAATTTAACGAGCTCCAGTCTAATTTTTGGTTTCCTCGGTTTCCTCACAGTCGGATTCGACCGGTCGAACGGTGCCGGGTGGATCCTTAACAGTTGTATTAGTGGGAAATTTCCCAAGCAATGGACGGTTCAACTTTTTATCCCTTTTCAATCCCCTTTGAGCCCATCTTGCAAAGCCTCAACTGTTATCTATTACCTAGTAGTCCGCTCACCTATCTACCTACCTAGTAGATCCATATGCCCAGCAAGTAAGGGCGTCGTGACCGATAGGAAACAGAGCCTCTCGAAGTACGTGACAGCCGCCACGCTGCATTGTGCATTGCAGAAGAACCTTCGACGGCAATGAAACGTTTATAGATGTCGTCATGGCCCCCAGAGTAAACCAGATCTGATTCTACAGGCTGTGTGCTATTCCGTCTGTTGCCTCAAACTCGTGGCCCCGTAAGCCATGCGACACGATCCGTATGTGTGGACGAAGCATCCTGGGGCCGAGGGTCTAGGACGCCCCTCGAGACTTCAGTGTTACAGCCGTAAAAGGTACGCACCTCGATTCTTACATGTTCTTTTTCATGTGCCAATCTTGTCGAGGCTACATACATCATGACCATCTCGCCCAACGCAAGGGCGAGCCGCAGTAAGGCGGTTCTTTCGTCCAAGTAACCCTCCAACTGGGCTCTTTAAGTCTTGTCTTCGCCTTATCACGCAGCATATTTATGTTACACGGTTTTTTTATATCTCGAGTAAGTTAACAAACTTTTCGAAGCCTGCCAACTATGTAAATATTCATTCGATCATAAACGTTCGCTCGATCATCGAAAGTAGGACAAGGGTTAGTAAGCAGTACAGAGTTACTATTTCTTAAATATTAAATATCAATTGATATCCTGGGCTCCGCTCCTGTGATGTCGCTTGGCAGCTCATCCTTTAACTCGGTCCTATTAGTGAAAATAGGATCCAGTTCAGTCCACATTACCAAGCTACCCCAATTCCTTTCGAATAATCATCAAGACGCTTTCTCGCTCTACCTACACAACATTTCCCGGAAACCCTTTCGTTGACTGGTGAGGGGGGATACAAGTAAGGCGTCGGTACTACCGAATATGTGTCAGTTCCGACGTCCACGTCGTAGTTACTCCGCATGGCTATGACGTGATCTTAGGTGACTCTCCGAGACCTTTGAATGGGGTTGTCGACGACGGAGCATCGACTTGACTGACATCGATCGAACGATAAAATTCCCAGGCTTTGTCATTGCTTAGCTATTTTTCGAATTGAGGTTCTCATGGAAGAAAGCAAAGTGTCAATCTTCTTAAATACCCGCATGTAATGGTAGTTCAACCCATACCGTACCTAGCTAGCACCGGGTGCTGGGGAGTTACTAGGTGCTCCTAGCTTCGAGATTCGCTCCGTTCTCGCTCTTACACAAGGTCGTTAAAGTCCGAACCTAGCAACTAAGGGCCGAGATTCTGATGCTAAAATGATATCATTTGTAAGCATCCTCGTCTTGCTATGACGGCAATGAGCAACGACACGGAGCGGGGCAGTTTTTCCACAGCATTCTACCTTACTGTGTAGTAGATAAAAGATAGAAACCCTTAACCCGAGATAGGTAGCTACAGGCACTGGGAGGTACCCGCCTTTCCTTACCTCCAGCTAGCATCGATGTACCTTAGCTAATACCAGTAGTTAGCAGATAGTAGCAAGCAAGTAGCAAGCAGTAGCAAGCAGTAGCCCTAAAGAACTTCAGGTACCTAGTAGCTTCAACGCCTGAAGGGTAAGCGCCCGGTGGTCACCAGTGGCCATTGGCTATAGGTACTACTAGGGTACCTAATAGGGTCGAATACCTACTAGGTAGTAGGTAGTGGGTAGTAAAAGGACCTTCCTGCCGTGAGACCGTTTAGGTAGTTCTGTCTGTCTGTTCATGCGTACCGCGGTCGACTGCCAGGTGTCCAGGTGTCCAGGTGCCCAGTAACCCAGATACTCGGCTGGTGGTGGAAGGTATTGATAGCCCGGCTTAGGACTCGCTTCCCGAGATTTCCTTCTCCTCTCTCCCAACTTCCAGTACAAATTCCCAAAGAAATAACCTTAGCTCCCCTCTTCTTCCCCTCCTCTTTGAAAAATTCAACAACTTTCCAACCAACCCGCGACTTGATCGAATCCAGCAACCAGCAACCAGCAACCAGCATCAAGCAACAAGAATTCCATCCGAAACCACCAGCAACAAAAGATAAATCTAGTCAAGATGGTTAAAGCAGGTACGTAGAAGAATCTCCGGTATTTAAACTATTATCATTTCCATCATTTCCGCATAAGGCATGGCTGCATGAGCACGATTGAGCGCATTTCGTCAACTGCCTAGTCACACTCCCTGTTGTACACCAAGAAATGCGACGAGATGAGCACCTTGTTGGACACTCCTACCCTTCCCCCCCTTGATTAACGAGCCTTACCGGACCACTGGGAAGCATCCATGCCCATCTCGGAAGCATCCTCTCTCTGGTAGAGACCTGGTAGAGGTCTGGCAGATCTGCTGGACCTTGCTGGACCTACCAGAACCTCCAGAGCTACCAGGCCTACTAGTCCTTCCCCCGCGGAAACTGCCGTGTGGCTTTGAGTTTAAACGCTTAAGACGGTGCGAGGCATTCGTTCATTGCTGACCTGTTTTTTTCCATTTTAGTTGCTGTCGTCCGTGGTGACTCCAAGGTCACTGGAACCGTCACTTTCGAGCAAGCCTCCGAGTCTGCCCCAACTACGGTCTCTTGGGACATCACCGGCTACGATGCAAATGCCAAGCGTGGCATGCACATCCACACCTTCGGCGACAACACTAACGGCTGCACCTCGGCGGGCCCTCATTGTATGCGATTCCTAGAATATTGATAAACATCGAGGAAGAGCTATTCGGCTAATACCGAACATAGTCAATCCTCACGGAAAAACTCACGGTGACCGGGTTGACGAGACTCGCCACGTTGGTGACCTCGGAAACATCGTCACTGATGGGCAGGGTAATGCCAAGGGCTCCCTCGAGGACAACCTGGTCAAGCTAATCGGGCCCGAAAGCATCATCGGCGTAAGTTACTGATAAAATACATGATACCACAAATAAACGCCAATGCTAACTTTGGATGAAGCGAACCGTCGTCTGCCATGCTGGAACTGACGATCTCGGCAAGGGCGGCAATGAGGAGTCACTGAAGACGGGCAATGCTGGCGCTAGGCCCGCTTGTGGTAAGTTCTCAACATGATCCTCAAATATCGTTATATTGTCAAGAATATCGTAGCTAATTGGACAACTTCCAGGTGTCATTGGCATCTCCAGCTAAATGCAATACCGGCAAACTCAATGTTCCCGAGCAAAGGTGATAGCAGATGGTGAAGTGTGATTCCGTCTAGTTGAAGGAGTCTAAAGGCAGTATAGCAGCCCATCATAGCTCTTCATAATTGAACACCTTGCAAAAGCAAAAAAAAAAAAAATCTTCCTGATTTTGAAATATATGGTACCTAGTGTAGTAGATGTCTACTCGTAGTAGACGCTTGATTCCTGCGTATCTCGTATAAAATCTGTCGCAAGCATCACTGGCGGCTACCCATGGGCCGCGATATGCAACGGTGGATCTAAGCGCTATCTGGCTATAAAATTGCGACCTGCTACCCCTCTCCCCTCCATATCTGCGGGAGCTTCTTACTATTTGTGGAATAGTAAATCTTGATGTCAACTGTATCTTGTTTGCCTCCAGGTCACGTCACTTAAACCATCCAAAGGGTGTTGAACACTCATACGCCCTACTCTGTTCGATGGGGTTCATCGCTGATCTTGCATTGCCTGGCTGGTTCTTTGTTCTTTATAGAGAGAGCTGATAAACCGGCGAAGAGCATTATGATGCTGAATACCCCGCCCAGGGAGCAGACAAGGAGGGCTGGAGGGGCAGAAGGCTTACTACATAAGATCGATGTGTACGTAGGTAGATGGGTACGGTACCGGTATGGGGCGTAGTCACATTCGTAGCTCCGTTCCGCCCTCCAGTGGTTGTAACGCCTCACCACTTGGGCAATCTCTTCGCTTAAGAAAAAAGCCCCCCTCAACTTGAACTTCGACTTGTCTGCTTGCCTCCAGCTCCTCCACGAGTGAAGGCTTGGCTTTCCCCACAAATTGGTGAAAGTTGTCAAATTCGAAAAGCGCACACGACATACGCATTTTCCTATTTTCGAGCTTAAGCTCAACCTTTTCTAAAAAAATCAAATCCCATAGCAAGAGCTCCAGCTTTGTTTAACTTCACCCGACCTTTTCCTAGGTTACTAAACACGCAACCCGAATGTGCTAGGGAACACGCACTCCCATCACTCACCTATCAAGTTTACCTGGGTAAGTCAATCTGACACTGGCACTGTGGTACTAGGTAGTTCCAGTTCCAGTTCCAGTTCCAGTTCCAGTTCCAATTCTCCAGGGCTGCTGGTTGCTAGCTCTAAATCCAACATCCAAACCCAACATCAGACAAAGCAGAAACGTGGTGCTTATGCCACTTGCCGCTTGCCAACGTTGATACTTTCCCCGGGTTCTGTAGCTGGCCGAGCGGCACACGATCTTAGATCTCCTTTTCTATGCCCCTTCCCGTCCCGTTAAACGCAATTATTGTATCATGGCAGTCGCAGTCGCAGTCGCAAGCATGCATGAACATGTGGCGCAACCGTGGGAACTGCCTACATGGGCCACCACCTGAGCTATCACTAATTTGTGATCTCGAGTGGCTCACTTCCTTTTCGCAATTGTTGCCAATTGAACTATCGTTTTCATAGGGACTACCAATTCTCGATTGAACGATGAGGATGTCTAGGCGAGCATGGGATTCTTATGTCTAGCCGGTGTAGTACGCAGTCACGCTAACTTGGCATGATGGCTGGCAGCTAAGACATTACGTCGCTTTTAGAGCAATACTGCCCCAACAAGCCCATGACTACCAGCCATTCACTCTTTCGTTACACCATGATATGTCTCATAATTGTCACCGCCGTATATACTAGGTATATATGTGGCCAGCTTTGAAGATGTCTTGACATTTTCGCGTTCCGCATTCATAGAATACACGATTAGACCGCTTTAGGAGACTAAGCAACGACTATACTATTCAGATCTTACTGACCTCTTCAATAGATCCCTGGGGACTTCTAGACCTTCTCTTTACCCACTCTCTGCTTCGGTCACGCTACTATCTCCGTTACTGGCATCATGGCGAAACAATTCTTTGCTAATGTGAAGTCGGTCCTGAGCGGCGACACTCTGGTGCTGACCAGTCAGAACAACCCGAGCGCGGAGCGAATCTTCTCCCTAGCCTTTGTCACCGGTCCCCATTTGAAAAGGGAGGGCGACGAGCCATTCGCCTTCCAGTCGCGGGATTACCTGAGGAGCCTTGTCGTTGGCAAACCTATCCAATGTACCATTCTCTACACGATTCCTTCATCGGGAAGAGAATATGGAACTGCTCAGCTTAAGGACGGGACGCAACTGCCAGACGAGCTAGTCAAAGCGGGTTGGCTCAAAGTAAGAGAAGATGCGGGCCGAAAGGAAGAATCCGACGAAGTCCTGCAGCGGCTCGAAACCCTTCGTTCTCTGGAATCCCAAGCGAGGAGCGAAGGAAAGGGTCTTTGGGAGGGCGTTGGTGGAATTATCGAAGTTGTAAACGACATCAATGCCCTCGATATCAACCAATGGAAGGGCAAGACCGTCGAAGGTATCGTCGAGCGCGTTCTGAGCGGCGACCGTTTGCTCATGCGCCTGAAACTGTCCGACAAGAAGCATGCTCAACTCATGACACTTGTTGCCGGCATCCGAACTCCTACTACCGAGAGGGTCAATCCGTCAACTGGTCAGACTCAACCGGCGGAAGAGTTTGGCAACGAAGCGCGGCAATATGTTGAGCAGAGATTGCTTCAACGAGACGTGAAGGTCGAGATCGTCGGCACAAGCAACCAAGGACAACTTATTGCGTCCATCCTGCATCCTCGGGGGAGCATTGCGGAGTTTTTGCTTGCTGACGGACTGGCGAGATGCAACGATTTCCACTCGACCATGCTGGGTCAAAAGATGGCACCTCTCCGAGCAGCCGAGAAGAAAGCACAAGCTGCGAAATTACGCCTTCACAAGGACCACGTAGCAAAGGCTGAAGGTGGTAGCACATCCGACATGATCGTCTCGAAAATCCAAGGTGCTGATGCGATATTCGTTCGCACCAAGAACGGCGCTGAGAGGCGAATCAATCTTAGCAGTGTCCGAGGTCCCAGAACCAACGATCCTGCAGAGGCTCCTTTCAGAGAGGAGGCGAAAGAGTACCTACGGAAGAAGCTGATCGGAAAGCACGTCAAGGTATCCGTCGACGGACACCGGCCTGCTAGTGACGAGTTCGAGGCTCGTGATGTCGCCACCGTGACTGAGAAGGGTAAAAACATCAACCTGATGCTTGTCCAAGACGGCTGGTGCTCTGTCATCCGACATCGCAAGGACGACACTGATAGGGCCCCCAATTATGACGAGCTTCTCGCGGCCCAGGAGAAGGCTAAGGAGGAAAAGAAAGGAATGTGGTCTGGAAA
The DNA here is from genome assembly GCA_902806535.1 of Hypoxylon rickii. Taxonomy (NCBI): domain Eukaryota; kingdom Fungi; phylum Ascomycota; class Sordariomycetes; order Xylariales; family Hypoxylaceae; genus Hypoxylon; species Hypoxylon rickii. Next base: position 815,902 of record CADCWY010000003.1, read on the forward strand.
ACCGTCCAAGGCCAGATCATATGTTGACGTTTCGGAATCAGTACAAAAAGCCAAGATCCAGCTATCCACCCTTTCTCGTCAGAAGAAGGTGCCGGCAATAGTCGATTTTTGCAAGGCTGGCTCCCGATTCACCATCCTGATTCCCCGCGAAGGTGTCAAGCTTACCATGGTCCTAGCTGGTGTCCGCGCTCCACGAGCACCTCGGTCGTCGCAAGAAAAGGGAGAGCCATTTGGACAGGAAGCCTTAGATCTCGCTAACCGTCGATGTAACCAGCGTGATTGCGAAATCGACATCCACGACATTGATAAGGTTGGCGGCTTCATCGGCGACCTATATATTAACCGAGAAAGCTTTGCCAAGCTTCTAGTTGAAGAAGGCCTTGCATCGGTTCATCAGTACTCGGCAGAGAAGGCTGGCAATGCCAACGAATTGTTGGCTGCCGAGAAGCGTGCTAAAGAAGGTCGCAAAGGCATGTGGCACGATTGGGATCCTTCCCAAGAAGAAGATGCCGAAGAGGAGGCCGCTGAAGTCGAAACCTCGAACAACGCTGTGCCGGTAGACAAACAGGCCGCTGATTACCGGGAAGTTGTCGTCACCAACATCGACGCAAACGGAAAGCTTAAGATACAAGAGATTGGCAAGGGAACTTCCGCATTAGAGATACTGATGAACGAGTTCAAGAAATTCCATATCGACTCGAAGAATAACAAACCTCTTGCCAACCCACCAAAGACGGGCGAGTTCGTCGCGGCGAAATTCTCTGCCGATGGCCAATGGTATCGCGCACGTGTCCGGTCGAACGACCGGACGGCTAAGGTCGCCGAAGTAGTTTACATCGACTACGGTAACAGTGAGAAGCTCCCCTGGTCGAGCCTTCGGCCACTCGACCAGCCGCAGTTCAACACACAGAAGTTAAAGGCGCAAGCCACCGATGCGGTGCTCTCCTTCATCCAACTCCCCACCGCGCCAGACTACTTCAACGACGCCCTCAACTACATCGCCGATGTGACGGACGGCAGGACTCTCGTGGCCAGCTTCGACTTCGTAGACCCGAAGGAGGGTCTAAGCTACATCACGCTGTTCGACGAGAAGAAGCAGGGCACCACATTCGCGGATTCCATCAACAAAGACGTCGTAGCTAACGGCCACGCGTTGGTGCCTAAGAAGCTGAAGGCATGGGAGCGCGGCCGCGCGTCTGAGGAGGTGCTCAAGAAGTTGCGCGAGGTCGAAACCCAGGCCAAGGCGGACCGCTTGGGCATGTGGGAGTATGGTGACATCACCGAGGACTAAATATTTCCTTAAAGCCTTCGGCAAGGCTCTACTTCCTAGATATGGTCTTGTATTTCTCGGACTTCCCGTTCATCTGAACCTTGGATTCGCTGGCATTTGTTCATTTCGATCTCGCATGGCATGGTGGCGTGGGAAAAAATCCAAAAGAAGCTGCGTTGTGATATGTGAAAAAATTTCTAGAAGAGGAGAAAAGTTCATTTCCAAGACATATAGGTGTAGATTAGATGCCTATCTACTTCAGCTCCTGCTGAATATGCAGGTAGCCTTAAAGCGGGAAGCATAAAGAAGCAGTGACACAAGCATCGATGATTTCTTACATGCCAAATACTGCTTTTCAAGTGATGGAGGTAAATATTATGACTTGTGTTTTTGTATCCTTATCTATAAATGCTGTAGCCGAATGGCAAACGCATGCACGTATACTCTATAAACATTCTCGCCTTGGTTTGTTACGTTGACTTTTTGGTAAGCCTCAATAATAAGCAAAGCAGTAGGATATCTACCAACAAATGAATGGCTGGTGTAGTTGTTTTTTATAATTCTGGGGAGGTATACAATGTTGTTTGCTATAGTACATACCCCCTATGGTCAGCTAAGGCTAGGGGACACAAATATTTGTATGAGTTGTCTGCTTGGTTTGCACATAAAACTGGGAACGGCCGATGATCGGTCATTCAACAGAAAAATCCTCGCTTGCCAAGCTCCGGAAAGATACTGCGCACGATGGCGTTTTGAATCAGTCAGACTTAAGTGGCTACCCGAGGGCTGGCTGGGAGGATTGGTTTGGTAGTTGGCTTGAGTATATGATGGAGCGTACGATTACGATCAATGAATGGTAAAGCTCATTATGAGGACAAACCTGGAAGTTATAGTACACGCAAAGCAAGGCATGGAACAGGGTCTGCTACGGATGTGAGTGAAAATGTGAAGCACTTCTCGTCGAGAAGCCGTTCTTGGCGGAGGACATCAAACGGACGAGGCCGATGGCGAGCAGCGTCTGCGACGTCCCGACGACCCCACGTGGAGGGGTGGCAGACGGCGATATGGCGACCTGGTTGGCTGGCTGAGTAAGAACCCTATCGTCCTCTACTCAAGCTCATAGTAATCCGTACGTAAGTTATGCGTTTATATGCGTTTGGATGTTCCAATTTACGGTGAGTAAGGCGGCAGGGTAGGCACTTATTAATGTCGCCACGGAGAGGACTTGGAGGGTCAAGCGCTGTTCTTATTCTCGCGGGCTTATTGGCTCTGGACTGAGGGTGAGTTACTATGTATAAGGGGGATACGATGTAATGGTGGTTCTACGAAGAGAGTCTGGCTAGTAAAATATCAAGACTGTTCTAAGGCTACAAGTATCCGAAAAATGAAGACAACATTGGATACTAGCAGCAACGCACTATAGCTGCAGGTTAGCAGGCGAGATTAGCATAACCTTGAAGGCGAGTATGTACCTAGTACGTATGTACACGGATCGTCGGATCCATGATGGAGGGGCAAGAAATCTGAAAGAAAAAAAGGGAAAAAAATCCACGACGGAAAATCAGGTGCTTCGCTAGTTTGTCGGTACAGAATTGCTACAAGCGAGTGGGTATTTAGCTAGGCGACGTGATAGGTACCCGCATAGTCACTGTGGGCTTATGACGCTTGTCCCATAGAATAATGCCCCGCCATCGCCATCATGGGCAAATAATGATAATAATAAAGACCTCCGTCCTCCCCAACAACCTACGGTCCTTGTACCTCTAAACCTCAAAACAATTTAAGTCCTTACAGCTTAATTTGTTAACTTGTAGTGCAATTCATCCTTTCTGTCGTCCCTATTGATACCAATTCGAATACAGCTATCGTTAGAACTTCACTAGCATCAGACCCTCAAGATGTCCAACTCTCTCGACCAGCTCAAGAGCACCGGCACCGTAAGTCCCATTTTACCCCTCAGCCTTCATTGCCCCTCCATCGTGAGATTTTTGAATTGGCGGATACGATCGGCCAGTTCTATGCTGCCATATGGATATGCCAAGTCTTCCTCACTTACCACAACGCCCGAGTTTTGACATTTGCTAACGTTTCCTTTGTTGTTCAGGTTGTCGTCTGCGACTCTGGTAAGCTAAGATCAATTAACTAAGGGAAAGCAATAATAAGTGGGTGGTTTTACTGACTATATTACTTTTAGGTGACTTTGCAAGTCAGTATATCCCGCATAATTCCAATCAAGCTCCAGGGCCCATACCAACCGATCGACCCGAACGGCCCAACTTGACTCGCATCTCTGTTTCTCTTCGAGACAATGAATACTAACAAAAACCATAGCTATTGGAAAATACAAGCCGCAAGATGCTACCACCAACCCTTCTCTCATCCTCGCCGCTTCCAAGAAGCCCGAATACGCTAAACTAATCGACGCTGCCGTCGAATACGCCAAGGGTAAGGGTGGTGACCTTGACAACCAAGTCGATGCCGCCCTAGACCGACTCCTGGTTGAGTTCGGCAAGGAAATTCTAAAGATCATCCCCGGAAAGGTCTCGACCGAGGTTGATGCCCGGTTCTCTTTCGACACTAAGGCTTCAGTTGAGAAGGCTTTGCACATTATCGAAGTACGTACGCCTTTTTATATCCAGTGGCAGAAACAACCATACTAATACGATTTGTCCATAGCTCTACAAGGAGCAAGGTATCCCCAAGGACCGCATCCTGATCAAGATTGCGTCGACATGGGAGGGTATCAAGGCTGCCGAGATCCTGCAGCGTGACCACGGCATCAACTGCAACCTCACCCTCATGTTCTCGCTTGTCCAGGCCATCGCCGCTGCTGAGGCTGGCGCTTTCCTCATCTCTCCCTTCGTCGGCCGTATCCTCGACTGGTACAAGGCTGCCACAAAGAAGGAGTATGCTAAGGAGGACGACCCCGGTGTCAAGTCCGTCCAGGCAATCTTCAACTACTACAAGAAGTACGGCTACAAGACCATCGTCATGGGTGCTTCTTTCCGAAACACCGGCGAGATCACTGAGCTTGCTGGCTGTGACTACCTAACCATCTCCGTAAGTCGTTTATCCGCTATCGACATACCTTTCGTAGATGAAAAGCTGACAGGATCTCTCTTCAAAGCCTAACCTACTTGAGGAGCTACTGAACTCTTCCGCGGCCGTCCCCAAGAAGCTCGACGCCTCCAGCGCGGCGTCGCTGGACATCGCCAAGAAGACCTACATTAGTGACGAGTCCCTCTTCCGCTTTGACTTCAACGAGGAGCAAATGGCTGTCGAGAAGCTGCGCGAGGGTATCAGCAAGTTCGCCGCTGACGCCGTCACTCTCAAGGACATCATCAAGAAGAAGATCTCCGCATAAATACCAACGCCGACGGGTAGGGAGTAATGGAGGTGCATGCGTGTGGAGAAACCGACTATTTTGATGCATCTAGAATGCTGAAGTGATTTTTGGCCTCTCGTTTTCGCGACGCTGCCGGGACATCAGGTGTTGCCGGGGATCAGGCTTGGTACGACATAAAAGTGGACAAGTTCTCCTAGGTGTCCATAGGCAAAACAAAATAAAAATAGAGTTGACACATGCTGGTGGTGACTTTAATGTCCTTATTTCGATGCGATGCTTCCGTGCTTGAGCAAAACCGTAGATGTAGACGGTAGAAATGTAGAGTAGCAACTAGATCAATGCTACCGTTCATGGTGCTTGCAATTTATGCCGAGCAGATGTGATGCATATGAGTGTAGAGACGCCGTCGCTATGCAGTATATAGTATGCATCGAATCTAGACCAATATCTAGGGATTACAAATGCCACACCAACCCATCCACCCGTCTATCACGTATCACTCATACCTTTCTATCTATTTTCTTCCACCGACAGAGGGCAAATCTAATGCGTCTATAGGTCTTCTGGGTCCTCTACCTCCTTTCCTTTCTCCTTTTTCTTCTTGTCTTTCCCTTTCCCCTTCTTGTGCTTGTCCTTCTTCTTCCCACCTTTCCCATCATCCGAGTCCGCGGCCTCGCAGGACACGCTGACGAGTCGATGCGCGATGCCGTGCTTAGCCCCGTCGTGGAACGCCGCGTCTTCCTCGTTGTCGTCGTCGCTCTCGCTAGGCTCCGTGGATGTGGCCCGGGTGGACGCGGACGCGGACTCGAAGACCAGCGCCGTCAACTCCCCGCCCCTCACGCACCCGCTGTCCAGCCCGAACGTGTACCGCCGCACGCTGAGCCCCGTCCGGGAGTCGTGGCCGTAGACCACCGTCGTCGTTGTCGGCGGCTCTTCGTTGTCCCCTCCCTTGCCCTTGTTCTTGCCCTTCCCCTTCCGCCGCTGCGCCTTCTGCAGCTCGTTCCAGACCTTGGACCACGAGCGGCCCTCGCGGCCCTCGCTCGGCTTGAGGAGGGTGCCTAGTTCCCCTCCGTCGTCTGCTTCGCCCGATGCGAGGGTAGAGTTGGCGATGTCGGCGTCGGCGGAGGTGGAGAGGGAGGAGGAGACGAGGGTCCGCATGTTCATGACAGCCTGGGGGTCCTGCTTCGCGAGCGGGACGCCGGGCACGAGGCCCGCGTGCACCACGACGACGTCCCCGTAGCGCGCGGACAGCGGGCCTACGCGCAGGATCACGGGGAGCGCGGCGAGCCAGGCGCGCTGGTCGGCGGTGAGGCTTGCGGCGGTTTCGCGGTCCGCCTTGGACTTCTTGCGCTGGGTTTCTAGGTCCTCCTTGGTTATCTGCCCGTTCTGTGCTTGCATCCACTCCGCTTCCTCCTGGCTATCTATGCCTTCATCGCCGTCGCTGTGCCCATCTACCTCCACCGCCGTTTTGTGGTTCTTCTTCCCCTTTTTGCCCTTGTCCTTGTTCTTTTTCTTCTCTTCCTTCCTCCGCCGCCTCTCCAGCTCCTTCGCCCACGTCCGCAGCACGCGGTCCTCGTGGTTGCCGCGCACGCCGTGCGCGCTGATCGCCATGGCCCGCGCCACCACGCCCGCGCTGTCCGGGCCCTTGCTCACCATGTCCCCCGTGAAGACCACCTGGTCCCCACGCGCCTCCGAGTACTCCGCCTTCGCCAGCAGCGCGTCCAGCGCCGCTAGCTGCCCATGTACGTCGCCGATGATGATCAGGCGCGGGGAGTTCGGGCTGCCGCTGGGCTTGGGGAGGACGGACGGGGGTAGGGAGGATAGGAGCGGTGGGTGCGTGAGCGAGGGGCGGTGCGGAGTGGTCTTGTCGAGCGCCATCGGGAGATCGGCTTGGGGTTTACTGGCTATGTCTATATCGGATGGTCGCTCGAAGTGCGGCATGAGAAAGGAGAACTCGCTGAAGCTTGTGCGGTAGAGCAATGCGATGCCTAGAAGCGTAAAGATGACGCTTACGGAAAAGACTAGGTGTCGCCAGGACGTGCGAGACCGCGGTGATTCTAAATAACCCATCGATGGGAACACCAGGTCTTTGGTCCCGGGAACTCGAATATGACGTCGCTTATTCCTGCTAGGGCCAACGAAAGACTACGTGCGAATCCGTGACTTACGTGGGCGATGCTAGGTAGGCAGGTAAGAAATTAAGTAAGATAGCAAACGAATTCTTGATATTCATGGTCCTCAGCGAGGTTCTACTCATGAAATATGCTTATCTTTAGCCATTGAGCATCGTACAGGAATACTAAGTCATGCACTCGGTCAGACTGGATACGGTATCACGTACCACGGCTGGTAAAGGGGCAAAATGGATAGGTGAATGGAGTTTCGTCATGGACCCTGAAATTTGAAGGTGATTGCCAAGACCGATTTTTCTCGTGTCGGTTAATTGCATTAATGAAAAAAAGGAAGTCTGAATCATTTCGAGGCTCAAAATTTGTGGTGCTTGTTTGCTTTCCATTCTTATCATCATGGAGATGAATAATAACCTTTTAACCTTCTCTAGGGCTGTTGGATGTATTTTATAGAAAGTAGGTTGTGTTGCATCGTCGGGGGAACTTGATTCACTTCGGAGGCGGGACATGTCGTTCGATTCGTTGATCGACAGCACCATATAACATGATCCTTCCTATTCCCGTCCGAGAAGAGCTGGCCGTTGTAAGGCATCAATGTATGAGGGGAACAAAATGGATATGAACAATCGGATATATCCGTACAACCCTAACGCCGCCCAATGCTTATTGTGTGATATTAGAGAATTTCCATCTCCTGCAGTCTAGACCAGTCAGCTCTTTCGGGCTTCTTGTTCCTTTCGGTATCTCTCATTCTCCAGCTCTCGCCAGTCAGGGGGTTCGGGTTCGTCCCCGTCCGTCTTCCGAACGCCGCCGGCGAATGCGGATCTTCCGGCGTATAGCTGATACCCCTCGCCCGACTTCTCGGTGGTTTCGAGGCTCTTGAAGGTGATGGGCTGGTTTCCGCGGAAGCGCTTGCGCATATCGATCATGCCTCTTCTACATTCGCCGAACCCTTTCTTGAGCTGTTGGCACTTCGTAGGGAGGGTTTCGGCCAGTGGTGAGCGCAGACACTCGGCTGCCGTGTGTCGCTGCACCATCACGCATTCGGACTCTTGGAGACACTGCGCCAGTGCGGCTCCTGTAGGTGCGCTTAGCATTAGCACAGATGACCATGGAAAGTCTAGCATAGGTGGATGAGGCGATGCATACTTATTTCTTTACATGAGCTCGGCATCTTGACTTGACTGTGGGGTAGAGGTAGAGCGAGGTAACTCGCAGATGTCGTAAAACAAATCGGACTGGGTCGGGATCGGGTCAATCAATTTGATGTCCCTTGTTCGCATCGCGAGACTTGCGAGACTTGCAAAAGGTAACTTGGTCCAAGCTTAAAGATTAGAAAGTAATTGATTGGTTGATGGACAAGGGAGCTAAGCTTAGAATGAAGCACATGCAATTTCTACGCAGGGGTAAGGGTAGGAGTAGCTTAGCAGTCCTGGCAGTTGAGATCATTCCTTTCATCATTTCCACCATTCCCACCAATTCCCACCAATTCCACTGTTCGGAACAAAAGGTGCATGGGGTATATCATTGGTATTATCATTGGTATAATCATCGGTATTATGCTGTAAAGGGCACCAATAGTCCCGGAGAGTGGGGATTAACAAGCCATTGTTGGAGAAACAGCTCCTCGTCGTGCTTTAAAGAAAGGAAATGAGGAAGAGAACCTTAATGATCTTAATATTAACTGGGTACTAGTGCTACTCTTCGGTACAACAATCGATGCTTCTTCCAACTCGCTGGATACTATCCTACAGCTTATTCGGCAATCAGATTTCCAGATTTCCAGATTTCCATGATGTCTTTCTAAACTTAATCTTCACATGCAGACCTTTCCCTTTACTGGGTACTATCCTATCTTATCCTATCCTATCCTATCTTTCGTCTGAATCCTCTTAGACTTTGAAATTCACCCGTGTCTTTCCCTGATCATATCACAAGAACCAATACTTGGTCCCTCATCTTTTTGCTCTCCAGTTGTCTGTCCGTTCCTTTGTCTAGCTGACCCCAATTCTTGTTCCCATGTGACATCACCAACAGCTACGCCTTGACAGCTGATTCCTTCGGTTCCAGTTCCCAAACCAACCTACCTCAAGAATTCGTAATTCCTCTTCCTCTCCCTCGATCCCTCAATACCTCGATACCCTTATCCACCAAGTGCTTGAGTAGAAAATGAGCAACTTGCTGCCATAGCGCAGCGCTAAGCCTATCATCGAGATAATCGACCTCGAATTACCTAGTACCATCCCCTAGACATTGGAGTTAAGGTTACCTATATAAAACGACGTGAACAAGATGCCGTTACCATTTCTTGGTCGCTTGGATATGTTTGTTTCTTCTTCTCTAGAAAATACTTAGATTTCTCGTCGATGTCTATGCTAACAATTATGTCAAAAAGCGTCGAGTATTTTGCTCTCGTGGGCTCGTTCCTGCTCGTCGGTCTTGAGGCCCTCATTCGGATATTGACCCTCGCTTTACGTATGCGAATACCATCCCGTCCGTCGATTTCGGCAATACTGACAATATCCATCTAGCTCCATCGCTACTGAACCTCTTCTACCGTGCTTCGCGGCGGTTGTTTAATAGGTTTACTACCCCGGCGCAGAAAAGAGCTGAGCAGAGAAGAAGGTGTACGACTGGCCTATCCTCCCACCGTTTGCCGACGCTAACTCGTCCCACCTAGCTGTTTCGACGTCGATCCGAGATGCTTCCGATTTCGTTGATCTCTGTGCCATGTATGGCTACACGGCCGAGGAACATGTGCTACAAACAAAAGATGGATATCTGCTTGGGATACACCGCCTCGCGTGGAGAAAGGGAGAGGAGGACATCAAGGTCAACGACGGACCCACCAGCATAAAGAAGCGTGTCGTCTACCTTCACCACGGGCTCCTGATGAACAGCGAAGTTTGGGTATGCCTCACTGACGCGCAGCGATGCCTGCCGTTTATGTTGGTAGAGAGTGGGTTCGATGTTTGGGTATGTCCACTATCTCCGTTCCATGGTCGGAATATCGATCGTATGCTAACCTTGGATATTATAGCTGGGTAACAATCGCGGGAATAAATATTCCAAAAAGTCGATTAACTACCCGCCCACGTCTACTGAGTTCTGGAATTTCTCGATTGATGAGTTCGCATTTCACGATATACCGGACACCATCAACTACATCTTGGAAACCACAAGACAACCGTCCCTATCTTACATCGGCTTCTCTCAGGGGACCGCGCAAGCTTTTGCTAGTTTAGCGGTTCATCCTAAACTAAATGAACAGATCAATGTCTTCATCGCGCTGGCACCTGCTATGTCACCTGCTGGTCTAAACAATGGCATTGTAGACGCTCTCATCAAAGCGTCACCTCAGGTTCTCTTCCTTCTCTTTGGCAGGCGCTCTATCCTCAGCTCTGCCACGATGTGGCAGTCTATCCTGTATCCGCCGATCTTCATCAGACTTATCGACATGGGTTTATCCTTCCTGTTCGGCTGGCGGACGAAGAACATTTCAGTCAGTCAGAAGCTCGCCGCCTACCCACACTTGTACTCTTTCACCAGCACCAAGTCGGTCGTCCATTGGTTTCAGATCATTCGCAACCAGTCCTTCCAGATGTACGATGACGATGTACAAACCCCGCTGTCTATTAACACCTCGAGCAAGTACACGAAAGTCGCCAAGTATCCAACACGTAACATTCGAACGCCAATAGTCCTTGTTTATGGGGGAAGCGACTCTTTGGTTGATATCAAGGTTATGCTGAGAGAATTGCCTAACAGGACTGTCGCTACTGAGATTCCTCACTACGAACATTTGGACTTCCTCTGGGCCCGTGACGTGGATACTCAGGTGTTCCAACACGTCTTTGACGCATTGGAAAATTTTAGAGATGCAGCACATTCTTTGGAAGAGTTCGAGAGTTACCAACGGGCGCGTTCTGTCAGCTTATCCGCTGTGAAACAGTATGTCCATTCGCATAGCTATCTCAAAAACACGGAGACACAGAACTGATACCGATGATAGCTTGCACCGTAACAGCGATGCGCTCGAATCCGACAGCACTTCCGCTCTGTCTAATGGGCATCAAGAGAACGGGGGCGAAACTATATCGAGCGTGCTGCATCAACCTCTTGAAGATTCTATGGACCACTCTGCATTCCCCCCTGAAACATCTGACAGCGCAGATGCCACAAAGGCTCAACCCCACATTCATCCCATCACTACAATTGATGAAAATGCCACCGCCCTGTCGCCAAATGGACTGAACATGAAGAACGGTTATGACGGCGCAGTGGAGTCTGGCCCGCTGACCCCGAGCCCATCCGGTAGAAACAGACGGACTCGTCGAAGCGGTAGCGCTGCCAGCATTCTCAGCCTGGATTCTATGAAAGAAGGGCGCGGTATCAAGATCAGCGCCGCGAAACCTACTACTGGTAGCAGCAGCGACGAGGGTCGAAGGTTCTCCCGACTTGATAACAAGTAAATTGACACAAGGCCTCGGTATATACAAAAAGGGACTTGATTAGAAAGGCGTTCATCAAAATGGGGTTGGGCGCCGAGCAAATACTGTTTATACTCTTCGATTGACTTACGTTTGACAGCCTGTATAAAGAGTAAGAAGGATTGTTTATAGGCCTCGGTATATATATCAACATCATCCCACTGCCCATCCCGGCGTGGGCCTTGTTCTCGTTCTTGCTACCACGTTTCTCTTGATTACAAAGTACCGGACTACTTGTTTACCCCTCACGTACCCGTCGAATCGGTCATTCCACGTCTATTTCACGTGTATATGTATTGCAGCATTATATTTCTCACTCTGTCTCGAGATCCAATTGATCTCGGTTACCCAGGAAGATAGAATCCCCGTTGTACCCAACAAGCACTTAAGGTACCACAACAGAGAGGCGTCGAGAAACAGCATATACTCACCCACCACTTCCCACCCACGTTAACCGAGTCCATCCCCTCGCCGCATCGTTATCACTCACCCACGGCCCCATCCCACCGCACCCGCATCCCCGTCGGCACGGGCGAATACGCGCTCCAATCTGCAGTCATATACACCCTCCGCCCGGTTTCCTTCCGTTCCTTCTCATCCCCGCCCCGCCGACCAACCTGCCCCCGCCACTCCCTCGCCACGACACTCTCGCACCGCCCCCGCGGCCCCGGCGCCCGCCGCAATCCCGGCAGCCGCAGTACCGCACGGAACGCCGCTGCCAGTCCCGCTCGCGTAAAGCTTTCGCCCACGCTCTCGCGCACGTTTGCGCTCCATGCTAGGTACGCCGTCGTCGGCCGGTCCAGGCGCACTGTGTCTGCGTCCGGGAGCGCGGAGCCGTCGTGCGCGGCGCTGGCGAGGTCGAGGAGGACGTGTTGGCCTGGTGCTAGGGTATGCGTGCGCTCGCTGGGGTTGGTGTCGTCCAGGATGTGCTGGGGCGGGCTGGTGCGAGAGACGGTGCGGGATAAGGTTAGGGTGCTGTGGAGGCGGATGCCTTCGAGCATGCTGCCACGGGGTTTGTGTTAGGGGTTGGGTCGTAGGGGAAAGGGGGGGAGGGGGCTTACTAGCGCGTGAGGGTTTCGTCGGCTTCGGTGGTGTTCGCGTGCGCGAGACGGTGCAGCTCTGGAAGATGCTGCTGCCCGGCTTCGAGGTAGTAGTCTAGGCACTCCGAAAGGAGGCCGGTCATGATTGTTGCTCCGAATGTGCTGTTGTTGGGTCAGCATGGGGCCTACGGCTACTGTCTGTTGAGAGGTCGAAGTAGACGGTTTGGTTCTTAAAGATATCAAGGATGGTGAGGAGATCAGTGGTACCTTACCTAATTGGTATCACGGTTCTAGCGACACGTTCCTCTGCAGTTTCGCCGTTCTCCACCATTTGCGAGAGAAGCTGTCTGCCATAATGCGGGAGCAACGGCCACACCTCGCCATCTTTTCCAGTTTTTGAGCCGGAAGTGTGAGATTTATTGCTCGCACCGGATCTAAGACCTAGGCGCTCCACCAAAGCTGAAATCCAGCCCGTTTTTGCGTCCGCTTCGATATCATGTCGCACGAGCCGTTCTAGGCTTAGAGCAAAATCGCGCGAGGCCATTCGGAGCTTGAAGGAGTTGGCGGGGTCGTTGTCAAAGAACACAGACGAGCACATGGCCGTGAGCAATCCATATAGCTCGTGCTCCGTGTATATGCCGTGGGGCGATGTCTCCGCCGTTTTGATCGGCAGCCCGAAAAACGCGGCGACGAAGCGCGTGTTCACGGGGATGATGACGTCCCGGACGATGTCCACTTCGAACTCCCGAGCTGCCCCTGGAACTGCGAACGGGCCGGGAGGTAAGGCTTGGCCTGCCTTTCTCAGGAGGTTCTTCGTGGTGAGGTCGAAGAATCGCTTGATCTCCGCTTCCCACTGCTTCGGTTGATACGGGGATTTGTCTACACGGTTTCGGCTCTGGTGATTAGCGGAAGTCTCTCCAGGCAAGCCTACGGGGTAAGGAATGCTTTCGCCCCAGGGGACGTGGAAGTCGCGGTTGTTGCTCAGGACCTGGGCTACGGCTTTATGGGACTTGAGCACTACGGGTTCCAGCTTCCTAGCCGGCTTTTCCCACTGCAACAATAGGGGTTAGCATTCACATATTCGTCACCCATCTATGTCACTAGGTGGTCTCTCACCGAGTATAAGCTTGATGTTCCAAGAGCTTCTTGGATGGCTTTGTTCTCCACCGGCACAACGAAGGGGAAATGCGCAATGATACTGTTGTCCGCGAAGTGGAAGGGAAAGGCGCGAAATATCAGCTTATGCATGACCTGCCCCTGATCCACTTCCAGGTCGAAGTTGGCTTCATTGTACCTGCGGGGCCATTAGCATCTAGGCCATATTGGGTAGAATAGTGCATGGCAGGGTAAATCAATATGCTACATCACATACCCCCAGTTCGTCAAGTTCGTCGGCGTATAATCCGTAGTGTAAAAGCGATCACCACGGACCAGCGCCACAGCGTCCGAGAGGATAGCACGGCTCGTGGTAACGTTGACGCAGAGCCCACTCCCCGACATGGGCGGTTTGGGCTTCTCGGCTACGAGGCCTGGGTACAGCTCCACTGCGTCGGGCGAGTCGTAGAGAGACATCAGCTTGCCTGCGACCGCGGGGTCGGGGTTGATGTCTTCGAACGTGTCATGCTTCTTCAGCCCGAAGTGCTGCCTGAACTCGTTCAAGGTCGCCACGTGCCATCGCCTTGCCTGGTCGATCCCGAGCATCTCGATTACCCGCATGGCGTTGGGGACCTGGTTGGCTCCGAAGGCGCCGGCAACATCCTCAACAGAGGTTGTTAGGATGCTGACGAGTTCGTCGTCAGAATACGTGCCATCCTCGCCGCGTTCTAGGTCGGCGAAACCGCGCTCTTTGGGGTCGTCAGGGATGCTGCGCCGGTATTGCCCCAAGGCCTGCAGCACCTCTTCGACGCTCGCCTTCGCTGGGTCCGCACCTCCTAGGTGTTTGCGGAAGTCGTCGGCTATCCATTTCTCGTCCCGTTTGGATAACGCGCTATGCCATCGATAGACAAGGTTGAACTCGACCGAGACTTGGTTTCCTGTGGCTTCTGGGGCTGGCGTGCTATTGAGTATGCCCTTCTTTTCGCGTGTTCGGGGATCGAGGTCCCAGATTGACCCGGAGCGGTTCACATTCAGTATCGTCCGAACGTAGTCCTTGAGTATGACGTTGACGTATAGGCCACACGTGATGAGCCGCCCGGTCTGGAACAAATCATCGTCGTATTTCTCCCAGGCTTCCCCATTACTGTCGTCGCGAGGGGAATCTGGCTTCGTGAAGCGCCCCCCTTCATTGATTCTTGGGATAGAAATCAGTATTAAGATCCATGTAACGAATCCCTGCCGCTGCTTTTATAGGGAGAGGATATCCTTACATTACGAGCTGACTAACGACGTGGTTATGAAATCGATTGAACATCTGAGGACTGATGTCAGCAGTAACCTCTAACGAAAAGACAAAATAACATGCCGTTTTCACTTTGCATTCTGATGCGTAGTGGACATACACAGAGGGCATTTATCAAACCCCTCAGCCTGAGTTTGAGACTTACAATCAAAAACGTTCCAACGCCCGAAGGAAAGCCAAGGAGATTCTTGGACGAGAAGCAGTCCGTTTTCAGTAGCCCGTCCTGGAAAGTCCTCATAGCCTTCTGCTCCTCGAGGGTTCTGCCGTACAACGGCGACAGATCGAGGTACGAAGAAGTGAGATTAACATTCTCGTCCCGTGGATCCTTTTGCATGAGGATTAGAAAATAGAAACAGCGATCAGACGATTGCGACTTACAGTCTGAAAGATGTCGTGAGTAATGATCGTCGCAAGATAGAACAGCATGCTGGATATCCTGTTTGGATGTTCCCGGAACGAGCTTCCGTCCCCCCTGTCCATGAGGCTATCGAATATGAGCCCGGGATCCGGAAAGTTCGGCCCTTGGAAGACCAAGGCGGGCGTGGTTCGTGCGTACGCCGTATTAGCTGCCCCCATGGAGGGGACATCGAGATTGTTGCACGAACCATCCGCCTTACGGTAACGTGTCCCTTCGCTCCTTAGCTGGGCAGGGGGGTGCTCAAGCGAGTCCCACAGGGTATTGATGAAGGCATCGCTAACTTGTCTACCCTCTCGGGAATGAGGGGGGAGTTTCGCTAACAGAGTGACGATTCGTTCTTGTAGAAGCTTGTTGTCGTCATCTTCGCCGCTGATCGCGACATCCAGAACGTCTTTCAACGTCGTAAGATCCTCGACGCCCAAGTGGTGCAAGTCTTTAAGAATTCCTGTCTCCTTGGTGATATCGTCATTTCCTGGAGTAAACGGGTACTTAGGAACGGGGCTAAGACTTTTGAGTATAACTTGAGTAGCCTGGGAAAAGGCCGAAGGCATCATGGCGTCCCCGAACAAGTCTTGGTTATTTCTGGTGGGCGAAGCTGAATGTGGCACGGCCTCTCTAATCCCTTCGGGGAGGGAGAACTTAGACAGCAACCCCCCAGATCTTGTACTTCCGGACCTCGAGGGATCTTGTTTCTTGCTAAATCCATTCAAGCTCATATTCGTACAAGTTGTCCCTGGTCCCGTGGGATCTTATTTCTTATATATACCTATCTAGGTATTGAGGAACATCTTTGGGGCTACCCTTTGCAAGCAGTGGGGGGTTGAGGTTATTGTCGTCATGTGGACCAGGCTGGCACACGTCCAACGCTGGTAACCAGGGATGTAACCCAAGGTAGGCAGAGCTGGTGTAACACACCAATGAAGCAGTTAGATTGACCTCGCCTTGTTCAAAGGAACTACAAAATACCAAATCAATAGAAGCCATTATGATTCGTGCAAAAGCTGCTTGGACTAATAACTAATAGACTAAGAGGCATGTACCGAAGTATAGCATCGCTCGTTTGTTTGTTCGGTCGTTCGTTCATTCGTTCTTCAGGGGTATTCAACTTAACGAGACTTTTACACGGTTAAAGGCATTAATAACCATAAAGGCAGTATTATGCACGAATAGTATATTACTACGTAAGCCTCTCCCCTTTTCCCCTTTTTCCTTTTTCCACATGCTTTTCCCTCCGTAACACAATATGTCCGCCTGGACTTAACAGTGTGGCTGCTAGCTGTCGTAGGTAACCATTACGGACCCCAAATGAAAGCCACCTTCCGGAATCTACGGAGTAGTTGTCCAAGTGTGTGCTGGGTTACCTAGTAGATAACCTAGCTTGTGTTACAGTAAATAGAACTGCAAGCCACGTTTCCTTTGTTACAGCTCGTATTCGGTGTCTTGTCATGTCATATACCTAAATCTAGACGGCCGTAGGATCAGCGTTGGCTCCTGGGGGGCTACCTAGTAGGTAAGCTGGTGGCTTTTTGAGTCTTAAGAAGCTGAATGTTCCCACATGGCCAACGTTTCATAATATTGATTCAGTTCCTTGTATTTTTTTCGTTGTATATTCAGCGCCTGGGTAAATACAATGACGGGCGGACCTTGTGGCTGTTCTGTATTCTTTGCCTTCCTCTCAGGCTCGGTCGAACATGTTGGGGGCTTCGGCGTTTGACGCGTCTGATGCAAGGCCCATATTCACCGTAGGATGAGGGACCGTGGCCACAAGCCAGACTCAGTTGCCACACCACACTCGAAAACAAAGTTTATACGTCGGCCTACGCTATCGATGTTACACTATACCTACCTAGTAGATATACGTATTGGCAATTTGCAAGCATATTGCCACGAGGCGAACCTAGAAGATGCAGAAACAACATCGTTGGTACGCGAGGAACCTAGGACTATAGTAGGGCTATAGGAGGCTTATACATATACCTATGTAGCTGTCTGTCTTACCGGCCCTAGTCTGACACATATTAGCATCTGAGACCCCAAGCGTAACTCCAGTACCTACTAGGTACCAGGTGGGTACCTAGGTAGGTAGGTGACTGACTTGAACAATGGATGGAGAGATATAACGGCTGATTTAAGCCACTAATAAGCCCTAATGGCTCCCGTGCCGTTCCCATAGCTTCCAAGGTTCTCGAAGGCAAGCCAGTCCTTATCGCCGGGTTCCGTATTGCGTAGCGGACCTGAGTAGTGAGCTTCCGAGGTCAATACAATCGTCCTCCCAGGTACCAGCCACTCAGTTACGAAGTCACGAAACATTAATGTATTCGGCTTTTCCGGAATCACTGTAAGGTCGGCTCTACCAACAATATGTAACCAAACTAACTACTGGGTACCTGGGTTATTGCAGCCTTTTCGTCTCCATCGCCCTTGTAGGTGCGAACCATTAACACGTGAACATCGTTTCATAGTTTCGTTTCAAGTAGATGTCCCAGCTTCAGACTCCCAGCGGACGCAATAAAAGTCCACCCATCCATCTTTGTTGCAAGCCTCTAAACCGTCAATAACGACGCACGTTTCCTCTACATGGCCCAAAATCAATGACAATATTTGTAAACCCTCGCCCTCGTCAAGTGGCTGTGTTGCAGGATATCTCTTGCAGATGCCGTTCATCACATCGGTGGGAAGAGGCTCCAGCAGTTGATGTACAATATAGCCGAGTTTGTCTCGTCAAATGCCCAAGTGGCAGTTCTCTGTTTCCTGGTTCGTTTTCAGGCTCTCTGATATGGATATACTAGATATTGACTGAGGAGCTGTAGTTTCTCCTTTATGGCCTTCGTATTCCTTTTGAACTAAAACTCATACTCCTCGATCTCAGTCTTGAAGAAATGACTTGACTTGGCCTCGAGGTTGTTGCTGCCAAAGGGAAACCATCTTATGTGTCAGTGGCTAAAGCACACGTAGGTAAGCGGGCGTTGAAGTGAAGGAAAGTCGGTGATTATCACACAGGTAGGCGTATATTGAGGAAGACAATAACGCCTAGCCCCCTAATATCTCCTACGGTGAAGGTCGCCTCTCCTATATACTGCTGCCGGGCCACCATCCTGGTCCCCTCTTTGGGCCTTTGGGTCTTCCCGTCGCTTGTGTCCCTGATAGGGTCGGATCTAAAGTGCAAAGTCAATGTCACCCTAATCTTCGAGTTTGTGGCTTTGAATATGTGCAGCTTACATAACGAATATTACAGACTCATCATACAATCCACTAGAGCCTCCCGCGCCCTTTATTCGGTGAGAAATCCACCCATTCGCTACCTAATAAGCATCTGGGCCCGCTCTTGGCAGCATATACGGATCGGAATACGGCTGGTTAGATCTCGACCAGCGATTACCTCGGGCTTCACCGGCAGCACCTGCGGCACGGTAGGTATTATAGCAAGGCCGACTCTTTGATTCATACGACGCTCAATTACTAATAAGCTTAGGCGTACATTTCCGCCAAACCGTATATGTATTAATTCAGGGGTCACATTATGGTGGGTTCGGCGGGGCAGCGAATACTTGCCAGATCTAGACATTCCGCACTTCAGTTTACCTGTGAGAGAAAGTAGGATAGCTTCACGGGATCGTAAAATAATGCCGTTGGTGTAGGGGAACGCATAGAACAAGAGCTGCTTTGGTATGGGAAGGGTGAGACTGCGAATTTCGGCAATGGTCAGGACTAGGAGTATATACTACGTAGATACTACCCTATGACAACATACTTGCATCCTCAGTTACTACAAAGTTTCAAAGGCTTGCCGTGTCACGCGGCCAATGTGCTGAATTCCTGTTGGAGTACTTATGAACTAAAAGGGTGGTTATGATAAGCCAAGATGAGGTTATTGGTTATGGTGAAAGTCGAAGCTGTACAACCAACACCGGCCACAGACCTAGAAGGCGTAGAAACGATTGTTGTTACGCGAGGAACCTAGTGCTATGATAGGGCTATGGGAGGTCACATACATGTAGTCCTCGTTAGAAATTTTAGAGAATTATCAGTTGGATTTTTGAATACATCATTCCAAGCCTTTCTTACCAGCCTTGCCACATACCGCCTGATGCGAAGGTAATGTTAGATCCTGTAAAGGCATGATGAGATAAGAAGCCTCTTAGGGCGGCCTCATCATCTTCTGGCAATACCACCATGGGTATAAGCAGGAGATGGCGGAACCGTCATTCGTGTAGGTACTACTGAGTCTTATAGCCACTGTGGAGACGTATCCCTTATTTACATCTGATTTGTTACTAGGTAGATAGGAAGGAATACGTCGTGTGAGAAACAACCTGAATGGCTGGAGGGTCTGCCTTAGGTAGGAGACCTATGCAGAGTATGCCTACTAGGTACGGATGAAGTTGCGTATAATTAGACGTGGTAGTCCATACAATCTCATAGGAAACCACGATACAACTTCCAGTGCATCCAATCTACGTATAAGCAAAGTTGAAAAGTTCCTCAGGATTCTTGGATCATATTCATAATGTCTAAAGCCTCCCTTGAGAGTAGCTCCCAGAAGAACGTGAAGGTAGGTAGGTAGCTACCCGAGCTTTATTTACATCCTACCTAAAAGAGCCCTGGAGGTGTTGGCCGTGCTAACTCGTGCTGCGCAGCAGGTCCGTACCATTGGATTTCACATCAGAACTCTATTCCTCTTCACCAAGAGCGACTTCAAGACCGTGATGTTCCCGCAAAGTATATTCGCCTCATCAATAGCCTTGTACAATATCCAACTCACTCGACAATCATTGCAACAAACCAACATCAGCAGTTTGGCGATCCGATTTGGGTGTATGTTGGCCTGGATATGGGTACATCTGCTGGTTGAGAACATCTCGAATCAGCGGCGCCCCGGGTCTATCATCGAAGATGCAGTGAATAAGCCCTGGAGACCAATTCCCGCAAGGCGTCTCACGGCCGCTGAGTCGCAAGACCTGCTTCGCCACTCGGTACTACTATCCATCGGTATTAGTTTCTTCCTCGAAAGTTGTGTGCCTAGTGTCACCCTCATGACGATGATCTGGTTGTATAACGATCTCGATGGCAGTAGTGATGGCCCGTTACTGCGAAACGCGCTCAACGCGGCGGGACTGACGTGCTTTGGCTGGGGAGCTGTCACTGTGTTACTTAGCGGACAGATGGATGAAGAGGGGGACCGGACTCTGCGCAGATGGTACACGGTCATGGCCGCTGTCGTCACGACCACGGTTCACGCGCAAGATTTTCCCGATATCGCAGGCGATCGAGCGCGTGGCCGCAAGACTATGCCACTCTTATACGGCGAGGCTCTGTCTCGCTGGAGTGTAGCAATCTTTGTGTTGTTCTGGTCGCTCGTCTGTCCAGGATTTTGGCATGTGGAGTCCTGGCTTATTCGGTTAGTTTTGTTCGGTATTGGGGTTCTCATTGCTATCCTCACCACGGCACAGTGTGGCCAGCGGTATGATGAACGTATTTGGGCGCTATGGTGCTTTTGGATTGCGGCCCTTTATGTCCTTCCACTCTCTCAACTGAGTGTAACATAGGTAGGTAAGGACGACATCCATGGATATGGATGTGAGTAGGTATATAAAATAAAAATGGTATAGCTGCAATTGGCTTTTTCTGTTCTCCTGTCTCATCCGACTTACCTAAGTAAAAAGCCCTGGAGATGTCGGCAAGTTCGGGCAGTGTAGGTACTATGTACCTAATCCTATAGGGCTAGTATAGGCCTTTGCCCGCCCCTATTTAATCGCCAATGAGGCGTAAGCCAACCTCGGAGGATTCACATTAGGGAGAATGATCCTTGGTCTCTCCCGGAAGCCCGACTCTTTTTCAGCAAACCCTAGGGCTTGAGGAGGCATTTCGGTCTCGGGATATCCCAAACACCTTTCAATCTAAGCGTACATCGAAATGGCTCAAACTCCCAAGACTTGGCTGATTACCGGCTGCTCTAGCGGTTTCGGCGCTTTATTTGTGCGCCAACTCCGCGCGCAGGGAGACAATGTCATCGCTACTGGGCGCGATGCCGAGAAGAGACTTGCCCACCTCAAAGACACCGGAGCAGTGATTCTAGACCTTGACGTGACGGCACCACCAGATGTCATTGAGGCCAAGATGGCTGACGCCTGGAATTTGTATCCATCTGGCATTGATGTAGTTGTGAACAATGCCGGCTATATTTTGAGCGGGGCCGTTGAGGAGCTGACGTAGGTGCCTATGCCAGAATGAATAATAACACGTCGACGTACCGCTGACAGAAAGCAGACAGGAAGATCTGGAAAATGTCTTCAAGACAAATTTCCACGGCCCGCTGAACATTACACGCGCACTGCTGCCTCGAATGCGGGCGAGGGGAACAGGCACGCTTCTCTACATAGGCTCTCAAGCAGCGTGGCATGCCGATCCCAGTGCTTCTGGGTATTGCTCATCGAAATTTGCCCTTGGAGGTTCGTTATGCCCCTTTCTAGCGATATCGGGTCGCCGTTGAGCGACTACCTAGCTAACGACTATCCTATGTAGGTGCAATTGAATGTCTTGCCAAAGAACTTGCCATATTCGCCCCTAAATTGAAGGTATTAATCGTTGAGCCTGGTTACTTCCGCACAAGTGCCTTCAAGAACATAAATAATGTAGACCCGCGAAAGCAAGACTACGCCGATTTTAACGCCGCCGTGCGAACTGGAGAAGCTAGCATAATTGGCAATGAGCCCGGAGATCCTTCCAAAGCAGTCTCCGTCATGATTGATTTGGTACAAGGAACCGGCGTGGCAGCCGGAAAAAAGATACCGCTTCGAATTCCTTTAGGAACCGATGGCTGGGAGAGGATCAGGGCCAAGTGCGAAGACATGCTGAAAGTATGTGACGAATGGGAGGAAGTGGCCAAGAGTACGGATCTTAAATAAGGAGTCAGGGGCGGGTAGGCGTTGATGTTTCGATTCCTGTCGTCCGTTGGCATATGCAGAAGTGGGAAATGAAGCTTAAGGTAGGTAGCGAGCGGTACGAATAGATGGCGACTATCGCAAATGAGTTGTTTGTGATACCCGTCTTTAGTGAATTTCGAAATCCTCTGGATTTAGGACCTTGCTAGCTACGTCCGACGCAATTTCGCCGTTCATGATTCCGTGGGTATCTGCGCAGCATTTCAATATCAATGTCAACCACCAACATAGACAACGGAACTTACAAGTCTCGCCGACTACGACGTAGTGATTTTCCTCCGCTCTAAGAACTACGGGTAGAGCATTCCCAAATAGCACCACAACCAAGTCACCTTTCTTCGCTTCGGAGGGCCCGAGTCCTATGTAGCCCTTCCTCGTTGCATGAAAGCGACGATTCAAAGCGTCTTGTCGGAATCTCTCGTTGAAGGCGGTTTGCCCCTCTCCAAGGTCAATAGGAGGTATCGCATCTGGCGAGTCTCCAACGACATGCTCCAAGGCCTGAGCTATAAAACCATCGGATGCTGCCAGTCCCCGAAGCTCCTCGTTTGCCGTGATAGTTCGCCAGAAATACGAACGCATCTTGTCTTCAGGCAGAGGGGGGTTTGAAGCTGATAACGCCTTCATAGCGAGGGCTCGCCATTCCTCTAATACGTCGAAGAGTTTCTCGTCATCATCATACGTAGGACACACCTCCGAGATCACATCTATGACAACACCGCGGGCCTTCAAAGAAAACAGTCTGTCACTTTCACGGTAGAAGGAGTAGACGGGAGACTCAAACCCGCCAGCAGATCCTAGAGTGTCAATGTTCTCGGTACGTCGTAACTTACGGGCGGTCCAGTCAGTCTCCAGGTCGGGTACCCACGATGGAAGTCCCGAGCTGCGACTGGGGTTTTGGCATGCACATATCGTATTCAGCGAATTGCTCGACTCTATCGCGGCGACAGCAGCGTTCGTATAAATTGTAACTTTGTCCAACCCATAGTCGATGGGGACCTTCACTTCGGGGCCGACGAGACCGAGCGCCCCGTACACCTTGTCTCGCTGATCGGTGCACTCACATTGTCGAAGATGCAGCATCACGTCTTCCAAGGGGACTTTGTCGTCTTTCAGCACCATCTCTCGCAGGATATCCATCCCAATAGCGTCGTGATAGCCACTGGTGTAGTGGGTTAATTCTGCGGCGATCGGGTCGAAGTCCGCTGTATGCTCGTTCAAGAAGACAGCGGCTTCGATGAGCGCGTCCCAGCTCATCATGCGGTTACCGCATAGCACCACAATCCCTTTGGCGAGGGCAATCTCTTGCCTAACCCATACTCGCCGCCAGTAAGACCTATCGAACAATCGCGCCACGTCTTGCCACCTTGCATGGTGCGTCTCATTTATCAGTGAGGCTGCGACATCGCTTTCTTCGACGCCGATGTTGGAGATGCTGTCGACTAGCTTCATCGCCCGTTTGCTCCCGTCCGCCTCTTGGCCTAGCCATACGAGCACCTGCTCGGCAGACCGGTAGATCAGGCCCATCAGCGCGACCTGGCTGTTGCGTTCCTGCTCGTCGGCTTGGTTGATGCACACGGCATCCACCCAAAGATAGCGATACCCTGTCCGAGCTCGCAGGCGACGGAGCGCCGCTGCGAGATTCCGAGTCACTTCGAAGGGACACCCGTCTAATTTGATGGTAACTTTGCCGGTGGGGTCGCCCCAGGTGTAGGACAGAGCTTCGTAGAAGCTGAAAGGCACCGAGTCGTCGTCGAGATCGTCTAGGTTCACAACAACTAAGCTGCATTTGACTTGTGAAAAAGACCGCCAAGACGGGTGGATTCGCAGCATACGGATATCATGCGAGCCCGGCTCAAGGCGCTGATACTCGTAGGATGCCATAACTACTACCCTTTTTATCTTTTTTTACTAGCTTAAGGCGTTACATTGTAAAGCTTCCATGCGGATTTATTGTTGTTTTGGTCGTCTTATCTATAAGTCTGGATGCTCGTTGCCTAGCGCTTATGCCCTTGACATCAGCTATGGATATAAGGAGCCAATCGCCCGCCGTAGCGAGCAAAGCCCTATCGAATGACATGGTCTCAAGTGTTAGCTGAACTGACTGCCATCAATGATGTGTACCTGAGCAAAACTTAGTCCTATCAAATTAAGATGTCAGAGAAGAGATTGGTTCCAAAGTACGTGACATAATGAGGGATGCAGCGGTTCTTTGAAAAAATAATTATATGGTATCTCTAAGTAGATCTGGTTTAAATCAATAACATCATATTCTACGTCATGTCTATAATTCAACGAAGGATAAATCACCGATATCCACGCTCAACGTCGCTTGCATTCGGAGTAGTGCTATACACGTCGGTGACACTCGTGGCAGCGGTGCTCGGGTTGATCTTGGCAAGCATCTCGAACTGGGGATCCCGGGCTGTGCTCATCGGGTCAGCACCCGCGTGCTTTCGATCCATCAATTCGCCGAACGACAGGCTCGGGTGGAAGATGTTAAGAGCCCAAACAGCGACGGTGATCATGACGCCCTCGAAACCGATGAACAGGTCCTGGCGGCCCATAAGATCGCCGGTCCAGCCGTGGCTTAGCTCGGCGACACGGAACACGCTACGCCAGAAGATGCAGATGGTGCTGAGCGCCAGCGCGACCAGGAAGCACTTAAACATCCACGACCCCCGGATGGCGACGAGCGCGGGATCCTGGTCGAGGGCGCTGGAGCCGAGGGCACGCCGCCGCCGCAGGGTGTTGAACAGGAAGTCGAGGCAGAGTAAGATAAACATGAGGAGCGTGAACACCTGGAACGCGAGACCGGCAATCATGATGTTGTCACCGGTATCGGTGGATTCGTTGGAGTGGAAGGCAACGGAGGCAAGGCCCCCGCCGGCTGCCTGCAGGACGAGGGAGATGACATCGCAGGGGATAAACTGTGATAATGTTAGTTTGCTTCTGCTCTTACTCAGATTCTACTCCTTTCGGGAGGTTTTGGGATATTTGAATTTCTTAGATGAGAGGCAAGACATACAATACGCGTGTAGTATTTGGGCGGGATCCTTGAATTCTCCGGCCCGAAGGCAAACACAATCCTACGAATGCACAAGTAGACGCCGGCCGCAAGGAAGGCGGGCGCGATGGTCAAACAGCAGATCTGCATCAAGAAGCCGTTCTCGGACCACTGGTTTTCCCAGCTCATGATGCGCCCTACGTAACCCAAGACCTCGCAAATAAGGCCGAGCACCATGGCAATGGTGAATATACCACCACGACGTGTAAATGCGAAGACGGCGAGAAAGCCAATAAGTGAGAGCCCGAATAGGGCTACAAAGGCGGCATTGGCGGCTAGGTTGATCCGGTACGGGTAGAAGGACCACTCCACGGGGCAAATATCAATAGTGCAGTCGGCCAACGAGATCAACTGAGTGGCATCGGCGCCATTGCCCGCTTGGTCGCTCATCGCGGGGTTTTAGTGAGTTAGTACCGAGGTCGTGAGCGGATTTAGATGTTAGGTTAGTAAGGACGTAAACGACTATAAACACCGGCCAGGTAGAGTGAGACTTTGCGTAAAGCAAGAGAAATCCGCGTCACAGGAAAAGAGGTAAGTCATCAGAGAAATAGGACGGGACCCCGGGCCACCCGGGCCCCGAAGTCTTCTTGTGGGTATGGAAGGAATTTATAGTAACAGGCTTGGATACCTGCATCCCATGCGGCTGAGGATTAGCAGGATCCCTACGTACAGTAGGTAGGCAGCTTAACGGCTAGTTTATACGACCCTGCGGCAACGAGGTTGTGGGTCAGCCAAAGTGTACGACAATGCCTAGTACCTAACGTTCAGCCCGTTGAGATGGTTTCCTCGCTATCGGGATTGATCGTCAAAAAGCTAGTTGACCTAGCTTGGCAGCCAAGATACCAAGTACCCTCCTGGGTGTAGCCATTCTCCTGATTTGCGAAATGACTCGGGAAACTAATAGAGAGCCCCATTCCTGAGGCTGTGAAGCTGTAAGTAGCTGACGGGAAGAATCGTCAACCAGTAGGAATGGCGAGGACCGTAGGTAGCAAAATCATGCGAGCTTGAGTTGCATTGGCGCAACTACAACATATAAATGCACGCTACTCTCGAGAAATGTTTCCGTAATTGTTCGCTTACGTGTCGGTAATGTATATTGGCTTCAGGTGCAGCAGAGCCTTTCATTCGGTAGCCTCGAAACGCACTGAAGCGATATCGTAGATGACTGGTGTTGAGAGGTGGGTAAAGTGGCAGGATTTATATCACCCTGCCACGCGCAGGAATAAAATCCAAGGCGGACCCAGGTCCGTTCAGGGGCTTTTGCTCAGGTGGTGTAGCACTGCAGCCCTGGGAGGATTACCGTTATACACAGAAGGGTGTGAGCAAAGTCTGGCTGCATGCACACACATACAACTAACTACACCATATGTTCAATATTAACCTTTATTTGTAGGATATACGACATCCGTGGGTATAATGATCAATATGATCCATCAAGTGGAAATCCAAAAGAGTGTCTTGGATTACTTTTCAAAGACCCCAAATTCGAAGATATTACCGATTTAGATTATATGAAGTTTCAGAGCGGTTCGTGAAAATGTAGTCGGACCTTCGTCTAGACACCTGGGTAAATAAATGGTGAGGCCGTGACGGTAAGGCCCATTAGGCCGGAACCGCCTAACAGCACTAGCAAGCAAAGCGAGCGGGGGCTGTTTCGCTCGTAAACTAAGCCCATCTTGGTAGAAAGACACGATCTCGGGAAGAGGATGATGTCAATTTCGATACTGTTTGAAGGCCTGGATTTATCGACCCGCGACGTTATTCTTTTGGTTCGGTCTCGGGTGACTTTAAGCTTGTTATATACTACATGTACATATGTTAGTAGCTGAGCCGTAGGAAGACAGAAGCGAATAAATACATACTAAATTGATGACATTCTTGTAAATGGAGGATCCAAGTTTCGAAGTTCCAGTTCCAGTTCTTGGATTGTTTCAGTCCCAGGAATCTTTTTTATCGATAAACTCAAGTGTTTCTTTCTTCCTTGACAACATTAAATTTACATGACCTGACAACAATGAGTTAGGTACCTATATGTACTGACGCCGGGGTCGGGTTCCCCCCTGGCAGAGCCCTAGAGGTACCTAACTTTAGCACGTAGTTAGCCGCTGAGGCATGTAACTCTGGCATCTGATGTAACAATTCCAGTTGGCAGCTCTACACGTAGACGTCATCCATTCGTCAACATTGCCAGCTTCATAAACACTTCATAAACTCTAAGACATTTACCCTTTTTTTCCAATTGCCATGTATAACAAGAAGTTATCACTTCAAGGGACAAAAGCAAAGCGTGGAAGAGCTTTCATTAACCACAGGATTCTCTTTAGGGTCAGTTAGCGACAATCATGTCCTTGTCCGAGTGCTTTGGCTTGCGGAAGAAGAGCTCAGATCCTGAACGGGAACCGCTGCTCCCTCAATATGAGCAGGACACCCACTTGCAGCGGGAGCTGTACCGTAAGCTCCACAGCTACCAGATGCTGCGAGCTCTGGCCAAGGGATACATGCCCAGTACTGAACAGACAATCGTCAATCTACGCACCCTGTTGGCGAGCGACGTGCTGAATCCCGAGAACCCGGACCTATCCAATAGCGGTCGTCGCCTGGTGCGTTTGACCAAGCTATGGATACAACAGTTCATCACCTTATTGCAGAACAAGAACAGCAAAGATCAGCTGCAGGACCTGATCTGGTTCTTGACCAAGAGCAGCATATCCGTCGATGTGGACGATCTCACCGCCAGGGCTAAGAAATCCAAGACCAAGGCCGACATAGCTGCTGCATACCAGAGCGTCCGCACCGTGGGGTCACTACTCCTCACCAATCCCGATTTCCGCACGTTTCTTGGCGATATCAATGTGGTTGGCCGCGAAATCTTCAAAGATTCGGCCTTCGCATTGAGCAGCGCTGCTAAGCAAGTAGGCGAGCAGCTAGAACCATCCTTCGAGGAGCAGCAGAGCATAGCGGATTCCGGGAGAGATAGTGAGCCACCCACTGCCCAAAATTTGGAGGATGAGTTCGAGGATGCCGGTAAAGTTGTCGCAAACCAGAGCGCCGAAGTTGCCAGTGCTACCGTCGAAAGCGCCAAGGACAAGCTTTCTGGCGACGAAGGCCAGACGCTCTTGAAGCGACTCCAACAAGTTGTCTTGAATCTTCGGAAGCGCAAGGACTACTCAGATTCGGTGTCTACGCTGGCCTTACTCATCAAGCGCTATGCTATAGTCTACTCTCGAGCCGCAGAGCAGGTTGTCGAAGCTGCCCAAAACGATGTTCAAGAAAATCGGGAGGCGGACCGGGCTCTTACTAACCTATGGGAATTTGTTAAAAGCTTCGGTGACAGGCATGAATGGGAGAAATGTGAGGAACTTCTTCAGAAGGTTATGAGCCACCAGGACAATGACCCCGAATTCGAGAATATGCTGCAGGACATCGCAGATAGCCTGCAGAAACTCCTCACAGACCCGGAATTTTTCAATAATGCCGATAAGAAGCTTCAAGAGCTAAGGGAGAAGAGCAACGAAGTTGGATCGGAAAGCGATTTACGTCAAGACATTAATGAACTTCTACAACAGCTCTCCGTCACATTTCAAAGCGTGGCTAGAGATGAGGACATTCACAATTTGACAACCACAACGCTTCGAATCTTCAGCGTCCTTTCACCTTCCGACTCCACTACGAACCCCGAATTAATCCAAGATGCATTTAGTGTTTTCATTCCTCTTCTCATCAATGCCGTCCAACATGTCCCAATTCCCCGCCTCGAAATCAGCACACCACCAATTGACCTCTTACTGGAAAACCTCATCATTGAGCCCGGTACTACTGTGAATAACACTTCATTCCTCCCCTATAGGCTGAAGATTGAAACCTACAACGACGTCGAGATTCGCAAAGCCCGTTTCCGAACTACGGCTAGCAGCAAGAATCTCATGCTCATCAAGATCGACGGCCTCTCGGCACGTGCGGACGAGGTCGGCTTCTGGCTACGCGCCCATAGTGGACTGTTCCGGCTTGCAGACGAGGGCATCGCGAGTTTTGCGCTCGACGAGCGCGGCATCGACATCCACCTCGAAGTTGAGATCTGCCGCGAGCGTCTGGAGCACATCCTAACGCTGCGCCGCGTGAAGGTGCGGGTGCACAAGCTGAATTACAAGCTGCGTAAGAGCAAGTTCGCCCTGGTCGGCTGGCTCATCAAGCCCTTCCTCCGTCCCCTCCTCAAGGCCACCATGGAGGCCCAGCTCGCCACTGCCGTCGCCGATCTGCTCCACGCCGCCAACCGCGAGCTGCTGTTCGCCCGTGAGCGCTTGCGCGCCACGCGCGTCGCGAACCCGAAGGATCTCTGGACCTTCCTGCGTGCCGTCGCGGCGAGGCTGGTGCCTGAGGAGAACCCGGACTTGTACGCGAGAGTGGGTGTCGAGCAGCCGGGCCGCGGTGTCTTTAAGGGCGTTTATGCTCCCGGCAGCGTCGTTAAGATCTGGAATGAGGAGGCTGAGAGAGCGGGCGACCGTGTCGAAGAATTCGAGGCGGGTGGCTGGAGAAACGAAGTTTTTGATACGCACGTGCGTAACCTTACTTGAGTTGCTTGCTTACGATGTTAGGGGTTATGGCTGGGCGGCGTTCTAGGAGGGTTACAATAAGCGTATTACAGAGTACATCGCGTCACTGGGAAATTGCTGCGTTTTTCTACGTAACTACACAATATTCGATAAGTGGCGTTTAGAGCATTGAGCAGGTATATACGAACGGCTAAAATATATAGATATTCGGACATACTATTGGTATCGAAACTTGGATAGTTTGGATTCTATCTGGTAGGTAGTACTACAAGCGACGAGGAGATAACACAAGCACTATATTGAAGGCTTCTGGTGATTCGAACTCAGCCCATTGCTCATCGCAAGAAAGAGAACGGGCCCGATTCATATAAACCCCAGCAAGTCTTTGGGTTTCCTATCAACCAACACCCATCCGCCATCCTGACTCCCCTCTTGTCCACCCAGACCCGCCACAACCTCATCGCTCTCCTTTCCATCTCCATCCTTCCCATCCCCGGGCTCGGGGTACTTCTTGATATGCTCGATCGCCCAGACCATCTCCTCCGTCAGCGGCGGCGGGATCCTGCCGTCCCCCTTCAAGGTACCTAACCCCGCAATCCGAAACAACCCCTCAAGCCATTCCGCCGTCTCCCCCGTCTCCCAGCGTATATCATGAAACTTCCTACCCTCGCGCCGCGACTTCTCCAACCAATCCCGCTCCCAGCGCGCCTGCTCCTCCGGCGGCGGCAGCGGCACCCCGTTGCGCCGCGCGAACACGCGCGCCAGCGCCAGCGCCTGGTACTCGAAGCTGCGGAACGTCAGCACGCGCGGCTGCCCCACCACGCCCAGCGACGCGTGGCCCCGGAAGAACGTGTGCTGGTACACCCCCGCCAGCTTGTCGGCCGCGTAGTCCCACAGCGGCCCGCCGTTCGCGCCCGCGTTCCAGAACGGGAACGACGCCTTGTACCCCGTGCAGTAGATGACGGCGTCCACGGCCTCGAGAGCCGTGCCGTCGGCGAATTCCACGCGCCCGGATCT
Source organism: Hypoxylon rickii (assembly GCA_902806535.1). NCBI lineage: Eukaryota > Fungi > Ascomycota > Sordariomycetes > Xylariales > Hypoxylaceae > Hypoxylon > Hypoxylon rickii. Next base: position 846,565 of record CADCWY010000003.1, read on the forward strand.
CGCGTCGTATGCGGAGACGACCGGCTTCCACTCGATTCCTGCCGGTGGCACGGCCCCGTCCCACCGCGATGGCGAGCGTCGGGATTGGTACACGGGCGGCCGCGCGCTGGAGACGAGCTCGGCTGTGATGTCGTGGCCGGAGGCCGAGTTGCCGATGACGAGGACGCGCTGGCCTGCGTAGGGCAGAGGCGAGCGGTAGGTCTTGGAGTGCGTCACGCGGCCGGGGAACTTTTGGTTATATTCTTCTAGGCCTTTGACGTGGGGGATCTGTTGGCATGCGTGTTAGTGTAGGTAATGGGACTGGGGATATCTCGAGGTTTTCCAGTGACGAGAAAATCGACCTACGTAGGGGACGGAGTAGCTGTGACGTCAGGAATTAGCTGTTATCTCAAGACGTAGGTAACTTTCACGCGGTTAAGGCTTGTCTTAGGGGTGACAGTGGCCAACCCCCGGGACAGGCCAAAAAAGGGGACGATGATCAGAATGGCTTGTGAATTTACGTACTGACCGTTTGCCAAAATCACGGCGTCGAAGGCTTCTTCCCACCAGGTGTCGACATGGCGTACCGGGTCGTATTTTCGGAGGGTAAGTTTCCACCTATCAAACCCATATTTTGATGCAGGTTTAAGTTTGGTGATGTCCTCAACGGTAGTGTTGAGGTTCAGGAGACCGTCGGTTTTGTGCAGTGAGAAGTAGCTTTCGACGTACTGCCGAGGCACGTAATGGGGCACGAAAGGTCCGTAGGCGAACCGCCTATCGGAAAAGCACATGGCGATGTCGGGGACGTTGGTTCTGGTCCGGTGTCAACATGCCGTCTTCCACATTCAGCCACAGCTCAAACCCGAGACCCACGTTAAAGAATTGTAGATCGGGGTCTTGGAGAACCGTTCTTGTCGATTAGGGGCTGTGACTCGGGGCAGCTCCTTGGGGATGTCTAGGCGTGGATCAAGCTCCGGCGGTAATAAACCTGGCCGGATCGGGAGGCCCGACCCCGGGTCCGAGTCAAATATCCTATTTTCTTTGAGTTGAGGTGATCAGTTGGATGAAGATGGTAGTGTGAATACCATGTCCCCCCTGGCGTCTCTCGCCTCTCATAGACCTGGATCCTCTCAAAGTAATTCTCAGCTTTTAGGGCGGCTGCCGTGATTGCTCCTAGAATTAATATTAGTCTACGTTTATCAAGCTTAAGGAACCTCCCTGGAACCATACCGGCTGCGCCGGCACCGACAACTGCTACCGATTTGATCTTTTTCTCATCACTCATGATATCAGTTATATCGTTGCAACTCCTATAATCCGCCCTTTTCCCAAATAAATACATAGGATAAGTAGCTGCCTTTTTAGAGAGGGGCATGCCCACGCGGTACTACGTAGGACCCGCATGATGATACTGACGACATGATAGGTATTCGCCATACTTCTCAGATATGTCGCCATTGTCACGTGGTGTTATACAGACTTAACAGAACCATATAGCCACGTAATTCGAGGAAGATGCTTCGTTGGGCCAAGTGAGTGCTGGATGGCTTCAGATGCTACCGATGTAGGTAACATAATTGATTCTTTGAATTGGGCGACATAGTGTGCACTGAATAGTATCATTTCTAAATTGTGCGTTAGACTCAACGCCGTATAATTCAATGAACGGATAGCGGAACCATTGATTTCCATTCGTTGTTACTCGTGAGACATACCTACCGCGAGGGGGATGGCACGCAAGACTGTGTTATCTAGGTGGGTGTCTAGTAGATTCGTTAAGAGGATGAGGTTTGATGGATTACTAGGTTGAATCCTACTCAGATCAATATCAGTGTTTAGCTCGATGAGATTTTTAGTTGGCAGATATCGTTGTCCGTTTCCGAGGAAAAAAATATTACTCCATAGATTACTCCAGTTAGTAGATCAAGTTACAATTAAGGACACCATGGAATATCACTTCGAATCATGGAGGATTTAAAGCGTATAAACATCGATTGTATTGTAAATGACTAGAATAGCCATTGACTTCTGGGATATTGCAACCACGCCTCAACACACCATTCTTAGGCCTCTTTTGGCCACCTTATGAGTGGGTGAGTTGCGTCTAGAAAAGTGCAATGCGAGGCACCTGGGCGAGGAGGTGGTACTAGGTACCTAGGTACGCAGTGCGACGCAAGTTCAGCTCAGTTCAGCAGCTAGTCGACCCCTAAATTATTATTGCTGCGAGCCGTCATTCCAGACTTTCTGCTTCGTGATAATTCTTCTCCCTTCTTGCGTTCTTTGTTTCTTTCTCTTCCTCTCCCAGCTTCAGGCGAATGCAATGGCCTGGAGTCCTCCTGGGGTTGTCCTACCACCACCCCTGGCTATAAGACCTTGCATCTTTGGCAATGTGCCACTCTTAACCAAGGCGACAATGAACCCTGTTGTTGATACCAAGCTGATGAGGGACGTTGAGACCACTCATATAGAGGGTAGGCATTGCTTTGGTAACGCCTTCTGAATAGAGACGCGCGATCAGGCTGTGATAGTCATAGTAGAGTATAGTAAGCCTACCAAGTGCACGCAATACGGAAAGGGCGAAAGGGCGAAGGGGATGGGCAGAATCTACGTGGGTTTCTTCCAGTACAAAAGGGAATTGCTGCGTAAGTAAAACTACGTGGTTGCCTAGCTGGGACCGGCGTCCAGCGGCAACACTTTGGACTTGTCCTCGAGAAACTCTTGTCTGTGTTTGACAATAGCTCTCGTGATGCGGTCAAAGTCCTTAACCTTGTTGGATTTCAACTCGTTGAGCACCTTCTTGAGGCCCTCGATGAACCTGTTCCTCGTTTCTCCTGTAAAGATATCGGCGGAACCGAGCTGGGTGATGATCTCGGCATCTAGAGAGCCACGGAGTCAGCTATCCAAGGGGGGGATGTATTACGGAAGGGCAACAAAGTTAGAAAAATATCCTTATCGGAACTTACCCGGAACCACCATGCTTTCAAAATGCTGGAACTCACATGCTTGACCGTGGGGACACGGTTCTCCAGCCAACACGCGGGGACAAAGCGGCCGCATTGGATCAATCTTGGAGCTGTAAGTCATAGACTTGAGACCACCGGCTACCTCATCAAAAAACTTGGGGTGAAACCTATAGGCGCGAAAGTACGCAAGTGGACTATGGTATGACAATAAATCATCCACTTGAGCTCTGTCTTCCGTTTCATCCTGCATCAATGTTAGTAAGAGATGCTCATGAGATGAGCTATCTTGTACTTCTCCACTTGGATGCTCAGGAGCAGGCGAAGGCAGCGTTGGGATAGGCTTAGCCGGGCCAGACTCATCAACTGTATCATGCGTGGCCCGCTCCTGAACAATTAAATCGCTCGAATCTCCACCCCTTATCAGGATGGTTTCAGGGGCCGTTGACGCGGCATCATGGATAGGTAAGGCGGACATCGGTTCCAATCCGCCATTCGTTAGGGACGGATCTTCGCGGGGTGGTGGTTCGGGGATATATGTCGTTATTTGATCTGGCACATCCGCTTGAACGTTTGGAACGTTGGCAGTTGCGCGGCGATTGAGACCGTCGTTCGGAGCAAGCACACCCACCGTACTCTCAGGCGTGAAAGTTCCGTTGCCGACCTCCGTTTGGATCTCTTGGTTGCCGGAAATAACATCCTGGGTCGGTTGGCCCACGCCAGGAGTAGGAACGATGGCCGCCGGGAGATCGGACTGGAATGAAACCGATGGAAGGGTTTCATTAGGAGTTGCCTCACCATCTTCCATCATGTCCTCTCCCTCAGACATAGACATCTCTACATCCTGTGCGGGACTTGAATGGCGTTCAGTTGGGGCCTGAGATTCCCTAGCGGGATCCGATTCTAAAGGAGCGGTTGCTATACAGACTGGTTAGTTTATACCGAACGCTATGATGACGGATGCAGTAAATATAGGTAATTAACCCAGTAGCAAAACTTACTGGAAGGGAGGGGCTGAACGTTTGTCTCGGCAGATGTTGAGTCTTGTATGTCAGCTAGGTTGTCAATCTCCGCAGCTAGTTTACGTCGTTCTTCCATGCTGGCTTGGATCTCAAGTTCAATCTGGGCTGCGTGGGCGACAAGGCGCTTCCATTCATCTTGTTTTTCTTTAAGAGCAGCCTCTATAGCCGGTAAATCGTGGCTTACGATTCTATCGCGTCGCTCATGATTGGCTTTCTTGGCTTCGGTCCGCACCTTGGATACTTCCAGAGGTTTCAGCGGCATGGGAGACCCTATTGATGAAGCCCTGGACTGAGGTGATTGCATCGGATTGGCCTTCTTAAGAGCCTTTTTAGCCTCAGCTTCAGCAATCTGTCGCTTCGCCTCTTCGATCCGTTTATGCAAAACATCAAGTTTCTTCTCCGGCTTCTTCTCAAGTATGGGCGGTGTAGGCATGGTGCTTGAACCTGGGCCTGGGCGTGGCCTTCCGTTCGAGAAGTCGGATAACGGTGGAAACGCACCAAGGGAAGCTTGTCGAGGGGGCTGGTTGATTACCTCGCTAGATGAGTTGGGTTCGTCGGTGGGAGAGCCGATATCCATTTCTACGTCTTCGTCGTCGCTGACATCAATGATCAATTTTTCCTCGGTACGGGATCGCTTAAGGGTTCCGTTAGGGGTGGAGTAGTTATCGAAATCGGAGGCAACAGGCCGTTTCAAATTACGGTTGATAGACGGTGCTGGCTGGGCAGACGCAAAGAGGCCTGGGATCACTCCCTCCTTGGGTAAGTCTTTTTCGGCGGGTGTGGTAGTACGATGCGCTCCTAGGCCAGACAAGGCCTGTATGGATTGTGTGGATGGTTCTTCCCGTGGTTTCGCGTCGGGCGCCGTGGTTGAACCATTGGCAATTGGTGTTGGAATAGGCGGCTTTGCCAAACTTCCAGCTGGCGTTTTCTTCCCTGCCGCAGCTTGTTCTTGTGCTTTCTTCAGTGCTGCAAGTTTTTGATGTAATATTGCGTTGTTTTCAGCTCGCGTCTTCGTCCTCGCAGGCGACGAATTGGTCTGAGTTGCCGTGCTCATGTCGGGTTGGGACGGCGGGGTTGGAGCACAAGGTTGTGTTGTAGTTGTCGTCTTCTGCGCCTTTGCTGCCAATTTTCGGGCAATTTTATCCTTGCGTTCTTCGGCAGCCGTCTTCTTTGGTTCTTGAGCGTTATCTGCGCTGGAAGTATTCGTTGTAGGTTCGGTTGTTGCGGGTTCGTTCGGCTTTGGCGTAGTTGTCGAAGGTTGCTCTTTGGAGTCCTGCTGTTTGGGTACGGGCTTGGTGGGATTAGAAGCTGGCGAAGCTGATGCCGGTGACTCGCCCGCAGGCTTTTGGACGACGGGTTTAGGTATCGAGGCTTCGAGACCCAAGTCGGTGAATAGGCTCCTGATCAACTTTTCGTCGAAACCTTCTTCAATATAATCTTGGTACCGAACCTTCAAGGGCCATAAGCCTAGGATAGCCTCCTGGGCTTTCTTCTTCGCTTCGGCGACAGACTGGAAAGACGAGGTGGCCGTAGGAACTTTGGGGGAAGCGGCGGTCGCTGTGGCAACGCCACCTGCCTCAACGCCGGGTCGAGGTGCATTATTCGATGAAATCTCAACCGAGGAGTGATTCATGGTCGTCATGCTTATACCGGGCAATGTCTGTGACGGGTGTTGCGGACCTGAGATCTCTGCCTGTTGTTAGATTTATGCGTAATAACCTTTTAACTGGAACTTGGTATGTCTTACGTTTGACTCCGTTGGGGTTAGGCTTGCTCACTGACACCTTTCGTTGAATTTCCCGAGGTGATAAGTATGGCGAGTATGAACCGGACCTCTCACGTTCTGGATATACGGGCTCCCAATCGTCGCCTGGAGAATAATCTCGTTCAGCGGCAGGAAGTGATGTAGATGTGCTGTTGATGACTTCGCCCTGAGGCGTTCTAGCGTCGTATATCGAAGAGCCGTCTGCGTCACCAACACTCTCGTTTCGGTCTTCTACAACACTCGATTCTCTTGGACGAGCTGGTACAGTATCATCGATAGGGACGTCCGGTTCATATAAGTCATCAAACTCGCCTTCGCTCAACTCCCCTTCTTCCAGAGCAGGCTCGGATTGTGTTGATTGTGTTTGAACCTGAGACGGGGCAAATTTAGGTCGTTGCTCGATCGTGCTTCCACGAATGCTGTCTTGCTTATATGAAGTAGCAGGATCGCCTTTGCTCTTCTGAAACTTAGGAAGTGGATGTTCGGCGCGCTGCGGCTGTGGATGCCATGTAGCATTCGACTCAGGTCTTAAGGGTACGGGCGGCAAAGGGGTGCCCATGCCTAAACCAGGTATGTTGTTCGCATTGAACTGATAGGAATTATTGACAGCTGCGAAGTTACCAGGTGAAATGCTGGGCTGTTGGAAAGAGCCGTAATAAGTGGGTTGATGATTCGAGGAAGGAGGCGTCGCCTGGGCAAACGTGGACGGCGGACGGGACTGGGGATTAGATTGCTGGGCCGGGTAGTGGCCGTAGATGTAAGGATGCTCCGACATATTGATCGAGATGTGCGCAATGCATTAGGAACCTCGGAAGTCAATAGGTCGCAAGAATAGATGGCTAGATAGTAGATAGGTACTATAGCAACTAAGGAACTGCTGGTTCCTTTAAACCGCCGACTCAGAGTTGCATATAATCTAATTTCTTTATAGAAAGACTAAAGTATAGAATCAGTGAATCTGGGACAGGATGATGGGATAGGTGCAATGTCGGATGTAGAGATAGACTGTCGTTCGGTATCTGGCGTCGCAATAAATCTCGACGCGCGTTGTTGTAAGATCACGAATCGCCGGCAATCAGCCCAGCAAACAGCGACAGGGACTAATACCAGGAAGACCTGGATACTAAAAATCAATATTTGATCTGATTGAACGGCGGACGAGTTTCAGAGAGCCGAGATCAAAGGCCAGGGGCGACGAGAGTAGGTTGTCTCTTTCTTTCAGGTTCACAAAAGAACAAGTCGTCTTAGGTTCGTGTCTGATTCGAAATGTTTCGCTAATGCTCGAAAGATTGGAACGAAATGAATGAATGAAATAATGAAAATTGGAGTTTAGCGCCTGACTTACGCAGCTACTACATAGTAGGTATGCACTATGCACTATGCACTCACTGTATCTGGTAATATGCAGTTCTTATGCAGCTTATGTAAAATTGGCATTACTACCTAGGTACGTATGATTACTATGTATAATCAGGGTTGACCTCGATTTAATAGTGGATATCAATGATATGTGCCCAATGCAAAATGCATCTCGCCTGACGATGCAGGTTCCCACGGCGGCTTTACAGAAAGTCCGATATCTACGAAATTGTCGATGTACATGTATGTACGGATAACGCTACCAAAAGTTTTGTCCATAGAGCCAGTTGCCCAGGTCTTGGCAGCTGGTCCAAGCTGGTCCAAGCTGGTCCAAGCTGGTCCAAGCTGGGGATGCCAAGATCCTTCACGGCTGTTGTCAGCCGTAAGCTGGTAAGGTCAGCTGTGTACCCGCTGGTTTGAAGGTAGCTGACAGTGCCGGATGCTCTCATTACGTAAAGCCAGATAGTCGTTGACAGGTGGTTCTTCGATCTGCAGCTGTTCCTATGGACAAAACTTTTGGTAGCGTTATCCGTACATCAAGTACTAGGTACATGTGTGTATGTACCTAGTAGGTACTTGCTGTAGGTGCCAGGCACATACGCCTAAGGGTTAGGTAGTTGCACGGCAGGCTCAGCGGGTTCAGCTCAAACCAATATCAAAATCCGTGCGGGTGGGCAGTCAGGTCAGGTCAGTGCATTGTGGGTACATAATAATAGTACTACGGTAAAGAGAGTGGAGACGCGCTAAAAGGATTAGATCAGCCAAGGATTGGACAGACACTGTTTACTCCCCCACACGTCGTTGCTAGGTGCTGCCCGCATTGTCAACAAGTTGGAAGAAAGTAATTGGCACTTCCAGATCTCCAGACCTCCAGACCTTCAGACCTCCAGCTGGGAAGGGTAAATTCAAAGTTTCTAATTTTCAACCGTTTGCAGTTTCTTGCAACGACGGCAACAAACATTGCTGAGACAATATCTTGATTCATATTCACAGGGAGTAAGAGCATTGAACGTACTCGTATCCCACCAATTGGTTCCCTTCAGAGCAAAACTGTAGAGGCGAATATTTTATTTGGTTTTCGTTTCGTTCGTTTGGCTCCTACTGTACCAACATTGATTTTCGTCTGGAACACTACACCACACCAAACCTATTGCTACTAGGTAGTTTATGGCATCATACCTTGCGATACCCTTTCCCACCATCCACGCAGCAACCACTGTAAGAACCGGCGAAACTTGATGATACCGGGGATTACATACTACTACCATCCCAATGACCTCGATATCTTGGTTCACGGTTTTACGTAAATTCCATTTTGGTCTGAACCGTGCCCAAAATGTCACAACGCAATAATCCTTTCGCTCGGAAGACCTCACCTTCACCCTCGCCGGCTTCGAGTGGTGTTGGCAGACCGAAGTCCGCTTTCTTCGGAACCCAACCTGCCCTCCTGCCGAGGGGATCCACGCCACCCTCCCACGCTCGTGCACAATCACAGACGTCGTTAGGCGTTGCTAACCTGCTGCCCGTTGGCTCAAACGGCCCACGACCCCACCGAGTCGATTCCAAGGGCAATGGCCCCAATTCGACCACATTCGCACCGTCATTCATCAAGACAGAGGAGTTGCGGAGGAGTCTGGACCCTGTGAAGGGGATAGAAGGCGAAAATGACTTCTCTGGCAAGAGATATGTTTGGCTGAAGGACCCGCAAGCTGCCTTCGTCAAAGGCTGGATAGTCGAAGAACTTGGTGAGGGTCGTATATTAGTACAGTGCGATGATGGAAGCGTAAGCCGTCCCCTATGAAGCATTGACTGACTATGATGCTAATTCACTGTTGAAGCAACGAGAGGTGGACGGCGAAAGCGTGGATAAGGTCAACCCCGCCAAATTCGACAAGGCGAACGACATGGCAGAGCTGACGCACCTAAACGAAGCCTCCGTCGTCCACAACCTTCACATGAGATATCAAGCCGACCTAATATATACCTATTCTGGGCTGTTCTTAGTTACCGTCAACCCCTATTGTCCTCTACCAATATATACAAACGAGTATGTGAACAGATACAAGGGCCGAAGCAGAGAGGACACAAAGCCGCATATCTTTGCCATGGCCGATGAGACGTTCCGAAATTTGGTGGATGAAGGAGAAAACCAGAGCATACTGGTTACCGGCGAGTCTGGCGCAGGCAAGACCGAGAATACCAAGAAGGTGATCCAATATCTCGCCGCGGTGGCCCATTCCGAGTCCCCGGTGAAGGGTAGAGCACAACACTCAACACTTTCGCAACAGATTCTAAGGGCCAATCCCATTCTTGAAGCCTTTGGAAACGCCCAGACTGTACGGAACAACAACTCCTCGCGATTTGGCAAGTTCATTCGCATCGAGTTCACTCGCAATGGAGCCATTGCCGGGGCTTTTATCGACTGGTATCTCTTGGAGAAGTCAAGAGTAGTACGCATTAACCCTCAAGAACGGAATTATCATATCTTCTACCAGCTCTTGAAGGGCGCCGATCAGCAAACGCGACGGGACTTTCTGCTAGAAGACATGGAAGTGGAGGATTTCGCCTACACCCGCGAGGGGCACGATACGATAGCTGGTGTCTCTGACCCCGACGAATGGGAGTCCTTGCTTGAGGCTTTCAACGTGATGGGGTTTTCTGACAAGGAGCAGAGCGCCATTCTGCGTACCGTTGCAGCGGTTATGCATTTGGGCAACATCACGGTCGTCAAAGAAAGTCGCATGGCCGACCAAGCTCGTCTTGCCCCAGAGGCGAAAGAAGTCGCTGCCAGAGTGTGCAAACTTCTGGGCGTCCCCTTGGAGCCTTTCTTGCAAGGGCTGCTCCATCCCAAGGTCAAGGCAGGTCGCGAATGGGTGGAGAAGGTCCAGACCCCCGAACAAGTACGGCTTAGCATTGACGCCCTCGCCAAAGGTATATACGAGCGAGGCTTTGCGGATCTCGTCACGAGAATCAATCGTCAACTGGACCGGACCGGGTTGGGGATCGACGATTCTCGCTTCATCGGTGTGCTCGATATCGCAGGATTCGAGATCTTCGAGGAAAATAGCTTTGAGCAGCTTTGTATCAATTATACCAATGAAAAGCTCCAGCAATTTTTCAACCACCACATGTTCGTCCTGGAGCAGGAAGAATACGCGAGGGAGCAGATCGAGTGGAAATTCATCGATTTCGGCCGCGACCTGCAGCCAACCATCGATCTTATCGAGCTGCCTAATCCTATCGGTATCTTCTCTTGTCTCGACGAAGACAGTGTCATGCCCAAAGCCACTGATAAGTCATTCACCGAGAAGCTCAATTCGCTGTGGGACAAGAAGTCCAACAAATATCGGCCATCGCGTCCCGGTGCTCGTCAAGGATTCATCCTAACTCACTACGCGGCTGAGGTTGAGTATTCTACCGAGGGCTGGTTGGAAAAGAACAAGGACCCCCTGAACGACAACGTCACTCGACTGTTGGCCGCCTCTACGGACAAGCACGTCGCAAACCTATTTCTGGATTGCGCCGACACTGACGACGACAACACCAGCTCTCGCAGCAGAGTCAAGAAGGGGCTGTTCCGAACTGTCGCACAAAGACACAAGGAACAGCTATCCAATCTTATGTCGCAACTTCAGTCTACCCATCCTCATTTTGTTCGCTGCATTCTGCCCAATCATAAAAAGCGCCCTAAGCAGTTCAATGCTTTGCTTGTTCTCGATCAGTTGAGATGCAACGGTGTACTCGAGGGTATAAGAATAGCTCGCACCGGTTTTCCCAACCGACTCTCGTTCGCAGAGTTCCGACAGCGATACGAAGTCCTTTGCAAGGACATACCAAAAGGATTGCTAGAGGGGCAAGGCGCGGCAGCATTGATGTTAGACAAGCTGGGTATCGACAGATCCCTTTTCCGCGTTGGTCTCACCAAGGTGTTTTTCCGGGCTGGTGTGCTAGCCGAGTTGGAAGAGCAACGCGATGCTTTGATCACAGAGATAATGTCTCGATTCCAGTCTGTTGCTCGTGGCTATATTCAGCGGCGAATGGCCTTCAAAAGGCTGTACCGCACTGAAGCCACCCGAGTAATCCAAAGGAACTTCAATGTCTACCTTGACCTTTGCGAGAATCCTTGGTGGCAGCTTCTTATTAAGATGAAGCCACTATTGGGTGCCACTCGTACGGCGATCGAAGTGAAGAGGCGCGATGAGAAGATCAAACTGCTGAATGATAAGATGCGACAAGAAGCAGAAAACCGTACTCGGCTTGAGGAGGAGAGACGAAATTGCCACGCAGAGTTGATGCGTACTCAACAAGTTCTCGAGAGTGAAAGGGCATTGGCTCTAGATAAGGAGGAAATCTTCAAGCGACTGCAACTTCGCGAATCCGAACTGGAGGAAGAGTTGAAGGGTGCCATTGAAGACCAGGAGAAATTAGAGAACCAGCTGGACGATCTCCTAGACGCCAAGAAGAGAGCCGAACAAGAAGTAGACAAATACCGGTCTCAATTAGAGCAAGCTGCAGCTCTCATTGCCCGACTCGAAGAAGAAAAATCGGAGCTCGACGTTCGGGTATCCGATCTCGAGGTTGAGATCGAGGAAATCTCTAAGAAGCAAGCAGACCGGAGCGCGCAGGAGGCCGCCCTCGAGGACGAGGTTAAGATGCTCCAGAGTCAACTGTCGCTGAAGGACCGTAAGCTGCGCGACGTCGAGGGCAAATTGCTCAAAACCGAACAAGACACAGATGTCAAACTTGCTTCCTCCCAGAAAGAATTACAGACACTTCGGTCAAAGGAGCAGCGTCTTACAAGGGAACACCGTGAGGCACAACAGCATCTATCCGAATTGTCGAAAACGTCAACAGATTACGAAGAGCTTGTGAGGAAAAAGGAGAGCGAGCTTGTAGTTCTTCGCTCGGATAACAAGAAATTCCAAATGGAGCAACGCAGTTTTGATGAACAGAGGAAGACGCTGCTGTCAGAGAAGGAGAAAACCGCCGATCGTCTGCGCGAAGTTCAGGCCGAAATGGTTGCCATGAAATCCGAGCATTCACAGCTGCAGCGTGAGGCAGAAGATGCCAAGCAATTACTCCAAGCAAGACTTTCAGAAGATGCTCAAGCAAACCAAAATCGAGAGGTACTGGAGTCACAAATCAAGGATCTGAAAGATCAATTATACAAGGTTCAGATGGACCTGAGTCGAGAACGTCAGTCGCGAGATGACGTGGCTCTCCTCGCCGAGCACAAATTCCAGGCCTTGCAGGAAGAACACGACCGGCTCAAGGAATCGAAAATAACAATTGAGAAAGAGCTTTATCTACAGCAGGACACCTTACGACGAACGATGGAAGCGCGGGCGACAGCGGAGAGAGAGCGAGATGAGGCGCGTGACGAAATCCGCCGATTGCGGGTCGCGAAGACTCAGGCCGAGGAGGCTCGACTGAATGCGGAGGAAGCGGGCGAACGTAATGCCACACGCGTAGCTCGGGAACGAGAGGCCAGCCTCCAGAAAGATCTTGATGCTAGCCACGAACGGCTTAGGTGGTTCGAAGCTGAGTGCGAAAAGCTGAATCACGAGATAGAGGACCTCAACAAGTTCATGATCTCATCCGGGGAGTACGGCCTCAAGAACGATCAAGCCAAAGAACGCCTAGAACGCGAATTAGTCACTGTGAAGGGTCGCTTGACGGCATCTGAGAACGACAATCGAGCCCTACTCAACAAGTTACAGCAAAAGGGTCTTGAGATTGCGCGATCGAGCTCGAGGGCTAGTGAAGCCTCAAGAGGGCAGATTACGACTCTTCAGCGTGAGAAGGTTAGGGTGGAGGAACAGAACACCAAGCTCAACAAACAGCTTGGCGATGCTTCCTTGACCATAGCTGGTCTAGAGAAGAAGGTTGAAAAGTTGCAGCTCAACGTAGAAGACCTCAACCACGAAGTCGCCCGCGAGGTCAAGACTGCTCGCAATGCTGAGAAAGCCTCGTCTAATGCCACGATCCAGCTTGCTGAAGCGAACCGAACCATCGAGTCCGAGCGCCAACTACGGACTCAGGCCCAGTCTACTATACGAGCCATGCAAGGGACCGTTGACTCCCGGGACCAGGAATTGGAAGAGCTTCGAGCGCAGATGCTCCGCGTGTTGAAGGCAGTGGATCCAGAAGTCTCACTTCCTGCCCAAGGCGATGCGAGCCATGATAAGATCATGAGCAAAAACTTCGATATGCTTAGAAAGATAGAGGAGCTACAACAAAACCTACGCATACAAACTGCCGGACGAACCAATGCGGAAGCGCAACTGGCCGATATGCGTGCAAACAGGTCAGAATCGCCAATGCGACCCAAGCTAGAAGAAATGCACCCTAACGAGGCTCCTTTCAATGGCTCCCCTACTCAGAAGCGAAGCAAATTCAATGGACGGCGTTACTCAGGCGCTTCTACGCCAACTCGCCAGCGGGTTGTCAACGAGAACGACCTGGTTCCGGATTCTGGTAGATCAGACCGTACTGCGGATATTCTGAGCTTTAACCACAAGCAGGATCTGAAGACTGAGCTTGAGGAGTTGCAGAACCAGCTTCAAATATCACAGATGCAAAACCGCCACCTCCAAAGTCAACTCGAACGTGCTACGCCAACACCCGATCCGAGTGCCGACGACAGCCCTTCGCTTCGCCGGATGAAGAAGCTAGAAAAAGTGAATAGTCGCTTGCATGATATGCTCGACGATTCGACGAAGAAGGTCTCTCAGTTAGAAAAGGCTCTCAGGAGCGGCGAACTCTCAGTGCGGGATATCCAAACCAAGTCTCACGAAGAAATCCTTGACTTGCTTAATAGCCAAGAGGATTCTCGACGTGCACTCCTTCACAACCACAACGACGCGATCGCAGAGCTATCTGATGTCAAAGAACACTTCGAGAAGATGAGGCATGAGCGTGCAAGATTAGAAGTTGAGCTTCGAGATGCGAAGTCAGACTTTCAAGAAATGTCTGTCGCTCGGGAGCAGGAAGCTTCTAGTCGTAATCAATTACTTCAAGAGTTTGCCGACTTGCAGATCCGTCTCGACGCAGAAAGTTCCCAGCTGGAAGATGTGACTTCGAGTCTGGAGATGTATAAGAGCCGCGCGGACGAATACTTCAGCAAGCTTGAGCAAGCCGAGATCGCTGTCCTGAAGGCGACTAGGGCCGAGCAATTCGCCAAATCTCAAGCAAAGGAGGCCGAGGATGCCTATGCCGAGATCATGTCTCAACGCCAGAAGTCAGACGGGAAGATGGAGGACATGCTGCGCCAGAATCAACAGCTGGAGGAGAAATTGGAAGATCTCTCGACCGATCTCGAGGCCGCTTTGCAAGCCAAGAAACGTCTGCAGCATGAATTGGAAGACTACAGGAGCCAGAGAGCTATTGATCTCGAGGATAAGGAGTCGAGCATGGAGCAGACACGCAAGAAGTACCAGGCCGAGTTTGCCACCCTCACCAAGGAACTCGACCTGGCGCGGGAGGAGAAGCTCTTCAAACAATCTGAGATCACTCGCCTGCGCGAAGAGCTTGACGACCTACGCTCAAAATGGGACGATGAGGTGCTCAACAGCACCACGTGGTCGAAGGAGAAGGCTCGTCTCGAATCAACTCTCGCTGATGTCGTTGCCTCTCGCGACGAGGCTGTCGGCGCTCACAACGAAGCTCAGGGCAAAGTTGTGTCTCTTCTTTCTCAAGTCCGATCTCTTCGCACCTCCGTGGACGACATTACCGCTGAGCGCGACGCACTTACACGAGAGAAGGCGGGTATCGAAGCAAGACTCAAGGAAGCCAAGGCTGGGCTTGACGATTTGGCCAAGAGCGAGAGCCCATCTCTACGCAATGCCGCTAGCACTGACAAAGAAATCCTTGAGCTAAAATCTAGCCTTGCTCAACAAGAAGACATCGCGGCCGCCGCGGTGGAGAAGATGCGTCGAGCCGAATCTCTTGCCACCGAGGTGCAAAAGGAGATCGCAGCAGAGCGTGAGATCAGTGGCGAGCTATCCAAACAAAAGGCCGCCCTTGAGAAGAGCCTCAGCGAAGTGCAAGTGCGACTCGTCGATCTGGAGACTAAGGGATACTCAAGCGGCAGCCAGGATATCAAGTTCTTGCACAAACGCATTCAGGAGGTTAGTAGCAACACACCATCTGATTCCGAACCAGAACCTCCCAAGGAAAAGCCATCATCACAATCTCCAACAAAACCCATGACCCTTCTATTCCGCAGACTCACAAGACGTACCGCTAATACATCACCACAATAGCTCGAATCACAGCTCGAAGCCCAGGAGGATGAACGTTCAAAATCGCAACGCTCTGTCCGTAACGTAGATCGGGTCGTAAAAGACCTCCAGTCCCAAATAGAACGCAAGGACAAGCAAGCGACTCAGCTCAACGACGACGTAGGTCGGTTACGAGACAGGGTCGACAAGCTTCTAAAAACGATCGACGACCTCCAAGCTAGCGAAAGCGATATTCAGCTGTCAGCCAGAAGAGCAGAGCGAGAGCTAAGAGAGGAGAAGGAGAAGACACTGCGCCTAGAGCGCGAGTTAGAAGGCTGGAAGCACCTACGAATGGAGAAGGGGAGCGTGAACGGCAGTGTCCGGCTTAGCATGTCGGGTCTCGAAGGGCCAAGGCGGCTTAGTGGGTGGAGGAACGGACCAAGTGGAGGCGATGCGGACGAGACGAGCAGCCTAAGTGGAACCGGCATCGAGGTGCCCAAGAGAAAGAGCAGCATCGGGCTCGGACGGCAGCCGAGTCTCACGAAGGGATTCTTATGAGGAACCGAGAAAATGGGACAGCTCCAAGGCCAAAGCCGTGGGGAAGGGGGAAGGGCATCGCTAATGTATAAATGAGTCACCATCAGCTTGGACCTGTTCTAAGTATCTCACGGAATTACGGAGGTGTACACGCGTATTAATATCATGATAATGCTGGGAGATGAGGTCCGGGTTAGGATAGCAATGCTATGGCATTGAAGCTTGTACATGCGCTCCTAAGGTTGTAATAAAGCAGTCAGAAAGAACGAACTTGACGATTCTGTACCTGGACAGTGGTTTAACCCTCATCCCTTTACTCTGTGTGGCTCCTGATGTTCACCTTAATACCCAAGTATTCCGAATTGTGTAATAATCCACCCCAGTACCACCTCCCCACAGAATCAAACATGGGGTTTCTATCATTTCCTCAAAATGTTCCCCTAAATCCACTACATTAGATTCCGGTGTGGTTTATATCCATACATCCTACGACGGCCATGTTTCTTATCCTCGTACCTACCCAGTTGCCTAGGTACATTTTCTTGTGCGATGAAAACATACTCATGTGATCCTGTTTAGAAACTACAAGATTATCACCTAGCACAAGTTCCAGAAGGTAGGCTCTCAGTCGGTAAACATGCGACTACCCTATGATGTCCCACACGACGGCACAGCAAGTAACCCTATATCTTCCCCGGTGCGACGCCAAAAGTCGCTTTCCGCCTTCTATCGCGAAGTTTCCTGGACCGGCGTCATACGGTGGCACGTTTGAGGTAGCCGAAAGGTCACATATGTGTCAGGCATGTGCCCGAATTCCGCAGTGACGTGGATTGTGGGCTCGAGGTACACGACAACGGTCCTCAGCCTCATGTGATTGATAATGGACTGGTATTCTCCAAGAACGCATATTGGTCGGCTTATTATAGCTGGAATCAAGTTTATGACGATAGCTTCGAAGTGTATTGTTTTATTGCATGGTTTGCGGTTCGAGTCGATCGGCGTATATGTTTGCCTAGTTCTAAAGGGCCTATGTCGAATCGGTCAAACCCATGGCCTAGAAAATCGAGATGGGGAATCTCTTGGGAAAACCTAAAGTATTCTTCGTTAGCCACGATCACAGCACCACCACCTCCTCCTCCTCCTCCCATTTCCATAGCCCGACCTCAAACTCCTTCGATAATAGCTCAAGTGACGACAGTGAGGAATACGCCCCTTACGGTTGGCCACAGTTCTTTCATGACTTATGCTGCTTCCACTCCTTCGACGATCAATACGACGATTATTCTGGATGGAATGGCGCTGTGATAGGGATCGTGAGGCGAAGAGGCTGCGTAACATCCCCCTTTCTCTTACCCCTGTGGTCTCGTAAAAGCAACTCTTCGCGGACCTAACCTTGCTCCCCCCGTAGGAGATTCCCAGTCACTGGGCACTCGCGTTCCGCTCTGATATCGATGTTTCACAACTTCCACGGCGCGTTAATGGCTTTAGGACTCGGGTCCCAAGCCGATGTAAGAGGATCTGTGGGACGTGGCGGCGACGGCGAGGTCAGAGGCGCGTGTTGGTCGTTGCGGGGGAATCATCGAGCGATTCCTCGGTTGCAACGGAGATTGTTGTCGTAGAATAGGCTCTGTGATTATGATGGACGTACTGGGATGGCGAATGTTGTTTGAAGTTCGTACCTTGCCAGAGATAAATGTATGGGGATCGTAGTATGGCATCTACCTAGTAGTCTCATGCTAGCAAGCGATCTTTACAGTTAAGACATCGTTACAACGTACACTAGGTAAATAATCTGAAGCTATTGGGAAAATATTTAGTTGTTAAGCAACGATAACGGTCAGCTCAAGTCTACTTCCATGGGTACCTACCTACTACCCACTATGTACGTACATGCCCAAGAGTATCAAACTAGGTACATATAGATATCGCGACCCGTACGTTGTGCCAACCGCGAACGGCCGACAGATCAACAAATATAAGGGGGTAAGAGGGTAGGTGACGAATCTGGTACCTGCCTACCTTCGTCGTTATTTCTTATTATTACTAGGTACCTAGTATATTTTATTTTCCATTTCTCTTTCCTGTTTTATTTTTATTCAATGGTTTTTATTCATTAACCAGGATATCTAAGAAAAAGGTGTCGACTGATCTAATCTTGTTAAGAACATATACCATATACAAAAAATGCAAAAATCGTCCGTCGCCCACCTGAGTACCTACATCGGTACCTACATCGGTACCTACATACATATGTAGTATTTATATCAGAGTGGTTAAGCCCCCAGCTCTCCTCCCATCAAACCCGTCGAGGTCTATTTATTACTTTTTCACAAACATACATCGACTCCCATCACTTTCCCTTCTACAACTTTTTCACCATTTCTACCTTTCCACTCAAATCCTTCTCAAGAATCACCATCCTCCTCGACACAACTCTCCACACAAAATAATATTTACATCGTTACTACTTTTCACACTTTCACACACTTTCACACACAATATTCTTTACACCTACACACACCCACACACCGCCGCCGCCACCTCCATCACCCAAAACAAAACAAAAACACAAAAAGAAAACCATAAACCCGGGGTTAAATACCCCCGTAACATTAGTATTTTCTAACCTCGCTTCATCCTCCCTGGCGACATCTTTTTCTCCTTTCCTTATCATATTTTCTTTACATCCAAGACGCGTCGCCAGTGTCCCAAAAGCCCTGGCACCCCTACACTTTACCCATTTTCCTACCTATCATTGCTGTTACGACAAATATAAACAACACCTACTTTTATACCATATTACCCATGTTCTTTACTCAATCCAACGACCATCCAAGTCACTCCTCAGACATGATGCCGTGGTCCTTTTAGATGGTCCCAGCTATCCAGACAACGGTCTCAGGCCTCCGATCCACCAGCCCAGGGCTTCTGCCTCCTTCTGGAGGACCAAAGACACTGGCTTGTCAATCACAGGCCATAGCGTCCACCTCAACTCGTAAGTACTAACCCTTTCAAATACCCAAAACACCTACTCATAATCCTGTTCATGAACACAAGCTCACCGTTAAGGAAAGAACTCCGAAGACGCGAATAGAAAATCCTCATTGCACGAGAACCTCAAACAAGGTTAGGTGCCTAGGTACCTGGGTACATAGGTATGCACAGGCCTCAGCAAATCCCATCCGTCGCCAACCTGCGCATCTGACACAGCTTCTTCAGTGAAGTACACAAGGTGTACGGGATACTTCAATGCCTGATTCCCCAATGCCGGAGTCCAAGGCAGGTCGGCATACCAAATATATATTATAGGCTCTAACAGAGCTGGGTCACAACAGGCCAACACATCTTGCGCCGCTCAAGACGTGCGCGTGCAGAAGCCTATGCCCTTGGGGGGACACACCAACCCCTCAGCAACATGGGATTTTTTCCGATGTTGTATCCATAAATCACGGCTACAATGGCAAGTAGCCAGAATCTTCACCATGGACCAAGCAAGCTTGGTGAAATGACCACAAATATAATATAAGTGGCACGCCACACCAAAAACATTTCCGCGTACAGCTGGATCCAAAAGCACCATTGGGCCTCGGCCAAGGAAGAAGATAGAGCTAGGCTCAGAGCATGGCTCAATGCCAGCAACTCATGATGAGGGCCGGAGGGGGGCAGGACTCGACCGACCAAGCCCAGCAGCTCGGCCGGTTGCACTTCGGCTGGCCCAGTCCTGCCACTCCCGCCCATACCCCCCAAGCACGATCGACAGCACATGTAAGTACTTCGCCTTTGATCTGACCATTTTTGCATTACTTTATCTTTTAGGAAAATGCACCGCCACATTTTCTTTAGCCCGATTCACATCCAACCATGTTGTATGTGCAGC
This sequence comes from Hypoxylon rickii, assembly GCA_902806535.1. NCBI lineage: Eukaryota > Fungi > Ascomycota > Sordariomycetes > Xylariales > Hypoxylaceae > Hypoxylon > Hypoxylon rickii. The sequence goes on from CADCWY010000003.1 coordinate 866,286, forward strand.
GACTGACCCGCAGTTCTTGTAGTGGATATGTCACGAGGTGAATACAGAAGGCACAGAAACAACATCGTTGTTGTGCAAGGAACCCAAGACTATGCTAGGGCTATGGGAGGCTACATACCTATACATGTAGCCGTCCCCGTCTTGTCGGCCCTGGCCCTGGCAGGACTTGCGTGAGCAACAACTCAGCCAGTGACTTGACATGAATCGTGACAACTTGGTTCACGACGCGGTGATGAACTCCACCTGGGCCTTCCAGTTCGAAGGGAAGGCGGGGGGGTTCCTTCGACTCCACCCTCATCACATTCTGGGAGCATCAGCAGTTTAATCCGACGATCGTAAGTAACTCACCAAGCTACGTCCTCGCCCTTCATCCTTGTTTTAGCCCGCCTACTAGGTATATAAGTTCATTTGAGTGTATATTGTGCGAGATAGTCCCTAGTTACGTTGGCCTTTTGCTTGAGAAGCGATTACTAACTTCCGTGTTGCAGTTTCCATCGATCGGCTGGAACGGGGAAGCGTAAAAGCGTAAAGGCGCTGTCGTAGGAACAGCAACACCGAAGTTATCCATTATCGTTCATACGACCCAGGCGGCTTAGACGTCGGCCTAAGCGCCCTGCTTTCGACAAACCACCTGACAACAACACGTCTCTTCATACTTGTCTTCCTTTAACTCCATATTCTGGGGTCGAAGAATGGGTTCAGACAACCCATGCGCAGGCAACCAATTCCGTGCGGTAACAAGTAGCATACAATACATTCAGTGCCACTGTGTCTCACACCATTCGAGGGTCGGTACAAGGAGTGGCCTTTCCAGGGGTATGGATCCCATACCACCTGCCAGTCCTCAGAACGGGACGGCGAAATTCGGACAATTAACAATTGTGCCAGGCACCAAGCCTCACCATCCGGCCATAGTGGCTTGCCATCGTAAGGCAGCCGACCTACCAGCTTCGGGGCCATTTTGGTGACCAATACACTTGGCCTTAATCAAGGACTTCGGACCCCATTCCGCACCAGATGCGCGAAGCTCCCAGGAAACTGGGAGGAGGGATCGAGGCATTGAAGCCACAGTATCAGGCCGCTGGAAAGCCCAGGAACCAACCTCGGTTACCTCACTCTACCGAGGACATCAGAAATTACTACCTGGCCATGTACTCGAGATTCGCCGCCGGACCACGGTGGCTTGCCACGAGGGTCCTTGCTCGATGGATCCTGGTCCGTTCCATACAAGGAACGTGAGGCCAGACGAACTAGAACCAAAGTAGCTTCAAAAGCTGAAGCCTTGGTCAAGGCGGAGGAGATGGTTCAGCTTCTCAAGAAGCAGAACTTATATGATATGAATTTTGTCGTATGAGGTGGGGGGAGGCCTGGCTCCGCCCGCATCTCAGTGCTGTTTTGGTTTTGGGGACCAGTACATCTGGTCCCCAACAAAGGCTTTGGACTGCGATCCCTAGAAGGGACGCAAGTTCTTCAAAGCGGCTCCCTCCTCGACCTTCATAGGAGTACTCAGCCCAGCAAATGGCAGGAAAACCGCATTACGAGTCTTGCCGTCGTTTGCTGGGCTGACTATTTCTTTAAATTCGAGAATGACACTAGCCCTTTGCTACGCTAAGAAGCCCAAGATAACCAAGGGCCAGTCCCGGCATCCTCACGATTCCAACAATCACGAGGCGAACCTAGAAGACACAGAAACAACATCGCTGGTGTGCAAGGAACTTAGGACTACACTACTAGGTACCTAACTATACATATGCAGACGTCTTTGTTCACAGGGCCCAGCCCATCATCGGTATCGGGTCTGTACTTTAGTTATCTTGTTCTACTCAACACGGCTTGGGTGATAGCAACATCTACTACAATACAACTCTTCACAAATCAGAACTTGACTTTACTGTGATAAATGTAAATGTAGCGTACGCAACAAAGACAAGGGCCATTCCGGCCAATCCAGATAATTCTCAAGCTCAGCGAGTTTTTATTGGGGGTATTACTATTACTACAGGGCCATCCATCCACTTTTATACACTCCGTCCCGCGTCCAGGAGAAGTCTCCTGGGCACGAGTTTGGTTATCCATCTCGCTCCCACCGCGCACGCTCACGCCGTCGTCGCGAGCATGCGAGCGCGAGAGCCCGAAGCGCCCCACCGCTGAGCTGCCACGCGGATGTTTCCAGATGGCCTCGACGCCGGTATGACTTAAATTACAAGAACCTTCCTCCGTTCCTCCCGTCGGTAGCTAGGTAAGCTTTTTTTATTCTACCTTCCTTCCTGCCCTCCCCCAAGGTTCTTTCTCCCAAGTGATGCAAGTATTCATTCGTAAGGATCGTAAGAATCTTATGGTGACGGTGGCTTTGGCGCTGCAATGTTGTACACAAAAAAATAAAAGGAAAATTTTGGTTGGGTTGCCTGGCGAGGCTTGCTGCTTTATTTTTTAAATTGCTGTGGTTGGTTGGTGAGGTTGGGTGTCGTCATCGGAGACGCTGCTGCTTATAGGAGCGCGGCGGCGATGGCGAAGCCGAGAGCACCCAGACCGGCACCCATGCGGGCGGCGCCGGCAGTGGGGATCGGGGACGAGGGGCCCGTGGGGTAGACGACACCAGTGCCCGAGGCGACAGGGGCAGAGGTGAGAGTCGTGGAGCCACCGATGGTGGGGTAAGGAGCGCCGCCACCAGGAGCACCACCGGTAGGGGCGGTAGGGGTAGCGGTGGGAGCAGGGACGGTGGGGACGGTGGCGGGGGCGGTAGCAGGGTAGGTACCAGGAACGACAACGACACCGGTGGAGCTAGGGCCGGAGGTGACGGTGGTGAAAGCAATACCGGGGACGGTAAGGCTGGTGTTGATGGTGACAGTGCTGCTGGAGCTGGGGATGGTCTCACCGGCCTCGTTGGTGCAGGGAACAACAACGGTGGTAGCGACCTCGATGGTGGTGTAGACAGCAGGGGGAGCAGTGGCAGTAGCAGTGAGGACGGTGGTGATGGTCTCAGCACCGGTGGCAATGCCAGGGTTGGTGGGCACGAAAGGAGCGCAGATACCCTGGAAGTAGCCGATGGCCTCGGAGATGACCTCGTCAGACTCACCGTAGGCGTACAGGCAGGTGAAGATGTTCTTGACGAACTTGGCGTCAGGGCAGTAGCAGGCAGAGTCGGTGTTGTCCTTGCAGCCAACGCTGAACATCCAGGTGTTCAAGCAAGAAGGAACGACGCCAGGGCAGGGGAGAGTCTCGACGGGGCCGGCGGGGGTGCTGGAAGAAGAGCCAATGGGGAGCGAGGTCGAAGCGGTGGCAACGGTGGAAGAACCGATGAGGATGGTGGTGGACTGCTCAGGCTTGCTCTCGCTGGTGGAAGAACCAATAGGGAGAGAAGTGGAGAGAGTGGGGTATCCGACGGTCGAACCAACCTGGCTGGAAGATCCGATGGGGAGGGAAGTAGAGCCGGTGGGCTTGACTTCGCCGGTGGACTCGGTAGGCTTGCCAACGGGGGTAGAAACAGTAAGAGTCTCGGTAACCGGGCAGATGGTGGTGGAGACGGGAACGGTGACGGTGGTGAGGACGGTAGAGCTGGCGGGGCAGTTGGAGACGGTAGCGCCGCAGCTGGTGATGGTCTGGACCGAGGTGGTGAAGACGGTGGAGGTCGTCAGGTAGCTGGTGACGGAGTACGAAGAGACAGCCTCGCTGCTGGTGGTAGGAACAGCAGTGGAGCTGATAACTTGGTAACCAGAGCTGGTGGTCCCAACCTGGGAGCTGGTAGACTCGACACCAGAGCTGCTAGAGGTAGACTCAATGGCAGAGCTGGTGGTCTCGACCGCGGAGCTGGTGGTACCAACCTTGGAGCTGCTGCTCTGGATGGCAGAGCTGGTCGTCTCAACAGAGCTGCTGGTGGAGACGACGTAAGAGCTGGAGGCAGGGACAGAGGGGGTGCTCACAGCGTAAGAGCTGGAGGGAGAGCTGGAGGGGGTGGTAGGAGGCTTGGCGTTCTCGCAGTCGAAGTCAATGTGGTGAATGCCAAAGTCGCAAGTGTCCTTGGACTTCTTGGGCTGCTCAGGGTAGACGATGGTGACGTCGGTAGCACCACCGCACTGGGTGTTCTCAACGACGGTACCAGAGGCCTTGCAAGGGGATCGGTGCTTGCAGTTAGATCCATCAGGCATGGTGTAGTGGAACTCGAGATCGCAGTCGAACTCGGGCGAGACCTGGAACTTCTTGATGGAAGTCTTCTTGACACCCTTGTTCTTGTCACAGCTGATCTTAGGGCTCTTGGTCTTCTCCTTGGTAGCCTTTCCGGTAATGCACTTGCTTTGGAAAGTTCGGGCGGTCAACTCGTCCCGCTTGCCGAACTTCTCGCCGCAGGTGAAGCCGCTCCACTTGAATCCCCTGTATGAGTCGAATCCACCAAAGGGAAGATCCGACCAGTCAATACCCTTGATGATGTCGGGAATGCACACGTTGTCGGTGTTGTCTGGGCAGGTGAACTTGGGGGCATTGCCGAAGCCGAAACCTGTGGCCGTAACCTGGCCGAGGCCAGCGGCCAAGGCGACGAGCGACAAGGTGTTCTTCATTGTGATTTACTCTCAAGTCCTTGGTCGAAGGTAGGTAGGTTTGGTTTGGGTCGAAATTGCTGTAGGAGCGAACGTGGTGTAAGGACTGTATTTAAACAGGAAATAAATGAGGGCTAGAAGCAAGCAAACGAATGACCTTGACTTCTGAAAGAAAGAAAGAAGCGACAGTGATGTCTACCTTCAAGGAAAAGAAAGTGATGATAGAGAAGATTCTCTTTTTGGCATACATGCGGACGAGAACATCCAACATATATAGCATCTCACAATGGGTTGCTGCTAGCCATTCATCTGACTAGGAACTGCTTGGGCCTTGCAGACGGGGACCAGACCCTACCTAGCGGGAGTCTAGGATTGGCCGTCTGCCATCCCAATCACCCATTATGGAGTCCGTGGGCTCCTTTCCCCTGTTCCAGGGTCGAGCAGGCTAGGAGGAAGATAACCATAAACGGCATGGCATCAGGTCCGAATATACTACGTACAAGTCGATGTATCTTGTAGAGGCTAGGTACCGTAAGGGGGAGGGGGGAATCAAGAGTGAAGTTGAGAAAAGTCGTGAGCCCCACCACCGTTAAGCCTGTTAAGCCGAATCGAGTGCACAGAGCGCGCGGCTGCGAACTGGGATGTCTTGGATCATGGAGTGGCATTTTCAGGGGGTTTGTCCAGGAACACTTGCATCCGGTCCACTATTCTTAGCCAGTCCTGCCAGTCTTCCCGACCCCAAATGCTTCCCTATCCAATGATGACCCCTGTGGTTCGTGAGTGTGGCCGGGGACGGTTATCACCTAGATCACCAAGATATAGCTATGTACTATCTTGATATTTCATCGCCTAGCTATTTCTGCCTCCTTTTGTGTCTTGATGCTACCATAACTACCTCTACCTAGCTTTACGCTGCCGCTGATGTTTCTTGTTTCTGCTGGGCGTTTATCTGTGGAAATTACAGCGTTTGTTGGAGTAAGCATATTAACTAATACTTACCTACTAGGTACCTAGGTAGGTAGGTATGTGGGAAGACACTCCCGAATGGAAAGGCCTGAATAACTTGGAACCTAGGGGCATGACTTTCAGGATGATGGTATCTAAGTAGTACATGGCAATAGAACCGAGTATTTCTCTAGTTAGGTAGTCAGCTAACAACCCTAATAATCTCATCAGACGATGCCGTTTCTTGGCCTGCATAAGGTGGCACACGAGATCGGATAATGAAGGAAAGCAAAGCAAGATTGAATCAAGGCTTAACCACCTCCTAACTAGGAGAGTGACGGTGTTTTGTTCAACTTGAAACGGGCATAGCCACAGTGCTTTTGCCTCAAGAACTTGACTCTAATGCAGGTACGCTACCATCGTTGGGTAGCGTCTCCAACTCAGGGTAGCAACGTGGGACCACCGATTCGACCAAGAGAGAAGTTGATCTCAGTGGACCGATCTCGTGGTTCCCTGAAACGATCAGTCTTTTCTTTTTCACAACAAGTTTTTGTCTACTACTATGTAGGTACCTAGGTAGGTATGTAACTGTAGGATAGAACCAGCAACTCTCCCACCGATGAGAGGGTTCATAACATCACCTTCACGGGCCCTGTTTAGACCGCCAATTCCAATGCCCGTACTGTATCATTACGTGCAGATGGCTTTCCCGCCAGGTATTCATATGCCGGACATCCGTGAAGCCGTTTGGTACATACTATGTACTGTGTGTAGTACAGTCGGGATAGGTAGTGGCTTATTCGGAATAATAAAGGCGAGATAAGGCGTCCGTTGTTAGACTACTATGTATGTAGACTTACCTGATTTACTAGAATAGTTGCTAGAATAATTACTAGGTATCTTCAGGTTAGCTGCCCTCTGTCAACTTAACTCCTAAGACAAAAAGACAAGCCCCAGAGTCTAACGTGAGGGCGAGCTGACAGGGGCGGGATGGAGCAACCCTTGCCGCCACCGGGTTATTCTCCCTCCTGTAGCAAGGCACCGTCAAGCACTGCCAGGTTAGCTTAAAAGGCTAGAACCAGCGCCATCGACTCTTTGCAGTTAGCCTTGAAGCTCGCTGGACTTCATAACTTGCTGTGCCCTGGTCCCTGTTTCACTCTCTGGCCACTGAGAAGCTCCGATTTCTACCAGCTCCCGCAGCTCCCGAGCTGGGCAATACCACCCTTTTCTCTCCTCCTCTTCTCTGGCCGATTCTACTATGTAAGTGAGTCTGATGAGGATGTCAAGAGACCCGGATCAACAAAAGTAAAGAGGGCGACGAATATCTTTCCAACCCCTCTTCTAGCGTCCATCATTTAGTAGAGGTATTATCCATGTGGTCTTGTCCACCTATTTTCCGAGATAGGTACCATAATAGAAAATCTAAGCAAGGAAGATCCATGATCGATCGCTACCTACCGAGAGCCCACTTCCTGTCCGCCATCAGCTCGGCCCCCTAACTCGGACGACCAGCGATCCACCAGGGGTGAATACGAACTGCGCGCATCACCTGAGACTTACCCTTGGTGACTGCGACGCCATTGGCCATCGACGGTATCGTCACATCTTCGGCTTGCGTTCTTTATCCGAGAACCTCACCTCACCTGAAGCACCCATCTACAAACATCTTATCCTGTTCAATCTAATCAATTCCCCGCACCCTTCTAAGACTTCCAAAACAGCTGTCATCTTTATGTTATTTCAAACCAAACCCGCACCTAGTAGCTAGTATCTTAAAAGAACCACTGCTCATCTTCCCATACGAGGTAATGATACGATTATCAGAGTCTTTAATACCGATGGATTGGTTAAGCTTTCGGCTTCTTCATCTCGTTAAAGAAACCACCACAAGAGCTATCATGTCCATGATCACATCAGGGACTGTGCGACCAATCTATGAGATCAGTAAGCGATGGCCGAGAAGCTAGAAGGGATCGTCAGGTACAGATGCTGTTTTCGGACAACCGCTAACGTGAATCGGATAGCACTATTCATCCTGGCCGAGCAACTTCTAGGGTCTGACCGTCGATAGTTTTTTTTGGCTGGCCAGATTGAATTACCTAACCACGGCATAATCGTACGGATTAATCCCCAGATTCAAGAAAGGAGACCAAGCAGCGTTGTACTGCGCCACCGCACTCTAGAAATCTCCGCTAGGCGAGCCTTCCGGGTGTCAGTAATTGGTAGTTGGACTGCCTATAATGACTGTCTTATTACAGGAAAGTTAAATTACCACGATGTTAACCTGTTTATTCTACTCTTCCAGAACCTTGGAAATCCTAAGATACGTATGGGAGAGTCACGGTAGGTCGCCTCAAATTCAGGGGTCTTCGAGGTGTTAACCTGCAGAAACCGAGTTGTCCAAGAATACGCACACTACGAAGTGATTACTGTCATGGATCCGTACGCACAGGACACCACGGTGGCAAGAAAAGTCCATTACCCCTTTTCCTATACGCGGAAACCGATTAAGATATGTACCTATAGGTACCTACTGGCTGTATTATATGTATGTATTTCCGCGCAGCATGGCTTCTTCACAGATATATTGGCCTTGACCTGCACTTCTTCCAAGATAATGTGTATAAAACATAAAACGTGGAATTGGAACAGACTTGCTATTAATAGGTGACGAACAAAAGTGCTGAGATCGGTTTTCATCCCATCCCCTTGGTTGCTGGTTGATTCTTGCTGATCCTCATTACAAAAATCTTGCAACCTTACTGTTGATCGCGGGAGCTAAGCCTGACAACAACAAATCCTGCAGGAATCCCGATCTGATGCATCTCAATCCGGCAAGTTATAGTGAAAATCGATCTGACAAGCTCAGAGTTTACCTCATGGACAGTTCACGATCCGCTATTTTGAGGGTCTTACACCACACAATCTTGGATACTCAATTCCAACGAAATGGTTCAGCAACCTTCAATGCCAATACATTATAAAATCCCCAGATCGTAGATAGGTCGACAGTAAAAATAAAGCGGGTGGCGCTTCAGAGCTGTAAGCCCCTCACCCACTTAGCCCAGCTATGCGTATTAACATGGCCATTTGGCCGGTCTATGAAAACACCAACGCCACAATTACTTACTACATCAACTGTTATTACCGTTGCAGGAGCCTTTGCGACCACATATAACATATAACAAGCTCCCTAGACCAAGTTCCTCGCATTGGAGCCCTGTTGCAGTAGGAATCGTGCATGTCAGAGCAACTCCTGCCACGCCGTCAGCACGCCATCCTCATATCCGATACGAACACCGTCTATAAATCTCACACTTCCACCTACCTACACAATCGACCGCCCAACATGAGCTCGTCCATGGAAAGTAGATTGATTTCGCTGATCTGACTGATGACCGCATGAAACACCCCATTCTTCGACAACCCTCGTCGGGGCGGATGCGTGTGCGGGCGAGATATTGCTAGGAGGTGGCTATGTCTGCGACCAAACATCTTGAACAAGCAATGCAAAATGCCACCGCATTGTTGAGATCGTACGACGGATCCCTATATCCCAACCAGGTAGCAAGCCCCGATGTCCCGCATCAGATCTCCATGGTTTGTCCAGTAGGGAGCGAGTCGATAGGGCAGATTAACACCCCTTTTCGGTTGCCACGCGAGAGCACCGGCGTCGAACTATCAACGGCTATCGGTCGCTTGGTTCGGACGTCTCGGAACCGTAAGGATGGCTAGGCCCCTATCAAGCAACGCTTGGCCTGGACGCCGTGCATGCTCGCATATTAACTCAGCTCCCGTAGTCACCGCCTTCTCAGGTCAATTCCTTTTGTCTTTCATTCGGCACTTAGTAAGATAGATCCAGTGGCAGAAGAGCGAGAGACAAGGCGCCGCCGTAATAAAAAAAAAAACGAGGAACTGCTGGCTTCATTGGACGCATAGCAGGGTGACAGTCACATTGGAGGCGCTTACGGGGCGTCTCGCCCGCCGTATCGCGTTGCAGGACGACCCCCCGCCCGCTCCGCGGCATTTACACGCTATGCCCTTCATAGCGCCAGCTCTAGCTACCGGCTAAGTGGTAATCCGCGCCCAAACGCCGCGGAAGCGCAGTTTGGCGTTTGCACGCATCGTATGAAAGTAGACAGGCAATACAGGAAGTCAAAGGTAATCAGATCATAACCCGTATGGACGTAACTCATTCACTCGTAGCATTTGGAGTCTATTTTCGCATGTCTCATCCCGCCCCCCATCCTACCCTACGTAGATCTGATACTACACCACTGCATACGCGCATTCACTCATTAACTTCTAACCACCGCCGCCGGCGGCCTGCTGCATCCGACGCAACCGCTCCTCCGCAGCGCGGGCCCTCCTCTCGCGATCCAGCTTCATCCTTTGTTCGGGCGTGAGGCCGCGCGCCTCCTCTTCGCGTTTATCCTGGGCCGACTTGCGCACGCCGGCATCCAGGAGCGTTCTGCCGCGCCCCTTGCTGCTGCTTTCCGGCACTTTGGGCCCCTCGTTCTTGAGCCGCTCCTCCTCGGCCCGGCGACGCTCTGCTTCTTTTCTTTCCGTCTCCTTGCGTTCGCGTTCGTCGCGCTTATCCGCCTCTTCTTTCTTCATCGCCGGTGGCACTTTGGCGCCCTCCCAGTCCCACCGTGCCTCACCTAGCTCATCGCGGGCTACGCGGAAGGCATCGCGTGTGGAGCGGTCGCCTGCGAGCTCGAATGCTGACTTGCCTTCGGCATTCTTGGTCGTAGGGTCTGCGCCTCCCTTCACTAAGAGTCCCAGGACGAGCGGTGCCGAGTTCTGGTTTGCTGCAAGGTGTAGGGGGGTAGGAGCATGGTGGTTCTGCTGCGAGTCCGGCGGTTGAAAGAGGAAACTGGCAGGTAGGTCGTTGCTCTTCAGGTAAGAAAGCAAGGGGGGCAGCTTCGATCTTCGGATGAAAGCCTGCAACTGCGACGTATGCAACAGCGCCGTCTCTTCCTCTTCTGTCAACTTCGGCGCTGCCGGTTTCGCCGGGTTGGGGGTCGCCTTCGTTGGCTGCTCTACCTGTGTTTTTGTCTCTTGACTTGGGTCGATCTCGCGAACCTTTAATCTCGTTAATTCGATAAAAGACCGCATTAGTTCATTCTGAGTAGCCCGTCGCGTGCTGAATGGGAAACCCCGTATACGCGGGTCATTCGCTCGCAGGACTTGGCCCTCGTAGGGACCGAAGAGTGTTCTTCGATTCGTGGAGCCCGTCGCACGAATGAATAGCAACTCCGACGTATCTAGTAGACCCTTCCAGTCTTGTAAGAGTAGCCGGACCTCATCTGTTAAAGCCTGCTCATTGTACCGACGAATGCTTGAACCGGCCGAGTGCGCATTGCCCTTCGCGTTGTCATTTGCTGACTGCGATCCACCTTGCTTCCTTCTGGTAGTATACCGATGGAAGGTCTTATGCGCCAGTACCGTCGCCTCTCTGTTCAAGGGCCCTACCGAGCCGTGTTTCGTCTGTCGGGGCGCCAGTGACACCACCATGCCCGCAAAGTGGCCACCACCTATCATGCAAAGAAAGATATGCGGTCCATTGTAGACAGCAGGCGCAAGACCCCCGCCCGGTCCAGGCTTTGGCGCAGGTATCGGCTCTAATTGTTTTTTCTTGATTACTTCGACAATGTGGCTCTCATCCTTGGCCTCTTCGGGTGTAAGAATAGCACGGTAAATGCCAAAGTAATTATTCTGAGGAAGTACGGGCGAACTAAACCATAGCAATGGTTGCGCACTACTACCCCTCTGCTTTTTCCTGACAAATCCATCTTCCTCTTGGTCGTGGGGTGCGTTATTGCCATTCTTTCGGCTGCTTATCGTAGCCTGTTTCTTGAGGAGCGTTGTGAGAAGATTGCTTTGCTTGTCATCTTCCTCGTCGGTATCAGATGAGTCAGAACCCGAAAGGCTTTCGTCGAGGTCGGCGATCAGCTTCTCGAACTCGGTCTCGGATACTAGGCCACGTCCGCGAAGTTTTTGTTTCAGGTTATAATGATGCCAGTCCGACTTGAGGTGGCTGCGTTGGTCTTGTACGGTCGCGAAGGAAAGGGCACAGAGCGCGCAAGACTGCGAACCAACTAGACCTGGCGAGGGATCGTTGGACGCATCCTGGGTGTCTTTTTGCGCAGAAGACTCGTGCGTGTCTACCGCTGCATATTGAACTTCATCGGTGGCGTCTTGTTTTAAGGAGAGAGTAGATAGGACTTGATCAGGAAGGTCGTAAACTATGGTTGAGTAGGCTGTTATTAGAACAACGATCGTATGCGATGTTGGGGTAGTGAACGTATATTACCATAAAGAGGCCGTCGCAGTAGCTCATCTGTCTTCTGCTCCATTCTTCGCTGCTTATATTTCTGAGATGAGTGAAGCCTCGTCAAGCGAAAGATGTGCAAACGTTGGAAGATGTATAGAAAGATATAGATCAATTGTAAAGAAGAAAGGGGACGTTTGACTTTCTTCCAAATTCAAACAGCCCTGGAGCTATGATGACGAAGGTGGGGTACGTATAGATCATTTAGAGGTTAAGCTTCTGGCGGGGTAGCGGGCTTTGGCTGGCGGAATTTTCATTAATCGCAATTGATAGCGATAAAATACAGGGGCTTTAGGGGATTTGAACCTCTGAAGCTTTTATTTGGCATCCTCTCTTCTAATCGTGAGATTATAATCCATATTCCAGATATCTTCCCTTACTCGGCTTGCATGAATCCAAACATGAATAGGCGTTCAAAAACTACTAGGAGAGGTATTAAAAATCAAATTTCACACCACAGCCCCTCCAGGAATTACACCCCATGGGCGTTAAGACCGCCTTGAAATTCACTCAGGTGTGGTGCCTCTGAGGAGAAAGGAACAAACAAAGAGGGTGTAGTATAACGTATATAATGGTTGTGACTCAAGGATCTTTGTCTCCATTAGGGGTTACCAAGAGCTTACGATAAACCAATGCCTTTGTTTCAATCAAGTGTCCTTGGTGTGCTCTATAACTATTAGTAAAGACTTTGTCACGGAACAATAGTATTCACTTACTATGGTTGCACTACAAATACCGATGGTTCTCATCAGTAGGTGATGAGTTTGTTTCTCGTCATACACACGCTCTACTTATAGAAGCACCTCATCCTAGAAAGAAAATCCGTAGAATCGTGTTTTCTTTCTAGACATTTTGCGTGTGCGGTCGTATCCTCGATACCTTCTCACCGTATTTAAGGTATCTCAAACATCTAAAGCCCATCATGCCCTGCGACTGCACACGCGTCACGCTTCGGTACGCTTGCCGTCACAAAGAACGGGAGTACCACCGATGCTGGCGGTACAGTATGAAGCAAGACCGATTTTGCCTCGGTATGTTCCTCGCCAGTTGTCAGCCTCGTCGGGTGCTCATGAAGCAACCGCGTGTTTGTAGCGAGTGTTTTGACTTCTTCGTTACCAGCTTTGGTGAGGCAGTCGCTCACCATGTAAGTCAGAGATACCTTGAGTACCTGAAGAATACGGGAATGTCTAGACAGCCTATTAACCCCGGGACCATTCCTCGCGAGGCGTACATCACTTCAGCCGAGCTGGCTAGGCTAGGTGCTAACGCCACAGCGAGGAGTAGCCAACCCTTCCGACCGAAAAGTCCCATGCAAGCGAGCTCCAGCCAGCCTCGAACTCAAGCACAACCTCGGGCACCACCACCTGTCCTCCAGCGAAAGAGGCTGAACGCGCCTCTTCCGGACTACCCTCAGCAAAGACCGGGGCACATGACGCCTAGAGTCCACGAGGGCGGTTCGCGGGACAGAAGGCCTAAGAACAGGAGAGACCAGGTCCAAAGAGATACCCAGGGCGCCCCTGTCCCTACAAGGGCGGAAGCCCCAAGCCAGGGGTTAGCTCCCAGATATGTCTCGAATAACCTAAGCACCCTTACGAACGCCATCCCCAGCGGCGATCTCAGCGGCTACTCCGAGAACCGTCCCATATCCCGCGGCAAACCTCCAACCGGCGCGTTGCACCATCCAGCGCCGGTGTACCTCAGGCGACCGTCGAGCGGCACGGTCCGGCTCATGACATCCATGGCGGAAGCAGACCAGGTCGTGAGCAGCGCAAGCCCTAGGCCCCGCGAAGCAACGCCCGCCGTCCCACAGCTGAAGAAGGCGCCCAAAGTGCCCGCGTGGCGGCGTGACACGCCGCGGCCGGACCGCACTCTCAAGTCGCCGACGGTGCCGCCGCGCGGGTCGTCGGCCAAGTACGTGCGAGCGGTGCCGTCGACGGACTCGCTGGTGTCGGCGGGCGCGTCGCGCGTGGGCTCGGGGTCGTACTCGCCCGTACCCGTGCCGCCGCCGCCGCGGACGTCCGGGGTCCGCGTGCCAAGCGGCATGCGGCACTACCACGAGCGCGGGGTGCCGTCGGCGGCGTACCTGGCGGAGGAGAGCCACGACCACGACCACGACCACGGCGTGCTGGTGCAGCAGCGGGACTCGCGCGCCCCGCCCGCCATGCTGGTCTCCATCAGCACGCCCTCGCCCAGCTACTCGTGCGCCGTGCAGTCGTGCTTCTGCAGCCCCGAGGACGACGACGATAAGGTGTGTCCGGCCTGCCGCGAGAGGCGCCGGCTGGAGCGGGAACTGCAGATGAGCTGGATCTGAAGACGTCTGACCTACTTGGCTCGGGGATTATAGAAGAATAGATCCCTCGAGGCTGCGTGCTACCGCCGCTCGTAGTTTCATTCATCGGCAACTTGTGGTAAATTGCATGCGGATGGTAAGTGTTTAAGTTGTTAATCCTGGACTTGTTTATCTCGTCTAACATTGTCGGCCGTCTCTCTGCGCATTGATCCTTTGAAGATGGGAGCCCGCATATAGATATGTAGGTATCGATCGAGGGCTGGGCCTATCATCTTTTCATCAACTAGGTACGTGTAGATAACGTAAGTTTTCCACTATCGGATCTAGGTCGTTAGTAGTTTTGAAGGTGTTCTGGGTAGTAATAAATGTAAGCGCTCGTTACACTGTTTAGATCTTGAATATCATAGATGTCTTCGTGCTTTGTTTTCTCCAGTGAATTGCCAACATTGTGGCCTAGTATTATGACACGATTGTAACCCTTTTCCTGAAACATCACAAGGACCAAGAAACCTGGGTATACTGGGGAATCCGAACCCAGAGCGTAACATCAAAAGCGGGACGATATAATCTTTTGAAGCGCGAAGCCATACGCAAGGCTAGGCTAAACATTTGGGTATCATTGAAGTAGCGAGAAAAATTGGCCTTACTTTCTTATAAGAATTGAGTTATCTTAACTCGATTCCTTAACCAGCTTTCGCACCAGCTTCTTCTGCTGTTCGACAGTGAGGTTCTTCTCGTCTGTCTCCTTCACAGCCCGACCTACCGCGAGAACGGCCTTGATTTTCTCGCCGCCAACCCAGATCTTCCCATTTCTGCCTACGGCTGTCTCGAACGCAAGGCCAGCGGCTCCAAGCTCCTCCAGCACAACCACTTTCCCTTCTTCAACCGATTTTCGCATCAGCAACCGACGAGCCATGCCTGGCGATATATCGAATAGCATGCCGCCGTTGAGCGGACCCAGTCCATCAGCTTTGCCTGTCGTGGGCGACACACACTCGAGCTCTGGGTCCATGTGTCTGTTTGCCAAGCTCACCCGCGCGTACACCAAAGCGCCAGAACTCAGGTTTGGCCGCGTCTTCTTGGTAGCCATCTCGAACGCGAGCTGAGGCAGTATAGCATTTGAGGTGTATCCTGACAGCTGGACATAGAAGTAGTCTGTTGCCGAGTGGTGAACGGTGCCAATCACGAGGTCACCAACCGTTGGTATATACTGGATGAGTGCTTAGTTTAATAACAAGCCGGTCATACGAGAGCTAAATGCTTACCCGTCCACCGTTGTACTCAACCCATATTGAGTTCTTCTTATGATCTGTGACGAGCTGGCCGGCGACTGTAGGCACAAGCTCGTTTGGGGGTATGTGGCGGAGTCCTGGACCTAGACGTAGGGGTCGCTTAGGGTGTGAGGGAACCAATGAGTGGTCTATCTTATCGCCTGGGAGGACGAATATTCTCTCATTCGATTCCAATGCCATTTTTGATGATGATGATGATGATGATGATGATGATGATATGAATGGTTGGTGTTGTGAGAGTTGAAATATTCAGTGGGGCCTATGTACCTAGTATGGTGGATGGATGATATGTGGCTGGTATCTCCACCCGCCACATTGTACGTAGTAGATGTACAACCGTATGGAGGGGCTATTGTGGCTGATAATATTGGCCTGTAATTATATGCAGTAATTGGCAGGGGTTGATGGGCATCGAGAAACCTTAATTTTTTCTTTTTATTTTATTTTTTTTACTCAAATGTCTAAAAATTTGGCAGGTCGTAAAAGTTGCAAATCTTACACCCCACCAAACTACATCGACGAAATCCAAACTAAGACGAGAACCAAGAACCAAGAATCGGTTCAGCTTTTAACAACTTTCCCGACAAATCTTGTTACTCTTGCAACAAAATCATAACCTTATATATTCTTCCTATATTTTGCACTCATGACTGAGAGGGCCAACCAGCTTGGCATTTCGCCAAGTGATCGATGTGCCATTGGTATTTCCTTTGGTAATTCCTACAGCTCCATTTCTTGCACTACCGACGACAGCCCAGTCGTAATCGCAAACGAAGACGGAGGTATGTAATATGTGACACGTTATTAATCCTTTCTGATTTGCGACAACTTTATTAACAAGTCTCGCTTCTGTGACATATCAGACCGACAAATCCCCACCATCCTATCATATGTCGAGGGAGAGGAGTACACTGGTAACCAAGCGAAAGCTTTGCTGATCCGAAATCCCCAAAACACCGTCGTCTCTTTCAAGGATTTCCTTGGACAAGAGTATGTATTCCACGTATCCCACGTATTCCCTTCTATCTTTTCAATCCTTATTAGCTACTTACCTTTCTGAATAGCTTCAAGTCGATTGACCCTACTCACTGCCATGCCGCTTCTCATCCCCAAGATGTTAACGGTACGGTTTCTTTCACCATCCAGGACAAAGCCGAAGGCGAGCCGTCCACCATCTCCGTGAAAGAAGTATCTGCCCGCTACCTACGTCGTCTCGTCCAATCCGCTTCCGATTACCTGGGAAAGAAGGTTACTTCCGCCGTAATTGCGGTCCCTACCAACTTTACCGAAGCTCAAAGAGAAGCTTTGATCCAGTCCGCAAACGATGCTGAGCTCGAGGTTCTCCAGTTGATCAACGAGCCAATTGCATCCGTCCTTGCTTACGATGCGAGAGCCGAGGCGAAGGTAGAAGACAAGATTATTGTGGTGGCCGACCTTGGTGGTACCCGCTCAGATGTAGCTGTGGTGGCCTCGAGAGGTGGACTTTACACCATTCTCGCAACGGCTCACGACTATGAGTTTGCTGGTGTTCACCTGGACGGCGTCCTCATGGACCACTTCGCCAAGGAGTTTATGAAGAAGAACCCCAATGTGGATCCTCGAAACAACGCGAGAAGCTTAGCAAAGCTCAAGGCCGAATCCGAGGCTACCAAGAAGGCTCTAAGCCTTGGCACCAACGCCAGCTTTAGCGTCGAGAGTTTAGCAGAGGGCATCGACTTCCAGACCACCATTAACCGACTGCGTTACGAGACAATTGCGCGCAAGGTCTTTGAGGGCTTCAACCGCTTGGTCGAGGGCGTCATTAAGAAGGCGGGTCTGGACGTACTCGATATCGACGAGGTTATCCTATCTGGCGGTACATCTCACACGCCTAGAATCGCCAACAACTTCCGAGCCACTTTCCCGGAATCCACACAGATCCAGGCTCCGTCAACAAGTGCCATCGCTATTAACCCTTCGGAGCTCCAAGCTCGTGGCGCTGCTCTACAGGCCTCGCTGATCCAAGAATACGAGTCGGATGATATCGAGCAGTCGACGCATCCTGCAGTCACGACTGTGAAGCACATCACCAATGCCATTGGCGTCATCTCGTTGTCGGAAGATGGCGAGGAGACTTTTACGCCGATCATCGCGCCGGAGACCGCCGTCCCGGCCCGCCGAACAGCCCTTATCGCCGCTCCTGAGAACGGAGGCAGCGTGTTGGTGAAGGTGGTTGAGGGAGGTACCCACATCAAGGTGACCAAGCCCGAACCTAAACCGAAAGAAAACGGCAAGAAAGAAGGAGACGAGGATGATGAGGACGAAGACGACAGCGACTTCGACTCCGATGAGGAGGAAGAGGAGCACCGTGAGAAGGTATGGAAGATCGGTAGCACCCTCGCCGAGGCGGCCATCCGTGACGTCAAGAAGGGAAGCAAGGTCGAGGTCACGATCAACGTCGCCGGAGACCTCGCAGTCACCATCACGACGAGGGAGGTCGGCGGTAAGGGAGGCGTTAGGGGCACGTTGAAGGCTCCTTGAGATGAATTATCCTAATGTTACTTACTTTTTGCTCTTTCCCCGAGTATAAGTCCGAGCCAAAGGGAGGCAAAGTTGATTAGGTACGGTGTCTGGCGGGAGGCACTTATATCGAGAGACGATGCATTCATGCAACGTGTGGCGTGGAATGGGAAAAGCCCTCCCACGCCCAGGGGCAGAATAGGCTAGGCTAGGCAGGCAGGCATAGGAAATAGAGGCATCGATGAGAAAATGGCATTTTACACATACACTTATCTACTATTTACTATATACCTTCGTACGACGTTTGGTGAACCGGCTGTAGTTTCGTAATCTGGGGGTGTTCAGATGTGCCGCTTATCCGTCTTGTCTGTCTCCCGGAACCATCCACAAGACACCGGCCGGTCTATTTGCTCACCCAATACCAGACTATGTTACTCATTCGTAAATAGTCCAAGTTCACAAGGGCAGGGCATCAACCCGTAGACTCAGGTTCGAATTCGAGTTCGCTTGCGCTTTTGTATTCCCAATGCAGCCCCGCTCTATTCTATGAATTCCAAATCCCATTAAGATGGCCGAGACACCGGAGCACACGAATACGACGACAGCATGAGATGGCACATTACTCCTACACCCCAAGGCAAGCACCTCCTCCGTGCTACGCAACGCGATGCCGCGCCACGTCACTAAGGGGCGTCGGGCAAGCTCCACGCGACCAAGTCCTCCCTCTCCTCGAACTCGTCCACCTCCCGCGGGCGTCGAAAGCCGTCGCGCCCGCGCTCGCTCACCAGCGTCGGCGCAAGACTCGCCATGCTTCCCGTGCGGCTCCGCAGCCCGCCGGTCTCGCGCGTGTCGTGGGCGCCGGGGAGGTCGTCTCTGCCGTGCGGATTCCCGCCTGCGCCTCGGTATCGCGATGCGGGCGGGAAGGGGTTTCTACCGCCGCCGCCGCCTTCGCTGCCGCCACTAAAACTCCGCGCATTCCCACTGCCGTAGTTCCCCAGTCCGCCTCCGAGCAGCGAGTGGATGACCCGGTCGCCGCCGCTCTGTGTGCGGAGGTGTCGACTTATGCGGCGTAGGTCGCTCGGCCGTAATGTGCCGGTTGCGGCTTCGTCGCCGCTTACGTCGCCACTGTTGTTGCCGTTACTATTGTGGCTCTGGTTGCTGTAGCTGCTATCGATGGACCGACGGCTCCCGGTCGCCGAGCTCTTCTTCTTGGCGGTGCTCAGCCGCGCGCTAGATCCCCAGCCGTCGCCGCCGGCGAAAATATCCTCGATGCATTCGTCGGCGGGCAGTTCGCCAGGCTGGCAGGCCCAACTCGCGGCCAGCGAGCGGCGGTACATGTCTTGCAGTTCGGAGGCGTCTCGCGATTTGCTGATGCTGGTGGGGTTTTGGGTGGTGGGTGGCGGGGCGCTGTCGTCGAATCCGGCGTCGGGCGGTTGCAGCGGCTCGCTGCCTGTCATTATGCCGGCGATGCCGCCGAACATTGGCGCCGTCTTCAAAGCCGGTGCGGCGTAGTTCCGTTCTCCATCGACCTGAAGCATGAGGATGCCGATCTTGAGCGTGCTGTTGATCTTGCTATCCTGCATCAGATACCGTCGCACGATGCCTTCCTCGGCTTCCTCGTCTACTACGTCGCTTTCCTCTGGGTGCGGCGGTGGCACCGGCGGCGCCGTTGTATTCGTCGGGCTGATTCCCACCACGACATTTGGCCCGTCGCTAGACTTGCTGCTACTTTGTCTGCGGTGGGATAGCCCCTGGCCAATCTTGTCTCTTTGGTGTTCTAAGCTTGCGCTGGCCCTCGCGCCCGGGTTACGTCGCGGGAAGTTCTCACTCTCTTCGACATATTCGCTGAGATTTAGCCTGACAACACCGAGGGATATCTTTTCGTCACGTCCACCAAGGACCATAGGAAATTCCTGCAGAACCTCGAACTCGATTGGGCAGTCGGTTAGGTTATTGTTGCGGTCGATGGAGATGCGGATAGGTACGATCTTGGAGTAGTTGAATACGACACGGTGGTTGATCTTGTCGATGGAGCATTTCGCCGTTCGTCCGCGATGTTCGCCGTGCATAGAATTGGGAAGGAACCATTTTACTGTCGAGGTTCCGGTGACCAAGGGAACATTATTTAGGTCGTAGATGGTGAGGTGAAGTTCAAATTTCGGCTAATACAAGACAAAGCTCTATCAGCATGGTTGGACACCGGGAAGCGAACGAGCACAAGGGGGGGAGCATGGGTTCAACGGGTATAGCGTATACCTTCCGCGCCTTGTTCACTATAGGTAGAACACGCATGTTAGCTCGAGGAGATTATAATGATAGTATGGGCGCATAGCAATCGGTGTCGTTGCAGAAGCAAAAGACATTCTGTACTTTTGCTTTCGACCCTCCGAAATCCAATAGTAAAGACCGAAAGCCAAAGCCGAATTTAACACAGTGAGAAAGGAATAGTGGGATGAAAGAGCTAAGCAAAGAAAAGCAACACAACACAGTGACAACAACAATAGATACTAGGTAAGTATGGACGTAGGCACGTGTATGCTGCTTATATCACGACAAGGACAAGTTGTCGAGAGGACAACCAAAATAGTCACATCTTCGCTTATTGGATGAATGCGAGTCGCATGTAATATAATACCGTCTGGAATGCGGCTCAAGGGACGGAAGAGTACAGATGTAACGAGAGGGAGGGCTGAGAAAGCCGCGGAATTCCAGGGAGGGCGAGGAGGGCGAGGATTGCGAAGAGGGCGAAGTAATAGTGTAAGGGTTACGTACTTAAGGACGCCATAGTAATAATAACGAGGCCGCATTCACCCCAGCGGCAAAGCTGCGCATTGGATTGCTACTACCTATCCAGGAATATAGGGGTATGATAGGTATGATAGGTATCTAGATAGGTATGATAGCTACCTGTTATCCAGCTGAGGTACGGGTGTTAGGTACCTTAGCAGCTCTGGCTATCAACTGTAGCTACTACTTAGCAAGCGACGAATGCAGACGGCGGCAGTAGTGGTAGCGGTAGTGGCAGTGTTGGGTACGTATGGGTATAGCCTAGAAGCATCAAGGGTATAGGTACCTGTGATAGCATGCAGTCATCAATGATCATTGGTGATCTGGGCGCGGAATGAGACCTTACCAACCTACTTGGGTAGTAGATAGGTACTAAGGTAGGTAAGGTAGAATAGATGACGACAACCTTGGAATCAAACCCCTTGAGAACTTCTCTTCCCCCTTTCGTCCTTCTCGGCTTTATCGGAGACAAATCAAGGATACGATGGCAGGATCTATCGAATATCAATCCGAAGATGGTTAGAAAACAAGCCAAGATAAGGAATCAATATGGTATCATAGATGTATCGCATCGGATTCGGAGAAGGGGGGGGCTGTTCATCCTAGTCCGTCATGCCACTATCTCGAAAAAAAAAGTAGGGCGATGTTGAGATAGAGCAAATGGAACATGATTGTCTGGAAACAGAAGTGACAGAAAAAACAAGTCCGAGGGCTCCGTTAAAACTCCGTTAAAATAGCCAATGTCTGCGATATGATTCGCTTCAGCTCGGACTCCAATGCGGTCCGTTGGAGAAAAGAAGCTTGGGACCAAAGCAGACCAAAGCAGACCAAAGCAGACCAAAGCAGATCAAGGTCTAGAGCACGTCAAGAGAAGTTCAATGCTTGCTGGCCGCTGTACTTGGCACCCAAAGACGTCATTTGCGATGTAGCACTGCTAGCTGCAGCTAAATGCTAAGTGCTGGATGCTAGAGACCTTCGTACGTCTATTAATACATTGATCATTGATCATTGATCATTTATCAATCAATGATATCCATATATTGTACATACCTAGGTACCTAGTAGGTACCTACCTATAATGCCCTGGTGGGCATCAGTCCAATGCTATCCGAATCCCAGGGACCTCGGCCAATTCCATATCGATAGGTTAGGTGAGAAAAGGAAGGCGAGGAGAGAAAAATCAAAAATCAAAAAGAGACGGAATTGGGTTGGTGCTAATTAGCACTCGCTCGGACCCACTGCGAGGAACATCCGAACCTGAACTGAACACGCGTAAAACCCTACGCGTATAGCCCTACGATCAAACGAATCGTAGTACAACATTCGAACATTTGAACAGTCAATCAAAGAGCCTAACCTAATCCATTTTCTAATAGTTACGACACGCTTTCATTGGCAGGCCCTGTCATACTAGTAGCCTAATCGTCGATCGATCGACTCTCATAAGTTGCTAAGAAGCTTTATCACCATACCCTCATTAGCAAATGGTTATGATTGCACGAATTTACTCACTTCCAATTTACCTAGGTACCTAGTACTTGGTACCTACCTGGCATTGAGTATCGAATGCCGCCCAAATATATTCCACAGGCTAAGCCTGGTGGTTCGGTTGAAAAGTCCGTTACGAAAGGCAAGCAGACGGCCGCACCTAGAACCGGAACTTATGGAAATTCAGCACAGCCTCCATCAAACAAGAGAAAAGATCCCCCTTGGCAAGATGGTGGATCTAGGAATCTGGGTAAGGGCCCTAACTTGGGTGCTGGAAATCGAGGTGTGAAACGTCCAAAAATCCATGAGATCAGAAGTATTGCATCTCAGAAATCCCATGCCGCCCTGAAAGATGGCGAGCTCAATGTTCAGTCCTTCGTTAATTCTCTCTCCTTTGAGATGAACGCCCTGGACGAGAGCATGAGACGTACCAGAACCTTCAGAACTAGTCGAGCATTCCAACGTGTACCCTTCAGAATGAGACGTAGGGCTGCAGCGCACAACTACAAGAAAGTCCCTAGACGTCTCCGGAGAAGGGCCAAGAAAGAGATGGTCGAGGACAATACTCCCATGGTTAACTCCAAAACAAGGAAGCCAAAAACTACCAGGGCTAGGTTACGGGCCGAGACAGCCCGCAAGTTGGGTATCCTCGCAAGACGGAAGAGACTACAGAAACTAAAGGGCACTGATATCGATGAGGAGACCCTTTCCACAAGAGCCGCTAGGCCTAAGATACGAAGAAACACGCTCAACGATCCTATCATCACCGCTAGAAGATTCAGAAAGCGTCAGCTCGCCAAGACGTGGCTTCCTACTCATCTATGGCATGCAAAGAGGGCCAGGATGACACCCCCTACACAACCGTTGTGGAGATTCGCAGTCCCTCTCACGCCGACACAGAAGGTGTATCGACCAACCCACCGTATCCAATGGGAAAAGGGTGCTATGGCCTGGGATATGAGCTACATGAGCACCATCGGCTTGTCTGGTCCCCAGAGCAGCGTCCAGAATGTCCTCAAGTCGTTGGGGCTTACACTGGAGGCTCTTTGGAATGATAGAGCGAGACGTTGGAGGTCGGGTAGTATGCACTGGACTGGGGCAATCAGTAGGAAACGCAAAGACGGAATGCATCTCATTGGCCCTGCGACTATCATCTGGGATCCAGAAGGCCCCGATGCAGACCAGAAACCCCGTTTTAGACAACTCTACATCCGTATACATCCCTCGGCATTTCTGGAAACCTTCAACGAGCTTTTGCGACTTGCAAAAATGCAGAACCCACGGCCTTATGTGGAAGATCTAAGGTTTGAGATCGGAAGCATCGATATCATTGGCCCTGATTCGACGGAAGCTCTACTTGGTGTGCTCAAACCCTTCTTCTCAACCCCTGAATCAAAGGAACGTGACGCTTCAACGTTCGAATCTCTCACAGGACTTAAAGATCCAGGTGCTTTGCCCATCGGCTCTTTATTGTCTTTTTCAATCGCAGATCCTCGACTATGCTACCCCCCCCGACAGGCAACTCTTCCAAAGTCAACAGATCACGACGCCCAAGTCGCGCTTCTAAATACTCTATCAAAATTCCGAGACCAGGAAACCACCAAGCCCCACAAGATTTTCGATAGAGATGTACGCTTCAAGGCGTCTCGGCTTCCATCTCAGCGGTCCCTTAACCGTCGTCGTGGCAAAGCTGCGCCAGGAGCCCCTCTACAGCCAACTTTAGTTGACCCCCCTATCCCCATCTTATTACTTGCTTCGCGTCATTCCATAGATTCACAATCTTCCGGAACTTGGACGTTACTGTTGCCGTGGAAATGTGTACTTCCAGTATGGTATAGTCTAATGCATCATCCTTTATCAACCGGTGGCAATCCCTGGTTTGGAGGTATAGACGAGATTAGGCATGTTACATTCGAGCGAGGCCTTCCTTGGTTTCCCGGCGATTTCCCCGGCACGGATTCCGGCCAGGTCTGGGAAATAGACGAACGAATAGTGAGACAGAAAGCATGGAAACGTATGCCGAAAGGGAAACGGGTCAACTGGGATTCTCTCGATCTTGGAGCCGGGCGGAAAGGCGAAGTTGGGGTAGGGTGGAATTGCGACTACGAGTTACTTCTCGGCCTCGAGAAAGCGAGGGCATCTAACGGGATGTCGGTAGAGGGACGAGATCAAAAGAAGGAGCCAAACGCAGCATCTCAGAATGGGAAACAAGCTGCGCTAGCAAACCCTCTAGAGGGCCTTACGCAGCTTCAGAAATCAAGCTTGGTTACCCACCAATCACCGACATCCGAGCCGCTATCTCCAACATCGCTGGTAACGGCAAACGTCAAAATGCTCGGACGTGGTGTGGCGGTCACCTGTGCCAGGGTCTATCGGTTACCACACGCACGACCTGCTGCCGTCTCAACGCAAGCAGAGGTACCAGCCACGGAGCCACCACTCCCTCCAAAGGTGGAGGGTAAATTACCACCTAATCTACGTGACCAATGGCTTGGACAAAAATTGCCCAAGGCCGGTCTATTCAAAAAGGGACCGTCACAGCGTAGCCTGGATTTAGAGACACGGCAACAATTGCTTGCGCAGCAGCTCATCGGACCGCCAGCACCATTCCCCTCCCCTCATCCCAACTCGGAGAACATCAACGGCCATCCCCTATGCCCCAGTGAAGAGGATCTGATCGGATTTATAACAGCTGGAAGCTTCAATCTCAGAGACGGACGAGGCGACGCGATCGGCAGTTTGTCAGCTACAAAAGCATTGGAGCAGCTCAAGCTGGACAAGAATCAAGCTGACCCTGCCGCCAAGCTTTGCGTAGTCAGGAACGCAGGCCAAAATGTAGGGTGGCTAGCGAGATGGGAGCTGATTTAGCTTCCATGAGAAGGAGTCCCGCCCATTTATCGGCACCGTAAACCAAGGGGTAAAAGCTTCCTACCTAGGTACTTAAGAAGTATACAGCATTAAAACGAACCGTTATGGTCGGTATAGGGATCCAGAGCACTCTAAACCGGGGAGACTATTGTTGTCACCATCGAACCTCCTATGACCAAAAGCACCTCACCATGGTAGCAACGCTCTTGGGCTGGTCTCCAGCATCCTTCTTATTATGCACCACTAATAGTATAGCTGTGGGCACAGAGAGTGCCATTAGCATCCCTTGCGCCTACATCTACCTAGTCACTTGCCCTGCTTGGCAGGTCGCTTTTACTCCTTGTCCCCCGCCCAGCATCTACCATGGGACTTTTACGTCGACTTATTGCGGTGTCTAAATGGCATGATGCAAGTCTCCACGATGCGAGTTCATATCCTCACATTCGATAAGGGTCGGTTAAGATGGCAAGCTTGTTTGGATGATAAGATACCTATCACTAAATCCTCGATATAGTCGCTACCAGCTCGAACCAATGCGTAGAATATCCCATGAATATCTGCCCAGCAAAATAAGCACGATCGTGAACCATTGACCAAATCCTCCTGGTTCGATGTATTATCGGTCATCTTTTGAATGTGTATGGCTCTTCTACCGATGCCATCAGATCCCACCTCGCAAATTCGCCTAACGCTCCCGTGCACTAATCTACCTACGTATTCGTTTCCCATCGTCACGCCCAAGAATCCGCATGCACCATCTCCTGATGATCGACAGAACCGGGTTCGAATGCAACCCACAGGGGATCCCCAGCTATATTGTTATGTCAGTTATTGCCGTAATTGGCGGGGTGTTACATCGGCTCTGGACGTCCTTGTCTTTTAGAGTTGTGAGGACCGCTTTGGGGATCTAGGGCGGGATTTTTACAACTAAAATCCTTCGCTCTCATGTATGCTATGGCGGTCCCCCTGGCGTATCTAGATGACTCGCCGAGATCTTGACGCTTTCGCGCTCGGGCATACGCTGCGCAAGGCATGTGCCCCGTACCTTGCTCAGTACAATGCTCATGACGATCGTTATCACGGGCATCTTTCTCGCTGCCATGCGCTCACCACATCCGAGGTTCACTATGGACGAGGCATGACTATACATTGTCACCTATAGGGAGAAGCTGGGCTGCCCTTTCGATTTGATACGTCAGCGTCGAAACTTAGTCAGGGTACCCCGGCGTCCACAAGGTCGGAGATGGAGATGTTGGAGTCGAGGTCGGTAAAGAGAGGGTAGCTACGTCAATCACGAGGAAACCAATATCGCCTGCGAAGGTACCCCACGACTCCTTGTTTATGAGTACAAAACAAATGACTCCCGCAGGTGCTACCAACCCGGGCAGCTCCTCAGCCTCAAGCACTGGGACCTCAGGTGTTTGATAAATTCAAGCTTGCGCTTGAGCTTGTTCTGACAGCTGCCAAGCCACTCACAAACACGACAGCAAGGCCATTTCGCAATGCAGACTCTTCGCCACGTTCTACCGGCCCTCGCCATTGCGATTGGTGTCTTGGCCGAGCCGTATAACACGTTTGATGGCGATGGATTTCCGGCTTGCCACGATGTCGCCCGCGTCGTGAATGCTACCAGCGTCGATGAGATCGTCGATATTGTGAAGGATGCCTCTGCCAACGGTACACCGGTTAGGGCGTCAGGAAAAGGCCACATGTGGTAAGTTAAGGGTTCCTTCTACAAGCATCCTTTGTTCTTATGCTCCATCCTTTGGAGCCTCCTTCGTTCAATGCCTCCTTCCGGTTCTGCCGGAATCTGATGTCTCCCCGAAGCTTCTAGCCAAACCCATCGACTGGCGAGCTCTAACATAAAATTCCAAAGGTACGATACTATGTGTTCAGACAATCCAGAGACCATCATCATCCGTACGGAGCTCATCAATGGGATCTCGAATCTCGCTCTAGAGGAAGGCGCCGAGTCTGGGACGGTCGACATCGAGGCCGGTGTGACATTCCTTCAGCTCGCCGAGTATCTCCATGAAAATAATGCTTCTATGGGCTATACCCTGGTGAACTGGAATATCACCATGGCGGGTGCCGTAGCGATGGGCGGACACCGCTCTGCTATCCGAGAAGATTCGATGGTCGCAGCCGGCGTATTATCATTGGATATCGTCAACGGAGATGGCGAAATCGTGACTATCGAGCGAGACAACAACAATGACGACTGGCTTGCCGCTTCGACTTCCTTGGGTCTATTGGGCGTCATCGTTCGCATGAAGTTCAAGATATATCCGGATTTCAAGGTATTTGCGAAGCAAGAGACGTATGCACTGCCCTTCATAACCTATCTACGTCGTGTTTCGACTAATATAAATTTTAGTCTGGACGAAGACGAAGTACTCAACGGAGACATCTATGGCTTGATCGCGCCTTATGCTACTGCCAACTTCTGGGTATTTACCCCTACTTCTCGTCAGCCCGAGCCTAGTCCTAATATTTATATAGTGGTGGCCCTACATGAAGAAATTCCACTGGCGATACTACGACAAGGTCCCACTCACCCTTAGCGACCAGGAGGGATTTCAAAACACCTTCTCCATCACAGATACCGAAGCTTTTATCGCGAAGTCAACCCTCGAGAGCGGTAAGTATCTTGCGACTTCTAATATGTTCTTCGAGACCACCGCGTTTGGACTATGGTCCGCACCCAACTTTCGCGAGAAGACAACACAAAAGGCAATCACGGAGTGGCCAGTCTATGGCTGGAACTATGACGTCCTCATTGGCGGCCTGTACCCAGATCAAAAGCCGGAGTGGGAATACGGGCTACACGGCGCGACTCTCGAACTCGCCTTCCCCGTCACCATAGCCAACGATATGCTCAAGCGCGTGCGACAGGCATTTGACGAAGAGGCGAAGAAGGGCATCATCATGACCAGCACCTACCGCAGCGGCATCAACATCAAGTTCGGAAGCCCATACTACGACTTCCTTGGCCAAGTCACGTACAACACGTCCGATGGAGCCGACTGGAGTAAGGGCGCCATCATGTTCGACTTCCCGTCGTTCAAGCCCAGCATTGGCGACGGCAAGCGTTTCAACGAGGAATTCTGTAAGTGCAATCCCCGCGTCTTTTATTCATTCTGTTCTTCGTCTCAGGGGAGGGTTGAGCGCGACTAAAGCTAACAAAAGCGACGGCAGACCCGCGACTGGCCAAGACGCTTATCGATGAATTCCCTTGCAGGCCACATTGGACCAAAAACACGCGTGAGGTATTTGGCAATGCTACTAAGAACATCGACCCCGATCACCTGGCAAGGTTTAAGGCCGTGCGAGAGAAGTTCGACTCCAAGGGCATATTCAAGAGTGTCATCGGCGAAATATTGGGCCTGTATGATTGAACGCACTTGGAAGGCCTTTCCATTATCAAGGATGGCCCAATAGGTCGACCTTATCTCGAGCTTATGGATGATAATGTTGATATATCCTGTGAACCTATTTGCGCCAATGCCTAAATTCAAATACTGAGTACTGGTAAGGAGGTTCTATGCTCGTTTACGTACTGTGAGGGACATCCCCTTTCTATATTTAACTGCCAGCCAAGGTATACTGCAACTTCTTGTGATATTCCTAAGGCAGAGCCTCCGTCAAAGTCAGTGGTTTAAGTCTATCCACCTGGCAACGAGCAAAATCGTGTGCATCGCAGTCCGCCCAGCCCCTCTTCAAATAGTTGCCCGGTTGTCTTCCGCTTTCACGCAATAAATTATTCCACTTATATTTAAAAAGCGTGTCCCAGTGAGTCCTCGATTCTATCACTACCTAGTACTCAACCGAAATACCTATCACCCTTCACATACCTAAACCCAGACTACCATCTCAGAGCTACCTCCTATTATTTTAACTATCGTGGCCTACTCCTCGCCTACACTTGCTAGCGCAACAACATGGTCCCCCGACCACACGCCTTGGGCGACGCCGAGGCGATTCCCAAGTTGACTGGTGCCTCAGTCGCTGAACTCCAACACAATCAAACGACGACAACTCCTCGACATGACGTTGAGACAGCAAATAACAACGGGGAGCTGCCCAAAGAGCCGACTTTCCCCGAAGAGACACTGTCTGTGAGTGACGATGCCGCATTTGGTGATGTAGCTACCCCTTCCGCTGAGGCAGTTCCCCGTCCACCATCCATATTCATCGATAGTCCACCTGCTATAGAGAGCCCTACTACGCCCCGGAACCAGTTGAGTGACAGGATTTATATCGCGTCGCAAAAAGAACTGGGCCGGCTTCAGGCCCCATCCGCTACAACACCTATATTGTCAACTCCATCTTATCGAGAAGCCATTGTCCATTGTGATGATAGCCTACCGACTGCAGCGACGTTCATCGCCGAAGTTTCAACCTCTTGTCAAGACGCGAGAGAACCCTCCACCCCGAAGACCTCCAGCTCTTCTGAACAAACAACAAGTCCCAGCAGTGCCACCAAGATATTCAACATACAGCGGGAATACGTTTTTCTAAATATGGTCGAGCGCCTAACGTCTTCATGGAAGGATGTTCTCGAGCATTGCGGTATGGTTCTAGGGTCCAGGAAGGCTTTCCACACGCATTTCGATCCAAACATCGACCTAATCCGGTTCAAAGCCATGCGACCGGCGGCTTCTCTCCAAGAGATAGCAGACGTAGCCGAGAAGGCTATGGTGGAGAGTTGGATCGAGTGCTGCAGACCCTTCATCCGAAAATACAGCATCGACATGCGGCGAAACTTAGTCGAGGAGGCCCGTAACTCCGCCCAGACAGTTAAGGAGACGGTGCTTGCAGACGCCACAAAAGTCACCTCCGAAGACGATCTTCTACCCCCAGCGCCCTCCACCCCTCAACCGCGCTCGCTCACCACCACGCCCAGCCCGAAGACGCCTTCGCATCCACCCCCGCATCTCACGCAGCCGCCCACGCCCTCGAGCAACAAGCGGCGCGCGTCCACCTCGGTGGAGTCGCTCCGCCCCGGCATCGCGAACCTCAGCATCCACGAGCAGGGCGACGTCGACATGAACATCAACGTGTCACTCAACATCCGCAACACGCCCCGCGAGGGCAACAAGCGCTTCCGGGCCCACAGCACACCGCGGCGCCGGCACCCGCGCAAGCCCCGCCCCGACACCACGCCGAGCCGCCCCGCGGCGCCTGGTAGAAGGCCCCCGCGACGCATCGCCCACACGCCTAACAACCAGTCGCCGTTGCGGACTCCGCAGCGGCCCGTGAGCGTTGTAGGCCATATTGGGCGTTATCCTGTGACTACGCCGGTGCAGTCCCCTGCTGCGAATGACACTGTGGGTGCTAGGGACGATGTGTTTACGCCGAGGGGCTGATCTGAGGATTGTTTGTACGATATGCGATAGGTCACGAAGATATAGTGAAAGGGTGACGATTAGAGAGTCTTCGTATCCTTCTAGCTAGGGGGTTTGAGGATAGACAGGACTCACTGAGATACTAGACGGCATCTTCGTGATAGATGCATTGATTCAGCAGGGTCACAGAATAAGACAAACCGGTTGTTTACACCGGAATAGACTAGATTAGATTGGATTAATAGACCTCGTCTCTGGCATTCTCTTCATCGTATCCAACGTCTCTAAACTAACATCTCATAGCTTGTTCACCTGAAAGACTTACAGCATACCTAGTAAAAGGTTTTAGAACTAGGGAGAAAGGGGAGATCTATATCTATGAAGTGTTGGAGGCCGGTTTGAAACGTAAGTGGTGGGCAACATCGGCCTTCGAATCCAAGATGACCGCATCACCATTGGCCCTTTTCTCATTAAAGGCACATAAGGTCGGCCTTAGTCGCACTAAGATCAATCCAGTGTAATCATCTAGCATTCCGGCGATTCCGGCACATACACATCGCTTTGAACACCCGTCTATGCAACCCCTTTTAGGCCACGGACACCCCTTCTCTAGTGTTGCTTTCGTTCGTCCCTTTGCTGTCGTGCTTATTCACCAGCCCCAGCTCATTATTAAAACCGAGCTCGCGATACGGTCCGACGGCGTCGCTCACGCTGTTGCTATTCGGCGTGAGGGTTCGACCGAAAATGGCTGGTATGTGCTTGAGCAATGGCCGAAGGGCTGCAGCCGAGGCCGCAAAGGTAGCCATCCCCAGCTCGATATCGGCCCAGAGAAGCAAATCATGATGCAAACCATCAGCGGCCTCACCCCTGGCGGATGGTAACCTGACGATGATGACGAGCTTTACGATGGTAGCTGAGCTAGCACTGTGAAGGCAATAAGTATCTTCCCATCCATCCGTGGTTTCTACCCACGCCGATGAAGCGAGGGGCCAAGAAAATGGTAACCTACAAGGCGCCCAATCCCAACAGGAGAATCACGGATACCTTTAACCTGGTGCTCATGCGTGCATTTCGGAGCATATATATCGGCAATAGGGCGTAGAAGTAGTCGATGAAGATGTTGCTAATGGTGCGGAAGTACCCTACTTTAGTGCAGGCCTTGCTCCCAGCCCAGTTGCTCGAGCCGCTCTGGGCGCACGGCCAGGAGGCGAATAAAGTCATGATTATGGTCCAGATGGTGACGACGACCATAGATCCGACCAGTAGCCATCGCAGCTGTTTGGTCGACGCCAGGCGGAAGAGGACCAGGGCCACGGCCAGTTTCACAAGGCCGGCACTGATGTAAAGTGACACTTGGTTGGCAAAAAGGAACTGATGAACAAGACCAAATCAATTCTCTACTCTTCCATGGTTAGAGCCGGAGGAATAGAAAGATTTAACCTACTCGTGTGGCCTGAGCCTTATCGTAATACGGTTGTTCATCCAGAGCAGCGTAACCATAACGGAGGGACGTGAATCCCATAGCACAAGATATGACGAAGCCAATCTATCCATCACAGCAGCATCAGTACGACATTCCCACAAGGCACTTCATAAGAGATGGCAGGTTTACATATGTTAGGACGAGGAAGACATCGTCCCAGCCCAAGCCCCGCGACAGCATCTTCGTCCGGACGTACAGCCGAGCGGCCATGGCCGTGGTATCGACTATCAGAAAGACCGTCATCGCGGCGATCAGATCGTCTCGATGTCCCATCCTGTCGCTTCAATGTCATCGACGCGTGCGCGGCTCTTTCATCCGGCGAGCTAAGCTCTGGCTAGACTGCAATGGCGCGAGACAGCATCTGCGCTAGAAGAATACATCAGAACGGGGGATGCGGGGGACAATGGATGGATGGATGCCATGCGGCTTATCAAGGCTCGTAAGCAGCAACAGCAGCAGCAGGAAGGGCGAACGAGCTGAGAGGTGTGGCAAGCCAACCATGGTTATTGCCATCTATTATTGGTCCTACCTACACAGGACTCCAGCCTTCTGAAAGCAGTGCGCACTCCGGGAGTGCGTAACTCCCCCTTGGGAGGTAACCATCCATAACGTAAAATAGAAATAAGCATGCAGCTACATGGACGAATGACGTTTGCCGTCTTCCAAGACACTCCCGGGTAATGTTTTCCCGCGTTACGGACGGTTGGCGGGAGAAGGGGAGCATCTGAAGCACAAAAATGGGATAGAGAGGAGTTGGAAGTTTGGAAAGGGAATGTCTTGGGGTCAGACAGCCTTCCCAAGGTTGTCAGCTTTGTGACCGAAAAAGACAAAAAGCCCATGTCGCTACCTAAATGTTATAGCGACGTATACGGGTTGGGTGTCAGCAGGAAGCGGGAACGGCTATGCTGCGTGCTGGCTCTGCAGGCCGATCGGTTGACAGAATGGGGCTACACGAGCGGGAGCTGAACGCAAAGTGCGACGCTGTCCTCTGCGGTGCGATTCACTGCATCTAGGTTGTGTTACACCCCGGATTGGCCAAGACCGTCTCTCTCCGCTTGAAGCCATCGTGATAGGTTGCGTGGGAGGTGGCAGCGTGGTCCGAATAGGGTTAACTTGTCGATCATGGAAGTATTCCCCGCCCCCGAATGCAAGCGACTGATGATACGATAGCGAGCCTACATCCCACTAGACGCCCTATCGAGCCGGCACTTCCTGACCGAACGTGAGCGGAATATATTAATGTGGCTTCCCATGCAGCCTTCGGATGTCGGGCTTGTCTAACCTACCTATTTCGTATGAGGATTGTATTACGCTGTCGTAGTACGAACTACTTATATTTGGTTCCCTTTCCCCCATGTTTACCATCTTGCTCCAACAGAAAACGAAGCGAGTCGTGGCGTTATATACCTACCTACCGTAGTACCAAAACATCTAGCAGTTGGAAACACAAGTTTGTAGTATAGTATAAACGGATTCTCTTCAAGTCCCAGCTGGAATTAACTCCCCCGGGGCACACGATCACCAATTGGCCATTGCCAAGATTCTCTCCGGGGCTGATGATTTCAATCGCGGTTTTCATGGTATGACCGCCCAGCCAAAAGGCATCGTCTCGTTGACCATATCAATGATCCTAGTCGATCTCTCAACGGCTCGATGTAGAAAAAGGCGCAGAGCTGCACTTCTTTTATCCAATTATCTATGGCTAGTGCCTACGAGGACGTACCACGGACAGACCACGCGGCTGAATGCCATTTTCGAGACTCATTATCTCAAGTTCCAGTGCCCAACGGCGAGAAAGTGGCCTGGCTAGACGTCGGACAGTGTGGGAACTTGTAATCATTGCCAAAGCTGCAAGATATCGACGCCAGAGAGGGTAAGGGGATGGTCTGATCCCGCTCGGGACAAGAGTTGACGGCAGTATTAAAACTCTTCCGTCCTTCCCCGACTCGGACATCCATGCTGGCCACATGAACCAAGACAAACCACTCAGTCCGTCGTTGCTTTGATCCCTCGTTCGGCATTTATGCGAACCAGAAACACGGCTAAGCAAACAGCCTCCTAAGGACGGCGACGGACCGCTCCCGGGAGTTGAACTTCAAAACCATCGTGTCGATTGACGCAATAGGAAACCAGGTTGCCGGAAAGAGAAGGGAATAGGAGCATCGGACGGGATCTATCGCGGAGCCTTAGGTTCGTCCGGAACTCTCGTGCGCAGATTTAGAATTGATGTAATAAAGTGAGCAGTTTGCGAAAAGATCGAAATGGGAAACGTTAGACGTGTCAAATTGGCGAATGATTGTGTTTGGCCGACGATGTTTGGCAAAGTCCCGCCATCATCATGGATTGCCATGTGTCAACATCGCACAAAACGTAGCACTAGGGAATTAACAAAGCCATGTCACAGACACCGACTTCTTGGTTCGTATAGCTCCGTTGTGATGATGGTAGGTATGGCCCCAGTGGCGATTATCCATCTACTTTCCTAAGTTTGTAATGTGTGTGAATCCTACAATAGCATTACCCTCGCAGCGGCGAGGCATCAGCAGTCCATGTTCTCATCTTCATAGGGTTGGTTCTCAGGGTATATGGATAGTTGAATTGCCGCAGTATCGTCCGTGGGTTTTCTCTGGCAATAGATTCGAATCAATCGAGATAAATGTTGCCCCGCGTTTTTCGTTTACCAATTTCCAAGAACGATTCAGGCAAACAGCACAACCGACCCTCGTCAACCTGTGCAAACGACAATCCTTTTCAATCGCGGGTATAATCTCTCTTTGATATCAATTTGATCGTAAGCCCTAAGTACGGAAATCCCAGCACCGATCGCGGAGCGCAGTTAAGGGAGCGGTATGTTCTTTGTTCCCAATCCTTGTCGTCGTCCAAGCTTCGTGCCCGATTTTTGTGCCGCACGCCAACTCTCAAGCCTAATTTCCCGACATTACGGTCTGCGGGTTCTATCAATTTACTAGGGAAGGAAAAAACAGAGCAAACCGAGGCGGTGCCGCTCTTCTCAACAACCAACAACCAACGGCCTGACAACGCAGCGCTCTTTTTTAATCTGCGCGTCTTCCTTTATTTCCACTTCAATTTCCTCTCTCCTTCTCTCCATCACGCGCACACTCGTAGCCACATGCATCCGACTTAGTGGAAAGCAATTGCAGCGTAGGGAAGGATCAATTGCACTGAAGGCGAGAAATTGGAGGACGAAAGAGGCAAAGGAAACAAGATAGCAGCCAGGATGCCGGTCTCGATACGATCTTACCTCGCCGCGGCCGCGGCCGCATTCACCATATCCGTCGATCTGGCAGCAGGGGCAGCCATCGCGCAAGCCAAGTACTCGACATGGATGGCGACTAGCATCATGTCCCGCCGTCAGGGCGTCATGACTGGCGACGGTGGCTCCTCAGAGCTGCTGCAAGCCGGCATCACGCAGCGCGCCCTCTCCGAGCTGGTCGCACAGTACCCGGATGACACCCTCGCCACCAGCATCCGGGACTACATCCGGAAGAGCGCCACATCCGTCGTGCCCTTCGTCTCCAACGCCACGCACGACGCGCTCTCGTACCCCATGGACCGCCTGCTCAACGGCCGCACCCTGCTGGCCCTGCACTCGTCCACCAACGACAGCGCCACCGCCTCCTTCCGCGCGGCCGCCGACGCCCTGCGGCACAGCATCGACCTCAACCGCCGCAACCCCGAGGGCGGCCTGTGGTACTTCACGTACCCGCAGTGGAGCTACCTGGACGGCATGGTGTCGCTGGCGCCCTTCTACGCGCAGTACACGGCGCACACGGAGCCGTCGCTTTCGACCGTCAACGCCATCGAGGCCCTCGACGACATGTACTACCAGCTGGACCTGCTGTGGGCGCGCACGCGCGACGCCGGCTCCGGGCTCCTGGTCCACGGGTACGACGCCTCGAAGACGGCGGTGTGGGCGGACCCCGAGACGGGCGCGAGCCCGCACGTGTGGGGCCGCAGCCTGGGTTGGTACGCCATGGCGCTGGTGGACACGCTGGAGGTGCTGCCGGAGGAGGACGCGACGTGCGATATTCGCAAGCAGATCCTGGCCAAGTACCGCAGCCTGGCGAGAGCAATCGTGACAGCGGCGGACCCGACAACAGGCGGCTGGTGGCAGGTGATGGACGCGGCGGGACAGGAGGGCAACTACATCGAGTCATCGGGGACGGCGATGTTCGCGTACGCGCTGCTGAAGGGGGCGCGGTTGGGCTACCTGGCACCGGCGGACGTGGCCGCTGCAGCAGCCGTCGGGTCCCGTGCCCAGGAGTACCTGACGGAGGCGTTTGTGGTGCGCGAGACGAACGGCACGCTCGGGTACAACGGCACCGTGTCGGTGTGCAGTCTCAACTCGACCGCGACATACGACGTAAGTGCAGCGCGCCCTGTAACGCTTGACTTTGACTGCGAGAGGCTAACCGGTTCGTTTTGACAGTACTACATCCACCAGCCCATCAACTACAACAGCGTGCTAGGATCCGCCGCCTACATACTCGCGTCGCTCGAGACGGAGCGTCTGGAAACTGTGTGATGGGCTAATGCTGCTGTATATACGATAACCCACGTTATATTTGCTAATGAATAATAGACGGACACCCGCTGGGGTCTGGAGACGATTATAGGCTAATGCTGAACCCGCTTCTCACTACTAGCTGTGACGTAAATATCATTCATAATGCGCGTTTATCGTCCCCGCGCGGTATCTAGTGGTTTCGCTTTGATAGCGGACCCGTCGGCTAGGCAGGGAAGCGATACAACCCGCCGAGAAGCCAGTTTTACATGTAGTGAAACTCAGGCATCTTCAACCTCAGCCGTGACGATGGTAAACTGGTAGGATTAGGACTCTAAGCCAAACAAGCCGGGGTTTAAGATGACCTCAACTCGACCCAGACAGTCCGACTATTCTCACAAATGGGAAGTTAGCCAGGCCGGCGTTCCCAGTTTCCATTTAATAGTCACTCGCATGGGTTGGGAAAAATGGCTCCACATGTTTAAGCCTTTAGTCTAGATTCCCGGAAACGATCGAAGCAAAAGCTCGTATGCTACAGTATCGGTCACGATAATGGTAGAGATAGTGGTAGACGATGGCCTGCAGCCACATTCCAAGGTAGAACTTCAACGGAAGACGTACGGTGCACAAAGTCAGACCCTGTCAATATGCGACAGCCCACTGGATTGTGATTATCCCATATCCGACCTAAGCGTGCTAAAAAGACCTACTTGACGAGTGGCGGCATTCACTTCCAGGAGCAAGCTAGATGGGAACGAGCAGTTCCTAAGTATTTAACTTCATCAGTAGTGCCAGGGAACGAGTGCATGACGCAAATCTAACAGTCGGTCCTGGGGGGTGGCTAATGGCAAAGATCTACGGCCAGCATTAGCCCGTCAACACCCGTCGGACACAGAGTGTTAGCTAAACCCGAGTATCTAGGTGGATGGAATCTTCGAGCGCATAAAACGCTAAGCTTTTAATATATTTGATAAGCGATCACCTACCAAGACCGGAATCCATTGTTCGTAAGGTACCTACGGGATCTCTTGGGTATAAGGCGGCAGCTGGATGGCCGATCTGCGTCCTAGGGGGGCTAGGGTATTCGATCGTATGAGTAGATCCCTTGACGATCGATGAGATGATCAACATCGACGAACCTCAAAAAACCAGGACGCTGACTTTTTTCAGGTAGCCTTAGATAAGGAATATTGGGTGAAAAGCCAAGGGTCGCTGTGCGCACCAGATTAGCTTATGACCCAAGAACTTGGATTGACAAAAGCAAGCAATCGTATGAAAATCATCCGACGTGCAGGGCTTCGTAGGACTTTTGCTCTGCGTGAATAGCGAAGGGAGACTTGTCCACGATTTACATTTCTGGTGGCAAAGGGCGGCCTTGGCCGTATCGCTCTATCTCGTGGCTTTGCAAGGCCGGTCATGCATGTCTTCGTTTCGAGTCTCGTTTTCATTTAAGATAAATTTGCGAAGCCCTTGTTGTAACTCGAATTGGCCTTGTTTGGGTCGTCGAGATGAACTTATATGA
The DNA here is from genome assembly GCA_902806535.1 of Hypoxylon rickii. Taxonomy (NCBI): domain Eukaryota; kingdom Fungi; phylum Ascomycota; class Sordariomycetes; order Xylariales; family Hypoxylaceae; genus Hypoxylon; species Hypoxylon rickii. The sequence continues at coordinate 904,199 of CADCWY010000003.1, forward strand.
ACTTTCCTGTCATCGGATATTGTCCCGTATTCCAGGCTAAAGAGGCTGAATAGCCTCGTCAGATTTGGTGGGTCGGTCAAGTCGATTCGGACAACGCCTACCAATAGAACTCCCCTGTAGCCCAGCCGGGCTCTCCAAATTATGGCTCAGATTTCTCGAAGTCTAAGTTTGCTGGCGGCATTGCTTCGCGTTCCACCCGTCGATAATATGCATGCCATAGTGTCCTGGAGCCTAGAACTTGTGATGTAGGTTGGAGATACGCTGTTGCTATGCCGAACTGAGACTTCCAACCTGTCACAGTCAAAACACGCGTCTTCGGAAGAATCTGGAAGAGGAAGGTGGCTTTTTCTTCGTGATGCTCGTATCTCAGGAGACGGGCTCGATCTTGCTGAGCCAGATTTCCCTGGTCTTGCCGCGATATCACGGAGTGAGTGGTGGCGCGCGGTCGCCTTCACGTCCCGAATCGCCCGTCTCCCATCCGTTGCCTGTTCCATACATGACACGAGATAACCGGCTCAAAATAAGCAATCATGTTGTGATATAGCTGTATATAACACTTTGTAAGGTGGTAGGAATCCGTTCGACTGCGACTGCGGCTTGGGCCGTAGCCGGATTTCGAGGACTGTGGGATCCCAGGAACCCAACTGGCGATGGTTGACAGCTCTCGGGTAGAGGTTGCATTGATGATAAGATTTTGGCCTAGATTTAATATAAAGTAAGGTTATCCCAAAAATAACATCCTGGGTCCTGACAGTGTTGGGGCGTTCTACGATATATTGTACCGTGAAACTAATCCCCGGTACTCCAACTCGGAGGCCGTTTTCTTGTGCCTGCAGGTACGAATGGGTGCTTCAAGGATGCGACGCTCTCCGGAACGATGGAAAGAAGGAGAAAGCAAAGGTAGGTCATCTGGAATATAGTTGCTTCAACGGGTGACGGTCGTAAGGTGCCCAATCATGTAGGCCCAGTCGCTATTTAGAGAGATGCGGGATCGATGATGGGGATAAGCCAAAGGTTTCGAGTATATAATAAACCGTTCCGTCCATAATCTAAGTTGATTATATCTCCTATCTCAGTATCAGTTCATCATCCTCTTTCCATCCAAGACGAAAACATCGAACGCTCAGTTAGCATCATCCCTTTGAATATCAGTAGGTAGACCCCTATTGGTAATACTCTAGAATGAGGTCCGCTAATAAGAGGTAGTTGCCGACGTAAATATGAAGGTTCTCTTCATTAGCTTGTTTGCGGCACTGGCCAGGTGAGAAAATAATACTAGGCTGGCCGTTGGGGTGCTTGATCACAGAACTAAGAGCGGCATAGTGTCATCAACGCTGCGGCGATCAACCCAGAGGGCGTAGACACGCATCGTCCACCTCACTACCCGACGAAGACGGCCGAGAGCACATCATCTTCGACGTTCATCATCAGCGTCACCACACTGCCCGGCAACCCCGCCACTCCTCTTCCGTGCCCGACCGTGACGCACACAACCCGGCCGGCCGATTGCGAGCCGATGCTCTGCCCTGTGCCGGGCTGCACATTAGAGCAGAACCTGATCATCCCGTGTGGCTGTGCGGGAGTCAAGACTGCTCTGTTCGTGGATGGTTGCCAAACTGCTTGCCCCACGGGCTGCATGACCAGACTCCAGACGTTCACCGCACTTTGCGCAACCTCAACTGCAGCCCCGACCACGGGTTGATGGGGTTGATGGGATTAATTAAGATTAATTCCTTGGGAGGGAAATGGGGCGAATAGGCGTTCAATAGCCTGCAGTTAGCCGTCTTCCAACATCAATGATGTCCCCGGGTGTGTTGGTGGAAGAGGGGGTTGAAGCTGTTTCTTTTCATTGCTTGAAATTGGAAAATTAAGTACTGTACCTACTGTAGTTATTGGGGAATAAAGTTGTATGACCATCAAGAGAGTAAGAGTAGCAGCCTTGGAACGCAAACAGGGATTTGGCATCCATCAATTGTCGTTTGTCGTTCCGTTCTCGCTTTTTGGAATGGATCATCTTGACTTGATTGCCTTGCTTCAACTTCTTTTCCAAGGTTGATTGATTTCACTCGCAATAATATTAGGTACTACTGCATAGTAGGTATTAAAAGATGTTTCGTCAGGAACGAACACAACTTGCAGCTTATCGATGATGCGGAACGCAGTCCCATTCGCTAATAAAGCACCGATATCACGCTATGACGAATAGTTTCTAGTGCCAAAGTCACCTGGACTATTGCGGCGTTATTGGCTTTTCTCCAACCTCTCTCTCTCTCTCTCTCTCGCTCTCAATCTCTCGGCTCCCTCTTCTTATCCCTTTCCCTATCCAGCGCATTGGATCAAATTCACCGATGGAGCCATTGATTGAATGTTCCCCGTTCCCCCCCGTTCTACACCGGGCCCACAAGTCGACCTCAATTGAAACCTCGTGATCAATGAGATGGATATGTACCCCTTAAACCAAGACTTATCTTATTCCACTTCGTCTCTTCTCATGTTCTTTTATTCTTACAACTCTTCAAACTCGTTCTCCGTAGACTAGTTGCCTACCTAGACCACCATTGCAAGTTTGAACAAGATGACTACCAGATACCGAGTGGAATGTGAGTTCCGATTATTGTCCCCTCCGCCTACGAGTACCAAGGTCCGGTAACTAACACGGGCGCTTCAATAGATGCGTTGAAGACGCACAGGAGAGACCAGTTCATAGGTATTGATTTAGCACTACGGTTCTCACCCATCTCTTTTCTACCTTAGAAGTTCCGTGGCCATCGATAAAGATGGGTTTCCAACATAAACACCGGATATCCCCATAGCCCGGATGCGGCATACGGGGAACACCCACGTGAATTCATTACCTAACATCTCGTTAATATTTCTACTCAACATTTTGGTTAATATTTTGGCAACTAACTTGCACGAGTTTAGAGTGGATCAAAGGACTGCTGGCTGTTCCCTTCGTTCTATATTCCCAGCCCACGGGAATCTTCGAGACGAACGGCTTCAATGTCTCGCAGATGTCCGAGGAAGCTCATAGGCGATATGCCGAGATTATGAGGGACATCGAGGTGATGATTGATGACAACAGTACGTCCCCTTTCCCCGCCCCCGAACCAAACTCGCGGCGGCCCATTGACGTATGTCTGCCTCATCCTTTCAGTCACGCACCAATTAGACGCCAGCAGGGTTCCGTCTAAGCTCAAGCTCCTGGTTCCCACCATAGGCAACTTCTTCACGAGGCTGCCGCTGGAGGCTGCTTTCAAATTCCAGGACCGCAAGCGCTACATATCGTCGCGGCGCTTCGTCTCGCCTTCCTTCAACGATGTGCGCCTCATACTTAATACCGCGCAGCTCATGGCCGTGACCACCCATGGCACCCTCCAGCTCGCCACCTTCGACGGTGACGTCACGCTCTACGACGACGGCGAGAGCTTGGAGCCCAGCAGCCCGGTCATCCCGCGCATGATTGACCTCATGCGCAAGAATGTCAAGATCGGCATTGTCACAGCCGCCGGCTACACCACGGCAGACCGGTATTATGCCCGCCTACACGGACTCCTAGACGCCGTTGCTACCTCGACGGCCCTCACGCCCCAGCAGCGGCAGAACATCGTCATCATGGGCGGAGAGGCGAATTACCTCTTCGAGTTCAGCCCCACCTCACCGCACCTTCTCGCCTCGGTGCCGCGCGACCGGTGGCTGACGGCCGAGATGAAGGCCTGGTCGGACTCGGGTATTGCGGCGCTTCTTGATGTGGCCGAGGCGGCGCTGCGCGACTGCATCAAGAACCTTAACCTGCCAGCAACGCTGATGCGCAAGGACCGGGCGGTGGGCATCATCCCGAGCGACCCGCAGGTGCGGATCCCGCGGGAGTCGCTGGAGGAGACGGTGCTGGTGGTGCAGAAGACGCTAGAGCTGAGCGTGGGCGGGCGCGACTTCGACAATAAGGTGGTACCGTTCTGTGCCTTCAACGGTGGACGCGACGTTTTCGTGGACATCGGCGACAAGAGCTGGGGTGTCTCGGTGTGCCAGCAGTGGTTCACCCCCGACGGCGCCGGCGCTGCCGCCAACGGCCAGCACACCCGCATCAGGCCCGAGCAGACCCTGCACGTCGGCGACCAGTTCCTCAGCGCCGGCAGCAACGATTTCAAGGCCCGCTCCGTCTCCACAACCGCCTGGATCGCGAGCCCCGTCGAGACCGTCGAACTACTAGACGAGTTGGCTGGTTTCATGGGCAAGAAGCTCAGCTAGGTGCTCATACTCGTCTGTTGCGGATGTTAAACGACGGAGCGGAGTCGCACGTTAGACGATTCAAGAACGGCCATTTTCGAGATGAAGGAAATACATGACGTTCTCCGGAAGGATTGGGTAGTAAGCCAGTTGGGAAGGCATGTTTGGCGTTTTGGGATTACATTGATACGAACACACATCTTGGGACCCGCCGTGTCAGAAAAAACAAATTATCCAGTACCTTGGTTTGGTATCTACGTATTTTAATCATGATAGACGGCTAAGTTTTCCTTTTTAATTTGCATAGGAAAAACATGGACAAGTTGAAGCACCAGGAAACAATGCAAGGTTATAGCTATCTCGATTTTCGAGAGGCGACGGGAACAGCACGAAATCACCAACGCGCATCGTGCTAAGGCCAAATGCGTGAACCTACCCAGACAATGAGCACTGCGAGTATATTTACAGAGTCACTTAAAAACAAGGATTAAACCAAGTCCGATAAATGTATAGGGGAATACTGATATCTGTATTGAATCAGTGGACCGGTTGCCCGGCTTCGAAGCGCAACGTGCTCCCGCTCGCCAATAACCCTATCTACCTAGGTACTCTTTAAAAGACCGCCCCCCCTTTTCTTCCATTCCCTGCCCACGATAAAGATCGGGTGACGACCCAGACATAGCCATCTAAGCAGATTATCATGCAACGTTCTATGCGTCGCCGTATGTTTTTGTCTTCTTGTCCATAATGCTGATCGACCCGCTCACCGTTTCTATATGCTCCTGGCAGCAACGAAACCCCACCAATGCAACAAAAACAAGATCAGAATAACGCTACCCCCTAACTCATATGGGGCCAATCCCGCCCATCATACGCCCTTTCCAATGCCAATTTGGTCGTCATTCGAGTCCAAACACCAGGGGCTAAGCCGATTCCATGATTCCTTGCGAATAGGAACGAGAAAGAAAACGTGTATCAATGGGTATTGGGGTATTCAAATTGATAAAAAAAAGGAAATATGCGGGTTTTCAAAAAATGCTTAGAATGGAAAATAGTCCCCACCATCATTCATAATAGAATAGGACGTCGAAGGGAAATGAATAGAGTATATGATGAAAAAGGCGAATACTCGAAGGGATTCGAACGGCGTACGTTGAAACAAGACGACCCAAGAATAATCAAGACTCTGGTGCCCCTGACGACTTTCTAAGCTGTCCGAAGGGTAACCCAAAGTTTGTGGAACCCTTAAGCTTAAGCGGGATCTCCCCCTCATCGTCCTCGGCCGGTTCGTCGCGAACATCGTGCGCTCCGTCGCCACCTGCCCTAGCCGCTGGCTTCGACTCCACGTCTCCCAGAATCTGTAGCTCCTCGAAAGGATCGCCCTTGAGAACGGTTGGCGTGGGATCGCTCGTCTTGACATGCTCAAGCTTAGTAGACAGAGCTGCAAGGAATGGCTCGTCAGCTGCAGGTTGGTTCCTGAGGTGCAAGGGCCCTTTTAGCACACGCTCCGGCTCGCCGGTTATCGGGTCAACAGGCGCAGGGAGGTTATGGGCTTGTCGTCCAGGTCGAAACGTTATCGGCCCGAGCGGGGCTTCCGTAGCTTGAGACATAGCTGGAACATCGGCGAAGCTTGACGCTTCACTCTGCGAGTTTCCCAGGGTCGTACTTCGGCTATCCTCTCCTGCATAACGCTTAGGAGTGGGCGCACCAGAACTATCGACTGTGTTGGTTGCGTCAGTAGGGTCAACAGTATGAAGCCGCGACAAAGACATGGAGTGGTTTGGTGTGTGTCCGGCATGCATTGTAAGTCGGTCGGATTCAGGGGCCAACAGTGCCTCTTTTGTCAACTCAGTCGGGGCTACACGTGGACGAGACGAATCCTGCTTCGCCAAGGATGGGGAGGGCTTCTTTGCACCAGCAGGTGGTGAGAGCGGAGTGTCATCGGTAAATGTCGGTTTCTGAACGGCATCTGGTCTAACGCGAATCCCTTCAAGCTCAGGTATAACTTCCTGGATATCAATCGAGGGGACCCGTTCTTGCGTCTTAGGGGTCTCCATGCCTGGCGAGGTACTCTGCATACGCGGATCTAGGGGTATGAAAGGCTTCGATTCCGGCATTGTCGTTGCAAGAAATGCGTCGGGCACAGTGCTTGGTGATAGGTCTTCTGATGGGCTTCGAAATTTGCTGGGGGACTGCGAACGGGCCCCGGGACTACCGGGACCGCCACCTCTAATGCTGCCCACACCAAATTCGTCTGCACCATCAAACGACTTACCATTCTGCCCCGGTCGGTTTCGTAATCTTTTCACCATATCGACCATATGATCCCTCTCCTTCTCGGCGGCCGCTGCCCTCCTCTGCCAATCAGCGAGGTCACTCTCGAGCTTGGCCTTCTCCTGGGCCCATAACGCACGCTCAGCGTCTATTATCGCTCGCTCCTCCTGATAAACTTCTTCGGCTCGTGCGCGGCTAGCCTCAAGATGGGCACGTTCAGCGCGCCAACTCTCAAGAAGTCTTCGATTCTGCTCCTCCCTTCGTTGAAGCAAAACCAGTGCTGCCTGGTGGCTCATGTTTTCGAGCGGGGATGTCACACCAAGGTTGCTAATAGATCCTGTAGACGGAGACGTCGCACGAGACCTAATCTGGCCCCCTGCTGGAGATAGAGAACTGGGACGTGATAAACGATCTTGCGGTTGGGATAGTGGGGGTACAGAAACCGAGGGTGAGTGTGAATAATTAGAAGATGATGCGTTGGTAAGATTAGACTCGTCCAGGTATGATAGATTATTTAGAGCATGTGGCAGAGATAATGGAGATATGACTGATGCTGAAGAGTGGCTGTTTAGATGAGAGGTGAAAGTCATGGAGCGGTCGTTTGAATCCAGCAGGGCGCCTGACGGCAGGAAGGAATCAGACGGTATCCTCGTCATAGTAAGCATGGTTGAGGTAATGGCGAGGTAAGTCGTTGTAGAAAGAGAGTGTGATAAAAGTGTAGGTAGTCGTTGTGGAAATTGCGTATAATAGACCTCAGGTCAATTAGGGGAGATCACAGCCTCAAGAGACAAGGTTCCCTTCCTTTATCAAAATAGCCTTTCCTGGGGGTTTGATGATAGAAATCGATCGAAGTAGGTAGTCGCACGATTGTGAATGAGCCGGCATCAAGCCTTGATTTTATCGGGAGCAGGCGACGGTCAAATTGGCCAGGGCAAGCACAGACTTAATTGCATGCAGCCAGCACAAGAGAGAAAGAAGGTATCGTTCACCCGGCGGACCAGCAACGTGCGACCAACCAGAGTTTCCAGCTCTGTCCTCTGGTATCGTACAGACAACACCTAAACACCTACTAGCGCGGCTTGCAGGAAGCCGGGCAGGAGTTGTGATAATTGTAGGTATTATTGTCGAAGTCGTGCTAGCGAAGTCGTGATAAGATGGTACCAGCTAGAGGTGTTGTAGCTGTGATAGGTCGCTGGAGGTGACACCTAGGTACCCAATATTTCGCAGATTGGCGTATAGATCGATAGATACCGAGGTAGGTAAGGTCCACGGGTCTACGTGTGCAACAGCGATTTTGAGGGCTTCTTATTTGCAGTCTCAGACTGCTGCGGGCGTCTGGGCGTTTGCTGAACCTGGGTAGCCGTAGCCGATTCTCACGAGCCGATTTGTGGGTATGCGATGCGGGTGGCTCTGTGGTGGTTTGCCGGGTAGAAGTTGCTTTGACATTCACATGCACATGCACATGGCACTCGCTTTGACATCCGTATCGACAATGACAATAGCTGCAGGAGGCAGCTGATGTGCTAAGATCTCTGGGAAAGGATTGTGGAATAAAGGGAAAGAAGAGTATTGTCAAGAAAGTTGAAAGTCGAAAGTTGAATGTTGAAAGGTTCCAAGGTTGAAAGGTGAAAGGCAGAATACTCAGTAGGTAGGGTCCACGGGTGGTATTACAACAACTGGAGACTCAAAAAGAGAAGCGGACAACCCTACCTAGTACGTACCTGGTAGTACCTAGTAGTACCTAGTACCGAGTACCTAGTAGGTTTAAGGTACCTACATTAGGTACCTACATACATGCCTACATACATCAAGATGCCTACATGCCTACCTACATGCCTACATACGTAAGGCAGGTTCGATGATGGATGGATTGGTTGATGAAATCAATTTGGTGCGGGTCCATGGGTCCATGGGTCAAAGAACAGGGGTTGTATTGGGATTTTGGAGAGGTCAACATGAGAAAAATGGAAAATGCTTTTCGCTCTTCTTTGATCCCTCTGATCTGCTGGTACCAAAAGAGGTACATTATCTATACTCGTCTCTACTGGTCAATTTGATTAATTTCTCGCTTTGAGATGAGTATAGCCCCAAGTATACCCTCCACTTCCTACAAGTACCGCATGATCTCCAGTCACATAGAAAATACTAGGTAGAAAAGCAACCGGCCTGTCGGAGCGGATCTGCTAGTCTTCCCTTCCAGTTCCAGTTCCAGTTCCAGGGCTGCCACTGCCAGGGACGGTGGGGTTCTGGTGGATATTGTGGAACGGCGGAACCTCAGAATGGCTCTTCTCACGACTGCCACGTCCTTTGCTTCTCTTCTCCACATCACCTAGTACCTCAAGCTATATAGTGCTACTAGTGTAGGTACCTATAGTACATATGGTACAGAGCCCTGGAGACCTTTTATCCACTTCAAGGGGTTTTCCAGGGTTTCTACTAGCCAAGATCAGATGTCTAGGTATCTATCTAGTACCTATTCAGTCGATACGGCATAACAATTGGGCACCACATATGTTGCTTAGGTGCGTAGCAGAGCAAGATAGAACCTAGCGCAGCTCATCTAACCCGCCTCTTCCAACCAAGATGCTTAATTTTCTCTTTTCCAATCTTAGAATCTCCCAATCTTCGTCAATTCCATCCAGTCCATCCAGAACTGGAACTGTCACAAACGGTCCAAACGGCCCAGACTCGCCAGATGCTAGCATTGCCAAATACCTTGTACCCAGTAGCCATCCTTTTCCAATCTGATATCTTTCACTTATCTCAGTAACCTTTCCTAGCGCCTCTTATCACTGACTTGTCCAGCAATACGTGTATTGCCCATACCTATACGATGATATGATACCAGGTGCTGGATATCTGAGCTGAGCAATCAGTGACTCCGGACAACTCCAATGGTCCCCTTCTTCGTGTTATATCTTGTATGGTATATGTAAGTAAGTAGGTAAATAAGGTGCGGGAATTGTTGTCCACAACTTGATGGTGTTTGAAGTCCGTGCCTGATAGGTACCTCACCCTCCTTCACACCAACATTATGTCGTATTTCACTTCTTTTTACCGATTACCTTTACAATCTATTACTACCCCATCCCGCTCATTGGATCCATCTGTCACAATGCTCAGCTAGCCAAGTGAAAGCCATATATTGCTTTCCATCGCATACTACCTCCTAGTACGTACCATGTGAAGGCTTGCACATACCTATGTCTAATAGGTTGTGTATACCTACCTATAGGTACTAGATAGGCGAGATAGGTACCTAGTAGTATGTACCTAATGTGTATGTATGTACGTATTCTGCGGGTTTCTGTCTGCCTGCGCCGCAGGTCTGACTCCGCGCGATCTTCTTCGCCAACACGACCAATCTGTCATCATCTGTCTAAGACCATAGCAGGTACCTAGGTACCATACATTCCTCGTCGCCTCCCTGGCAGCAGGGGGGACGGCCCGCGGGAGGTAGAAGCTTCGAATAGAAACCCCAGAAATGCGAGACAATCTCAGTCCGCCAATCACAGCTTTCCCAACAGCGATTTCTCACGCACAGCAATGGCTTGCATGCGTTCAGCTTCTTACCTACTACCTAGTATGTACTACTGTGTAGTACTAGGTAGTACAGTAGTAGATGATCCTCTTTCGAACCTTGCCCTTTGAACCCTCTGAACCCTTCAGAAACCCTTCAGAAACCCCACACGCTTTACGCACACACTCACGTCTCACGCACACACACACATATTAAAATCCCCTCCCTTGCAATTCCTATTTTAGCAAGCTTTTTCTACTTTACCGGATATCCCGCAGATTTGATTTGCTGTCGTGCTGACGAATTCCCCTATTTTAATTGTTCATATCGAATTAAGACAACCCCCCCAAGCTGCCCAGGTGTCTCTGAGCTGCCATGACTGCCAGGAGGCGTTTTGCTGCTAACTCAATCTAATTGTCCATCAATTTAAATATCAGGAACCATGTCTCAGGGTCCTTTTTACAGAGACCCTGGTGGTAGCGATCAATACTACTTTCCCTCCCTGACAGAGAAACCCCTCTATTCTCCATCCCCCACGATGTGCCTCTCTTGGTATCACAGGGGTACTCATTGGCTATTCTAAAGCTCGGAACCTTCTTCCACGAGGGTTTTTTTTTTTTTTTTTTTATTGCTTCGGCTAGTATGGTACTCCATTCATATATCGAGACTATGGAGCTGCTCGTGACCATCGTTTTACCTAAATTTGGTCGATCTCGACAAGTCTCCACTCGCCAAACGACCATGTGAGTGTTATTCAATGGATGTTTGCATCCAAACATCGGATGCCTATAGGTACAGAGAGAGAGCTTCTCAAGCACGCACCCCCAAAATACACGAGAATTTCAGTTCGGCTTAGGAGGCCGATGCAGGAGCCCGCCGCGAATATGCATTCGTTTCTTTCCTCGACCTTCTTGTTTTCCTTTTCATTCTCTACGATTCGTTGTCGACGAGCAAGCATTGCCCCTAGAGACACTTTCCTACATAGCTGCCTCTAGACGAGTAGGTAGGTCGATAATCATCTTGGTTTTAGCTCCGTGGTAGATCAATCCTATGTAGAAGAGAGATCAGTCTAGCCATTGCGCTCGATGTTCACTAACCATAAGGCTGAGGTTAGATCCTGAATCCCCTCTTCTGATAAGATTCAGGGGACCAAATCTATCCAATTGCAGAGTCACGAGGTCTCAATTGCACCATTTCTACTACTCTACTACAGCATTTATCTGTGTATCGACTGGAACGGGCCAGGCTAAAACCGACTCACGTGTCAATTCATCAAACGTCTCTGGTTCTAGGCCACGAGTTCTAAGCGCGGTGTTTTCGTTAAAACCCATCACCACACTGAGCTAACAGTAAATCCAGACGATAGCTTTCTAGTACCTAGCTCAAGTCTAAGCCCGAGTCCTAAAAGGGGGCTAGTCGGAATGGTAATTAAACAGAGAAGACATCGCGGGCGCCTGAGTCGCTTGTCGAGGAAGTTCATCGCCCTATCCGAAGTATTCGTCCCGCCTTCCCCAAGCTCAACTAGGTCAAAAGCGAAACGCCTGTGGCTCCATCCTCATTACAACAGAACATGCGACAGCTCGGCCCTTTACCTAGGTATTTAAACCGACCAAGGCATACACCGCCCTCGACAGCGGTACCCAACAGCGGTACATCGGGAATTCATCGTGGCAGATTGTACGTCGTAGGGTTCGCCGCGAGATTGCCGAGTTTTGACGTACGTCAAAGGCCCAACCTTGGTGTGGAGAGGGTTAGGTGTACACAAAACAAACGAACGTGACCGGCATCGGCTGTCCTTCAAACAATGAGGCGATGCATGTTCGACATTGTTGGACGACCCTTATTGCTCTATATCTACCTAGTAGGCATTGCTTGAGGGTCCACAAGTTCGATAACTTGGCAATTTCATCTCTTCGAGTAGCACGAGCACAGTACGTATTCTTCGCCGTTGTCTCAAAACCTTTTATTTTCTTACGACATGGCTTACCAGCCACAGCTGTAAGAACTCAATTGCAACCAGTTAGGCATGACATGCGTAGAGGAGACGACTCGCCGCCGTGATTAGCCCGCCACATTCCACTCAGTACGTGCTAACGATATGTTCCGCGATCTAGGTCTGTTGCGTCTCGTTTCAGAGAACTAAACCTACATATCAGCTTCTTACACGTCACCAGCCTAGCATGGGCTCGGCCAGTAATTCGTCTTCTTGTGGTTCTCACCGCAACAAGCCGTGGCCACAGATGGATCCGCTTAGAATGGGGCCTCTTGGCTGATAAGCAAACTACCTATTGGGCAATGGCTCCTACGTCAATCTGATATTCACAGCTTCCAGGATTAGCCGTTGGGTTCGGTGACAATTTGTTCATGAATCATGAATATTTGCAATTCTCTCGGGATGGGCGTGGTTGGGCCAAAACCTAAATAGACTAACAAACGCTTCTTCCCGCTCCGGGGCTTGTGGCGTCGATATCGCAACACTACGGCACGCGAGGCAGCGACCGAGATTCCAGAGCGTGGACCTAAAGCAGGTACCTACAGTAGTCCATACCTACGGTCACGAAAAGACACGGCCTCTTCTCGGAGTCGTGGGTCCAGCGTGACTCAGTGGTCCTCGCTGCTGCAGCTAACTCACCGACTAGTCGGAAAGGCCCAGACTACCGGGTCTCGGACTCGGCATCACCACAATTCAGAGCTGGTGTATTCCTCTACTGCTATCCATATCCGGCCCGTTCACCTGCAATAAGAGCACACAGCCTAGTCGAGGCGAATTGGATGAGGCTCCCAACTTTGCTATGTGAGCTACGGCGCTCTAGAAGGGGGATGACTCGCCCAGTGATTCCGACGAGCGTCGTGTCAAGTTCTCCGAAGAATAGGTTATCCTCCGGGCTCCGGCCCGATACGATCGCACGGTCGATAATCCTGTCAGAAATTTACAATTTCAGGTCGCTGGCGCCAGGTCCCGTAAAAATTCGTAGGAGTAGCCTAAGTTGAAACCCTACCTACTAGGTAGCCAGCATGTTGCTTGGTCGCAGTAGCGACCCGCGACGCTGAGGCCCTCTACTTCCGGTACGCAGCTCCAGGAGCTCCACTTGGTGTAAGGAAGGTAAGTTTACCACAAATACGTATTCGATATGAAGAGCGCCTGTGGATAACGCCTAAGGATCCGCCCGATAGACACCTATGCTTCCAGATTTCGCGCCAGGTTCGTCTATGCAAGCAGTGCTATTTTGGGATCTATCGCTATGGCAGAAACTTCAACAGACATTCCATAGAGCATTGAGCTAACTCGATATCTCCAAGTCTTTCTAGAATACGCACAGAAACAGAAGCCTGGGTTCCATGATACAAGGCAGACTGGTTCATCGGAACACCGCAGACATTTCTAGAACCCTAGAAAGGTTGGCTATTCGCCCATTGTACAGCGGGTTAGCTCGTTCTTTCTCGAGCTAAAAGGGTTGACTTGTGAGATTGTTTCAGGCATCCATCGTGAACATCGCCCATTCTATTCCGAGGCCCGTGAACCTATTATCCCATATATCAGGAGGTTATCCTTTACAATGTGAAAATCCTCAACTGGGACAACTCGGTTAGTCAGAGCCATACCGCCGAAATCAAACTCGTGGTATGGCGCAGCCAAACGTGCAAATACTATAACGTCACGGACGACTCTTGTATAGTAACCCAAGCAGGCTCTGGGGGTTGGTGGAGGAAAGGTCTAGCTGTTTACTAACACGGCATTACCTACTATCCTCGCCATTCTGGTGGCCATCGAACAACTCATCTCCTCGTCCCAACATGAGCCCCGATAATCTATCAATGTCCATGAAGTGAATGGCCCAGACTAATAGAAGCGCAAGAGGTAAGTGTTCACAGTTCGTGTGCCTTCTTATGGAGACCGGAGATGTAAAGAGATTTCCGAAAGGTTAATCAAAGATAGCCTGCCATCTATCTTAGGTGGGAGGCTCCTCTTCTCGTCCAGGAACATGGGCGTAATGTGAAGTTATGGTTGTTCCGTATAGAAGGTGAACTATGAGTAGATATCTATGATATCTTAAGGCTCACCTTCCGTTCTTTCGAGAAATTCCTTTTGCCAGTCGGGCCAGTGAGTTGTCATTATAGCTAAGACAAGATCTAGAAATTCCACCTAGGTCTACTCGAAAGATGCAGCGAACACTTTGAGGGTTCGCAAGACATTCTTTCGCACGAAGAAAGGGGCTTTGCGACAGAGGGAATTTCCATAAGCCAAGATTACTGCAGAAGAGCAGCTTATATAGGTATACATACCTACCTATATATATATTGCCTAATGAATCATGTAAAAAGCGTTTACCTACCTACCTACCAGGTACCTACCCAGCATCTAGTAAGGAATCGCTCATAGTTTACAATTGCTATCACTGCCACCAGTAGACCACTATCGCCTGACCCTGGGACCATTGTATAACACTTTCCCAGCGGAGATCAACTTGCAGAACAGGTCGACTCTTTCGTAGAAGGAGCTACATAGGCAGCCCAAACCCACCAACTCTCATACCAAGCAGTCCTGCTCTAGATTATCAGTACCTGCCTACCATTTCGCACAAATCCAAGTCTTGATCATACCAGCTTTCTTCCGTGACACACAGCCACCATCTCATCAGCATGTCTGCGACGGAGCGCCACCAGCCCATCGGCTTCGTGTGCTGCCAGTGCAACTACAGGAGCAGCGGCACCCGCTGCTCAAACCCGGACGTGCCGAACTGCCCGCATCGCGAGGTCCCCCGCTGCCGCGCCTGTCCCATAATATTCACCCGCCAAGGGACCGCCGGCGAACACGAGACGGGAGAAAATGGACGTGGCCTGATAATAGCGCGTGAGAGGTTACACTCCTTCGACTCAAGTGCCAGCGACGCCAGCTCGTGTGGTGAGTTTAGGAATTCGAATGAGCAAATCTGAAGGAGGAAGGGGAAGAATACAAGTTCAGTACGGGGTGAGGGAAGAGGGAAAGCAAATGAAAGGTCGATGCTAGCAACTGGGTTTCATGGCTCCTCTATCGACCACCGAAGGACTTTCTGGAAGTATCGCCCGGTCGTTCGAGAAGATACCCAGCATTGCTATAGGGATACCCTAGGAGAATCAAAAGGATGGAGGAGTGGGGGAGGAAGGCAGATATCCGAGACTTTCGGCAACGTCCTTTCACAAGCGGGCGGCGGCTAGCAGATCGGAGGTCTCTCGATGAGACCGCCGTGTGAGCACCCGGGGGAGGAAGCCAGCGCAAACTCGCAACTTGGGGATGGAAAGCTGGGGAGCTTAGCACGGCGCAAGGCTTCATAGGAGGTTGATTGAAGAACCTTTGGGGTCCGAGGCCTGCCTTAATTGCTTATAGCAGCACGTTCGCGTGCGAGTTTAGAGAATGCGCAAGCGCGCCCGTTGAGCATAGAAGAATTCATCATCGTAGAAACCCATCTCTCTCATCCCCTAGTGCTCGTGAAATCTCACGATATCCTAGTCTCTCCCTGGTTAGCATGTAATCCGTAAGAAAATAACGCCCGGAGGTCAGAAATTGCAGGGGAAAGAGCACGATATACTTGTTGGGGGCACGCTATGTCCAAATAGCCTACCATACTCAGCAGTAGATCTAAAGGCTATCTCTCCATCCGAGCCTGCTTAGTTCCATCGGCGTATGTGCGTTTCGGGAGTGTTGTACGCTCGATCAACCCCAGCAGAATTCGCTGGCGCGAACCTAGTCCGGGTGGGAGTGCCTCGACACCACGCTAGGTAAGCTGACGCTGCCGCGGGCACTGGCCTCGACGAACCAGAGCGGCGCGATGAACCCCGGCGTCGGGTCATGCGAGGCTCCCCGGAATGGGCTTCTGGGCGCGGGGGTTGAGGGGGAGATGGTGTCCGGCAGGAGGCGGCTCCCAGGGCAGCACCCGAGTGGCCTGATCTTGCCACCGATTGCCCCGACCTAGGTGACGCGCCATCTGGTGTGCGTTATATGCACTGGGAAGGGTTTACTTCGTCATGGTGACGGATGGTATATGAAGTCCTGGGGATGGGAGGGTTCCACGCTGCTGCAACTCGCTCTTTGAGCTTCCCATGGTGAAGTGATGCGGCGTCTCGATGGCCAGAGGGGTTTGTGGTCTTGTGACAGGGCCGATGGATGGTGCCTGATCAAAGACATAACTTGAAGTACGGCAGGCTGAAGCATAACGGATTCTGCATTGGGCACGCCACGCAGGCGAATGTAACAAGCAAGCAATGCGAGGCTTCAAAGCCCGCCACCGTAAACCCTGCGAAAGCTACGAGGGTATCGAGGATCCCAGCAGGGCAGTAACTGGGGAGATCGAAGGCGTCGAGATTGGTGTAGGTTGTCTTCGTTGTTGGTTCCCTTGCAGTTTCGAATTTAGGGGTAGGCTTGCTACTTAGGTAGATATGTGCACGCTATGAAGCATGCGAAGGAATCAACAGCTTGCCAAAAGGGCGTCTTCAAAAAAGGAGATATCATGATCTACGCTCGGATATCGAGCTTCCCCGTACCCCTATTCTTAAACCATCCTCAACGCGATTCGACATATGGGAGTCCTAGGTCATTCTTGAATACGACATTCAGCTTGTTCAGTATTCCTGCCTATGGAAACACTGCGGAATAGCAATATTGGGCTGGACCCAAGGTTTTTGCACATTAGGGATAGGAATTCGTCGTTGGCGGCCCGCGAGTCCACTAGATGCGTGCATTACCCGTGGGTAACCTATTCTACTGAGTGTGTTACTACTGAACTGGTTCATGAAGTTTCATCGGCATAGTATGATAGCATCTTCATTATGAAAAGACTATCTCAACCGGGCCGAGGTTTGGGATGATCATAACCTTCGACCTATCTACGTCCAGACGAATCGAAACATAGAATGATAAGATCAAGCAAGAAATGCTCTCGCAAACCCAATCGGATCTCGCACCATTCACGTAACACCAAGTTCGAGACCCCGAAGAGGCTGGCTGATGGGTTGGGTGTATCGGGTGCGTAGAGAATGTCTTTAAAACGTACAACAGCGCGGCCGTCAACGCAACGTCGCGTGCTGAGCACTGTGATGAAGATTTCGGCGTGCATGTGGCTATGGCAAGGAATACCCAGTAGGTATCTTCACAGATAACATGCTACGTAGAAGTTTAGACGTGTATACGCTACGAGCCTCGGACGAAACCAGGCTCCCCTCTATGTGCCTCGGTGTTCCCGATAACTCCGCAGGAGGGCCGGAGAGACCACCGTGTTGTACCGTACTCCGCCATGCGAGTCATAATTGTTCGATGTTAAAAAGCCATTTCTTGGCTTCGTCGTCAGCTTTGCCTGGGCATTGTCACTCAGTAGGGACAGCCCCTTACCGCTGATACACACGGCCACACAGATTACGTCCTATGGAAGGCATGTGGGATGTACGATTACCTTATCCACAATGTACGAAACCAAAGCCGAAGACCAAGTCTACCTGCCCCTAATAATAGCATTGACGAGTTATCATCCATGATCGCAATCGATCAAGGATGAAGGAAATACGGTCAGAGACCGATTGGAACCGATTCTCCTTATGAATGGATACTGCTCCGTGGTGACACGTCATCTAATTATCGGGGGCGGCCTGAAGCTTGGCGGCATCCCTCAAACTGCTGCTTTGCGAATGCTGAGGCATTTCGACCCAATGCAAACCAGCCGCCCGGTCTCGATCGGGAGGAAGCGCGGTGCAATATGCGAGACACGGTTGTTCCCTCTTGCTCTTGAGGCACGTTGCACACCTCTTGGCAGGAAACGCACATGTCTCGATAGGCGGCCGTTTGCGAAACCTGCGAATGTCGAGTCCAGCAAGACGTTATGCGGGAAACGCCTCGTCTAAAAGAAAGGAGACACACGCACACTTCGTCCACACTGCATCGTTTCCCAGAGATCCTTCCGGCTGATGTGCAGGAGTGTGGTATCCCCGGAATCCTCCCTTTCTGCAAGGCGCGCGCATCGGAAGGTGGATAAGCAGCTTATGCTTCTGAAATTTTGTGAACCTGCGCTCCGACATCCAGATAACACCCAGATGGGCCGAAGTTACGTCAAGTGCTCCGAGCAACGAATCCCCCTTTTCCGGAGCCGGCATCATATCGGTGAAGAAGAGTGTTGTCCCATTGTCCCCTAAAGAGTGTTCCCTAAAAATAGGAGGCAAGCAAGGCAAGGAACCTCAGGCAGGAATTGACGTGGTGTTTCGGCTCCAGAGATGCCAAGAGCTGGACCCGTCTGATCTCTCGCCCCCTGAGCGCCTGCCAAGGACGACCAGGCCGACGTGTAGCCAGTCCTCTTCCAACTTTTCCCACATACCAAGAGATTCGATCTGCGCACAATCGACTTGGCAGGGACGGCAGTGAAACTACTTACGAGTCACGCAGTCAGCAGCGACGAGGAGACGGCTGGCGGGAGAGGCGTCGCCGACTGCAAGACACTCAACACCTTACCTTACCTTACCTTACCTTACCTTACCTGCTTACCTAGTAGGTATCTACCTGGTACCTTGGGAAGACGAACGTGCGGCACTTCCCGAAAACTGGGGATGAATTTGTTGGTAACCCTGTTCTTCCCGTATGTACCACGTCGAAACGTAGAAACACTCATTTTTTGGGGCGCGATCTAGATTTTTCGGTATGAGGTATTTTTACTCGCATGTTTCAGCAAAACAAAAAAGACGTAGATATGGGTTCGGCGCACGGGGCGAAAAAGAAAAGGCAACAGTAACAACGGGACGCATGTCTTACGCTGAACGTTTGTGACTCGTCAGAAGAACTACTGAGCACTGCGTATTCTGCACAACCCAAAAAGGAGTCGAATAGACTAGAACTTGGCACGCTGCTATCCCTGAGCTTTCTCTGGGATGAATACCCTATGTACCTAATGGATCTTGACGAGACGGAACTAAGCGCGGTAAATTGTCGCGCGCTAGTACCCGTCTTGGCTGGTCATGTATATCATGATTTGTGCCATGGGAAAGGAGATTCGCCTTGGCTCATTTCGCAAGTCGACGTTTTCCCATGACCCCAATACACAAGCTTCTGCGATGACGAGCGCGACCGGGGACTCACCGACTCGCCCTGCTTCTAAAGTAGGTAAGACAGCACACGACGGTGAGCACTGAGCAGTGACCAGAGCTGACAAGGGGTCGTAAACGTGGGGAAAACCTGGAGAGGAGAGACCCTTTTTCCCCAATAGTGTCAGCTCGAAATGCCTTTGCTGACCATTTTGCATCGTGATTCCTGCAGGCTGAGGATGATGTCCCGAATGGCTCACTCTGATGAGTTGTTGGACTTGTTGGACTTATTGGACTTGTTGGACACACGCTATAGCAAAACTCACCGGCTTCGTGGGCTAAAAAGCTTATTCACCGCCACTTTCGCATTAGCTCGTCGAAGCTGACGGCTAATGGTAGGCCAGGAGCTTTTATTAGCAAGCATGGGGGGTAAGGCGTTGTGATTTGAGGCTTCTAGCGATTCTAATGAATTGCAATATCAGGGGGGTCGTCCACTTACGAGTAACAACCTTGGCCTTGGAATGGTTCGCCCTGTTGCAATCGTGTCCAGGTGGTACGTGGGTACCTGACCTAGGTATGTACTGTGTAGTGCTACCAGCTTGGTATTGTGTTGGTTGCGGTATCGCGGTCGTCATCATTTCCATGTCATCGCCGGTAACCCAGCTTAACGGTACGGGACTGTAATAATTGTTTGCCTGGCTACTTTTGCCTGCCGGTCCAGAGAAATCTTCACCGTTGGTTGTTTTTTCCCCGAGACATACCCCGTGGGTAACCTTGTCGCTCTGTGGTCGAGGGCAGCGGGAAAATCCCGCACCCATTTAGTCACCTGGAATGTCGACCCCTTTTGACGCTCAGCACTCCCCGTTAATTGTAAAACTTGGGACACAGACACCAGGTGTGGTCTGGATTCTCGTTGGCACGTTATTTTGCGACTCTGACCTCGGTAGTCAGCAATCGAGAGAGGGATTCTTGCTCTTGCTGATAGAGAATACTTGCCGATCTTGTACCCAGCCAAGAGCCTCAGAAGGCTGACTGCTTCGCCAAGCGTGAGAATTGCCGTACATTAGACTCTCACAACGGACACAGACTGGGACAGCCTGGACACGGTTTTCTTCTTGGCTACCTATCTATATATTCTCATGTGTGCTCACCTAGTCTAGTACGTACCTACCGCTGTACTGCAGAGATAAAGATCTCGAAGGTAGGTAGAATCATTAAACTTTAGCGTTCATCATAATTGAATGCGAAGCCAAGACGGCTTGGTACATTTCAACCAGATTATGTGATCTTGGAACCGAATCAGCTATGGCTAATGCAGGAGGGAAAAAGAGTGTAATCTCTAAGGTCACGAGCGAAGATTCTGATCCGCACAAGTTCCCAATCTGTTACTACGTAGGAGGTACCCGCGCGTAACGAAAGCTGCACTGAGTTGGCTCCTTTGGGACGACTGCAGGAGCAGGCGAGCCCAAGCGAGCCAATGATCGCCTTCAGTTGCGTGGGGGGTGAATACAACGCTCCAGCGAGTCTGTTCAAGGACGGGGTTAGGAAACAGCCCTGTAGATGATTTTGCGGGTTGCCCGTTTAGGTTGACCCGTGCTCATTGTGGATGTGATAGCATAATAGGAATCGACCTGCGCGCCATTCTCTACGACTAGGCTCGAGTTGGCGCAGACTTCTAAGCAATGCTAGTGCAGAGTGCTGTTATTTTGTTAGACGAGCTGGACGAAACAGGGTTGGATCCGTGGGAGGAGCAACGTGGGAGAGGCTGGTAGCAGGATTTCGTTGAACCAGATCATCATATCGAGATGCTGTTCGGCTGACGGGCGATTGCTCTTGGCCATTCTCGTGAATGCTCCTTGTGTGGGATTCAACCGGCATCCTGCTGGCTAGGCGAGGTTAGGCGATGATCTCGACCGACGCTTATTTTCTCGCTCGGTCTGCTGGGCATGACCTTCATTATCTTCAGCTTGGCTTGTCCCGAGCTCATAGAAGAGGCCAAGGTTGCTGATGAGAATACCTCAAACAGGAATTGATGGTGACCATCTAAAAAAAAAAATAAAATTATGGCAGGTCGACCAAGTAACCAATCATCACGGCCAACTCATCTCGAATCCTTACCCGAGATAGGTATCTTGCATCTTTGACGTTTTTAACAGCTTCTAGAGTTTGCATTCTCGCCAAGCGCATATAGAACGACGAAGACTATTTTCTCGACTCAATCATCATCGCGCTTTCTTGCCTCTGCTTACCAAAGAGAAAAGAAGCGCCTCCTGCTGCCGGTAGTTGGCAACCTTGAAAACTAGAGCATCCAAGCTTTGTGGCGGATGATATGACACCTAGAGAATGTCTGGCAAATCTATTTCGTGCCCGTTCACGCGTGGATTGGATGATAGGTTAATAATTCGCCGGAGTTTAAATCGAGATTCTAAAATAAGGAGACTGCCTAGGTACCTAGTATGAACCCAACACCGAAGAGACTGCGGTGGTGTCTAATCTAACCGTTGAGGTTAGGTAGGTTGGCCTGGAAGGAGTCGCTTTTAGCTGTTTGGGTAGATCTAAAGTTCCATTAATGGATGCCAAAGCTTACTGGGACTGGTAATGTGGCTTTGGTAGCATGTCATGAAAAGGGGCGAAATGCGGCGGTACACAATCCCGGGCGACGACACATTGCGCGGTCGCCGCCTCGGAGACGACTCGGATTGATGTCGCCTTCTCCCTCGCAAGCCGTCGGGTACTAGGCAGGTACGTAATGAACCGTCGCAGAGAGTGTCAATTGGCAAGGACGAAAACGCAGGAGACGTTGCCCTCTTCGGACAGGTAGCGTCCAAGAATAACTAGATAATAATCTAGGTAATAATATATAACCGCCAATGCTCGGCGCAGCAAGCCAACGCGCGACAGCGTTGATCATTTGGCCTTGGCAGACTCGCGGGAAAAGTCGATCGGGATCTATGTCAGATGTTGTTAGATGTAGCTTAGATGCCGACCACCAGTTCGTGAGATGCGCTCGGGCTTCCTCCGACTTGTGTATATTCTGTCAGTCTGTCAGTCTGTCAGTCTGTCAGCCAGTGACCGGGAGCTTGGTAGACGATGTGCCTAGATGTTGGGTAGATAGGCAGATGCTGCCTTCCTCTGGGTTCCCGAGGGGATCGGGCCTCTAAAGGAAGAACCCGGTTTTGTATCACCGTTCCATTCCAACCATGATGTGTGTTTCTGTTACACGAGTCTTGACCGGCGCAGGTGAAATGGTTGAGTGGATGGATTTGGTCGTAAGGAGTGTCCAAGGCAAGGTACTGGGTTGCTTGCTATGTCTACTAGCATCCTACTTTTACCCCCGAATCGTGAACACTTACATCATCTAGAGCAAGGTCATCCTACAGCGATTATAGCGATCGCAGCGACCGGCAATTGCGGTTCTTGTCATTCCTGTCAATGGCCTCTGCGTATACGCCAGACTTTTACGAACGCACTTATTAATATTAGCGCACGTTTTACGCCATCAATGGTGGAAGTAATAGGCGTCGGTCCTTGGCAGGTAGGAGACGCGGGACGATGTCTGGGTTGAACAGACTCGCCAAGCTCTTGGACTGAACCTCTAAATAGATGAGCGTTTCTTGGTATTGCCAATGTCTCTGTTCCCGGTAAAACGAGGCCGAAGACCATTGCGCATTTATTACACAGCCAAGAACCTCAACAGCGGCATTCAATTACGCATGCTTCGCCAATCTTCTTGACCAGAGCCCTCTCGCAAATATGTGAATGATACGGATCCGTACACACAACTGTTCTTGGCATTGAACGGGTGGATTGGCAACTGCTAGGAGACTTGGCTTCATATCTTCTAGAAGACATGTCGAAGACCGTGAATACGCGTATCGTCTACGTATGAGTATGCATAACCTACTGTAAGCTCACCGTATACGCCGCTTCCCAAGATATGTAAGTATGAGGCAGGGCGATTGCAGGCCTTCCGTAAGAAGCAGGGCTGGGTCACAAGAATGACAAGAACGACAAGAAACACCGTCGACTTGACGACAAGATCGTCTCTCAGCTTATGGGTGGAAACACCACGCGACGACCAAACTGGGAAGACTAGACACTTGATGATCCACGTTGACGACGCGGTGCGGTACAATGGTACGTAGGTCGCCAATGAACAGCCAGTGAGGATTTCTAGGTATCGCAGGTCTCTCGTCGTTGGTAGGATCGATAGGATTGTCAACCGCCGATTACGTGCGTGGTACTGTAACCGGGAAGTCAACTGCCACCTAGAAATATGGGTACTCGAGTTGCGACAACCAGCGAAAGCCACAACACGTACGCTACGTGCCGTATGAGTCGGAATGACAAGAAACGTTATAGAGCGAACACAGGTTCAAAATCATGTCATGAGGGTAGCTCGACAGCCAAGAAGACCTGTGGGATCTACGGAATCTACACAACTCATCATCCCTTCCAAGCAAGGTGGTTGATGTCAACAAAAAGCCATGTATAACCATGTACGTATATCTCATACCTTGTATCATAGTATCCTTACTTTGCATTCGCTGTACGGTGTTACTACGCAGTACTGTGTTTTAGATGTCCGGTTTCGTTGGTTTGGGTCTCCAGTCACGTTCCAACCAGAACTGCAAAAGCCTCACCGTCAATTGTCGGTTATACATACTGCGTAGTAGAATTGTCATGTCATCGAGCATAAAATTATGAAGAGGCTTTAAGTTCCCGGTGATAGAAGTAGGAATAGCGCCTCCTTCCCACCCACTCAAATAGCGAGACACCCACTCCAAGCTGGGGCTGTCTGGGGATCCCCAAGGACCTAAGGACCCAAGAACCCAAGAATCCAAGAAATAAGCAAGGATAACTGGTTTGATTAATAGCAAATAGCACCGCATTAGTAAAGACCATGAATTGTCCCCTCCACTCCACATATCCCCCGTTCCGCCGCGGTGGTGTTCCTCGGAAGTATACGATACGCCTTGGGGTACCGCTCTAATCGCGCTTTTTGATTACCTCAACCTAGTATGCAGTTAGACTAGTACCTGGTTCATAGTAGGTAACATCGTAGGCTATGCGACCTATGCTGAACTATTATGCAGTAGTCAGGGCTTGTAATCTCACGCTTCTCCGTTCTAAGCACCGATCTGGCAAAATATACCACCATCTCAACCTCCAGCAACCAGACTCTACTATGTACGTACTGTACGGTATGAACGGTCATTTATGATACCAGCACAGCAGCACAGTAGGTGTCATGGAATTGACACTCTCGACTCTGCCAAGGCCCGCATGGATTTTGCCGCGCAATTACTGGGCACACATGTCCTACTCGCAAGCTGATCTTCAGTGAGCCAGAGTCAACGTTCAATACAAAGCACTATGAACAGCGCCTTTGGCTATGTATGCCAAGTGCTGTGAAAAAGTCCGAGATTTGCAAGTACGTAGTACCAGCATCCTGTATCTGAACAACCTACGTCCATGCCTTTCAGCAGTTTAGCAGTTTACCTAAGTAGATATGATAAGAAGAAGCAATAGATATCCATATGTACCACCAGACCAGTAAACTAATGAGGCTTTTTCTTCTTACTTTCGTCTATTATGTATGCGCAGCACTAGGTTTGAGGTTGGAACTCTGGTCTACCTATCTCCTATACATGCCTGGGTGGGTTTACATACTAGGTACCCTACGTGCCTTAATATCCTATCCTACCTACGTATCTCATTGATGTGTTATTTCTACATACCTCCTCCCACCGTTGAACTCTACACGACCTATTCCTCCCCACGCTGTGCTACCCACTCCGGCTGCCACTTACATCCATCGTCACTTATACGCGCAGAGGAGAGAAGCAAAGCCCCCCAAGCAGAACCAACCCCGTCCTCAAACCCAAGTTTGATCCTAGCCAGGACACACATCACGTTTCCTGCATGCCGCTTCATCTAGCCCCATCCACAGGGTTATCTCTGCAGCTAGCTGTGCAGGAATTCGTTTCCTTTTTCGCCATCGACCCTCGTACTACGCTATACTCAAAATTCTTGTACTCTTGCACTTACACACCTACATAGTACTTCTTGCCTCTTGGTTCTCTACGACCTACTAGGTACACTTTCACTACTTTGCGAGCTAGGGTGCCGTAGCAGTGGGTTGGCTGCTCGCATACACATTACAACTTTGGCCAAAGATCAACCAAGGAGCCCCCAAAAAGCGCCCAGGGCCACAGCATTTGACTTACAGATATACTTTGGTCACTGCCATGTCGATGCTTCAGCCTTAACTCTATTATAATCGGCTTTACATCCCCCTCTCAGACGGATCTTTTTTTTTTTTTTTTGACTCTTCCCTCTTCTTCTACCCTTCTTGCCTTGGCGTCTAGGCAAGGTAGATCCATCTCTTGGAACTTCTCATACCGCATCCCGGTTTCCGAGTGCTGTGTGTGCTGTGTGCAACCACAACATTATAGCACAACCACATATAAACCACAACCACCCACCAACTTATCGAACACCTGCACCGAACATTCGAAGAAGGAGAAGAGCCAAGACAACGCTGCACAACTTTGCAGGATCATTCGCTGCTTTCACTTTCGTCCTTTCGTCCTTTCGTCCTTTCGTCCTTTTCCGTCTTCCGTCTCGCGCCCTTTCTCGAGGAAGATTTAAAACGCCTTAGGACATCTCGGACTATGCATGATTAGCTGCACGAGACTAATAACGAGATATCCGAAAACGAGAAAGGCCGGTGATTATTCCCGCAATCCCCCGTCTAATTCGGCCTATCCCACCTTATACGTGCTAGGCGACATTATCAATCGACTCAAAAGCCGCCGGCGGTCTCGTTATCACTTTGTTAATTCCAGGTTCTATTGTCTACCCCAAACGGGAAAAGACCAGAAGACCGAAAGACCAAAAGAACCGAAGGAGCAAAAAGAAAGGAACAAAAAAAAACGTCATCGGGGAAGCCGAATCGACCGAGCGACTCCGACTACCGACGACCGAGAAGTGTACAGCTTCCAAGACCAAGAAGCTTAGGAGACAAAGTATTAGTGGTCACCCAAGCATCTAGCAAGTTCATGTTGCTGTGTTCCGTCTGTTCTATTGGCCTGGGACAGACAGCTGGATACGTAACAAGCCGCTAATATTTTTGGCATTACCTACTACTTACCTATCTCTTTACCTCGTTGACAAAAACGAAGACAACAATCCTAAAACCCAAGCCCAAGCCAAGGCCAGGATATGGGTTGGTGTGTCTGGCCGGATCAGTCTACGATTTCAGATCAATCTCAATCTACTACAACTGGTGATTTCACAATCCGAAATCCAGGCCTTTCCCCTTCTACTCAGGTAGTTAAGGATACTTGGTAGGTACAGTACTTTACTTTGCTTTGCCATGCTTATTGTCAGCGTTGTTTTGTATTTGTACTGTATGTGCTAAGTATCAAATTGCTAGATAAAAAAAGAGAAAAAAAAAAGGGTAGCACCTGAGCTATACGCGGGAGAAAGAAAATAGCGCTCGAGCCATCGCCGAAGTCCCGCCATAAGTGCTTCGGTTCGGCCCCAGCTATTTGATCATCAGCGGCTTAATTTGCTACTGTTTTCCCCCCCCACCGTTAGGCGACTTCTTTAAACCTTTACCCCCCCTCACCCCCCCTTCTAACCCTCCCTAAAATCCCTTGGATTTTTAGTTGGGTACCCCCTTCAAGCTTAAGCACTGTTGAGGTACCTAGGTAGCCCTGGAGCCCAGCCCTGGAGCCCAGCCCTGGAGCAAAGGTTAGCGCGCTGTCGCCCCTGGATGTCAAAGCCTGTCGGTCCTGACGGTCCTCTAGTGCTGTCAGTTTAAGTGCTGAACGCACAGTACAACACTCAACCCGTTCCCACTTGTACTGGTACCGTTGTACCCATCAATTTATAACGATGGCAGGTCCACAAATGCAGACCCAAACCCTGCCTGCAGCGATGTCATCGCATTCACCTTCAGGGTCAGGCGTGAGACGCTCATCTTCACTGTCCAATTCCTATTCCAATTCTAGTTCTAGTTCCAGTTCCAGTTCCAGTTCCAATTCGCACTCGTCGCCCTTGCAGCCCTCATCCTCACACTTACAGCCTTCAAAGCCCTCACCTTCGCATTCCTCCGTCTCAACTCAGCAACATCCTTCTTTTTCTTCTTCTACTTCTACTTCTACAAATGACCTAAAGGATACCAATAAAACCCTGGATAATAATGACAACGACAACTACAACTACAACGACAAGGACAACAGCAGCAGCAGCACAGTGGTAACCACTACGACAAAAACAGTAACCACTGCTGATGTTACCAGTGGTGTCACCCACATTTCGTCATCTTGGTCAACAACACCTTCAGCTTCTTCAGGTATTTTCAGCCTGCAACGTCCACCCTTTGATTTCGCAATAAATTTAATAATTCCACCTACAGACATTTCTTCGTCGCCCTCCACTATTTCACTTAATAATTATTCTCCCACTTCATCTCAACCCCAATCTTCCAACCAAACTCCAATTGAGTCGCTCCGGCGTTTCTCAATAGATCCCACCAGCCCCATTCCCGAAGAAGGCGACGAAGAAACTGGCAGTGAATCATACTCCAATGAGCCTATCACGCCCGTTAGTGGGAGACAATCACGGGATTTTCGCTATTGCGAACCAAACGACACATACCAGCGCAGTGATTCTATTACTAATGTTCTAGTCGCATCTACGTCGGTCGTTCCAGAACAGCTCGATGAGTCCTTGACTAGCAACAAGGACGCTGTGAATCCTGCTTTCTTATACCCTTCACCAACCCACACCCCACTGTCACCATCACATGCTCCACCACCGTTACCGTCGTCGCCTACTGATGAGCCGATAAATAATACCACTGCCCTCGCCCTCACCCAGACTGAAGACTATCGTGGTGAATCTGAGCGACGTCCGCCAACATCAATTCGACTGTTTCAGCGACGTTCATCTTCTGCTTTGTCTAAGGCGATGTCGATTTTTAAGCGCAACAGTTTCCACGTGGGGGATGGTGGTGCGGCCAATTACAACGCCGACTCGTCTGAGACTACCCTCTCCTCCGCCAATAGGAACCCAAGCCACCGTCGGTTCTCCTATCAACGGTCGGTTGTGACGACAAGATCTAACACCCCACCATCGCCGGCTTCTCCGTTAGAAGCGGTCCCCAATGCTAAGGACAAGACGAATCGCATATCCATCCCCACGTCCCGTGACTTCTTGGAAAACCACAGCAAGAAGACCCGGTCCAACACCGGTTTTTCTATCCGCAGCCGAGTGACAGGTTTCACATCAACCAAGACGCATTCGCATCGGCGCACTCGAAGTCTGGAAAAGAACAAGAAGAAGCAAAACGACGAGGAGTTGACTCGACAACCATGGGCTATCCCTCCCGATGCCGGCACTGGCATGAAAGCCCGACGATTGAGTCTTAGTCTTCCCGATGACTTCACGGTAGATGTTGCGGAGCTGCAGAAGGAGTTTGAGTACCAGCACAAATTCCTAGGCCGACATGGAAAGCATCTGGGCAAGGGTGCAACCTCCAAGGTTACACTGATGGTGCGCAAAGGCAGCCCCGGAGAGTTGTACGCTGTCAAGGAGTTCCGTTCCAAGAGCTCGTCCGAAACCGTCGACGACTACGAGAAGAAGATCAAGTCCGAGTACAGCATCGCCAAGAGCCTACATCATCCTAACATCGTCGAAACCATCCGGTTATGCACGGATCACGGCCGATGGAATCATGTGATGGAGTACTGCTCCGAAGGTGATCTTTTCACCTTGGTCTCCAAGAAGTACCTGCGCGATGAATCCCGGGAGACGGATCGAATGTGCCTGTTCAAGCAGCTCTGCCAGGGAATCAACTACTTGCACTCGAATGGTATTGCGCATCGCGATATCAAGCTTGAGAACCTTCTGATCACCAAGGATAGCAAGTTGAAGATTACCGATTTCGGTGTCTCGGAAGTGTTTTCCGGTATACATCCGGGATTACGCGAAGCCGGCGGTCAGTGCGGTGTTAACATGGGTGAGGTGCGCCTCTGCAAGCCCGGTATCTGCGGCAGTCCTCCCTACATCGCACCAGAAGTTCTTAGCAAGAAGACGGAGTACGACCCCCGCGCTCTCGACGTTTGGAGTTCAGCAGTCGTCATGCTCTACCTCATCTTCAACGCGAACCTGTGGGAGAGAGCAGAACTAGGCCCGAACCAGACGAAGACGTACAACGAACTCGTGAACGGCTGGGTAAAGATCAACGCGAAGAGGGATTCCGACCCGGATGCATTGGCTAAGGACGTTTATCCTAGAGTGGAGGCATTCGATGTTATCATCAAGCCCCTCGCCCTTCGGCGTCTGCTGCTCAACATGCTTAATCCGGACCCGAAGAAGCGCATCACGATGCACGAAGTTATCACGAACAGATGGATGAAGAATGTGGAATGCTGCCAACTGGAGAGCTACGAGGATCCAGTCAAATTCATCGACGCCTCCAAGAAGAACTGCACCAAATCCAGCACCGGCAAGATCTTCTGCCACAACCATCTTCCCCCCGTTAGCACGGGACACGGGCTTCCGCCAATGCCCGGTAAGCCTGGCTACTAAACGAATTCAACAAGCACGATCTAGTTCCCCTCACTACGAAGGGTCCCCCGATCGGCTTTCTCTTTCGGCGTATATACTTGACATTACGGTTTGTCAAATACGGTGGCGTTCTGCAATGATATCCGTAGGGTAAAGGCGGCAGCATAGGGTTTGTCGTCGTGGTTTGCATTTTTTCATTTCACGCAGTCATGGATCACACAAAGCATAAGCACCGACACGAAGAAGCGGAGCGAGTTCCTTCCATCATATTCTCTTGCGTCTCCGAAGCATTTTTGAGTTGTCGTCACACGATGCTCACGGCTACCAGCATAATCATTCTCCGGGTGGTGGTATCACAATTCTATGCAAAAGCAAATTGGCACGGGGTGGCATAGTACGAGGTACAGGGTCAGGTTCAGACCGCCGAACTGAAGAGAGGGAGAGGGGTGGATAGCATCATCCTAGTGATAGAAGTCGGCGACGACGTTTGATTGATTGTCCATCGAGGGTGTTCTACGCCATAGTCGTGCCGCAGCTAGCAGCCAGCATCTGCACGTAGGCAATACATAATGCGTTGAAGTTAAAATTGGGTCAAAAAGCAGTGTGATGCCAACGTGTCTCGATGGTGCTACAGCATCCCCTAAGTAATACCTAGAACAGCTAACAATTCCACCTAAGATGCTTACAACATATGCCTGAGGAGGTCACAAATTACCAAGGCGATGGTAGGCAATCAGCGCTGTGCGACGGAAGCTGTCAAGTTTTAGGTTGACGACAGCTCAACTCGTGCTGTCACGCCGTCGCACAGCCGTGCTGTCATACCTGCTTTTGCGCGCGTTATATTGCCCCGCGCAAGACGGCCTCCATACTTAGGTATACACAGTATCTACCTACCTAGGTAGGTACCTAGTATATGGTATGTACTGGTACTACTGCTTCAGCATGTATGTATGTAGGTATCCATGGATGTAGGTCTCCGATGAACACAGATCGCTCGGTGGCGCAATTGACGTGCGACTTTCATTTTTATTTCCAAGGAAACTTGATGGATGCTAGAGTTGCTAGAGCTTACGCCAGAATCCGCCACCTCGTGCGGAATAGCGTCAGATATGCCATGGTGAAAGAGGGAGCTTTACCATGATGGGGACTAGGCCGGGTTGCGGGATTCCGTGATGTCCCTTTCGCTACTAGTACTAGTAGGTAGTTACTATGTATGTTATTAGCTAGCGAAGGTGGAGTGGGGTGAGGTGTTGGGATCACCAGGTTTACCAGTGATACATTGATGTATTTTCCACGCGGGTATTGATGGATGTGTGTGTGTTGCCAGAGGGGCATCATGACGATCTTTGTTCTTTGCTTGCTTGCTTGTTTGGTCGTTCGTTTGTTCTTCTCGTCCGGACTACTGTACATTACATTGCGTAGCTGCATACGGCATACAGAGAGCTTGGGTGGATGGATGGATGGACGAACGAACCAACTCGACCCATAACCTCGGTACGTACCGTAGTGCGTCGGCGTCGGCGTCTCGCCTTCGCGCGATCGGAGGTAATATGGTAGAGCTGCGTTTAGTACCTCGGTGTTCTGGATATTGGTATCTTTCAACAAGTACCTAATTGGAATAGGTAATCCGTCGCTAGCAGCATCCATGATGGTCCTCTGGCCCCGTTTGACTTTATTATTAGATGGGTAGATAGGCTAGTGTAAGTGTAGGTGTAGGTGTAGGTGTAGATGTATTTCCGGGCGTATGGGCTTCCAATGGATGTCGTCTGTCGCATCCTCCATCGGCATTCTTTTCATAACCCGACCGGGCTTTCTATCAATCAATACAGCGTCAATGTATGTACCTACATAGTGAAACTGCATCGAATTACCACCCGGACACAATCGAAGAATTCTAGCGTAACAGCCAAGCCGAAATAAGCCTTTTGGCGAATGCAGAACCTGCAGGATGCATCTTCCATTGCCTGGACGACCTCGAAGGGTAAGCATTGAGGGTATATACATATTGTACACACGGATCCATGATGTACACATCTGCTTTGGGTGAAATTGAGGGTTGGACCCTTGCCGTCCCGCGAACCAATCACGGTCTCACCAAACCCATGCGCCAGCAGCTCAGCGTCCGGATACGGTAATCCTGCGATAGACCCACGGGGAACAGGGAGAAGCGAGTGAGCAGGTGCTACGTACTGCGGTACTGCGGTACTGTGGTACTCGGTCGGTTTACGCTGCTAGCCGCCTGCACAGAAGCAGAGCAGAGCAGAGCAGCGCAGAACAGAACACAAGGAACAAGGACACGTGTGGGGGAACCTTGAGCCGAGGAACGGGGACCCCTTCGAGTTCAGTTCAGTTCGGTTCCCTGCTGCCTGCCGAGACGAGCTGC
Organism: Hypoxylon rickii; assembly: GCA_902806535.1. Taxonomy (NCBI): domain Eukaryota; kingdom Fungi; phylum Ascomycota; class Sordariomycetes; order Xylariales; family Hypoxylaceae; genus Hypoxylon; species Hypoxylon rickii. The sequence continues at coordinate 936,223 of CADCWY010000003.1, forward strand.
GGGTGTGCGAATCGCGGACAATGATCCATACGCTGAGGCCCTGAACACACACATACCTGGCAAAGCCCTGCACACGCTAGAGCCGTGCTGCGATTTTACCGCCTATTACGGAGCTGGAGGTTTCATAACCTGCACGTCTTTCCTGTCGAAGCCTGTCGGCCTCCAGGGCTAGGAGTATAACCTGCCCTATAGCATGCCTACACACATCAATGGCCGTTATACGACGATGGCCTAGCATTCTCAGCTAAACCGAACGTAGGCATGCCATTCCCACCCGGTTGCCCGTCCTTCGGCACCGATGATACGTAAGCGGGCCCCCGGCTAGCAAAGACCAATTCACCCTTTTCCGCGGTGGCTTGCCGCTTTTGCCGCTCCCCGTCTTTTTTTCCCCCTTCACTACCTGGTACTGTAGGTATGTAGGTATGTATGTACTTGTTGCGATGGCTGGCAAGGGGGCCTTCGAGTATGATTCGTGCCCGCCGTGACCATGGGATTATGCGACATCTGCAAGCCCGAAAGCCGGTGTAGGAGCCTTTTATACAGAGTTATGCCACCTACCTGTCCATCTATCCACTACTTGCCATAGCGCGTCTGTCATAAATTAGCTGACTACGAAGTCAACGTTGAGGTAGGTAGGTAGGCAGGCAGGTAGGTAGGTAGTAGGCAGCTTGGCTCGCGCTTCCGGGTTTTGCACGAGCGAATCGGACGATCCGTTAGGACGGCGTGCGCTTCGTCGTTGCTACGTGCCCGGCCGCATCTCATCTCTGCGATTCACTGCATTCTGCACAGATAGACAAGATGAATGATACCTGCTAGGTACCTACGCTCGAGGACTCATCGCTGGAAGAATAATAAAAGGGGGAGAGAAAAAATAAGCTTCCAGACTCGTCGATCACAAGTCGTGGCTTTCCTTCGATGGTGACCGTAACACACCGGCCATGAATCAGATTAATTCCAGTTGATAAAATTATATCGCCCGCGTCTTACGTGGGGTGAAATGGGGTATTTTCGAAGGATGGGGGTTGGCTGGCTCGTTACTGGTGTGTATCGTATCGGCTTTCCCAAAATCGAACTAGCATCTGTTTCTTTTCTTTTCTGTCTCTCCTCTTCTTCCACCCCTCCAGGCCTCGGTTCTGTGGCCACGATGCGATGCTACCTATTAGTCTAGCGGCGAAGGAGTGCATGACGGCTAAGAAGAGAGCGTGCAGGAGCAGATCGGTCATCTTTCGTCGGAGAAGGACTACCTACATATCCTATCTGCAATCACACGCCACACGTTTTCTCCTTACGGGGCTCGTATACATACATGCTAGGGGACGAGGGAGACCCTCTTCCATACTATCACGAGACGTGTAGATCGTACCGTTACGGTGCGGTATGGAAGCGGTACCATTGCAAACCAAACGGGCCGTAGCGTGTTGTCCGCGAAAGCAACGTGGGCGAAGAAAGGAAAGGATGCCGAGAAGGGGGTTTTTCTTGGCCCTGTCAGGTTCCCGTCTCTTGATTCCCGGAATCTCTGATGCCCAGCCTGCAGCCCGGCCGTTCGCGAGATGCCCAGCGCCTTGGCAAATGGAGGTTTTGCTAAGAGAAGGAGCCGCACTCCTGAGAGACAACGACGACAAAGAATTTGTGTCTATTGTATCGAATCGCATTGTATCGTATCGTATCGTCGTCGCCCTCCCCCCTCGGGGAGTATTGCATGACGTACGTACAGTACCATTGACACGGGACCGGCATGCAAAGATGCGCAGATCATAAGGCGAGAAAAATTCATGTCGGTGGGTGATGACTAAGGGCCACTTCTGACTACGAACTCATTCGTGCTGTTTTACCCTTGATGCATGTGAGATCTTCGGCCCTGGGCCAGGCGTGGCGAGAGGGCTGGCTGGCGTGCATGAGAGACCAGCGAGTGACTCGGTGGCTAAGGATGGGTGACTTGTTTCCCGTGTTAGATGCCGGACTAGGTTGCTATACTGCCAGTTCCGGGTCGAGCGTCTTCGATACCCCGTTGAGATCTTCGCTGGATATTGCCATCTGTCGTCTGCTGTGCTCTCGCATCCAAGCGGTGATCTTCCTATCTGCTTATCTACCCACTAGATATCCACCTCCCTTACCGACTGAGTTATAATAGTGCCCGGTGTGATTGGACTGAGCTATAATAGTCAATAACATATTTGGTTTCTTTCCTCTTGCAACAATCGAGCCAAGATAAGAGTGTCATGCGGTAGAGTAGATGCTGTGCGTTATGCGTATTGATATGTGACTGGAAGTATTCTTCCCTTCCTTCTTCCAGCCAGACGCATCGGGGCTTTATTAGTTTCTGGGTTTGCTTCTTTCCCATACGCCTGGCCTGACTCCGATGCCTACCATGCCATGCCTACGTTAAAATGCCATGTCACCTCATGCAGAACTACCCTAGCCCTCCACTGCCTACCTAGGTACATACCTCAAGGCTACGTTCTGGTGCATGCATGCGGGCTACCGACAGCAGACCAGCAGGACATATACCGGTAAGGACCTACGTAGGTGGTATCGGGTATCCTAAGCCTAATCACCCTGAGACGCATGTGAAAAAGCTTGTTCCATCTTGGCTACGATTCGTTCCGCGACGTTGGAACCGTCCAAGGGAGGGGAACCACTTCCGACGCTCCTCGGTTGCTACGGTGCCTATCTCCTCCAAACACATAAAAGCATTCGTCAGAACTGCGGCTAGCCATGGCTTTGGCTCATCCGTTTGGTGCTGAATTGCTTTTCCTTCTCCCTCCCTTCCTTGACGTTCGTCTGGCGCCGCGATGGGCCCGGGAGATGGGCTGGCGCAAGGGGAGACTTGGTGGGGGATTGAGCGCATAGAGGCGCCGCTAGCGGTTGATCCCGTCGGGTTTCCTAATCGCGCGGGAAGTATGGGGAGGAAATTATACGGGGACAGACCGGATAAAAGTTGCCGATGTTGTGCGGTGAGAGAGGTTTCGGATCGTACTCAACGCCTCGGATCTGCTTGGGGGGTAGGCCGGGACAGATCATAGCTGCAATCTTCGATCCAACTACTCGCTATGAACGACATACCCTCGATTTCCTGCAACTCTAGTAGAGAGATGGCAGCGAGGGAGGGTTACGTACGAGGTATGCATCAATGCCTGACCGTGTTACGCGGTAACACTGCCGACTTGATCCGGATTCGGGAGATGTCGGGCCCCCGGAGCAGGTCCGGTTCGTCCCGGTTTAGGGGGCTCCCTCCTGCCTTTCCCATCACCTCGCTTCTTACGCATCCTTAAGCAGTGCGGCTCCGGCGAAGTGGAGGCTGTATGTGAATAGCACGGCATTGTTGACCTCATGCTACCGGATAACGCCGAGTTTCTCGGTGTTTGGGCATTCTACCCTGTTTGTAAGATCTCACGATATCCTCACTCGTTGGAGTGTGTGAAAGTCGAGGGTCATTCAGTTTATAGGCCAACTATGAGCAATTCTGGATGGTTTGGTATCGTCCTAGTACTAGGTAGGTAGGTGCCCAGGTTAGGAGTGATACCTGGGTACCTTAGGTAATACTATTCCAACACTCGTCGCCGACCATAGTAAAAAATATCAAGCCTCGTATCAAAGCTTATATACCCGCGAAACAATTGCCCTTTCAATACCTCATACCTTACTATTGAGTCAAAAATAGCCGTTGGCTCAGTGGTAAGAATGGGGTCCCCTTCGGGGGGTCATGAAGGGTGAGGGTTCGAGTCGGAGGCAGGGCACTACTAGGCTAAGTTTGCAGGTCAAATGTCCGAGACGAAAACCTGATCCCGAGCGCCATATTTTTGTTTTTTTATTGTTTTTCATTTAATATTATCTATCGTCTTTTTCCCCGTCCCCCTCCCTACCTCCAATCCCCGGATGTTCGCGATGCCTTTTTGGTGTACGATTCCTCGCACCTATTCAAAAAAGGAGATTCCGTGCTTTCGGGCGCCAACGATACCGTGCAAAGGATCGCGACACCTATTTCCCCAGGCAAAACCCTAAAAACCTCATCAATAGATATCATCATCTACACACCTGGCTCGCATCCCCTTACCATATGAGCAACAAAGCAACAACGCATTTTTTCCAGACCCCAAACCGAAACTAATACACTTCTAATAGAAACAAAGGATATATCTATGCATTCATGAGCTCTATAACATCATAATTATTATTGATCTATTTTCATCGCCAGCCATACTCGTAAGTCCCCCCCCCCCCCTTTTTTTTTTCTAAATATTTAAAGGCATCTTTAAGGGCCTACAGCTCGCCATCCGCGCATCAGTTAGATGAAGCTTGTCATGAGATATATACTAGGTGATAAGGGGCCATAAACTTCTCGTACCAAGGATATTAGGGATACCAGGACACAGGCTGACTGATGTGTATATCCGCTAAAAACAGGGTGTTTAAAGGGTTATTATTATCATCAATATATTCCTACCTCTGGAAATAAACAACCTTCGTTCGCAGGACCAAGAGTGAGGATATCTCGATCTAGAGCGCCTCTTGGCAAGGATATTCAAGTGAATTTATGTTCCAGCAAAGCGCTTAAACCTATGTAAATACGCAGTGCCTCTAGTCCTGTGGCTATAGCAAGCGAGTATATGTCATATTGGCCTAGAAACGCCATGAGCGAGTGGGATATGTGCTGAGCGTGGTTTAGAAGCGGCGGCAGCTCTTAGTAAACCATGATGAGGCTCTCCGTATTCGTGTAATCGAGTGTCCTATCAGTATAATGTCTACGTAAGTATCCGGCCTCCAGACCGGCTGGGGATATGTTGCTATTGCTATGTTTCATTAGAAAAGTGTCTCTAGGAGACTAGTTAGTAATCGTAGTGTTTCCCCCCAGGTGTTGGGCATCTGCTGGGTCTTGCAGGATGGAAAGCCAACAGGTAGACCATCTGTACGGCATATCGATGCGATTTCTGTATGCTCTGGCTCATCTCGCAATACGGTGCTTCTTCTAGATGCTGATTCACTCACTAGCTGACTATTTGGAGGCTTTAGACCTATATGTCACAAAGTAGCAATCTTCTGGTATGTATTGCAATGGAACATTCCAGTTAGCTACGTTGGTTTAAGTATAACTCCTCCTGACCCCTGAATGGACTCGATTTGGGCCTATCCACGATTCTTACAGCATTTCCTTACTAATCTTTGGCTGTTCTAGATTCCTCGGTGTTACACATAGCCGTCGTGTACTCATGATTGATGTCATGCGTGGTTGACGTTGATGCACAGTACGAATCCCTGAATTCGCAGCCCGAGACCCACTTCGCCGAGCTCCATCCGGGCCTCCGAAGAAAATTTTCTTTCTCCAAAAACTTACCGTCTTAAGCGCTTGTAGGTCGACGGCAATCATCCAATCATAAGGATATTACTTCTGGTCCCATAGCTCAGTTGGTTAGAGCGTCGTACTAATATTGTAGCGAATACAATATTGTGTTCTCTTTGCAAGACCATGCGAAGGCCGAGAGTTCGAGCCTCTCTGGGACCATTTCTTTTTCGATATTTTTTGGGCCTTTTTCTATTCGAACTTTTCAACTATTTCTTTTCTCATTTCACTGCTCACGCAATGCGTACCCATGAATACTGTCTTGATTACTTGGAAGAAGTGTAAGGTTGTCATCCTATATTTTGTCGTTGTCAAACAAGTCGAATGGCGGTGCAATGGTGAGTCTATCTAGTGTCGTGAATGTTGCGAAAATGCTCAGTCTCAAATAAAGCCCTGACTGTGCTTTATGTGTCTCTTTTTAATGCTTTTTGTGACATGTAGACTATAGACTATGCACGCTTGGGCTGCTGAGTATAAATCTTATTACGTAGAAATGTAAGCATTGTATTAGATAGCATAGGCCTGAATTGTATGGGAAAGGTGCCTACCTAGGTAGGCATTAGGTAGAGTAAGATCATCTCCACATCCGGGGGATAGACAGGGCGGAGTGATGCTGGCCTCAAGATTCTCATTCAAGGCATCTATAGGTAGGTAGTAGGCCACCCAGCCTGACAAAAACACTTATTCAGATCTTCCCATTCCCTCGCCCGCTACTCCCATCGCCCCAACCCGTCCTCCAAGTCTCCTATAAGCCGTGTTGCCCACCTTGCCGCCTCGCCAGCCCTCCCATTAGCAGCATCCTCCGCGAAACTCACCCGCCCACGCCACCACTCCAACCACTCGTCCGCCCGCGCGCCCTCTTGTGCGTCAAGCAGACCGATACTCACATCAATCAGGTCGGGCCGCCAGCGGTCGTGCCAGAAGACGGTGGCGCCGCAGCCGGGGCAGAACTCGCGCAGGACGCCGGGCGTGCTCTCGTAGCTTTGGAGGCGCACACCTTCTCGCCCCAGGGCGTCGAAGTCTAGTGGGATAATGGTTTCGGAAGGAGGACGAGAAGTGGTGGATGGGGAAGGGGAAGAAGGAAGAAAAAAGATGTTGCTGCGCGGCATGAACGCCCACGTCTGGATCTCGAAGCCGGCCGTCAGACGGCAGGAGCGGCAGGCGCAGGTCCCGGCAAGGTACCGCCGTGGATACAAGTCGCCCGGCGGGCGCAACCACCACTTTTCGTCGTGCGGGTTGGTGACGACGTCGCGGGGGGAGGTCGCATACGGCACGGTCAGGTCCGGGAAGTTGGAGCGCGGGAGTCGGCTCGCGGCGTCGGGGCGCGTGATGCGGAACCGGATGGTGTGGCAGTGGCAGTGCGCCTCGAGCACGTCTTCGTCCCCATCGAGGTTTTTACCCCCTTCACTTTTTGCTGCTGGTTGTGTTGCTTGGTGTTGGTGGCTTTCTTCTGGCCCCTCGGTGGCTTCTATGAACGGAGCTAATCCGCCGTCTCTGGTGCTCGCCGTACCAATGTGCCTGGCCAGTTTTAGTGGTGGTTCGCCTTCTCTCGTTTCAGCCTCTCCTAATAACCCCCCACTCGAATCGGCTTGCCCGGCGATTACGCCGGTAGCCACAGCCCATGATTCAGCATGACTAGCACTGCTCTCCTCACTGACAACACTTAAATCCTGCTGGAATAAATGGCACCCACAAACGTGGCAAAAATAACGACGGGTCGTTGGCGCGACAGCCAATTGCGACGACGCCAATTCCCTGGGGTAAGCAACGAGTCCTGCAAGTGAAGGCGAGCTCTGGATAGGCGCGTATGAGACGCATAGCAAGCCGGTGCTGTGACGACACGTTCGGCAGTGGCAGAGGGCAATACCGCCTGGACGTAAGGCCACGGTCTGTTTCGCAGCGCCGCAGTGACAAGAGATTAAGACCTTAGTAGTTTGCGCCATTGCGTTGGCGAAAAGAATGAAAAGGGGATAATCTGTTGATTTACTATGTGTCCAAGGTACTTAGGAGGCTGGATAGGAATACCGTCTGTTCTCGTAAAATATCATTAGCTTACGAAGCTGATGGAGAACCCTTCACGTTGGGCTATGGGACTGAATCCGACGAGAAATGGTCTGAATATACCGTGTACCTACCTAGGTACCTAGTAGGTATGCATGAACCAGAATGTCTAGGATGAACTATGACGGTCAAAAACCCGAGTGGTACACTTAAGCCTCACTATGTCGGAGAATCGGGCCGTCGAAAGCGGACTTTCCGACTTTTGCTTCTGGAGATATACTACCAGATAGCCTCCCTTACTCTACGCATTCATGGACCGCTTTTCACCTCGTTTTAGGGATCTGCAATTTAAGGCACATGACAAATAGGTAGTGGAATCTTCGGATTATAAAGGAAACAGGCTGCGCGATCAGCAGGTATAACTGACATTACTTGGATTTGTCTTGGGACAACCATGCCAATATCCTTCTCATTTTTTTGGTTCGCATTCCGCGTTCCCCAACTCTCTTTTTTTTATATATCGTCCGTGATCTTCATTAGTTTGGTGATGTTACAACATGAGCCTTAGCTGACATCACGCCGCCCGACTTGCTAAATGCTTTCAACACTTCGAGAAATCCTTTTAAGGTAAGAATGACTCTGGTGCTTTTGCATCGCGGTCGGAATGGGAATCAATGTTCCTAGAAACTAGAGAGTGATGGAGCAGTGTCTTAAACCGTCGCTTCGTTGCCTTCGCTTGCAGGCTTAGGAATTGAGTTCTCGGCTTCCTTTTCCCCGTCTTTGCTTGACGATGCTTCCTTCGGGACATCGTCATCCTTCACTAATTTCTTAGTCTCCTGATCAACTCCTTGGACATCGGGATGTGGTGGTGCCACCCCGGCGGCGGCTAGCTCGTCTACCGGTACCTCCACTTCATTCCCGTCGGCGTCGACGACGCGTGTTCTCGTCTCGTATTTGGTTTTGAATTCGACCTTGCCTTCAAGAGCCTTTACCTGTTCTTCGTTAAGAAGATTGCCGTCCTGGTCTCGGTATTCGACTCGCTCCTCCCGCCCAAGTACCTTCTGGCCTTGGGGTTCAAACTTGGGTGCGCCCGAGATGCCTGCTTCCTGGCCTTTTCCGGCTGCGGGCTGCTGGTTGGCTACGGGAGGCTGAGCGGTCTGGGAGATTTTGCTTGGGCTAGCACCGAGTCCTGAATATGCATCATACTACACAATTTCTGCATTAGTCTACTATCCATTTGATGATCCGCAAATTCCTCAAATCAAGCTAGGTATCTGGATATCCGACGACGGGAGCACGTAGCGGATTTTATGCGTCCATTCGGACCTTAAACCTTTCTTGATGGTGTACTGTGGGAGGAAACACTTACGCTGTCGAGGAAAGTATTGCAATCCCAATCCCAAGTGCTAAACAGCTTTACGCGATTGCACTCAGCCTTGGTCCAGGCGTTTCCGTATGCAAGAGGGGAATAAAGAGCAAACACGACTGCAGAGATAGCCAAGAGCGCAATGACGCCGGCCTTATTGACAAGAGGGTTTCCCCTGACACCTGCAACTGAGAATCGAGCAGTGGCGAAGTCGTATATCTGGCAGAAGGCCATGATGGCAAAGACCAAGGCGGGGAAGTAATGGTGCAAGAAGAGCTGACGCTGCATCAGATAGAATGGGAAGTAGTGGAGAGCCCATCCGAGGACGGAAGTCCCAATTTCATAGTCGAATCGTTTGAATGTCGTGTTCGAGTAGTCGTTGCAGCTGCGCTGCCATCGAAGAACGGCGATACCCTTGAAGAGCATGTAGATAACAACTGCAAGAGTCGAAGTATACCAGATGATGGGGTTGCCCATCAAATAGATCTGGCGGTGGTCTTTGCCCCAGAAGTTGATACCACGACGGAGAATTGGCCACGAAGGGGGGCGCGAGTCCCAGGCGTGGGATTCAACAAGGCCAGCGTTCGTTCTCCACATGACCTTCTGCAACTCCCAAAACTTGCCTAGGAAGCCAGGGTTGGCGTAGTTGACCTTCTCAGCATCGTTGGCGAGTTGTGGGTGTGAGTTGGACTCGATGTACCACAGACTGTTGGGAAGGGTGCCGCCCTTGGCGCAAGTGACTTCTTGCTGTTCGGATGCCCAATCCGGTAGCTTGACCTTGTGAGAGAAAAGCGCACAGCCTGTCATGACATGGATAAGCCTGAACTTGGTCTGGATGGTGCGAAGTCGCTCCTTAGCAATAGGCCCGAGAGACTGCTTCTTCGCGATCTCGATACGGAACAGATCGTTCGCATCACCAGGAAATCCTTCGTATCCATAAGCAGATACTTCATTTTGCCAGTCAGCTTCGCTAACGGGAGGTCGAACGTCGTGGGAGTGGAGGCGGCGGTGAGTAGGTAGATGGTATAGCCTGACTACATCACCGTCTCTGATATAGTTCTCGGTGATGTTCTTCACGTTATCCCAAGCGTTAGTACCGTTGATAGCCTCGCCATTGACGTCCAATGGCTGGGTCTGGTTCTCAAACAAGAATATGTTGTTCTCGTCCTTGTGGGGATAAAGAGTGATCTGCTGTTGCTGACTGCCCGTGGGGTACATCAGGGGATGGGAGTGAAGGTAGCCTCCTTGGGTGTTGACGTGTCGTATGGCGACTCGGCTTCCAAAAGCAACATCGACCGGCACATCCTGCATGCCCTTGTTATTCAAGGTGGCCTGGAACTCGGAACTCATGAATCCGTCGCCATCACCGGGGTTCCTCAAGCAGACGAAATGGATAGCGAACATGGCCATGTAGAAGGTTATGGGGATTATGATCAAGCAAAAAGCACGAGCCAGGAAGTGCTTCGCAAAGATGCGCATGGTGACGGTCTTTGTGTCGCCAAGCAGAACCCACAGCTGGATCAGAGTCAAGGATCCAACCCAGGCGATCGTGAACAGGCCGACCCATTTGATGCTAACGGTAATACCCATTCCTAAGCCAGTCATGACGAGCCAGAACCACCAGGTGGCATCGAATGCCTTTGAGGGACCTTGTTCATGCTGGTTGGTGAAGGAGGTGAAGGCGAGGGCGGTGAATGCTGTTGCGATAACAAGAGGAGCGTCGAGCAGGATGAGGCGCGCTTGGGTAAGGAGACCGTTTTCTGTGCCACACGTAAGCATCGGTTCGGAACCGAACATGAATTGACGGGGAGAGGTTACCAAAGATGATGAAAGCGGCACCTAGGGCAGCTGTGGCTGTACGGCACCCGGTAGCCTTCAGTGTCAAGAAGACAGTGGGAACCAACAGAATACCGCAGATGGCCGGGAATATTCGCATGGCCACGTACGGAACACCTGGCTCAAGGTAGTCCTTGCCGATCTCTTTGAAGTCGAAGTTGCCATTGAAACCAGCGAGCCATCCGAACAGTGTGATGAGTAACTTGGCGAGAGGGGGGTGAACGTCCATAAAGAACTTGCCCTTAATGTACTTGGTCGCAAAGCCGCCGAAACTACAATTGAAATCCACAGTTAATGCCGGTCATACAGGTGCGGTGTAGCGTGGGGGAAACTTACTGGACCTCGTCAAAGACGACACTCGAGGGCTGGTAGATGCGAAAGAGGCGCACAGCAGCTCCAAGGAAGGTCAAGACAAGCATAACCTGGTAGTCGGAAATGGGTAGCAGGAAGATGTCATTGTCCTCGACACCTTCCGAGGTGTAGTCGTCGTGGCGCTTCTTGACCTGGTTTTTGGGTTTGGGTGGTGTGGGAGAGCCGCCTTTGGTAGCAGGCGGCTTGGCCGAGCTTGACCTCGCCATGCTGGATCGGATTCCGAGAGTGTTGGAGCAAGGCTTTCGTAGAGTCGGATAATGGGATGAAGATTGATGAAAGTAGGAAGAATGAAAAAAAAGTGATGAGGTGGTCTCTTTAGGGACTTGCTAGCATTGAGCTCGGTTTTCTCACCACGCGGGAGCTTTGTGTGCTGTGTTATAGCGCACAAGTATCACCGGAGAAGGAAATTGCACGTTGATTAACGAAAGTCAAGAAGTAGAAGGGGAAGTGATCATTACAAGAAGACAAATAGGATCAAAAACACCCATTCAAAGGAATGGGTACAATGTAGTATGTTCTTCCCCCGATTTGAGCGCAAGAGTGGCGGCGGGAAGAATTTAGAAGAAAGTTGAAGGGGAGGAGAAGGTTAGAATAAGGGGTGTTGGTAGCAGGTGCAGGTAAGTATCGAATTGGTGAAGGCTATTACGGCGTAGAGAAATTATTTTAATATTTTTTTTTTTTTAAACCAATTGGTATGTACCTTTTTTTCTTCTTCTTTTCCTTCTTATGTTCTCGCCTGCTCTCGCCAAACTGCGTAGCACTGCTAACTGCCCAGGTGCTCACTGCTCACTCGGCTACTGAATGTACCTGCTTCAGGTACCACACATAGGCTACCTACACAGAGTATACCAAAAGTTTTAGCTGCATGGTTCATCCGCGTAATCCATTTGATGCTACAGTGGCCTTAATGAAATGGTCTGGCCTTATCCAGTTTGGCGGATTAGCGCAGGGGGGATTTTTGGGGTCTTCTTCCTTGGGATCCAAAAAAAGAATTCAGCTCGCATTTTGACAGTTTAGGTGTATCGATGTTCGCTTGTTGATTCGCTAGGAGGCCTAGAAAGCCTAGAAATGAAGCCTAATCTAGCTAGCCCCTCCATTTCGTAATTGAATAATAACACGAATATCTAACGGTAATCTACAGTATCAATACCACCTACACCTAAATTTATGTACACGTCTCACCAACGCTTCTATCACGACGTTGGGAATTTCCATGTAAAACGCTAATCAAAACCAACGGTGCTAGGTATTTCATAGGTGTTAATTGGGAATGGCTGCTACGTAGGTACGTTGCAAGCAACTAAAATTGAATATCAAAATAGTATCTGAATCATTGGAATTAGAAAATTCATCTACATACTATCAATGGCTTCTTATATCTATCTATGTGTGGCAAGTGGTTTATTCTTCATTGTAGGCTCTACCAAATTCCAATTAAGGTACAATATAATAGCTAGTAGGTATTCGTACAGTGTTTTGCGATTTAGTTGGGAGATACACGCTACAAATCATTCCGTACCCATATTTGATTGGTTCCAAATCCCGGACCATCTCTTAATCCGCTATCGGTTTTCGCCGCCAGGGCCTGTACAGCAACCAAGCTTTGACGACAACCTTTTTTTTGGAGCTCATTCTTAGAACATCATCGCGCGACTTGACCAATCCATTTTACTTACGGCTGCCTCCACATCCACACCCACGTCCACATCTACGGCTACAGCTTTGAGGGAGGCTCCAATATCGCCATCAAGATGGCCGTCAATACTAACGGTGATGCAGCAGCCGTTCTGGATGACATCAAGCCTCCACAGGGTATCGTCTTGCCGCCAAAGGAGTTTCGAAGTATGTCCCCTGTCGCCTTTTTCTATCTTCTATGTCGCGTTGAGTAGGCTAACCTATGTTTGATAGCTATCCTTGAAAAGACTGCTGGCTTCGTCGCCCGAAATGGTCTTGCATTCGAAGATCGCATTCGAGAAAAAGAAAAGCACAATCCCAAATTCTCCTTCCTTAGCAACGCCGACCCCTACAACCCCTACTACCTATGGCGACTGAGCGAGATCAAAGAAGGCCGCGGCACAGCCGTTGCTGCTGGTCGGGTGAATGAAGCGGCTGTTGTCGAGGAGGTGAAGCCTTTGGGTCCTCCTAAGCCCCCCGACTTTCAATTCTCCGCGCGTATGCCCAACATAAGCGCCCAGGATCTCGAGGTTGTGAAACTAACTGCTCTGTTTGTCGCGAAGAATGGCAGGCAGTTTATGACCGCTCTTTCTCAAAGGGAGGCCGGCAATTACCAGTTCGACTTCCTCAGACCGAACCACAGCCTTCACAATTTCTTCCAGCACCTCATTGACCAATACTCTATGCTGCTACGTGCTGGTGGCATCGATGGCGAAGGAGGGAGGGTTCAGCAAGAGAGAATCGTTGAGCTGCAGCGTAACGTCGATGACAAATTTCACATTCTGAATCGTGCCAAGCAGAGGGCCGAGTGGCTTAAGCACCAGGAGGACGAGAAACAGAAGAAGGAAGAGGAGGAAGAGAAGGAACGGTTATCGTACGCTCAGATTGATTGGCACGATTTCGTGGTCGTTGAGACTGTGGTCTTCACCGAAGCCGACGATCAAGCTAATCTCCCCCCGCCAACCTCCCTCTCCGAACTACAATATGCTTCTCTAGAGCAGAAGGCCAAGGTTTCCGTCAGTGCTAACCTGCGTATCGAGGAAGCTATGCCTACAGATGACGATAATGCGTACAACGGATACGCGGCACAATCCAATTACAATCTTCCTCATCATCCTGTGCAAGCCGGACAGCGCTTGCCTGGAGCCCAGCCACTCCCGTCTACCCCAACGCCACCTCAAGCTGCCTACCAGATGGCTCCCCCGCCAAGACCAAATGGCACTCAAGAAGATGAGGAAGCTCAGAGAATTCGTGAAAGAGAGGAGGCCCGCCAACGTATGCAGCATGCCCAGGCCGAGGCCAAAGGCGGCGCTGCTCCGATGAAGATCAAGGAGAACTACGTTCCTCGCGCAGCGGCCCGGGCGGCCAACCGACAAGGGACGCAGATGGCCCTCTGCCCGAATTGCCATCAGCAAATCCCGATGAACGAGTTAGAGGCACACATGAGGATTGAATTGCTGGATCCACAGTGGAAGGAGCAGAAAGCAAAAGCCGAGTCGCGGTACGCGACAACGAATCTGTCCCATGCTGATGTGGCCAACAACCTGAAACGGTTCGCAAGCCAACGAGGGGACTTGTTTGACGGCGTTACTGGTCAGCCAATCTCGGAAGAGGAGCTAGCAAGGAGGAAACGGGCAGCGCTAAACAGCTTTGACGGCAACCCCGAAGGCAGGAACCAAGCGCATATCAACCATATGCAGAGCGTGAATGTGGACGAGCAGATTGCTCGGATACACCAAAGGTTCGCCAAGGATAACCAAGGGCATTAACGCCTGTCTGCAGGAGCATCTAAGTCGTTGTATATGTATTGATAAAACAAGCTGCTTGCATGTCCAACTGTAAGCTCCCGGACAAACAGCGTCCGCGCCCTCAGTCTAGCTACGTCCTTGATATGATCTTCACGCACGGAGGATAAGGATGATAGGGGGTTATGAGAAAATAATACGGGACACGAGTGCAACAAAGTCACTGCAGAACTGGCTCATCAGGTAAAACAATACCCACAGAAATATAGCTCGTCTGTATCCAAAGCGCTCATACTCTAATACAGCTGTATACTTTCTAGTCGAGGTTCATGGCATGATCTTGTGATTCGTCCCGAGATGCTGTCGACGTCCTTCGCTTGTTGCTATGCGGCACAGGTTGCGGTACGTAAAATTGGCCGCGTACAGGGGAAGGACTCTACGAATTGGAAGACTTGAGAAAGTAATATCATAGCGAAGACTCGTTCACTAGTAGACTTAGAGGCACGTCATAACTAGAGGCGAGATACTGGCTACTTCGGTCAATCAATTGTCTTTGGATAGCTACGAGTGTCTAGGTAGGTGCTAGGTAGCCTTAATATCTGACGGTCTCTTTTTGAAGTTTATGGGAAGCATAGGTCGAACATCACGAATACTAGTAGGAGTAGTGTCTTCATAAGTTGTTGTATTTGTCTACATATTTCTATCCGTTATTGAAGCATATTGCTAATCTCCCGCAGCCAACCCCTCATTCTCATCCTCGTCGGAGTCTTCCTCAGGGACGATTTCCTCCACGATCAAGTTGCCTGACCTGCCGATCTTCTCGCCGAGCGTAGCTGTCTCGTCGGGTTCATACACGACCCGCGGCATTGGCGATGCGATCCGGAACTTGTAGTCGTGTTTGTAGCCCTCTGGCTTTTCCGCCAGTTTCTCGTTCACCTCCTCGGCTTCTTCATTTAGTAGATCATAACACTCGACGAAGGCGTACAACTGCTCTACAGTCGTGGTGCTAGTGAATTTGCGCATGATTCGACCTGATGCGGAACCGTTCGGCATCTTGAGGGCTAGTCGCACGACATCTTTCGGGTCGGCCTTAGCGTCTGGTTCCGGGAGAATGGTGGTAGCGCGCCAGCGCCTCCACTGCTCACGCTGGCGGGCCCGGCGTTCAGCTGCCTCGGCTTCCTCCTGGGCCTTCTTCTCGGCTTGAGCCTTGGCGGCCTCGGCCTCTCTGCGCTGGCGTGCGCGTTCGCGATCACGGGCTAGTGAACGTTCGTAGGCGGAGTCCTGTTCCGTTCGGAGGTTGCGTGCAACCTCCTGTGCGGCGCGGTCGGCGCGGACGCTAGCGAGGTCGGGGGCGTACTTGTTGATAGCGGTTTGGATCTCAGCAAGGTAAGTAGACGGTGATAGGGGACCGGCGAGACGCTTGACGATGCTCATGCGCGTGCTGCCCTCTTTGGGAGTGAGGCACACGAGGCACGAGAAAGGATACTTGGTGCAATTGTATTCAGCGGCTACCTGGTAAGCTTCAGAGTCAAGGACATTGCCGCCCCAGAGAATGATATTGTTGGCCGGGTCGTTGACGAAGGCAACGATCTCGGGTGAGAGTAGTGTCTCCCGTGTAAACGACTCCGTGTCGTCGTGTTCTGGCGACATGAGCACGATTAGCAGGAATTTAAGATCCTTCTTAGCCAGGTCGAGAGCCTGCGCAAAGCCGCCCTCATGGAACGGTAGGCTAGTGTTCCCGTATTCTTCTTCAAATTCTCGCTTGAAGCGGGCGGCCGTGTCGCGCGGCATCAGCATGCGCCGACCCATCGTGCCTTTCCACCCACTCGTCATGCTTGTAGTGATAGCTCGAGGCCGTATCGACGAGGGCAGAAAGGCGAAGATGTACATGAATGTACGGAAAAGAGTCGAGACAGCCCTATACCCGAAGTTGAAAGGGGCGAACAGCACGGCAAGCAGGAACGGAGGACGGTGGGTGGACTGGGGTTGAGGGACGATCCTCGGCGCGGGATCTGGCCTCGCTCGCGGCAACCGCCCGGAACGTGGGGCCGCTCCAAAGCTTTCTTGAAGGTTCTCATGTCTTGCTGCTTGTCGGGGGATATGATTCTGGGCGGCCACGGCTTCGGCCACGGGATCGGGGCCTTCGCCGTCGAAGAACTTGGCGATTGCAATTTGAACGTTCCATTGCGATCTCTCCAACAACGGCACTGCATCCTTAATGTCTTGTGCCGTAACTTGGGTATATTGTTCTAGGATAGATTGCTGCTCCGGAGAGAGTCGGCCTAGATCGATATCGCCGTTGCTCGCCATACTGCCGAGGGGCTGGGTTGCCGGCGATAGAATGATTAAGAATCGTTTAAATTTTGGAACCCCATCAATTATATGGCATGTAAAGCAATACCTTTAGAATACCGTCGTAGATTTCCTTGGCTCATAAAAGCTGTTTGGCTGGGTAGGGGGTAAGTGGGAGGACTGAAGGGTTGACTCAGACTGTTAATGTTGTTTGTATGTATGCAGGCATGCACAATTCTACATCTCAGCCTCAAAGAACAGCACCAAGCCGCTGGGAGTATTTAGGGTCCAGTATTACGTAGCACCTAGTCCCTTGTCGTAGGTTGTACTACGGAGCTTGAGCTGCAACCAAATGCAGCAGGCCGTAGATACCGATCCGAAAAGGATGTAGAATGAAGAGAGGATGACAGATTATTGTGAGCTATGTGAGTAGCGACCTAACAAAAGAGTCAGAATGGAAGATGTAAGATGGAATAGAAGGCATGAGGTTGGGACTGACAACTAAAGACTGAGGACTAAGGATTCCGTGTTCAAAATTAATGTTGGACCCACCAATTAGATATCGATGGCGGAATGTGTAGGTAAGGCAAGTAGGGGCAAGTAGGGGCAAGTAGGGGCAAGTATACTTGCATTTCTCAACTTACAATCGGTGACGACAAATGTTGTGGTTTGGCAGAGACTTAGGTACATATATATGCACGTACAGCACAAGCCTCACTTCAAAAGTTGAATTCACTAATTGCTGTAGTTCACTTACTCCATCAAGGCTAGTTGCATAGTGCGGGGGGTATCAGCACCAAGTGGAAAAGCCTACTAACCTAGGTACATTCTGCCTCTAAAGCTTCTCAAGCCTCTAGAGCTTAAGTCTTACTATGTATGTACCTAGAAGGTGTTCTCTCTAAAAGAAGTTTAGTGCTGCGCACGACTTCAACAAAATCCTCCTTGATAGCGGACACAACCGTGGTACCTTGTAGGTACGTACATAGATTAGTACGTAGTACCTACTAGGTACACTTTTGGCACGGAATATTTTATGCAAGTAGACGCTCGAGGCTGAGGAAAGAATACCTACCTAGGTACCTAGGTACATAATCTTGGCATTAAGAAACATCGGAGCCAATCAACCTGGTTAGTCGCCGTTACTAATCCGCCGTCATCCCACCACATTCATACAACCACTGGAACCTTTGGAACCTTTGGAACTTCACAGTATACCACATTCAATTATACTACATCTTTTCCACTCCAAGTAAAAGCCCAGTGCGCCTTTGTCGCCGACTTCAAGCCTACCTTTGAAAGGTTCCAATTGATACACGGAACCTTACCTGCTACGACTCAATCCTTTTCTCGCGCGTCTTATTCGATTTATGGGCGAGTTTTTCCCCGCCCCTGGTAGTGAGAAAAAATGGGAGTGCTTTGAGGTGCCAGGTAGGTCCAATCTACTCTCGACATATGCAATCTGTTTTACTTTCGATGTCTAGGCAATTGCCTAAATATTCAACGAACCGACCATCAAAACGACGTGACTAACCACTCGGCAATTCTTATAGGAGTCGTATCGATAGGAGCGGCGTCTACTTTCCTCTCCCCAGCTTGACGCATCACGACTACGACTGCTCCATCTCCATGACGGGAACACGAGATTTACAACTTTTACCCAATTCAGATGGCGAATACGCGCTTTGGAACTGCCGACAGAGGGAGGCAGATGGCTTCTCCGAGACCTAAGACGCGTGGTAAGCACTTCCCCTCTGAGCGCCGTGCATCTAAGCATTGGGAGACGCGGCCGGTCATGCCTGCTGTTGCAACTGTCAGCATCTTCATGTTCAGTCTTTCTAATGTGCTTTGAACCTGTGCTTTCTCAGACACCAAGGACACACTTTGCCGGAACGTGTTGATATATGGCCACTGCCGTTACGAGGACCAAGGATGCGCCTTCAACCATGATAAGGGCACGCCCAACTCAATGGACGCGTAAGTTACTCCCTGCTTCCTATCTTCTCTCTTTTTTTCTCTTTGCCTCCTCTTCTCCGGTATTCGGTGTTCCCTGGCTGGCCTCCAACGCGATTCCATTCGAGATCCCCGGATCAGATCCGTAACAGCTTTGTTAGAATCAAAAAGCGTCGTCAGTGAGGGCACGTAGAACTACTAGTCAATACATTATTCGTCTGGATATAAGAGACGTGTTCCGGCCCTGGGCGATACTATCTGGTTTGCTGCCATTTGAACCGTCCCGCTAGAATCCTGACTGCTTTGGGCTATACTCTTCATCACCAATCAGCTGGGCTGTGCGGGGAGTGACCATCTCCTATATCCATCCACTGTTGAATACCTCTCGACAAATTTTTTGGTCTATACAACATGATAAGGCACTGCTCGCCATCGCCAGCACGCAGGTTTCAGGCCACAACAGATCCAATATCATTCCATTCGTTGCAATCCCCATCTCCATTTCGGTACGCCTCTCGGGGGTATAGAGCTCGTCTAGTCAATACATCAAACCCGCTGGCTAGCAACTGGCAACGCTATTCATCTCATTCGAGCCCTGGGAATTTTGGAGGCGCTAATCTCGGCTCTTCGCCTGACGCCTTCCGGTACGAGGAGCACGGTTTAACTCTGGCCACCTGTAGAAGATGCTCGGAATGTTCAACGCATCGCATTTTTCGGTCACCACGAGAAGGCAGACGTATCATTCCGTCATCTCCCACCCCGCAGCTAAGGAGATTTTCGGAACCTTTCCATGGGAGCAAGACCAGCGGAGAAGCACCGGCCGGGTTTGAGGGTTTATCTTACAACTCCGCTAACATGTCTACCAGTGGCGCAAAGAAATCATTAAACGTCGACTCACCATCGTTCACTCCCACCCAGCTTGGGGGTAAGAAAACTAACTTCTCAACAAATGCCACACCATTCACGCCTAGGGGGGCTACTACGTGTGAGAAAGTCCGATTCAAGGCATCCAAGTGCATGTGTACTAACGTTTTGATAGCCACAACTTCGGCCCTGCAGCAAGATACTGGGGCGTCTCTATATAAGTCAGCGCCTTTCGCCGACTTTGCCCCGCAGAACTATGATCTGAATACCGCCGTAAGTCAGATAGAGCACTCTCGCTGGTACAACGTTGACGAAGTTCAGACCACAACGAACGGTACAGCAGACGCGGGTTCCCTCGGATATGATCCTTTCACCATGTCCAGTGTCAACCAGACACTTCCGTCCACACAATATAACCCTTACGCCGAGGACCATACCGCGCTAGCAGGGGCAGGTACGCCGTACTATGCGGCCCAGAATTCGTATTCGGCTCCGTCCCAACCTGTAAGAGCCTATCAATGCCCTCATTTCTGTGTCGGGCTAATTATTCCCAGCTCCAATATCATCTTTATTACCCCATAACCTCCGGAAGGGAACTCCTTCAACCCTATCAGCGACAAGCTTATGACTTGTTTCTCCCTGACACCATCAGGGAAGATCTCCAGAAGAAGTCTGAGGCCGCTAGGCAAGTCCTTGCAAGCCAGCCAGGAGTGCAGCTCCCTTCCCTTCAGCATTATCACTCTCTAGTGCCTCTAGATACTAAACTCCGGAGTGCCACGAGCACCTTCGGGCTTCCAAGCTGGGTATTTAAGGCAACTTCTCGGAAAAATGGCAACATATTCTGCTTGAGGCGAATCGAAGGTTTGTCTCTTGGGTATGTCGATTGAAGGTTTCAACTAAACAAGTGGCAGGATTCCGTCTTACCAATGAGGAGGCAATCAAAGCTGTGAATTCGTGGAAGAAGATCATACATCCCAACATAGTTACTACGATCGAAGCATTTACCACACGGGATTTCAACGATAGCTCCCTGGTTTTTGTTCACAGCTACCATCCCCTCTCGAAGACATTAGCGGAACATCACTTCCCCAACAATCGCTACGGCCGCCCGGCAATCGTAGCAGAGAAGGTGCTTTGGAGTTATCTGGTTCAGCTCGCTAGCGCTCTCAAGGCGATCCACAAGGCGAAGCTTGCGGCACGATGCATCGACATCAGCAAGGTGATTTTGACAGACAAAAATCGTATCAGGCTTAGTGCATGTTCAATCTTAGATGTACTACATTTCGAAGTACCTCGTCGAATTGAAGAACTGCAGCAGGAGGACTTGTTTAATCTGGGTCGACTCGTGCTAAGCATAGGGAGCAATACACCTCCTCGCAATCTTAGTGACTTACGGTTACCTTTGGAGCAACTGGGGAGGACTTACTCTATGGAACTAAAGGACAGAGTATCCTGGCTACTAAGCCCACCACAAAATGTACCTGCGAAAACGGCGGAACATCTGGTGTACGACCTTGCCCAGCACGCGGACGATGCGCTGGTGGCGTCATTCAACGCACAGGACGAAGTCACGAACCATCTTGGCAGGGAACTCGAGAATGGCCGGCTAGTGAGGCTGATGGCGAAGCTAGGCTCTATCAACGAACGTCCAGAGTTCGACAACGATCCTAACTGGGCCGAGACTTCCGAACGCTACACACTAAAGCTGTTCCGAGATTACGTCTTCCACCAGGTCGATGCCCAAGGTAACCCAGTTGTGGACTTGGGACACATCATTAGCTGCCTAAACAAACTAGACGCCGGGGTCGATGAGAAGATCTACCTCACTAGTAGAGACCACCAGTCAACGTTTATCGTCTCATATAAGGAGCTAAAGAAGCAGGCGCAGGGTGCGTTCGGCGATCTACTCAAAGCGAGCAACAAACCACAGGCAAGCCGAGGCTACTAGAAAGAGCGAGGCGCCCAAGGTTTACGGCCAACGAACGGAATCCCGACTAATAATAGGGGACGAGATGTGACGGGCGCGGTGGAATTTTCGGATCAACCGAAACCCCTAAGGCGATAGGGAAGAAGGTCTCGAGTATGCGACCCAAAGTCAGGTTTGGGAAGTTTGAGGGACCTGGACGATAAGTCTCTTGCGATGTCACGGATACTATTAGGGCCGGCACCAGCATACGATGGTATACGATAGCGGCCCAAAAAGCTAAGGCAGTATATATGGAAATCGCTCCATGGCGGAGCAAGGCCCGATGGTGCGAGAATTGTGTCTCTTAAGCTTGCAAACCAGCAGCAAACGAATGGTGATTATCTGTTCACCTGCGAACCCTAACTTTCGACTGCTTACTAGTACACTTGTCCCTCTACCCTTTCTAAATACAAACAACGAATCGGCCTTGCCAGGAATTCGCCGGGGCGTTCATGAGGTCCAAAATTAGGGAGCAGGCTTCATAACGCGTCGTATTGGACTACATTTCAGCGTTGGTTGAATACCATCGAAACTCACAGTTGCATTAGGATGCTGTTCTTTCAGGCATCAGTTACATGACATTGATAGGTTTTGCTTGACTGGCCCTGTAAAATCCGTCAGAGGCATCTTGGTCGGGCAGTTTGCCTAGGTACCTATTCATAGGGTTAACTAGGAAATTTCCCATACAAAGCGGGAATCGGGGGCATCCAAGGGGAGTGTTCGTTTCAGGGCGAGAGGTTCCCACGCTGGACAAGAAAGCGCGGATATCAGTTGGGAGAAGCTCTGCGTGGAAACGAACGAAATGTCGCGGTGAAAATAGCAAAAACAAAGTAAAGCAGAACCAACATTTTATCTCTAGAAGTATAAAGTAGAACACAAGCAAACCCCTTTCTTACTGTTCGTACTCCCAGGTTTTTTAATGCGTGAAGTTTGCCAGATGGGCTACCGTTGGGACAATGATAATGCAAGTGAGTCCGTTCTAGATGAATGTTCCCGTGTATTCAAGTCGATCTGTAGAACCCCTTCGGAATATGGCAATTATTCCTATTCATGGATCCGACATTAATAATAATCGAAGAGGCTATGTCATATCATTTGCATCACAGCCGTCGAGGATTGGCAGGTAACAATCAACATGAATAAATTTGTACGTAAGTCGGTGTTGTGCCATTCGTAGGGGAAATAGGGGCAACAAAATCTTGGATGGATTCATTTTCATCTTATGCCTTGTCAAGTATCATCAGGGATTTTCACTTATACTAATCAGAATTGGGACACTACCTGATGAGCAGGGCCAGTGAGTCTCGTGAATTCCTCGATGGGTAGGGTATTTGGTAAAAGGCATCTTGTTGATGTCGATGCTAACAAGACCATCCAATTGCAAGAATATCTCTTGCCTAGGGCCATGGTTCTCTCGGATTCAACACCGGTGAGATTGGATCTCTCGGTCTATCCTATACTGACACTTCCGGGCCTATGGTTGCTGAATGACCAACGTCCCTGGTGGATTTTGGGAACACCCTCGCCTTCAAAAGCTTAATCTTCGGACTGTTGGGCGAATGGGTTCTCAATCTCCTCGCTTCCGTCTACTGGACTGATGACTACCAGCAGAGTGCCGCGGACTACCACAAGACCGAGAGATCTGGTCGCCTCCTTGCCTTCATCATCTTGATACGGGAATATATATATCAGCATTGACCTACAGGCGAGAAGGGGGTGACGGGTAGAAACCCGTGATGGGAGTAGGAGGGGCGAGCACTAACCTCGCATAACCTCTTGGACCTCGTCGAGAACCAAGTTCATAAGCGCGTCGTAGCCTTTCAGGGTGCCGGTAACTACATTCGTAGGATCACGTTAGACTCGATATAGGTATGACAGCATCAAGGCCAACAAGGATAACCCCGATAACCCGCGATGAGACATCCATCGGGTGATGGAAGGACGACGATCATTACACACCTTCTCGGCCGCCGTTGAACTTGACGGTGATTCGCTTGTCCACGTACTTGGCCAGGTCGAGGATGTTTTCCTTCTTGGGGCGCTCCCGCTCCTGTTGCGCGCCGCCGCTAGCGCCCGAGTCAGCGCCGTGTCCGCCTCTCCCGCCGCCTCGTCCGCCCCGCGGTCCGCGGGAATGTCCGCCGCCTCCTCGGCCGCCGCGGTAGTGGGCACGGTCGGCCATCGTCTCGGTGTGGGTATAAGGAGATAGGATATGGGGGATGTGGGTGGTAGGTGATCTGTGTTTCTACGCGGACGTATTCCAGCAGATCTGGAAGCCCAAAAGGGGGGTCGGGCTTTTGCACCGGGCGGTCAAGGGGTTTGGTTGACCGGGTTCGCTTGGGGGAACACGGGTATCGGAAGCTGAACGGACGCAGAGATAGGGGGGCTGGAGGGTCTGGACCGTTCGGTGACGTATCAGTGTTGCAGACTAATCGGATTACCGTTGCAGCGAAACAGCGACGAAGGGGTTATAGATATTAAGTGAGGTTATCGCCGGGGGTTAACAAATCTCGTAGGGAATTATTCGGGCCGGGTCTTCACGTCTCAACGTCTCAACGTCTGTACGTAAGGTCCAAGGTTCCGGTTCGATTTGATGGGTGTAATTATGGCACGTAGCTACAACCCTAGTGATCTCGTCAGGTCAATTCGGTTCTGACTTATCGTAATGCTGTTTTTGTGATATGTCCGTCTACCGTGAAAGAACCTTGGAAAGAACCTTGGAAAGAATGGGGATCCGAACTGACGAGTTGAATTGCCTTTTTTTTCCTTTGCGTATCGGTTTTGACTGGATAAGAACAGTAGAAAGTCACTACAGTTGGTGGAGCCTCCGACGACAAGGCTTTAAGGTACCTACTAGGTACATCAATATGCTGTAAATTCAGTGCATACTGTACCTAGGTACTAGGTAGGTACTGTAGGTAGGTAGGTCATTGATGAGGATCTCAAGAGCTCTTCTGCTTTTATTTTTTTCTTATGCTGTCTTGATGGTCCGTGTCGTTCAGTGCCTTGTGGAGAGGAAGAGGGGCAGTTAATTGGGTCTTCAGTTGCCGTATAAGATACATCTATCATGTACCTATGCAGCTATCAGTACTAAGTACCTACATCGTATGCACTTTCGAAATCAATGATCCATCTTTGATGTTGATCAATCGATGTACCTGGGTTTTCGCAACTGTAGGGGATGGGTACCTTCGGCTGGTAATACTCTAGCGGCTCTCAAGGATTATCGGAGCTGCAGGTATGCCATTGGCATCACATTCATTTCTTTTGAATTTGAACCTTTGAAGCTGCGAAGATTCCCAAATACAAAAGGATTACCTCTACTAGCGCTAGAACCACCAATGCCAGATAATTGGATGCGGGGGAACATCGTCGTACTATGCACGTACAGATCCATGCCTAGCAGTAAAAAGAAGGAAAAGGAAAAAAGGGATAAAAAGCAGACGATGAATTCGTTAATCTCACACTGATAGAGGTTTGATGCCATCTTTGGTCTGTGTCCTCTACCATGTAAATTCTCCATTCATCTAACCTCCCGGTGGCAAAATTCATAGTACATACTACATATAGGTAGTATACGAGGATAATCCTCCACCAACATCGATACCTCCCGTCCCAAATTTCATGATGCATCTCGAGTCTATCACCATAGGTTAGCTCAATGCCAAGGGGAGTGTGGCTCGTTGATCTTTCCCTCCTTCTGCGACGTAACGTGAAATCCTATAATTGGACAAATCCTTGGGAAGGAGTGACTTTTTCAGTGTCGATGATCTTGTCCTGGATGTGGCTAGGGTCATGTTGTCGCGAAGGGTCCTAGAGGGGTCCAGGAGGGGTACAAGGAGAGTCTGAGGGCGGAGTGAGAGATCGACAAACGGAACAAGAAGCGAGCGAGAGGAACTTAGTCTTCACTCTGTAGGGTTTGTATAGAAAAACTAAGGAGGCAGCGAGTGTTTCTCGTGTTTCTCGCGTGTCTCGTGTTTCGTTGTTTCATGGCAATACCGTACCTACTAGCCCGGCCCATCCCATCCTTATTAGGCGACTTATATATGCGGCCGACCTGCATATGTGTGAAGTTGATATGTTAACTTGCATCTGGCATATGCTGCTAGTGCAAAGTGCAAGTACCTACCCAGAATTGATGGTTATGGGGGGCAAGGATTGATCGTGAGGACTCTACAAAATGGTTGGGGATGCTACCTATTGCTAGTACCTGGCTATCGGGTAAATCGCACAAAACCACCTGAGGCGCTGTAAAACGAGGTCGGAAGCTATCGCCACCAGACACATGTATGTACCTACATGCAGCCTGGAGGTATGTACATCATGGATGCCACCGGCTGGTACAATTACCAGGTGCTAAGCCCTGAACAACATGGTCAACCACCTAGTAGGTAGGTATCAATACATTGATACTACTACCTAGGGTACTAGGTAGGTAAATGCATCAATGTTGGGTTAGCATCTACTTGTACCGCCCTAAATTCTTGCGGGAGGTTTTTCTTCCTTGTCCATCATGGATCTTAACTAACGTCAATGGCAATGGCACCAAGTGACCTTGAGAGAAAGAATACCTGAAGAAGCAGAGCTTGGAAAATAGCTCTTAGCTCCAGCTCTTAAGAAAAGAAGAGAAAATTGTTCCTCTTTTCCTCCATTCCCTATTCCCTATCCCCTATTTCTATTCTCCATATTACTGCGGTATCGTTCCGTTCTTTTATCTTATGTACCTTACTTTACTTTACCTTACCTTACCCTGCCCTACCCTAACTTGACTTGACGCAACATCCCCCCCCTTCGATGTGAGGTCGGTATGTGCACTATCTTGAGCCCCGCGTGTCCATTGAATCCACTCGGTTTCCGAATTTCCCCTGTCCAGTATTCGCGTCGTCACGGTAGTTTTCTCCGTATTTTTTATTTGCATCGAGGCTGAGTAGGTACCTAGTAGGTGAGTCTCATAGGCCGGTGCTCTCGACTCAATTCAACTCATCTCACAAACTTAGACTCTAAGGCATACACGTATATCCATCCTCCAATTCTATCGTTTATCCATTCTGATGTCCAATCCAAATTTCGATCCATCAATGACCTACACTTTCATCTGCTATATCATCTGCTATACCATCTGCCTTCCCATTCTTCTTCCACTACCCTAATAATTCATTCGTCCGTGCATTCTAACCCATATGCCTTATTTATAGCTACTTGCTCCATACGAATGTGAGAGAAGAAAAATCAATTCCTATGACGACCGCCGAGCTCCAAGACGCCCAAAAGCTCGGCAGGCCCAACTTTGCAGCTTGCGTGCCGTTTCCGGGGCTTTTGCAGCTCCCAGTCCATTCGTAACCCGGAACACTAATTCGTAATAAAATTTCCTGTTGTTGTTTGCTGCCTTTATAATACCCGCTAGGCGCCTCTTTGGCAGCAGCTCGAACCTGCATACGCTATCTGCTACCACTTCAATTCAAACCCTCAACAGAAAGAAAGAATAACGACAAGCGGGTCTCCACTCCTTTTCTACGATATTCTTCACGCAGATCGGCAATTTGTTTGCTGTTGGCGGCATTGATTGGGCAGGCCTTTCGGTTATTTAGAGCTGCTGTTTGGGAGCGTACGTCGGTGCATATCACGAACTGTCGACAACACTGGAGTAGTATCATATTGATATATTCTAGGACCGAGAAGTGCTAGCATGGCGCACAATACAGAGACCGAACAGCATAAACGAAAACGAGATATATCTGATGACAATGGCAACCAACCACCCCATGCTGACCGCATACCGCAACCACCTCCGCCTCAGTCTGGTAAGTCTCATCTACCCTCCATTTCACACACACTTATACACAAACTCCTCCATAGGTAACCTAACGGCCACGTGGGAGACTATATCATAAGCACGGCTTGTTTTCGTTTTCAACGTTTAAACTTCATTTATCTATGTTGTTACTGGTGTCCATGATCATGCCTTCCAAAGCTATCTATTTACTGTTTACTGTATCTCTATCTAGCAATTCCATAATATGCCATTATTCCTCTAGATAGTATCTAACCTGGCATCTGCAACCATTCCTGGCTACGACTCGAGTGCTCTCCATTTGCAGACAAGTACTGACGGACCAATGTTAAAGGCAACATAGCCCCCATAAACTACCTTTCCAGAGCTTCCTCGATCAAGCTCAAGCTCATCCAGGGCGATAGCGAGACATTCTCAGACGTTCTCAGCCTAGTCAGCGAATACGAGGGTGAGCTATACTCATCTTCGCTATCAGGCTTCGCATGCACGAATACTGATACGATACCTAGGAGTGCTCAATAGACATGAAAGCCTTGCCGCCAATCTAGGTGCGAAGCTGACGGGCAGCCGCCTGCTAAAGGCGATGGAAGGTGCTTTTGAGGGTACAATCGAGACGACGCCGCCGCAGAACGTTTTCACGCCCGATCCTGTAACGTGGCTAGACATTGTCGAGTTTGCCAAGGCAAAACCTGGCGAATTTGTTCTGACGCCTAATTCGGGTGGCACGCGCTGCTGCCAATTCCCTCTGAAGGGTGTCCAGGTGGAAATCGGGGAGGATGACTGGAGGCTAATAGTCTCAGGGGCCCTCGACAGGTTTAGGCTTGTACCACCACAGCCATTAGAGGAAGATGAAACGGCGGAGCTGGCAACGCTTGAGATCGTTGAGCAGCGTCTACAGGTCTTGATCAAGAAAGCGGACGAGGTGGCGCGCAGGGCTCGCCAACTGAATTACCACCTGAGCGGACGAAAGGCATCCATACACGCGCGCCGCACGTCGCAGTCGACCTCGAGCGCCGGCTTCCAAGCTGTGAACCAATCGATGGGCTCCGGTGCCAACCCGGGTTATGACCTACACGCCGATCTTCTCCAGCAATTCCTCGCTCCATCGCAATCTTCCAGTCATCGGATCTCCTCCGTTGGCTCCGTGCCACCAACTCCCAACCCGATAGGTAGCGTGTCGACTCCGAGGACTTCCATGCACCAACAAGCTTTGCTTGGAAGCGGACGACCATCGCCGGGGTATACCACCGAACCCGCAGTAAGAGACATCGAGGAGGAGAATCGTGCCTTGGTCACGGCCAAGATCGAGAAGTTGGCACGTGGAGAAGTCATACATCCGCCGTGTGACAGATGCCGGAGACTCAAGACGCAATGCATCAAACATCTAACGGCCTGCCAGGGATGCACAAAAAAACACGCGAGATGCGTGTGGAAGGGGCTAAAGGAGGATGAGGTAGCCTGGTTGAAAGGAGAAGCCAGAGGAGAAGCCAGAGGAGAAGCCAGAGGAGAAGCCAGCGGAGACGGAGGTGACGACACAGACGAGCCAAGGGATGTGAGCAGAAGCGGCTTCGGGTCACAGTTTCACCCGGAATTTGGGGAGCGGCAGAGAGAAGCGGAACGAAGCGAAGAAGCCAACACGAGCCGACCCGGGTCAAGGATAGCAATTGGTAGGCCGGCGGAGGACGTATGGAGAAAAGGACCAGAGACGTCGATGGGGGCCAGGCACGAAAGCATGGAGATTGATCCGAGAGACGTGCGGCAGGGACAAGAATACACAAGAAAAGAGCTGCCAGGTGGGACATTCAGGGAGCACAAGTCAATGCTCAGTCTCAGCCATATGGCTTCCGTTGCATCGGCAGCTGCGGATGCTGCAGCCATCTCACGTGGGGGCCAACGCCGTTCCGAATAAAGAAGATCCATTGATGAGAAAAGAGACGTGGATGATTCGTCACGGGTACTGTACATATGGGAAGAATGTGGGGTTCATCTATGCAGAATTGCAAAGAATGAAAGAGTCTGGAGGCTTGGAGGCTTGGCCATCTGTTCATACAACGGTAACGCATGACTGGGACCATAACAATGCTGTACTCTTCCAACATCCTGGGTACTATATGTAAAGTAGGTTCTAGGTAGGTAGGTAGCTGAGCAGAACAGGTAGCTGAGCAGAACACAGAAGGGAATGGAGACAATGGCTTAAAGTAAATTACGTATCCATGGATGTATCTACCAGATACCATCTTAGCTACCTACATAGGTACATATGTACCTAACCTTCAGGGCTACATAATGAAAGTAGATTTCAAAGTTATCCATGATCAATGATCAATAGATGATAGTGGTCGAGGCCTGCAGCATCATGATAAGATACCGATTGGCCTAAAGGGAGCTCGGTCGTATCAATTGACATCGATTGATTCATGGATCATTGATGTCTTATCATGTACGGCATGGCATGTCTTAAGGCCCTGGATGGTCAGCCCCCTTTTAGAGGAGAGGCCTGGTACCTGAGCGGACCAGAGACCAGACCAGACCAGACCAGACCAGACTTGCGCCTATGCTGCGTCTACGACTCCCATCAATCCCGAATACCAGGCACGCGGATAGCGAATGCGGGTTCCACTTAATAAGTTTCGGGTACCATAAGTGCCTTAGCTGTGTACATCAATGATGTTTAGGTACTTGCTTAGGTACATCCATAGACCCCAGGTGATTTGAACGGGATTTAAAGATGTCTGGTGTGGCGTCGGTACATTTTGCAAGTACCAAAGTACCTATATGTAGTACCCATTAAAAAAAAAAAAAGTCAAATGCCAATACAGTTACGTCTTTGACGTCGTTCATCAAAAAAAAAAAACCCAAAAAAAAAAAAAAACCTTGTCATTTATTCAGCTTCAAACGCTCAACTTCCCAAATTCTATTATAACATCAATCATTTACCTCCCTAAGCTACTAGGTCGTCTCCCTTTGATGTGGAATTGGCCACCTTGTTTTGCGATACCCGAATCTACCCTTTCAACCCCATCCATGGAGTGTCGATAGCTTGGTCTCTAATTATACTAGGTAGGTTTTGCAAGGCATTGCATCTGCTTGCCGCATCTGCACAGTACCAGGCAATCCGCGCACAAACCACCCACCACCAATTCACACGCACACACACACACACCGAGTACCTATCCGATTGAAGCCTGTGATAAAATTTCTTCAAAGAGCCGCCATGGCTCAGTCGCCCTCTCATGCGGCCTACACGATGAACGGCCCCAAAGAATCTCGCAAAGCGACGCCGGTGCCCCAGCAATCGCCACTGCCGCAGTCCCGCGAGCTTGGCCTTGCTACCCCCGAGGTCACGGCAACGAAACAGTCCCCATTTGCTAAATCTTGGCCCCACCTTGTAGCCGGAGGGTACGTCTACCACTACTACGATTCCCTCTCTTGTCTCTATGCATAGAGTTGTTTTCTGGTGACGGGATCCCCCGTGTGTTGGAAGCTAGAGTGCGGTATTCGAGCTAACCGTCACTACCGCAGTGTCGGAGGCATGACGGCTGCCGTCTTGACCGCCCCACTAGATGTTCTCAAAACTCGGCTTCAGTCCGACTTCTACCAAGCCCAACTCCGAGCCGCGCGAGAGGCAACCGGCCAGGCGCGGCTTGGTCCTTGGCGAACCGCCACCTACCATCTCCAAGAAACGTTCCAGATCCTGCGTGATGTACACCGGTTGGAGGGGTGGCGCGCTCTGTTCAAGGGCCTAGGACCAAACCTGATAGGGGTGGTCCCCGCACGGAGCATCGCCTTCTACGTGTACGGAACGGGCAAGCGAGCGTACTCGCAATGGACGGGGGCATCTCCGGAGAACCCCGCGGTGCACCTGGCTAGTGCGGTGACGGCGGGGATCGCGACGGGCACAGCAACGAACCCGATCTGGCTGGTGAAGACGCGCCTGCAGCTCGACAAGAACAACGCCGAGCGGAAGGGCGACGTGAGCGCCCGCCGCTACCGTAACAGCTGGGATTGCATTCGCCAAGTGATGCGGGATGAAGGTCCCCGCGGTTTCTTCAAGGGTCTCAGCGCCAGCTACCTAGGTGTTACCGAGAGTACGCTACAGTGGATGATGTATGAGGAGCTGAAACGCCAGCTGCGCGTACGAGAGGACCGCATCGTGCAGAGCGGCAGGGAAAAGAACTGGTGGGACCATACGGTTGACTGGACGGGAAACTTCATGGGCGCCGGCGCAGCGAAGGGACTGGCGGCGATCCTGACGTATCCACACGAGGTGAGCTATTCCCTACGATGAACCCGAAGCAGAGGCCAGGGCCATACTGTTGTGTGGGAGTCAGCTGACCCTGTGGGATACAGGTTGCACGAACACGTCTCAGGCAAGCGCCGCTTGCGGACGGGCGGCCCAAATACACCGGACTTGTGCAGTGTTTCAAGCTCGTCTGGAAAGAAGAGAGGTTCGTCGGCCTATACGGCGGACTGACACCTCACCTAATGCGCACAATCCCCTCGGCCGCCATCATGTTCGGCATGTACGAGGGTATTCTCAAGTTATTCGGAGCCAAGAGCTAAGCGGCTCCGATCCACGAATTCGACACCCCCTTTACCAATCCCGGTTACGAATGAGCCGGAAAGGGCTAGTTGTCAAATGTAATAATACCAATTCAAAGATGATGCTCGGGACAGGGAGTTGCTGCTGGGGGTGGTTTGGCGCATGGTTACGTCGATTCTGTGTTCGCTGCTGGATTATCACGCATGCACACCTTCCGGGAAGTCACAGACCTTTCAGTAACACCCAACGCCAACCAGAAATCCTTCTATACTTATTCAATGGAAGTGTGTGTGCGAAGTCCAACCCCGTGGCCGGTGCTGTGCATCAAAACAGACGGATCCCCTATACTCGAAGGATACTCTCCATAATACGTGTACGGTGGGCATACGAGGGCCGGCCTAAAGGAACGCGGGAAAGGCAAGACTGCCATGGGCCTGGTAACGTTGGCGGCTAGCAACCATTATAGTCCCCAGCTATCTATGCGCCGACTCGGCATACCTCTTCAAGGAGCCAGCACAGCTGTTCAACTACACGAGATGAGCACGATACCTACGACCCACGTAGGTTATATGGCATTTCCGGCGTTCCAGGGGATGGGAAAAGGAAGACGGATAGGGGATCGGGGGTATGAGGCATGTATTGTATGTACGAGATTCGGGGAATAGCGCGGAATGCGAAATGATCCACTCATGTCCACTGCGCTGCTTGCTTCGCTTGCTAGGTGATGGCGAATCCAGAGATGTTGTGATGTCCTATCTGTTAAACTGCTAGGCGGGCGTGGCACGACTCATCTAGCAATCACGTCCCACCCCTCGGAGAATCGATCTCGGAATTGGGGCTTTTGGCGAAAGTTGACAGCGCGATGTTAGCGACTGTTCCTTCATATCGCTGGTCCCATGCCTTTTAAAAACTTGGAAGTCTATCATCACAATATTCTAACGTTCTTATCCTGAGTGTCGTTGTGGATGATGGAGTGCGTATCTTCCGGTCCCCAAGAGGATGGATGCTCGCCAACAGCCAATTAAACCCAATATTTGACTCTATACCCCGTTGATTTTTCACAAGTGGTTTACAACCAATCCCTTTAGGGATTTGACATTCGAGGTCGAACCAGGCGAGGTGGATGAGAGCCAGCGCGGTTCTTTCAGTTCCTTCTTCAAGAAGCCTTATAGGTGTCTCATAGTTCGAAATGGTTCTTGATCTATCGTCCAGGGGTAAATCACTCGATCCTGGTTGGTTAGCATACCCCATTTAGGGGAGCATCATTCAGGAATCACCATCAAACCTCACCGGCATACTTATCCCCCCAACGGCGCGACCGAATAAGACCGTGGGGATGTGATATATCAACCCAGCCGCCTTACCGAAGGGACTTTCGTGGTTTCGATTTTGAGAGGATCCCCATACCCATCACGAACTCTAAGAATGAGCACTTCACAGCAGTGGGTGATTGGCTACGTCCAGAGTAATGGGAGTGGGGTTGCGGAATCTTGTTATCGGATCCCTAAGGACTTGTGCTCAACTTGCGCGGCCCAGGACAATTCCCAGGCGATGAATACCGGCACCCCTTAAATCGACGGCGGTGGCTCTCCTGGCAACGTTCCCCGGAAAGGTATGTGATGCCGCATGGGTGTTCACTCCACACTGATATTGTAGGGTTGTTGGGGTCTTTACCAGCACTCAGGAAAGGGGGGGTATTTGAGAGCGAGTCACGATGGTAGTAACATCGATTTACTTTAAAAGGGGACTTAAGCCCACGTATCTGGGCGAGTGATGGTCGATAGACAGCTCGTAGAATTACGATAGCCTCGGTCGAATACTCTGATCTCGATTCATACCAAGGGGCAGAAGCGCCAGTCATCGCCCTGGGGCGATCTTAAGAGAGCTCTTAGAGCAGAAGCGAGCGGCTTTGGAGTAATGTTCAAAGATCTTGACAATGGGCACTTAGATGCTCGTTTCTCTTGACTGGGCACGTAGTCGTAGAATATCAAGGTGATAGATATCACAACGATCCAAACAAATCCAGCATTATCAGCTAGCTTGGATAATGCTTGGGACACATCCCTCAAGTACGTGTCCTGTCAATCTTCCGAGCCTTGAAACGAACCAACGATAATTAAATGTTTCTTTCATTGTTTTTAATGGATATACACAAGGACGGAGAACCGAATTTGAGGAATTAAAGACACTGGGCCGTTAAACGCCTGATCTTGCCCGAGCCACGCGAAAGTTGCTCGCCCTCGCCGGGATCGGGTGTGGGTATTGTTGGAATGGAAACGCGGAAGAAAAAAAGAAGAAATTATGACAGCGTCGACAGAGTTGATCAAAGTTACCTTGTCCGTTCCTCGGGCTCACTTCTCCTGGGCGACTCCCCATTCGTCATTTCAGGCCAGGCCTCCCTGTTAGCATGCATCTTCACGCGAGTGTCTTGAAGCAGGTATATGATAATATTCCCTCATCGAAACCGAAGAAAGCAAGATGATCGGTCACTCACGCCCCCTTTCATCATTAGCATCGTAATATCGTATCACTCTCCCAACTACTCCGTTTTGAGGTCACTCCTTGCAAATGGGTTCCTACAAGCTGTCGTGGTGGCCGCTTCTGCAGTTTTCGGGGTACACGTCGGCCACCAGAGGACTGCGACCCGTTGCTATTGGTGAACGAGTCGAAAAGACGAAGTCACCAGGCGTTGCGGTCCCAGTTAGGGTCTAATTTCAAGTCAGCAATGTCATCCCCTTTCGCAAAAAAACGTGTCCCAGAAAAAGCCTCTCGCGTGGAACCTCTGAGCTGCGGGCACCGTTATATGGTAGGTAGTAAATCAGTTCAAGATAAATATCCCTACAAGGCCAGCCACTTCGGTCTCCTGCGCGGAACGGTAGAGGGAAAGGATACGGAGATGGCGATTCAACGAGAGAAGAGAAAGGTATGCTCACCCTGCACAAACGCCGCCAGGACTTTGCTGCCGGTCTGGAGAAGAGGGTGGCCGACGACGATCTTGAGGAACTTCTCGAGCCCGGCGCGACGGCCTTCGATAACATCGTCGGAGAAGCGGTTCGTGAAAACCTTGCCGGGGAGCGGTGGTATGGTGACGCGGGCGCTTTCTCGCTCGAGGATGTCGCGGAAGTACTCAAAGTCGCTGTACCGGCGCCGTACGGACGATTGCCGGAGCTTGAAGGCGGGGATGTTGGTCCGGCAGACGATCTCGTAGTCCGTGTACATGTTGCGCGATGTACCGTGGGTGCGCGGGTTGCGGACCTGTTTGATGGTTAGGGACCGGGGATCAATTGCTGCTCTTGGAAGTATTTCGTCGTGTTGCGCAGTGTTCCTAGGAGGGGAAGAAGAGCAAGGGAAGAGCGAAGGTAATGGATAAACGGGATACAAGGTGGGCGAATACGCAAATAAACTCAAAGGGAGTATATGTACCTCTATCTCGAGGAAGTTCTCGGGCGGACCGTAGATCTCCTCGAAGGATTGCTGGCGCGTGTCGGGCATGGACTGCATGATGGGTCGGGTCAGACCAGCCATTCCGCGTGGAGATGTGGTGGTTGCGGTTGCGGATGTGGTCTGAGTCGGCGACTTAGGTGGCACCGCGCCCCCGCCGGCAGCGGGGACCTGCTGTTGCTCGGTGGACGCCGTTTTGGCGGTTGTTTTCGTTGCACTTGAGATGTCTCACTTGTCAGGTCGCGTGGCAGGGAGGCTTCAACCTGGTTGCGCTTGGTAGAGCGGTTGGGATATACCAATGGAGAGAATTATGAGGTGGATAAGCGAACCGATAGAAAGAGGGGTAAGGAGAGTACTAATATCTGCAGAGGAGAGATGGAAGATGGAATTGAATTGAATTGAATCAAATAGAAGGGGTATAAAGGGTATTGCGATCTCCGTTATTTTGGTTTGGCGGATTGGAGGGTTTGAAGGGTTTTGAAGGGTTTTGGAGGGTTTGGAGGAGGAGGGGGGAAAGTATTTAGTCTTCATCGGCGGTGGAAAGTTCCATGGAAGTGGGTGAGGTGGGATAATCAAATAGACCCCAAATAGGTGGTGGAGGTGGGTTTGTGGGGCCCAGGTTCCACCATAGGCCAAACCACAGCACATGCGCAGCTACAGCTACAGCTACAGTTACAGCTACAGCTGCTGTAATGCAATGCACGAACGAACACCTGCTTATCTGGTACCTACACACGAATACCAGATCAAATCTTGATACTATCTATTCGGCATCGATGAGGTGAGACAGAGTATGTTATCGTAGGTACTGGAGCACTCAGAAGCATCAGAGAGGAACATTGATCCATCGATGCCCGCCCTACGGTAACCCCCCGGATGACTAATGTGGGGTTTGTACGGAATCCCGGCCACGCAAGTGCAAGATTTCAACTTCATGTCATCATCCGAACTTCTTCTATCACGTGGCATATGAGCATATCCATTCCCTTCCCACACAATCAATTCCCACACAGAGCAAACCAACAAGCATAGAATCTAGATCATCTCATGCGAAATGTGAAGCAAACCGCAAAGTCTTATATAACCCCGCATCTACTCGTCTGGATGTCATTCTAGCCACATTCACTACGATAACTCACGAAGAAAATGAGAAGAAGAAAAAAAAAGAAAAAAGACAAAGTAATGTGAAAACTGTGGGTATAATAGTCAACTAGCTGACCGCGAATGCTGATGCAACTAAGACTAAGCGTAATAATACATTGATGTACTTAGTCGTCCGAACTTGCGAGGAACGGAGACGGAGTACTAATTTGTCGGCAGTCAGAACCCGGATTTCCATCCCTAGCCATAGCCCTATAAGTGTGTGTCACTTTGGGTGCTGCCTCCCGGAGTATGCCTCCTCCACACCTCTTTGTCTGACTGCTCGATACCGCCTGTTGTCAAAAAAAATACTGATGCGAGTATACCTGCGCCCACAGAGCCGAGGTGGAGCGTATAGCATCATAAAAGCAAGAGCCAAGATAGCAAAGGTCACCACCCCTTCTAAATAGCCAAGTGTTCTGCAAATTGGCCCGGTGTCGCTGTACGCTCGTCGACGAACTCGAGTACATCGTGTAAACCGGCCAAGTGTCTTCCATCGTGCCACGTTGAAGCCAAGTATGAGCCGTAAAATGCGTCTAAGTCTAGAATGCTCTACCAAATGGCATCTAGTGCGCTCTTCGGCTCTTCTTGTCTTGCCCCTTACCAACTGGGGATTCCGATGTCTTGCGTGATGCGGGCCAGGATTCGACCCATGGCGCAGAACTCCATCGCGGCCATGTGCTCTAGCGTTGTATCGTCGAATGCGCGGCCGCTGGCGTAGTGGACTTCGCAGTAGAAGAAGCCCCAGTAGTCCGACGTGGCCTCCTGCTGCGTACGGAGCTCATGACAGCGAACCCAGCTTTGCCTCTCAACCACCCCATTGGTCTCCTCGCGAATGAGGGCGATGAAGAACTATCACGTCATTGTTAGTATGAGATGCATGCGTAAGATAAGGGGCAAAGATACAACACACCTCAGCTAGGTCCAGGTCAATGCCAGGTCTAATCGTGATGGCCATGGGATGGGTCCAAAGATCGGCGAACCGCGGCTGGCCAAACTGGAGGGCTCTGGCGGGGCTCATGTCGACCATGTAGACGATGTTGTCCTTTTGCATCACGGAGAAGCCAGGGCAGCTCATGGCCACATCCACCAGTCGGTTCAGCAGCTGAGGCGTCTTTCTCAGATGACGGGGATCCCGCTTGAGCGACTCCTGGAGCAGTTCGATCATCCTGACAACCGCTTCGTAGATGATCTGACGATCACCGATGGTGATGCAATGGGCCATGAACCACGGGAGCTTCTTGATCGTGCTAATCATGCACTCATAAGCCCGCTCAGGACAGTTGCCCGAAAAAGGCGACTATTTGGAAGCGACGTTAGTATGAGGAACAATTAAGCTAATTGATAATGGGGAATGAAGGGTATACTTACTCGGTCTGGGTTCTCCGCGTGCTTGACCAGCATAGTCATCTCCTCCTTTGAGATGAAGCCTTTGAACCGTTCCCAGGGGTGGGCGGGGAAAGGGCTAAGCTGGAATGGATTTTGGGCCCAGTCGATTCCGCGACAAATGGGGAACAGCTGCCGCATCAATTCGGCGGGGCTTGATAGTCGCATCTCTACGCTTCGGTTGCCAATCCGAGGAACACGACCGTTCTCGATGGCCATCTCGTGGCGTTCGACCGCACTCGCCGCATCTGGAAGAGACAAGAACTCGACATAGCAGTCGTTCGTTTTACTTGTAATTCTATCCATGATGATGTGGATCGGCTCTTCTCGGTCATGGGGGAGACGAGCATTGCGTCCAAGGAAGGCGTTGATTTCCGCACGAGTAACGCCGTAGGGAATCTAATGAAAGAACATATTAGTAAGAACTCACCGCCATGGAGAATAGCAAGGGGCCATCAACTCAAAGAGGAACTTACGTTGCCCAGCTGTACGACTCCATAGTTGGTTTGCCTGGCAAGACGGCAGGAATCGATGAAGGGGAAGTTGTCCGCGTTGAGAATACGATCAGGCGTGATATAGCCGTCGCCCACCAGGCCGTTGAGCTTGTCGGAGCGAGCGTTCTGCAGCTCCTCGCTAACCGAAACAGCCACAATTCTGCTAGGAGTGCCGGCCGCCATGCCCGGGTGAATGGCCAGAGCCATTGGCTGGAAACGGACAATTTGTCCCATTGCTTGGGCGTCAGACATAGCCGCCCCCATGGCCTGGCCAGCAGGGACAAACGCACCCACGTTCTGGTTTCCCGAGACGATTGCATTCATGCCACCACCGGAGGGACCGCTCTCAGGGCTTGGGACTGGGGCAACCTGAGGCTGTTGGGGAATTTCAATCGTCTTGTCACTGGGTGCCCCGCTTCCCTGGCTCTGAGGAGTGGCGATGCGAGCGGGGTTCTGGCGGTCCATGTGGCCAGTGATGATGGTCACACCTGAGCCGCGACTATTGGTGGTGCTAGACCGCTCACGAGGAGCGCCGCTGGGGCCCGCCTGGGAATCAGTGACTTGCTGTCGCAGAGGAGCATGTCGTTGGGTCACCTGGCTTGCGGTTGAAGCTGGGCTGGCGACGTAACTCGGGCTGCCACTCTTTTCGTTAGCACCAGAAGCCTGAACACTCTCGACCACCCGCTTCTTGAGATGCATTTGGATAAGCTCTTCTGGAGTGGCGACCTGTGAGTTGAAAATTGATTAGCACAGAATGTTTTATATTTACATTTTTGCAGTGGACAGTCCGCGTACGGATGTCTCAACAAATCACCAGTCATGATTGGTCGAGGGGAGGGGCGGAAGGAGAGTTACTCACCCGGTCGCTGCCGGGTAGGCCAGCCAGGCGCGTCGACGGGGTGCTCGTAGAACCGACCCGAGTGTTAGCAGGTCGGGTGTTGCCGAGACCGGCGAAAGCACTGGTGCGGCCAAAAACGACAGGAGGAGCATTCATCAAACTACTTGCGTAGTTTGAAGGGCCAGCCCGGGCGTTGGCAGAGTGGAACGGATCGAAACCACCTGAGAGATCAGCAACTCCAACGGGAGCGATGTTCATAGCCGGCTGGAAGTTAGATGGGCCAGCCTGTGCATAGGTGGGCTGACCTTGGCTATGGCCGCGAATAGCACCCATTAGGTCGGTAGGGGCGGTGGGGGTGCTCAGAATGCCCTGGGGGTGGGCAGGACCAACCTGGGTGGGCAGGGCGACGCGGGAGCCCTCGGCCTGCTGGGCACGATAATTGCCGGCGGGCTGAGGTCGACCAGTGCCGATAGCCTGGGGACGCGGGCCCAGAGGAGCGCCTCCCTCGCGGTCACTGTCCTGCGACTCATTCCCAGTGACGTGGGGGAGCTTGGAGAATGGGTAACGGGCGCTACCCTTTCCCTTCCCCATGCTGTTACGTCGGTCCATCGTCTTGGGTTGGAAACTGGTGACTGGACCGGGAGAAAGTTGAATGACTGTTTTCTAAGCTGAATAGCACTCAGGTGTGCGACAGCTTTTGCTGAGGGTGTTGGTGTTAGTATTTGCTCAAACGATTGAGATTGATATCCAGGTGGAGTCAAGATACGTATGGGAGAATGTGTGGGTGGGGTGGCGCCAACCAAAGTTGATGATATGAAGGAGAGTTGAAGTATTAAGAAAGGATTCCCTCAACTTACTTTGCCAATGTTGCTTTGCGACAATAGAAGCCTTTCGCAACTGGTGGTTGGAATACTGGATGAGGATCAGTAACCATGAATGTAAGGAAAATGTTGGGTTTGGAAAGAAAGAGC
This sequence comes from Hypoxylon rickii, assembly GCA_902806535.1. Taxonomy (NCBI): domain Eukaryota; kingdom Fungi; phylum Ascomycota; class Sordariomycetes; order Xylariales; family Hypoxylaceae; genus Hypoxylon; species Hypoxylon rickii. Next base: position 976,228 of record CADCWY010000003.1, read on the forward strand.
GTAACCCAAGCGAAGTAGGTATAGAAGTAGGAATGAATCGAGAGGTATGTCGCAAAGCTTGGGACACTTGAAGAAAAGGAAAGGTAAGTTGGATAGGTGTCTGGTTTGGTAAATGGAAGTGTTCGATAATAGATAGAAGTACCGATGTACCGCCGGTACCTCGTAACTGATAGGAAAGGGTTTTTAAGGTTGCTGGCACGATAAGGCAGCAACCTAGGTGGTGAGAAAAGTGGGAGGTTCGATCCATAGCGCAGCGCCTTTGGTGTAGACGCTCGCAGGTGAACCCAGGTACTGACTTTGGTGTCTTTTCCACTGTGCTTCATCGCAATGTGCGGAATGGAATATCTTGAAAATGTAGAGGTAATGAAGACGGGAAAGATGCGAAAGGAAAGAAAGGAAAAGAAAAGAAATGTGAAGGTGTGGGACTGGTGACGAGAAATGCTAAAGATCCGGGAAGGGTGAAGGTTAAGTAGAAGGGTGTCACAAACCTAGAAAACAAGATGATGGTAGCGTGGATGGAGTGAACTGCTTGCAATAACTAGTTCAGTCAGCTTTGAAGATAGCAATGAACAAATTGTTGATGTTGAAGGAAGAAAGGTTAGTATTTCTTTGGGGGGAGTGAGTGGGACGATATTTATATTTGAGTGGCAGCGGTAGTGGTGGCAGTAGCATCGCTAGAAATAGTGGTGTTTTCCTGAATTTTGGGGGTACATACCCAGGTACCTGGAATTGGCAAGTACTTGCGTAGGTCGAACTTCAGTTGGATACTACAAATTGCTTGTAGGCAGTGTACTGCGTGATGGTTAGCCGGCGAGCGGTCGTCGCTTCGTAATAAAATAAGATGTCCAATGTTCAACAGGACGTTACCCAGATCGAGCGACAGGGGATGAGAGGGTGGGATCTAGGTATTCGCGTCTTTATGAAGTTTCTCACATACCTTGAAGGAATGGCTAATGCTGAAGCTGAAGCGCGAATGCTATCCTGTGAAGGTGATGTTTCGGTCAGCAAAAGAATCAGATAAAGGTATTCTATCAGCAAGATAGTACTCTTGTAGTAAGGATTGGAGGGTGGGCATACAAGTAAGAGTCCAATGTATGTTTTCAACTTTTTAACCACAGGGAACAGTTGGTGAACAAGTTGTAGTTGTAGAAAGGAAAGTTGAGAATTGGTTGATCGGGTCTGGGAACAGATGCTTAAATAGACATTGATTGCTCAACAGGATCAGAGCTTATTTATTCGGGGAAAGTGTTATTTTTTTTATAAGAATAAAAAAAAAAAGGGTGCAGGATTTAAATAATCACCATAGTACCTATGAAGGGACAATGGTAGGTAGCTAGGTACCTCGAAACAATATTCAGCATTACTGGTAGGTACTTGCCGTCGTTCAGCGACCTACCTGAGCGACTGAATCTTTTCCAATCAGGTCTAGAGGAGGTTCAAGCACACATGGCCCTAGCGGGACAAATACCATTGATCTAGACTGTTGCCTGATATCGAGCAGATAACCACATCTACATAACCGCCCGCTGGAGATCACACCATCATACCTCAGCAGTTAGCTTATGCGCAATGGGAATACAGTTTAAATTATGAATGGTTATCACGCTAACAATGGAAACACTCATCATGGTCCCTCCAATGGGCGTCCATCATACCTAGGATCAGTAGCCCACTCTCCAAGGAGACAAACAGATACGTATCATGTACCTTGGAAATAGCACCTTAGGTTATCGCCATTGCCTACCTCTGGCTATCTCTACAAATAACATGATTACTGCCATCTATTTCTTGTACGTAACTGCTGGATATATATTCTAACGAGGTTATTGCCTAACCGTGATCGTAGCGATATTCATCGTCCAGTGAGCACAAACTAGGCCGTAGACGAGCAAGGAATCATCGGTAGTGGCATTGGAGGGCGAGGCTTTGCAGTGTCGATAGATTCTGAGTGTTTAAATTGTCATGGAAACGTTGAATCACCGAGGAGATAATATGCTGGGGGGGGATGGATGTTTTGGTTCCACTGAAAAGGAATTCAGGATCGTTGTGATGGATGGATCGTTTTCTCACGATCTACGATCTACAATCATCAATTGGTTTTGGACTTTTACAATCGATGCTAATCTACCTCAGTAGGGAAATTCTATGGGATTAACCGTCAGATATCCTCCCAGACATGGGCTATTTAGTGATATCTATTAAGACGAGTTTCGAGCGGATCTCGAATCCCTTTTGGTCCAGATTAATCAATTGTTCGAATTTCAATCATATTACCTAGTTCTGGATGTATAGAGGAGTGTGTGATTTAGGTTGTAGGTACCAAATTCGTGGTAGAAAATAGGATATTTTTGTTGATCAATGGCGAAGCAGAAGAGATGTCGTTGATGGTGATGGGTAGAGAGTACGTAAGGTATCCGAATTGGGTAAGTGCCAAATCGAGAAACATGTGGGGCATGTACGGTACCTGAGCTGCCAAGGTTTAGGTACCTACTAGGTACCTACCTAGGTATGTACCTAGTACTAGGTAGATCTATGTGATTTATGTACTGAATAGACTGTTTTAGTATGCAGAATGTACTATGCAGTAGGTAAGATGTAGGTACTGAATACCATTAGCGCTAGGAATACAGGGCTAGCATCCGCCCTAATGGTGGATACCTATCCTACTACTAGGTACTAGGTAGGTGGGTAGTAGGTACGTACCTGAAGTACCTGAAGGTACCCGAACCCAAAGTGCTCATCCCACGTGGGGGGAAAGGGCGCGATGTTTTTCATTTCGGAAGGGCGTGAAGAATTGCTTATCTAACCTCTTCAATCCTCTCCCATAAGATGAGCCCATCAGCACCAACCTCCTCGACCCCGTAGGCTGTACCTCATGTTTATCTTCTTCAATCCTCTTCCGAGATGGCTGAGCAACGTTTGGCAACAACGACAATTGATGATATCACGGCTGCTGAGCCTGTCGCTTTGGAAACCGGATCTTCGCCAAAGCCGCTTTCCGATGAACCCGCCATTAAGTCCCTAGATCTCTTCGAAACCCCAAAGGTTCGCACAAGACTGCGAATCTACGCCATTCTAGCATCACTCTATGTACTGTGATTCGTCTAAGAAGCCGCCGAGTACCTGTTAGCTAACAAGAAAATAAGCTTGTGCTCTTCGTGGCAGCTCTTGATCAAACCATTGTGGCCACATCTATTCCTACAATCTCTGCGGCTCTGCACTCTGCGTCGGGGTATGTTTGGATTGGTGGTGCCTATCTTCTAGCTAATGCCGCAGCTGGTCCCGTCTGGGCGCGATGTAGCGACATTTGGGGCCGCAAGCCTGCTCTTCTAGGCGGCGTGGGTATTTTTGCCATTGCCAGCATGATTGCTGCGCTGAGCGTGAACATGCCGATGCTCATCGCCGCGAGAGCACTGCAGGGAACCGCCGGGGGTGGCTTGATGCAGATGGTGACCATCACTATCTCCGATCTCTTCAGCATGCGCAAGCGCGCCTTGTACATCGGACTATTAGGTGTGATGTGGGCTCTCGCTGGATCAGCCGGGCCCTTGATCGGGGGAGCCCTTACGCAGTTCGTGAGTTGGCGATGGTGCTTCTGGATCAATCTCCCGGTCTGTGGTGTGGCCTTTGTGCTTTTATTACTTTTCTTGGACGTCCATAACCCGCATACAAAATTGATGGATGGTGTCATGGCCATTGACTGGTTCGGAACGGTCTCTATCTTGGCCGTAACCCTCCTGCTACTCCTTGGCTTGGATTTCGGCGGCGCGATATTTCCCTGGAACAGCCCGAAAGTCATTTGCTTGCTTGTGTTCGGCGCATTGATGATTGGCTTCTTCCTCTTCAGCGAAAAGCGCCTGGCCAAATACCCTCTGGTGCCGCTTGGCATGTTCAAGAGTCCCTCCAACAATGCGACATTTCTCGTTGCATTTATGCATAGCATGGTTGCTATTGGCATCGAATATTACCTTCCGCTGTACTTTCAGAGCGTCAAGCAGGCCTCACCGGTCCGGAGCGGTACTCTGATAGTACCGATGATGGCGACGGAAGCAGCCACGGATGTAGTTGTTGGGTTCCTGATGAATCGGACTGGGCGTTATCGGGAGCTTATCTGGATTGGAGCAGCTTTGATGACATTAGGTACAGGTCTGTACATTACTTTCGGCGTCGACACACCCATCGGCAAGATAATTGGCTTCGAAATTATTGGCGGCATCGGCACCGCGCTTTTATTCCAAACACCTACGATCGCCCTCCAAAATACCGTCAGCCAGGCCGATACTGCGACAGCAACAGCAACCTTGGGGTTCATACGAAACGTTGCAACTTCCTTGTCCATCGTGGTGGGTGGCGTCGTCTTCCAGAACAGCATGACCAGTCGCCATTCGTTCCTCGCCGCCGCCGGTCTTAGCGATTCCGCCCTCGAGGCCCTATCCGGCGATCAAGCAGCGGCCAATGTCGAGATTGTCCAAACTATCCAAGACGTCGCACAACGCCAGGCCGTCCAAAGCGCTTTTGCGTGGAGCCTAAGGAATATGTTCATATTATATACCGCCGTGGCCGCCGTGTCGATGGTGGGGAGTGCTTTTATCAAGCATCGACAATTGAGAAGCGAGCACGTCGAGACGAAGACGGGGATAAAAGGGATGACGGAACGAACGACCTGAAGGACGAGAATATGAGACAGATTTTATCCTATCGATGCCCCGTTTGTTCCATTCCATTGGAATTCCAACTCCGGCACCCACATCGAGGCACCCGGCCTAACGCCAAAATTGGACCGCCGGCGATCACCCCCAGTTAATCGTCCAGCAGCCTAAGGAACGAACGATCCATGGTATATTCCAGATGTCTTCCGCCATAGTCCTTAAAATTATCCATTGATAAGCTCACTATGTTACAAACCACGGGCTACTCTAGCCTAGGGTTTTCCTCCGATCGAAAATCTCGCTACCACCCTTGGTCACGCCTTAAATCGGATACTTTATAGAACGAAGAGATTACTATCGCAGCGGACAATATCGAACTCCGTTTGGTCTACCGGTAGTCGACCACACCGAGCCCTTTAGAGGTCAATTAAGAGTTATTCCTAGGTAAGCTCGTGGGAACATTAAGACAGGGCCCGCATCTCTTAACAGCTTAGATGGGTGTACATCTTTTCTATCTGGTCTATTCCTGAAGCGCTACGCCTTCTCCAGCGTAGGAAGCTCCGGGGTATGGCTTTCGATTTACTTTGGGATGTGTGGTGACAACCCCCTCACAATCTTTTGGGATATTTGGAGGAGCTTTATAAAGGATTTCTTAATTCTGTGACACGGCACTCGGAGCTTCGTGGAACGTATTTTTGTTGACTTATCTTTGCTGGTTTCGCTTTTGTTACTCTTGCTACAATTCGCTGTAGAAAGCAGTGGAATGCTGCACTTGTCAATGCGGCTTCGTTTATGGCTTTAGTATAGGTACCTAAGCTTCGGGTAGTTATTATCGGTATGCCTTTGATATGCTGGTGGGTTTGGCGCATTGGAGGCCACCGGCCACCTTATATTCCAAGCTATCAGTTAGATATTACCCGTGTGAATATATTAGAAGGAATTGACCTGCCTTTATTCATGTAATCGACACGCCTAGTAGTTGGCTTGATGCTGACGGAAGTGGACCCTTCTTGTAGATATGACTGGCCATGATGTTGGCCCTGGGCGCCTAGGAAGACGTATCGAATATAATGTCAGGGCTAGAGCCGGCTAGACAAAGACGGCTACACGTATATGTACCTACCTACCTAGGTAGGTAGCCCTGGAGGTAGTCTTCCATAGCCCCAGAATAGTCTAGGTTCCTTGCGCAACAACGAAGTTGTTTCTGCGTTTTCTAGGTCCTCCTCGTGACATATAAACCTATCCTCCTGACCACCTCCTTTTATTTTGGATTTGATATACCTACCTTGTGTTGTACTTTACTAATTGTCTATTGTTGAGTGTATAAGCTGTTTTGTATGGGCTTGGAAGTTCATAATAATATTAATATTGGTAAGGAGCGTCAGTAGAACATAAATCAAAAGATTGGCAAACCCCAGAGAAGGGGTATCTTTAAATCAAATTCATATTTGATAGATGACGCAGACAGGTATTAATAAATGTTTTCGTCGCTTGTGGGAAACTTAACACACCCGGATTAGAGCAATAGACTTGATCTTAAACCCTTGGGCAGTAGTGTTGGCGATATCCCGTCCAGGGGTCCCGAGTAGGGGCATCCCTCGCTGGATACCTCGCGTCCATACGAGAGTACGAATCCTTGCCCTTTGCGAGTGAAGAAAAGGAGAAGATGGCTCACGGGAAAAGTTCTATGAGGATCAATGAGCTACCTATTCACATTTACTGTCACGTACTCCTTTATGGCATATGCTTGGTACCAGAATTCGACTCAATCTATATATTCTTCTCAGGAATTACACGATAGAATGCTCCCTCGTCTTTGAATACTTGCAACTTAAACCGCCAAATACGTTTTTGAGCTAGGCTGATAACGAATGCCGTTTTTAAGACGAAATAATTTATAAGCTGGACAGATAGGTCTGGGGATTTCCGCTGGCTTAGCACATCTATTGCCACGGGAATCTACATATTCTCCCACAACATCTCGATGGTCGTGATAGGGTGAAGTACTGTGTGATACAAGCATATCTTTATTTACGTCAATTGTCGTCTTGCTGGTTTAAATCCCTGTGGACATATGTGTGTAGCATCTTGAAGGAGAGAAGCAGTAGGCCCGAGGTCATGATAGGTAACTACTCTATTGTTCTTCCTATGGCCACGCGAACATGTGAAAGTCCATAGGCCTATAGATTAAACTCACCAGGACGAGTTCTGGTCCGGACTCCAAAGAGAAGGCGGCTTACGATCAGAGGGTACTCCCATGACATCTTCTCTTTGCCTAGGCCAGGATTTCGAACACATCCACACCAATAAGAGACGCGTGGCTGAACTGCACCGACCTCAGGAATCCGGTGTTTGATCTAACCAGCATAACCAGCCAGATGATCTGGCAACTAATGGCACTCTTCATAGGATAGGAGACGATATCTTGGGAATAACCAAGCGCTGACTGCACACCAGGGGGCCTGGCGATCTTGGCCACTGGAGCCAATAGCGCGTTTTGAAGGAGTTATATAAAGGATTCCGTATTTACAGGCATCAACTAGCAGGGATTGAAATAAACCCCCTTGAGGTTTATGATATGGATGAGCCAGGAAGGTCAAATCAGAACCTGGAATCCATTGATCGTTGCCATTTTGTTTCTAAGTAAAGCCTATCGCCGAGGCCTGCTGCTTGTATGCGCAGCATTGTGGGTGGGTTTCTTGGATGCGTCGACTCGTGCGTTTTCATGAACGCCAGCAGAGTAGTTCGTGCCTTCATCTTCTCGTCGACCAAGGGTACCCATTTCTCTATCCATGCATTCCATCTACTTAATCGAACTGGAAATTGGGTTAGTGAAGATCGTAATGAGGTGGCGATGGGGAACCTACGGGTGTTAAGAAGGATTCAGCTACGAATCTTGCTCGTGCGTTTAACTAGATATCATTAGCACAAGTCTGACCACAAGGTTGCTCCTGGGGCGCCATACGAATAGCTTCATCTCGGATATTTCCTTGTCAACTTCCTCCATGAACTGAATAATGAAGTCAACCAGCTTATGCTTCAACATCTCCTCGGTATGGAAGTTCGTTATTAAGAAGGATATGTCGTAGCCCTATTTGAAACGAATTAGCCATTGCGGATACCGGCAGCGTCCAGGCCCAATGCCGAAGTACCTTGATAGGTTTTCTCCTAAGGATGAAGAAGGCCTCTGCTCGCTGGGTAAGGAATCGAGTGAACTTGTGGACTAGGATGTTCTCGATCTCGTCTGCCTGCTTGATCTTGATGCTGATGCGTACGCTGTTGATGCTGGGTTCGATGAGGACCCTCTCGTTCTCGTTGCGGGAAATCACCAAGGGGTTGAGGAGAACCTCAGGGGAAGTCTGAGCTTCGATCTCGGGAACATTGTGACGTTCGGAGGTCTGGGAGGCAAAGTTGGAGAGACAGAGGGCGGCCGTTAAAGTGCTCCGCACACATTGGAGGTAGGGGCGGAGTGATTGAGACTGAGACACGAAGTTAGCAATTTGCTCACCTATTTGTAATATAGTAGCAAAATAAGGGACGTTAAACCATACCATGGTGCGAAGAGCAGTCCGTCTCTTTTGGAGATTGTTTGGCTTCAAGCTTCAATAAGCAAATGGAGGGTTTGTTGTTGAAGCAATCCGCAGCCTGACGGCGGGAAACCAGCGATTACGACGTTGTTTGGCAGAGCTGAAGTGTGGGGCATTTCTCTAGGTACACCGTCATTGCAGTTAAGCAGTATTCGTGTTATTGGCATACTGGCATAAATTCTATTTAAATACTAGGTACTAGGTACGTAGCAGGTACTACTACGGTATAATATGACCTTGGAAGATACCTGTGGCTGTCAAGCTGTGGCGTACAGAGCTCAGGTGCAAATGTGGCAAGGTTGAAGGTGGGTTTTAGTATTAGGCAGGTACTTACCAGGTACCTACGTACCCTGAGTGCCCGCATGGCAGGTGGAATTGCGTCGATCGTTGGGTGACGCACCACAAGTTTGCCTTGCAGCAAATTCCTCTACGTATTAACACTTACCATCGTCCACTACTGAATACTAGGTACTACAGATTACTAGGTACCTTTCCAAGTCGACTTCCTTATTATCCTGTTGTATCCTTGTTCGCATCTGGCCTTCCAAGTAGTCAGTCCTTTAGTATTGCGATAACCATATCGGTAAGCGTCACAAGATGGCGACGATACCAGGTAAACATCAAGCTACAACTTCAGCACCCCATCCTGATCAAACCATGCTAACCTGGATTCCCACAAACAGTCGTTGTCAAGCATCAAGGCACAAAGTACGATGTTGAGGTCGATACCGATTCTACCGGCGAGATCTTTAAGTTCCAACTATACAGTCTTACTGGGGTAGAGCCAGAGCGACAGAAGATCCTGATCAAGGGTGGCCAGCTGAAGGATGATGCTCCCATGAGCAAGTTTGGGCTTAAGCCCGGACAACAGTTGATGATGCTTGGGACCCCTGGAAAAGATGGCAAAGAAGCTCTTTCGAGGCCCAAGGAACAGATCAAGTTCGTAGAGGACATGACCGAGGCAGAGGCTGCTCGGCAGGAGGGAGCCATTCCCGCTGGGCTGACCAACCTTGGCAACACCTGCTATCTCAACTCCACCCTGCAAACCCTTCGCGCCATCCCGGAGCTGCAAAATGCTTTGGTCAAGTATGAACCCCAGAGCGCCAGTGCTACCGGAGTCATGCCCCAGCTTGATTTGACTGGACAGCTTCGCGATCTCTACAAGTACATGTCCGAGACCCAGGAAGCATACGTACCTCACGCATTCCTAGCCTCGCTTCGGACCGCTTTCCCCCAGTTTGCCGAGCGCTCTCGGGCCGGCCCCGGTTTCGCCCAGCAGGATGCCGAGGAGGCTTGGTCCCAGATTGTTACCCAGCTGCGACAAAAATTGCGGGTGACGGCCGAGGCTAGTTCCTCGCAGGATTCATTTATTGATAAGTACATGTCAGGCGAATTCACCTCAGAACTTGTTTGCGACGAGCCTAGTGCTAGAGAAGGAGAGCAACCCATAGTATCTAAGGAGACCTTTTTGAAGCTCAACTGTCACATCGACTCCAGCACGAATCATCTACGAGATGGCATCGCGAATGGCTTGAGCGAGAAGCTAGAGAAACGATCGGAAATTCTCGGTAGAGATGCCGTTTATACCAAGACTTCCAAGATCACTCGACTACCCAAGTACCTTACGGTACACTTTGTCCGCTTCTACTGGAAACGAGAAACTCAGAAGAAGGCCAAAATCATGCGGAAGGTCACTTTCCCTCACGAGCTTGATCTTGTTGAGTTCTGCGACGACAAGCTGAAGGGAATGGTTGTTCCGGTACGAGACAAGGTTCGGGAGGTGCGGAAGGACGAGGAAGACATAGAGCGCGCGCGGAAGCGCCGCAAGCGGAACGCAGCTGGCGAAGATCCCGCCGACGACATTCCCGGTGGGAAAGGAAACAAGAAGGATGACAAGAAAGCGGGCACCTCGGCGGAAGGTGATGTTGAGATGGCCGAAACCTACAAGACAGACGCCGAAATCGATGCGGAACGCGACGCCGCGCTTCTCGCGTCCAAGAAGGAATTGCATGCCCTCATCAACCCAGAGCTGGCCGGCGATGACGGTGCCAACCAATCAGGCCTGTACGAATTGCGAGGAGTTGTCACGCATCAGGGTGCCAGCGCCGACAGCGGTCACTACACGGCTTATGTCAAAAAGACAGCCCCGGTTGACGCGAAGACTGGTAAGCGAAAGGAGGAAGATGGCAAATGGTGGTGGTTCAACGACGACAAGGTTTCAGAGGTTACGTCTGACAAGATCGACGCTTTGGCTGGAGGTGGCGAGTCCCACTCTGCTCTGATACTCCTCTACCGTGCCATCTCCCTACCTTCTGCTGAGGGTACAATTGAGTAATCACGAAGACACGAGGATACGATGTCGCTGCACGGGCGTTTCGTGTGAGTACTTGGCGAGTAGGGAATACAGGACTAGCATTAGAGTTACGTTCACATGGTAGGAACAGCGGCTGAAAAAAAAAATTGGTGTCTTGCTATCCCAACCGAATTCATGGTCCCTTGGCTTTTCAAGAGTAATACCAAACTGCGTGTGTATCGTCATCTTCAGCAGATGTTTAATCGCCGTTAATTCGAAGTTTTAGTATTTCACCTCGCAAATCTTGAGTGATTTCCATGCTTAGCGCCTTCGTTTTTATCCCCTTCTTCTAAAGCCACATCGTACAGCTTTAAACAAGGATTGGCTGGCTGATTGTGTAGCCCACCTCATTCCAGCCCTCGAAATCACACTCAACCTCTGTCCTCGATCCTCGATCCTCGATCTTCGCGGCACAATCGTTCGCTACAGGAATTGCATGCGTATACATCCAATAGATAACCAGCCTCGTTTGTCACCTCTTGTTTTCGTCGGTATTCCCAGCACTAAGCTCCTGTGCTCTTATCCTCGCGCGGACCTCCGCCAGCTTCTTCTCGAGGGGGTCTTTCTGTGTCTCCAGCATCGCGCGCCGCTGCTCGAGGTCGCGGACGCGGTCTTCTATGGTCGCCTCCAAAACCTTTCGCTTCTCTTCCTTGTACTCCTGCTGCGTCTTGAGACCGGCGCCGTAGATGGCGCCGACCGCTGCAATGGACGCAAACGCGCCCGTCAAGATCATGTACCGGAAGTTTTTGGAGCCGCCTCGCGGAGGTATCGGCGCGGTTGCACCTCGCGGGGTTGGGCGCGAAGGGTGTGGTGCTGGCGTTTGGGGTGGCGGCGGCGAGGATGCCATGCTACTACTGCAAGGGTAGAGGTTGTGTTGGGCACCTAGTAGGTATTCGACGAGCTATCCCCAGTACTCCCTCCAGCACGACTCGCTCGCTTGTTGCTTGTTACTAACGGATCGCTTTCGTGCTACGTTACTGTGGTCGGATTGTGGTTTTGTCGAGTTGATCCCCCCTGTTCCGGTGTTGCCGTCGCCGCTTCCGTCGCTCTCTAAGCTACTTGAACTGTTGAAGGAGCTTGTGCGACTAATAGGACGGAGGGCCAAGGTTGAGGGCGATATGAGCTCGTTCCTGGCGCGGAGGACGGCGGATTTTGGTGCTTCGGGAAGTTTAAATTGGTTGCAATTGGATTCTTCGGCTTCTTCGTCGAGATGATCGGCAGTAGCAGTAGCAGTAGCAGTAGCAGTAGCAGTAGCAGTGGAGGTGACAGTGGTAGGTTTGGGCGAGGTAGTGGTAGTGGTAGTGGAAGAGTTAACGGGCCAGGGTTGCAGCTCAAATTCCGCGGCAAAAAAGTCGGCGCCGCTGGGTCCGCTGCTACCGCCGGCGTCGTGGGCTCTGCTGATGGCGGGGCCAATGACGGAGAAGAATAGTGTCCTTAGTAAGCCACTCGCAGTATCGGGAAGCGACATCATCGATGGCCGATCTTAGTACCGCTCACTTATTCTTACTTCTTGTCTCTTCTCGTCTCGTCTTGTCTTGTCTTGTCTTGTCTTGTCTTGTCTCTTCTTGTCTCTCGTCTCGTCTCCGTCAGCTCTAGCTTTATTAGTAGCGATCCCCTTACCTCTCCGGTTTCTTTTGGTTCTCATTCTTGTCCCATGGTCGCGTAGAGATATCTATACCCCCCTTTGGATAGGGACTTCATAGTTAGACAATTTTGAGTTGTACGAATCCAAGTCTGCGCTTAAGCAATTACGACTAGCAAATCGCAAATCTCTTCCAAAGTTTCCTGTCGAGACTATTTTTTGATTAGGTATTCTTTGTCCTCTGTCTAGCCTAAGCGTCTCTTGTAAGACAGTGCTAAATACTAGGTACTACATAAATATGTAGGTACCTACGACTCGGTTAACGTCATCGTATCACCTTTTCTCTCGAGGGCTTGAATTTGTCCCGCCCTAGAGCTTTACGAGGTTAGTGAAGTACCTAACCATTGAGCCATTGAGCCATTGAGCCATTGAGCTGACCGTGGGCATTGAATTAGCGCTAGTTTTACTGCTGTGCCGCTACAATTACCTTGCGAGCTTGCGGGGTGAGATTTGAGATTTGTCTCTCAGTGCCATCCCACGACGTCTTACACGGCCGGTCCCGAAGCCCGTGAGACATTGTTGTTGAAACCCATAGTAGCGATTTCATATTCGAAAGTTCAGGTTGACAGAGTCTTGCTACCTAGGACGCTATCTCACATCAGCCGAACCATGACAACACCTCGAGTTTTCCTCGTTCGGCACGGAGAGACCGAATGGTCGCTGAGCGGAAAGCATACTGGGCTTACTGACATCCCCTTAACCCCCAATGGCGAGAAGCGAGTGAAGGCGACGGGGCGCGCCCTCGTGGGCGATGACCGCTTGATCGTGCCAAACCAACTTGCCCACATGTACGTTCATTTCTATATGATTGTATCTGCCTATCATTTTGTGTCGTGGCTGTACGTGCCGGATTCCTACATTGGTGGCAAAGGCACATGTTAGGTGTCCTCAACATTCATACCAAGTGATTGCATTATATAAAAACCGTATAACCCAGTGTGGCTTTGATATCTCCCAACCAAAGTTAGGGTGATGGTACATGCATCTCACACTACGACCCGACCCCGTTCTGTCAACCTTTCCCCCCCGCGGGCTTTGTATCGTTATCCATCATGTAGCTGTGCGCTTCACCACTACCCCTTTATAAGTTTACCTCCGAGACCAAGCGAGAGCTTGGAGCTTAGGACAAAATAGAAACCACGATTATATCCTACTGCGAGCTTTTAGCCTCGCAGTAGGTATTGATATATTCTCCCGATTCAATCAACATGCGCGACACTAATTACGTCCGATGTTAGCTACGTATCGCCTCGAAAACGAGCACAACGCACGTTCGAACTACTAAGTCTCGACATCAAAGACCCGCTGCCGTGGAAAGTGCACGGTGATAAGCTGCCCGACGCAGGCCACAGTTGCGGCGCCCGTGTTGAGGTCACCGAGGATATCCGTGAGTGGGATTATGGCGACTATGAGGGGATAACCAGCCCGGAAATCCGTGCGATCCGCGAAAAGCAAGGACTCGCGCAGAAATGGGATATCTGGAGGGACGGGTGCATCGGCGGAGAGTAAGTCATCAATCAACCTTCGTACGGGAATAATCAGCGTGAAGAAGAATGACTGATGCTGAGTTCAACTTAACAAGTGGCGTGTGTGCTAATGCTTATTAGGAGCCCTGACGATGTCACACGGCGTGTGGACCGACTGATTAAGGAGATTCGCGAGAAGTGGCAAGCTCCCGTCACTGGCAAGCCTAAATCAGCGGAGCTACCACCTTCTGACGTCCTGATCGTAGCACACGGCCATATACTCCGTGCTTTTGCCATGAGATGGGTCGGTAAGACGCTACAAGAAGGCCCGGCCTTTCTGTTAGAAGCTGGTGGTGTAGGGACATTGAGGTGAGAACTCCTTTCCTATGAACAGCTTACTTCTCGTATGAGAGAGCTAGTTGCTTACGGTGGTAATGGTGCTAACTTATATCCTTAGCTACGAACATCACAACATAAATGAGCCCGCCATATTGCTCGGTGGTTCCTTTTTCGTTGGTCCATAAATGAACCGGGTGGTCAGCACTGCTCGAATCCGAGTAATCCATATAGACAAGATATATTAATGACAATTACTTTTATACCTGTCCAAGAGGAATAGCACTCGGGCCTATGTGTCTGTGTACCTAGTCTGGATAATGCGGGCGTCGTGCCCTTCTGAAAATAGGAGAACCGAGCCGTTGCCGCGACAACCAGCGCCGTGTCGTTGAAGGCTACTGAGAGTGACTTATATCCTAGGATTACACCGAAGCTTTAAATAAACAATTCTGACTTGCAATTATCGTCAGTCCACCTAGCCCCTAGCCGTTTAGGTCCTGCACGGGTTCGGACCTCGAATGGGCATCCAGGCGACCCCTGATGGGTGCCGAGTTAGGGGCTCGGTTAGCCACGAGTACTAGCAGTCGTAAATACTTCCCCTCTGTGCTGCTTGGTATAAATATACTCTAATTATGCTGGTTGAAGTGGTGAATAAAGCCGTATGCTGAGATAGTTAGATCTTACCACTATATGGTATGCTTTCATACTTCGGTCGTGTCCTGCAACGGTGGTGAACCGTCAAGCTCCCTCGGGAATTTTCAGCTAAGACACCTCCTGGGTGTCCCCCTTAAATATGATAGCTACCATCCCGCACATTGCTACAGTCGACACACGCCATCCAGGTTGAGGTTGACTACATAGCTTCTTACTCACCATTTTGACTGGTTAATATTAAGTTAGTCTCAGGTGATAAGGCATGCAGAAGAAGAACGAGTTTCAAAAGACTTGAAGTAGCATCAAAACTGGAAGGTGTTCTAGGTAGCTAACCCCGTAGCGTAGCGTTCTGTTCCTCGGGTGTACCTATTGGGCGTTTGTTTGAAGGACGACGAATTTTGGTGGAAACCTACTTCATGACTGGGACACCATCGGATTTCCAAGTCGGTCTTGAATTGAAGGTATAAGGAAGACAAGACAATCTGTCCCGTGTTTCTATGTGTGAGATCGGCGAGACTCAGGCTCAACTGTCTCCTTAGCTTTCTGTCCCAGTAAACACACCTCTCTCCAGCCAATTTCAAGGAAATTACATCAGATGTCAGCCCTTTCAAGTCTTGATCAAATAGTATTACGCTGGATAATAACAAGAAATTCAGAGATACTTTCTCATGATAGTGTAGTCCATAACTAGAAGCGGCACCAGAAACATAGCCTACCCATTATGCAATGCTTGACTGAATTTATCACATGCAGGTTACCATGCATTCTACTGATTATTAGTCGTAGCTATACATCTGGAAAAGGCAGCGAGTAGATTCCTACAATAGGAATCTAGTATCATCATTCAAGCCAGTGCCGAACCAATCCAGCCCGCCTGGAGCGCTCACAGGCCCCAAACTTACCTGATAGATGCTATTAGAGAGGACCTGCTGGAGTCGAGATATGAATAGCGGAGTATAAGAAATAGTATAGCCGCGAAAGCAACGACCAAGGAGCTCCACCTGGACAGGACCACATAGTGGTGTAGGCTAACCTTGCAATAGTATATTCTCACTACTAGTGGATAGTCTCGAATAGCCGGTTCGGTGTTATAACGAGGCTTCCTATTGCAATTTTTCGCTTGAGGGCCCGATCGGATAGGATTGAGAGGATGTAGCCACCATGGGGACGATCCAGCCAGCTCTTGACTCACTCGAGGGCCGACGATCAAAGGTATCATCTCCTTGGCGCCTATAATCAGTAGGCGAACGAAGACGGAGTCGACTCTCTCTCCTCCCTTCTCCTAGATGTCATATCAGAGACAGTTCTACTCGACGCGCACATATTGCTCTGGGTGCTTACCTATTAGCAACGCTGGAGGTCAAGGGCGCGAAAACAAAAGGCGCGTGGCAACAGGAGCCAAAAAGCAAAAAGCAAACATCGGAAATAGACATGACGAAAGTCCTATTGTCTCGGAAGCGGGATGCAGAAGACTTGCGGTGTGAGACCTCCGGCGGAGAAAACGGTGACAATTGGTTCCTCTGAGTTATAAAATAGGCCGACTCGTTTTCTATCCACTGATGGACATGCGAAAAGCGATGTGCGAACAGGATGGAATGGGATAGGAAGGCTGTTGATCGATCTCTTCGATGTTGGGCATGAAACACTCGCGGCCTAAAGCACCGGCGGATGGTGTCTTCGGAGTCACCGATCTCTCAATGCCCAACGTAGAGCCCCGAGATCGAACTGCCCTGGTTTCAATCCACGTAACACACGCTTCTTGGGAATTGGATCTTTCTGGAACTGTCTACTGGGTGGGTATTCTCGAGTGATGTCCATAAAGCGTCTTATGATATGTATTATGCTCTTCGCCTAAAAGATCAACGCCTTCGGCGTTTTCTTCCCAAGGTTTCTGGGTGGCTTTAGCCGCCGTGCAGATGAGAGGGCAGCCATAATCGGTTTGCGGACCACAAACCAACTGTCCGATTCTTGATAAGATCGTGTAGGAGCGGCACAAGCCTAGTCGAACTCGGGAGGGGTATGTTCTAGGTGGGTTTGGGAGTGACCCGTCTCGATAGCCCTATTTCCCAATTAGTATGTGCTCAAACAGATGCTTGAATGGATATAATCGTTCGACAGAGTGTATTCAGCGAGCTTCATTTGGGCTATAGGTACTAGGTATGTTTTGGATTTTGGAATGGCAAAACCAAACGTACAATAGAACCGGACATACCGCCTTACCTATACGACGACGCCCATATAGTTAAGTACCTAGTATGTTAGCAACACGAGATGATATTATGCAGCTCGACCCGATTTTCGAGGCGAAGTTGATGTTAGCCAAGCTGCCAGACAAATCATTAGCCCAGAGTTGTTCTGTCCATCTGGTAACGACGTATAGATATTCTTCGAGTCACTCGTCCCATTACGGCGTCTCTGATTTCTCGCTCACCTCAGAAGAGATAATTACCTTCCACAAGAATTGTTTACGGCCAGCCGCAATCGAGTTGCGGCGAAGTTGGTCAGCCCGAACCAGCTTGACAACTCTCTTACCGTACCGGGGGTTTATAGGGCGAGGAGTTCCGCAAGAACATGGTAGACACCTGGGGAAGCTTGCGACTTCTCGACTCTTTCTACGTCCACTTGCATTTTCTAGTTACGAGAGGCTTCTGGGGTTCGAATCGGTGTTTTCGTGTCGTATGATGGGACTGGATGAAAGAACAACGGGACACCGTTTGATGGGGCTGTTCGTGGTCTGATTCGTACCGCCTCTTCTATAACCACTTGGTCATGCTATAATTGGTATTCTCCCTTGCTCTTCTACTGCTGGTAATACAGGGAAGCGACTCTGACTTTCGTCATTACGCTACGCATGAAGTCTGCAAAGAGCCCTATTCACAGGATTACTGCAATGTCCTCTGGTGGCGATCGAAATACAGGATTATCGTGAGGGAACCAAGATCTGGTCTTTGGATTGAGTTGTACGAGTGTCTTGCCGATGGGAGCTAGAGACCACGCTTTGGTAACTAGCCATCAACAAGATCGAAGGATGTTAACGCGCTCAATGACGATCGGAAGTGGTATTTATTCGTACCCAACAGATGGATTCGAGACACGTATGTGCTAGCAGTGGTCTATGTTGCGAGGACCGTCGTAAAGAATTAGAAATAAGACAAGAAGTGTTTGTCTCGGGTCGCCGAGAATTGGGAAGTTAAGCCCTGATTCTGCCCGGCGCAGGCAGATTCTAATAACACTAAACATGGTAGAGGATTCTTGGTAATCTAGGGAAGACATATCCTGGACTCCCGAGCGAGTCCCTGTCTACCGATTCAAACGACCCTGTCTAGTAGGACGAAGTTCCGCGCCCTCGGTTTCAAAAGTACCTATCTATGTAACACGCGTTCAACATGGTAGGGTAGGTAAGCCCTATATTTTTTTCCCTTCTCGCCTTTTTTCCTGCCGAGCTAAGAGATCGATCCCATTCCAAGGGAAAATGCCCCGAACAATGGGGAAACCATCACAAACGCAGAGTTTCGGTACGGTACGGTACGTGGCGTCATCCGCAGTGTTCCCACACGTCCGTCGAATCCTAAGCTAGTGTTGGACAACCTTGAACGGCTACGCAGTAGGAAGAAACTGGGGTCCCAGTGCCTCTTCTTCTCTTACTCTGCATCCATCCCTTAAGGTTTGTGTCATATATGACGGCTTTGCTTCGTCCGTCTTGCGCTAGGGGACCCCCCCCTTTCCTAAAAGGTGACTATGCGTCTAGTAGTCTGCTAAGTCGCGCAGGTAGGTCGCTGGAAAGGGCCGTGACAAGGCGAGAGAAAAGCAAGACAAGCGCCCATTCCAAGTCCCAGCCCCGGCGTTCGTCACAGGCATGGTGCCGTAAGTGATACCCATAGGACGCACAACGGCGCTGTCATGCAAAAAGGGTGACCGTGTGTTTGTTGTTGGTAACTAGGCTGAATGCCAGGGGTAATCCTTACTCTATATTCAACTACTACGCAACTATGAAGAGCTCCAACGCCACTAAAAGAACTAACAAGCTGCGGGTTTAATGCGTATCTTGGTGATACGAACTGTCTCCAGTGGCTTCCGATTAGCCCACCCTTTCGGCTTAACTAACCGTTAGTTGATACCTTCAAGCTGCCCCGTCAATGGTTCAGGGTAGCTGAGGGTCCCTTCGCTAGAAGGTCGTAAGGCTAGAACATCCATCTCGTTACCGCCGGTACCTCGGGGCACCTTATGTATCCCTCCCGCAAGGGTAGCGGGACGTGTTATGGGTATTGTTTTTCCATCTTATACAAACACCAATGTTTTTAAGCTACTAGGTACTTAAACTTCAGATACCTTGATTTTTTTATTTTATTTTTATTTTTTCCTTAATAAACGGCGAGGTTGATCTACCATTCGTCACATGGCGTACTTTACACACCGCACCCCGCCGCCTCACCGACGGGATTTTTAGCTAGTTTGTTCTTCCTTCCAATCTGTTTCATCGACTTCCTCCGCACGAAAGATTGGTCGGTCAATCCTGCTCACCACCTAAGTACGGAGACTCCGGGGGCGGTGGAGGTCTCATCCCCTCCCTCGTTCGTTCTAGGCAGAGAGAAGGACGTCGCCTGTGCGAAGTCACGACGACATCGGCGTATGCGTGTAATGTGTCGCTAAGGTCCCCCAGAACGCAACGGCGACTGGGATACCGTTGTTAAACGTCAAATTAGCAGCGAAAAGCTTGCCGGATCCTATTCCGCGAGCCTGGCGCCAGTGGCAGAGTAGCATCCATGACCAAAATTGCCAATAAATCCAGCCCTCTCTTATCAAGACTAGACCGCTGTATCCACCCCGGAGGCCCACTGCTTCTGGCCTAACGAATCACCCCTATCCTCCCTCCACCCCTCAAGCTACTTGCAATCCTCTTCTACGTGTCCATGAAGGTCACAACACTGCAGTTGCCTGCTGCCAGTGTTGCCCATCTAAGTATCTCTTGACCGAGCTTAACGGCCTTCTGAGTTGCCCATGTTACCACCGGAATGCAGAAAATGCCCGGACCAGGACTTGCTAACATATTACTCAATGCTGGGGTCAGACGTACTTCGCGACAGCTTTGGGCTGTATTATTCATTTCTAATAGACACCTAATTAGACCCGGGTCAACATCTCGTTAGATCATGCTAAAGCTATTGTTTTGGAAAGTAACGTATCGTGAAGTGGCCCGGAAAGACATATGTAGGTAATAGAACCAGAGCAAACACCAAACGTCGAATTTGTGCCGTGAGGCAAACCAATCTTCATATTCCCCCCCAGATGTAAACCGAGTGGGCGTATTTTAAGAATTAAATAGGTATACGCAGAACCTCTGCAAGGGACGAAACGGCAGAAACAAATAAACACTATGCTATGATCAAGATCAAAGGTTTGTCGCCAAACTAGAAGTGATCTAGGTAGTCTTCCGGGCCGCCTGTTCTCATATTTTCGTACTCGTCCGTAAATGACCGCAGTTTACGCCTTCGACTCGTAGCCGCCACCCTCCATCTTTAAAATGCAAATGCCGCCTAGAATGCCGCCGACTCGTGAATTAGAAATCGATCAGAACACCGAACTCTTGTCGCCAACCCAGCTAATTTAGCCATTCGGAAAGGCCGCCGGCAGCCATCTATTTCCTCGATTCCTCCTCCACAATTTCCATCGAGCACATGGTCTCCTCGCCATCCTGTGGCCGCTGCAGAAAAACCAACATGCTCATTGTTATGTTCGCCGATTCAACCGGCCTAGCATCTTTTGGTCGATATCGTTGCTAGGCGAAGGACCAGAACCCATTATATTCTCTAAGCTCATCACGGAGCTCGCGGTGTTTGGCCCTACCGAAGGGCCGGATGGACTTCCTCTCGGTGGTGGGGTCCTGCTATCATACCCAGCAAACGTAGCCGGCTGGGGCTGTAGTTGCGATAACGGCTGTAAGTGGCTTGGACTACCGCTAGATGAGGGAGATCGCCGTCGAGGGTTGTCGTCGGGAAATGTGCTTGGTGGCGGAAGGCGTACTCCATGCTCGTCGTCTGAGGGCCTAGGCCGTCTTCTTCCTTGCTCAGACCTATCCTCCGAGAACGACCCATAAGAGCCAGTCGGCGATGGCAGTGGCTGGTCGTACTGTGCATTCGGAGCTTGATAACCGCTTGCGGAAGCGAGATTCGATGGGCCTGACAATGGTTGTCCATAGGCCCCAAATAGCTGCGTCCCTGGAGGGATGCCGTTTGGCAACGCCGAAACCGGAACGAAAGCAGTTGACGAGGATGAAGATACTGGCTGAAATACGCATTCCTGGTTCATCTTGATGCAGTTGGTGCATTTTCCGCCGGGAGAGTTCTGATAGCCGCTGCAACGAATCTGAAGACCTATCAGTCACCGCAAAAATCACAGCGCACCCCTTCGTAACTCCTAGCCTTACCTTCCTTCTTCTACAATACCTGCAAGCAATAGAGGTTCGTTGTCGAGGGGCGGATTGTGGCATACCAGGTGCCCCAGCGCCGCCTCTCACGTACTCGGAGTGGTATGGTCCGGGTGTTCCGCGATCCCGATACGTAAATTCATACGGATTCGGGGCGTTGTATCCCGAGAAATACGGTGACGCTCTCGGATCTGGGGTATAGTTGGCTCTCGGATCTGGAGCAGGTGCATGTACTGGCGGGAGATAAGAGGGATGGCTGGAGGCCGGAGGAGGATAAGCAGTGCCGCCGCTCGGGGGAGAGTAGCCTGTGTTTGGGGGCGCATGTGCGCTGGTAGGTGGAGGAGGGTAGCCGTTGGTAGAACTGGGCGAGGGGCCATAACCACTAGCTCTTGGGTCCCAGCCTCTACCACCAGGCGGGCCATAGGCACTATGGGGATCTTGCATGGAGGGTAGTCTTACTGTTGCCATCTGCGGGCGTGGGTGATAAGGAATGGCTCTTGCACGGTCGTCTTCTTCCTCGGGAACCGGAGGATACTGAGATTCGTCGTTCTGATCGTGCCTTGGTAGTTGTCCTTTACTTCGACGATCTTCTGCCATGCTACATTAACAGACGCTGGGGGGCGCCAGGATGAGATCTTTGAAAGTGGTAAACCACGCAGAACCAGTAGGCAGCTGGCTTTAAGTGGCGTCTGAAGCGGCGTATGTTTCGAGACTAAAAGACCCCAGCAACTAAACACTCCTCTTTCAAAGGTACAATTCCAATTTCGACGAACAGGCAGCACCTCGGATGGTGATCATATCAGTGATTAAATAACTCCTTAGAAAATGCGAAATGCGGCTGTGGTGAACTTAGGAATCCAGGTCTCGCCAGATGCGCTTATATGGAATCAGTTCTGCCCAAGGTCTGCCGAAACTCGTTGATAATCTGTGTAACTCAGGAGTGACGAGAGAGGGAGGGATAGAGTATCAGACCAGCTTCACCGGCTTGGATTTTGGAGACTGGTGGAATGAGGGAGGTATAATGTCGTCAGAGAGGAGGGGAGGTAAGCACGAAGGTAGTTATAAAGGAGAAAGGGGAGAGAAGATAATACGATGATGTGTGTAGAACGACGGCGCAAAGAAATTTAGGTGGAATGGCGGGGCCAACCGTGGTGGAAGGGGAAGAACCTTAACAACACAAGACGGCGGAGTCTGTAGTGCCGGGAGGGAAGAGAAGGGGCCTGACTCTTCTATAATTTGATTGCGGGATGACCCTTGGGGGCAGCTGCAAGAGAATCTTGGAAAAGCCTAGCTAGCCCGTTAGCTGGAATGGACCCGAGTAAAAAAAAAGAGGAACTAGTCAGTGGTAAAAATATCAAATAAAAGGACTTTTTTTTTTTTTTGGTCAGTTAGTCAGCCGATGGGACCTGAGCAACCCGAATGGAATACCAGGAATATCAAAACGGTTGAATGGATTTATGGCCGCCCTTCAAGTCATGAAGCCCATGAGCCAACCCAATAAACCCCATGAATTCTTATTAAACACACAACACATGGAGCATAAGGCACTATAATAATAATAACAGCAATAACCAGAACAACAAATGGCAGCAGTGACAATAATGGCAAGGGTGGAGAAAAGACGGGGTTCCCGATGTTAAATAGAAACTAACCTGGTGAAAGACTATGCGGTTCTCACAATTGGTAAATGGTAAGCAGCCAGCTAGCTAACAACCAATAGCGAGGCGATGGGGTGACGAAGATGAGTTGACGTCTAGGTAATAGGCCTGGCCTTAGCTAGGTGAGGTAGGAAATGTTAGGTAAAGATAGACCGGGTGGGCAAGACAGACAAGGAACACAATGGATAGGTATGTAGGGTCCGAGATGGCAACATTGACCGAGAGCAGGTTATGTGTAGGTATTCTTGCATGCGTGCGTGTGCGTTCGTGCGGTGCGTGCGGTGCGTGCGTACCTCCGTGTATGTAGGTATATATGTATGTATGTATGTATGTATGTATGTGCGTGCGTTTACGTGATGATGTAGGTATGGATGGTATGTAGGTCAAGTATAGGCAGGCAAGTTAGGTTGTAGGGTAGGTCATATAGGTACAACAATAGGCAATACTACTAGTAGGTAGTCGTTGGGGCCGGGGGCACATGGACGACAACAGCTATTGCAGACGCTGTCTTGCAAGCGGAGCAGGGAGGACCCGCAGTTGCAAGGATAATAGGTATTGGTTATGGTTATGATGGTTATGATTATGATTATGGTTGTGGTTGTGATGAAAATGGGAATGGGGAACAGGAACAGGAATGGTGACAACAATAGCAGTACCAGCACTAGCAATAATGATAGGGATAGGCGTAGAAAAATAAGATACCAAGCTGGAGTGTGGATGCGGAGGCAAGTGACGTTGTATTCCATTCCAAGTTGTCAATGTTAGAAAATTGAAGCGACAAGACGTCGTTGCGAGTGAACATTCGTGTAAGTTGATTCGAGTGTTCGCTGCGTCGCCTGCGCCCGACGCAGGACAAGACAGACAGGCAGGCAAGTTTCAGGTGGAATTCGACCAGAGAGGCCTAGCCTTTGATGGTATTGAACGTAAGATGAACGTAGAACGTAAAACGTACCTTTTTTTCTTTCCTTTTCTTTTTTTCCTTTTCCCTCGAATGACCGACAAGAGCTGATGGATCCCCTAGCCCGCAGCGTTTCCTCTGGGGTGGACTAACGAGAGCGGTGATTCGCACCGGTGGACCAAAATCAAAAAGAACGGAACCGACGGCGGATGAACTACTGCGGGTGGAGGATGGACGTGCGGATGAGCTGGCGACGGAGAAAAAAAAACAACTTCCCAAGCGCGAGCTATTGAGTCGCTAGCTCGAGTAGAGTCGATTCTACCTGCGGAGTGGCTAGGGCGGCTGGATGATCTCACTAACAGAGGATAGTCTCACCCAGCTGCTGCGGACCAAGTGTTGGTGAGATACTAAGGATGGTAAGACGGTAAGAAACTGAAGGAATAAGGATGGAATAGGATGAGATGGAGACCTATGTGCGTGCGCGCGTGCGTGCGTGAGTGTCCACCAGATATATGAGAAGAGGAAAATAAGGAAACAATAACTTAGATAAAATAGAATTGAATACGAAAAAAAAAAGAAGAAGAAGAAGAATAACCTACTAGGTACAAGGTAATCGGGATGAGAAGCTACAAACGAGTCGAGTGAGCAAGCAATTTAGAGACGGGAACCCTTCGCACGGTCGCAGCCCGGATGAAATCCTCTCTCTCAAAAAAAAAGAAGGGTATTTGCAACGAAATGCTTTTGTTAAAAAAAAAAGAGTCAAATATGTTTTTGTGAATGGGAAATATTAAAAAAAAAAAAAGTTGCTATACCGCCGCACGGGTGTAATTCGTAAAAGTTGCACTTTTTGGTGTATTTTGTCTTTTTTTTTCCCTCTTCTTTTCTTCTTCTTCTTGGTTGTTCTTGTTCTTGTTCTTCTTCTTTCCTCCTTACGGGTTAATTTGTTTTATTTTCCTCTGTTCCAATCAAGATCAAGTTTAGGCTTGTCCCTCGCGCCTAATGGGCAATTGGGGCAATTGGGGCAATTGGGGCGATGGCGGAATCCCGTCAGGATGGTTAGGTCTAACAGGTCGCAGAACGGGCCGCAGAAGGAAGACACAATCTGATTCGGTCAAATGGCCTTGCCCTGACTGAACTTCCCTGACGGGCCCTCAAAGAGCTCCAGCTACCCTTCTTCCTCTAGGTAAGATGCAGTGCCTAAAGGTGTGGTATGGTGTGGCGTGTCCCTGAAAAAAATAAAAGTTACAGCCCTGGAGGGTCGGCTTTTTAGGCTTAGAACACTTGTTAGAAATAAGAACTGGTAAGCTCAGATGCTCAGATGCTCAGACGCTGAAATGTTCGAGTGGTCAAATGGTCAAATGGTCAAATGGTCAAATGTTCTAGGGCTCAAAATGCGTGGTACGGTACCTCTCCTGCTGTACCAGGGACCTCCAGGGCCGTCTTTTTAACATACCACCCCTGTTATTCTTCACTCTTCGCCTTTCGACTTGAACCAAACACTTCCAAAACTTAAGATTGCATGCCTGAACTATATGTTACCAACCACTAGGTTGGTACGTAAGATAAACAAGGGACCACGTATAATAGATATAGACAAATAAGCAGGTATGTGAACAGGCAATTGAAGAAAACCAATAACCTTGGAAATAGGGTGTATATGATATGTACGATATATATAGGTAGGTAGGTAGGTAGGTAGGTAGGTAAAGGTCGTGTGGTACTTACAATGGCTTGTGGCTTATGAGATCGTGATGCACCGGGAAATCTTCACTTGGTGGAATCGACATCCGAGTACACGTACCAGCAGGTAGGTACTAGGTGTACTAGGTACTAGGTAATTTAGGTACCTAGGGCACTAGTACCACGCGTAGTAGTAGATTGACCCGAAGGACCGTGGATTTGAGTGTTGCGTTGTGGTAAGTTGCAGTAACCAATAACCTTGGAAGCATGCACCTAACAGCACATATGTAGAGGTAGCGGCGGCGGCGGCGGCGGCCAAAGTTTGTGGTGCGGGAATACCCTAGAGACGGTGCGCCGCGGTTGGATCTTAGCTTGGAATCCTCTCCTGTTCCCGGCTATTCTTGTGGATGTTATTTTTGGTTATTTTTGCACAATCGCCTGGCAAGCCGCGGCAGCCCTCAGGTGAGTTTGTCAAGGTTTCTGCTGTGCCGTTCTCGTGGCAGCAGTGCGGCGTTCAAACCAGAGGCTCCTGCCCGAGCCGATCCTTTCGCTCGGTCCGTTTGACGGTGACGTACAAGACCAACCAAGGGTAGATAGACTTCGATGTTTCCACCACCGCGGGCGAGCGCGCGGTTGTGCGAATGAGACCCCTTAAAATTGACCTTAGTCTCCTTCCGATCAGGTCGGCTGGGAACTTGGTTAATGGAGCAAGATCGAGAGAGAAGCAGGGACAAGAGAACCGCGGATAGAAAGGGGGGAGCGAGCAGAGAGCAGAGAGCAGAGAGCAGAGGGGCTGATACCCAGGATGGTTTTCGACGGTTACTGGCTGGCTTGACGTGGCCAGCTTCTAATCCCTCAAAATGCAACTGTGGCTTGTCCCGAGAGGGTGGGACGCCTCGGGTAGCCTGTTGGCTAGCTTGTTCGGCTTGCCGGCTCGGGTTGGTTGCGCATGCACCACGGAGAGCCCCGGTGAGGTTGCCGAGAGAGTTCACTGCTGCATGCACTCTGTACGTGCGATGCAGCGAGGTAGGCGGTCGTTGGATCGAGTGTTGAAGGAGTAAGTCACTGGGTAAGGTTGAAAAATTGCCCAGATGCGAGTCAACGGGTATTATTATGTTGGTGGGGCGGTCAGCCTTTCTAGAGATTTTGTTTTCCTTTTTCTAGTAACCTCTTATCCCCTATATTTTTATTTTTATTCCCCCTTCTTCCTCTTCCTCCTCTTCTTCTTGTTCTTCTTCCCACCCTTCTTATTCGAGTTTGTGCCTCGGATTGCTTGATGGATGCTAATCAAGCCAACGGGAACCCTTGATTTAGACCCAGCTAGTGAGGACCGGGTACGTAGTACAATGCCACGAGTATGGGGAGAGTGGTGTACTTGTGGATGCCTTTTTCCTTCTTCGATTGTACCTGTACAAGAGTCTTCGAGATTTGCTTGCCTCCGTCTTAACCCCCAGGGCATGGGGGTCACGTTGGATGGGATGGATGGATCGTACAAGCTGGGGCTAATAAGCACCTGATGCACGCAACGCAAGCGTGTAAAGTCTTTCCGGTTCAGATGACGGGGTACCCGTCAGCTAATCACGATGCCGATGGCTTGACCCAAGGCTCTGGGCACCTCAGCTTTCTTTTTTTCTCCCCCCTCCCTGTTCAGAACCGGGGTTCGTGTTTAGCGTGCGCCCGTTTGTTCTCACACCGCTGCTTTCCTTCGACAGGCACCTTAATCTGCCAATATCCAAATATGCTATTAACCTGTTCGCCGGGCCTCAAATGCCGTTGGTAACCCAAGCCTGTTCCAAGGTTGATAATGTGATTTCCTAAGCGCCAGAGGCTCGCACGCACTCGCACTCGCACTAGTCGTCCTCCAAGGCAGAATGCGGTAACGGAATACAAGACGGACGGATAGATCCCAACGTGGTGGCTCGACGGGGTAGCCCGAAACTCTGATCAACAACGGCTAAGCTGCACAATTCCTTCGTGAAGAAGCGCCGGTGGGCAGATGCAGACCAAACCCAACACCGCTGCTATAATACGAAACCTTGGGGATGGTGTATGGTGTGTGATGTATGTATATGTGATCGTGGATGGCATGAAACTGCGGCTTTTAAATCAATCCATGCTACCACGACCTTGCAGGGTGAGCCGTCGACAACGAGTGCGTGTAGCTCTGTAGCTGTAGCTGTAGCTGTAGCTGTAGCTGTACCTGCGATCCGCGACACGAAGAGATCCAGCAAGAAATACCGACGCCGGGGCAGGCCTGGCCGGGGGTGCGGGAATCCAGCCCAGAAAACAACCCAACCCGACCCTAGACGTTTTGCGGGATGCGCCACGCCAGCACCTATAGAGTAGCTGATGTCGCCTATTTAGTGCAATATACGAACTTGGGTCACTACTAGGTATAAGCCGGCGATGGGTTCCAAGTCCAGGTTTGTGATTGATTATCCTTGTTCGGCTGCAACTTCTATACTAGAAAAGTGATTCACTCTTCAACCGCATATTGTGCAACTCCGAGATGCATGAAACCCGGAGACAACCGTTACCTAGGTGAGGAGGGCAACGATACAACCAAGTGGCTCTGGGGAAAAGAAGGATTCCCGTGTATCGAAATTAGGTCTAAAAGGAGAAGATGTCAGAATCCACCTAGGATTCCCAACCTTGCCAGGATGAAGGATTTTAAAGAAAAACCTGGGAAGAGGCCTAGAATTTCGACGGACGAGCAGTCCTGGCACTATTGCTACGGTGAGCTTCAAAGGTCGTACGGAGGGTCTACAAGCGGCTGTCGTGCAACCTCCAAACGATCAGAATACCCCTGATGCCTCATGCAGTACGGGATTTGATTCGATCAGTAGAATGGTAGGTTGGGATGGATTGCGGCAGGGCCATGGTGTACTATGTATATTACATGTGCTTCCCGTGATTGATATTGCGAATGCCCAGGTGAGTCACCTGTGGCGTATCACCGGTCCACCACGATGCGAGGTCAGGATGGGTGGGTGTGCGCGTGGAACATACCTAGGAGGTACCTAGGTCGATAGCTTGAGGTACCAGGTATTTCTGCATGACCTTTTCCTAATTGCTACCTTGTGATCTTCCTTATATGGAAATATCGTAGAGCTGTAATTACCACGAACGGAATCCCGGCCTTTCGTTATATTCCTCTATTTCTCGTCGTGTCTTGACGCCGTTGACATTAATCTCAAGGCTATTGATCTTGCGAGTTCTCAACTATCAGTTCAACGTTGTTAGGGGCTATGGTATGCGGAGTACCACTGTGCGTAGTAGTCGGATGTCTAGGCTCTTCTAATTCATCCGGCCTACCTAAGGTAATACATACATCAATAGATATGTAGTAGGGCTTAAGCTATATGTAAACACTACTAGGTAGGTACCTACATACCTACCTACATAGTAGTACACAGGTAGATTGATACATCGATAGATCAAAGGTTGATATCATTGTATGTACATATACCAAGGGCAGACCACACGCATCTGGGATTTTGCAGCCCTAGAACCCTTGTGTGAGTCCGCTTGGCTTCACTGCACCCCAGTGATGTGACTAGCACACGCAGTCAGCCTCGGCCTTGTCCTCCTTGTGGGGTGCAGATAAGGTAGTAAGGGGGGCATTCCCTATTAAGCAACCGCAGTAGCAATAGATTATTTCTCTTTTTCCATGTATTACCGAGCAGCTTCACGTCTTTGTGCCGTTTTATATTTCATTCTTCTAATAGGGGAATGGAGTCTTTGCAAGCATTGGCTATATGCTATGCAGGTACCTAGTAGGTATATAGGTACCTACCTAGTAGTACTCACTCCTCCTAGCAACAGTGTTAGGAATGAAGGTGGAAGCATCTTATAAACATGGCAAGAATCAAAAAGAGAGAGGGGAAAAGAGGTATTTGCTGTCTATTAATGATGCTACTGTGTAGTAAGTACCAGTGACGGATCATGTTTCAGATCCTGCAATATTAGCTATTTTCGCACACTGTAGTGGTGTTCTAGAAAAACATTAGGTAGCATTCATTGACGCATAAGATACATCAATGTATTGGTACGATAAGTACACCAGCAAACCAAAGCTGCCTGCGTAAGTTCGGTAGTTTTTACCTGGGCATATGCAGAGACACTTGCCTAGTAGGTGTGTAGTTGATTCGGCAGATACCTCAAAAGCCAGGACGGGTTCTAATCCACGCCGTATCTACGGAGCGCCTCTTTGTAATGAATTACAATACATCGACACTAAATGATAGCTACTTGGTGACATCAAAATTTCAAAGTTATTTCTACAGGAGACATACATACCTAGTACATAGGTACCTAGTAGGTATGTAGTAGCGAGTTAAGCAGACCCTGGAATCACAATTCCGTCGCTGTCAATAGGCTGCTTACCTCCCTACCTCTTTACTTATCTACCTAGTATGTACCTAGTAGTAGATGGGTGGGCAGGTAGACAGGTAAGTAGGTACATACTCGAGATAACAGCGATCAGCAGCGAGGGAAGAATGATGGCTTAAGGTTGGATATTACTCAGATAAGCCGACAAGTAGGTACCCGATAGGGACGATACCTACCTAGTAGGTAAGGGGTAAGAGGAACCTATGAGGAATAATAAGACCCAGGACCCGAACGCCCGGGTTCGCCGGGAGAAGCGAATCAGCAAGGGGATCTGGCAATGAAAATGGCAATTGTGATGTTGCGGTGGTATGCATGAAGCAAATGATGCGGAGGTGCTGCAAGGTCATCGGAGGGTTATGGGCAAGTCACAGCATCCAGGCAGGTAGGCCTTCAGTCAATTATAACGAAGACCAGCACAGCACAGAACAGAACAGAACACAGAGGGTTCATTGGTTGGAACTCATACTAGGTACCTAATACTATGTTACATAGCATCTTTCATATGCCTGGCTTCGACGCTGTTTTGAAACTTGTCATCGTCATGCGCATTAAAGAGGATTCCACGAACTAAGCTGAGCTAGCTGCACCCGTCAGCCGCCTGTAGGGTGTATGGACGTATGAGTGCTCGTACCTGGATATGGGTATCAATAATGGGTATGGGTATGGGTATGCCGTGCTATCCATGTATCCATGTAAAGGTACTAGGTACAATATCTAGTACCCGTGTAGTACTGACTGTATGTAATGACAGATCCTCCCGCGGTCGGGTCGCCGTTAGCTCTCAATCTTTTCTTTTTTTTTCTTATTACTACATACACGTATCAATAGCTTGAGATGTACATGGCTTCGACCATCCCCGCTCACACCGTTACATTCGTGCTGACTGCAGCACGCTAAACCGTCTAAGGTATCTGGGCTTCCAGGTCCGTCTTCACATCCCTCCGTTTGGTAATGGACGAGCCGAGCCGGTGGGTTTTATTGGTCCCATTGGAATTTTCGGGACGTCAAATCTGGTCAAACCCAAGCATGGGACGGGGTCTAGCGGTAATGCGGACAAGGGAACAGGGCGGCAGGGCGGCAGGGCGGTAGGGCGGCCATATGACCAAGGTTCTTCAAGAATGCTACGGCAGCCACTGAAAACACCAATTGATCAATACAAGAGCCAAGCTGACAGGGCAGGGCAGCAATGGACAGGGCTAACCCACCCGAAGAAGGAAGAAAAATTACATAGTACACGCAATCCCACGCTTCTTCTACTCCCTCCGCGATTCGAGACCGGCTTGGACAACCCCCCTGTGCGGGTGTTTGTTCAAATATAGGAAGAACAGCTGTTCTCCTGCCAAACTCGACACCCAACCATCACAAACGTCCATCCCAACCCCCTGGACCGAATATTGCGCAGCGTCGTCAGGGCGAGGGCGAGAGCGAGGGCGAGGGCGAGTCCTCCCATCCTCGTTGGTGCCGCTGAGAGGGTGTGGTAGGTGATGTATGTGCAGGTGCTGCATGTGCTACCCGTCCACATCTTACCGTTAGGAATCCGACCCCTTTTGTTGGTGCCATCTGTACTTAGTAGGTTGGAGTGCCTAAAAGGTGCTGTGCAACAAAAGGCGGCATTGCTATACATATCCTGAACGTGGTGGGAGCAACTCAATCCTGCCTATATATGCACCTTTCTTGTTTTCGGCGCATTGCGTCGCCATCTTGCCCTTTGCTAAGTTCCGACGGATTTGCTGACCTACCTGCCTACTAGTAACTTGGTAGGTACTTAATTGGGCCAGAAAGGTCTCTGACAGGCTTTGAAAGTAATTGAAACTTCGATCCAACGGTGAGATAGCATATTACGGGGATTCCGTCTACATACACGGCCCGTACTCCCCCCTGGAATAGCCGACGCCAGACGGACGGTCACTTCGGGTATGGGAGTAGTAGCGACAGTGACAGGTCACGATTTTCATCGATTTGTTGGTGTCATTTCAATCCTCTCGTCCAATTAGGGTCCTTGGCAGGGGTGACTTTACTACCACGTCAAGAACGTGATCAATCAATATGTCGTGGCCGGTCCGAAATCGCCTCCTTTCTCTCCTCAATCAACTTCATCGTGGGTCTTTTCACTTTGAACCCTTTGCCTTAGCCTTCGTCTTTGCCTTCGTCTTGGGTCCATTAAAGTCAGCTTTTAGATCACATCGCCAGCAGTCATCTTTGCCATCACCATCACCATCATCATCGTCATCAATATTATTACCATCATTATACGAGTTCCTTGACGCCTTCGGCTTACCATATCGATATAGACGTAAGCAATTACCTAGGTACCTGCCTGAGTAATCAATCCCCAGGCTGCCAGGTAGGGCGGACGAGTACAACATACATTGATGCCAACCTACTACCTACCTACATAGTACCTAGGTATGTGGGATGTAGGTACCTAGTATCAACAACCTGTAGGTAAGATGGGCTTGGGTGATGATGATGCATTGAAACATGCGCATCCGCCACCTTTTAGGCTCTTCCCGCCCTTCGTACATATCCGCTCCCATCCGCGCAGATCCATGTTCGTTGGAATTCAGACCCCGTCGATCCACCTATGCAATACTGGGTATGCCCGTACGTACCATAGTATCTACATAGCACGGCGGCGCAAGGTACCCCACCACGTTCCTTCGGCTTCAATTACAGCAACGCTTCCATGCCCATACATCAAAATATTTATAGCATATACATACTATCACAGAGACATTAATCTAATGCCTAGATACCGTAGACCCAAGCCCTGCGATACTCAACTGACGTATTGGTCTATACTACTTAGGTGGCTATGGAGATCGTATCTTGACGCATACTCTGCATAGGTACTATCTAGCGACTATCCTCAGGGCACTGTTGTACGTAATAAGCGCGCCTGAATAATTACGTGAAGCAGCGCATGTAGTATAACGACCAATCATAAGTATGGATGCATCCATGCGAGGTGATATGTACTATAATACTGAGCACCCAGGTAATATCGACGCCCGTCATCCGTTTTAACGCACATGTATTAGCATGATGCGTGCTTACTAGGTAGGTACCTACTAGGTAGACATGAGGAAAACACGTGGAAGATGTAATCCAATTTCTCCATCGCTGACTCGAGCTCATGCCCCAGCTTGCCAGATACACAGTCCTGGTGGTTGTACAGTTGACGTGTTGCATGTTATTCCGCCTTCAACGGCAAAACAAGTATCTTTACGTACTAGGGCACCCAGGTCTCAAGACGTGTTACGACGCCGTTTTTGTCCACATATCCTTTACAGCCCCGAAAACCACGGAAGTCGAGGGAGTGAGCAATAGAGCACCTTCATCAACCCCGAGGCGGCATTATTGTCAGTCAACGCAAGTTCTACGTCCTACGTAAAACCCTCGGTCGTTGGTCCAAGAATTCCTGGCCGGGTTATTATACTACGTATGTAGGTAGGTGTTACAATAGTGCGCCACGGCGTTCTGCAGGGTGCTTGACATTGTAACCCGACTACCCCAACCGAGGCGCCTGACGCAAATGGAAGAATCTATGGCGCTGCGTGCATTGCAAAAGTAGATTGCCTTGGTAGGTACCTATGTTAAATAGCAATTCGTACGAGAAGACCCCGACGCATTCAATGTTTGCCTGCATAATCTAAAGCGTGTGCCCAATGTCAAGTTACACCGCGGTATGTATGGACAGAGGTTTCATCACTTATAAGGTGTTTGCTACTAGGTAATTATATGTAGGTACAGTGTGTAGGTACTAGGTACGTAGCATTACAAGTTTCCGAAAGGGAGAGACATTGATATAGATGCTATGGCATCAACACCAAGCCTATACTCATATCACAAAGTGCCTGTAGACATAGTATTATGATACTTGACATCCACGGATGCTTTGATAAGCCGGGTAATTATAAATCATTGTTGTTACATAAAACCCAATGATGTTGCGAATCCTTTTGAACATTACAAGATCATTGAAATATCTTCATTCCTTTTCGCTGATTTGGTCGTCTCATGGGAATATATACACTTGGGTCCATATGGCACTCACTATGTAGTAAGTAATCAATTTGCCAATGCGGATTAGCCCGTGTGAAAGGTCGTAGGCTGGTCAACTACATACGATACACTGTGACGTAGATGCAAGGAGCAGAGAATAAGGACAAGAAGAGAGCATATAGAAACGTTCACCTTTTTATCTTCTTCGTACCACTTCTCAGAGGACTGGTCAAAACCTCAAGCTATCTCCGGTAAAGAACCATCAGAGCACCTATCTTAGGTGCCTAATGCCTATCTACCTATCTACCTATCTACATACCACGTAGTACATGTGTAGTAGGGATATAGTAGTAACACTTGAACATTTGCATTCAGTACACGTATCGTGTAGACATTGTGTGGGCCCTCCTTTTCTTCTAAAGTCCATCTGCGGCGTTGTCGTGTGGGCTCAATTGCCGTGCTACCATAGTAAACAAGCTGATCCAAACTCCAATATTCCACCAAAAAAATACCTGACTACCTATACAACGAACGAAAGTAAGTTATTCGAACCAAGATATATATTTACTTACCATTTAACTAATTATCCTCTCTGAAACGAATTCGTTCATAATTCATTCTGCTCCGACAAGGTTGTTGTCCAATTCTAAAGTCATAGGAAAGCGCTAAACACACCCAAGGCGCCGCTAAACCTGTAGGCCAATTTAGGCACTTGCCCCTACATGTGGGCAAATAGGAACGGTTAAGTGTTAATTAAGAGGTAGATACACATTGATAAATGATGGAATCATCTGGCTACTATGTACTAAGCGATGTCCAGTATTTTGTGAGCAGAGAATGATAGAGGTAAAGTTGTTAGAGGATGTGTTCAACCACCCGTTGATGAGTTACGTGGCAAATGGCAGATGGCAAATGGCATATGCCACACGTTTAGCACAGCTCAGAAGTTGAAGGGAAATTCATCCTGGGCTTACATACTAGGTAGATACCTACCGTCCTACCTAGGTAGGTACCCAAAACAGTCAATAGATGTCAGGGCTAGGGCCGGCTAGACAAAGCTCACATAGTCCTAGCATAGTCTCAGGTTCTTCGCGCAACAACAGAGTTGTTTCTGCGTCTTCTAGATTCGCCTCGTAACAGCTGAAACTTTGGACGTCGGGTTTAAGAACTTCGGTACGCCTGTGAAAGATAGGACGGCATCTCTTCCCCAGCTACTATCCAACTAAGTGTGTCAATGCTATGGGGGGATAAACAGTAGAGACCTTATGTGAGCCCGAAACCCCAATACATCAAATACGTACCTACCTGCATCGTACTCATGTCCCTGGGTAGATTGTGGGTGACCTACCTGATATCATGATGGGAAGCCAAATAGGTCCCCTACGGCTCGAAAGACTTGGGATGGGTAATATTCTAATACCATACAACTTCTAGCTGTCCTTATGCCTCCTCTTCGAGTTTGCTATATTGCTTACATGGTATGTAGGTACCTAGTAGATACCAGGTACTACGAAAGCACATGTCTGGTGTTCTCTCAATAGCTGCCCAACTTCAAGGTTTGACGCCCACACTAGGTAGGTACCTAAGTACCACACTTTCAACAAAAGGGGGGTTAAATCTGGTCGTCTTGTTGACGTATCAGAGCCAAGCCTCCCCACCCCACGAACCCGTAGGATCTCACGATCGATCGGGCGTGCCCTCAAAGTCTATCTTTCCATGGTAGCCTATCTACCTACACAGTACCTACCTACATATACAGTAGTCGTGTTGGCTACTAGGTAGGTAGGTACCTAGTAGCTAAGGTGGCGTCATGGCATTTGCAATGAAGTACTACGTAGGTAATATTGGTACCTACAAAAAAGGAAAGCAATGGACATCAATGGACGTGTGCGTGTGGTTTCTTCATTATACTATGTAGTTGACCAATATTGCAACTTAATCCTACCCCTTGTACCTTTGGGGCTGGGATTTGAGTATGAAAATCGTCCCACATGCCACCTATCAAAACGAACGACCGTCCCTAGCCAACCCTGCCCCGTACATACTAAGTAATGGGGAGAATTCATTCATTCAGAGGCTATTGGTTACATAGTATCGGGAGATTCCGTTGGGTATTTTCTAATTTGACTCTTCAACTTTCATTGGGTTCTCTCATCATACCTATCCGCTATCCACCATCCGCCCTGTCCGCCAACAGCACCTACCAGGATGTAGGTAGGGTAATAGGTTAACAGCTCGAGGTTAGCAGGTTGGGTATCGAACACGCACCTACGGATCCGTAGTCATGTAGAGCATGTGCATATAAGAGGGGTTTACTTATGCCAAAATTGGTAGGATGACCGCATGATGGCTGCCACGTAGTTTCGATAGCCTCCCTCGCTGCGCCTCGCCTTTATTTTTCTCGTGTGCCGTACCATACGACTACAGCTTAACTAAACAGTGTCGGTCTGTATAGGGTAGAGCCATGATAATAATGGGATGCAGACCGCAATTCTGGTAATAGCATGCAGCCAGGCGGACGGGCCGGAAGCGAGCCAAGAAGAGGACGAGATGTCGTTAGGGCCGGCTAGCCGCTCTTGACCATATTGGAAGCACACCAAAGGAAAATGAGCACACCGACAATTCGGCCTCGTAGGTACACGTCTACAGACATCTACATACACAGTACGTAGTAGCACAGACATCACCTACTGGATAAGCACATGGTAAAAAAGAAATCTAAAAAAAAAAAAAATCCCGACCAAGATGGACCCAAACCCTCGGAGCATCATGGAAAGCTGCAGGCAGGTCTCGTCTAAGCAGTACTGTCGTCTAAGTGTAGAAGCCAATGAGTTGCTAAGCTGCTGCCAGGTTGAGTTACTAGGTCTACCACTAGATACTTACTACTAGGGTACTAGGTAGGTACCAAGTAGTAAAACCAGCACATATACTGCGTAGTAAGGTAGGGTAGCTGTTGGATGAACAAGCTGGAAGCCGAGCCAACAAACCAACGAGCCAACAAGCCAACAAGCCTAACAAGCTGGTACAAGAAGCTTGAGGTGATTGGATGGCAATGGATGGCAATGGATGGCAATGGATGGCAAAGAAGGAGAAACCAATCAATAGACCCTGACACAGAGTTCACGTGACTGAATATGCATGCAGCGAGCCGCTCCCGCAAATTAACCCCGTTTTTACTAATTCTCTAGTCGACCTACTAAAGCAGAGCTAGTGTTTGCTGACCCCTAAACGCCCCGAACACCCTGAACAACCTGAACGCCTCCTAGAAGGGGGGGGGTTATCCAGCAGTCTATGTAGGTACCTAGTAGTAGTAGTAATACTGGAGTACACCCCCTTACGGCGAATTAAAAAGAAAATTAACATCTTGAACCTTGAAATAATACAGATTTGAACCCTCAAACTGTTTTTGTGCCATCTCCTCCTCGGACCCTCTACTTTCTCCCCTCTTTTTTTTTTTCCTTCTTCTTTCCCACTACGTATATCTTCTCGCCGATATCTAGCGTGGTGGATGATGCTGCAGGGTATCCCCAGACAGACGCACACAGAAGATGCACAAGTCGTACGAGTATCCAGGATGCGTACTTCATCTCTAGCCTTCTAAGCAATGCTAATTACGGTCATCGCAAGTCCCAAGCAAGAGGGGTGACAATAAACAATAAACACTCTTCCATGGTTGCACTAATACCACTAATACCACTAATACCATAACTTATGTAGTCTTCGTTTTTTTAGCACCCAATAACCAAATAGCGCGTCGTCATGTCCCGACTTTCGAAGATGGCAAGCAAGGGAGATCAATACTCAGAATGGTCTTTTGTCCCGAGGGATCTAATGACGGTTCTGACAAGGAATCACCGATTGTCGAGACCGTGATGACCATCTGGTCACCGTCGTCACAAGCCTAATCGCTCTACGGCATGGTTGGTACGATACCTAGTGCCGACGGGAGCCAATCCGTACGTAAAAACGGGTCAGTTGACAATTCCTCGCTTACCAAACTACGGATTATCAGCATCCATTTACCTTGAAAGGTTGTTTGTCCGGTTTTATTGGCTGGCACGGGTATAACCGAAAACGCTCGGCGTATCCTGCTGCTGCTATGCAGCATGTAGCAAAGGTCAAGCAGCCGACGTAACTTGGCCAACAAGGAACCAACAAGGAAAGGAGGCGGTTAATCCAATGCTATGTGCTTGCATAGCACGTATCCATATGATCCATATGCCTTTAGAGCCTTCGTATCCGACTCTCGAGCCGCTTCGAGGAGGGGGATGGCGCTTTGTCGGCAGACCACAGCAGCTGTTGCGTCGTATGTATTCTACCAACCAGCCTACCTGCCCGCCTATTCGCCTGCTTACACGGTACTCGCTAACTTCTTCGGTAGGTAGCATGTGCAATAGAGTATGAGTTAGGGGCCGGGGATGCATGTCATTGCTATAGCGCGCAACCCCAGGATCACCGTTCTAGACTCACTGATCGACAGAATCTCATGAAACCCAGCCCGGGCGAGTGTTGCATCGCTGGCATTCTGAAGTGTCAACCATACAGGGTATTGGGAACCATCATTGCGGTGCTGCGGTGCTGCGGTGCTGCGGTGCTGGCATCCAACACCTCCCATGCAAACAAACTTGTCCACCAGCCCACCTAATCTCGATTAGCGCAAGCCGCCCGAGCAAGGTAGACGCCCGCGCTCTGAGAAGGAAGAGAGGGGCGCCCCCCCGAGTCTGCCGTGCGGCGGTGGATGCAGAGCAAAATACCTCCGAGAAGCGTATGCTGTGATGTGCCTATCACAATATGCCCAACACACTCAGAGTGTGAAGCGACAATTCTCGTCATTGAGTGAACGATACGCGTATAGGGCGGATTGACGCCATAAGAAGGATAGATATACCAACTAAGTGGCCGGCTCATCCTCTACAGAGACATTTAGAAGCTTTACTGTCCGGCAGGGAGCGCAGGATAATAGCGGACTCTTCCTCTGAGAAATAGCCATACCACGATATGGGATTGTGTGTTTGCAGCCGCCTTTTCAGCCGGGGCTCGTGGTTGGGTGGTAAGCAAAATTACATGTTGGTACCACCAAGCTACAACACAAAGCAGCCATACTGATTGTAACCTTGGGACTATCCTAAGCATTCGATAGCGGACTCGGAGGCGAACTTTGTCTTTGTTCGTGACTGGCCTACCCGCTAGCCCATACGTTGGTGATAAACATTTGTCGGCGCTGGAGTCATCATTGATAATAGTTTTGCAGGATTCATTCGTCAACAAAACGAAGCCGAGAGCAAGCGCGTTGTACGTCCCTTTCGTATAGGACACGAGAGAGTGCGTGGTGCGTGGTGCGTGGTGTGTGAGAGTGAAAGTGTGAGTATGTGGTGTGTGGGCCATTTTGGTCACGCGAAGTTGCAGTGCCGCCAGTAGCTACGGCTTCCCAACAACCATCCCTCAAATAGCCGGCTCTATAGATTGATATCATTGATGTCTACTACCTACTAGGTACCAGGTTCCTATCTAAGTACATACGAACATCAAGATGCTTACCTCGTCCCCGGTACCTACTACGTAGTAGAATATATCAATAGATCTGACTGGGTTCGGTTGCGCGTGGCACAACACGTGTAAATACAAGACTAGATAGGTACTAGGTAGCTTGCCGTTACCACCGTTCAAGAATTTCAGCCGAGGTGACGTATCTAGGAGGTAGGTAGGTAAGTAGGTACATACCTACATCATCCACATCATCCACATCGTCCACATCATCCACGTCTCCAGCCATGATTGACATCGATCAATCTATTCATACACCTAGCCTACTACCTACCGATGTACCTCTAGGACTACCTAAAATAGGCACGTGCATGGGTCGGTATATACGTATAGCAGTCGCACAAGATAATGTGGCTTTGGCAATATAACGACAATAATAAAGATGGCAAGTATTACACTGCTACATAAAACCCCAAGCCGATCCTACGCAATGCCACCGGAAAGAAGCAGCGGTGAGACTTCATCGAAGCTGTTGCCCGCAAGAGGAAAATGAATGATGAAATACAAAGGAGGGATTGATGCTTGTAGGATGAAATGAATTGGGAATACGATCCAAGGTAGGGAAGACGGCCATACCATCCATGGGGGTGTACACGGTTATGAGATAGGTACCCATAGGTAGCGAGCTGAGGGCTTATAGAAAGAACATTGAACTCTGAACTCTGAACTCTGAACTCTGAACTCTCAACGAGTTGAAAATACTACACCTAGAGCTATAACTACCTACTAGGTACCTAGGTACTAGGTATGTGTATGTACGTTTGTTATCAACGCAGCTCCATAGATTCCGTCAGTTTAGTATCTCCAAAATCTTCAGATCCACACCCATGTAGGATCTGGTTGAGCCTTGGAGCTGCCTTGTCTGCTAATTGCGTATTCACTAGGACCTCTTTAGTATTAGGTGTCTAAGACAGCCCTTTGATGTAATACATATCAAAGATGTAATAGGTCTCGATGTAAGGTAGATGTGCGTCTATCCAGGATGGGCTTGACCCGTTGTTAGCCTTGGGATGTCTCGTTTGCTGTTAGAGTACACGTACCTACATACCTAGGTACCTACATTGATACCTACCTAGGTAGGTACCTAGTAGGCACCTAATGTTCTTGTAGCTGGGGCTTTGTACGTTGTGCGTTGTGCGTTGTGCGTTATCATTGATGTAAGTCCTAGAGAGATCTGGTCACGTCATTTATGATCTTTTAGCACCTATACCCCCATAGAACTTGAATTGAAAAGAAAAGAGAAGAAAAGAAAAACACAAAATGACTTAATTGGGTTTTTATCAGTGATTTGACATTTCCTTCTCTCCCAGTCTCCCCAGTCTCTCCAGTCTTCCTAGTCTCATAATTCTCTACGTAGTAGCTGCATTTCTGCATTTCTGCATCTCGCATGTTTCTGCCTCATGTCTCCGATTTCTCTGCTGGTGTCAACGCGAGAATTGCTACGACTGGCTCCCGCAGGATTCACGTCAGCGGAGATGCTACGCTTAAGATGGTTCTTATACTACATAGTACCTCTAGGGCTATCTCCTCGTGTTTTACCCGACTTGCAGCGAGCTGACACCTGCAGAGACCCAGCTAAAAAGCCCAGCTAAAAAGCCCAGCCAAAAGCCGGTCGATGCCCAAACACCGTCTACTACCATCTCACCTTCTAAGGTCCCAAAATTGCTGCTGCAAGGAATTAGGCGCATCAACAGTTTTCAACAATCCTCTTTCACCGTTCAACCCCGCTATCCGTGCGTGCGGGACTTCCGTTTTCTTCACCTTGCAGACGCCCGTAGCGCCGTACATGACCACCGCTTCCACTTCTTTTCAGAAGAAATAAGGAAAAGCACCAACCGTGAACCGTGCTTTGTACAACCTTAGCCAACCACCCCCTTCCTCCCTCCCTTGCTGCCAGAGCGCCTAAAGCTTACCCGGATTTGACCCTGATCTGGGGCGTGCTGACACCACCGTGGAGGTCTAAGAGCCATTATGATGCCACAGCAGCCGGCTCTACATATGCGTCTCCTCTTGTGACCGCGATCCGCTGCAAAGCTTGCAGGTCCTCTTGCATAATCACAGCCAATTTTTTAAGGACATCGGAACGCTAATTCATTCGAGGTCGAGGTCGAGGTCGAGGTCGAAGTCGTCCGCACAACCGTGCGGCCAGAACCAATGACACTAATGACTGGTGTAATACACACAGCCTGCCAGCGTACCTGGTACATACGCCCCAGGTACTCTGCCCTGAAACCCTCCTAAAGAGCCAATGCATCCATGCATCTGCGGGAGGGCACTGTCCGAAGCGCGCCGCGGGGGATTCGATAGGGGAGATCCATCTGAGCCATGCAAGGCGTTAGACGGTAGTGCGCAGCTAACCTACCTACATGTAGTAGGTAGTAGACAGTCGTAGATGGAGGTATTATGCCATAAGTACCTACCTACCTAGGTACCGTCACATCAATCCATGGATCAATCTGCACCAGGAGAGCTACACCAGGAGAGCTACCTAGTAGTTCTAGGTCTTCACAAATCCGCAGCCCGTCAACTCCAGTTCTCATTGCCTAGACCGCCTACTATGTAGGTACCTACGTTCATGTGTGTCTGATCATGGTTGTAAATGATCGAACCCGGCGTTGCGTGCCATGGGTAGGCTTTTCGCAAAGCTTTTCCTGCTGATTTGCTCGTTTTGGCTCATATCCACGGCGGCTACCTATACCCGTCGAAGCAAAAATAACATTGAAATCTATATGGCATAGAGGCGGTGAGTGGGTAACCCCATCGGTCCAGGTTGGATATCGAATTAAGCACCAGGCAAAAGAGGCAATAATACATAGTAGAGCTAAGGTCTGCTACGTACTTCGTAGCTGGAGGTTTCATTCGGTTGCACGCCCCGGCGTAGCTCCAAAGCTCCACTAGTCGAAAGTCACCGGCTAAAAAAGTTGCCGCAATGTCGACGACAAGCACCCGTGGAAACGGGAAGTTGGCGATATGTCCCCGACGACTCCTATTTGAAGGGAGACGAGACGCCAGATATCCACATCGCAGATACTATGTACATGCAAAAGTTAAAGACATCACATCTGTCCACTTCTACTTGCCGAAAGAGAACAGCGCTTTCCCCTAAAACGAAAAGACAGATAGAACAGCGACTCAGATTCGACCAGTACATTGATTAAATTAGCCCCAAGACAAGACAGCAGCATGGCCGAGATCAATAGATCACACTTCAAGTAAGTAGCATCCCTGTTTTTCCTCGCATCCGATTCGTCCCTTTCCTTTTTGGGCATTATTCCATGGGTTTTTGAGATGATCTCGTCGCTATCTCCATTCGGAAAATCATGGTTCGTTCCAACCGACCCCAGCTCTCAGCTGCGCTGCGCTGCGCTGTGCTGTGCTGTGTTATGCCATCCATAATGCAATCAAGGTCAACTGAGGAGACGACGTCAAGTACCCATGTACTCCCGCTCGTTGGCATAAGCCCTATTTTCTATTCGAAACCCGAACAAACATCAGAGATGGATCGTACGTGGGAACCCACGTAACTCTGGTAACTTTGTTCGCTTGGCTTTGGTTTATCCCGCAACCCGAAACTAGCCCCTGAGATTGGATGGGCGTTCGCCAGCGAGCCCTACCAGTCTTCATCCTCCCCTCTTGTTGCGTCCGATCCAGGACACGTAACGACATGCATCGTCGATCTTGTGGATCGATTCGTTGCGGCACGGCGCGGCACGGCAATCCTCAAAAAGATGACAAGGAATTATCAGGTTCAAGCTAAGGATTTGTTTGTAGTGAAGAGGCGTCGACATATGATTCCAAGCATGCTAGGCTCAACGAACGCCTCACCAAGGAGATTCAATCCCGATTGGACTGGATCGGTGTCGAATGGGTCTCGCCGGACGACGACGATGACGAAGATGCAACCGAGACTAGGAGAGAGGTGAGATTGCTAGACTATGCTTGCGGTACGGGCATGATATCGAGGGTATGTGGTTCATCCTGAAGAAGTCACGTTCACATCTGTCTACCTTCTCTCCGCATTCTAATAGTTTGGATATGTGAAGCGGGTTGTACGGTCTGTGCACTATCGCCACCATCTAACACGTGCGATAGGCTCTTGCTCCTTACACGACACAATGCGTCGGCATTGACATATCGGAAAATATGGTCACAACGTATAACTCTAGGGCTGAGAATCAGGTACCATTCCATACCCATACCCTATTCCCAAAGCAGGCGCCCGCATGGCGGATGGACAACCCACTAAGGCTCAGATTCACTAACCAGGTAAAAAGGGGCTGTCTCGTGACGAGATGTGCGCCGTGGTGGGCGATCTCTTAACGGCAGAAGAGCCGCAGCCAGGGGACATTCTACAAGACTCCCGATTTTTCGGCTTCGACGTGGCGGCCGTGGGGGGCGGGTTCCACCACTTCGCGGACCCGGAGCTGGCCGCCGCTCGCCTAGTCCAGCGTCTGCGGCCTGGTGGCGTGTTAGTTATCTGGGACTTCCTCCCGCACGGACGCCTTCTACACGCCGAACATCACGGGGTCATGCATCACGGCCTTTCGGAGGACAGGGTCCGGGCCATGTTCGAGCAGGCCGGCGCCGGCAAGGGCTTTTCGCTTCAAGTGCTCGGATCTGGTTTCCTGCCTGATCGTCATTCCCATCACCATCCTGGCCCCCATGTGCACGGAGATGAAAAAGAGCTTATGAAAAGAGAGCTATTCGTTGCCAGGGGACAGAAACCAACCTAGTCGTTTATCCTCCCAACGTAAAGGGACAAGCAATTAGATACCTGTCTACTAGGTACCTAGTACCTAGACGCCTGATAGACACCATGGGAATGAGAGACAATCCGCTAGGTCAGTCGAAGTAGAGCATGTTCACGCGGAATGTGCTTATATGGTCGACGCGCTAGGACAAATTGGAAGTGTGCCTACCAGGTACGTGAACAAAATATGAGGGCCTCGGCTACTTGGTACCTATTAACATAAATTATTGCTGGAGATGTCAACTTGTACCGGAAGATATCCTAACCGACCATGAAATTATCCAGTCTCCCAGAATACCGAGAACACCTGGGAACTATATAAATTGCGTGCCTTGGGGGTATGTTGCCCCTATCGTTTATCTGCTCCGAAGAGGAAAGTCGAATTGGGTGCGTATCCAGGAAGCACAATGGGCTATGCCTTGTTTCATCACTCCAAACCATACGAACCTTTTCTCCTAACTTTGAGGCCCCCTCCAAACTGGCAGGCATGGCACTCTGTAATAAGCCGAACCATCCACCTGGGTGTATACCAGGTAGTAAACATGAGATACCTACTCCTTTGACTACCTGTGCTATCAATATGAAACGGCCTATCAACTAAAGATCAACAAGGATCCCCAATTGAAGAGCTATTATAAAAATGTCTTGCGTAGTAGCGGCTATTGCGACATCCCTCGTCTCTGCATCATGACGGCACCAAGCCCGACCGTAGCACACAACTACCTCGTACCTGGGTAGAGAAGTTAGCACCGCCTTCCAGTATTTCTTATTCCTCACCCAGTACCTGGTACGTAAGTCCCTTGGTCGTCCCGTTTCTGGGGTCTTGATAGAAGATCGGAAAAGGGCCCCTTGGGGAGGCTTGATTGGGAACAAGCATCAACTAGATCTTCGGCTGATATATTTGATATCATA
This sequence comes from Hypoxylon rickii, assembly GCA_902806535.1. Classification (NCBI taxonomy): domain Eukaryota; kingdom Fungi; phylum Ascomycota; class Sordariomycetes; order Xylariales; family Hypoxylaceae; genus Hypoxylon; species Hypoxylon rickii. The sequence goes on from CADCWY010000003.1 coordinate 1,021,178, forward strand.
TTCCGGCCGTAGGATTGGTATAATGGCATCACTCTCCTTTTTGATTTGAACGCGCCTGCGTCGCGGCTGTCTAAAAGGATCGTTCGCATCGACGGGCAAATGTCCATGCTAATTCTACGAACCACGACTTGAGCATGAGAGACAGGATTGCGTGGTTATACGGGATGACCTTGGTCAGGGTCCAGCCATGATCAACACTAGAGCGAAGATAAACGAGCCCCGAGGATTCTCGGGGCATATGACGCGCATAGCTGTACTGGACTTAAGCCCTGGTCAGACCAATATTCTTCTGCTCTGTCTCAGCTCGAAGCCATGATTCTCCTCGACGGTTGTCTACCTAGTAGGTATACTTCCTCGGGGCCTATCCCAAACACCATTGATACTAACCCTGGAAGTTTATATGGCCTTGGGCATTTCGAGCTATTGGTTATAGTGTCGGCAGAGTTGGTGTAAGGAAGTCGGTGAATATCCATGATTGGTTCTCTAGTACCTACCTATATACTAAGTCCCGACCTGGGTAGGTAGGTAGGTAGGTAGGTAGGTGGTTTTGAATAGCACGACCTTTTGAAAGGCCACCACTAAGCGTAGGCGGCATAAGCACCAACTACCTACCCAGGTAGCTAGGGGGGCCATCCCATGTCAATCCATCGCAATAAACAAGGACGAATGGGAATTAGCTATAGTCCGTAGACAAGCGAGGCTCTTCGGAGACTAAGTGGACGTTATACCCATGCCTGTCAGTGCCCGGTTCTAGAAGGGCACAGGTAAAAGCTGCGAGGAATGATAGTGTCATTGGGCCATAAATCCACTAGGGTAGAAACAGTAGCATTGGTACTGTAGTATAATGGAGATTTGCCATCGTTCGCCTCTCGAAGATTCCCGAGGTCCTATCAGCATCGTGGAAGACCCCGGCCTCTGGTGTTTCGAGAATACAAACCATCTACAGACGTAAGCTACGTTTTGGATAGCGGTGTAAAGCGTTCCGTCAGATGTTTAGAGAACAGATATTGGCGGTAAGCGTTGCTTATTCCCTTTGAGTCGTCGTAACATCTTTCCAAACATGGCGATCGAGATAACCCAATTATTTGGGTTGTTGGTCACTTTGGAGTTAGGATGGAAAGAGGCGTTGGGTAATAACCCAGGTGGGCTCCTATATAACGCTGTCCGCCAGTACCAGAGTGAAAGCCTGACATAGCTTGAGGTGATAGCTAGTTGCTTCGACGACAATAAAACGTCACAATCTATCCAATACTCATTAAACACCTATCAAACACAGGCAACATGGGCCTTAACGTACGAGCATGAGTGGTAAGAATAGAGTGTTACTGAGTTCACGTATTAGTCAAGAACTGGATAGATGGGCAATATTATCGTTGTCAGTAGACTGTTGAAGAATTAGTTTAGGTATGACGGTTTGCATCCCTAGCTGTGCAAGTTGTGGCCGGTGGATGCGAGTAGTCGACGCCAATGGAATCAAGAATAGAAAGGCCTTACGAGCTAATGTCTTCAAGCCGTGATGAAATTGGCTGGAGGCATTGGTTGTATCGCAATCATCGAGTCGGGAATATCTGGCAGCCTAACAAGTGGACGCCCGCGTGGTATTGTAGAGCATCGGTGTCAATCCGTTTCTTGACGGTGGCTGACTTGGATTGACAAACAACGGATGGCTTGCATTTTTGGTGTTGGTCGATCTCGTTTTAAGAGAAGATCTTCTCTCCCCCCCTACTATGTAAAAGGGAGGGATTTGTTACTGATGTGGCACATGGATGTAGATGGAGAAGGAAGATGGAGATGGAGATATGAATAGATGGATAGATAGATAGATAGATAGATAGATAGATAGATAGGTAGATATGGAGATATGGAGATTTCCAATTGTGGATGGGGGATGTAAGAGATCAGATACAAGATATAAGATATAAGATATAGCATAGTATGTAGTAAGATAATGAACGGTAACACTTGAAAAAAAGGAGGGGGAGGGGGTTGATGTACCAGAGTATCTCCCTTGCCTGCCCCGCAAATTGGCCTAGCCTCTTAAGGCGCCAGGGCGCTTCGTTCCCAGACAATCGGTCGGTTCGTCGCCACGCGCCGCCGCCACGCGCCGCCACGGGCAGCACGGGTCTCGGGAATGATCCGAGCAATCGAAACCCCGTTAATTCCTACCATTCTGCCATTCTGCCACACGTGGGGGGGAGGGGCATGGCTTTACTATTGATAATTGATACCTGATAACTGATAACTGATAGACGTCCGGGGTTTGTGGCGTCCGCGGCGCTGTGCGGCGCTGTGCTGTGCACGTAGTGTTAAATAATAATAATATTCCCCAAGATGTTCCGTAGACTCCAGGGCTATCTAGGTACCAAGTATACAGACGGGCTGTGGGTGGACTGTGGTGAGCCTAAACCGGACATTGCTTTTTCTTTATACATATAATTTCCGGTAGCACACAGAAGCATTTTCTGCCAAATGGGTTTGACGAATCGAGGAGTCCAGAAGGGCTGGTGATACGAAACGGCAACTGCGTCACACCGCGTCCGGGCATCCCGAGCTCTTCAAGTGACCGCGCCAATGGTTAGGTCATATAAGTCCTATTCCGCTGCTCTTCGTGTCGCTCTTCGTGTCGCTCTTCGCAAAACCACATATGGATACCCGCTAGTCACATGATAGCGATATCACATTCCAGACTTCCCAAAAACGTCAAACGAAGCCGCATATCGATGCTTAAGTCGTATCTCCTAAGGGACCCCCGACCAAGGTATCACCCGGCAATGTGCATACCGCCAGATGTCTACGGCATAGATCACGCAACGAACGATCAACTCGAGGTACGGCCAAGGGAGTATCAACAGAATAGTATGCAAGTGGCTATGCAGAAACAACAGTTGTGCTTATGTCGTTCGTGGGGAATCTCGTTTCAAAAAAAAAAAAAAAAAAAAAAAAAAAAAAGAACAAGAGGGAGTGGGGCGAGATGGCCATCAAGACATACAAGTAAAGGTAGAGCCTCTACTTATCCCACATTCCCGCCACTCATCAAATTACGTTCATCACAAGTTAACCCCCTAGCCTTTCAACCCAAGAATAGTAGTTGCGTGAGCGAATCTCGATGCTAGTATCGATAGATCGGCTCCTTTTGCTTCGGGGGCGTAACGTCGTAAAGGTCGTCATCGTCGTCATCATTGCTCCTGGAGCGTCTTTTGTCGGGATTGGAACCCCCTCCAGCGCCGTGCATTGTTTCCTTGTCAAGGGAACTCTCTTGCCTGCCCAGATAGCTTGGGGTGGCCTCGAATCCCGGGTGGAAAGGCTCAAATGCCAGTCGAGGCTCTTCCGTGAAGTTCGACGAGCCCCCCGCACCAGACCCTGAGCCGCCCGCAGCACGAGACCGCAGCCCGGACTCAGATTCAAAGTCTGGGTCCTTGAAGGGATCTTCCTGTTCGGTGGCGGGGGTATGCGTTCTCGAAGGGCCTGCTACGGCCGGGGAATGCTCCCTCTCCTTCCCCTTGCCGTTTGGCTTTCGCGGTGGTATAGGCGGAAGGTCTGCGCTACTCCCATTTCGCTCGGACTCTGGCGGACTCACTGACTGTCTAGGCGGTGGCTCCATCGTGGCGACGAGTTTCCTCGCGTTTAGCATGGCCCTCTGGTGTAGGCTTAGCGACGTCTGAAGCTGCTCATTGGTATCTATCAGATGCTCCATGGTATCGTTATCCGGGGCTGGGTCCTCCGCAGTCATGTATATCTGTATACTTCGGCTTGCGCTCGTGCAACGATCGGCAAATTCTTTGATTAGGTCGTTGCTGAGCACCTCAACGGGCGGAGTGTTGGTGACGACCTGATGAAGCAGCTTCGCAGACGTTCGCGCTTCCTCCAGTCTGCTGGCTAACTCGGCGGGGTTTGGGAGTTTGCGGTTCGAATGGCTTCGCGCGAAGTAGTTCTGGGATTGCGGATCGAAGGGTGGTGCGTTCAGAGTACGTGGCGCGGGGGGCTGCGATGCCTAGAAATTGATCACACGTCAGCTTTGCCACAGCGAAGAAATAACCAAGAGTCTCTTTGACGTACTCCGTGTTGCTTCTGTGCCCTCTCCTTTTCCCTCTTCCACATGTCAATGATGAGAGTTAAGCCTTCGTCGTATGCCTTAGTGTTCTCAAAAGAATCTAATGTTTCCATCATCATCTGGCGCACACTCGGATCGCGAACGGATCTAAGCAGCTCTTTGGATGTATCAGTAAACTTCTGGTCCAGATTTCTGGTGAATGTCTCGCCCGGATTGTCGGAGAGGATACGGATTAACATGATAGCGTTGTATTGATACGAGGGTTTCGTCCAATAATCCCTCTTCAAGTATTTTCGGATAAGACGCGCGCATTCCGCGGCTGCAGCGGGCGATGATTCGGCGGCGTCGACGATGGGAGGTAGGAAGAGGACCTCGTCCCCAGTATTGGAGGAGCCGGATTCGCAAAAGGATTTCTATAGGTGCCTAGTTAGTATTTCCTAGATCCAGACTCGCGCAGTCACGGCATGGGAAATGTGTAATGTGTAAAGTGTAATGTGTAGACGCACCACACAGCGGTAGGCCGTGGCCTCGGGACTCTCGTTGCCGGTAGCAACAGGAGCGGTAGAAGTGCTAGGACCTTCTAGAGATATTAGCGAAAAAGGCGCAAAAACATCAGAATTAGACTTGCGGAATCTAAGGTCATGTCGTTCAAGGTTGTGGTTTCGTGTTATTTTTTAACATACCGTTACCGTTATTGGATTTCTTCCTCTTTATGGTGCTTAGCACCCTGCTCATCTTAAGCGACTTCATGGACACTAGCACTTTCGATTCCCTTCAACGGCGCATACGCTTTGGTTGTGGCTGAAAGACGAGCAGACGAAACTCGATTGTTGTGGAAGAACTTGAACGTATTGGCACCTGTAGAAGAACCTGAGAGTCGCAGTTGGAAAAAAAAGAAGGTACTAATGATCTATGACTACCTACTAGGTAGGTACTAGGTAGTACTTATAAGTACTAGGTACTTAGGAGTAGCCTGGAAACAAAACCAGTGGCCGCAAAGACGACTTGTATGACAACAATTGGGAACGTCGGTGACTTGAAAATTGAGTGCTTGCAGTTTAGGTAACCGCAAGATACAAGATTGCAAATTTAAGGGTTTTGGGGTGGGAGGGGGCCTGCAGGATGACGGAGGATCAAGATATGGCATCAATGATATATGGGCTGGACGAATGGAGAATGGAGAATGGAGGAGTTGGAAAGGCCAAAATTGTTAGATGGAGGGATGGTGCCAAATGCTAGAATGGGTATTAGGTACTATGGGTACTATGTATTATACTACTAGGTAGGTAGGTAGGTAGACTAAGGTAAAGCAGCTGTCGCGTTTCAGCCTTGGTACGAGACGAGACGAGACAATGGGATTAAAGAGGGCAAAAAAGGGGGGGAAGAGAGAGAGAGAGAGAGAGAGAGAGAGAGAGAGAGAGAGAGGAAATTGATGCGTAGTCTGGGGCGAATGAAGCCTCGCGTACAGATCCGTATAGGTATTGGTAATTGGAGAAGCGAAGCGAAGCACGTTGGGGAGGATGGGGATGAACGTCTGCCTACATGTACCCAGGAACTACTAGGTAAGAATCAAATTACTACGTACAATAAATTTTTTTTTTTTTCCCAAAGAGAGAAGCTGGAGACTTTCCTTATTAACATCCAAGATGCATGCATAATACCTTGTAGTTTTGGTACGTAAGGCGATGGCCCCACTACTATGTAGATAGGTACTATACTACCTGTCATGGCTGCTATAGGACTATATCATACATCAATGATACGTCTATTGATGCCTACATGTATATAGAGATAAATGGATTTATTGATACTTGAATTATATCTATATATGTACCTAGTATCTAGTAGTACATACCTACTAGGTAGGTGTCAACGATGACTGCCTGACTGCCTGGGACTTTGAACCCCCAACGCTCCCCTACTACTATAGGTACTATACATATACCCAGGTATCTATAATTTCTGGTGTATCTTGATATCTACTAGGTACTACTAGGTAGTACATACGCCATGTAGGTCCTACGGTGGACGCCCTCGTCGGAAAAACGGGGGGATGGGCAACAGCTACTAGGTACATAGAGGCGTTAAGGAAACCATCATTGATGCCTCAAAAACCAAGACGGCCGGAAACAACGTAAGCGGCAGATCATCGGATCACATCAATACTAAATATCAATAATTGACAACGGACAACTGAATGCACATGCTGATTGATTGTCTTGACAACTGTAGCTGACCCTGACCTCCATGCCTCCATGCCTCCATGCCTCCATGCCTTCATGCCTCCATGCTTCCATACGCAGGGCCTGCCAGGGATTCTTCCTGCAGCCCAATTGTCCATCCTCAATCGTCAATTCCCAGTCAATTGACATGCACAGCCTCAAAACCATACGCAAGCAAGACCCTTTGTGCGTCTGTCAAGTGCGTCTGTCAAGCGCATGCCTCCACCAAGTCTACCTAAGTACCTAGTACCTACCTACTACAGTACTACAGTACTAGGTACCTAGCCATCCTTTTGATCTCATCGATGCCTTTTCTCTCCAGATAACCACAACCACTCCACGCCCAGCTGTTGGCTATCCGCATCACCTGCCCACGAGCAATCCGGTCATCGACCTTCGTCACCCTCATCTTGGCTTGTCTCCCGCCGTCGAACGCGCGGCGCCTCTGCTGACAAACCCCCCTCCCTCCCTTACGCACTATGCTACGCACTATGCTACGCATTCTTTTGTCAAATGATCAATTGGCCACAGGTTCATTCGACGCGGCTAGCCCATCAAATCGCTGATGAACATAGGTACCTACTAGGTACCTAGTAGTAGGTACCAGGTAGTAATATCGAGTAATTCATTACACCCCATCCCCCCTTTTCGATAGGAAAAAAGAGTGCCAGTAGCAACTCGAGATTATTTCCATCCAGCCTACTCCGGTGTAATGAGATCCCACGTTGGCATCTTTAAGAGGCTTGTCATGAACTCACCCCCTCTGTCACTTTTCAACTCCCAAAATTAGAATTATTGCTTCTCCATTGCCATACTTACTCAGGTCGGCCATACTGTTCAAAGTCTTAAAGCAATGAAGTTACGGAGTGAGCTACGTGGATAGAAGAGTCATAATCACGAAATAAGCAAGTTATGACATCTGCCAGGATGATTCATTAATCAGAGACGTTCACCGAAGCACAGAAAAAGATCGTCGAAGGCAGCGTCGGATTAAGATCTCCTAATCTCTGATCTGCAGAGCAAAAGCAAGATATAACTAAACACCCTCCCCCCCCAGTGACACACATCCCCTCGTGTGTGCGATCCACTGTAAACCTTCCATTCATGCGGAAATCAAAAGCACAACCCCTCAACGCCATACGCCATGAGAATGCTAGGGGGTGGTGTTGGTAATAACTGTAGTATACATCGTGACAAAGCTTCTTCCGCTTCGTTGTCTCCTAGAATCTTTGTGTGTGGGGTCATAAGTGGACGCGATCATTGTTGAAAAGGCATGCTGTGAAATGGCGAATGCGTCGTTGCCGAGTTTGAAATTGTGCTGTTGCTGCTAGATGGGATGGCAGTTCAGGTCTCGATCCTGATTCGGCGGCCTGGATCAATACGAGTTCCCCTATCCTGACTGCGCATTGTTCTCGGAGCCTGCCGCGACAATCGTAAGACTCGAGCGGCGAGCCGATTCTTTTCGTGGGCTGGTTCGAAGGGTAGACGGCGTCTTCTGCACTTTAACCTTGCTGTAGGTTCTAACCACAGTCTTGGACTTGCGAATAGCCGCCGTCTTACGGCCTGCGGACGACTTAGACCCCAATGCCGTCTTGGTGTTGACCGAGATCGTCGACACGCTGCGCTTAACAGCAGTCGCGGCGCCCTTGGCCGCCTTAAGGCCGGCATTCGACAGGGTATGCTTCACGGATCGGGATTGAACTCCTGTGGGCGTCTTAACCTTGCGCTTCTTAGATGGGCCTGCTTCGTTGTCGCCGTCTCCGATGACGTCCCTGAGCTTTCTCTTGCCCGCACTGACACCTTTTTTGACAGTTCGCGTCAAGTTCTCCTTCGGTGCCTTTGGCTGTTTCACCTCTTTCGGCTTGGGACCCAGAACCCCGCGACAATTCGCACTACCACAGAGACACTTCTGAACGTTCTTAGCCGAGAAGGGGTCAAAATTGTAGTCGTACGTTAGTTCTTCACCCGTCATGATGGGACGGTCTCCCGCAAAAAGGGCCATGCGTGGCTGACCGGACACAATCCACTTGATCATGCGGCAATTTGGCGAGCATGAATGGTTGACGAAGCGAGCGATACTACCAGTGGTTGCATCAATGATCATGTTCTGGTCGAAAGACATGAGATAGTAGCACTGTACTTGTTAGCCGCCAAACCGAGCATAGGAAATGCTCATTACTCTGCTTACCTTATTGTCCCGATACACCTCGTTCATGCGACGATCACATTCTTCTTCCGTGATGATTTCACCGGTGTACTCCATAATGATCTGATTAGCCTCGAAGCAGCGGTTCGCCCGAATACCGTAGCCTCGGTCGCTCGTCTTGATAACCTCGACTCCCACTCGGTACTTGCCTCCTTCCTTGATGCGCTCCTGCAGCTTCGCAAAGGCACGGTTCTGGCATAGATCCGGGCCAACGTTGCAGTTTGTATCATCGCACTCGTACAACATGATGCGATTCTGGCAGCTCTCGCCACATCCGTCTTCGGGTGTACACACGCACTTGGACTGGTAGTCCTTGAAGTGGGGTGTCTTCTTCCAATATGCACCCGCATCACCAACGAATCGGTCTGGGAATACATGTTAGCCTAAGATCGACCAAGAGCGAAAAAAGCAAAGCGGACGAATCCGATGGAATAAACGAGGGCAGTGAACATACTCCTAGTAATTTTCTTCCACTCATCCGGCTTGGGTTGCCCAGGTGGAAGAGGGTTGCAGATGTCGAAGGGAAGCTTGAAGTCTCGACCCTGGATCAAGGTGCGCATTCCATTGTACATGGGCAATGGCATCATCTTGTTAATTTTACCGCTAGGCATCAGCTCTGGTAGTTGTGCCAAGCTCTTTTTCTCGGATGGAGTAAGTCCTTGGTAGATATCAACCGGGGTCTCTTGGCCTGCGTATAAGCCGCGATCGAGGTACTTCTTCATCCGACTCTTCTTAAGAGTAGGGTGTTCCTGGATGGCGGGCTCCGGCTCTAGTGCTGGACCCGCGACCTCGGGAGCGACCTCGGCGGCGACATTGGCCTTGGGTGGTTCTGGGTCATCTGGAGAGACATACTTCCCGTTCGCCCAAGTTGTGTATAGGACAGGCTTCTTATCAATGCCTGCAAATTCGTCCGTGTCTTGCAATCGTCGTAGCTCTCGTGACATCTTGCTAATACTCTTCTCCACTGTCTTCCTTCCTTTTTTACCTAAGTTGGACAGCTTGAGCGCCAGCGACTCAGCCTCAATGCCGGAAGAACGCGTCGAAATGCGCCTGGAGGGTTCTGCATCATTAGTCCTGGAGGCTTTAGTAGGCTTAACGTGGCTCTGCTCGCGCGTTGTGCGCTCTGATTGTGCCGGCAACATGGGCTCGGCGCTCTTAGTAGTAGTGAGCGCATTGTCCTCCTCCGAATGTCCAAGTGGAATCTCGCCAGTTGTAGTCGCGCGTCGCTTACGATCCGAGACGATGTCACCCTTTGCGCGTCGCTTGCCATGCATAGCAGTGCCCGCTAATTTAGCAATGTTGTAGACAGGAGCACTCAGACGTTGTCGGCGCGAGCGTCCATTGAAGGGAGCGGGGCCAGCGGCAACAGATTGGCCAAGTTCAGGGAGGGTAGGGGGGTCGGCGGACGCGACAATGGAGTCGGCAACCTCGGAGGTCGCGTCAACATCCATGGGTTCGGCAGGTTCGTCGACAAGGCCAATGGCGGCGGCAATCTCATGCTTCGTAGTTTCGGAAGCCAGACTAACGCTATCGGCGACGGTAGTAGGGGGAGTTGAGCTCATGGATGCGGCATTGGAGAAAGTGTCGGCGGGTGCGTCAACACTAGACTCAGACGAGAGGGCACGCGCCGGAGTCACGGTCACAAATGAATCCATGACTTCCAAACGCGACAATGGCGTTGTGGCAATTCAAACCGAGTTGGACAGTGACTTAGTTCTTGTTTGAAGGGACACGACGCGTCGGGGTTTGAAAGGGCGCAAGGTAGGATAGGAGGTATAAGGTGTTGAAAAAAAAAGATGGTGTGGTGGAGAGGAAGAAGTTATCAAAGATGCCAATGACAAGATCCTTAGCTTGGAAATATGGTAATGAGTAGTTGAGTGAGTAGGTAGGTAGGTATGAATGCGTGTAGTACTACTAGACGGGTAGTAACTGGAAGAAAGTGTGTTGTTGGTATCAAATATCAGTTATGTAATAGGCGGAATGCGTAGGGCGCGGGTTGCAGGCGCAGACGTGCAGGCGTGCAGACGTGCAGAGGCGTTAATAGAAAGAAAGTGGTAAAGTTCCTTGAGGTGAACTGTAGGTATCTTAGGACTAGGCTAAGAAGACTTGGCGAATTTGTTTGGATAGACTGGATAGACTGGATGGACTGTACCCGTATGAAAAAAGTACCTAGTACTTGGGGTAAATATCTAAGCCTTCTAGGTCGACATGTACTTGGGTACATAGACGTTCGAGAAAGAATATGATGAGGTACCCGAGTACTCTTCTTCAACGAGAGAAAAGCTCGCAGGTTAACCTAAAGGTCGAACAAAATTGGGGTCAGTACCTGGCTAGTAGTAGAAGCAACGGTAGCTGTGGTAATGTGGTAATAATAGTACGAGAGAGTAAGAAAAAAAAAAGTTGGGGTTGTCAAAAGTGAAAATAGAAAAGGAAAAGATCAAGTTCAACCAGCCAATGGTTGAGCTTATCCCGTGGCCCGTCCGTCCTGCAAACGCGACCGGAACGGAACTTGTAGGGGTGCTTGATACCGTCCTTGACTTGGATCCTAGATCCTACTGCTAGAAGTGAAGAGGCAGAGCGACCAGACACCACAGAGCAGAGATCACAGGCCAGAGATCAATGGATTAGATCAGAGACGAGAAAGAACCGTCTGGGCGACCACCAAGGGACAACCACACGATAATGCAATGACACTTCGCTGGCCAGCAGAACACAGGGGGATTGGAGCGACGCGGTGATGGGAGGACGATGCAAAGGAACAAACATCACACAATCATAAGATAGCTTGTATATGGCATCAAGATGATTGCAACTGGGGGTTGGAGTGAGATCTATGATTACTTACTAGGTACCTAGATAGTTTCGGGTGTTGGATGTTGGATGCTGGATGCTGGATGCTGGATGCTAGGCGTTGGGCGTGATGTAGACGCAGACGCGATGATGTGTGCTTGCAGAAGTAGGTTGGTAAGTTCAATGTTATGAGAGATTGGTTGCAGGAGAGAAAGAAAGAAATAGGTAGGTACCTAAGTAGGTAGTAACAAGGTAGCTGGAGGTATGTAGGTAATCGGATAGTTGGAAAGGTAGGTAGTTGGATAGTTGGGTGGAAAAGAGCCCTGAGAGTAGGAAGGGGAAATTTAATCAAGGCTCTCAAGCTACTTACAAGGTACCAAGGGTAGGTCAACGCATACCTACCTGCCTAGTACATATGTAGTAGGTAAAGGTAGGTAAAGGTAGGTAAAGGTAGGTAGAGATAGGTAGAGGTAGGTAGAGGTAGGTAGAAGTAGGTACGTAAAATAAGTAGCTATAATAATTGTCGTCGTTGTTGCGTTGTTCGGTTGCTGATGGATACCGTTCTGAAAGCTGCGCACTTATTAAGTAGACAAATACCACGATTTACGATTCCGAACTGAACGAAACGGAACGGGGTCGTAAATGGCGATGCAGGCGTTTTGGATTCCCTGAACACCTGAATTTGTGGTTGCGAGGGTTAGAGAGGGGATAAGAGGCAGGATGGAATGCGCAAGAGGAGAAAGAAAGCTCGGGGTCATGGATTATGGACCTCGTGCACAAAAAGAAGTAGAACGGGGTCAATTTTTTATTTTATTTTATTTTTTTAAGAAAGTCGCAGAAGAGGAGCGTGTCACTGTGCTAATTACACGTTCAATGAATGCTATTTATCGAAAAGGCTGGGGGGGGGTAGAGGTAGAGGGAGAGTTCAGACGACGGCGTTAAAAAAAATAAAAAAATAAAGAAAGGGTAAGGCGAAATGGTACAGCAAGGCGAGGTGAGGTAAGGTGAGGTGAGGTAATGTGGATGGATAACCTACAGTATTACGGTAGATATGGATGTTGATAATTTGCCTCGCGCAGATAACACACCAAATGTAACTGCCTACCTACCTACCTACCTCCATACCTATACCTGTTGATATCAATCAATACTAGGTATCCATCTTGATGTATCAAAATCCATCAATCCATCAATACCTACCCACATACCTATCTGGTCCATACGCCGACATCCGTACACAGACTCACATACGTACCTAGTAGGTATACACATACACACACTGGGCACGCCAGGACATGACGGGCCAGTCAGATTCTTCGGATTACATGGTCCGACATCTCCGTGGCCCTCCTCTCTACCCCCTGTGACTTCATTATGCCATCTCGACCCGTGCTGCTGCGGCTGGCTGACGAACCAACTGGCTACTCTCGTCCTCCCATCGCTCCTAGCTTCGGATACCAACGCTAGCAGTTGACCAGATGATCCCAGCCATCGACGCCGACCAAAAACTCAATCTGCACCAAAAGACAACCTCCCCCCCCTCCCCCTTTTGTTTTCTCCTTCCCCTTCAGTGGGCTAAGAAGCGTGTAGGCGACGCGGTCTCGTCGTCGAGCGGCCCCGGGACGGCAACAACATCAAATTATTCTGCATGGGAGGGTTAGGTACGGGCAGTCCTCTGAATTTGTGGTAAACGAATTAGGGGTAGATGTAAGGTATTCTGCAAGTCATTCCGACGTGGGTGAGGTTTTGAACATGTCACTTCACGAACACTGCTTATTTAGCGCATCGGTGACCTAGGCAATTTGACAGGGTCGCCCGGTATAACCGTGAAGCCCATCTCTAGATGACGATAGACTTATGTCGCATTTTTGGTTGGTCTCCGTCCACCATTATCCCAGATAAGTCTGGAGAGTGGGGAGCGAGCGGTAGAGGCAATGCCTCCCGATAAGGTGCAGGCACGTCACTCGAAGGCGGTGCTCGGCCTCGCATAGTCGTGCGTTCGTAGGACGATTGGAGACAGTCGTGATGGATGATACTTCCATAACACATATCGAAATCGACGGCATATTGGGGTTGTGGCGAGTGTCCGTCGAGTGTCATGCTAGGGAGACCCCTTGTGCTGATTTAGTTAGTTGAGTACCTGCGTAGATCCCGGACTGTGTCTACCTACCTAGTAATGATGCCGCTCCTCCGACGTGACCTTAGCAGGGCCGCCGTCGGAGGCAGCAACAACTTCGTATATGATCTGGAAAAGTTGTCGGGGCCCGTAAAGAACATGTTTGGAAAGTAATGCAGTCGGCAGCTCGGTGCTATTGATGTGGTGCATTCTCCTACGTCTCGTCTACCCTGACCCAATAGGCGATCCGTTTCCTATGACAACTACCGGGTTCGTGTGCTACCCATCGAGTGCATATATCACAAACCCGTCCAGTCGAATATCACTTGATTGATCGTTCTTCCGTGGCCCCCTTCTTAATCTTACGTGGGGTCTGTTCGCCTTGTGTGAATGTGTACTATGTAAGGTACCTACGTTCCAACTCCTGCGTCGCTGCTAAAGGTAAGATACGGGCGACATTGCTAGGTACTGCGACGGATATTAGTGTCATTATAGTATACCGCTTTGTTATCCATGGATATGTTTCCGTTTGATCATGGACCATGGTCGAGGAGCTAGGCCCATAGGCCGAAACGCCGTGGCCGTTGCTGGTGCAAGAGATTCAAAGGGCCTCGTGATAAGCACAAAGTTAACTGACATAGCCTCTTTCTCAACATATGCATCTTTTATATTGTTTTTTCGGGCTTGGTTTTACGGTTTTCTGTATCCCAGGACTCGGAGTTGAGAAGTCTGCTTCCATATGCGCCAGGCTTGCACCAGATGAATAAATCAACAGATGGCGGGGTAGGGGATCGAATCATCAACCTGACTGGTATATATAGCAAGAAAACATTCAAATAGTCCTTCGGGAAGCTACTCTTCTGGTATAGTGACATAGAGTCGACCTGGCAACGAGTTCTGGTGGTGCGAGAGTCGTGGTCGTAGTGGTAGGAGACGTCTTGTGGACGATTGAGGAGGTACCAAGCCCTGTACATAGCGCCCATCGATCTCAACCGGTCTGTTCGTGATCAAAGTGATCAGGTGGCTACGCGCGAAACGAAACTTGATTATTACCAAGCAAGCCGCCTAGCCCAGATGCCTTTGGTTTTAAGGGAATCTAGGGGTTCACAAGAATCCACGACTCTCTCCTTCATCCACATCAGTATGGCCCCCTTAACCCTAATCGACGATACGACGCAACCAAGGACTCAAGAAGGGAAGACTCTGCTTCTATCGGCAAAAGAATAAAATAAAAATAGAAGTCAGAACTAGCGTATCATTATTTTACTTACCTACCTCAACCTGGGTTATTGTATGAACATTGAAAGATCCATTAGACCAGTCACGCCTAGATATTATAGCTCTTCGCCCCCCTTCGCGTTAGCTATCTCCGTAGAAAATGTGCATGATCCCATATGCCGTCGGTGAATCCAATACACTTGTTGGGCCGCATTGATTTTGGTTCAATTTACAATTTGTAGGTTGTGAGTGCAACCCCTTTTGATGACTTCGAAAAGGCGACTCCAGACATTGGTCCTAGGTATGCTCTACGCAGCCCAAGTGCTGCCAATTCAGGTGTAAGGCGTCGCGCAATATCCTATATTCGCCTTGTGGCTTTCATAAATAGATGGATAGCTTCCTTTTAGACGCTTGAAGGGCGACGAATCTTGTGCCAGCTGAGTCGGGACACGGTTGGACCACATGCTGCGGGTTCTAACCAGAAGAACAACCCAATTACCTAACTACCAGGTGATTACCCTGCTACCACTCTGGGGTTAAAATTCACCTGCTCGGGCTTGATTCCACGGTGATGTGTTGTGAGCTAGAATCTTGACCCTCTACCTTTCCCAGCCTTGGTATTTCCACCATACGCCCGCCCAATCGTATCGTGCTGGGTTCGTTAGCGAAGCGAAGCCTCGGGACCCTTGCTAAGGCGAGTCGAATTGAAAGGCGGCAATGTGAAGTAAATCGTTGCTTGTTAGCGGAGAGTTGTACGTTCTCAATCGTGGATGTGCTGACCTTATCTACACGTAAGGACCTACTGCGGGGCCTGAGGCGTTGCTGCAGTTGAGTTTGCCGCCTCTCGTCAAACATACTAATAAGCAGATAAACAATCGACCACCCCGGCTGTTGGGGGCATGGTCGTAGGGAGCACCAAAGGTCCGCATCCCCGTAGTCTTATGCAGCTTTGGACGGTCACGAGAAGGAAAAAGGATCGAAACAGATGGCATATCAAAGTGACTAGTAGATCCTCAACCTCGAGGCACGCGTTGGTTAAAACGTTGTATGAATCCTGCAGGGAGTCATTCGGGATTTCCACTAAGCATCGGTGGCGTAATCCAGTGTCTCGAATTGCATTACGGCTCTGGCCGAAACAGTGTTAACCGGGTAGCTATTCTCCAAATTACAGATCTTGTCTACACTATGCATGGTATCTCGGTGTGGCTCATGCCCCCGTATGGGGTTAACTGATTCAGTAAGGTAAGGCCAGAGCCTGATGCCAATCATACTGTACCATATTACACAGGCGTAGTCTAGGGAGTGATTAGATGCCATGTTGCCTAGCATTTATGGGAGGCTTGCGGCTTAATATGACCGGATAGCCTATGTGACCTATGTGAGGTTCTATGGTTGTTCATCGACTAATAGCGTAGCACAGTGCGACTATCTGGGAAAAGGTATTTGTTGACTCATTAAGGTGCTTGCAGAGCAACCAGAACTATCTGCCAGTTGTTTCCCTCTGTCCTCCATGACTCCGAGTTATGCTGCTTGCTTAATCGGGGCCAATTCATTCGCCCCCTTTTTGACAAGAATGAGAAAAACCGAAACTCCGGGATGGGCTCTACCCTCCATGCCATGTGGGGAATCTGATGCAGGTCTATGGTCCTAGTGTTACAAAGTATGCATGCCATGTTCGTAAGGGTCGTAAATAGCATTTCGACGTAGGGGGGTGGTTGGCTTCAACTGGTCGTTGGCCCTAGAAGGAAGACATATTTTCGGCCGTTGCCGCATTCTCGCCTTCGCCAACGAGCGCTTCAGAGTCGACCGGCGCATCTGGAAGAGTGCAGGCGTCTGATAATTCAGAGCTGCTGCCATTCTTGGTCTGGTTCTCCATGGCATATAGACGGGCGGCTCTGCCTTCCTTCTTTCGAGGCTGTGGGGCTAGATTGAGAGTCAGTCCATACTTTGCCGGCAAACGTAGCTTCTGGAGTAGATACATACCTCGGCCATTCTCTTGGACGTAGAAACGTCGCAGTAGCGAAACCGCTTCGTCTCTGAGATAGCCGCCCTCGACGGGGTAGCCGCTTTCTACATTTCCACCGTCACCGTCGTCGTCTTCACGCGGGGGGGCATCGACTCTTCCCTTGGAGATATACGCAATTTCCTGGGGGCCGTATCCATTTTGGTACGGGCGGTTCGTTGGCTTCGGGACTGGCTTGGAGTTCATATGGATTTTGAAGACGCCTCCGGTACCACCAAACTTGTCGTTCACAGCACCAAAATAGACCTTCTGGATGCCGAGCTGTCGAAGAAGCGAAGCGCACATGACGCATGGCTCAACCGTGACGTAAAGAACGCATTCCGATATGATAGAGTGATCAACCACAGGGGCCGGGTGAAGCTTTTGCCCATAGGGGAAGATGTGGCCATCTGATGGATCTACGTCCCCCCAACTAGCGTCATCAAGGCTGTGGTCGGTGCTGACGTCTTTGACGTCGTTCGACTTACGTTCGGAAAGCAGCGCGGACAATGCCATAAGCTCGGCGTGTCGAGTACCATTACGGGTGACATTAGTTGCGTTCATTCCTTTGGCAATAATCCTTTCGCGATAGACCAGGACGCAACCCACTGGTGTCTCGTTGGTACCTAGAGCTAAGTTACCCTAACGTCTCGTCAGCAGGACTGTCGAACGCACAGAGCGGGCTAGGGCGCATGTGCATGAATGTCAACTTAATCAATACCCGATATCATATACCAAATCTACTAAGCAGTAGTGCGTATTTGGTAAAGCACAGGGAGGTGAAAAGGATGGGAAGCGGGGAAAGGAACGTATCTTACCATAGCAAGTGCCTCTCGCATAAACGTGAGATGGTGAAGTCGCTCAGCTCGCTCTTCTTCCGTCTTTGGTTCGATCAGACCAGGTAGGTTGAGAGTGTGAGGCTCAGCAGGCTTGGTAGTAGCGGCTCCATTGGTGAATGGTGAGGGAATAACAACTGGAGCAGGCAAGACTAGGGGTTTGGTGGTTGCCGTCGGAGCAATGGGGTTCGTAGAAGGTTTCGGCTGGGAGTTGCATATATCGTCGAGAGTGAGACGATCGACTCCAAGGTCAAGCACTTGAGACTGGTTTTCGGGGATGGTGTTCTCGCCGCTTTCGGCCACCTTGGACTTTCCTGAGAAGGCGAGTGTTGCTGTGGTGGCGTGCTGCTGGCTGCGGGTACCCGCTTTCTGGATATGAATTTGATTATCCACCACGAGGGGCTTCAACGCTGGCGACTGGGAATGAGGGGTGGATTGGGAGTTCTTGCGGAGAGCCACATTTTCCTTCCGGTCGTCAATAAATGGTGTAGCGGGTGAAGGGCCACGGTTCGGGGGGGCACTTCCGGGCGCAGCTTGGTTTTGACCGTTGGCCTGATGCGGGCTGGCCCTGGTGTCACCTTGATTCGCAGCAGGAGTGACACCGATCGGCCAAGGGCCCTGAGGGGCCGGAGGCGGTGCAAGGGACTCGCTAGCTGTAGAACTGGTGGTGATGCCGCTTGGCAGGCCGACGGACGAAACACTGGGTCCGGCAGATCCGTGACCGTTTCCCTGCCTATCACCTCGATTCTGGCCGCCACGCTTCTTAGAAGATGTCATTTTTTCGTCCTGGGAAGAAGACGAAAAGCCTTGTTCGAGATCTATGAAAGAGTTATCTAGAGCAGCAAAAGGCGACGGTCGCCGACAATGACGGTGCTGCTGTAGCTGTGGTAGTGGTGGTGGTGGTGGTGGTGGTTGTTGTTGTTGGGATGGTACAGGATGAGAAGAAGCACATAAAGAAGGCGGCGATGACGAAGGAAGAGGATGGGGGGGTTGCTGCAAGGTGGAAGCAGAAGCAGAAGTGGTAGCAGAGGTAGAAGTGGGAGCAGAGGTAGAAGTGGAAGAAGAAGTGGAAGAAGTAGAAGTCTGTGCTGAGGACTGTTGTTGTTTCTGATTTGAATCGGCGGCTGTTGTCGAGGTAAAATGGAAGACGTGGGAGACGAGTTGGATGAAAGACGCAAACAGTGCCTGCCAGAGGCTCGCGGCGTAACCTAGAATTTTGTGTCGCGCCATGCTTTTCCTCAGTCGCGCGCCTTCCTCACTTTAACTTTTCAGAATTAAAGCCGTTGAACTACTCGTCGCTCCTTCCCCCTTCTTTCTCTGTTCCTCCTTCACTTTTTAAACTCCTGATGTCCCGCGTCGATAATTGGGGCACTGCTATTGGGTAGGTACTACCTTATGTACCCGTATCATCCAGTACCTTTGTACACAGTAGCAACAGGCAGGTAGGTACCTTAGGTAGTAGGTAGTAGGTAGTAGGTAGATAGATTGATCAATGTAAGTAGATGGACAGATAAGCATATACGCGGGATGCGTGGTCGCTACACCTCCTCCTCCTTCTGCGCTGCGAAAGAAAGAGAGGAAAAAAAAAGGAAAAAAAGAGAAAAAAATGTCACATAGATACTGTGTAATTGGTAGACAGGTAGTTACTATGGTGACTAAACGCGACCGGAGATAGTTACTATAGACAGGTAGTCACTGTCTCGTATCTTCTAGATGAGACAAACCGTTAAAGGCCACCTGCCAAGCAGACGATACCTAGTAGGTGAGTGGTAGGTGGTAGGTGGTAGGGAGATCTGGATGAAGCAATGCCAACAAGTAGAAGTAGGGCAAGACCTGCATAAATCTCCTTAGTCAACGGCGTAACAATTCTCATAGTCACGACGTCGTGATAAGAATTATTTGGACGATAGAAGGCGATGCATGTACGAATACCGCTGTATAGGTATTCTTTCAATCTTCGGAGGCCCTCTAGAACATTACGAGAGTACTAAAGAATGGGAATGAGGGAAGAACGTGTGAAGTGTGTAAAGTGTGTAAAGCGAGACGATCGTGGGCCGAAACAAGGGAAGAGAAGAAGTCATATTCGATGTGAAGATAAAGTTGAAGAAAGAACCTGGGTAGGTAGGTATATTTCCTTGATGAGGTGTTGAGGAAGACGACAGCGCGGCTGAGAATTTTCCGCCGTCGCTTGGATACATGGATGTATGTATGTATGGCTCAGTACCGGGGTTACCTTAGCAGGCCCTATTGCTACCTCTACATATCGACATTACATAGTAGTATAGGTACTAGGTAGGTACCTTATCGTTGTAGTGGGGTTTGTAGTAACCGCATATATGTTATATGAAATTAAATCTGGTAAATATGTTTTTATTTAAATAAATGGTTTTATTATAAAGCGTGTATAATTTAATTAGTTTTTAGAAAAAGTTTTATATATATTAATTATATTTAAACTGTTTTAATTAATTAAAGCGGTTTTTATATAAATTATATATTTATAATTTAAATATTATAATTAATATATATACGGTTTATAATTATAAAATTATTTTTATAAAAACGATTATAAATTTATATTTTTAAAATATTTAAAGTTATATATATATCGTATTTATTTAAAGTTATTTAAAATTATTTAAATTTAAAACGGTTAAATTATATAAATATTTTTATTTAATTTAAACCGTTTAATTTATTCGTATAATTTATATAAAATTAATAAGTTTTTAATTATAATTATTTTATTTATCGTAATTATAATAATTTTATATATATTATTAATTAATAATTATTATATTAAATAAATAAATAAATAAACTTACGTAATATAACGGTAAATATGTTAATAAATAAATAAATAATTAAATAATTAAATTTAAAATTTATAATTTAATTTAAATAAAAATAAAAATTAAATAAATTAATTAAATTAAATAAATTAATTAAATATAAATATAATAATAAAATTAATTAATATATATAATATATATATATATATAAATAAATAAATATCTTTTTTAATTATTATTAAATTAAAATTAAACTAAAATTAAACCGTATTTTTACGGTTTAAATAAAAATTAATTACGTTAAATTTAAACCGTTTAAATAATTTAAACGGTTTTTATTTAATCGTTTTAATTAAATTAAGCCGTTTAAATAAATAAATAACGCATTAAATTTTACGAAATAAAAAGGTAATTTTTACATATATATTTATTTATATATGCGGTATAATTACCGTATTTATACGATTATTAAAACCCCTTAAACCAGATAAGTATTAGGTATCATTGATATTTACATACGTATCTAATACCTATCAGGTATATGTAGGTAGCGATGCGCCAATCAACTTCAAGTTGCCCTCTAAATCTTAAAAGATTGGAATGCGGGAGCGACCGTGCCAAGCTCGACGACCTGTCACGTGTAGGTACCTATATGTAGTATATGTAGGTACATAGTAGGTACCTACTTATCCATCAATGATATGTAACGTATGTACCTAGTACCTAGTACCTACATCCTGACATAGTCACGGGCAATTACTACTAGGTATGTACTAGGTAGTATCTAGTATCACGATCATCGTGCATCGTGCATCGTGCATCGTGCAGTCTACAACATCAACATATTCGACAGCCAGAGACATTTATAAAAGGGCGGTCGGGAGTTGTATTGGTCTAAATACTTGGGTACCTGGTGAGTGGCCTGCACCTAGTACTAGGAGTAGGTACCTACCTACATAGTAGGCACAAGTCACATCGTCTTGTGTAGATCGGCGGCTAAACCAATTCTCGACCACAATTTCCTCTACTCTAAGCCAAAAGCTCATCCTAGCTACTGCTTTTCGTTTTGGCATGATGGTATCGCTTTCTTCTCCCCTTGCTGAATCCCACACCAATCCCATTGATACCCGGACCCGTCAGCCGGTTCTACCATTACCACAATCCTATATTAGTCATACACGGCAACCGCGTTGTCATCCTCAATCCTAGGGTCACTTTGGCTGGTTGATGCGAGGTCTGCCTTTCCAAGCTGCGCTGCGGCTTAGAGAAGTCACATGCCGATTGTGAGTACGTCGACCTAACTTCGCCTGGAACTGCAAGAGGGCGCCGTTTTGCAAAGGAGAGAGGCCATGCGAGGGGGCCTGGCTTGAGCATCCTCAAAATTTCTTGATGGTGTAGAATGGTGTAAGTAACGACAACAGAACAACACCCCGTGAGAAAACCAGTTATCTCAAGGCCCTTAGCACCATTGCCAGACGATTGCTGCCAAGGAGACATGTGTAAGATGGTATCTGCAAGGGCGGCCAGTACTAGTATGCATACTACAACCGTAGCCGCCCATGGCTGGGTCCATGCGTCTGGTCTGGGGTGTTGGTGTGTTGTCGTTGGGGAGCTCAAGCCAAGTAACCTGGTTTGCACGGGTTTGTGTATAGCCGACCCGACCGATTCACGGGGTAGAACCCTGTGGGCCGCTGAGGCGAGGTGAGCGACCAATGGAGAGCACGGAGATGCTTCTGTGCTATCCTTTGACGTCGAAGCAGACAGTGCAGTTCCATCAAGGGCTCTCATGGGAGATCTGGATGCTATGATGCTCTGGAGAGCCAGACCGAAACGGCTGGCCTTGGTGGGAGAAGCACACCCCTGGGTTTTCTGCGTCTTCAACATCGCACTAAGAGAGATGGACTTTGTCTTCGGAGCCTTTTGAGCCGGCCCTGCCGCTTGTAAGGAAGAGTGCGAGATCTCTGATCTATGACTCTTCCGGGTTTCAGAGTGCGATGCTGCGTTTCCGACGTTGCGAACAGGCAAGATCTGTAAGTAGTTTAGCTTCCGACCAGAAATTAAGTTAGAAATGTGAAAGATAATTACCCTATGCACGTCAGGGGTTGGTCGATCCGAAGGTAGTTCCGTAGATACGGCCACAGGAGTCGTCGAACTTCTAGGCATGCCGGCTGTGGGGGCATTTTCAGTTGCTACCAACATAGTCGAGGTCTGTTCGGCTTGCGGGGCAATTGAGGTCGACCGACCTCTATAGAAGGGAGAGGGGAGCGAAGGTGACGCTTGGGTTTGGTGATGGTCACAGACGAAAGTAGACGTGCATGGTTGTGTTATAGGTGTGTCTCTTCCGCTTGAGAAAGAGCCACTGCCTGGATGGAACTGTGTTTCGTCTATCCTCGTGGATGATGACACGCCTAGGCCATCCCTGGAGCTGGGAACGCGCTGCTCGTTTGCCTGGTCTACCTGGCCATTGTCGTTCTGAGCCATACCAGAAGACCGAATGAGCTCGTAGGCGCTCTCATATCTTGAAGACGCGCCTAAGCTTTCAGACGACGATCTATAATCTTGCGAGTAGAGCAGCGCCTGGCGTTCCGCATCTGATGATACTACCTGCTGCACACCCAGGCTATGACTCTGGTGTGGAGATAACGTTTGCCCATGACTATCAAGCCTCTGGCTATCGAATGATTGACTATCGAACAGTTCCTGCCGGCTTGGGTGTTCGAAGTATTCAGGACGAGGTATCGCGGCGATCTCCTTACTCAGACTAGGATCGTCATCCAAACAAATTGAAGAGCCAGGAGAGTATAGGTTGAAGTCGGTGTAGTTGTTCCCAGCTTCTCCGCCCGGGTTGAGGTAAGGTGGAAGCAGTGCTGGCGAATGTCCTGGGGTAGTGTCCAACGCCGTGTTGTTGGCGCCAAGCCACTGGGCCGGAGTAATCGGCTGTGGCGGAGAGAAGGAGTTAGATGGCGTAGGCGAAAGGTAGTCCACAGGATCAAGGAAGAAGTCGTAGTCGTACGGAATGGCTTGGGTTGGCTCGTCGTCGAATTGTACGAATTGAGCCCAATCCATAGTTGGGTCTATCAGTGGCCCTGAGATGACCGAGTCGAAAGAGGATGAACTTGAGTTGGTAAGGTCAAATGGAGACAGCAGTGAAGATGGTTCAGGTGCTGGTTGGGGTGGTGCCGGTGGTGGCGCCGACCTTGTGGCAGACTTCTTCGCCCTCTTGGTCGTTCTAGCGCTGGAAGAACCAGACGACCTTTTGTGGCTTGGGTCGCAACGCACCTTTTTCCTCCGGCAAGCATCGCAGGCTTTGATAATTCGCATCAGATGAGCATGGTCCCTTTGCTCCTTAGTCTTGCAGCCACGGGAAGCCGAGTTGGTGACATCTTGTCCATCCCTGGTTAAGATCTTCATGCCAGGAAGGTGAGAGAAATCAGCGGGTGACACCGCCTTCTTGGAGGTGCTGCTCGATTTCGTCCACTGGCTCTCGGGCATGACCGGTGAAGCGAAGTTGGAGACATAGCCAGAATCAAGCACGGAGCTAGTAGGAGATTCGACGGCGGAGCCAAGAGCAGGGTAGACCATGAAAAATTTGAACAATTCACCTGTGGCCATGGAGTGCTCGAAGAACTCGAACGAAACAGTAGCCCGCTTTTCGAGTATGGAAGCATTTCCAGGGACATATGCATCGATCATCTCGTCCAGCTGCTTGGAGCCCATGGCGGGGAAGAACTGCAACGTCACACCCACCGCCGGTTGGTGCACGGAGAATCCCATCAAAGAAGGGGTTGAGTTGTTCCGGGACGTATAAGACATATTGAAAATGCGGCTGGCTGCTGAATGCCTTGTTACAATAGGGGAAGCACGAATTGGTGTCTTAGTGTCTTGGTGTCTTGGTGTCTCAACAGCTACAAGACCACAAAGAGGCGCAGATTCGCCAGTAAACAAGCACCAAGGTCCCTAGCAAAAGGGGTGGATCTCCGCCAATTCGCGTAGAAGGAGTACAGAAAAGGGTACGATATAGTGGAATGCAATGGTATACCCAGTACGGTATTACTTGCACCTAGTTGCAAAGGGGGTAGAGTCGACCAGGTCAGCAGGAAGAAGCTGCGTGGCCGTCAGCTCTCAAAGAGGTAAGGTGGTGGTATATGGTGATTAATAGTTGGTGATGTTCGAATCAGGACACAGGGCACTGAAACGGTTGATTCCTGGCTCTAGAGTGGTTGGCTCAGGAGTCGATGGATAACGAAAGTGAGGGTCTTCAAAGTGAAGGATGAGTAGGCCCCCAAGTGTCAGATATGGGAGAAGAAGGAGGGAAGAAGGAAAAGAGAAAAAGAGGAACTGAAGCTCGAAAGGGGGGGGTGGGAGTCAAAGGGTGATATTTCATTCCTGGCACTCCTAGAAATGGTAAGGTTGGTTATACCTATGGAGGAGGTGCATGTAAGTCAAAAGGTGCTTCGCGCAAAGCCTCAATTCGTAGACAGCGAGGATGGCGGAGCAGGGTGACGAGACCCACCACGGCGAAGATTTAGCTTCACAAGTTGGCCAATCATTCAGCAATTTCGGTGGGAACAGATGCTCACGAAAGCCCCCACATCCATGTACTCGGTTCCGGGGCTTGTTATAATTTTGCAGAAATTTGTAGGGACGCAGTAACAAACCCACGCCGTCGTCCCATCGTAGACGGAGAAGGATGCATGGAAACCTCAGGCAGCCATCGGCCAGACCAAACTGGCCCCTCCCCCTTTGAGTCATCATGATTGATCCCAGAAGCTAGTGCTCTCACTTCATTTCAATGCTCCTGGACTCCTGAATGGACATCTTGGTTCCGGATCTAAGTCTTGCGTGTTATAGGAGGATCAATGATGCATTGTCAGATGGGGTTTCACTACTGCGATAACCTACCTACCTACTTAGTACCTACCGTAGCGGGAAAGTATGGTTTTAAAAATGGCTTAAATTTCGAAAACATTTATTATAATAAAATGTTTTAGTTATTTATAAGTTTTAATTAGTTAAAAGTTAGTAAAAGTAAATATTTATTTTTAAAATTTATTAAATATATATATTTACGTAATATTATATTTTTAAGTTATAAAACGTTAAATTATTTAAAATAATATTAATTTAATTTAATAATTAAAAATAAAAATATTATATAAACGGTTATTTTTAATTAAAATGTTTTTAATAAAAAACATTTTAATTTTAATAATAATTATTTTTTATTTTTTTATTTCCCTTATTTTATTATATTTTTATATTATAAATTTTAAATATAATTATTTTTATTTTAAATTATTAATTAAATCTTTTAAAATATATTATTAATTTAATTTTTACCTTTATTTTTAATTTTATATTTTTATTTATATTTTCGCCGTTTTATTTTTTAATTAATATAAATATTATTAATAAAAACTTTTAAAATTTATTATTATTAATAATTTTTAATTATATTAAATAAAAAGAATTAAATTTTAAGCTTCGGTTAATTTATAATTTATAAATAAAAATATATACGTTATATTATATTATTAAACAAATTTATAAAATAATTTAAAATAAATTAAGTTATTTATAAAAATAAGTTTAATATATTTATATTAATTTATTTTATTCCTTAATTATAAATAAATTATTAAAACTTATTTTATTTTTAAAAGAATTTTATAAATTTAAAATTTATTATATAAAAAATATAAATATAAAAAAATAATATATAATTTACTAATAATTAAAAATAAAATTATAAATTTTTTAAAAAAATATAAAATATCGGAAAATTTTATGAAAATATTTATAATATATTTTTTAATTTTTAATATTAGTTCGATTTTTCGATCGTTAAAATAATGAAAAATTTAAATTTAAAATTAAATATGTTTTTATAAATTATCAAGTTAATATAATAATAACGTAATTAATATATTAATTTTATTTATTATTACTTAAAAATTTAATTAAAACTTAAAAATTAAATTTAATTTATTACGTTATAAATGTTTTTAATAATTTTATATAAACTTATATAAATTTATAAAAATAATATTAAGTTAATTTTTATAAATGTTTTAATTTTAAAATATAAAATTTTTTATATAAAAAGCTATAATTAAATGTTTTAAAATTATTTTTTAATCATTTAAAAGTTTTTATTTTTTAATTAAAAATAAAGGTAATTACATAATTAAAAATTATAAAAATATATTATGTTTTTATTTAAAAAATATATAATAAGTATTTTAAATTTAATATATTATTTAATAAAACCCCGTTTATTTAAATAAAAAATTTAATGTTAATTTATTAAATTAAATGTTATTTTAATAATATTATTTTTAAATAATTTTAACTTAAATTTAATAAAATATGTTTAAAAATAAATGGAGAAAAATATATATAATAATTATTTTAAGTTAAATATATATAATTTAAATAATATTTAAATTATAATATATAAAATATAAATTAAAATTTTTATAAAATTATTAATAAAAATTATTAAAATTATATTAATAAAATTATAAAAGTTATTAAAAGAAATAATAATTAATTAAATAATATATAATTAATTATAAATAAATAATAAATTAAAAAATAAAATTATAAAAAATATTATGGATTTATTTTTATATATATTAATAATAATTTATTTAATAATGTTTAATTTTTTAAGATATATTAAAGTAAAGTTTTAATTTTTATTTATTATATTTTCGTTATTATTTTTTATTATTATAATTAAAATTAATATTTATATAAATTATGTTATTTATAAAATTATTTTTCCGTAATTAATTTTATTTACGTTATTTTTATTAATATTTTATTAAACCATTTATTTTTACTTTTATTTTAACTTTTACTTAACTTTTATCGTAAGTTTTATTTAATTTTACCTTTTTATTTATATTCGATTAAAATATTAAATTAATTAATTAAATTAATGTTATTTTAAAAATAATTTAATAACGTATTAAGTTTATCCGGTAAATCTTTTTAATATAATTTAGATATTATGTTTTAAAATAATATTTTTAATTTACATTTTACGTTTTTTATATATTATTTAAAATTTTTATTAATTTTATTATATTATTTTAATATAAAATATTAATTTTTTATAAGTTATTTAATAAGGTAAAAATTTTTATTAAATTAATTATTATTTAATATAAATAATATATTTAAATTATTATTATTTTTATTAATTAAGTTATTTTTAATAAAAACATAACTTTAAAAATTTTTATATTTTATTTACGCCGTAAAAGTAAAAATAATAAGTTATTATTATTAAATTAAAAACTTTTTAAGTAATTTTAAATATAATTTTTTAATTAAAACCGGTTAGAAAATAAATTTATTTTTATTTTATGCTTATAATATTATTTATAAAAAATGTTTAATTTAACATTTTTAAACTTTTTATTTACGTATAAATAATCGAAAAATTTTTATTATAATTTTATACCATTTTATTTATAAATTATTTCTTTTAGTTATCTTTAATTTATTTAATATTAAAGCTATTAATTAAGGTTTTATTTTTAATAATTAATATAATTTATAATATAAAATTAATAAAAATATATTAAAAAATTAAAAGAAAAAGTCTTTTTATTATTAAATATTTTATTATAATTAATTATCTTAAAAATAATTAAATTATAAATGTGTTTAAAAATGTTAAAATTATATTTATCGTTAAATTATTTTAAAAATAACTTAAAGTTTTCTTTATTTAAAAAGTTTATATTTATTTTAATAAAATAATTTTTAAAAATTTAAAATATATGATTTTTAATTATTAATATATTTATAACTTAATTATAATCATTATTTTAAATTAGGAAATTTATATAAAAGTTTACATAAAAATTTATATTTTAATTATTAAAAGTTATTTATAAAATATTAATAAAATATATTAAAACTTATAAAAATATATTTATTTTTAATATTTTATTTTTAATTATTACGGGAATATTTTTATTATTATTAAACATTAAAAATGTTTACGTATTTTAATTTTATAACGTAATTTAATATTAAATATTTATTTTTATAAATATAATTAATTTTAGTTTTTATTTAAGCTTATTATATAAAAATTATTATTTAAAATAATGTTTATATTAATATATATAAATGGAAAAAATTTATTAAAGGCTTTTAAAATTATTATTTTTATTTTTATTTAACCATTTTAAATATATTATTTTTTAAATTAAAATTATTAGTAAAAATTTATATTAACCGGGGTAATAAATAATTTAATTAAAGTAAACTTATCTTATTTATTAATAATTAAAATAAATAAGCTTATTTCGGAACTTTTATTTTTAATAAATTTTTAAATATATTAAATAATTTCGTATATAAATAATTTAATATTATTAAACTTTTATTTATTATAAAATTTAACGAAACGTTTTAATTAAAAACGGAAATTAAAAGCTTTTATAATATATAACATTATTTACTTTTTAAAATTTTATTTTATCGTAATATATTAATTAATAAAAACATAATATTATAATAATTTTTAATAAATATAATAAATATAATAGTTAATAAAATATATAATTATATAAAATAAAAAAATAAAAAAAAAAATTTTATATAAGTTTAAAAAGTTTTTAAATATTATAAATTAGCTTAAAAATATAAGGAAATTTAAGGTTTATAATTTTTAAAAACGATTAAATATTTATAATTAAAAAAACCTTAAATATTTTTAATTATTATTAATTATATTTAATATATTAATATTATAAAATATTAGTAATAATTTTAATTATAATAAATAAGTAATAAATTAAATATTAATAAAAAAAATAATTAATAAATTTAAGTTAATTTAATTTAAAAAATGTATAAGTTTTATAATTTAATAATATTTTTATTATTTTTTATTATTTATTAAAGTTTTTATTTAATTATTTATTAAGTAATAAAAAATAAATTAATAATATTTATAATTTTAATTATTTTATTATAATTTTAATATTTTAAATGTTAATATATTATATTAAATAACTGGTTTTTAAAATTTAAAATAAATATTAATATATTATTAAAATTTTATTATTAAATATTTATATTAATAAATAACGATAATTTTTTAAGGTAAAATATATTTAATAAATAATTAAAATAAATCGCCGGTAAGTAATAATAATAATAGTAATTATAATATAATAATAAATAATAATATTTCGGATAATTACGTATTAATATAATATAATAATAATATAATAAAAATATCGAAATAATTAATAAATATAATAATTAATATATTAATATATAAAAAACTTTATAATAAATATATCGATAAAAAATAATTAATATTTAAATAATTAAAATATATATATTTTTAATAATATAATAAATTTTTAACGGTTATATAATAACGGTTATTAATTTCGATAATTTACGTTTCGGTAATATAAAAATAATAACGAACGGATTATATGTTCCGCTTTAAATTTAAATAACGTAATTATTATTATCGTATATAAAAAATTATAATAAATAATAATGTTTTAAATATATAATTATTTAATATTACCGACGACGATAACGACGTATAATTAATAATATTCGTTAAAAAAACAACCGTAATAGTTTTAATTTCGATTTTTAATGCCCGTTATAATTAATTTAATAACGAATAAAATTAATAATAAAAATATTTTTAAAAGTATTAATTTATATTATAATAAAGATATTATTATATTTTTATTTAAAAAGCTTTTATTATATATATAAATATTTTTAAAATTAATTACGAATAATAAGTATTTTTATGTAAAATTTTTTTATTTTTCGTAATAATAATAAAAATTTAATTTTAAATATTTATAATTTTCTAAAACAACTTTTAATATTACGAAATCGATTACATAAATAATTACCGCTTATATATATACGTTAAATTAAAATCTTTTAAATGCCGAAAAAATATTATTTAAAACTTATTTACGTAAAAAAAGAAATAAAAATTTAAATCGTAATAATTAAAACGAAAATTTATTATATTAAACGAAGTAAAATTTTAAACGGATTAATAAAAACCTTAATTTATTATAAATTTAATTTTTTCGATTTTATCTTATTTTTTCGTATTTTATTAATATTAAATATTTATAAAAACATATATATAAAACCGGTTATTTTTATTAATTATTTTATTAAATTTTATTATATATATTATTAATTTAAATTTATACGAATATTTAATAATTAATATTTTTATATTAATAATAATAATAATGTTTTATTATATTTTTAATAATTTTATATATTATTAATATATTAATTTTAATTATATTTATTAAAAATTAAAATTAATATTAATAAATGTTAATAAATATATACATTTAATAAAAATAATAAATAAAATAAAAATAATAAATGGCGAAATAATAATATTATTATATTTTTAAAAAGAAAAAAAAGTTAATTTAAAAATAAGCGAAAAACTTTACTTTTATATATTTTAAATATAAAAGTATTTTTTAGTTAAATATATATTATATAAAATATATATTATTATTATGTAATTATTATTTATTTTATTTTCTTTTCGTAATTAATTAATCGTAAATTTTATATTAGTTTTTATTTTATTTATTTTTCTAATTTTAAATTAATTTAATTATTTTTATTAATGTTTTTATAATTTTATTTAATAATATTTTAATTATAACGTTAATAAGGTTATAATTATTATAAATTTAATAAATATTATTTATTTCTTAATTTTTATATAATTACTTTAATATTATTAAATTAATTATTAATTTTTTATTAATATTATTTATTTATATTAAATATTAATATAAAGAAAAAAATTAATATATAAAATTAAGGAAATTTTAGAAAAAGAAAATTATTTTAAAATAATATTAATAATATAATAAATGATATAACCGATATTAAACTTTTAAACCATTTCGTAAATTTCGTTAATTAAAATATTATATATTATATATTTATATTTAATAAATAATTAATAAATAATGTTTTTAATGATTTATATTTTATTATTTTATTTAGTTAATTATTTGTTTTTAAAAGTAATGATATAATTAATTTATAAGCTAAAATTTTAATTATTTACGAATGATTTATTAACGAAAATATAAAAGCGAAAATTTTAAAAATTAAAGTTAATATAATTAAGTTTTTAATTTTTATTATTTATTTATTATTAAATTTTAAAATTAAATATTTTTATTTTTTAAGTTTAAATTATAAATATTAAGTTATTATTAAATAATCGAAAATAGTTTTAAATTAATAAATTAATAAAATATAAGTTTTACGAATTTATTATTTAACGAATTTTTAATTATATTTAAAAATTTAAAATTTAATAAGTTAAGTTTTTAATTTAACTTTTTATATAATAAATATAACGTAACTTTTTTATAAATATTAATATAAAAATTATTAAAATCCTTAAATTTTTTTAAGATTTTTAAAGGTATGTTTTAATTTTAACTTTTATAAGTATTTTATTTTCGGTAACGAGAAATTTATCGGTATTAATGTTAAAAGTGTTATTTATTTAAAAATTAGTAAATTCGAAAGATTTTAATTTCGTTATAAATAAATATAAGTTAAATGTTAATAATTTTATACGTAATTATTATTAATAATAACGTAAATATATTTTAAATTAATATATTTTAAATTTAACGAAATTATATAATAATTTAATAATATATAATAACGTTTTTTAAAATATTTATTTTTAATTCGATAAATAAACGTATAAAAATTATTTTTATATTAACGTAACGAATTAAATATAAGTTATAGTAATATTTCGAATTATAATTTTTATTTTTCGATAATATAATATAAACGTTAAAATAAATATTAAACGTTAATTAATTTATTAAATGGTAAATGTGTACGTTATAATAAATTTTTATTAAAATTATTATAATTTTAAATTATTAATTATAATTTTTCGTAAAAGTTAAAATATTTTTATTTTAATTTTACGAATTATATGTGACTTAAAAATTATCGCGTTTTAATAAATTATTAAATTATATATTTCGGGTTAAAAATGCTTTTAAAAATAAAGCATTTAATTTTTTATGTTTAAAGCTTCGTACGAATTATTTAATACGATTATTTTTTATCCGCGTAAAATTTTAATATTAAAACGAGGTTATTCCTTTTTTTATTATAAGATATAAAATTATGATATGAAAAAATTATTTATATATATAAGATTTTTTTTAATATAATTATGTAATTATTAAAATTAAAAGTTAATTTAAATAATTAAATTTTTAATTTTTACGGGTTATAATATTTTATAAAGTTAAATATATAATTTAATATAAGTGTTTTAAAAGTTAAAATATTATTTAATACGTTAAAAATAATAATAACGTTTTTATTAATAATAATAATAATTTTATAAAAGCTTATTTATTTATTTTTTTTAATAAATAAAGATTTTACTTTTTATTAAAAGCGATATAAAAACGTTTTATAAATATTTAAGCCGTTTTTATGTTTAAAACGTTTTTAATTAATTATTATATTTTTAATTTTTTAATTTTTATTATTATTTTTAAATAATTTAAGCTTTTAAGTTTAAGTTAAAATTAATAATAAATTTATATTAATTTTAAAATATACGTTAAATATAAATAAAATAAATATAAATTTATTAAAATTAATAATATTATTAATTATTTTACTATTATTTAAAATTAAAATATATTAAAATTAAATCTTTAAAATTTATTATTTATAATTTTATAAGTTTATTATATAAAGTTATAATATTTTTAATTTTACCGATTAATTAATATATTTTTATTAAAATTTAATGGTAAATAATTTTTATAATATAAGCTTTATTTTTAAATTTAATATTATTAAAATTAATATCGGTATTATAAATAATAACATTAAAAATTTAAAATAAATATTAATTTAATATTATTTAAGTATTTCCTAAATTTTTTAATAAAAAGTTTTTTAAAAACGTATTATTTAAAAACTTATAATTATATCGATAATATAAAATACGAGTTATTTATTTAAATGTATAATATTAATGATTATTTCGTAATTAAAATTTATATCGGGGTTTTTAAGTTAAATTTAAATTTTTAAAAGCTTTATTTTTAATTTAATAATGGTAATAAAATTTGTTAATTTTTAATATTATTAATTTTAATATCGTAATTAATTTTATTTAATAAATTATATAATTTAATGATTAATAAATAATTAAAATAAATATAAAAATGTTATAATTTTATTTTCGTAAAAACGTAATGTTTTTAAATAAAACTATAAATATTTTTATTTTTAAGTAATATTAATAAAAATATTATTTTTATAAACTAATTAATTAATAACGTTATTAAAGTAAATTTTTAACCGATTTATATCTTTAAATAAAAGTAGGAATAAAATATTAATATTTATAATATAAAAGTTTATATAATTAAACGAAATATTAATAATAACGATTTTAAAAATTTTATAAGTTATTTATTATTAAAACGAATATTAATTTCATTAATATAAATATCATTTATTTTTAAGCATTTATCGAAATACTTTTTAATAAAAGTTAAACATTAGCTTTTTTAATCGTAAAATGTGGGTAATGTTTATATTAAATATGATTTTTAAAAATATTTTTATATATTAATTTAAAAAAAATATTATTAGAAATTAATTTATTTAATAAAAACATGCGGTTATATAATGTTAAAATATTTAATTAAATAAATAAATTATAATTAAAAATAAATTATTATTATTTTTAAAATTTATTTTTAATTTAATTATTATATTTTTAATTTTATTTTAAGTTAAAATTATTAAGTTTTTATAATTAATTAAAAATATTACGTAATTTTTATTAAAAAGCTTTATTTAACTTTTTAATTTTTTAATTTTTTATATTTTTATTTAAAATATTTTATAAATTAATATCTTTTTTTTATAAATTTAATAATGTCGTTTTTATGTTTTTAAGATTTATTTAACGTTATATTTATTTTTTATCCGTTTTATAATATTTACGATTAACGTAATATTAATAGTTTTTATTTTTATTATTATTATTATCGTATTTATAATTATATTATTTAATTATTTTATTATTTTATAAGTTTTAATAAACGCTTAAAATTTACTGGTTAAATTTTTAAATTTTAGCGAAAATTTAAATAAAACATATTATAATTAAGGTATAACGTAATAAACATAATAAACGGCGGTAATAAATTATTATTTTCCTTTAAATTTAAAATTAAAAGCTTATTAACATAAAAAGTTTATTAAAAATATTTATAATATTTTTAAATTATTTTTACTTACGTTTTTTATTAATTTTAATATTAAAAATGTAATCGTAATTTAATTATAATAATATTAAATCTTATTTTATTTAATATTAAAATGATATTTTATAATTAAATATATATTTATAAAACATTAATAATAAGAAATATTATAAAAAAATATAAATTATTTTTCCGGAAAAATAATTAAAAATATGGTATAAAATTAAGTTTATTATATTTTTATTATATAATAAATATTAAAAAAATTAAAACTTATCTTTAAAAATATTATAAAGTTTACCGATATAATTATTTTTATTATTTTAAGCTTTTTAAAAGTAATTAATAATAATTAAAAATATATTTTATTAAAACTTATGTTAAAAAATATTATAATAATTATTACTTAAATAATTATTAATAAATATTAAAATTTACCATTAATAATTATTTATTAATATAAATAATTAAGTTATTTAAAAAAACTATAATTTTCGTTAAACTGGTTTTATTTTTTAATGCGGCGCTTAAAAATATTACCGAAATTATATATAAATTATTTATTAACGGTTTAAAAGTTTAATAATATTTTCTTAATATAACGGGTTAAAATATTTATTTTACCATTTAATTAAAAATTATACCTTTAATTATCACTTTATAAATTTATAAATAATAAGAAATTATATTAATTAAAAATAATTAAAAGGTAAAAAAAGTATTAAAAATTTTAAAAAACTAAAAAAAAAAAAGGTTATTTATTAAATTTATTTTTAATCAACTAATGGTTAAAAAAAAAAGTTTAAAAAAACTAATTAATTAAATTTTACGATTAATTTAAAGGCGATATATAAAACGATAAAAATAAATTATTAAAAGTAAATAAAATAAGTGGTAAAAATATTAAACATTTAAATAATAAAAATAATAATTAATTAAAAAGGTTTAACCGGGGTAATAAATAAGTTAAAATTATAATTTTAATTTATTAAAATTAAAAGATTTATAAAAAGCGGTTATATATTATTATTTACGTTTATTTTATTATTTATAATTTGAAATAAATTAAACTTAATTTCGTTTAATATACGGATATTTTTATATTAATGTATTAAATTATTTTTATTAAGTTTTTAATAATTTATTAAAACTTTATTATAATAAAACACATATTTTAAAAAATTAATAAGCTTTTTAAAATGATTAAAATTATATTATTTTACGTAAATACCTTATTATATTAATATATTTTATAACGTTAATTATAATAATTTCGATATTTAAAAAAATTTAATAATTTAAATCTTATAAAATATTTTAAGTATATATTAAATATTTTTTCATTATATAAATATAATTAATATTTTTATTAATTATTTTAAAATTTATTAATCCGATAAACGTTTAAATATTTTTTATTTTTAAATTACTTATTTAATGTTAAAATTAATTTTTATTTTATAACCGTAAAATCGAATTATTATTTAAAAATAATAAATTAATTAAAAATATAAATAAATAAATCGTTTAATTTATTTATATTTTCTTAAATAATAAAATTATTATTAATGTCGTAATTATAAAACCGGATTAAAAATTTATTTATGTTATTATAAGAAAAATTAAGGTTAAAAAATAAGGAAAATAATAGAAAAAATTTAAACTTTATTAAAAAGTTTAAATAAATTATAAAAGTAAAAGTTAAATTTTATTATAAATAAAATAATAAAAATTAATTATTAATGTTACGTATATTATTATAATAAAATTTTTAAATTATTATAATAATAATTTTTTAACCTTATTAATTTATGTTATTAATTTTAATAATATTAATTAATATTAATAAATACATATATTTAATAAAAATAACAAATAAAATAAAAATAATAAATGATAAAATAATAATATTATTATATTTTTTAAAAAAAAGCTAATTTAAAAATAAACGAAAAACTTTATTCCTTATATATTTTAAATATAAAAATACTTTTTAATTAAATACGTATCGTATAAAATATATATTATTATTATATAATTATTAATAAAATTTTAAATTTTTATATTAATTAAATTTATAATTTTAATTATAATATATATATTAATTTTTATATAATATAAAATAAAAAATTTTAACGTTATAAATATAATAAACTTATTATTTTAATATAATAATTAATAATATTAAAAACATTAATTTTAAGTTTTTAATTAATTAAAATAAATTTATTTTTATATTAAATATTATATATATATTAAAAACATATATATACGTTTTTATAAATATATATCGTAATTATATATTTAAAAAATATATAAAATTTAACTTTTACGTTAAAATAAAAAACCTTTAAAAATATAAAAATTTTATATTTATAATAAAAACAAAGATTAATAATATTATATTTATTATATAATTATATTTAAAAAAAGTTAATAATAATATTATAATAAAATTATTATTTTTATTATATTTACGTAATTAAAATTAAACTTAAATTTAATATTTATAATCGGAAAATATTTAAACATAAATAAAATTAAAAAAAGTAAAATATAATATATTAATTTTTTATAATTTTTTATTAATAAATTTAACGTTTTTTAAATTTATATTAATTTTTAATAAATAATTACTTAATTTTAATTAAATTTTTTATTTTAATTACTTTTATTTTAATAATATATATTTTTAATATTAAACTTTTATATTTTCGATTTTAATAATATAATAAAAGTTTTAAATTATTTTAATAATTTTAATAAAAATATTAAAATAACCATTTATAATAATAAAATTATAATTTATATGTTAATAAGTATATACGTTTAATAAGAAATAACAAATAAAAATAGAAATAACAAATGGCGAAATAATAATTTTATTATATTTAAAAAAAAGAGGAAAAATTAATTTAAAGAATAAACGAAAAATTTTATTTTTATATATTTTAAGTATATAAATATTTTCTTTAATTAAATACATACCGTATGAATACATACTATTATTATGTAATTATTATTTACTTTATTTTTTTCGCGATTAATTAATTACGAATTTTATGTTAATTTTTATTTTTATTTATTTTTTAATCTTAAATTAATTTAATTATTTTTTATTAATATCTTTATAACTTTATTTAAAGATATTTTAATTATGGCGTTAATAAAATTATAATTATTATAAATTTAATAAATATTATTTATTTTTAATTTTCATATAATTATTTTAATATCATTAAATTAATTATTAACCTTTTTTATTAATGTTATTTATTTATACCAAGTATTAATATAAAAAAAAAATTAATATATAAAACTAGGAAAATCTTAAAAAGAAAATCGTTTTAAAATAATATTAATAGTATAATAAATAACATAATTAATATCGAACTTTTAAACCATTTCATAAATTTTATTAGTTAAAATATTACGCGTTACGCGTTTACATTTAATAAATAATTAATAAATAATATTTTCGGTAATTCGTATTTTATTATTTTATTTGGTTAATTATTTATTTTTAAAAGTGATAACGTAACTGATTTATAAGTTAAAATTTTAATTATTTACGAATAATTTGTCGATAAAACGTAAAAATAGAAGTTTTAAAGGTTAAAGTTAACATAGTTAAGCTTTTGATTTTTATTATTTATTTGTTATTAAATCTTAAAGTTAAATGTTTTTGTTTTTTAGGTTTAAATTATAAATATTAAATTATTATTAAATAATTAAAAGTAGTTTTAGGTTGGTAAATTAACGAAATATAAGCTTTACAAGTTTATTATTTAATAAATTTTTAACTATGTCCGAAAATTTAAAATTTAATAAGCTAAGCTTTTCGGTTTAACTTTTTATATAATAAATATAATATAATTTTCCTTATAAATATTAATACGAAAGCTGTTAAAATCCTCAGTTTTTTATTTAAAATTTTTAAAATCGTGTTTTAATTTCAGCTTTTATAAATGCCTTATTTTTAGTAATAAAAACTCGTTAATATTAATATTAAAAATGTTATCCGTTTAAAAACCGATAAATCCGAAAGGTTTTAATTTTATCATAAATAAATATAAATTAAACACCGATAATTTTATATTTAATTATTATTAATAATAACGTAAATATATTTTAAACTAATATATTTCGGATTTAATAAAATTATATAAAAATTTAATAATACGTAATAACGTTTTTTAAAGTATTTATTTTTAATTCGATAAATAAACATATAAAAATTATTTTTATATTAACGTAGCGAATTAAATATAAGTTATAATAATGTTTTAAATTATAACTTTTATTTTTAATAATATAATATAAATATTAAAACAAATATTAAACATTAATTAACCTTTTAAATAATAAGTACGTACGTTATAATAAATTTTTATTAAAATTATTATAATTTTAAATTATTAATCGTAACTTTTCGTAAAAACTAAGGTGTTTTTATTTTTAATTTTACGAATTATACGTAACTTAAAAATTATCGTATTTTAATAAATTACCGGATCGTATATTTTAAGTTATAAAATATTTTCCGAAAATAAAACATTTAATTTTTTATGTCTGAAATTTTATACGGTTTATTTAATGCGGTTATTTTTTCGTTTACGCGAAACTTTAATATTAAAATAAGGTTATCTTTTTTTTATCGTAAGATATAAAGTCGTAATATAAAAAAATCGTTTATATATATAAGGTTTTCTTTTAATATAATTACGTAATCATCGAAATTAAAAGTTAGTTTAAGTAATTAAATTTTTAATTTTTTATAAGTTATAACGTTTTTTAAGGCTGGATATATAATTTAACATAAATATTTTTAAAGGTTAAAATACCGTTTAATATATTAAAAGTAATAATAACGTTTTTATTAATAACGGCGATAATTTTATAAAAGCTTTTTATCCACTTTTTTCGATAAATAAAAACCTCGCTTTTTATTAAAAATAACATAAAAAGCGTTTTATAAATATTTAAATTATTTTCGTATTTAAAACATTTTTAATTAATTATTATACCTTTAATTTTTAATTTTACTATTACTTTTAAATAATTTAAGCTTTTTAAGTTTAAGTTAAAATTAATAACGAATTTATATTAATTTTAAGATATACATTAAATATAAATAAAATAAGAATAAATTTATTAAAATTAACGGTATCGTTAACTATTTTTACCGTTATTTAAAATTAAAACACATTAAAATTAAATCTTTAAAATTTATCATTTATAATTTTATAAGTTCGTTATATAAAATTATAATATTTTTAACTTTACCGATTAATTAATATATTTTTATTAAAATTTAATAATAAATAATTTTATAATATAAGCTTTATTTTAAATTTAATATTATTAAAATTAATATTAATATTATAAATAATAACGTTAAAAAGTCCGAAATAAATATTAATTTAATATTATTTAAACATTTCTTAAATTTCCTTAATAAAAAATTTTTAAAAAACGTATTATTTAAAAATTTATAACCGTATTAATAACATAAAATATAAATCGTTTATTTAAATATATAACGTTAATAATTATTTCGTAATTAAAATTTATATTAAAATTTTTAAATTAAATTTAAACTTTTAAAAAGCCTTACTTTTAATTTAATAATAATAATAAAACTTGTTAATTTTTTAATATTACTTATTTTAACGTTATAATTAGCTTTATTTAAAAGTCGTATAATTTAATAATTAATAAATGATTAAAACGAATATAAAAATATTATAGTTTTATTTTCGTAAAAAGTGATATTTTTAAAATAAAACTACGAATATTTTCATTTTTAAGTGACATTAATTATAATACCATTTTTATATATTAATTAATTAATAATATTATTAAAATAAACTTTTAGTCGATTTATATTTTTAAGCGAAAATAGGAATAAAATATCGGTATTTATAACATAAAATTTATATAACCGAACAGGGTATTAATAGTAACGGTTCCGAAAGATTTTATAAATTATTTATCGCCGAAACAAATATTAGCTTTACCGGCACAGGTGTTATTTATTTTAAATATTTATCGGGATATTTTTAATAAAAGTTAAATACTGGCTTTTTCGACCGTAAAAATGCGGGTAATTTTATATTAAATATGATTTTTAGAAAACGTTTTTCGTGTATCGATTTAAAAAAAATGTTATCGGAAATTAATTTATTTGATAAGAAATATGCGGTTATATAATATTAAAATATTTAATCGGATAAATAAGTTATAATTAAAAATAAATTATCATTATTTTTAAAGTTTATTTTTAATTTAATTATTATATTTTCTTAATTTTATTTTAAATTAAAATTATTAAATCTTTCGTAATTAATTAAAAATATTACGTAATTTTTATTAAAAAACCTTGCTTAGCTTTTTAATCTTTCTTAGTTTTTTATATTTTTACTTGAAATATTTAATGGATTAATATTTTTCCTTTTATAAATTTAATAATATCGTTTTTATATTTTCGAAATTTATTTAATATTATATTTCCTTTTTTATTTATCTTATAATATTTTTAATTAACATAATATTAATAATTTTTTCATTTTATCGTCGTCATTATATCCGTAATTATATTACTTAATTATTTTCATAACTTCGTAAGTTTTAATAAACGTTTAAAATTTATTAACTAAATTTTTAAACTTTAATAAAAATTCGAATAAAATATATTATAATTAAAATATAATTCGGTAAATATAATAAACAGCGGCAATAAGTTATTACTTTCCTTTAAATTTAAAACCGAAAATTCGTTAATATAAGAAAAATTTATTAAAAATATTTGTAATATTTTTAAATCATTTTATTTACATTTTTTATCGATTTTAATACTAAAAATATAATTATAATTTAATCGTAATAATATTAAATCTTATTTTATTTAATATTAAAATAACGTTTTATAATTAAGTATATATTTATAAAACATTAATAATAAAAACGTTATAAAAAAGTATAAAATTGTTTTATTAAAAAGATTGTCGAAAATATAACGTAAAATTAAATTTATTATATTTCCGTAATATAATAAACGTCGAAAAAAAATAAAATTTATCTTTAAAAATATTATAAGGTTTGCCGGTATAATTGTTTTTATTATTTTAAATTTTCTTAAAATAATTAACGATAATTAAAAGATATATTTTATTAAAAATTCGTATTAAAAAATATCGTAATAATTATTATTTAAGTAATTACCGATAAATATTAAAGTTTACCATTAATAATTATTTATCGATATAAATAATTAAGTTGTTTAGAAAAAAACCGTAATTTCCATTAAATTAATTTTATTTTTTAATACGACGTTTAAAAATACTGCCGAAATTATATATAAATTATTTATTAACGGTTTAAGAAATTTAATAACATTTTCTTAATATAACGGATTAAAATATCCACTTTTACCACTTTATTAAAAATTATATCTTTAATTACCACCTTATGGATTTATAAAAATAAAAATTATAAAATAATTAAAGGATAAAAAAACATTAATAGTTTCGGAAAAACCGGGGAAAAGAAAAGAAAAAAACTACTTATTAAATTTATTCTTAATTAATTAATAATTGGGAAAGGAAAAAGGTTTAAAAAAAATTAATTAATTAAATTTTATAATTAATTTAAAAATAATATATAAAACGACAAAAATAAATTATTAAAAGCAAGTAAAATAAATGGTAAAAGCATTAAATATTTAGGTAATAAAAATAATAATTAATTAAAAAGGTCCGGCCGAAATGGTAAATAAGTTAAGATTATAACCTTAATTTATTAAAATTAAAAATTCGTAAAAAACGGCCGCACGTTATTATTTATATTTATTTTATTATTTATAATTTGGGATAAACCGGACTTAATTTTATATAATACACGGATATTTTTATGTTAATGCATTAAGTTATTTTCGTTAAGCTTTTATTAATTTATCGAAATTTTATTATAATAAATTACGCATTTTAAAAAATTAATAAGCCTTTTAAAATAATTAAAGTTATATCGTTTTACGTAAATGTTTTATTACATTAATATATTTCGTAACGTTAATCGTAATAATTTTAACATTTAAAAAGTTTAATAATTCGAATCTTATAAAATACTTTAAGTATATATTAAATATTTTTTCCGTTATACGGATATAATTAATATTTTTATTAATTATTTTAAAGTTTACCAATTTTATAAATGTTTAAATATTTTTTATTTTAAATTACTTATTTAATATTAAATATTAATTACTATTTTATAACCATAAAATTAAATTATTATTTAAAAATAATAAATCGGCTAAAAATATATAAAAATAAATCATTTAATTCGTTTATATTTTCTTAAGTAATAAAATCATTATTAAAATCGTAACCTTGAAATTATATTAAAAACCTGCTTATATTATTATAAGGGAAGTTAAGGTTAAAAAGATAAAAAAGTAATAAAAAAAAATTTAAATTTTATCGGAAAAGCTTAAACGGATTATAAAAAAAAAAGGGTTAAGTTTCGTTATAAATAAAACGGTGGAAAATTAATTATTAATATCGCATATATTATTATAATAAAATTTTCTAAGTTATCGTAATAATAACTTTTTAACCTTATTAATTTATGTTATTAACTTTTAATAATACTAATTAATATTAATAAGTACATACGTTTAATAAAAATAATAAATAAAAATAAAAATAATAAATGGTAAAACGATGATTTTATTATATTTAAGAAAAAAAAGAAAAAACTAATTTAAAAATAAATAAAAACTTTACTTTTTATATACTTTAAATACATAAGTATTTTTTTAGCTAAGTATATATCATATAAATACGTATTATTATTATATAACCATTATTATATATTTATATTTTACTTTATTAAAAATATATTTTAATAAATTAAAAATAACGACTTTAAAAACTTTTATATTTATAAATATTATTATTATTATTATATAAAATAAGTAAAAAATATATAATAAAATAAATAATTAATATATTAACCGTTATATTACATTTTAATATTATTAAATATAAATATTTTTATTATTAAATTAAATAAATATAAAATATTATAATTAATATTTATAAAAGTAAAATTTTAAAAAAATTATAAAATTTATTAAAATATATTAACTTTAATTTTAACTTTAAATATTATATCTTTAATTTTAAATATTATTTTATTATAATTATTAAACTTTACACATTTTAAATATATTAAATTAATTAATTTTATATATTATTTTTATAAAATAATATATTAATTATTTTTATAATAATTTTATATATTTTTAAATTAAAAGTTTAACCGTTTTTTATAATATACGTTATTTATAATTTTTAAAATATTATTTAATTAATTATAACATATTAAAACATATAATATAATTAATTATTATTTTAATATTTTTTATAAATAATTTAAATATAAATATATTAAACTTATTTTTATAATAAAACGAATTAATATAATAATTTAATTTAATTTATTATTTAAATTTATATTATTATTATAAAAACCACGTTATATTTATAAAAACACAGCCTTAATAAAAATCGAAAAATATAAATAATATTATTAAAACCGTAAAAAAAGTTTATTTTTTTAATAAATATATTATTAAATTTTTAAAAAATTATAAGTTAATTTTATAATAAACGTCGTAAAAAAATTAAAATTATTTAATAAGTTATAAATTAAGTAAATAAATTAAAAAGAAAATTATTATAATATATAAATAATATTTTATAACTTAATATTTATATATTAATTTATTATTTAATATTTTTAAAAAATATATTTTTTAATTAATTATAATATTTTAATTAAAAAAATTAATATAAATAAAATTTATTTAACATTTATTTAATATATAAATTTATATATATTATTAATTATTTCGATATTAATTTTT
Source organism: Hypoxylon rickii (assembly GCA_902806535.1). Classification (NCBI taxonomy): domain Eukaryota; kingdom Fungi; phylum Ascomycota; class Sordariomycetes; order Xylariales; family Hypoxylaceae; genus Hypoxylon; species Hypoxylon rickii. The sequence goes on from CADCWY010000003.1 coordinate 1,065,684, forward strand.
TTTCGGTAATATATATTAAAATTTAATATATTATTTTTCCTTTTAATATTATTTTTATATTTTTTATTTTTTTATTTATAATATTAATTAATTTTAAATTTTAATTATAATTATTAATAATATTAATATTAATATTATACTTATATTTATATTTATATTAATATATTAATATTAAATTATAATAATTTTAATTAATTAAATATAAATTTTTAAAATTTATATATATAAAATTAATTATTTTAATATTAAAAAATGATATTAATAAAAATAAATATATAATAAATTATTTACTTTATTTTTTATAACGTGTTTAAATTTAATAATTTTATTTTTATAAAAAAATATAAAGATTATATTAAATTTATTTTATTTTATTTAAATATATATTTTTCCGATTAAATCGAAACGATTTTATAAATTAAATTAATATATATAATTTTAAGTTAAATGTTAAAATATTTATTAATTAAATATATTTAAATTTAATTATTATTAATTAAATTTTATATAAAAAATTTAATATGTAATTAATTTAATAAATAATAATTATTTATTTACTTAAAATTATAATATATTAATATTATTTTATTTTTAATTATAATTAATTTATTATTTTAATTATAATATATTTAAATATTATTTTTTATATTTAATTTTAATATTTACATTTAATAAGCTTAAAATTTAAATTTATTTAATTATACGTTTATAATTTTATTTTTTATTTATTATTAAAGTGTTTAATTAATTTAATTATATTTTTAACGTTAATTTTAACGCTTTAATTTATTTTAAATTATAATAAATATATTATAAGCTTTTTATTTTTATAATTTATATAATATTATTTTAATAAAATTTTCATTATTATTTTAATCTTTATTTTTATAATATAATATTATAAAAAACGTTTTATTTTTAATTAAAACGTATATATTTAATATTATAATTTAAATAATTATAATTAAATTAATTATATATTTACGTTTAATATTTATAATATAAATTATATATTTATTATTATTTTATTTATAAAATACACCGATAAATATAATAACGATTATATAACTTTATAAATTATAAAATTATTAAAAATAAATTTATTATTATAAAATTTTTATAATTAAATTTAATAAATTATATTTAATATTAATTAATTTAATTAAAATATTATATAATATATATATTATATAATAATTATAAATATTAAATAATAAAAATTTTTTAATTATTATTAAATATAAAATATATTTAATTAATATTAATATAATATTATATAAATTAATAATAATATAAAAATAAGTAAATATTATTAATATTTTATATAAATTTATTTTTAATTTTATTATAAATATAATTTCGATTTTATCCGAAAATAAATAAATCTTTTAATTTTTCGATTTTTATTTATAATATTAAGTTTTTAATTTATAACTTAAATTTATTTTACTTTTAATATATAATAAATATTATTATTTTTATATAAATTTTATTTAAATCTTAATTAATATATTTAATAATTATATAATATTATAACTTAAATTAAATTTATTATTATATAATATTATTATATAAAAAAGTAAATTAATATTAATTAAATATTAATATTAAATTAATTATATATTATAAATTAAATTATAAATAAAAATAAATATTATTTTATTTTATAAATTTATTAACAGTTTTAATTAATATATTATTTAATGTTTATAATAAAAATCTTAATATAAAAGTTAAATATAAAACTTAAAAATAAAAATTAAATATAAATTAAAAATAAAAATTAAATATAATAATTTAAAATAAAAATTAAATATAAATTAAAAATAAAAATTAAATATAATAATTTAAAATAAAAATTAAATGTAAATTAAAAATAAAAATTAAATATAATAATTTAAAACGAAAACGAAATATAAATTAAAAATGAAAATTTAATATTAATTATTAAAATATTAAATTAAATTTAATAAATATTAAAATAAAATTTTTATTAAATATTAAAAATGTTTTATTAATAAAAATAATATTTATATATAATAAATTATTATAATAATAAATGGTAAATAAATTTTTAATAAAATAACGTTAAAATTAAAAAGGGGTTCTTAGCGATTTTAACGTTATTTATTAAAAATTCCGTTTTTAAAATGACATTTTTCTATTAGGTACCTACCTACCTGCATGTACGTGTAGGTACATACCTACTAGGTACCTCAGTACCTACATGTGTGCCTAGTGGATACATTCTCGATTGTTGACGGCGCTGCTCCTTGAACCCCGCCAGATCCATCAAGATGGATCTACCAGCTGTAAAAGATCAATTTATTGATTAGGTACCTAGTAGGTAGTCTACCTAGTAGTAGTAGAGTGATGTATGTACGTATACCTAGTAGGTAGTAGGTATGTATGTACCGAATGCCCAGGTGCTGCGAGGTGGCGGGGTTGTAAGAGGTCCTAAATGTCCCCCAATCCTTGAAGTCAGCAGAGCTCTCTACTACGCAGTATTTCTACCTACATATACTACCTAGTACCTTAGATACTACCTACATCCATGGATATAGGTACTATGTAGACCTTACACATTTCTCGCTATAGCTAGGTACCTACCTAGTACCTACCTAGTACGCATACATACTACATACTAGGTACCTAGTAGGTATTCAATATATCATTGATGTACTTACGGACCTACTATCATCAAACATCAATAAGAGAATTTCTCGCAGCGCATACCAGGAAGTGTGCCCTAGAGGGTATACAAGTCGCACCAATATCAGATATCATCCAGCTTATACCAAGATAATGAGATGGTGATTAAAATTCGTAAGTGCTAGGCATCTCCAATTTGACAAGGAGCGTATAGACATATATCCACGCCGCTTTACTTAGAACGTGACCACGCTATTACCATGGTGGTGGTATCAAGATATCATATATTATATGAAAGCCGCGAAGACCCTCTTCAATTGTAATTTTGGCTTCCCTCAAGTTCCCTTCCCGAAGATTGCTAGACGAGAAGGGTATCAGAGTCGAGTATCGAGTATGCAAAATCGCTGGCCGGCCGGGCGCCGACGACAGGGAAATAACGAAACATTTGTGTAGGATCGCTCAACGACACGCATGGGCTACGTCGTCACAAGAGTGCCAAAATGGTCCTGATATTGTGCTGATCTCTCGTCGTAAGGTGAGTGATTCCTAGCACATGGGCGGCCATCTATTCGGTATGGGGACTATCGCGCGTTAAAATCTGTAGTTGACCACGGGGAGAGGGAATTTGTCACTAACCTCATCGATGACCCAGGGCCTGGCGCGGTCCCTGACGGCCCACGTGACCCCAAATCCGAGGAGGAGCAGTCCCAGTGAACACAGACAAATCAAATTCGCATTCGCTGCGCAGGGTGACAGCGCACTCGATTCAACGGCGTAGCTGCGCTCTCGGACAACCGCCGTCAGTAATGGTAGTAAGATGGAAAGTAGATAGCCAAAGGGTAACCTGGCGTAGGATGCTAGTCGTATGGGACACTGAGGAGAGGAACGCCTTCCTCGGACAAGATTGCACGATCTCTTGACCCTTAGTTCTGGTGAGCGCCGCCCGGTACCATTTTTCGTCTCAACAGGGCGCAGTCCGCTTTGTGCATTTTGGCATCGGTCAGAACAACGGCTAGAATATTCGCTTCCGGTTTCCCACTTTGTACGGTAGAAGTTTGAATGTTCGTACGAAGTGCTAGCACCAAAGCGCGGACTATACCCGCGGTTAGATCCTCCTCCACCGCTCCACGACTGGTTCCCTTCCAGTAGAAAATTCCAAGAATGGCCGGCATCGGACTCGCTGGATTGTGTCTGAGCTAACACCGACCCGACTATGGACTCATCTCTCGTGGATCCGTAGTACCACCTCTGCCAGGACGAGCTCGAGCAGCTCTCTCTCGTGCATCGAAACGGTGACAGCGGCAGTTTAAGATCATCTTTCTCTAGAACCCTGGCATGACAATGGGTACATACGAGCCAAAAAGGCGGGGATGCGTCTTGAAAAGCATGGTGTTCTTCACGAAAATGGCATGGCAGTTGTTGGACTGGCCCAGTCCATGAGCACACCTCGGATGAAATCTCTGAAGCAGAATCCATTGGGCCTTTATACTCGCAATGCCAACGATTGGGGTAATCTCGGTTTTGACTCCCTATCTCGAGAAAGTCGCCCTGTGTATGTTCTCTTGGCGTCTGCGTGTTCATATCGCTGCCCGGAAGGTACGGTTGGTCGCTGGTCTGAAGCATTCTCTCGTCTAGATGCGTCAAGTCGATATTGATACCGTTCAATATCCGTCGCACGCTTGGGCGGATGGTGCTCGGGCGGTCGCTAGTTGAGGACTCCAGAATATCGACGGTCTCGTTTGGGGCAATATCTTGGTCCGACGGGGCCAGTGCAGCGCCGCCGGCTCCAAACGTCTCGCGATTCAGGGTTTGTTCTGAAGGCGTAAGCGACGGGCCATCCTCTCGACCTTGCGACCAGCTATGGTTCGACACCTGCAGACGTTGGGATCCTGGGTAATTCTTCTCCAGCTCGCTAAAATCATGACAGTCACACTAAGCATAGACGTTTAGCCACTGAGACGACTCAATTATACTGATAATCTTACTGCTATCTTCTTTGCTCGGTGATGCGGGCAAGCGAGTTTGAGTTTTCGCTTCAGGGCTGTATTTAACCGTGTTTGTGGGTCCAGAGGACCCTTCCTTCTACCCCGTGGTCGCTTCGACTGATTGGTACTCTGGGTTGCCGTACCTTGGGTCGACAGCATTTCAATATCATCTGTGGGCGAGTGAATAGTGCTGACGGATGGAGCCGCTGGGGGAGGCAGGAGACTTGATTGAGACGCGACATGATTCTGGAGGTATTGACGCTCATGTGACCGGCGAATATCATTGTAAATTCTTTGGGTATGGGGGTTAGACGGTACGACAATCCCAGACGAGTTTCGCAAATCGCAGCCTTTAGAAGATTGAGCGGGCGAAGCCATCTTTCAAGCCCGATACAATGTGGCGAGCTCCTCGTTCGGTACGCGAGGGAAGACGACAGCCTCGTAAAAATAAGGAGCTCGCTTGTTGGTCTGGGTGTCAAGGTTGAATATAATAATATGTAAGGTGCTTTGGAAGCAGGGGCTAAATACTAGGAACCATCTACTAGGGTCAACCAAATGGAGATAACATTGAATGAGACGAAAGTCGGGTCATTCAAAGGCTGGCAGCTTGTAGTAATAGTCGAAATAATTAGAAGGGAAAACTCAAGGTAAGGCTGGATGGACAGGGTAGTCAAGAAGACGGTCCCGACGAGTACCAATCATCGTCAGGGTTGCGTAAATACCGGTAGGTACGTCTGCTCACTCGCAGCACAACTGATTGTACTGCGCCTTGAGGCTGACGAGGAGGCAGAATTTTTTTTTTTCCACCCGTCGAATACTTGCCTTCTTCTACCTTAGAACGCAACCACAAGAACCCTATGGGCTCTGCTTCAACTTACCGGTCCGTCGTTGGATATCCACGGCTCCAAACAAGTACAGCATTAGGGCAAATGTATCACAGTTGGGGTATTATATATCTTGAGCTTAGCGGATATTGCCAGGTGTTTTATGCGTAGGTGTCGACGGATATTCCTAGATGTGGTAGAACGACGAGTTTAATACTGGTTATCTGGAACAAGAATTAGGGATTCCCTCTATCAAAATTTCGGTGAATCGTAACGGGTCAATTTGTCTTTCCGATGCATGGAATTAGATGAAATGCGAAGAGTGTGCACTCGAGCGGGGAAATGGAGCAGCATTTACTTTCCTCTCCCCCTTCCTAAGTATTTTTGATGCGAATTCCACGACAGGTGGACAGATGCACTTTGAGACCCCACCTACGTTATATCCTACATGTATATTGTGCATCAGCAGAATCAGATACCGTCCTCAGTTTGTATTGATCTAAATAACTCGAGCGCCTTAGGCTAAGTAAAAGTAGATCAATCTATTTACCTGGGTACCTAGGTAGGTACCTACCTAGTAGTAATTGCTAAGTACCAGTACCTATTATACTACTGTAGAATCCCCCTAAGTAGGTACATAGCGAGCTTGCTCATCTCCAGGGCTGAGGGCTGATACAGAGTGCTCATAGGCGCTGCCCTTCGTAGCAAAATCAGTTGACCATTAGCCATTAGCTCAACCCGTTCTCTTGGTAGTCAACAAGGGCGGGATAGCACTTCCAAAGATGCCCATCATGCGTCTTGTTCGAATTAAGGAAATTTCTGGAAAGGGGTCGTGTCCAAGATATTTGGATCAGCAATAACCTTCTCTGTTGCTAGTTACTAGGTACTACATTGAGGACTTCACACGAATTCCGAAGTAGCCCTGAGCATTGCCATAAACAATTATGGTACGTCGATTTGTATTGGCCGGAGTCCAAACCATTAAGGCGGTCGGGTGAATTCGAATAAATCATGAGCCTCCCTGCTCCAGGCCCCCCCATTTGCCCTCGCAAACCCGGGCATCGGTACCATGGCGGCTTCCCCGAGCCGCTTTTTGAATATGGAGTCCCGTCCGCTGCCCTCTTGCCTCCCAGAACCCAAAGGCTGTCCTGCTTCCATTTCGGACGGTAAGGGACATTGTGGCATCTGACCAGCGGCGTCCGAAGGCTTGGCAGCCTTCTTGCCGCGGGTTGCAGGATTGACGACGAATTTCGTAGGTATTTGCCGTGTTATTGTGATGGTTTCGGGTACTTGGGTTTGCACGTCTATCGCATTTATTGCTTGGTCCGTTTTGGAAGTGCTCTGGCCCCTTACCGATTGCTTTTCTACTGTGGCATTCTGCGTAGACATATGGCGACCTTGGGCACTTTGCTCATTGGTAATATCGCTTGATCTCCTGGTAGGCGAAGAGCGACATCCATGTTGATCGATTATTTTGATTTCAACTTCATCTGTCATCACCATATCTCTACGGTCTGTCTCTGACGTGGCAGTTTGGTCCCGCAGACGGTTCGTGGCACCGTCGCTAATAAGACCCCTCTGGTTGTCTCCCACCGCATCGTCATAATGCGGGGGATCGATGTAGGAATCCGTTTCTGCCTCGTCAAAAACAAGACCGATGACTTCTTTGCTACGTACGCTTTTGCGGCCTAGTTGAGCAAGGCGGGGGGCGGGGGCTTCGTCCGGCAGGAGACATTCGACATCGGATGCATCTGGACTTGGGTTGTGTTTCGCCGATGGGTACGTATTCATACTATCCTCAACCGAACCTCGCCTTTTTTGTCTAGATGATTGGCGTCTAGCGGATTTTGCTGTTTCGTCTAGTGAAGTACCTTCATGTTCAGTTGGTATCATTTGCTCATCTGAATCCCCATGTTGAGTACGATGCGCCGTCTCCTTGGTGGGGTCAGCTTGATCCAGACGACCTGAAGCGCCTGTAGCATGGTTGTGACCAGTGCTCGACAAGTCCCATTCCGCTCTCGCCTTCTTATCTAGTTTCTTCTCCGACTTAGATTGTACGAGCAGCCTATGATGTGATAGAACCGGTTTCCTAACGTCTAAGATCGATTGTCCTCGAGCCCAGACGGTATCCGAATAAGGCAAATCAAATTCGCCCTCGGCGATCTCAGTTTGGTGTGGGCCAGGGCTGACCATGCTGGACTGCGACTTTTCGGCATTTTCTGAAGGATAAGCTATACGTAGCTCTTTCTGCCGGGGCAATTCTCCTTCTCTAGCCTCGTGATCGTTTGGGATCCCTTCGCCGGGTGCATCATTCCTATTCCTTTGATCAAGCTGGTTGTCGACTTTTCTCCGAACCAACAAGGCACCATCGTCCACCGTATCGGAAACCATCAGCAGGCCCCGTTTCTTCCTTGGTTTGATACGCAATTCAGTTCTAGGTTCGTCCATGGGTAATTCTTGTGAGATCCCTGGGCGCCTTTCATTGACACCCTGAACCGTCGTATTTCTCTTTGCTCTGGCTCTTGGTGCCAGCAACACATCACCGAGCAGGTCGCAGTTATCTCTCGACGTGACAGGGTTCACTTCGTCCTCCGGCTGGCCACCTAGGCCAGGATTAATAGATTGAGGTCTTGAGGACTTATTATTTGTGATAGGCTTCTGAGGTATCCTCTTGCGCTGCTTGTTGTCTATATGAGATGACAAGGTGTCTAGATTGGTTCCACCCCGCGATACGGCTATTAAACTTGTCTGTGGTGGCTTGCATACGAAGGTCGTCTCGGGTGCACTGGCCCGGGTATCCTTCTGAATACCAGGAACTACTATAGGTACCAAGTGACGTCCAGAGTCCGACCCCGATTCCGAATCTAGATCAAGATTGTGGCGAGTAGAAACTGAAAGACAGTTCTGCGAGACCACGGGTGTGGTCCTTGGGCCTTTAGTCCATACGGGAGGAGTATTTGTTGGCGCCCCGGAGAGTGTTAGGGCGGCGCCGAATAAGCTTTGTGCGTAGCCACTCTTGCTTGGAGGGGACACTTCTCGTCTCCTTCGTTTCGTGGGGCGAGCGTTTTCGCTCTGCGGCAACACGGCCAGCTTCCTCCTCTCTTCGTACGGAGATTCTGTCGGCATGAGAGCGCGGGCATGATGCCCGGTAGGCGTGCCGATCAAAGAATGCAGGGGCTTGTATTGCAGCTGGAAACTAGGGACAGCAGGGCGCGGGGGGGCGGCTGCGACGGTAATGCGTTGGCGCGATAGGGCGGCTGACCGACGCTCGGCTCTCTCCTTCGCTCTTTTGTCTACCAACTCAGAGAGATCCTGATCCCGGCTCCCGGTACATTCGGCAACCTGGACAATGATACCGCCCCTTTCAAGCTCCAGCTCCTCCCCTTCGTCAAACTCAGAGTCCTCACGCCAATGGGTATCTCCCACGAAATTGCCGCGATCATCGTATACCATAACGCGCTTGTTGAATGTATGGAACTTGAGTCTTCCATCTTGCCATCGCTTCTGTTTTCTGCGGAGGTCGCGTGTGAAAAGACAGACGAATTCAAGCACAGGAGCAGTGCTAGAACCTGCGTGCGGGTGACTCGAAGAAGAGGAAGCAGAGCTATGCACCTCCTGCACAGCCGCAGCCATCGTTGCGAACACACACGCCGGCACACATTAGACAGTCCGTGATATACCAAGGGCCAGCGACTAGTGATATCTAGGCCGGTCCGAGAGGCTGCAATGTTTTCATCGACGTACTGGGTACATTGTACATGACTACCTAGTAAGGAGCGTGAAGAAACATAAATAGGTACCTACTACGTAGTAGTATCGAGGATGTCGAGTTGTCTTAGCCTTCGAGACCCACGGTACAAGTACCATTGATCTCTGAAAATGTTGAAGTGGAGAGGGTAGCGGAACGCGAGACGCGAAACGGGGGGCGGGGGACGGGGGACGCGTTACGCTAAGTTTTTGGTCTTTAGCAGCTTTAGTATTGTTGTTAATTGTTAAAAAAAAATAAAAATAGAGTTGCAACCAATATGCTATATGTACATACTACTAGGTACTACCTACCTACCTACACCTAGTAGTGTATACTGCGTAGTAGGTCAACGGTATGTAGCAACATTGAAGTGACTTGGCTTACCCAACGCGTTAGCACGTGCCCCTTTGTGAGGGAATCTATTCTGTTTAATGCATCAAGAGCTTACTACGTACCTAGTACCTAGTATATTTTCATTGATCTTAGTGCTGCATCAATGATCAATGATGTGTATACCGTGTATGCCTATGTAGGCACCTAACATGTTAACCTTGGAAATCCCGTCTCCTCATCTCCTTTTACGTTAGCGAGCTGAGCCTGCCTTGGTCGAGACGGATCCTAGCGGCGGCTCGGTAAAGCGGCGGCCCGTATATCTGCTCCTTCTCTCCTACATAGTACAGCATTGAGCCATTGAGCATTAGATGTACACCTACTAGGTATACATATATGGATATATCAATTAATTGACAGGCATGTACATATATATGTATGTAGTATGTAGTACGGCCTTGCGATCTACTCATTACTAGGTAGATACATACGCGGTACTATGTGTATACCTATGTACATCAATGATACTGCCTACATGTACATACTGTAGGTATGTACCTACTAGGTAGTACTGTAGTAGTAATAAGCAAGGTCGTACACTTCCACTGAATTAGATTACCCACTATGTATGTATGTATTAACCTTCTTCTTATTCTTAACCCTGTGTCTCTCTTTTTCCTCTACTCTATTTTTGTTTATATATTCGTTTATTGATTTCTTATTCTTCTATGGTGTAGCCGATGTTCCTCTTTCTCGTCTTCATCCATCTGCTTCAAATTGTGGTCTCAGTTTGTCTGACGCATGTAGCGGCACAGCTTCAGCAATTTACTTCGCCCCCTACAGCGCATCCCATCCCAGATAGATCCCATCCCATCCCATCCCATCCCGCCAACCTTTGTTGCTAAGATACCAACATTCGTCTCTGTTTTTACGTTTTACCTAACAATTGCTTCGCACACCTATTCGCCCGGGGACATCTAGAGACAGAAACGGTACCCGGACTTAGACCAGGACTCGGACTCGGACTCGGACTTGAACTTGAACTTGAACTTGGACCTCGGGTTGTGCATACCTCACATACCTTGGTGCATGGTAACATGATAGGCTCTTGGATGTTCGTCATACTGCATCTCCAGACCGCGAAACCCCACATTCTACACCTGCGTTAATTCGGATCAATACGAATTCGGTCGAACGTCACACTCCGAAGACCACCTACTAGCTACTAGGTAGATAGTAGATTGCACACAATATTGTCGTCGTGACGACTTCAATCTCCGCGTTGGCAACTCGCCCAGCATGCAGTCCATGCAAAGACAATTTGGGAGATTGCTCCATAAGAGTCCTGGAGACAACGCCCGCGTCGCTGTCTTGTTAAACGATTACGAGGATGCTGATAGGGTCCTTGCTAAGGTATCATTCCATAATTATAAGCCAGCCGTCGTCAATCCCCAGCTTATAGGAACCTAGTACTGATAGGCTTGCACCTCCAGATCATTGACCATACCAAATCCTGGCGCGAGTCGTGGATTAGTGTAGCCATGACGCAATTAGGCATCATCACTGAATACGATGGCCTCTACGACCCAATTGTCGGTGCCACAGACGGCCACGGAAAGCCTACCATGCCTACACCTGACCTTCAGTTAGAACGGACCCTGGCGTTGAAGCAAGCCTATACTGAACTCAAAGCTGAGCTGCTCGAAGAAGTTGGCCTAATCGAGTCCACTGTTATTAGACCTGCCATGGACGCTCGCGACTGTATCGCCCCTTTGAGGAAAACCATCAAGAAGCGGGAGAACAAGAGGTTGGATTATGAGAAATGCCAGGAAAAGGCCAACAAGTTGCAAAGGAAGCCAGCTCGCTCTCCCAAAGAGGATGCCTCGTTAGCGAAAGCTGATGCCGAAGTTGCACGCGCAGCCGAGGTATGGATCCAGCGAGGCACAAGCACAGAAGATGCAGAGGGCGCCTGCTAACGATGCCTAATAGGAATTCGAAATGGCAGATTCGCACCTCAGGGAGACGCTGCCTCCTCTAGTATCCGCTACGTTCAATATCATACCGCCTCTCATGGCGGGAATAGTCATGGTCCAGAACAGATTACTTGGGCTATACTACACCACGCTCCATAACTTTTGTCAAGACTATTCCTTTCCATCCCCGCCACCCCCGATGGAAAGCGTGGTTTCCACGTGGTCAACCGACTTTGAACCTGTGAAGCGTGAAGTCGAATCCATAACATGCATCGCAACAGGCAAGGCTGTCCGGCAGCCCATGAAGCTACAAGATGACCCAAGTAACGGTGAACGGAAGCAGTCCACTTCCCCCGTGGCATCGCCGAGCGGCGAAAACGGCCTTCGCCGTTCGTCAACTAACCTCTTGGGCGACGGCAACGCCCCTCCTCCCACGGGCCCGCGACCCAATCGCATTCCCTCGTCAACCTCGATTGCTTCATCCCAGGGAAGTGCTGGAACCCAGCCGAGGCCATCGTTCGCCAATAGCAACCACCTCACCCCCACTGATTTTACCACCGCATCGCGACTAGGCCAAGCACCAACGCCATCACTTTCGCCGGGTTCAATTCAGCCTCGAACAGATTACTTTGGTAGGCCTTCGACCTCATCGACGACGGCATCCACCACCTCTCTCAACACGGCCGCCAGCGCCGTTTCTATCGCAGCTAAAAAGAAACCCCCGCCCCCACCACCAAAGCCCAAGAAGATCGGCGCGAACCGTCCCGACGAGTTTGTGGTCGCTCAATATGATTTCGCAGGGCAGAGCGCAGGCGACCTATCGTTCCGCGAAGGCGACAGGATAAAAATAGTTAGGAAAACCGGAACCGCTGACGACTGGTGGGTTGGTGAAGTAAACGGTGCCAAGGGTAGCTTCCCGGCGAATTACTGTAAGGCGGCATAATAGATGACGACCAGTGGGAAGCGAGCTGCGTGCGGTGTCTAGAGTGACTTTGTGTTTATTATCAACCTTCTCTGGTTTGAGATGCTGTACAAACAATAAGGAGTCTGATCTACCCCCCCCTTTCACCTCTAAGAGAAGAGTGAATAGTGAGATTAGAACTATCAGAATAGACCAGGCGCACATCCCCGCGCCCATGGAACAAAGATTGCCTGCCTGATAGTAGTAATGGAATGGGTGGGGTGGAAAACCTATGGCATATAAACGTCCGGAATGACTATCATCAGTCTATCCGATGGGTATCAAAGAGAGCATCAAGGTGCCTTGAGCATACTGATATGAACTTCTGGATTCCCGGTTCCTATTCCTGAGCTAGGTACACTCGTTTGCGCCGTTTGCGCCGATTGCGCCACACCCAGTCATTCGCCAGACTAGAAAAAAAATATCAATTCATCTACCCCATCTATACTTCGCTCCCTACCATCCCTCACTAGTAGCAAATATAAACAAGTAACTCGTCTGAGAGCTACATCTCAGCATGTGAAACGTGGAAACCCACGTCCGCTCAAAGTGTAGTAAAACAGGGGGGAAAAGAGGACAACTTGCTCTATGCAGCAGCATCATGGCATCACCCAATTCTTGCCCTTTCCGTACGCCTATTGGATCCATGCATGCAAGCGGAGTCGTATCGCCCAATCTTTAATGGGATATCGGGTATCATAAGTGAGACAAAGGAGATCGTGGTGCATGGTGCCGACATCTATGAAGGTTGTGTTAAGCCAAGGGCCATGTGCCATGATAGCAACCAGCTATGTAGTAAATGCAATTTAGAACGCAACTTGTCGGTGGAAATGCATCGCGTTGCTGTTTGTTGATACAGAAGATGGGCGATCACCTCTATTGTTACTGAGATGCCCGAATGACGCTCACAACCTGTCCGCCCCGTCCGCTGCAAGTATGGTCAGAAGTAGAACGAGTCGAGAAAAAGCGGCACGGTCAATAGCGTCCTAGGCGTATATGCCCAATAAAGGCCCGTGATGGTGGCACCAGCTGCATTCAGAATGTGCTGGGTCCCAACTCGACTGCTGGCGAAGTAGCGCCTTCTCGTTGTTTCCGTTCCTCTTCAGCTCTGATGGCACGCGCAATCTCTTCGACCTGGACATCCGCGGACCCATGCACTCCCAGGTATCCATCTTCGGAACCTTCTAGTTCCATGGGAGTAACGGGTCCAGGCGATCCCAAGGGCACCAGCCTAGGTTTGCTTGGTTTAGGCATGCTCGTGAAGCCCATGGTTCTTAGCGAGCTCAAAGCCGCCGAGTTGACGTTTCCCCCGTTTAGCGCCAACGTAGCTTGAGCAATCATGTCGCGTTGGTACTGCTGTAGTCTGCGCTTTGCATCAGACTCATTGCGCGAATGACCCATGGCCGGTGTCTCTCTCGCAGCAGGGACCTGGGTTTCCGACTTAGATCCCATCGGAGACGACGATGGAACCGACGTTAGTGGCCGGGCTGACTGCTTGCTCCTTTTTTCTTCTTTTCTCTTCACATAGTTGGAAGGATAGTACTTGCCCATAGGCAAAGGGCTATCCTGCGCGCCGGTAGGCATATAACTGGCAACAGGAGTGTTGGATCCGGAACCAAGACTGGAATCAGGCCGGGCTGCGGCCTTGAGCGGCACGGATCGCGCGGGTCGTTCTGACATGGTTGGGGAAACAGTTGCAGATGCAGTTGGCACCCTCGGTTGCTTAGCGGGAATAGCTTGTTCGGAGCCGAGAGAGCCTGACTGACTGGCACGCTCAATGGACTTCATACGTGCCTTGGAAGCATCGAGTTGGAATGGGTGAGGACGGTAAACTCGGTTGTCGTCCTCGTGTAAGGGGAAATAGCCACTACAAACAAACGATTTAGGGGTTAGCCAACGCATCCATGTTTCCGAACAAGATTAACTTGACTCGACTCAACTGGATATTGAGCTGACTAGGAAAGGAGAAAAAAACACAACACATACCCAGGGAGATCCCCGCGGGCGGAGAGCGGCGCAGGTGGAGTATAAACTGGCGCACTGTTGACTTTCTTGGCTGTAGGCAACTCAATTGCAATCGGCCTGGTTCTCGCAGGTGTTGATCTAGGAGAATCAAAGAGAGCCGGGTCTTTTCTTCCTGGATCCGTTGTGAGATTTATTAGCATGGCTTATACCTACAATGACGCACTTAACGAATAAAGCACGGAACAATTCGTAAAAAGAGGAGACATAGATTGACAACGATAGACAAGAGATAGACAAGAGATAGACAGAGGTGCATGTGTTTCAAACATCGTCAGTGGCCACAAGACCTTGGGAGAGGGACCCCCGGCAGCCATGGGCAGCCATGGGCAGCCATGGGCAGCCATGGGCAGCCAACCTAAAAGGACCCTAAAATGGGAGCCATCTAAAAAGGGTCAATGGGACTAACAGCACCATAATTAATTGATTGATCCTTGAAATGCACCCCCGCCTTAGGGGGAGAGGAGGGGGGCTCATCAGCGGAGAGAAGAGTGCACGTTGATGTAGCCTTGGAAGCACTTTTAGTCACTCTTTTTCTGATCCGCTGGGCACCATCCGACCAAGAACCAGTGGTCAACCGACCAATCAACCAACCAACCAACCAACGGTCATATGTCGGAATGGGCATGTTTCTTTCACCGCAGACCATGAGAGGCGGGGTGTGACAATAGGAGGTACCTCTTTTACTGCATACTAGGTAGTAGAACTGAAACTAAAGGAGAGAAAGTACTAAGAGAAAAACAACAAAAGAATTGGGGACAGAAGGTACCTAATACCTACACATGTAGGTACTACTACCTAGTACACAGTAGGTAGGATGGTGAATGAGTGGATGGGTGGCTGGTTGGTTGTTTGGTTGGTGGAAAAGACATTGGCAAAGCATCATTGATGATTGATGCGGACATGGTTCCTATCATCTTCCAATCTTGAAAAACATTGATAACATTTATTCTCCCAATGCTGCGGAATAACCATGCTGCTTGCCTCACTTGGCGGGATGGTATACAGTTAGACAAAGGAGAGCATCAACATACCATTACTAGGCCTCAACTTTGGAGATGCCCCGAGCTGTTGGTACTGCGGTTCCTCCATCATCGCATTTGGCGACGGTTTTGTAGAGAATATGACATCGTCTTGTCGAATGTCAGGAGAAGGGAGCGACGATGCTTCTGAGGAGCTGGACACGGTTCGTGCTGGGAGCGGCCGTTTCTTCATGGAAGATAAATACGAAGACGGCTTGAATGAACGACCAAAGCTGGCCATCTTATCGTCCGTGCCCCTTAAAAGTCAAAAAGTCGCTTCAGTCTACCGTAGCAGGCTGACCTGGAAATACAGCTCAGGCCTTGGGAATCAGTACACCTCTTCAGCAGGTAGTCGGCTGTCACGGTCTAACACGAGCCTATAGTCCCAGATTTACCACGGATACTAGGACTTAGGTAAGCAGATCAAAGATTGGTATGACCTCCGAATCAGAGGGGAGCTCGAGTTTCGCCAGCCTTGTTCGAGTCAGCCTTCGACATCCGTCTCTCTTATTGATAGGCATCCGAGGAAACTCAAAACTATCTCAACTTCTTTTTCAGATGGCGCGTCGCGTATTTAATTCAAAGCACAAGACTCGCACTACAGAACAAGGGTTGGTCTGCTGCGACCCAACACGAGAACGTAATGCGTGCAAAGAGGATGCGTCCCGCCAAGCGTCTTACCTGAGCAAGAGGAGTTGGTGGGTTGTGTTGTGTAGAAGAACGTGAGTATTGATGCCTCACACTACTGCACCACTGCATGTAAATTGGGGGGGGGGGGTTGTGTCGTGCAGTCGCAAGATCGGGATTCCGGTTTATGGACTGTGGTAGTTTACTCATGTCAAAACTACATACATACTACGTACATATGTAGTACGTACATGTAGTGTGCAGCTGGCAGTGGGCAATAGGGAGAGTATAGGCGTATGAATAACCTTGGAAGTTGGTATTCGACGTATCCACAACCCTGGAAGCAATCCTGCCGCTTATTAACCATCAACGATCAATGATTGATGACCTGATATCCGATTTCTTCCGGCTCACGTTTTTTTTTTGGCTGCCCCTACGAAGAGTTCATAAAGTCTTCTTCTTCTCTTTTGCTCAGGAGGGGTGTGCTCGTTAGTGAATGTAAGGGTAGGAGGTCATTAACCAATGTACATATCAGTAGGTATAGGTATGTTACATATGTCGTATGCCATATACCCCATGTCGCAAGTATCTAATGGTTAGATGATACCTGAAGACCGAAAACTTGCAACCCTCTCTGAGTTGATACTAGGTAGGCCGTTGAGTTGCTCAAGATTCGGGTTGTCGAGGTAAAAGAAACAGTTCACCAGCCCAGTAACCTACTACACATGCGTAGGGGTTATAGTTGGAGCCGGAGCTGGAGCTGGAGCCGGAACCGGAACTGGGACTAGACCTGGACCCTGAAATTAATTAGATAAGAAAAGAACCGCAGGAATTGGAATTGGAAGTATGTTCTTGGGAAATCGGTATCATGTTTCCTCAACGAGACGGTCACCCTTCTAAACGCACCTACCTACATTGCATGTACCTACATATAGTAGCATATGGTGCTAGGTAAGGTACGTACGTAGCTATCAATAGATGTACCTAGTAGGTATCAGAGATGCATCAATGCCAATTATTTGCGACACCATTCGTTCTCCCCTCGAGCGTTATTAGACTCATAGGATCTGCTCTCGTAGGATTACGGTGGGAAGTGCCTATATACATTTATGGATACCTAGTAGGCACTTAATCCGTACATAGCCCGGAGGTACCAGGTACTAGGTAGGTAACTTTGAAGTAAGCAAGCCGGTTCCACCACACAAATTAATCATACCCGTAGATTAATTACAACGGATTGATATCAACGACGTTTGCCTTTTTTTTTTTTTGTTTCTCTCAGCCTTCCTATTGCAGCATCATTTGTCATTGATGCAGGATCCAGCAAAAGCATACCCGTAAAGAAATGAAACATTCTCGTAAAATCAGTTAATGAGTTCCATTTCCATAGACTGGAAGGATGGAAACCCAAATCTACTCGTAGATCAGTCGTTATATGTTCGATGCAAATAAATTCAATTTGAGAACCCCATCCGAATAATTCACATATGCCGAACT
Source organism: Hypoxylon rickii (assembly GCA_902806535.1). Classification (NCBI taxonomy): domain Eukaryota; kingdom Fungi; phylum Ascomycota; class Sordariomycetes; order Xylariales; family Hypoxylaceae; genus Hypoxylon; species Hypoxylon rickii. The sequence goes on from CADCWY010000003.1 coordinate 1,083,325, forward strand.
AGCATGGATGTGATGTTGTACGTAATAGGTAAATTTGATGGTCATCATCCAACGCCGAAGAGGGAGAATCATACGAGTTTCGCTATCGTCCCGTCCCACACAGCATTCCCACAGAGCATCAACTGTGATACAGCACCTTCACATCTTCAGGGCTGCTGCCTACCTATTAATCCGGCTGTAAAACTCCCCTGGTCAATACCCGTAGACCCTGCGCTTACCCAATCGACCGATCGCATCTTCCGGTTACGCGTTACCGTCCGGGAGACATAGCCCCGACGTTGGCGGAATGCGTGAATATAACAAAATGGAGGATCTTCCCCAGCAACGCAACATCACCACACTCATGTCATCATGAGGTTTGCTTGCAACAGAAACAGAGAGAGCAGTGCATACCTACCTACCTAGGTAGGCTTGCAAGGGGGAGATATGGTAGGTATCATTACTAAAACTACCTATATAATAGGTTAGAACCGTATCGGCACGGTGTCGTTATGGTTATTTATGTTAAATATCGTAATAATTACGAAATCGTGCTTATTTAATTAAAATTATATTAATTTTAATGTAATTATATTAATTAAGTTTTATTATATTAATAAGTTTTTTTAATTTTATTATATTAATATTATAATAATTATTATTTAAATATATAATATAATTATTATTTAATTAATTATAATAATAAATAATTTATATTTTTAAAATAATAATTATATTATAAATAAATAATTACGTTATAATTAAATAATTATATTATAATTATAAAACCATTTTATAATTAAATAATTATATTAATTATAAAATTTATTATTTTTATTAATTAATAATTTATTATAAATACTTTTTAATTAAAAATAAAATTAAAATATAAAATATTTATAATTATAATAATTTAAATATTATAAATTTAAAAATTTATGCCGTTAATGTTTTTATTTTATATAATAATATAAATTTTATTTCGTTTATAATAAACGATATAATTATAACCGTATTATTTATAATTTTTTAATTTATTTTTTTTTATTTTTAAAATTTTAAATTTTAGTTTTTTTATTTTTAATATATTATTACGATTTATTATTTATTATATTTTTAAAATTTTCGATTTTTTAAATTATTTAATTTATAATAAATTTATTATTTATTATTATTTTAAATTATTTAATTTTATATTATTTTTATGTTTATAATTTTTATAATTTTAATATTTATAAATTATTATCTTTAAATTAATAAAAGTAATTTTAAATTAATAAAAATTATTTTTAAATTTATAAATTTATAATGTAAATTTTATAAATAATATTTTATTAATTTTAAAAATATTTATAATTATTTAATTATTTTATTATTTTATATTAACGTAATTTATTATATAATTTTATTAATATTATTATTTTTTTATTATAAATATGTTTAAATTATTTTTAATTATTATAATAAATAAATAAAATTATTATATATAATATAAAACTTTTAAAAAGATATTTTTAACTTTAATATTTTATTTAAAAACGAAATGTTTATCGGAAAAAGGGGGCTTATTAATATAAAATAACGTTTAATTATTTTTATATTAATAAAATATCAGGTATTTTAACGTATATTTATATTATAATATACGAAAAATTTATGTTAATATGTAAAAATTAACTTATAAAACCTTAGTTAAACATATATTTTATAATTTTTTTTAAAGTTTTAATTACGTTTTTATTTATTTAATTTATTTTTAAATTTTATTTTTAATTCCTTTTTTTAATACGGCAATTTATTTTAAGTTTATTAAAGTTTATTTTAATTTTAATTAATTTTAAAAATATTATAATTAAAAAAAATAAATAGTTTTAATATAATAAATTTTTTAATTATTACGTTTTAAAATTTCGTTATAATTAACGAATAAACGAATAAAATAAAATATTATTTTAAATATTATATTATTAAATTTATTTATTAAAATTTATATATTATAAATTTTTATAATATATTATTAATTATATTAAAAATTTCGGATAAAATTTAATAAGTTTTAAAATTTAAAATTAAAAATATAATTAATATAAGAAAAAAATGTAATATAATTAATAAATATAAGTAAAAATTTAATTAAAAATTAAGTAAAATTTATAAAAATGTGTTAATTAATTAAATGTAATTTATTATTTTAAAATTTTATGAAAATATTATTTCGTAATTAAAAAATCTTTCGAAATTAATAAAAACATTTAAATTAATAATTTTTATATAATATCTGGTAAAATAATTATTAAATTAAATAAATAATATTATTTTAATTTAATACTTAATTAAATTACCATTATTTTTAAAAGTTTAAAATTAAGTTTCGATCCGGCTTTTATATTTTTCTTATTTTCGGCTTTATTAATATTACTTTTTTATATTAAAAATAATAATATATTACTTCGTTTTATTTTATTATAATTTAAATAATAAGTTTTTTTATCTTAATTAAAATTTTTAAGTATTTTTCTAAAAAATTAAAAATGTTTATTTTTAAACGTTTACGTTTATTAATTAAATTTAACGTATTTAATAGTAATAAACTTAAAAATTATTTTTAAGTTAAGTAAAAAACTTTAAAATTAAAAATATTAATTATAAAATTATTAATATTATTTTATTAATTATTTTATTAAAGTTATTTTTATAACCGAAAAATTATAAAAAATGATAAAATTTTAAGGCTTTTTATGATTTAAAAGGTTATTAAAACATTAATAAATATAATTAAACCCGCCGAAATTTAAAATGTTTATCCGGTATTATAAACTTAAAAATAACGGGTTATTAAATTTAATAAATTTTATATTTAATTAAAATAATTAAATTATAATATAATAATAATAAATTTAAAGTTTTATATAATAAAAATATTTCGATAAATAAATTTTTAAAGTTTTATAAAAAAATTATTTATTAAATAAATTTTTTAAAAATATAATAATATTATTAATAATTATATAATTATTTATTATATTATTAATAATCGATTTATTTATTCCTAAAATTTAGCTAAAAATTTAAAATAATTTTTATTTTTACATTTTATTATAATTAAAAATGTGATTTAAAAAAGGTAAAAAAGGTTTAAAAACTAAAAATTAAAAGTTAAAAGTTAAAAAATAAAAGGTAAAAATTAAAAATTAAATGTTAAAATTAAAAATTAAAAGTTAAAAAGTTAAAAAGTTTAATAATTTAAGTTATAAGTGAAAAAGTGCGGATTTATTAAATTTTAAAACCGGAAAATGTAAAAGTTTAAGTTAAAAAATAATTCGTTAATATAAGTGTAAAATAATACCATATTTAATTTTTATATTTTTTTTTTTACGAATAAAAAAAATTGAAAAATTAAATCGTTAAAATAATAAAAAAGAAAAAGGAAAGTAAGTTTAAGGTTTTTATATTTAATTATAATAAGTTAAATTAAATTTAATTTTAATTTTAATATCGTGCTTTTTTTATTTTTCGTAATTTTAATATTACGTTTTTTTCGTTTTTATAACTTTAATATCGCGTTTTTTTCGTTTTTATAACTTTAATATTACACTTTTTTCGTTTTTATAACTTTAATATTATGCTTTTTTTATTTATTTTAATTAATTTAAAAGTATTTAATTTTTAAATATTAATAAGTTATACTTTTAATAATAATAATTATAATAAGATTAAAAAAAGAATTATTATTTTATAAAATTATTACGATAAATAAATAAAACGAAATAATGCGATTATTATTAAAATTTAAGGAATTAATAATTTAAATTATTAATTTAATTTATAATATTATTTTAATTTAAGTTTAATAATAATAATAATAATAAATTAATTAATTAAATAATATATAACGTTAATAATAATAATTTTAATATTAATAATAAAATTTTTAACTTTAAAAATAATGATAATAATAAATTAAATGATAATTTAATTAAAATATTTAATAATTTTAACGAATTTTAATTAAATATTTAAAATTTAAATAAAATAATATATTTATAACGGATTTAAATTATTTTTTTTAAATATTATAAAAGAAAATTTTAAACGATAAATAAAATATAATAATTAAATTAACGATAAATTTAATGATAAATTAAGTTTTTTAATAAAAAGCATAATTTAACTTAATTTATATAATAATAAGTTTTATAATGTTATTATTTTTATATTTAATAATAAAATTATATTAAAGTTTAATATAAAAATAAATTTATTTTTATTAAATATAAATTTATTAAAAACGATATATTAAATTTTAAAATAATATTAAAATTTTTATAAATTTTATTTAACGTTAACGGGTTAAAATATATCGTAATAATAAAAGTTTTTATTTATTAAAAACCGAAAAATGGATTAATCCTTAAAATTATAATATTTTCCTAAAATTTAAAAATATTTAAAATATTAATAAGCTAAAATAATGCCTTAAAAAAAAATAAAAAACACATATATAACAATTATTTTATTATATAATTTTCCGCGTTTTTCGCCGCTTTATAATTTATTATGATCGAAAGTTATAAGCCGGATTTCGAATAATTTAAATGCGTATTACGTAATGTGGTAAAATATTAAAAAGCGTTTTAGTTTTTTTATTTTATAAAAACTTTTCCGGTATTACGTAATTACTTTATAAATTTTTAACTTTTACTTTACATTAATTTATTAGTTATAAAATAATTTCCGATTTTTAATATATACGTTATAAACGTAATATTTATAAGGAAAAATATATTAAAACTTTTAATTATTATTTTATTATTAAAAGGAAAAAATGTGTCGAATATTTTTAAATAAAAACGCATTTTATTTTATTAAAATATATTTTTCGATTTAATAAGTTTATTTAAAGGTTTTATTTTTAATAATTTAATGTAATTATTATATTTAAATATAACGTATTTTATTAATAAATTAAATAAATTATATTATTTTTATAATTAATTAAGTTTAATTTAAACGATTTTTAATTATTTCGCTTATTTTATTATTAAAAATAATATCGATAATATAATATTTTTATTTAATTAAATATATTATAATTATAAAACCGATAATTATTATTTAAATTATATAATCGAAAATTTATAAAATGATAACTTTTATATTAATTATATTTATAAAATAAAAAAGATTTTTATTTAATATATAACGATAATATTAATTAAGGTAATATTATATTTTAAATTTAAAAAGCTTTATATTTTAATAATTTAAAATTAAATCATAATTTTTAATATATATTAAAATTAAATAAATTTATTTTTATGTTACGATAACGTAAAATATATATTTTATAAAAATAAGTTATTAAATGTTATTATATTATTTTAAATTATTAATATAACGAAATTATAAATAATTTAAAATTTTTAAATATATTTATTTTAAAGATAAATTATAATTTTAATGTTAAATAATAAAAATAAAAAAGCGATAAATAAATTATTTATATTATATAATTAATAAATAAAAATAAATATATTTTATTATATTATATTTATTTTATTTATATTAAATTTAAGTTTTAAGTTTATAAACATTAATATTTTAAAATTTAAGATTAAAAATTTAATAAGCTTTTAATTTTAATTATTTTTAATTTTTTTAATATTTATTAATAGTTTTAAATTATATTATAATATATTTAAAATATTTTTAAAGTATTATATTATATTAGTTAAATTTAATTTTATAAATTATAAAAACGCGTAAATATATTTTTAATTTTATTAAATTTATATAAAGTTATTTTTAATAATATTATCGATTTTTTAAAATAATAATTTTTTAAATAAAAGTATTTTAATTAAATTTAATGGTTAATAAATATTATTATTTATATTTATTTTAGTTTATATAAATAATATATTATAATAAAATTATAATATAAATTATTTTAAATTAACCGTTAAAAATTTTATCGGTTTTATATAATTAATTAATTAATTATTTAAAATGTCATTAATAAAAATAATCTTAATTATATATTATATTTTAATACCGAAAAACATAGCTGTTTTATTATTAAGTAAAAATATATAATAAACGTTTAATAATATTTTAACGGCGAAAAAAGGAATAAATATTTTTTAATAAAATTAACCTTATAAAAACCTTTATTTATATTTATTTTATTAATTTTTAATTTAATTTTATTAAAATTATTAAATATAATATATTTTAAATATAATAAAATATTAAATTTAATATATAAATTATTAATTAAAAGTATTTTTAAGTTTAAAATAACATATTAATATTATTTTATAATATAAATATAAAAATTTTTTCCGAAATAATATCGTTTTTAAAACTTTATATATTATTTTATATAATATATTTTATTAAAATACGTTAAATAATTAATTATTATATTAATTATATTTAATTATTAATTAAAAGAAAAATATATTTATACGAAATTTTAAAATATTATTATATTATATCCGGTATTAAATGGTAAAATATTAATTAAATATATAATATATACGTATATTTTATTTATAAAAAATAATAATGTTTTTATAAATATACGTTTTTATTTAAAAATAAAAATTAATAATTAATATTATTATTAATTTATATAAAACATATTAATAATTAATTACGTTTATTAATTTTATATTCGATACGAAAAGTTATTATTACATTTATATTAATTTAATAATATTAACGATATCGAAAAAGTTTAACGTATTAAAAAGTTTAATATATCGAACATTTTAACATTTAATGTAATACTTTAAATAAAAATCTATAAATATAACTTATTAAATTAATAATAAAGATTTACATATAATTTTAACTTAATATTTAATTAAAATTTAAAAAAATGTTACGGCATAAAATACTTTTAAATATAAAAATTTACATTAATTAAATATAAAAAAGTAAAAACTTTTTATGTTAAAAAATAAAATTAAAAACTTAATAATTAATAATACTTATAAATTAAACGTTTATTAAAACATTTATTTTAAAGATATAATAAAAAATATATTTTTATAAATAATATTATAACATTAATAAGTAAATTTATTTATAAATAAATTAAGATTTTTTTACCATTATTTTTATATTATAATTTTTTATAAAATTTAAAATCTCATTTAAAAATTAAAATTAAGCCGGTTATATAATTATATAAAATTTAATTTAAATATATTTATTTTTTTATATAATTAATTTAAATAATTTACTTAATTTTATCATATAAATAATTTATTTTTCACATTTTTTTATTTCTTTTATTTTTTCCATTTTTTTATATAATTTTTATATAATTTATCCACTTTTTTACTTTTTTACATAATTAACTTATTTTATTTTACTTTTTCGTATAATTAATTTATTTTATCTTATTTTTTTATATAATTAACTTATTTTATCCCATTTTTTTACATAATTAATTTTATTTTATTTTACTTTAAATTTTATACGTTTTTTAATTATTAGTTTTTATTACTTAAATAATTATTATTAATAATCCATTTTTTATATATATTAAATTAATTTAAATTTAGTTTTTCGGTAATTTTAAGATATAAAATAATTAATTTTAAATTATAAACTTTTAAAAATTTATTTTATAAATTAATAAATAAAATATAAAATCGGTTATATTTTATTAATATAATATATATATCATTTTTACTTTTTTTAAAAGCGGTTATAATAATAATAAATTAATAATATAATTTAATTATATTAATTTAAAATACCTTATTTTATTTTATAAAATTATACTTTTAATAAATTAAAAAATTTTATTCGAAAAAATAAAATATATAATAATAATAATAATTTTAAAATATAATTAATATAAATTAATTCGATTTAATTAATTTAATTTTTATATAAATATTATTATTATAAATAAATTATTAATAAATAAAGTTAAAAATATTATATATATAATTAATAACGGCTATATTTTATTTATTTATTTAAAAAGTTTTAAAATAAATTTATAAAAATACTTTATAATATTTACGTTATTAATTATAACTTTTAAATATTTTTATTTTAATAACTTAAAATTTACTAATTTAATAAGTAAAAAATTTCGTTTATAATTAAATAAATTTATATTTTATTTTATTATATTTTACTTTTATTATTACGTTTTATTAATATATTATTACGTAAATATTAAAATTTTAATAAGTTTTTATAATATAATATAATAATATTTTACTTATTTTAAAATATATTATAATAAAACTTAAAGTATATTTTTAATTAATAAATAATAAGTAATAAATTTTATATTTTTAACATAAAATTTAAATATTTTTTATATTATATTAATATAAAAAGGTTAAAAAATTTAATAAAATATTACCGAATATGTTTAATTATTTAAATAATATTAATTAAAATTTTATTAATATTTTAACTTAAAAATATATTAATAAATTAAAACTTAAAAATTTTCTTAAAAATAACTTTTATTTATATAATATTATTTTTAAGCTTTTATTTTAATACGTTATTAAAATAAGGTAAAATTAATATTATAAAATGTTTTAAAATTATTAAATTAATTATAATAATAATTTTAATATTTTAACTTTTAATTATTATTTATTAAATACTTTTTAATTATAATTTTTATTATTTTAATTATAACGAATTTATAATAATTTTTTATAAAATTATAATAAATCCTTATAATTTTATTTAATATAATATTTCCGAATTTATTAAACTTATTATTATTAATTAATTTATTACCTTTATTTTTAATATTTTAAATTTTAAAATTATTCGTTAATTATTAAATTTATAATAAAATTTAATTAAAAAATTTTTAATTTAAATAATTATATAAATTATTATAATAAAATTATTAAAATTTTAAGGTAATAATTAAATAAATTAATAATATATTTATTTATAATTATAATAAAAAAAAGCGTTTATTTTTTAACTTATATATTAATATTAAATAAACGATATAAGCTTTTAAATTTTCGTTTTATAAATAACGTTAAGCTTTTAATTATCAGTTTTTTAATATATTATTTAAATTATTATATATTATAAATATTATAAATTTAAAAAACAAGTATAAATTAATTATAAACCCGATTAATTTTAAATAATATATATTATTTTAAGATATAATTTATAATAATTATTAATATTATTTATTAATTTTAATAATTAATATTATATTTAATAATAATTAAATATAAATATTAAATTAATAATTATTAAATAATTAATTATTACTTATTTTTAATATAATTTAAAATATTTATTTTATATTAAAATTATATTTATATAAACTTTAAAATATATTTAAAAATAAAATATTATTAATTATTTAAAGCGATTAATTTATATATTTTTATTTTTTTAATATAATTATTTTTTATATTATTATTATCGAAATAAATTAATTAATAATAATATATTATTTTAAAAAAAATAATTAAAATGTTTTTAAACTTACTTATATAATTAAATAATAATTATTTTTATAACTAATTATTTTAAATAAATAACATTTACGAAATTTATATTTTTAAAAAAAGTGTAATATAATATATTATCTTAAAAAAAAGATAATTAAAATATTTTTAAACTTACTTATATAATTAAATAATAATTACATTTATAATTATTATTCGATTTAAATAATACCTATAAAATTTACACTTTTAAAAAAAATATTATATTTTTCCTTAAAAATATAAATTTTATAAACGTTATTTATATTAAATATAATATATTAAAATTAATAATTAAAAAATAAAGTTAATTTAAATATTTAAAATTTATTAATAATAATAATATAACTAAAAATTTAATTATAATTAATATTTTATTTTAAAATAAATAAAAATAAAATATATTTAATAATAACCGTAATAATTTATTTATTTTAAAATAAATATTATATTAAATAATTAAATAATAATTAAAGTTATAATTAATATAAGGTTTTTAAAATATTTAATTATTAAACTTATATTAATTAATTAATTAATAAATTAATATTTAATTAATTTATATTATATTTAATATATTAATTTATCACATTTATTATATTTTTATTTAAAATATAATCGATTCGTTTTATTAATATTAATATATTTAATATAATAAAATAAAGTAAATATTAAATATTAATAATAATTTTTAAAATTTTATTACCGGTTAATTTAAATTTTAATTAATATTAATAATTAATATAAAACCGGATTAATTTATTTATTAAAAATTTAATCGTTTTATATCTTTATTAATTTTATTAAATAAAATAATTTAAAAATATTAATAAATAAAATAATATCGATAAAAATTAATTTATAATATTAAAATTAAAGGTTTTATTTAATAATTTATTATTAATTTTAAAAATATATTAAAATTAACTTTAAAATTAAATAAATTTAATAAGGTTAATAATAAATTATAAAATTAAAAAGCTGTTATATAATTTTAAAAATTTAAGTATAAAAACTATTATTATTATTAATTTAATAATTTAATTATTTAAAATCGATTTTATTATTATTTAATTAATTAATTTATTAATATCGTATAATTATTAAACTTATATAAATTAACTATTTAAAAATAAGATATAAATAAAAAGCGGTAATAAAATTAATTAAAAAATAAAATTAAAAGTTAATAAAAAAAGTAAATAAAAACTAATAAAAAAAGTAAATAAAAGGTTAATAAGAAAAAATAAATAAAAGCTAATAAAAAAAAAATAAAAGTTAATAAAAAAAAGAAATAAAAGTTAATAAAAAAAAAAAAGTTAATAAAAATTAATAAAATATTATAAATTAATTTCGTTTAATATATTAATTTATTATTATATATATAAAAATGTTTTTTATATAAATTTTAATAAATAAATTAATATAATATATATATAAATTATAAACATTATTATATAAATATTTTATAATATAATATTAATATATTAAATATATAAGATATATTTAACGCGGTAGTTTTATGTTAGCATAATTACATATATAACGCGTTATAATTATGAAATGGCATTCCTGCCAATTCGTATATATAACCATTACATATACGGTATGATTATATTTAAATCGTTACGGTACCATTACAGTTCCCACCCCATATATAACTCTAGTAAAGATATGTACCTAGTTCGCAAAGATCAACGTACCCTACCAGATATGTGGTGAAAATCAAGTTGCCTCCCTCGTTCTAATACGCGAACGCCGCGCCCAAGGCACCGAGGCCCTTAGACCCTTTAATACACGACATAGTAAAAACCAGACTTCTCAGAGCTGCTTAGGGGAGAAATTCTGCCGCAGGCTGAAGATTCGCGGCACAACGACTATCACGGCAACAATACCCAATGCTCCAGGAAATATCAGTTCGTATCAAGGCTGGCAACCGAAAAGGGAGGGGAAAAATTAGACATCCAGGATTCAACTATACTTCTACGATTATCTCAGTATCGCCACGCGATAGTCCTCAGAAGTGAAAGCTGAGTTAACATAGTAAAGCAACTACCCACATATGTAGTAGGTAATACTAGGTATGGTGTTGACCGAATGGCGTTGGGCTGTCCCCTCTAAGGTACCACCATGTACATATATGTAGTGTAGTAGGTAGCTGGACAGGAGGACAGCCTCCTGTTGTCTCACACCGGCCTAAGCAGGGGCGTGTTTCGCAGCATTTTCGATCACTGCCTGTATGAGAAAACCGAAAGCTGAAGACCACGACCATGATGCGTGGGAATAGCTTTCAGCTTAGAGCGAGGCTAGGCCTCGGTAAGGATGATATGCCACTGCTCTTTCTGAATATGTAGATACGATCCCTGAACAGAAGCATACATACATAGATATCTACACCGATCAGGTAGATCGATACTTCAACGAGGATGATTACCTACCTACACACCAGTTATACACCAGACCATCAGCATCTACATAGCAGCCTTAGGTACATAGCTTGAGCCTTAGTCTCAAGCGAGCTAGATGTTTCTTTGAAGGATCGGCGAAGGCTCCCGATACTTAATAGTACTATAGGTAGGTACTAGGTAGGTAAGGAATAGAACACCATTGTTGCCTCCAGCTACTACATAGTATGTATGTCAGTTAAGTGAATTGCCGACGAAGATCTAGAAGATTGACCACGCGAACGGAAAGGACAGGCATTAGGTATCAATCAAAAAGAAGAGGGAGTATGTACCTAATAAGTACCTAGTACTACTAGGTACTACTATGTAGGTACTACTACTAGGTACTAGGTAGGTACTAGGGTACTACTATCCTAATAGTATTACACTCCAGCTTTCTTCAATTGGTGCGGATTGCAGCATCGTGGCTATCAATCGGCGGGAAAAGAAAGTAATTCCACGGATCCGTAGACTTGTAGACTTAACCAGTTTATTAAGGTCGATTGATAATGACGTACAATAATGATAGTATTGATACTAATGTTAGCTAAAGACATCAAGCTGCTCGGCGCCAGACCGGCCAGGTCGGAAGTACCTATAACACATCCAGGGCTACTTATACCACCTACACCACTAGGTACTAGGGTACCAACTTACCCGCTTTTGCCGCCAGATACTACTAGGTACCTAGGTACTATAGGTAGGTAAAAATCAATAGATCTAATGGATCTACTACTACGTAGTACATGTAGGTATTCAAAAACTCGAAACAGCGAAACGCACCATCCGATACCCGTACCCGTACCCGTACCCGTACCCGTACGTAAAAACGTCAAAACGTCAAAACATCAGAGTAGACGTCATATTCCACATAGCATCAAAGATTCATTCTACGTAAACGGCCCATTATCATCAACGATCCCATCCTCTTCCCTACTTATCATAGCCCGGAGATGTTATTATTTGTAGCAATTCGATATGACGCCATGCTTCACGATACTCAACCCATCTTCACAATGCCAACTAATCTATTGATATTTTTCACCCCCATGACTTTCCAAACTCCAAAGCGTCCACCCCCCCCCCCCCTTCCCAACGTCAAACGCCCATCTCGTTACTCTTCCGCCAGCGTTGGATATAAAGCTGACTCCTTATGGCTATTACGTCCAAGCGGTCGAGCGAGTTGAAGCGTTCCGGCCAAGCCTAGCACGACCTGTAAAGCGGCTGCGTCGCTCGCGGTGAGTACACCAATAGGTGGCGCTCGCAATGAACCCAATCAACCAAAGCAGCGCATTAGCCAGATCTACCCAGACGGCATTCTTCATGCGTTGGACATCCCCGTTTCCCTCGGGGTCCTCGTGGATGTACATGCTGCCGAACAGGCCAAAGAGCGCGATCCATAAGACGAAGATGGCGAAGCTCCATATCGTCACAGCGGCGAATCGCAGAATGAACGGGACAAGGTAGAGTATCGCCGTCAGCGCAGCTAGCGCACCGACAACCTCTGCGTAGACCTGTGTGCAAAGTAAAACTGGATTAGTCCGGGCCAGTCTAGGTCTACTGTGTAGTAGATGAAGAGATGGGCAGGAGCCCGCCCAAAGAAAGGCAAACACTAGCTCACCCACTTCCCGTCGATGTAAGCGCCTTGCGAACGGGCGCGCTGGAGGTCAACACCGTAGAGTCCGCAAACAGCAACGGCGAGAACGAACTGAAAGAATTGCAACACGGAAAAGAGCAGGTAGCTCGCTGTCATGCCTAAAACACCCATGGCCGAGGACGATATTATTAACGTCAAACAAGAGAAATGACGATTGACGATTGACGATTTGGTTTGGTGTTGAGCCTGAGCGCCAAAGTGTCAAAAGGATCAAAGCGTCAGAGACGCTTTTGACTATGGGATGAACTATGAGAACTTGCAACTTTGCAGCTTTGGTTGTCGTTTTCTTTTTTCTTTTCCTTTTTTTTTTTTTGGACGATCGGGTTGGGGTTTGCGATTGCGATGGCGATGGCGATGGCGATGGCGATGGCCAACTGAACTTGGAAGATCAAATTGACATCTGAACCTTCGAACCCTGCATTAACCCCTGTACGTGCCAGGAAGATGCCTGCTATTTGCTATGACGTATGTATGTAGAACACTGTTTTAATCCAAACTTGAATCCCATATGAATACGCCAAGAAGCTAGCTGAGTATATTTGTAGCTAACGCCAAGGTGTCAAGGATGAGGGGAGTCAAAGGTCAGGGGTCAAGGGTCAAGGGTCAAGGGTCAAGGGTCAAGGGTTCAATCGATAAGTCAAAGTCAAATGGATCTTGGATTTACATGCTACCTAAGGTATCTACTACCTAAGGTACTAGGTACTCCTTTTGCAGTCATCTTTCAAGTCCATCGAGTCTTCTATTGATATCTTCCGCTTAAGATCAACGTATAGTAACAGGTAACTACCTACCTAATACTTAATGCCCTACTTAGTACTACTAGGTACTAGGTAGGTAGATACCCACGTATCTGAGTCAGCCGCGTACCTAGTACTAATCAGATCCACGGATTCACAGCTTGAGATATCCCTAAACGGAGGTATTAGATGCCTATCTGACTGACACCCACGATCAGGTATCTGTGAGTTCCAACTTCTCCAATATGACCGGGCGACACCGCATAGCTCGCTCGGCGTAGGAGATAATCCAATGGGGATGAGCCGACCCCTTTGGTGCTTTGGCCTTTCCGGTGCCACGACGGAAGAGCCGCACATGGAGATGACCGCAATCATATGTTCGTTGTTTGCTCATTGGAAATGTTAGATAATAGGACCATTGTCGGGTTTATTGAAGATATTGAAATGAAAAATAGCTATAGCTATATAAGCTGGGAGGCTCTCAACCAATTCCTGCGGCGGGCGAGTTCAACTCCCCTTGACATGCAGGCTACCTACTAGGTACCTAGTAGTAGTATGTAGTCCCAAGAGTCATATTTCTTTCCGTTCTCGTTCCCGTTCCTCCCTCTCTCCCCCTCTCTCTCCCTCCCCCCAATTTGAGCTACCAACCAGCGTCGCTTCTAGTCCCCAGCTGAAAACTTACCTGGTTGCCTTATTGGGTTTCTCTGCTTACTTCTCTGCTTATATACCTTTCTCATGCCGATACCAAGATGTCTGCCTCGCGTTCAAAAACGGAAAGGGGGGCGTTGAGGAAAGGGGAAAAAAAAAGGGAGAAAAAGCAATTGCTCGGTCAGCGTGATGGTAGGGGCCCGTCAACCTCAGCTCGTCCCGAGTCAAATCGCATGCGGCCCTTTATGCCGACCTAATTTCGGTGGACTGGACCACTGGATCACTGGACCGCTGGTCCACTGCGCCTGGGGCCCCAATGACGGAAGCGGCGCTCGTAATCGAGCGGGTATGCCGGCAAGACTTCCCGACTTCGTCGACTTGAGAATGTTAGAGGTGTTCGAGGCCGAATCGGGATGAAGAATGACACTCTCAAAAGAGAATCTGGGCTCAGCCCTACGCGAAGCTACCTCAATGGCTATGCAGTGCTACTCTTGCACAGCTGTTGGGTCTCGTCACCTGAACAGGGGGTGTTACCGAGGAAGCGGTAGACACCCAATATACCTACCTACCTACCTGCCTGCCTGCCTGCCTGCCTGCCTGCCTGCCTATCTACATGGTACCTACTAACCCTGCACGCTTTGCTTGGTGGCACATTGTTACCGAAAGAGTGTCGTGGCTGTATGTGCTGCCCAATACATTCGCAGAAAAGCATCGCTGACTTTGCAAGATTCTTTGCCCTGCGGTCACCATGGAGAAACCAATGAGTCAATTATGGCCCCGTATCATACCGAGAATGCGTTCTGAAGTGGAAAAGGGCCTTGCCGAGCCGGCCTAGGAGGCTTCTTCTAGCTGAGAAGGGACACCACATGCAAAACGGCCACTGTGTTTGCGCTTCCTATCCCCATGGCGATGCTCCTCTTCGGGAAGCCTATCAGCTATTGTCGTTTCACCTCTTGCCGTTTGAATGGGGGCTTTGGAATAGGCACGCTCGTTGGGTGCGTGGTTCTTTGACCGAAATTCGTCTACCTGGTCAGACGGTGCGACTCTGACAACCATACTGAGCCACTTTGAAACCTTTAGACATGATCACCAGCACGTCAAGGACCCAAAGCTGGCGTGGCCAAGCTGAGGAGCCCTGGGTATCAAGATAAAAAGGATGAATATCGCCTCCCTTCGTGGTCCTGGCATGCTCACAATCCCACGCATTCGCAATACCAACATCGACTCCATCGCCTTAATCTATCATTGACACCAAGCCAAGTCGTCTCTCTCTCTCTCTCCTAACTTCTCAGCCACCGAGATGTCTTCCCACGGCCACTGCCACACCAATGCCAATTCGAACAGCAGCTCCCACCACTGTTATGCAGCTATGACCCACACCAGCGCCGGCGGAGCTTGTCGCGGGTCGTCCAGGCCCAGCGGAGGATTGTCAATGCCTGCGGCTTCGAAAGATAAAGCCTACTGGCGTTGGAACTGCGTAAGTCCTGGTTGACTAAGTGTATCTAGTCCATGACTAACACCAACGAAGTGCGGGTGCCCCGGGGGAAAAAACAACTCCTACATATACGACGACAAGTGCCCATTCTGTGGACATGGAAGGTGCGGCGCTTGTGATGTCTGGGGAACCCAATAGGCCGCCGACATAGGCACCGAGTCCAACAAGATGTCGATCTCAACCAAGACAGAGAAGGGGAAGGAAGGCGAGGAGCCTTTCGGCAGGTTGAGAACGTATGTTCGGCGCGTCCGTGTTGCTAACGACGCATTGGATGCGGGTTCATTCTTTCGGGCGTTTAAAAGCGACGAATTCCCTGAGAGGTGGAGACGCTAAGAGGTAAAAGGAGGGCTCACGCCTGGTTACGGTTGCATAGGTTGGTTTTCTTCTCTACTATGTAAAAGCCGTGGCGTAGATTCGGGGTCACGTATCACTATTAGATTTGCTTAGGATCTACAGATAGAATTTTCACCCTGTGTCACCCCGTCAACCCGGTACGGTAGTGGCTTGGAATGACTGATTCGTTAGAACGTGGTTTCTTCTTAACGAAGGCTTTAGTTGACCTGCCTCTGCCTCTGCCTCTGCCACGAAAAGCCCATGCCAGCGATCAGTCAAGGTGATGGTGAAATTGGGCTGGATGATAGCACGTATGCATGTCGAGAAGTAGTCCTTGGCCACATTTCTGGAGTTGCATCAAAGCAGCCAAGCCCAGGACTGCCTTGAGTCAACCAAGGATAGCGCGAGCGCAGCCATGATGCGACCTGGGTCCAGCAGAAACACTGTTGTTGTTGTTGTTGCTGTTATTGTTGGCCGATGAGACGGGCTGGCGGTCTCTCGAACCTAGCCTCATCTGCAACAGGGGGTGTAAGGAGAAGGCGCCAACAGCGCCGGTAGTTGCGTGGCGCGGTCTTGGAAAAAGTGCCCTACTCACTCTATACTCCATCCCTGGTAGGAATAGCTCTCTGGGGTGAATTCGAGGCATCAACTGAGGCGTCCGACGCTAAAAACTAGGCAGATGGCCAGCTGCCTCCCGGGGCTGCAGCAGCTGCAGCAGCAGCAGCAGCACCAGCACCAGAACTATCACGACTAGAGGATGGAGACCAGGGCAGATCTGTCAGCCATTTACTTAATATCTATCCCCAGCAGCCAAAAAGCGGTGGGAAAAGGTCGCCAAGTAGGGTTACTACGTACTAGGTAGTATACAAGTTTTCACTGACGTGACGACGTTGTTGAGATTCCGCCCCCGATATATCCCTAACTCTTCACCAAGATAGAGGGGGGGCGGGGCACGCGGTAATACAGCTTGCAGCTGAGTCAGGATGGCAAGGCACTGCAAGGTATTGCAAGGTATTGCAGGTACTGCAAGCAAGCATTTACCAGATGGATCAGGTCAGTCTACGTTCGTGAACCAATTAGTCTACTAGGTAGTCTGTACAATGTGCGTTGCTAACGCTCAGGTATCATGATGTTTGGGATGGGCATGACTGACTGCCTGGGGTCAAATGTATGGTGTTGGAAAAGAGGCTGGATTTTTTCCAAGGTTGACATGTTTAAGTCAAATAGCAGCAGCAGCAGCAGCAGCAAATAACAACAACAACTGCTGTAACGTGAAGTTGGGGCATGTTGACTAAATTGATTGGATCAATGTCCGATTTTTCTGAGGCTCTGCGGCCAAAACCGATAGAAAGAGAAAAGGAGCGTGAAGGGGAGGAATAAGCGAAACGCTGTCGGGATCGGACGAAAGGCCGAAGATAAACGAAGCCACGTGACCTTATGTACATGTCAGTGGCCCAATGCAGGTGGTCTGGAATCGTGATTACATGTACTATGTAACTTGACTCTTTCTATTCCATCCCAAGAGTACCTATATGCAGTAGGTACTACACTACTGGGTACTTGGTGCTATCCATGGATATACATGTGTGTATGTGTATATGTATATGTAGGTACCTGAGTATGTAGTTACTATGCACCTGTTAGGTACTAGGTAGGTAGGTAGGCAGGTAGGCAGGTAGGTATGGATCTAGATGAGTACTTCGTCTGGTGTGACTCGCAGGCGTATAGGGTAGAGCTGGAGGGCTGGAGGGCTGGAGGGCTGGAGGTGAGTAATACGTACTAGTAGATAATAGAAGTTTGGGGTAGGAAACCCCACCGCTAATTCGGTCAATGTTGGGTATTGGGTATTGGGTACCACATACGTCCGCTCCGGGTAGGTCTTGCAACCCGTGAACGTGAAAACCTCAACAAGATACCGTTGACACTTTGTACCTGGTAGTATTGGGCATAAACGCCTACCGGGGGCTGCTTAGGTGCATCCGCAGATGTGGTACTTCCAGTGTACCAGGTATCATTGATGTATATCGTAGAAGCTAAGTAATACGGCAGCAGGCATATATCATGATCTAGTGTTATATTGATACTAAGTGTGAGTACATATAGGTAGCATCCTGTCTTATCAGTGTCTTGTTAACCTTTACCTTTATTCGTGCTTATGGATATAGGGAGAAACGATTTGAGTGGAAACTTTCCTTTTATATATATTGATATACATATATATATATATATATGTATAATTTTAAGATTTGAATGACCATGGCGGACACCGAACTCCCCAGCCCACCCTTCAAGGTCATTCCGGGCATACCCAACTTCCGCGATATCGGAGGTTACCCAATAGTCGTCGGCTCCAACCCCGGCTTCCCCGGTTCTGGCTTAGCGTCCGACTCCGGCTTGTCCAACGGCGATGGGAAGACGATGATTGTGCGCCGTGGCCTGATATTTCGTTCCTCCGAACCTTCAAAGGTCAGCCCCGATGGAATATCCAGGCTTCAGGCCTTGGATATTAAGAAGGTATACGACTTGCGTTCGGCGGTCGAGATCGAGCGCGGCCTGCGCGAAGGCCATGGGTGGCAAGTCAGGGAGTGGGAGGGTGCAGGTCGTATATTCGTCCCTGTCTTCCTCGACCAGGATTACTCGCCAGAGGCCTTGGCGCTGAGGTACAAGAACTACTCCTCAGAGAGCGTCGAGGTACGTATGCTGTGTGTGCAAAACGTCGTGCTTGGATCATGTGTGAAACGACCGAGTATTTGGGGATGATGGTAGAGGCTCCCTACAAGGAAAAGATCTACTCGCTCTGGTCCCTCCAGTTCAGCTCGCAGACGAGAGGCAAGCGAGCTGACGCTCAGCCAGGGGGGGGTTCAAGTACGGTAGTGCTGTACTTGGGGGCCAGAGCCTCGCGTCGCCGCCTAAAGCCAAGGGTGAAGAGCGATGATCAAATGGGGTCCGCCACGCGCTATCTAGCTTGTATCATTCCATCTTCTCTTGCGTCTCCCTCTTGAGCAAGACGACCTTTCAAAGGGCTGATAGGTCGACTGACTGATTGGCTGCCCCAACCTGTCTGCTCGGTATACTAACTTATTCAACTAGGGTTTTGTGGCGGCGTACGGCGACATCCTAGCAGCAGCGGCCTCCCCAAGCAACCCCTTCCAACCTTTTAAGACGATCCTAGAACATCTAGCTTCTTCATCCCCGCCCCCGGCTCCGTGTCTTATTCACTGTACGGCTGGGAAGGATCGTACCGGTGTCATCTGCGCACTGATCTTGAGTATTTGTGGCGTAGGGGACGACGTTGTTGCCCATGAGTATGGCTTGACAGACCTAGGGCTGAAATCACGACATGCGGAGCTTATCACGCATCTGATGAACAACCCATCACTACGAGAGCACCCCGCTGGGGCCATGAGAATGATTTCGGCAAGGTCAGTTACCTGGGTTTCACGAGCCCACTGTCCAGGCCCCTTGTCCTACATTCATCCACTGGCTCTATTCCACGACTCACCATATGATTCACAATTCCGCTGCACATCGTGTTGCACTTTTCAAAATCAACTGAGTCGCTGACATATTTAGTACGATAGGAAGGAGGCTATGTTGGCTACGTTGGCCAAGATCCGCGAGACCTACGGCTCCGTTGAAAAATGCATCGTGGACCTGGGACTACTTTCACCTGAAGGGATCAGTCAACTGCAACGTAATTTGATCGCCTATGATGAGTGACAAAGTGCTACTATAGCTGAGCTATGCCTAAGTATTGTTATAGTAAGTAACGTACGTATATATACATACATACCTATATTGTCGGCGCTAGGTGATACGCCGCGTAGAGAAAGCCGGCTGCTTAGCTCACCTTGTTCCGTGTATGTTAAGGGGTTCGTGGCGGCGAGGGGCGCTTGATTAGCATGATGGCTCGCCCGTGCTTTGTCTTACTCATACGGCAAAGACGTGTCGTGGATATATTCCCTCGTTATTAACCCATTCAATGTTATCTCAAGGCACTGACGTAGGAATCTTGACTTCGCCCTTGGAGCGATCATAATATGGCGCACCATACCGCCAACCAATCGCGCTCCGTGCCCTGCCCTTGGGGCCAACGTTCTCCGAATTGATCTGCTTGAAGCGGAATTCGAAACGTTTGGTATGCACTCGGGTGGTAAATTTCTCCTCTAGAGCAGCTTTCGCTAACTCCTTTTCGGCAGCCTTCCTCTCGGACTCCATCGCGGCTTGTTTGAATCTCTCAGAGGCGTCGTACAAGGGCCGGCCTTGCAACAGTTCTCTTTCCATCTGGATCAGTTCCGGGTGGGGAACTCTCTCGTCTGCGGAGAGCATGTGAGGGTGGAAGGCTTTGGCGGCATCGGCACGAGTGAAGTGGCGTGATTCGGATGTTGGCCAGAATATCTGCTTCATGGTCCAGGGATGTACGTGCAACTCGTTGATCGGCTCGAACGGCGTGTTTTGTTGGCCTTGCCTAATCGTGTGCGTAGGCAGCATGGACAACACGGCTCTAGCGTATGGCTTAGCTAGCTTCTTCCCCTGAGGTATCACGACGTGTCAGCAATGATCAAAATATAGCTTCGCAGGCTCTTCTGAATGGTAGACAAAGGCGGCAATATTGTCAGAGAGGCTCGCAACAGTAGTTTGTAACCATGTAGTTGTCTTCAAGACTTATCGAATTGGTATGTTGTAATCATCATGAGAACGCCCGGGTGAGGTGTGGTGTGATGAGACAAGAGTCAGCTCACCTTTGCTATCCAATCCTTCTCAACCTCCTTCAGCCTCACAACAGCAGCAACCCTTCTAATATCGACTCCCAGCTCGGCAGAGACAGCCTTTACCGGCTCGCCCTTGCGCATCACCTTCTCCCAGATCAGCTCCCTGGCCCTATCATCCAAGACGCGCTCGCTTCTGAACTGGGGGTTCAGCGGAAATGGCTTTGTCGAATTTGACCCAGAGGCAGTAGATTCTGCCTTTGATGGGAGATAATTAGGTTCTCCGGCCTTATATTTCCGAAAAACAGAGCCAGGGCCATTAATCCATATTCTAAAAGCGCGGCGTAACTTGGTAAAACGAGGTCGGCTGACGGTAGTCGAGAAACTCGCTTTGTGGTTCGCACATGACTGAGCGAGGCATTGTGATCGGCTCGATAAAAAAATAAAATTAATTGGGGTAGGCAACACCGACGACGAGCTTGGTATGCGTGGCGGCATCGCAGCAGCTTCTTTTGTGACTCGACTTTGGAGGGTGAAGAGAAGGCTTTATACGTTTTGAATGTGGGAGGGGCCGGGAAATTGGGGAGGTGGGAAAAAAAAAAAATTAAAAATTGATAAGAAAAAATTAAAGAAGCTAGGGAAGTAGAAAACTGGGTACAGAGGTACCTGGTACGTACCTACTTACAGGAGGTAGGTACCTAGTAGCCTCGGAAAAATATTCCATAGGCGAGCTTTTGCTAGTCACATGCTTCGTATCCGTATACTTACTACTACGGTACATACTTAATATAATAGAAGTAGGTACTAGGTATCGTTATCGTTGAATTAGGTATCATACACCTGGTACCTAATACCTAATAATGTTAAAATTCTAGGTTAACAATTAGAATCTTTATTACATCAATGATATAAGTAATTATGGATCTAAAAAAAGGAAAAGCTATTTGGTCTCAGGGATTTCATAAGGGACGTACTATATACATGGCGCTTCAATTAATAGGAGCATTTAAGATGTACTGACTGGGGAACTGGAAGCTGGGAGTTACGACAAGGGCAAAAACCTTCCAAGATTCGCGATCTCTTGCGCACCGAAGAAGCTTTAACCAATGCTACTACGCAGTAAGTACATAACCTACCTAGTACCTATACATAGTACTATGTAGAGCCTAGAACCTTCAAGCTTCAGGGTTCTCTTCCAACGCTTGGCGGACTTCCTACATGCCTACCTACATGTACTGTGTAGTAGTAGGTACTATTACATGCCTAGGTACATACCTCGTAGTACATGCTGTAGGGCTCTAGTGCTATGTACGTCGAAGCCCCTCCTCATACTTACTACTAGGTACTACATAGTACCTACCTACTAGGTACCTGTATGTAGTGTAGTACTAAGTACTACAGGGCTATAATCAGGTGGGTGGATACTATGTACCTGGTACTAGGTAGCATGTAGTGTAGCGCTACCGACGCTGCTGGGACAATTCTGCAGCAAATTTCCAAGTACCTTCATAGCATCTACTAGGTATGATATCAATCGATGTATCGACGTATGTGACAATGCATGCACGCATATAAATTATTATATTGGCTACCCATCCGGCATGTAAAGAGGTGCTATACGACCTTCCATGTACCTCCCTGCTCCCTACTCCCTACTCTGTCCAGTTTAACTCACTTCTGTTTTGTTGCTGCTGCTGCTGCTGCTGCTGCTGCGATAGCCATCCTCCTCATCCTCTCCCTCCTACTCCTCCTTCTTCTCCTCCTTCTAGCGTATCGCCTTCGTTTCCTTCCGTACCATCATTCGAGACTACCTATCTATTCCTTCTCCAGACGACGGTTGTCCATCACCTCGCCCTATGCCTATTCCTCAACTTGCATGATACCTACTTACATAGTACTTGCCTAAGTACTTGCCCAAGTACATATATCAATGTGACAGACAATCTAAATACTGCTTGAATATTCCCGAACGTTCCCATATGAATTCGCTGAGACGGCATGTCAGATGGGCGACTTCAAAGCCCGTATCAAGGCCAAGTTCTTGCGAAGGCATAGTGGCGTTTCCTCCCTAGGTTCTGGTTCGGGCAAGCAGAGTATTGGCCGTGGCAGGTCAAGCAGCACTCACACCCACTCTTCTGCCACCGGCTATGCAGCGTCGCTAAGTACGACTGCTGGCGATGAGAATGGCCATGAGACTAGGACCGAGAATAAAAATCAGAATAAGAATCAATATGTGAATGAACATGAAGAACATGGCCAGGAGCCAGGGCCCGAGCCAGAGCCAGAGCCAGAGCCAGAGCCAGAGCATGAGCATGAGCATGAGAATAAGAATAAGCATAAGAGCAAGAACAAGAATAAAAATGGCAGTGTGATGTCCAGCAGAGACCAGAACGTCAAGGATAATCCCAGTCAGGCTTCTGGTTCTATGAAGAGTATCAAAGGTTCAAGTAACACTAACCAGGAAAATCAACAATGTTCTAGTATTGGTGGTGACAGTGACGGTGACGGTGTCGATGTCAATGTCGTTATTATAGCTCCGAGTCCGATTCAAGATCGTGGTCCAGCCCAAGTTCAAGTGCAAAACCGAATACAGGAACACGGACAAGAACACGAACAAGAACGACAGCAGCATCGGCAACGGCAACGGCAAGACCAGCAAGCTCGAGAACAAGGCCAAAACCAAGGTGATCCAGACCAAGATCAAAACCAATATCAGGATCAATATCAGGATCAATATCAGGATCAGGATCAGGATCAAGACCAGGAACAAAGACAAGAAGAACAAGAACAAGACGGAGCTGAGACGGGTCCACTAGAGCTAGAGCAACTAGACCCAGTTGGCAACTCTAATAATCACATTCACAACTCCATGAATGTGAACCTGAACGGCTTGACTTCGTCTTCTCTATCCCCTCCACCACCTTCATATCCTTTATATCCTTCGTCGCCTACATCTCCCGCATCTCCCGTGTCGCCTATATCTCCCACCACCACCACCACCAAGACTAAAACCAAGACCAAGACCAAGACCAAGTTCGGCAAAGATCTGCAAAATTATACGCTCAATCCAACCATCACCACATCCTCAAGCCTAGATACTACAACAGACAAGATTATTGACTCGAACCAACCTCCGCTCCCGCTCCCGAGCATCAACGAGAATCCCCTTCTCAAACGACTAAAACTTCACGACGATAGCTTGGGCGACTATATCTCCTCATCTGCACCCGCCGGCCGCGCATTGTCGCCTTCGTCGTCCCTCTCCAGACCTGCAGCCCCGCCCCGTCGCCAAAGCATCCTCCCCAACCGCCAAACTACCCTGATCAAGGCTCTCCTCAACACGGGCTATGCCAACGACGTAGCTTCGCCCGACCCGGAACAACTCCTACCGATCAGTGGAAACATGGTGACAAGAAAGATATGGGTTAAGAGGCCCTTGGCCTCGCCTACCCTGATTACCATAAATGAGGATGACCTGGTCGACGATGTCCGCGAATTGATTCTGCGGAAATATGCGAACTCTCTGGGGCGCCAATACGATGCCCCGGACCTTACCCTCCGCATATGTGACAGAGAACAGCAGACCACAAGGCCTTTGCAACCTGATGAGCCCATGGGTAGGACTCTGGACGCATATTATCCCGGTGGCCAGTCCGTCGATGATGCCCTGCTGATCGACATCCCTTCGCGTCGGACGCCTAAAGCCTCTCCGAATCCTAGATATTACGGCGAAGACAGGCCCCATGAATCGGGAACCGACTATTTCCCACCGTATCCGCCCGCCTCGCAACACCCCAGCGCCTCCTCAACCGCTGCTGTTCCAGGACCCCACCAGCTACATTTCCCCCCATCTCTAACCGTCATTAGTGGAGGCCAGCTTCCACCTTTACCATCTCCGGGCGGGACGAGAAGACTCGGTTCCTCGAGGCCTAAGATTCAGAGAATGCACACCGCCTCGCCGGTCTCTACTGCTGCTAATGGTCATGCTTCGCAGTCCGGAGCGCCACCCACCGGTATGCACAACTACCCAAGACAACCGCGCTCAAGGACTCATTCAGGTGCATCTTCAGAACAATCCAATCATCCGCCTGCCGCGCCGCCGATACCAACTCCTCCCGTCCCAGAACGCACCGCGACCCCTCCTCCCCGCGTCTCTTCGCCCCGACCCGTCAACCGACCCAAGAAAAACAAGAAGCCCATCGAGCACCCATCCCTGCCCCCTGGCATGCTGAATGGCGGCGTCCCGCCTATCAACGTCCTGATCGTCGAAGACAACATCATCAACTTGAAGCTGTTGGAAGCCTTCGTGAAACGACTAAAGGTCCGGTGGCAGACAGCTATGAACGGCAGAGAGGCCGTGAACAAGTGGCGCGCCGGAGGGTTTCATCTGGTCCTGATGGATATTCAGCTGCCTGTCATGAGCGGTCTCGAAGCCACCCGCGAGATCAGGCGGATCGAGAAGGTCAACTCGATCGGCGTGTTCTCTTCGTCCGCTAGCAGCCCCCCGGACGAAGTGAAGGCGGAGCCTGCCGAGGAAGATAAATTGGTTAATACCGAAATGTTCAAAAGCCCCGTCATCATTGTCGCCCTCACTGCAAGTTCGCTGCAGAGTGATAGGCACGAGGCGTTGGCAGCTGGGTGCAACGATTTCCTAACCAAGGTACGACTGAATGACCAACGCAATCCCGTCCTTCAGATGATGCTAACACGGATTGTCACAGCCCGTCAACTTCGTTTGGCTCGAGCGGAAGGTGATGGAGTGGGGTTGTATGCAAGCCCTGATTGACTTCGACGGGTGGAGGAAATGGAAGGACTTCTCACAAAAGGCTGAAGCAGACGATTCCAAGAAGGCCGCAGCGAGCAAGGGGGCCAAGATGCCAAAGAAGAACAGACTGTCAATGACGGCTACTGCGTGAAACTTGTGGCGCCGATATGGTCTTTCTTGTTTGTTTGTCTTTTATCATTTCCATTTCTTTCCTTCCTTCTGGTGATTTTTCTTTCCCAATTGTATTATTGCCGAATGCCGAGGACTTCGCCATCTAATTTGGAAGAGTGCTGCTTCACACTTGGAACGAAGAAATCATGTATGTGTTTTAGACGGAGGCATACAGAGAATACAATATCGGGCTTTCATATTAGAGATATTCTGTGTACGTATCTTTCCTTCTTTCCTTCCTTCCTTTCCTTCTTTCTTTCTTTTCCGAGATGATTCTGAGCTGGCATCAGTACGGAATTTGGGAGGTTGGGGAGGCGTAAGGGGGCAAGGCAACAAAAAATACGTATCGGCGGAATAGGACGACAATACGTCCAGAATGATACCACACGGCAATATGATTTGTTTCTTCGAAGTTGCGAGTCAACTCGATTCAAGCCTCTCCCTACAACTTATTCCAGTAGCAGAGCTTGATAACTGCATACTCTCAAGCATTGATTAGGTATTCAGGTATACTCTGTGTCTCGTAACCACATAGTCGAGAATTATGCCATACGATTCAGGATCTCCATTCCTTATCTTCCTCTCTCCCCTTCTGCTCCCTCCACTTTATATCACTTTATATCTAGGCATCAACTGGACTAGACGTAGGCCTCAATGTTCCTAATCATACAGCCTTCGAACTTGCCCCTGAAACTCCCCCGAAGCAGCCCGGCACGAATCAACGAACCGACTAAAATATATAGACGTATAGATCTCCCGTCTGGTTCAGCAGCATGGACAAGCACCAGGTGAACAGGTAGTGTGGGCTTGACTTGACAACAATAGTCGGTGTATCTTCTGCTTAAATATAGATCATGAGGGAAGCCCAGCATTTCGTGACACACCGGCGAATCCTATCGCCACATAGGAGACCACTCACTACGTACTAGGTACCTATTATGTATAGTATCAGATTAATCGTGCATCCGATCGTTTTATTCACCAATAGATTATAACCTGGCGCCGGGTAGCTACACGTCCACGTACACTTACGTGCAAACACCTTTTTGATACTGCGAACACGAAAACGAATATAACAAGGGCCCTTAATATGATTGGGAAGTGACGTTTTCTCTATTTTGCTAGCTGCTACCGTCGGTGATATCTGCGCCGATTCCTGTTTCTTTCCCTGTGAAACGAGGTCACAGGATGGCAAATTGGTATTACTCTCCAAAATGAGAAAAAGACAACAAAAACTCCGAGTCCATGCAAATATGAGTGCTGATTTATAGATGACCGATGAGAGACAAGCGAGCAAAAGTAGGAGGACCCTGCGTAACTGAACCCCCTGAGTCGGTCTAAAGACAATGCCCCCCTTTTCATTTCTTTTGAATAACCTGTCCTCAGGTCTGCACGATCCACCAAGCTGTTCCATCGCCGCCTTTTTCGGCCAACGGTGAGTTGGAATACGGGAGACTGAAGAGATGGGAAAAAGCAACAACGCTCGGTCGGGAATGGTATCGGTGCACTTCGTTTTCATGACGGTCGTGAAGTAAGGCAAAGCCAGCAAGCCAAATATATCCGGATTAGTATTCATTGAGATAGATGCCTCGAAGGTCATCTTTAGTTCTCCTCGTCATCTTCTTCGATTGGGGCGGGCGTTCTTCTCTCGTTTCTTCGCTTGGGACGCCTGTGCCTTGAACTCGAAATATTGCTCGCCGAGTCCTCGGGAGCTAAGTCGAAATCGTCACCACCCCAATCGCTTTCGCTCGCAACGCCGTCGTCATCTCCAATAGCCCAAGCCGGTCTCTCATAACCCTGGGAGTTGCCCGAAAGCTGTGGCAGGACGTCAATCCTCCCGGCGCGGCGGTGCTGCTGACTCATCAACAACCCGTTGTTTCGCTGGCGCAAGGCGTTCCGCACTACTTCGGCGCGCACATGGAGTTTTTCAAAGGCGTCCTCGAGCGCTTCCATTCCCTGGTAGATTTCTCGCTCGACCTCGGCCAAAACGGCCATTTCGATCTCTTCATCGTGGGACACAGGCTGGCGAGTGTGATTGGGGCCGGCAGATGATGTGAGAGAGACGAACGAGGCGGGCGTTGCGCCCCTGGAGTACAGACCGGAGTAAGGCGTCGTACTCCGGGACACGCCGAAGCTCGGCGCGTGGCGGATTCCCGTGCTGCCCCCCCGGGATGACGGCCGAGGCGAGATCCCGCTCGCGGGCGTGGTACCCCGAGATAGTGGGCTCTCAGTCATTGATGCCATTGCATCATCGGCGTCGGCTCCGGACCAGAGAAACCCGTCAAACCGGCCTGAGATGAGAATCTCCCACTCTGGAGGGCTGATATCGGTAATGGTGGCGAGAAGGTCGTGGTGAGCAGGGTGTTTGACGAGGAACACGACCGTCTCAGCGTCCCGGGGTGCTTGGGGCAAACGGTACAGTCGTTGGAGGGCTAGGCCTGTTCTAACCATGAAATCGGATCTTGGTTTGCGCATCGGCGTAGGAGCTCGGACAGCAGGGTGCAGCTCACGGGCCCCGGTGAGTAGAGCATTGAAATACGGACGTTCGTCCTGGTCGAGATTGGTCAGAATGGCAAATGTTAGCGTCTCGTCATCTATCTCGGAAGGTGCTGGCGCAGGCGCCTCAGCACAATTGTTCATCCATCGATCGACTGCGGACCGGACCTTCTTAGACTGCCGAAGGTAATGACCCCTGAATTCCTCTGCGATATCGGGATCTAGTTTAATAGGGGAAGCCGGTCTTGGAGGCATGTCTGTGGCACTCTCAATGGCATTGGCACTCAACGAGGCGAGGTCAAATGGAGGCCAGGGCGGCATTTCAACCCTACCTCCTACCCGCTCCAGAACCTCACCCCACCCTAACCCTCGATGTTCATCTGGCACTTCCTCGCACATGATGCATGTGCAGCCCTCGGCGGGCAGGTCCCTTGAGAAGACGTCCTCCAATCGGTCAAGCAGCCGACGCGCTACTGACTTGTGACCTGTCGCAACTGCCACAGATCCCTGCTTATGAATGACGGCTTGGTATTGGTCTAGGAGGTTGAAAAAAGGCGCAAACAAGGTCTCTGCACCAGCTAGGGGCGGATTCGAAGGCCGCGTCCCATTTTGACGTGGTATTACAGATAAGAAGTTCTTGGGGACAGGATGAGAGAGGCCCCCATTCTGAAGCAGATAGTCAACCCGAGGAACTTCTTGAAGGTTCAACGGGGGGGGAGGTGGTGGAGGTGGAGGTGGGGGACCAAAATCGGTTGCTGGGGTTGCCGAAGGGGTAGGCCGTTCTTGTTCGTCAAGTCCGGTATTGGAGTCGAGCTTGTCGTGTGAGAATGCCTGCGGAGGCGGGAATTGCGGCGTAGCTGTAGGGGTTTTCGGTGAGGAGTCCTGAATAGATTCTGGTGAGTGCTCGACTTCGATCGGGGTTGGGACTTTTGCGGCTCTCGACGATGCTGTTCGTCTTGGTGCAACCGAAGTGGCGGTTGAAGGAGCCCCCACAGTTATGCTATCACTTAGGCTAGAGCTACCGTCAGGATCGTGAATTACCCGAACACCTAGGGGCGGAGGCGGTGGAGGAGGCGGTGGCGGCGGAGGTGGATAAGCTGGGGGGGATTGGATGGTAGTAGCCAAGCTCGAGGCTTTGGACTTCATAGATAGCTTTGACTTGTCGTCACGTTTTGAACTTGACCGAGAAACACCAGATGTCCTTGATTTTGGTCTGTCGGACCTTGACCCGTGCTCCTCTCTCAGCCTGGACGTGGGTGTCTTGCTCCGTCTTTTCTTCTCTTCTGACAAATCCGTCTCGGGCGGGGTAGGTGGCCTGTCGTCTTTTTGCATGCTCTTCTTGCCCGTCGAACCCTCTGGGGATCTGGGCCCCGACTCCCTGTGGCTGCCAGAGCCCAGATCGGTGGTATCGGGGGTGAGAGGGCCATCGTGATAGGTCGAGGCGCCTACGTCTTCGCGGCTGAGTATGGCTTCTTTGCTATGGGCTTTGCTGAAGGTAGGATACGGCAAGCTGACTCTGCTGCTGGGGATAGACGTTCTCGAAAGCTCGGCTGCTAGGTCGTTCATTGAGGACGTCCTTCGATCACAGTCCTTCTCTTTTTCGTCCTTGGTGCGATGGCGGCGGTGTGAGGATGTATGCGATTCGGTATCGGTTGCGGGTTTGTGTTTGGGACGGTGCGATTTATGGTGGTGATGGCTGTCCTTATCCCCTCCAGCTTTGACACGCTCCTTATCCCTATCTCGTTCGCGGTCATTCTTGCTGCGCCGACGATCTCGTGGACGACCATCAGTGGTTCCATCAACATTGGGGTCCTTTGAGCCCATTGTGGCGGACTATGCGAGCCCGACCGGGCCCAACCACTAGTTGGAGTGTAACAGGGGGATAATTGCCAAACTTTTTGTGGACGATGCAAATGAGCCCCTCAATGATAGGGCACGGATTCAAGATAAATGGCTGGTATTGGCGACCGTAATTGTATGTAAGTATGTAAGTATGAAAGTACATACATGTAGGTAGGTAGGTAAAGTATTGGAGACAAGGAGAGAAGGCATTCGAAGAGAAAGAAAAAAAAAAGGGTCGGTGTTGAAATGGTACATGCATGTTCCATTTCCATTTCCATTTCCATTTCTATTTTCCATTCCCACGTCCTGGTTCAGGTCCAGGTCCAGGTCCAGGTTCCAGTTCCAGAGAAGGTGATGGTCGGAGTCGAGGGCCTTACGCGCTACGCAGCCGCCTATGATTTGACGAAGCACACGCAGGAATCGGAATACGGATCTACTAGGTAAGGTAATCGGGCTAAGTTAAGCAACACACACCAATCACCTACTGGGTACTGCATGTGCTATGTACATACCTACTGCGTACCTAGTACGTAGTAGGAGTACTACATGGTGTACCTAGTACCTACCTAGGTAGGTAGGTACCTACTAGCATACATGGATACAGGTAGTAGTGTGGGTGCTATCTGCGAAGCTTATAACCTCAAGGTCTAAAATAATAATTACCATCGATCCATAGATTACTTGTGCAATCTATTACCTTCAGGTTATATCTTGATCTATCTATACCTACATAGGTACCTACTATGTACCTAGTAGTTTCATATATCCATACGTACCGTGACATCAATCAATCAATATTTAAGCCATCATTCTAAAGGCGGTGACAGGCCGAAGAGAGGGGCTCCTACTGCGTAGTATGTACATCATAGATGTGCTGTAGATAAAACGTACTAGGTACCGGGGTGGTACCGATATTCGACCGCCTTCAAGGCTAGTATAGGTACCTACCCAGTACCTAGTAGTAGGACGCAAGGGCACTGGCTGGGTTCTTCCAGTCGGCACCTACTGCCTACTAGGTACATATCTAGGTACATATATGTAGTACTACCTATACCGACTGGAAGACGCTCACCTTATCTACTAGGTACCTACAAATATAGCCTCGAAATCGAAGCGGTCCAAGCTAGGGAGTGTTGTATACTACCTAGGTAGGTATGCAGTACTCGATATATGTACTGTATGAGCTTTCATCTTAATTCTGATATTTCTACGAAGTAACAAGGAGAGTCTATCCGTTTCTTCGTTCTTCGTCTCGTTCTTCGTCTATCACGTACGACCTTACTGTATTAGAAACTCCTTAGGTACCCCCAAAGCCTAGGCTCCTGCCTATAAGCGGTCGAGTAGACCACGACTTTCAAGCATTAGCACGATCTGGTGCACGATGGACCGCACCGTCTGTTTCTCGCAATCAACCACTAGGTCGGGGTTGGACGGGGCCTCATACGGGTCATCAACACCCGTGAAGCCCGTGATCTCGCCGGCGCGAGCCTTGGCATAGATTCCTCGCTTGTCGGTCTTCTCGCAGTATATGAGTGGCGTAGCGACATGAACAAGATAGAAATCGCCGTACTTCTCAACCGTCTCCTTGGCAGCTGCTCGGTCCTGGTCAAATGGCGCAATAGGGGCGGCGATGACGGCAGCGCCAGACCTAGTCAACTCGCCCGCAACGAAAGCGATGCGAGCAATGTTTTTGCTGCGATCTTCCCTGCTGAACCCCAACTCGGACGATAGCTCATGTCGGACATTCTCGCCGAGAAGCATAGATACGGACCGGCCACCTTGCTGGTTTAAAGTTACCTGCAAAGCTCTCGCAATCTGATCTTTCCCGCTGTTAGTATACCCCGTCAGGAAAACGGTGAATCCCTGAGAGGCTCGCGGGGGATGCGATTCGCGCAGCACTTTGACAACCTCAGGATACGAGAACCATTCGGGAATATCTCGACCGCTCCTAAGCCTTGAGCGTAGCTCTGTGCCGGAGATGTTTAACGTGCGGGCGTCCTTGGGGATTTGATCGATAGGAGCGTACTCGTCCTTGTCGGGTAGATAGGTCATCATCTGGAAAGGCACAACTTCGATGCCCAGCTCGTCGCGATATTTCTCAACTGCGTACTGGGCATCGTAAGGTCCGTAGAAATCAACCCCTTGACTATTCTTCCCGGGACCAGCGTGGTCACGGCCGACAATAAAGTGGGTTGCTCCATGATTTTTGCGGATAATGGCATGCCAGATGGCCTCACGGGGGCCACCCATCCGCATGGCCAGCGGGAGCAAACCCAAAACCGCCATGCCGTTAGGGTATCTTGGCAAGAGGGCTTTATACACTCTGACCCTAGTGAAGTGGTCAATGTCTCCGGGTTTCGTTAGGCCAACTACCGGATGGATGAGTACGTTTGCGTGATGCGACCGAGCAGCGCGGACAGTCAGCTCCCGATGCGCACGATGCATGGGATTCCTAGTTTGGAAAGCAACCACTCGGCTCCAACCAAGTTTATCAAAGTGTAGACGGAGCTCAGCCGGGGTATCTGGACCTATGTTAGCCTCAACGACTGGACGATTAGGGACGAGGTTTGGCTCACATCGAAGATCTACAAAATCATAGTGCTGCAGACGATTGACCGCTTCTATTTTGCCACCCACATAAAACTCGGCAGCTGTCCTGAAGAGATACTTGACGGCGGGGTGCGCCTCATCGTCACTCCCGAATACTTCCTTGGCCTCGCGAACTCTGCCGTGCATCTCATGTCAGGCCGGCGGTTACGTAATGGTAAGAGAGGTGGTTTGTACTTGTCTGGCTTGTAGATATCATCTACCGTAATGATGGCTAAGTTCCTATCATCTCGAAGGTCGCGTAGTGTTACCCGAGCACCCGACTTGAGGCCAAGTTCTTGAACTATCCCCTCAGACACGTCCAAAGTAATTGGCATACTGAATAGAACGCCGTTGGCAAGTCTGTTGCCTTGTACGACACTGTGCAAGGCAGTTAGCGGAGAAACGAAGGTCATCAACATAACCTTGTAAAGAAGTACCCATTGTAATCGGCCTCGTTCATGAAACCTGGATGTTCATTTGCGTAAGTTTCTTTTCATATCGTACCTAAGACGGAGGACGTCGATCTTGGGCGCGGTCATGTAGCACGCCGCTACGAGGCAAACACGCAAACAACAGAAAATGGGATAGGGGAGCGGGACACACCTTCAAGAGGTGAGAAGCCGCCGTTAAGAATCAGTTCAAGGTCGCAAAGCTGTCTCTCTGTCAAGGTAATAGCAGGGAGGGTTTCAGCTTCGGCCGCCAGCTGAGCCTGTCTAGGAAAGTCCCGCGCGAGCAGGTCCTTGAGGATACCGCCATGGGGAGGATTCGCCATTGTCTTGAGAATTCAGCGCAACAACGAAGAAAGGTTAACGTCGATCTTTACGATAGTATAGCTAGCGAAGTGAAACTAGGATAGAGGGTTGGTTAGAAAACACCACTTCTGGGTTAACAAAAATAGAAGGGCTAGTGACTCTACTTATATGCATACAATAAACGGAACACGAACGTACGAGCAGGTTGATACGTTATCCGATGAAATATGGACGGAACCTCAAAATCAAAATCAGTTGCCAGGTTTCAGATAAAAACCAAATAAAATATCCACACGAAATCCATTCCAATATCGTCTAGCTACATACCTAACCTACCTACTAGGTACCTACATATGTAAATATCCATAGTATATCTGTGTACCTACAGGGTACGTAATCGGCGCAACCGGCGTAATCGGCAGGAAGCAGAAAGCAGAAATGGATATTGCCCATCACATAGTTGGTTGATCAATCTCGCGCCCATATGGCGAGAGCTAGGGCATGGCTAAGGGGAAAAAAAAAGAAGAAAAAAAAGGTAATCCCCCTCAAAAGCCTCAATCGAATAGCATTTAGCCTTGATGGCGTGCTCGGGTATTAGCGACATCCGTTGCCCACAAAGGTGGACTATCGGGTCTCGTCAAGGAATGTAGAATGGGACTTGACTTGACTCGGTCAGGTTTTTTTTAGTTTTTTAGTTTTTTAGTTTTTTAGTTTTTTTTTTCATCATTTCTTGGCAGGCAGTTCCAGCTACGCGGCTCTCGGGCTTCGGGGCCCCGATGATGCCTTGATAGATTTAATGTTGCATTCAAATGGATCAACTGATCTTGTTGATCAGTACCTTGTGTATGGTATTATCAATTGATTTTGATCTTCCCAGCATCCTTCTCAGCGCGGGGATTACGGATCATAGGTGATACCATCTACATGCATAGGCACATACCGAGTACCTACATGTAGTATCTCCTTGGAACCTTCAACCTTCAACCTTCAACCCAAGAATGAAAAACGGGCTCCGCCAATCCGTTAGAACCAGAAGCATTATCGATACTTGATCGATACCATTACAGAACTACCTAGACCCCGAGTTTTATCTCATTACCATCCTTGGCTTTACCTGCTCAGTCAAGCTCATCATACCTACTGGGTGGTACCTTTGCATTCCTCTACCAGCAAATTGCCATCGTCTTACTTTCCAGTACATCTACAACGCCAGAACATTGACAATATACCCGTTGAATGTTTCAGGGCATTTAAGCAAAGGGGAACAGAGTCCTGAAGCATCATTCAACCTTGATCGAAACCTCCCCCCGAAACAATCGCCGTGGTTTCTGTCGACGCTTCCATCCTATGTCATAAATGCGGAACCGGCTAGGGGTGTGTAGAGATTTTAGGAAGAAAAGGACTCGAATGCCAATGGTCGCTATCCGGCATAGGAGTAGGAGGGCCAGCAATCAATGGTGAACTGACAGCCGAATGAAAACCAGAAAAAGGCTCGGAGGGGGTGATACTGTTGTTTAAGAGCTGACTGGGCACAGATATTATGGTTGATGTTCTGAAAGTGATCGGGCGACTACTGCTGCCAAATGATGTTACGACCCCTGTCACTTCGATTAGTATTCCCTCCAAAAACCAAAAACCACTCATGCAGTGCCTTGGCCACCCACCTGAGGAAGCTTGCCCGCCAAATTGCGCCGACTGAGATGTCAAGCTTCCGTTACTTGACGGAATTGGGCGAGGAAGAGTGCCAGTCACATTCCCCACACTCGACCTAGGCAATGTGTCTGAAGAGAAAACCGAGGCCGCTACAGAACCCGGCTGTGTGATCGTTTCGTCGGTGCAGGTCGTATCGGCCGTGGTGGGTGGAGGCTCGTTCTCTGTACATGTCGTATCAGGAACACGGGTGGTCGGAGGCTCCTCGCTGCAGGTATCTGAAGGGGACACCGTCCCAGAGAGGACTGGGAACGAAGTCGAAGTAATAAAAGGGGGTATAGTCTGTCCACGCGGTACGCTGAACGAGGTCTCTTCTGTGGCGGATGCGCCCGATGGGGACGGGGAAGATCCTGCCGGGCCAGTTGGCATGCTTGAGTTAGACAAGGGATAAGGTATATAGTATGAGCTTGTGATGGGTACATCGGTGGAGGGAGTTTGGCTTGTTTTTCCAGTGGTTAGCCTGGCGGAAACGGCGGTTGAACTTGATAGTGTAGCTTTGGCGGTTCCGGATGCAGAAGTATTATCGAATGAGGGATACAAGATCGAATTCGAAGTTGATGGGATAGAGATAAGAATCG
The DNA here is from genome assembly GCA_902806535.1 of Hypoxylon rickii. Lineage (NCBI taxonomy): Eukaryota > Fungi > Ascomycota > Sordariomycetes > Xylariales > Hypoxylaceae > Hypoxylon > Hypoxylon rickii. Next base: position 1,119,742 of record CADCWY010000003.1, read on the forward strand.
AAGAGCCCACCGGCCTAGATGTTCGAAAACTTGATTGGGTACTCGCTACCGTCTCTTGCCCAGTATATTCACTTGTGGCAGTACCTGAGGTCGTTGAATTTGACAGTGGATACAGAATAGAACTCAATACCCCCACGGAGGTGTTAGACTCGCCAATGTTGGTAGAATAAATGCTTCCAGGAACACTTTCTCTCCCAGAGAAGACGCTTGATACGGCAGTTGGACTCATCGTAGGCGTTGAATTTGAAAAGGGGGTCGGAGGCGCAACCCACGACATCCCAGATGACAAGCTCAATGCGCTGTTACCTTCAACGACACTTGACATCGAGGGTTTTCCCGTTCCGGAAATAACGGTGCTGAGAGATGGGGCAGTCGATTTAGACGACACCGTTTCGTTCGCCTGGGGCAGAGGCAGGACAAGCGACGAAGAACCCGGTGCTAGTGTCAAGCCTGATGTGCTTGAAGAGGAAATATTCGCTAACGACGGTACACTGCTAATCTGAATCGAAGTCAGCATAGACTTAGTGCTAGTAGTAATTATCGGGCTCGTCATTGAGCTCACTATAGCACTCTCCGAGCCGGAGGGACTATTGGGAAACCTTGCCGATACCGAACTTTCAGTTATGTTTGACAGGGGAAATGGAGGTATCGACGTCAATGAATGAAATCCGGAATTAATAAAAGTAGTAATTGAGCCGGTAGTAGACGGCGTCGTATCAAAGGGACTCGACAAGATTGGCCATCCCGTTGAACGGAGAACGGAAGACATTGTGGAGCCAACCATGAGAGCCGTTGAGTTCGTCAATGGGATCAGAAAAGAAAGACTGGCGCTATCGGTAGGCTCCACGCTTCCAGTGCCTACCGGACTATTAGTCACTCTGGAGGGGATCGTAGAATAGATGGTCGAATTTATAGGCGAAGGAATTGGGCTGGGGCCGGTAGGAACTCGACCCTCCGTGGGCCCTAGTGTGTTTAGTACCGTATTATTGCTTAATGGAAATGATGCAGTTGGGCTAGTGGCAATCACAGGGCCACGCGTTCCAGTTCCTAAAGATGCAGAAGTAACCATCAAGTTGGAAGAGAACGCTGGTACAGATGGTGTAGCAACCGGGCTCTTGCTTGATTCTGTAGGCTGTCCCACCTGCCTACTCAACGAATATCCAGTGGAGTTGAAAGCAGTTACCAGCGAACCACTCAGAAGGGTCGTGGATTGGAGAACAGTAGTGATGCCCGGCATACCGACCGGGCTTATATTTGGTGAGCTTGAATTAACCATTGGAAAGGGAACTGGCTGGGATCCGCTGAATAAAGAGTAGCTAGATAAGGAGGTGGTTGGCTCTGGTGCAGTGGTGGAAGAGTTGGATGTTGGTATGGCCGTGCCTAAGGAGCTCATCGGCCCCCCTGTCTGTACGGTGCTAGACATGGTTGAATTGGACAACGGAAACGGTGGAGAAGCCTGGGTGCTACCGAAGCCCGGACTACCAAATCCGCTATTTGTCAACAGCCAACTGTTGGTTGCCTTTTCCGTTGTGGCTGTCGATGAGTTCGCCGCGCTGTTGAATGTAGTCGCGCTAGTGGATCGAGTTGGGAACATACCTGTTCCCGTCGAAGGGGCTTGCTGGCCATTAGGGCTGCCTGTAGAGTTTGATAATGGAGATGGGCGTTGGGAGAATGACCTAGAACTTAGAAGTGAAGAGGAAGAGACGCCACCCAAACTAGCACTGAGATTCTGTGATAGGCTATTCAGAATGCTACTTGTCGGGGGGGTACTCCGAGTTGACAGTGAACGTTGTGACCCGGAATGAATACTTGGAAAGAGTAGACTGGACGGTGTATTTGATAGCGATGTACTAGCTAACGTTGTCGAATTGGTAGCAGGGTAAGGAGGAAACGACGAAGAGGCTAATGATATGAAAGAATGAGTTGGTTCAATCGTAATAGTACCGGGAGATGCACTGATCAGTAGTGAACCGGAGAGTGAAAAGACACTATTCGTAGAACTGCCAAGAGGTGTTGACGAGTTTGTTAACTGATACGGGGCCGACTTGGACGTCAACAATGTAGGAGGAATAGGGCTACTGGAGACCTCTGTAATACCCGTGCTCGAGGTTTGAGCATTCGAAATTGACGAATTCGTCATACCCAACGAAGCGAGTGATGTTGTAGATATTTCCCTGTCACTGGAGTGGGCACCTTGCGAGGATCGCCCCGATGGCGAGATAGTTGAATCCGATATATTGTAAGGAGATGATGAAATACTAGATGTGGCGGGCATGGTAGGTATGCTACGAGTGGTAACACCGGTCACTGCGGTACTGCCTGCCTCAAATGACGATGATACGAGATTAGCTGTCGAGTTGCTTAGTGGGTATGGTATGGATGCCATTTTTGAAAAAGAGACTGAACTAAGTTCCGGTGTTACCTGGGACTCAAATGGCGTGGGTAAAGTAAAGGTAGTCGCTGTTCCTGTTGATATAAGGGATTGACTTTGCGTATTGGCCATGTTACTGTTGCTGCTATTGGAACCCTGGAATGACGCCGTTGATCGCAGAGACGTTGCATTTTGCGCAAGACTACCAGATGCGACCACACTGCTAATAACCATGCTAGATGTAGGTATTGCAAACGCTGAGCCAGTAGAACTACCTGTTGAAGATGATATGATAGTCAGACTCGAGCCTGAATTGGGGACGGCTGAGCTTCCAGTCATAGGTTCCGCAGTACTGGTTGTGTTGGATAAGGGAAAGGGGGGTGGGCTAAAGGTCGCCGAATTCAAGGAGCTAAAGCCTATCGAAGACACCACAATAGAAGTTGATGGTCCGATTGGACTACTATTTGGAACACCCTGGCCTGACGGGCTAGGCGGCAATGTAATGGAACTTATGAGGGTGCTAATAGTTCTAGAGATAGAGCTTGCTTTCGGTATACTGCTACCTCCTATTGTTGTCGTGCCAACGAATGTGCCATTCGATATCGGAATTCTAGAAGTGGCTGGTTCCGAGACCGTTAGGCCAGAATGGCTCCGGGAATCCGCGAGTGAAACCGACGAGGCCGAGGACGCCACAGAAAACACTGAGCTACTTTTGTAAGGTGTTTCGGAAGGATTGGATCCTGACACCGAGCTTCTGGTTGGATTGTAAGTCAAACTGCCGTTATCCGAAAGTAAGGAGGCCTTAAAAGATGTTGCTGATGGCGGAATTGATGTTCTTTGTAAGAACGAAGAGCTGTTTTGTGACCCAGACGACACTGTGGTTCCTACTGACTCTGGACCAGAGAAAGTGTTACTGTTGGCCCCAGGTGGCATGGTACCTGATACAACGCCACCTGTCGATGGTGTCGGGCTATTCGGAATGCTACCTGTCACTGGGGCTATACTTGAAGCCCCGAGCGTAGCAACAGTCGGAATGACAGTTAATGTGACCGATATTCCCGATGATAACGTTACTGTAGTGATAGCCTCCGTTGTATTTGTCACGGGAAGTGTTCCTTGGTTTGATATGCTCATTGAAGCAGGAGAGCTGGTGCGACTCGCTGCTGGCGAGATGGTCTGGCCCTCAGGTCCACCTCCTAAGCTGGTGCTACTTCCCGTACTCAGGGCTATAGGACTTGTGAAGCTACCCTATAATAAGATTAACCATCAAGGCCACTATCGATGAACGTCTCACGTAGTTACTTCTCGATGGATCGATTTAAATCAAATATCATCGAATGTACTGGGTATGGTAACTTACCAAACTAGGACTGGGAGTAACAGGAACAGACAGGGTGGAGCCGCTGCTTAGCGAGAATATGGTTGGAGATTCTGGCTCCGGAACCGATGAGGCTATTCAAGTAAGTAGATGTTTTCCATTTCACAGAAAAGGTCAGGATACCTGGCGAGGCAATCGACCCACTAACATGGCTTCCAGTTAGGCTATAACTTGAACTAGATGAGGGTAGGAAAGCCTTAGAAGTCGAAGGCAGAGGAGGAGGGGGTGGTCCATATCCTCCATAGGTTGGGGTTGGATAATTATACGCCCCGCGATCGGGTTGAGGACCACCGAATAGTTCATAGTCGATTGGGTTCGGATCTCTATAGGAAAAGGGGTCATGTTGAGAGGGCAAGCTCTCTCCCTGTTGCCCAGCTCGAGCGCTTGTAAGATACCCAAATAGGAGTGTCGCTGACGCAAGGTCTATAGCAAGAGTCGAGGTCCTCATGGTGAAAGGCGGACGGGGGAAGGCTCGGCAATAACCCTGAGTCCCCTTCAGGTGAATGCTAATGATGTTTTAGATGGTGAGTATGACTTTATGGGAACGAAATGAACTCGGCCGAGGCCAACCTTGTTCACAGATTGACTGAGACACCAAAAAAAAAAAAAAAAAAAAAAAAAAAGGTAATACAAGTTGACAATATCACTTAGTTGGTGATGAAGTGGCGCATGGATAAAGGAAGTAGGGGATGCCTTCATGCGGATAGATCCCGGTGGGTGGAGATGAAAAGAAAGTAGGCGATGAGAAGAGAAGAGAAGAGAAGAGAAGAGAAGAGGTCTTGGTATCAGGAGGAAACCCGTAGGAAAATAGAAGGTACCAGCCCAGATCAATCTAACAGAAAATACGAGCTGAGAGGAACGTGCCAGTCATAGAATAGAAGGAAGGACTGGACAGACTACTACATATATGTATGTAGGTACATACCTACTAAGTATGAACTTTGGGACTTATGAACACACATCAACGATACGCGTATGTAGGTACGTTGTGGGTATCAATTGATGTGGTAGCAGTAGTAGGTAGATACCTAGGGCTGCATGTAGTAGCCAGGTGAGGACCGGATCAACCGATCAATCAGTCAATCGGTCAGTCGGTCAAATCTAATGTTTCTCGTCAACTACCACTTAGGTATGTTCCTCGCTCTATGGAGAGAAGGCACATACATCGCCTTTCGAGGGTCTGGGGAGATTAGGTCAAGACAGCCTTTGATTTTGGCCGAGAGAGACTCAATTGATGTGACGTTTCCACATTTGGGAATCAAATAGACAAAGTAGAAAATAAATATTTGAATGCATCAAGATGTCTGTGGGTATGAAGGGGTGTAGGCAGGTAGGCAGCCAGATTCCCGCTGTATCATCGTTGATTGGCGTTCATTTGTCCCTTGTCGGCCTCTCAGGCCTCCAAAGTGTCATCTTACAGACAGTAAGGCCTGGTGTTTACTTTCCTACGTCCATGTGTTGGCCAGCGAGGATCATTGCGTATTTGTATTCCGTATGTGTCTACCAGATAAATGCCCTCAGTCAGGTCCTCACATTACCCAACTCCCGGGAGGGAACGTGATCAAGACCACCCGTTCCTAGTTCCTGACGCCGTCCTCCGTTAACTACCAGGTATCATGCTTAGAAGGTCCATTTTAGGCCGATGTCGTTACATACGAGTAGCCTCTTCTAGGCCAGGGAAAGGCATTCTGCAGGCTTCCCAGACCAACCGAGCTATCTACCCAGATGGTGGGCGTATCTAAGCTGGGGCAAACTACTTGTCTTGATTTGGTGAACCACCTATTCCATAAGTTGTTGCTGTTGATATAGTGATCGACTCATAAACTAACGCATGGGATTTATGCGAAATACCGTCGCCTGCCCTCTAAGCATTGCGGTTTCAAGACAATGCCACGAAGGCCAAGCTCTGAGACAGACAGGACAACACTGTCAGCAACATAGTTCTCGGTGCAAAATCCGGGATCCCTCCTCATTTGCTGATTCCAAAATATCATCGTGAAATTAGAAGTAACATAACACCCCTCGGGTGCTTGTGACATTGTGGCACCTATCTGCCTAACCCAGTCACCATGGTGAATACTGCCCCTTTCTTTACTATCCAATCTCAACTTGGTAGCGGCAAATCGAGACAACATTTTTCGCAAAGGTAAAGCCAGCGAGTCGTTGTATGGCTTGGAAAATGACATCCCGAGTTCACATTGCCATGAGTTGTCTCACGGTTCCTAGAACTAGATGAGGCTGCATGATTCAGCTGCAAGAAGCCTTGTCGGTGGTAGATGCCAGATGCAGGTAACCGTCTTTACTACCTAGACAAATCATCCCCCTTATTTTTCTAATGGAGGGTGGCTGGTGGGCCGATATCCAAATCTTATTGGCCTCGTCAAGACCTTCCAAGGTACCTTTCCCATAAGCAGAATACAGGAACAGTGATAATTCGACGAAACCAAATGGGATGGCGAGGACAGGGGACAGAGGATATATCTGAATATTGGGCTGGTTTCTCCGTTCATGTCCCTGGTTCCATCAACTATCACGCGAAGACTTTTCTCCTCTTAGCAAACGCCTCTTTTCACCGCACACGCGCCGACATCCGCCGAGTAAACTAATCTCGAAGACTTCTAGAACATCAGGCGTACCGGTTCCGGTATTGCCGTGTTTCGGTTTGATTAGTCGAAATTATGTGTAGTCTTCCACGTGCCCTCTTCTTGAGACAGATGGTCTGAGGTTTGGATAGCGGGATACCGCGCGTAATAGCTTATCTGTCAACTTAAGACATCAATGATCGATATGCATGGTTTCTGACACAGTATATCGATTGATATAGTAGGGCTTTCGAAGCCCTAAGAACATGTCTAGGTATGGAGGGATGGTGACGCTGGTAGAAGCATTCATTTCTACGGGTCCTATTGTCCAGGTATCCCAAATTCCTCCATCTCCAGCCTCAGAACTTTACCGAGTATCGGCAAGTCTCGTTCAGGGTTTGGAGGCTAAGTACTTGATGTTGCACTAACACGGGATTCGGTTAATAAATCGCCATGCATGATCTTCAATTTACTTAATCTCATAGACGTCGGCGTTGTGCAACCTTGTGTGAGCTCGCTCGGCTTCGTTCGCAGGTTCCCGCAAATTGGGATTGTGCCTAGAGCCTTGAGTCATGTGTGAACTCCCTTGCTCGATTTCGGCAGCCCAGAGGGCGGCACCCACTTGTGTAATTATTAGTGACGTGAAATTTTACAAGACAAAGCCGGACTTACCGGTGTTGGTGAATGCAAAAAACATCGATATCACAGGAACCATTTCGAGGAGGGTTGCTATCGTCCCAAAGCTGCAGCTCAGTGTCAGTCCTCGAATTTCCTATGGAAGTAAATGCTTGGTATATTCGTGGACGAGCTTCCCGGCTGAAGATTCGGGGAGGTAGGTGATGTTCGACCATACTCACGTCGTGTAGGAGCCAGTGTGACGATCAAGCCAGTCCCGCTGTTGGGCTGGAGACCAACCTTTCAATTGGAAGTACTGTGCAGTCTTAATTAGACAAAAATGAAGACGGCGCACGGTCGGGGATGGCGAACTCGACTATGAACAGAATTTCCTCTCGTCCGGCCTGACCCAACTTCGTTAGCGAAGTACAGCTATCCGCCTAGGTTAGCACGCACCCTGAAGGAGTATGAAAATGATTGTGCCAAACACTGCAAGACAGGTGTCAAATCAGCCGTATTCAATGATCGAGGGTTCGGCTAGCATACCAGGGACAAAATTTAGAGGGAAGTATATCGCGTATCTGACCAGAGCCTTCGGAGAGAACTTGGAGAAGGGGGGTTTGAGAGCTTTCCCCAATTTCGCAATGGGATCACTTCCAGATTTCAATTGCCGACCTTCACGGACAGTATCAGTTGCATTCCTTGCGATTAGTGTACCGTCAAACGTGTCAAGGAGTGCATCCTGGAGGAGGAAATTTCGGGATATAATGCTGATAATTGTAGAACTCTCATTGAGAATTAAAAGTACCGTGGTGAAGACGGCAAGGGAGCCGTTTACAAAGACAAGAATCGCCAGTTGTGGTAGGTATGTGAAGAAAAACATAGAGGCGAGAACTCCGGCAGTAAGCCCTAAAGTGGGTAAGATCCGGGAGCAAAAAGGCTTCCACAAGGCCTTATGAGTGATAAAATAGAGGACACCCCTGGTGAAATAGATTAGATCACAGTAATGTTCCTTTCGGCGAGCCAGGTGAGGTCGGTTCGGTATATGTACCTACATACTTAAGAGGAAATAAATAGGCCCTGCTTTTGGTGGCATCGGAAAGAAGAACTTTTGCCTTCTCAAAGTCCTCTTTCCTGGGATGGGATGAGATGAGTTAGTTCTCGGTATCTATTATGTGTAGCTATATGTAGGTAGGATATCATCAATTCATATTCATGCATGTTGGTAGATGATAGGTATATCCAATCATGAAGACGGAAAGACAGAGAGAGATGGAGGGGGTGCATGGTAACAATTGGACAATTACATACACGACGTCCTGGGCTGTTGCTTGTACGTTAGTTGCAAAGTTGCCTGGCATCTCCTCGGATTGTTTTTGGAGGGGTTTTCTATGGAGGTTACTTGTGAATGGTAATAGATATCAAGATCTTGACACCTCCCTAGTAATGCACCAACAAAAGGATTTAATGATGCTACTTATTTAGACCATGGTGGTGAAGTAAATATATGTGGTCGTCATACATGACGGCAAGAGGAGGTACCTTGGACGGTAGAACCCGCCACTTCGCTGGCCATTAGTGGCTGTCGTGGCCTGTCACCATCAATGCCCAAGTGCTTACATCAATAATGTACATGTCGTGGCATTGAAATGAAGAGTACGTAGTACGCCATCCTGCCTACCTAAGTACCTAGCAGGTAGGTACATCTAGGATACGTCTGCGTACATGCATATAGGGGCTAAGCACATCCATGCCTGGTTGGCGCGGTCCGTAAGTGGGTAAGTCGCGCGCGCGCTGGTTGACGATTTCATCGTTTGCATCAAGCACCCATCAATTGATAGTACCACCCGTTTGTAGGTTAACTATGTGGTTGCATGTATGACCTGAAGTAGCCGTCATACCGTGAAGGACGAACGAATCCAAGCCAAGACGAGTCCATTTATATTACCGAAAAATACGCGTAACTCGCCCTATCATGGGCTTTTCCATTGATCGGAGGCTGCTTGTGATGCCGTGATGCCTATTGTCCTGTACTCTAAGGGCTAGCCCAAGAACTTTTTATAGATGTGATGCCTAGTTCACTTAGTCACCTCCCGCCCACTCATGAACCTCAGGAGTACTCCTTTGGGGACCTGGCAAAAGTCTCGGGTTGACTACTAGGTAGGTAGGTAGGTAGTGACGGGTCTTGCAGTTATCATATGGGCCCCTTGTGCCTTTCGCCGGGGCAAATTCGCCACTGATCACCTTCGGCACATCGCCTGGACGTTTTCCCAAACCGCACCTAATATGCATAATAAAGTCATGTCGCTATAATGTGACCGGACGCCAATGGTGATGTAGAAGCAGGTTATTAGAGCACAAGGTCTTTCACCCATCCTGGTTGCTATTATGGTCTCCCAGTGTCCGCAGAGTTCGGGATGGTAATCCGGCTCGGAGACCGTTTCTGAGACTGCTTAACCAGCCCTCTTGGTGCGCGTTTGGGGGAGACAATAACGGCCCTCGTTCCACGTCAGAATCATCCACTCCGCCCAGAGGATCGTCTGGGTATGATGAACTACTTGCCCGCACAACAGAATCGTCATCACTCTCGGCCTCGAATGGTTCATACCGCGGGCTAGAAGGCGTTCCGCGGGCCAAGGATCGAACAACATCACCCTTGCAAATAGGACAAGTTCGACGTCGCGTTGTCAACCATGGCGTTCTGGAAATCGATTAGCTTGGTGCCCATGAATCAGACGGCGAGCTTCAGGATCACGTACATGCAGTCTGCATGAAACTCGTGGCCGCAGGGTAGGCTCATGACTTGGCTAACACCATCGATGTACTCTTCCAAGCACACAACGCACTCAATTTGCCGGCCCATGTACTTCTTCCATTCGCTCGAGGTTTGCACATTGCGCTTTTCGTGATTTCCACGTGACGAGGATCTAGGAATTGATGGTTGCGAGTCAACTTGTAGTAGGTCGCCGGCTGACGGTACATCAGTAGTGGTCCGTGACCGGGGCCTGGGTCTCGAGGGGCCATGCTGGCTCTGGAGCAGCGGTGTTGTGGGAGAGGAGCTGGTGGGAGATGGCATCCTAGATGTGCGGTTCGAAGTGGGCGCCACAGTATGGTAGGTGCGCACTGGGAGCCGCTCAACGACGGACTTGGGAGCTCGCCACCTTCGTCGTCGGATGCGCGCTCGTAGTATGAGTAAGGCGTAGACTACCGTAAGTGTAATGAGAGGGCTGATAACAAGAACCAAGAGCGTGTCGAAGAAAGGACTAGCACCACTAGAAGGGGTGATGATAACCCAGAGTCCCTCCCTCTCCCCGTGAGGCTCTTCTCCTGAGTCGGGAACGGCTTTCTCAGTGTTGGACGTGTCGATTGAGTTGGATTGAACCCGAACCTTGGTGGTATCTGCGACATCAGCCTCACCGAAAAATTTGGAGATAAGACCGGCGCCACCTAGAACTGACGACTTCTCCTTTGTATATCCTATGGTGTCAATCCCCTTGACAGGCATACGACCTGCGGCATATTCTCCACTGTTAGGAGTTACCCTGCTACTCACTGGCCCGATTATGCCCTGCTTCTTCTTTGAGAGCTCTACAGTCGGGGTTTGGCCGGGCTTTGAATCCGGCCTCATGAGCTTAGTTTTTCCTCCAGCCGGTTCTCCCGTGGCGTCATCTTGATTGGGGGAGCCAAGAAGATCCGGGTCTCGCCAATCCTCCACCCCTATCTGAAAGGTATCATCGGTGCTTTGTTCAGTGTTTGCCTTGATGGCACTGCTTGACCTAGCCATAGAGGCGCGCTCTAGACTGCTCTTGATGATCTTGTCCTTCTCGTCGGAAAAATCCTCAACCACTACCCAATCAAGTTGGCCACTGTTGGGCGGGCGGCTCCCGCTGGCCGCAGGCCTTGTATTTGCTTTAGATCTCCAGCTAAAGAGCCTCGAGAGTAGCCAGGTGAATCCCAAGCTAGAGGCTTCGTTGGTAAGGAGAGTGGGGGTCTTGGTCGTCGATGGTTTCCCGCTTTGGGGGTTCGAAACAGTATTGAGGGACCGGACCGGCACAGTGGTGCGTCTTTGCTTCTTATTCTTTCGGGACTTGTCGGATTGTTGCATTCTTAAGGGCTTACCATTCTCGTCTACTATATCTTCAATGAAGCTGCCGGGCTGCATCATGAGTGAAAGTAAATAGGCCGTCGTACGGGACGTAAAAATGGATGGAATGGTGACATTGGAGGTATCACCATGGGCATACATTTGGATGAGCGGCCCACCCCTTTGGTTGTCGCCGACAATAAGAGCAATAGCGCCCCGTCGTTGGGCCCATTTCACCTTTTCAAGAAAGCCGCAGCCGCCACGGCTCAGCAAAACTATCTTCCCAGAAATCTCGGCCCCCTCCTGTATTGACTGAATATCGGCGTGGGTAGGAATTGAGGAACTAAGCGCCTCGCCTTGTGATTTAGCAGACTTATCGAGTCTCTGGTGCAGGTAATCGTCGGTGCCGTCGTCAATTGGTCTGGCTTTTGCCTTGGAACCGGATTCGAAAAGAGGGGTTCTATCAACGAGAGGGCTGTTGGGATCGCTACGTTTTTGGCTTTTCGCCTTGCTGGTTACAGTAGCTGGTTTAAACTTGTGCTGCATTTCCTTCGCGGAGGGTTTGAGAACGGCGCTAGAGGTTTCGTCATCCCAGCCGGGGACGTCACCACAGCCCAGCTCGCCCTCGCCCTCTCCATCTTGTTTTGACTCTTCGGTGAAGCCACTGCCGACCCATAACTGGCCATCCAAGCCTTTGTTAGGCAAAGGGGGGCCGAAAGCGGCGGGTCTTGCTGCAAACGAGGTGCTGTTGTCATCGGCTATGGTGATTATGGCATTTGGTGGGAACAGAGTGAAAGGTGTCGAGAAGGAAAAAAAGGATCTGAAACCGGATTTCTGTGACGACTGCGGTGACGATATTACAGGGGATGGACGACCAACAGAGGTCATGGCGCGACACACGAGGAAGACACAGGCAGCGAAAAAGAGGACGGCTATGGCAATCCTGGGAGGTCGCATGATTGCAATGGGACAAATGGGGGCGCAGAACAACTGTCTGTTTCCACGTAGCTAGCGATTTAGCTACTTAACTACATAGAGAACCATTCGTGATGGCAGCGAATAGACTGTAAGATGCCAATATGGAAGGTTGAAGGGACAAGAGAAGAAAGGAGAGAATATGATATAAGGTTGTAGATGGTTAGGAAGTCCGGGATAGAATTGGAGTGTGGGGTCAAGGTCAGGATAACAGGATATGAGCAGAACTCAAGTCCAAAGGTTTTCCCTGGATCCGAGAAGTTTGAAGGGTGTTGAAGCGGGTGATATCGTTAAAGGTGAAAATGAAGACAGTGATGGCGATGGATGATGGTTATAGTTATGGAGATGGAGATGGTGATGGAGATGATGGTGTTAAGTGATGAGTGATGAGTGATGAGTGATAACGATAATAGATCATGTGTGTAACCTTGCTCGGCAGTACCTACCTACTACCTACCTACTAGGTACTACACTACCTACGCAGTACATAGTACATACGTACATAGGTACATACATGGATGTATCAAAGATGTAATAGTCTATAAGGCTGCGGGGATTAATACATAGTACTACCTAGTAGCACCTAATAGGAGACAGGGTACATCATTGATACTTACATTGATACCTACCTAGTACCTACATGTAGTATCTACCTAGTACCTACATACCTAGTAGGTAGTAGGTACCCATACCTAGGTAGGGGAACTAGAACACCACTGGGCAGATACTAGGTAGCACTAATAGGAGTACCTACTAGGTACCTAGAACCTAGTAGCTAACAATATCAACATTCTAGGTTGGTCAATTCTAGGTACATAGTAGGTTTCCTTAAACTTGGATACATAAATTGAAGTAAGACCGTTAATAGGATTGATTCTACGGATCAAATATCGGAAAGAAATCCATAGATAAATACATCGTATCACATCACTTCTTCAACAACCTTCTTGTCGCCCTGCATACTAGGTACTAGATACCTAGTACGTACGTACCATCTAGTTGATAGGAAGGGAAGCAGAAATATTCTACTATTGAAAATGCCACTGTACTCGATATGTCTCGAGTTCCATCTTCAATTATCTTGGGTACATAAACAAAGGCAGCAATTCCAATGCCCGGCCATATTACAAGCCTATCCGCAACTTATAACCCTCTCCGTCAACGCCGTGCCATGCGAACCCCATGCTATGCCATGCTATGTAGCCGTTGGATAAACCCCCCTCCCCCTCCCCTTTGTGTATGCTCATAACCTGAGAACAAGATGACTCCGACCCCCAAGCCATTCACCGCAATCCCCAGCCGCGGAGGCCTCGTTCGCTTTCGATTGCTGTTAGGGATCCGCCGCCAGACTCACAGTGCCATCTTCGTTAACTACTTTGCCGCGGTCCCACTCTCTTAATCCGCCAGCTTTGGTCCATCGGACGTCTGCCTCGTCTTTTTCGGCACCTTTCTCCCACTTCTCGATCTCCTCTTCCGTGAAGCCCGCGGAGCGTAGTCTGTCGGCCCCTTGCTGTTTCCAAGCTTGGCGATCTCGAAACGCTTCCGCCGCAAGACCCCAGTCGTCTCTCTCTCCTGGTTTGGGTGCTATGTCTTTTTTCGGATCGTAGTCTGGTGCGAACCGACTATCTATCCCAGACGTCGCGGCATTGGCGCCGCGCCCCCGCCGCCGAACGCCAGCGCCAGCGTCAGCACTCCTTGCTAGCTTAGGCCCAATGATCTCTTCCGAAGGGCTTGGATCAATCGAATCCTCGGACAGGGAGCCTCGACGATCAAAGTGGGTTGTCTTGCTTAGTGGCAGGCGATGGTCGCGTCGAGGCGAGCGCCTTCGACCCTTATGACCTCGGGGATCAGAGACTGGCTGATTCTCTTGGCTCTCTTTCCCACGGCCATGATCAGCATACGCTGCTTCCGCGCGTTCCCCTACGCGAGCTCTTCGATCCTCTTTCTTGGCGCGGACGCTCTTATTCCTAATGGCATTTCTATGTGCTTGATGTGAGCTTTTCTGGGAATCAGATTCTGGCAAGACCGAAACGCTTGTAGCGGATGTATCAGCTACCCCGTTTTTACGCCTCTTAGACGGTCCGCCGAGTATGGCAGCGATGTCTCCTAGCATGCGTTTTCGGGTGTCGCTAGGGCCAGGCCTAGACTTCTGTAACCTGCGCTCGTCTTCTCTTCGCTTCGTTTCTTCCGCGATGTCGAGACCACGCAGTTTTGCTTGCGATTCGGCGCTTTCTTTGGCCAAGAGGGCACGGTTGTGACTGTTGGTGTCGCGGATGATATTATTAAGGAACCTGGTATTAGGTTTGGGCTGGTTCGCAGGGCGCCTGACAAAAGGGCAACCCGTTAGCAACTCGGTCAACGAGATGAAAAGATACTAAAAAATACCGGGTGAGTCGCATGAAAAAAGGCCTACCTGGTTTGTTTGAGGGCATCGAGGCCCATGGCGGAATATCGGAGTGAGTAGTCCTTGGCTTCGTCGGCTAAGAGCTTAGCTACTTGATCATCGGTGAGTAGGTCTTCGGGTGGCATCTTCGTCTTCGTATTGTTCGTGTATGTAAGTAGTGAGAGCATCAATGATACTTATCTCAGTGCTGTAATTCTATTTTCGATCCCTGAGAGGTATGGGAAGAGGAGAAAAGTTGGTAGGTTGAAATTAATAAAAAAAAAAAGCCAATTGAAAGACGATACCTCAGCAAACTTGGCGGCTCCATGGGCCCGCGACCACGGTTAGAACATACCTGCATGCACATATTATGTAGTATTTAGATAGGCTGGTAACCTATATGCGATACGTAAGTATCGATTAGATCCCCTTGTACAGAGGTACTCCCCTAGTACCTAGTACCTGTTGTATGTATACATCAACGTGTACAAATCTTGTGGTTATCACGCCATGCCTGTTTTGGACCTGAGTAAATATGCGCAGCCTTCATCGAATATCAATTTTATCTACTACATATTGAATCAGACTGCCCTAGGGATACCCATCAAAGTCAAAAAGATCGAGCTTACCTTGTCATTTACCTTCATACTTTCTGTTCGTATTTCCCCAATCAAGAAACATCTCGGCGCAGTTCCACTGGTAATTGGTTAACGCGTGATCTGTTCTGGTTATCATGGCGTTGCTCACTGCCGACGCGGTCTTAATGATGCTGCGGGAAACCACCGCCAATCAGGATGTCACCATCCTGAAGCTCAGCGAACCTATAACAACAGCCGTCCCTCAACTACAAGACCCGCACCAACGAGTGTCAGACATATCCACGTCGTCCCTCGATGCAACCACACCCTCTTCTCTCGAGGCAGATCTGACCCATTATCGAGAGTTGTTCGCAAAGCTACGCTTCAGCTACGTAGAGCAGGTCACCAAAGAAAAGTTTATCCGCGCTATCGTAGGCGATCCGCCTCTTATAGTTACTTCTCAGGAAAATGTGGACCTCGAGAGGGAGAACTTGGAGGCGAAGGCGACCCTGAAAGCCTTGAAGACCGAGGTTGCCGGCATGGTCGCCGATCTCGAACAGAAGGCAAGAAACCTGAGCCGGAAGTATGAGAGGATCAAAGTCGAAACGGTGGAATTGACCGAGCTCCCCGGGAAGTTGGCGGAACTCGAGAATGCCATCGCAGGTTTGAAGGAGGCACAAGCAGATAGCCCAAACACGAATCCCGAGATGAATCTACCTTTGGCCAAAACGTCAGACTTGGTCGAATCGAAGAAGCATCGGAGGGTTGAATTAAACCGGCGCTTAGAACAACTGCAGAGTCAAGCCCCAAGGAAGAAGAAGGAACTGGATCGGTTACAAGCAGAGCTGCAGCCTCTCGAATCAAGGAGACAAAATAGCGTGGCTGCGGCGAAGGAAGCAAGAAGGCGAAAAGAAGCAGCGCTCGGGGGGGTAGAAGACGACCTCGAGGAGAGAGGTCGCTGGTATAGAGCTACAGAGGCCGGCTTGCGGCAGATGCTAGAGATTAGTAGCTAGCTGTACATCACTGAACTCGGCTGTTTGATTTTCGATGTATAAGATCGTGATGGGCATCGGGCATCCAGAAAACAGTCTACAATCAGCTCCACCAAACGTTTTCGACTACTACCTGCATAGTAGTAAGCAAGAATTACCTCGTAGCGTTGTTTCTAGCATTAATGTCCCATACCCTCCATTCACCCACACGCACCTCTACATAAAGGATCAAGCAATACATTGCATGTCATTGATGGATTCGGGCTGGCAGCCGGAAGGGAGTAGCCAATCTCAACGTTTCTGGTGTCGCCCATGAAGGGCGTCCAAATCTATCCATACCATGCTTCGGCTCTCGGGCTGGTTACATATCAGACTTAATAAGGTCGGCCGCCTATAATACATTGATCAGCCCGCTTCTTCTCACAAGTGAGGTGGTACCTACTTTCTCGGCAATGGCGTAAACCGTCTGACAGGTATTCGCTCCAGGCAATGTGGGCATAATACTAGCATCCACTATCCTCAGGTGCTCCACGCTGTAAACTTTCAAGTTCTGGTCAACGACTCCGCCAAGCTCCTTTGGAAGCATCGCACAGGTTCCAGAAGGGTGAAATTCAGATGGGCTGAGATTCTGTGACAGAAAGCCGGCTAGGTCTTCTGGTTCGTTGACGTAGTCGGGTGGTTGTACTTGTCGAGGGGAGAACTCATTTAGTCGCGTCTCAAAGAAATACCGCTTTGTAAAGCGAAGCATCTCTATCATAATGTCGATATCCACAGGGTTAGTGAGCGCCCGGTAGTCAACAACGGGCTCCGTATTGAATGGGTCCGTGGTATTCTACAGGATAAAACATTAGAATCTCTAAGTAAGAAAGTGGGTGGGCTTATGATCCTCGATAGAGAGTCATCGAATTAAGTCATTCGAGCGAGTTGGTGCCCCAGGCAGATTGAAGAGTAGAAAGCGGCACACGATGTTACATACTATATTCACGGTGCCACGACTCAGGGGATGCAAATCCACCAAGGTACCTGATGACCCAGCGCCGCTGAGGACGTGGTTGCTACGCCATCAGAAGAAGAAAAGGTCAGTCTCCATTCTTCCTAATTCACCTATGCATCTGCAACAAGAAAGGCACTCACTAGAAAGCCGTGTTTGAGGAACGAATGGACGATGCCATGTTTTTCATCTGCGCCGCGTATCCTGTATATCCGTTAGTCTTTTGGGGGAGTTATCTCGCCTCCTTTTTCTTCACTGTGCGTCATATAATCGCCAGAGAAATCATTTATGATAGCTTACCCGCGATTACCGTTGGGTCGGTATCTGGAGGCAACTGGGCGGCGTGATCCTGATTCTCTAGCTTGGTGGCT
This sequence comes from Hypoxylon rickii, assembly GCA_902806535.1. Taxonomy (NCBI): domain Eukaryota; kingdom Fungi; phylum Ascomycota; class Sordariomycetes; order Xylariales; family Hypoxylaceae; genus Hypoxylon; species Hypoxylon rickii. Next base: position 1,137,062 of record CADCWY010000003.1, read on the forward strand.
ATGCTTTCGAATCTTTCAGGCGAGATGACTGGCATGCCTAGCCACGCCGCTGCATTGCCTATTCCCATAGAATAAGGGCCTGGTCCATGAAAAGGGTCAGATCAATATCCTCGAATATCCAACTCCTAGGGAGGGTTCAAACCCACCTGTCTTGTTGGCTCTCCATACCTGCTGAGCCCAGTCACTAAAGTTCTGGTTTCCAAACACTACAACAGAAGTCAGTAGAGCATGCCGAACGCAAAGCCCGAACAAACTTGTATGGACAGAATAGGTCCGCGATATCTAAAACGGGCCAATAAGGGGAGTAGCCTCCGAACCCGGGCTGACAGACGAAAAGATGTATTGAGATTGGTACGTACTATCCGACGGGCTCGGGTGGGCCGTGAAATTTGCGACTGGGTGTTCCGCTAGTTAGCAGGGCCCTAGTTCAGCTACCAGCTTATAAATACTCACGAATGATGCTCATGAACATCATCGGATGATCTTGAAAATTCTGGCCAACACCAGGTAAATCGACCGTAGCATTGATGCCGGCAGAGTGAAGAAGCTTTTTCGGCCCGATGCCACTACGCTGTAGCAGTTGTGGGGAATGTATCGCACCGGCAGAGAGGATGACCTCACGGTTGGCTTTGACGGCCGTGTAAGTGGTTGCATTCCCGATTTCTTTCCGGAATACGACCCCCGTAGCCGTCCCATCATCGAGGAGAATTTTAGTCACGTGTGATTTGGTGACGACCTCATAATTTGTTCTATTGATTCCATCAAAGTGCCCGGTTCGAGCGTAGGATCTTTCAACTTCCTTTGGATCCATGAAGGTCGGAAACCAGTATACGCCGGCACCCCCTGTGAACCAAGCTCAGACGCGAATCCAAGAAAAGAAACAATAGGCATAGGAATATGCAAAGGAGAAACCATTCGCCTACCTGCACCACTATCAGGTGGGAATTCAACTCCGGGGATATCTTTAAAGGCTTCAATTTGGAGGGCTTGACACTGTGTTAGATAATCCGACGTGAGTGCTTTGGGGATTAGATACGGATGACCAACCAAGCCCCGGCCATTGAAAAGACGGCCACCCAGCGTAAACACTCGAACTGTTTCCCCAGAACGAGGCGTTGTAAGTGATATTCGCGGACTTTGCGACGGTTTGGTCAGGAGGTACAAAGTTGATGGCCTTTGCAAGTCAGTCAGAGACAATCCAAATAGGCAAGGCTTGAGATCACACCCTCTTCAAATATGGCATTATGCCACTCCAAGACCAAGAGGAATTACCGCCAAAGAAGCTACCCCAGCGGTCATAGTCTTCTGACGTTCCACGTACGGTCATCATAGCATTTATAGCTGAGCTACCACCAACTAAGTTACCAGCCAAGACAGCGGTGCTCCGGTTCCGTAGATTGACTTGAGGGACAGAATTGATGTGATACGACCACGCCGGTCCCATAGCAGCACCACCAGAATATACCTGCTTGATTCTGGGGGATTCCACTTAGAACTAGCGTTAGTATGGGTTCGACCTACTTACGGCCATACCACCACGTATCTCACCTATCTCACCATTTTCCACGACCAGAACGGTAGCTAAAATTCGGGTTTTAGCGAAGCCGCACCATTCATTAGCCACTTAGCCTTTGTCGAAACTCACATTTCCCGTCCGCTGTTAAACGGTCTGCTACAGTTAAGCCAGCCGTCCCCGCCCCGACGATAACATAGTCATAGGATTCCCGAACCGGCGAGGACCCATTCAAGAACCGGATCTGGAGCTCCGGCAGGCGAAGTGCATGGCCGAAAGGCTTAGCGATCGCAGATAGTAGGATCGCCGAAACACCAAATTGCGTGATGGATGCTAGGAACATGATGAGATATCAAAGCTTAGCTGGCCAGGCAGACATACGGTGTATGGTTTGCTCGTGAAGGCAATTGGTGCTATTTGAATGATGTAGCGGGCTGTCTAGATCCCATTGATCACTAGTAGGCTGAGTAAAGAAATGGCTCATAGATGGCGTAATATCGTAGATGCTCAAGACGAGGAAGGCATAATACAAAAATTTACTAGCAGATGACACGAATAGATGAGTCGAATATAGGCTCGTTGGATCCGCCTGGAATGTGATTGACATATTGTCCAGCCCTAGGCTATGTAATCTGAGCTGGATCCAACAAACCCGACCTATAGAAAGTGATCCTCACATATTGAATCGGATTAAGCCCATAAGGCCTCAATCTAGCCGCAGCGGCAGATGCCACGAGATGGCAACATTGAAGTCTCCCCAATGCCTAAAAGTGGTATGAACACAGCTCGCTTGGGACCAAAATGGGGTTGCAAGGGTACATCATGATGTGTTCATGTGTTCTTGAACGTGCTAACTTACCTAGTATACTACCTAGTAGGTAGGCAGGTAGGTAGGTAGGAAGAAAGAAAACGTGTCAATTTCCCAAGATACCTGCCTACATTCTACGTGTCCGTACGCGTATGTGGTAAGTACCAGGTACTAGGTAGTTATGGATTAATATAAATACCTCAAATCTATGATACATGTGCTGGGTCTAATTAGCCGCCATCTATAGCAAGGTGCCTACGAGGTAGCATAACACGAGCCGGCTACGAGAACGTACAACATCGCCGTTCCCTTTTCTAGCCTCCTCAGCTTCCTTATGCCTAACGTACCTACTAGGTAGTATTTATATACGTGCGTTGATGAGGAAGAAATCGTCCCATCCTTCGCGCCACCCGCCAAATCTCGCAAACATCCCCTTCGGCAATTCCTTCGAACCCTTTCTATTCCCTCTATATGTAAATCTTAGTCGTGTTCAGCCAAGATTGGTCCCGCCGCCGGTTTCTGCTATTCAATTGCATCAAAGTCGGTCTACGACACCTACCGGGTACTACTAGATACCTAGGTATTAGGTAGGCAATATAACAGAGTATTCGTTGGCTTGAGCGGTGGTGCCACCTAGCAGTGTGGGAGAACCCGCTGGGGCAATGGCCTTGATCCCTTCGACCGTGCATGGCCTTAAATGTCCCCACAAACGTGGTGCAAAGACGGGCGTTGTGACGATAATGAGAGTGGTTGTTCTGGTCACCTGGTGCACCACGCAGGAGGAGACCTCAATCTCGCCAAGACCGTAGAGGCTGCTTAGGGCTGACGGCTCTCCGTTTACGTTGTCAGGGCTAGGGCCGGCAAGACAGAGACGGCTACATCCTTCCACAGTCCTGGCTTGGTGCTAGGTTCCTCGCGCAACAACGATATTGTTTCTGCATCTTCTAGGAAGGTTCGCGTCGTGACATACGTTGGCTTGGGCCGATCCCTCTTATTTATAAACATCTATTCCGACCTACCTAGTATGTCCTCTACAACGCCTCTAGATGACATGGATACCTACTAGGTACCTACCTAGGTAGTCCATATCCATGGATGTAGCTTTCGGACTGCCCTGCAGAAAGCTAAAGCCTTCTAGGAAAAGGCCTACACACTATTTTGCATATTTCCAATTAGGGCTACCTAAGGATTCCATCTTGGGTATACACGATTCCCCGGGCCGGCTCCTATATCACTTGGTTCTACCCATTATAGTCTAAATTTGATGGTTGTGCGAAGCGTTTTATGTGAAGTGCAAGTGTTGTTCCATGTACTCAGCTTGATCAAATCCAACAACGCACATCAATGTGTCTTTGCGACTTGAAGCCCACTAAATGCATACCAATAATACAAATTACATATCATGATGTGTCTCCGTTTTATTACTCGTTACCCACATGTGCAATCAAGATAATGGTAGTTCTATGTTGCTACTGGAACGTTCACTTGCCAGGTTGCAGAATTAATCAGTAGTGGTTTTTAGGTATCTTGTCTATGACCACCTACATCATGATATGTAGTAGACATTAGGTAGCTTATTCCTAGAAGAGTACTAAGTACTAGGTACGTCGCAAAGCGAGAGTAAAAGACGCAGGAAAACACTTATTGTTATGCAAGGAAGCCTAAAATCTCGATATGATAGAACTACTACCTACTACTATATGCTACTAGGTACATACAGTAAGGTACCCAGTAGGTAGGTGAGCTATGTGATCTTTTATATTCCAGGCCGACACAAGATTCGCCATACCACCAAGTGGAGGGGAGGGCGCTTCTCAGAGTATTAGTTAATGTCGGCGACCTCAGCGGAATAATGGAATTATTATTTATTTATTACGCTCAAATTTCTTTCCTTCTATCAAATTTGGGGGGAAATCTATGATGAAGATTCCACATGTCAACACAAATACGTACCAAATCATACACGCCAACATTAACCATGTTACTAAGGATATTGTTCCTGAACGCCAACTTACATGTTATCTGAAAGGATAATTCATAGGCATTAATGTCAAAATGAATGGTATGTGAACTGATAGAGTGCTTGATTGATTCGGCTATCAACTACTCATGCACTGAGGGAATGACTGGTCTACATACATCATTGATTGATGTTTGTACCACATCGCACTAGGTAGTCACTGGCCTCTAATTTCAGCAATTAAACCAAATCGGTCAATATACAGCAGCAATTACATGGCAATTCAGCTCGATCCTACTAACATCTCTTATATTTTGCTTATGTTTCTAGTGAATGACAACACACCTTTGTGAATTCCTGATGCCGGCAACGATGGGTACAACTTTGACTACGAGACGATTGATGGCGAACTAAAACCAAAAATTTACATAGCGCCGGCGTAATGCTGTTATGTAGAAAAATGTTAACACTTTGAATATCTCAACTACTTAGTAGGTAAGTATATACCTAGTACTACTACATACATAGTCGGTAGGTACATTTAGGTATTTAACTACGGACGTTGACCATCAGTCTCGCCAAATAATTTTCGAAATCGCCCATAATCCCCAGGGGGGCTTCAATCTGGGCCCCTATCCTTAATGATAGATAAGGGAAGGTTAACAGACTGCACAAACCACACATGAATTCTCTTATCCAACAAACGCTGGTGGCTGTGGTAACAGGGAGCATTAGAAACTACCCCAGGAATAAAATCGAATTATTTTATTACTTACATGTAGTACCTAATGTGTACAAATTAGGAGACATACCTGCATGTATCTACTACCTAATAGTCCTTATATATATAGGTACATATGTAGCCTTGAGGTAATAACATTGGAAGTTCGTAGTCGCTATCTTAATGCCGTGTGGTTTTAGATAGGTAGATACTGAAAATTAACAACGTTGATCACACATCTAATGCTAATATGTAATTCCCACATGCAGGTAGGCGCATATAGGGATCGATTGATCTCTTGATTTCACCTCTTTCCAATAAATCGAGCCAAACGTTCGATCGTTTTCCATTTCCAGTAGAAGGCACATGTATGTCTGGGAGTTCTCGTCACACGCCAAATTTGCAACTTCCTACTAGGTATATGATAGTGTATGGGCGAAAAATCTACAGATAGAAACGAGACGAAAAAAAAAACCCCCCCAAAAAATCTATAAAAATCTATAAAAAGGGTTCAACGATTTGATACCTGTAGTGCTAACTACTAGGTACCTAGTACTGCCTAGTAGGTAAGTTAAAGTAGGTACCTACATATGTAGTAGTAAGTTGAATGAGATTCAAATGGAAAAATCAAATCAAAAATCAAAAAATTAACGTCAAACGAACTCTGACCCTTAAAAGATGGAAAGAACCACACTTTCACCCCCCCCCCCCCCTACTAGGTGCCTACATTATCAACATATGATCAATTCTGAAGCCAAGCACTTGCCTTCCGATTAATTCCTCTCGTCCAAAAAACCCGCGGTACCCATTTTGAACCTCATGCTCATTTGATTGATTATTGATCTCTTTTTTCGGGTAAGCTCTCTAAGCTCCGGATCTTCTACGCTTCTACGCAACATCTACCATCTACTCACATTCCATCCTCAAAACTCCTAACAACCTCCTCCGTCATAACCCCAGCCCCAGATACTATTTTACTTGATACCAACGTATCGCACATTTCCCCTTCCGCGGCGGCAGTATCCAAAAAATACTTCCAAGTTGTAGCAAAGACTTAGTTGGCCCTGACAAACAGCACATTACTACTAGGTACCTAGTAGGTGGCAGCCAGGATCAAACAAGTCAGCAGACCGACCATAGACCATATTCGAGAATCGGACCAGACGCGAGACGCGCTCCATAACCTCCGAACTACTACTAGGTAGGTACTACATAGAGGTACCTACTACTAGGCAGGTAGTACCCAACAAAACCCAGCTCTACCGTCAATACTAGGTATGTACTTAGCTCATCAAGCTATCCGCCCATTCATCACCCTTTTCCCTGTCGTCCGTCACCCATCATCATACTTCTCTTCCCTTCAAACCACTTGACACTAGGTACCTAATACCCAGTACTTCCTTATTTCGACCTTCTATCCCACTCTGCCACCACTCTTGTCCGTACTGACCGTCAGTACTTTCGTCCGTAGTAGTACTCGTCTTGATATAACGTACTCATATTCTGGTAAGTTCGCTTTCCAAATTCTCCATCACCTCCCGCCTAAACCCCTTCCAAGCTTCCTGGTGTCAACCCGCAATCACGTTGTTCCTGGCCCAAGCTGCAATACGCCGTGATCCACCAACCCTTTCTTCACCTCTCTCATTTCGACGTACAGCTCCTCAATATAGCCTCCACCCAGTCAACTGCCCTATTGTCTTTCTTCACACCAAGCATACCCGTCGTCACTCTTCCCCAGTCTCACTAGAACATCTCCTAGTATCCTAGTTTCGACCAACACGAAGCTGAAGAACTCTGCATCGCAGATTCATATCGTCAACACCCTACAACCCGCCGTTTTACCTACTAGTAAGTTCATCCCTTTCCACTTCTCGTCGTCGTGTTAGCCTCATATCCCGACTTCCCTTGACACTCATCGTATTGTCTTTCGTGACGCTCGCATCACGTTCTCCCATGACAGTTACGTGCGACGAGTGGTCTCGTCCTTGTTGAACCAAACCCGTTACCCACGCAAGGTTTGATAACCAAAAAACATGGCACAAGCCCTGCGTATATCTTCGGGTGACAATATCGTAAACGAATGGATTTTGTTCATCTTAGAGAGGGCATCTTGCCTGGCTGCGTGGTGATCCGCATTCTTGCATGCTTCGTCAGGTTTCGGGCTTGGTGATTTTATACCAGCAGTTGCCTTCTTCATCCACAGCCCATTACAGCCGCGCCCTCATGTTTCGTAACCAGAACTGCTTCGCTCTTCATAGCTCGAGTGTGAACTAACAGCACCCATTTTTTCCAGCTTCACCACCGGCTAGGCATTCTTCGGACTTTCGGACTTCTCAAGATGTCCAACCTTCGCAAGAAACAGTCTGCTAACCTGGCAGTCCCATCTGCCCGTCTCGTTTCGATTTCTCCGGGTTCGAAATCTGAGCAGGGTAAGTGCATTTTGCATTGGGCTATTGGACCATGGCTTTGCCACTCTGCTCTTGCCGCCTTTGCTATGCTGACTGTTCTTTCATAGGCGGCGTCCGCCTTGATTACGGTCTGGGTGAGCTTCGTCTGGATGATGGAGTCCCGTCGCAGGCTTCGTAAGTGTATTTGCCCCCGCCCCGAGAAGGGGTTTCATTGACCAGAAACCACTAACTCTCATCTAGCAACTACGAATCGTCCGCGGCTCGTAACGATCATGGTTCACCCGCAACGGTTCGCCAACCGCTTCCAGGCGCTCAACAGTAAGTCTCCAGAATATTCCTTGAGCCAGATGTTTCCCCTCACAGCTGACAAGTTCTTTCAGGGATGATGTGTCTTTCGGTCTCGGTTCCCCCGACGATGGGGACGTTTTCATGTCTCCTCAGAAGTCCAAGCGAACGGGCCGAGCCTTTTCATCCGCTGGAGCGTCTACAAGCTCCGACTCAACCATGCGGGGTGCCGTAGTGAGTTCGCAGCGTACTCCAATGCTGCGTAGTCGCGCTTCGAACTTAAGCAGCCGATCTCAGGTCGGTGGCGTAGATGCTCAGGCGTTCTACCCAGCGACAGCTTGTGTTTTCGTGGCAAAGTATGTTTCCACACGATTTTCGCTTGGGACTTGGTATCTAACCTCACATCAGCCTGCCTGAGTATGTTCGGGATTCTCGTCTTGAGGTTGAATTGACCAAGACCTTCAGCCAATACGGCGTGGTCTTCGTCAAGATCCGTCGCGATCAACGTAACATGCCCTTTGCGTTCTGCCAATACACTGTGAGTAATGCCAAAAAGTCTATAATGATACAGGCTAATTCCGAGCTAAGAACGATGAGCACGCTCAAATGGCTATGGTTCAGGGCAAAGGGGCCCTGATTGAGGGTCGTCCTTGTCGCACTGAGATGGTGAAAGCCAATCGTAAGGAGCACCATCTGACTTGTAAGACACGTGGAGTATTCTGACCTAGATGTAGGGACTTTTGTTATCCATGGAACCCATGGCAATGACATTGGCACTTCTGAAGCCCGCGAGTGCATGGAAGGGTTCGGTGCTTTAAGCAGATGTGAGCCCCTACGCCCCGAAGTGCAGAGGACTATGGGTATCCGCGGCGGTATGTTGGTTGAATATACCGCGTTCGACCCGTCTCGGGATGTCATTGCGGTCAGTTGCTCCTTGCAAAATGCAAGCACTCGACGCCTAGTATACTGACGACTCGTAGGCCTATCGCTTGCACCCAAAATATCGGGTCGTGGCGTACGATCTCAAGAAGTCAGCCAAGACCAAACTGGACCCCGACGAGGCTTGGTTGCAACGATACGAGATTGATCGCCGATCGGTCTATGTAGGCAACCTTCCAGGCGACATTCATGGCCTAGAACATCAACTTCGAGAACTCGCCGAAGAATTCGGGCATGTAGAACACGTTCAGGTCGTCCGAAAGCAGAATCGAACTAGTTTGTGAATCCCTGCCCCATGAGAAAAAATGCACCAGAGCTAACCCATGGCGTTTCAGGTCGTCATAACCCAACTGTTTTTGGATTCGTCGAGTTCTCTCGCCCTGACCTGGCGGATGTTGCTGTGAGACGTATGGTAAGTTCGAGAATGCTAACTTAACATCTTTGTGGTTCAGCTTACTTACTGTTGTTTCGTAGGACGGAAAATCCGTGCTTGGAGGACACACACTTCGCGTAGAACGCAAGGAGAGCCGAGAGCCCCCGAGCACCCCGAAGCCTCGTCCGAAGCCAGTGTTCACCGACGAATCGGTGCCGACAACACCGACATCGACGTACCGCCGGGATTCTTCTAAGTACCACAGGGGCCCGCAGAGTTCCAAGGGTCAACAGGTCTCAGCAGTTCAGACACCAATTGAACCGTCAACTCCGGACAATACGAGATCTCGCTTGACGGCAACGCCAAGTCGTAACAGGTCAGAGCCCCTGTCCGCACCTCCCTCTGCTCAGTTGCATCGGGTTCAGTCGTATAGCTACATGCCATACGCGGGTCAGCATAACTTTCCAAGTTCAGCGTATGGTGCTTCTCCATACCACCCGACCCAGTCGACATGTCCAGAAGGACTTTCTGTAACACCGCAAGCGACCCCAGGAGGACCCGGACAGGCGTTGACACCCGTAATGATGAGTCCGTATTACAGCACGCAATATTCGTGGATGACACCATATCTGCAAGACCCCAATTTTGGAGCCATGGGTTATTATAACCCATACGCGCCTCCACTAACAGGGTATCATCATGACCTCGATGCGCATGCTTCGAACGATCAGGCCGTCACTAGGCCTACTTCCTCTAGTGGTCCCATCCTTGCCTCTGACGAGGAGGATGATCTGCCAACTCCGACGAAGAAGAATGTCGGCAAGCGTCGTGCCCACGCATATGGGCGTGGGGGCCGTGGGGAGGACGAGAACCACTGAATTAATAGTTCGGACCATGCCGAAGGCGAGAAGTGTTGCCGCTTCTGATTTCGGTGGAGGTGTCCTATGGACACTAGGTGGTATCTGTTTCCTTGTGAGCCATTGATGTTGGCAAAGCTGCCATATGGTAAGTTTCTCGTTGGCGACCGACACTGAGGCGGGGAGGTCCTTACGCGCATCACGGGTCTTCTCCTCTGTCGCAACTGGTTTCAACTGCTCCGTATTAAGAGTCTGGATCATAGGATAGGGCTGGGCTACCCTGGCATTCGCTAGTTAGGTAGTCATCATCCTTTTGAAGCCCAGACAAAACCATCATTAGTAGCAGTACCAATCGAGAACCAATTATTCAGATTGCCGTGTTGAGCATCCAATCCAGTGAATGAGCAGTGCTTTATGAACCGGTTCTAACTGGCGGAAGTTTCCCTTATTTGCTGACTGTAGGTTGTTGTTTGGCTGTGAACCTCGGAAGAGGGCGGCATCCGTGACGAGTAGATACTTTTGCCGACCATCTGTATTGTTGAGTATCTCGCGTTGCTGTTTGGTGGGTGCGCCTATGTCGGGCCTCATCTTGGACCACCTAGTAAGTAGGCAGTTGAGAGGAAGGATTGACGTCGGGAGAGGTCGTCCACGCCAAATTCTTCAAGGAACTGGGTGGAAATCATTTCATTAGCGGCGAAAGAGAAAGAAGAAGAAGAAGGAGGAGGAGGAGGAAAGATTAGACAGCTGTGTCTAGTAAGGCGACGAAGAATGCCCAAGGACGGTATTGTCGGAGGGAAGGTTGAGAAAAAGATGAAAAGAACATTAATCAACAAGTACGGGGGGTAGCGGCATAAATAAAGACCTCGGAGAAGGGAAGCGATTGATGCCTGCAGGTATGTACATGTAGGTACATGTAGGTAGATGTGCTATGTAGTAGCAGCCGACAGGTGCAGTGAGGGAGGAAATATTAGGATTAGGTAGATTAGGTAGGCAGCGGCGCTGGTATCCCTAGATATCTATTGATATGTACCTAGTAGGTGTTTACCTAGTACCCTGCTGTCCACCTAGTAGTAAGCAACTTGGGCCATGACGATTTCCTGGCTTGGTTGGTTAGTGGATCTGCTGGATGGGATGAGGTGCTTTAAGAAAATTAAGAAAATTAAGAAAATAGCACTAAAGCCCTGGAGCGCATGTAATATCACAGCAGCACTTGCGTCTTTAGCCGTGTGTCGAGGAGCTGAAAAGATTGAAAGTTATGATGTAAAGGGAGGGAAGAGGTCGGTGCGGCGTGACAGAAACACCAGTGCGGGTAAAGTGAGTGTTGGTGGTGGCCGGGTCCCCTCATCTTGTTAAAGCTGCGTAGAATCTGGGGAAACGGTGGATAAGAGGAGGGAATCTGTCGAAGTATCGACATGTTGATATTACATCATCATCATATTGATAAGTTCTATGTGAACCAGGGAAAGGGGAAGTGCCCAGTAGAAGACGACGTTAGGGAACACAATACCTACCTTGGTACGTATTGTACCGTGCTACATACCGCGCTACATACCTACGGGTATTGGGTACATATTAGGTAGTTTTAATTTTGAACTTCGTAGTATCAATGGATGTGTATATACCAATGTGTATGTATAAGAAAGGAGGACATGCATGGGCAACGAAACGGTATCGACCCGGGAGAAAGAAAAGAAACATACTACTATGTAGGTACCTATGTATATGCACATGTAGATACCTAGGTACGGTACTGCGTACATGCTACGTAGTTCACTAGCCTAGAAGATATCAATAAGGAATACCATATGTACCTATTCACACACACACACACACACACACACACACACACACACACACACCAGTATATAACTGGGCAAGTATTGACATGACTATTCGGCCTAGAACTCACCATACCTCTGCTTAAATCGGTTAATATCATACACAATTTCCACAAGACATCCGACTAAAACGGCTCAAAAGAGTTGAGACCCTCCAGAGGCATGAACGGAGCCGAAGACACAATTTCTAGGAAGCACGCAAGACAGATTCCCCTCCCAAATATCACTATACGTGCCAAGTTCACAAGATGAGTTCACAAGATGAAAAGGCAACAAACTCACTATGCTTAGCATCAGCAGCAATTGAGGGTTCTATTCGGCCCAGGAATTCCTACGACATCCAAGGCTATTTCCTCTACCTTCTAGAGTCCCTCTATGTCTATGGTAACACCAAGGATGCGGACGACGATCCGTCCAGAGACCTGGCACGTACGCTTCGCCAAAGCTACCAGAGGCACATTCTGGTACCCGACCCGAGTCGAATGCGAGTGCAGCAAGAGAGCTACCATGCTGATGAAACTCGCGATTGAAAACACGCTTATGCTAGCAAACGTCTCCTTTCGTATCTTGATCTTGCGTTGGGTAAAGTGGTAGCAGGTGGTCAGGATGGTAGCGATGCCAATCCAGGCGGGTAGCAGCAAGCCGGGATCTTGGGAACCGGCCGTCAAATACACGACCCATGAGGTCAAGTAGGCGAAGGCACAGCTGATGGTGAAAAGACGCACGACGGTCGCTTGCGGGGTGTAGTTGATAAGCCAGCGTGACATAAGGCAGTCGGTGAAGAAAAAGGCGAGATACGCCGAAGCGCAGCACTATTTGACGGCAAGTCAGCGTGTGTACCTTTGCATAGGTGCAGGCATTTTGTGTGTATAAGAAGTCCTGCGCCGCGCCGCGCCGCGCCGCACTGTGCTGTACTATGTTGTGTTGTGTTGTGTTGTATGGCATCGCATCACGTCCTATAGCATGGTGCGTATGGCATTGGACATGGGAAGGCATACCCATATAATGGCAAGGGCGGTCTCGATCAGCCTCAGGGTGAAGGGAGAAGTGTCGCCGCCATGGCCACGGTTGGAAAGACGTAAGAAGTCAGCAACCAGAAAACGCAGAGCGAAGCGCAAACCCCAGCAGATGGGGGGGCCGATGGACAACAGACGGCAGGCTGAGAGGGTATGATGCCAGTGCTTGGGAACACCAAGCGCAACAGCGACACGGGGCTGCAGGAGAGGGACGGCTACGACGGGAGGATGAGTCTTATCAGTGCTACTACTATTGCCTGGGGGGTTAGGAGCTGATGAAGAGGTGGTTGCAACGGTGGGCGGTGGGTTGGCCATTCAAGGGGCCGTTCATGGGGCCTTCCAAGGAGACTCTCGAAGATGGCTCGAGTAAACTCGAACAAATATAGCCACCCAGTTTGATTGTTGTACGTAGGCGGATGCTCGTGTTCGAGTCGACTCGGCCATAGGAAGTGGTTACCGATGCGAGTAAGAATGAAAAAATGGCAAAATGGCAAAATGGCAATTGAAGAAACGGAGATGAAGAGATGGAGAGAAGGAGAGAGGCAGAGGAGGTACTAGGTAAGTTTGAAAAATACCCGTTGGACTGTTGGTGCCAATTACCTGCTACCACTACACTAACCTAGGTAGGTACCTACTACCTACTGTACTATGTACATCTATGATACGTACCTTGTAGTATTACATACTACATGTAGGTACCTAGTAGGTATACTACCTACCTACATATGTAGTACCTACTACTAGGTACATAAGGTAATGGGTTGGGTTAGCCAGGATGGTCCACGCATGGATGTAACTCAGCACTTAAAAGACCCCAGCACTGAATAGAACGACTACCAATTCTACACCAAATAACATAAATAACATCAAATATAATTTACATACTAGGTAGTATTTCTTGATACTACTAGGTACTGTTGATACTCTCTCTTGATCTGGTGGAAAGAACAGGGGCGCGCTGTGGTGATTCTCCATCAACGTCTTCCAGACTCCGAGGTCATCTACATCAATATGTAGGTGCCTAGGTAGGTAATAAATACAGATAGATCTCAAGCTATGAATTCCCAGGGCGATAGCGAAAGCCACCTCGCCTAGGTACCTAAACGAAAGGACTATTCCTCACAACATATTTGTCGACATACTCGTCCACCGCCGTGGCCTCTAATTTCCTACCATCCATGCCTAGCTCGATCAGTTCCTCCACCTGTGTCTTCGCAAAGTGCGGCCCCAGGTGTCGTTTATACTTGGCTAGGATGTGCGGCTTGGCCTCCTCTCTCCTCAGGCGATGTCCCAACGGAGCCTCCACCACCACCTCTTCCAGCACTGTGCCATCCTTGAGCTCCACCGTCAATGCGTTGGAGATGGTGCGTAGTTCCGGGTCGTGATAGTCCTTGGTGAATTGCGGGTCTTCAACGCACTTGATCTTCTTACGGAGCGATTCCACCAACGGTGAGGTCGCCGCCTCGCTGCCGTCAGTGTAGTCCGTCGCCTCCAATCGCCCGAACACGAGCATCACCGAGCACATGTACTGGATGCAGTGGTCGCGGTCCGCAAAGTTGTCCATCGGCTTGAATTGCTTGTCGATGATGCGGATGCATGCCTCGTGCGTTCTACATGTCACGCTCAGGATGTCAGCTGCAGACTTGCCCGTCTCCTTGAGCTGTTTATGGATCTTTTGGGAGGCCTCCACAGCCGTTTGCGAGTGGAATTCCGCTAGAGAGCTAGGTCAGCGTGACAAAACAAGTGCTGCGTGGGCGTGTTCGGCACCACTACGAACCTGGATATGAGACCTTGAACAAGACGTTCTCCATCACGTAGCTGCCATAGGGGCGTTGGAACTCGAACTTGTTCCCCTTAAACAAGACGTCGTAGAATCCCCACACGGGCGCAGACAGTACAGTGGGAATCCCGGGCTCGCCCTTCATGACCTTGAGCGCAAGGTTGACGGCTCTCTGGCAAGCGTCGCCGGCGGCCCACGACTTTCGGGACATGGTGTTGGGAGAATGTCTGTAGGTCCGCAAACTTTGGCCGTCGACCCAGGCCTGCGTGACGGCATCGGCGATCTGCTTCTCACCCAGCCCGAGCATATGGGACACGACTGCCGTGCTAGCAACCTTGACCAGGACGACATGGTCCAGCCCGACCTTGTTGTAGGAATTTAGGAGTGCCAAGCAGCCCTGGATCTCGTGGGCCTTGATCATACCCTCGAGGACGTCCCTGATGGTAAACACCTTACCACCGGCCAGATTACCACCTGCTTTATTGGTACGGTTGACCCAGTCGGCAACAGCAAGTATAGCACCCAGGTTGTCAGACGGGTGGCCCCACTCAGCAGCTAGCCAGCAGTCGTTGTAGTCAAGCCATCGGATCGTGGCGCCAATGTTGAAGGCGCCATTCACGGGATCAAGAATGAAGTCGGTACCAGGAACCCTGGTGCCGTTAGGAACAACGGTACCAGGAACGATGGGGCCTAGTAATTTGGTACATTCCTTGAACCGCAGGCCTTCCAGGCCGCAACCCAGTGTGTCCAGAAAGACCCACCGCGCGGTGTCGAACTGTTGGCAGATTCGAAACTGGTTAGTGAGATGTCTGTTTGTATTTTACTTTGTTGTTCGTTTTGTTTTTCGCCCAAGAATGAATTGTTTGGACTCGTGTCCTTCCGTGGTCCGTCTCCTCCCCGTCCACAGAGTTTATAGGATTTATCAATATGCTCGGGACGGGACTTGAGGCAAGAATAACGAGTGCAGATTGCGGAATGGAGAGACGTACGGCTAAATCTGACTGGATGGGTTTGGTCACGTATTGGGCAATATCCCTGATCTCAGGATCGTACTCTCTCGCACCTTGAGGCATAGCGGGAGCAGATTGTTGGACGGCGGTGGTGGAGAAAGAAGTGGAAGGGATTGTCGGTGTGACAGCTCCGAGCTTCGATGTAGACCGAACTGTTGCTCGTGAGGAAAGGCTGAAAGGAGATCTCCTTTGTAATGCTGATTGGTGTAAGCGTGCGTGTAATGACGGGGAAGCTATTCGTAGGCTACGATTGGCAATAGACATCTTGTCTCTTGTGCAGTCTATAGCCTATCGGTAGGTATCAACACCGGTGTGAGCCTCGACAAAGCGAAAGGAGGGGATCGTGAAGCAATTCAAAAACCTGGGGTACGGGAGGTATTTTGGTAGAGGGGAAGCTAACTCTTACATTGATGCTAGTATGTACCTAAGGTATGTAAGGTACCTAGTACTATGTATGTAGATCAGTAGATCACATAGGTACTACCTCGGGCTATCGACGGCTAGGCCATTCACCCAGCACAACCTCGAGGGAGCTTACTCACCACCATCCATATATGCGATGAATCTTACGAGTAACCTGCTCTTCCTCGGCACTTTTCCAAAATTCTACTACGTAGTATGTACATACCTAGTAGGGGTAAGACTCCATCTACTACCGTAGTATGTACGTAGAGGGTCCATGGGTAAGGGGGGTAGGTGCATGTAATTTTTGGTAGATAGTGGATATATGCATAATAGTACCCCACTCAATTCTTTTCTTTTCTTTTTTCTTTCCTTTTTTTTTTTTTTTTTTTTTCCTCCCCACCCTCTGCTTTCGTTTCGTCTTGTCGTATCCGCTATCCGCGGCATTCGTCCCTCTGGGTTCCTGGAAGAGCTATACGAACTTCAATGTTACCATCGTAGGCTACCTCTCCCGAGCCAAGAGCCAACCCTTTCCATGAACGCCTTCTTCGCTTCTCATCTGTAGAGCCTATCTGTAGAGCCATGGCCCATGTGATGCGCCTGGCACGGCCGCAGCCACGGCTGTTCTCGCAACGGCAATCATCGTCTCCTTTCTTCTTCGGCCTCTATCATAGTTTTGGTACATCCCTACCACGGCTATACGCCTTCAAGGGAAAGCGCGCGAAGAGGACCACCTCGGCCTCGATCGCAAATTCCAAGAAGAACGAGCTCATGCAGACAGAGGCCAGCATGACCTTATTGGTACCTTGTCAGTTATTCCTGTCCTCGGCGTTATGGTCTTTATACCGCATGTCGCATATACCTACGTATATGGATGGATACCTCCATGTAGACCTGCCTACTACTCTTGAGCCCATACCTGATAAGTCTGTGCGTCTTTAGACACTTTGGTAGCTCCTCCGCTCTGGCGATATCCTCGCCAACCCACCAAGTTCGTTCGCATGTCATGGTTACACATCATGGCCCGCCTCCGGAGCCTACAGGCCATATTATCCCTCAAGCTCTTATCCCAGCCGACTGTAATCTTCAGCAAACCTCGCTTCCAGTTTCGCAAGTCCACCGTCATACCCACGGCCAAGGCCCTACACGTCCAGATGTCCGAAGCACTAGCCGCCGGCGACAAGGAGACTCTGCGGAGCATCTGCACCCCGGAGCTATTTCAAACCCTTGGAGCCACCATCGATAGCCGCCCAAGCGGCGTGCGCGCTGAGTGGGAGCTCGTCCGCTACGACCAAAGGTGGCGCTACCCACGCCTGGCCGATTGGAGAGTAGGCTACCAGCCGCTCCAGGATGGTTCTTTGAAAAGCATCAAGCAGGCCGTCGTCAGCATTGCCAGCGTGCAGCGCATATCACGCTACGACGACTCCAAAGGCGGAATCAAGATCGCTGGAAGCGAGCGGGTGCGCCACATGACGGAGCATTTCGTCATACAGGCCGTGATGGACACGAATACCTACGAGAGTGGGCCGTGGAAGATCTGGGGCACGTTATCTGAGACCACTTACGAGGAGTATTTGGCGAATCTTGAGAACCTCCAGGTCCTTATGGCCGATCAGATAGGGAAGACGTAACGTCCTGCCCGGTGAATAGTCGCCGGGAGGGGGGGGGGGGGGGGGTGACTAAATACGAAAAAATAAATCATGATATAGACCCGTACCGGGCTTCTGGCGCATGGTAACGCGTCATGCTTGTATATTACCTCTGTACCCCATCATATATATATATATGCCTACTTGGCGTCGGTGTGGCCTAGAATTTTAGGAAATGACGTTGTACTCTTTTGCAAGGCCCTCGATGTGATCGTTACGTCTACGCTCCTTTCCCCTGAACAAGGACCCTAACCTGGTCCTCCGTTACCGTGCTCGTGGCTATGGTTTATCATTAGCGACCTGACGTTTTGGGATATCCGAGGTAGTAGGACCGTCTGTCCTTTTACCTCCTACTCGTAGTAACCGTTCTAAGTGTTTATAATTTGTCACCGTGAGTGTCAGAATAAGTCTCTACTGAGGCAGATCAGTCTGGTTCGGACTCGTTCATTCCTTTCTTCACAAACACTTTATCATATCTTCTATATTAGAGTATTCCATTCTATACCCTTGGCCCTTCTCCGCTCCCCTTAGCCAAGGCCAACCCCGCACGCCCTGAAGTGTGACGATGTTATCTTATACCTGGTGCTTCTCTGATCTATTGCCTGGCTTCGATTGTAAGACTAGAAGAATTTGCCAGTGACCTTGGTATTGGTCGCCTCTTCACTGAATTCGGCCAAAGCATCGGCATCATCTGGCGGCAGCGCGACAACCGGGCGATCAAGTGCATCAAACCGAGTTCCACGTATCTTGGAATGGGCGAACTGCACCATCAGCCGCAAAGCAAGAGCAGCGAATCCCCAAAGTAAACCGCCAACAGGAGCAGCGATGAATGCCCCAAAGGCGCCCCAGTCACCGGTGTACAGGCCTTGCTCTAAAAGGATAAGTTCGCCTCCTAACTGCGCATCGCCGTAGTAAACGGTCCCGAAGATAAAGACGGTTAGAATACCGCCCAGCCCACCAATCAAGACTTCAAACCCCCGCCACCAGTAGAAGCGCTCTGCCAGCCCTAGCATGAGCACTGGGATTGTAGCCGCGGACAAAAGATCGGATATCAGATAAATTTGCAGTATGCTCGGTGCTTTCAGTGCGAGTACAACGACCGGGATGATTACCAGTACGACCGCGCCACGGATCCACCAGATGTTAAGCCGGTTGCGGAAGATGTCATTCGATGCGGACGACACCATAGCGGACTGCAGACTATCAAACGCTGCGGTACTCAGGCAGATCGACATGACTATGACGATTCCAACAACCCAATCGGGCAACTGTTCGAGCAGTAAGAAGAAGGCAACAGATCCATCGCCATCGGGTTCAAAAGCGCCTGACCAGACCGCGATCAGGCCGGTACAGCCTACTAGGGTCAGGACGATGAGGATAACAACCATAGCAACCGAAACACCAATCCAGAGGTCTTTGTCTGTCTTGGAGGCGAAGGCGCGCAGCCAGTAATTGGCAAGGAAGAAATCGTTCGTTAGGACAGCAACAGGAAGGATATATATAAGCTGCCATCCAACAAGACTCGAATTGAGCAGGCCAGAACTGTCGATGAGCTCCGGTTTGATCTCCGTTTTAGCCCCAATAGTGCTAGTAGCTATGACGATCAAGCAGCAGATCATGGCGCCTTGAATGTTATCGGTAAGGAAGGAGATCTTAAACCCTCCAAGGGCTGGTTCGATGCTGTTAGCCATCGGACACGATTATCAGAACAGCCATTCATACATAGCGGACAGCTTACAGGTATAAACAGTAGTCACCACGCACTCGACGATAACGACAGGAAGGCCGTTAAGACCGGTAAGAGCCTCGATGACTTGACCAATTGCAGAAAGCTCAGCAACCATATATAGAAAGAGTGTGAGGAGAGTCAAGGCGCCCAGATAAAGGGCCGTCACGACACCATACCTCTGCCTTGTCCATTCTGTTAGGACAAAGCCTTCAGGACATTTCGTACGAATTATGGGTGCGAGGGCCGCGAAGATCAGCAGCGGCGATGCTGACGAAACAGCGTAAACAATGACGCCCTGAAGGCCAGCCAGGGTAGCTAGCTGGGGATACGAGAACAGGATTCCCGAGCCCATAGCTGAGTAATTTGGCGAAGACAATTAGCATGCCAAAAACGCACAAAGGGGGAAGAGGGAGGGCAAAGGGGACTGGAGCGGCAGCACATTTCCCACGCAAGCATTAACTTGATCGAGTAATTACGGTACAATCTCAGCTTCATTTCCGCAGTCTCTAGCCATCTCCCCGTAAGCTCGCAATGACGAGTACGCGGTTGAACCCAGAGCTGCTTCAATTCGGCGCCCGTAGTGAGCCGCAATTCACCTCCTCGCCATGAGCTTTAGAAAAGCCATGGATAGAAAGAGGTGATCTGTCGTAGATGGGCGTAGACCTACTTGCCATTTATGCTACTCTCGCCCTGGTCCATACCATCATGTCAAACCGGAACGTGACGTGGTCGACCTTATCCCAGGAGATTTTGTAATACAAAAAAATCTGCTTAGGCTAACACCGACGGTGCTGCCGCTCTTGAACCGCAGAATAGAAGGAGGGAGATGAGGCCGTCGGAGAAGGCAACATTCCTACTCACCAGCAGCGATGAAGTTGAGGGCCAAAGGAAAGGCTACGAAAGAGTCAGTCCTTGCTATTAAAGGGGGAGAAAAAAAAGGTAAAAGAGTTCAACAGCGGCGAGGAACACCAGCACCCCTAAACCCCATTGGATTCCTAACCAGTTTGAGTTCTGTTGCCGGCGAGAAATTCTGCCTTGGACTGGTTTCTCATCTTCCAGGCCAAGCCTGTTCCTAATAACCTGTAGATGCACAATTAGCTGACTCCCAAGAGGCACCGAGCAGAAACAGCATACATAAAGGCGCCATAGGTAACATATATAATAGCGTTCGAGGCGTCGAACGAAGGTTGGCCCATCTTAATCAAGTTCCTCAGCGACTCTAAACTCCTAGTTACTGCTGAGCAACCAATATATAGTCTATACGGTACAAGCGAGTACACCTAGCGAAACTTGAAAACGCCGAAAGCGCACGATTTTCAACAGACCGAAAACGAATTGACATAGATTATGATAGAGCAGAGAGCAGAGATGGGAGGAAATTTTAACCAAAAAAATAAGTCTCAAAAAGTTATTATATACATACTAAGTACATACCTAGAGGTACTACTAAGTACCTAGTAGGAAGGTACCTACATAGTTACCCACCCAGTACCTACTAAGTACATACGGTGCTACATACATAGGTAGCTATTGATTAGATATCAAGAGATGCATGTAGGTATGTATGTAAGTACTATAGCATCAACTTACTACTAACTATATGTACCTACATATCAATATAGTAGGTACTATCTAGTAGTAGCCTAATAGGTACCTAAGGTACCTAATTAAGAGGGCCAGGGCTAATGGTGCCAATGAAGTTCTAACTTCCTAATTGGGTTAAACAACAAGGAGAGAGCGGAGACGTCGAAGTTATCAATGATCATTAATACGCCAATGTCTACCTAGTACTCACCATAAGTACGATATCAACACAACCAACGTACACGTTACTCGTTCCCCACTAGCCCTTTTGTTTGTCGTGGATATCCTAAGCTTACTGAAGCATAGTATCTAGCGCGTGGCGAACGCGTGGCTATTCAACCCATAGCTCCCGATCTCGAACCAACCAGGGCTAGTTGTCCAGGATAAGGGGGGAGGGAGGGCCCGGGGTTGATGGTTGCGGTATAGACGTCAACCGATGCGGATAACACAACAACGTACCTAGTGACGAGCTGGTAGCCTGCGGGCTACAATCAAATAGAGCAGACATAGACGTCTAGCATCGAGACAGCACGGTTGATATTCATCTTGTGCTGGCTGTAAGATTGCGCAAGGCCGTGGGTCCCTGAAAGCCAGTGGCAGGAATCCGTACATCGTGCATCTCCATGTCCTGTCCGTTCCCAGAGGGACCGTCTCTTCGCTGGTTCCGATGAACCCCAAACCGCTGATCCCCTTCCTCAAAGCGGTATTTAAATCGGTAGTATGTCGGCGGTCGTGGTCGACATAGCACCACAACCCAGTTCTTCCAAATGTTGCCCTGTGTAAATGCACGATACCGATCTTTCTTCAAGAACTTGTGGGAGTTGAGGAACTCCCTGGTAGTCTCGCCCCTAGCCATAAGGAAGAGATGATACCCCATCAGAGCGGCCGGATACACAAAGCCTATGACACCATAAATAACCATGGCAAAAGGAACCCGGAAGTGGCTGACGGCTACCCCGAACGATACCTTCTCCTGGCTCGAGAATACCAGCACCTGGACAAGTGACGCAGCAATGAGGTAGACGGAGAGAATGGTAGCCGAGACTAGAAAAGTGAAGAAATATCGATAGTTTCGCCTGCCCACACAATTATTAATCCAAACACAGTGGTGATCTTGGGTTTCGATGCAATTATCGCATAATCGACAGTGGTGGGCCCGGGGAGGACGCCAAATATTACAAGTCTTGCAGTATTTCGTGGGTACTTCCATCGCTGCGGTGCTTGATTCGGCCGACTTGATCAACGTCCAGTCGTTTGTCGGTGGGGCTAAACGTAAGGGATCCTCATGTTCGTCTACCGGGGGGAACTGGTGAAGGTTCCGGGGTAGGATCTGGATGATGACGTATTAGCATTCTCTACGACGACCGCGAAGCAGCAAGCCGACTTACCCCCGGGTCCGAGCCTGATGCGTGAAGGAAGGACGAGATGCAGATGTAGAAAAGATATGCGAAAAATATGGGGATGGCTGGCGAGACGTGGTGCCACAGGTAAGATGCGGAAAATGCAAAGAAGAGTATGGCCGGCAAGACAACAAGAAAGCCGGTTGCAATATTGATGGGCCTGTGGCGGGTGTTTTGTAGACGACCCCCGATACAAAATACGGTGTTGCCCTCAAAGTATTCGTGGTTGTAGCCATGACCCGACTCCTTCCTAACGGCGTTGTTCTTGAAAGCGGGAGTGCCGGAGGCGGAGGGCGTAAACCGAGGCGACGACGCACCTGAAGACAGCTTTTCGGCACCGTGAGTGTTACGGTTAGCGGGAGTCGCTACCGAATCGTTGCCTTTGTTAGGTAGGAATAGGCTGGATTTGAAGGACCGCGGCGATTTCAAAGGGCTAGGCAGGTTTCCGCCTCCCATGTAAGCCTTGGACTTGTTCACATCTAAGCGGAGGCTCGTCTCTTCGGCCCTTTTGTGTTGCAGAGGACGTACACTCTCGCTGAGACTTCCTGTGGGATGGTGACCACGAGTCGGACTGGTGGTGGCAGTGATGCGATCATAGGGCTCTGTCGCCTCTGTGCCTCTAGAAGGGGGCGGCTGTTGATCGCCATCATCAGCGATGTGACGGACCAGACGAGCTGCGGGCCTCGATATAGTAGCGCCCTGCGGTACCACGTGAGACCGGTCCTCATCCGCTATGCCGTCCATGCTGGGTCGATTGGTGCCGGTGGTGGGACGCGCCGCACCCCGCTGAGCCTGTAGTTTCTGAGAACTCATAGGACGGAAAAAGGCGTGGGAGGCTAGGGGAACATGGCTTCGGCTGGTAGAGCTGGCCGGCCGGCCACCGGTGGTACTGCCGCTGACACTTCCTCTTTGCATATTCTTTCTCATGGGTGTTGCTTGTGACCAAGCGCCACGCGATGAGGATATGCCAGTCCTTGCGGTACCAGGACGCGACTCGGTAGCGCGAATGCTTCTCCTTTGGCTGGCGGTCGTCCTCGTTTGGTCCTGAGTGATACCATCCCCGTCCTCCGATGCGATGTCAGTCATCCGCGACGAAACGATACTCGGAGGGCCAGCGGGGAACTTGGGGCTCGGGAGGCTATCCGTGTCATCTTCGGGAGAGGTTGGCTTCGCCGACTGATTTGAAGCCATCGTGGCGCTAGCGCTGGCAATATTCCACAAAATCAGAATTCCATGCGTACGTCCCCTACTGCATGACACTGAAACCAAGTACGATCGGAACTCTATAGGTCCCGTTTAAGGTCTGTTATTAGGTGCGGAAAACGACGATTCCCTTGCGAATGACAGGCTAATCATCTGCTGCTGCTTCAGGTTACCAATAAAAATAGACGCTAACTGGTCCCCTTCGCGTGAATGAGTTTAAAAGAAAGGATGGAGCGACAATGTCGAGATGATTGAGAAGGCTGTCGGTGGAGCGTTTGTCCGAAGTGAAGAAAAATATGATAAGAAATCAGAGAGTGACGATAACCTATGCTCTTGCGATCGATCGCGTCTGCACAGCAGGTATGGCGTGGCCGTGAGATCTTAGGATAATAATACTGCTGTGATGAAGGGAACGGAGCAGCGAGACAAACGAATAATAAAAAGACTAGTAAAGAGTGACAGTCGAGTCAAGTCGAATTGGGAATTGGGAATGGGAATGGGAATGGGAATGGGATTAGAATTGGGCTCTACGTGCAAAGTTAGTGGTCGTCGCGAGATAAGATGATGCAGCAATGAATTCAACGAAATTTGAGCACTGTGGTAGTAATTTTAAGGGGCTGTTCTCATTGATGCCTGCATAAAATTTCCGTTTCCCAATGCCCAATGCCCTTTTCGGTTTTCCCCAATGTACATACTATGTATGTACATAGTATATGTATACTACTAAGTAGGTACTAGGTACTAGGTAGTACAGTAACAGGTACATATAAGTACCTAGTAGGTACCTAGTAGCAGGTTCCAAAGTTTCGTGTGGAGGCTGTTTTACCTAGGTACATATGTACATACGTACTAGGTATATCATGATACCTTTTGCTTTTCTTATTAGGGTTTAGAAAATAAAATTTCCACGTCGATATTGTTGATATCAGAAGGTCCTGTTAATAGTACCACCTGTACCTAGTAGGTATCATTGATGTACTAACTTAATTACACACATAGTATGTGTACCCATGTATCTAGTCTGCACTCTTGGTCAGTTGGTTAAGTGCATGTATGACGCAAGTCGCGCAAGCTAACACCGATTAGATCTCAACATCGTTTATGAAGTAACTACGACATATACCTACTAGGTACCTAGGTAGTTATTCAGCTTCTACTATGTACGTAGTAGGTACATATGTTTGAATCTAAGGAGAAACTCGGTTTTACAATTGGTCAGCGAAAAATAGCACGCCACGTACCAAGGTACGTGATCTATACCTAGTACTGATTTGACTGGCATACATTACCTAGTACCTAGTAGGTACACAGTATGTATTATTTACCCATCTAAGTAGGTATATTGTTGCATGCCGTACAAGAATTGCATGAATTGGTAGAGGCGCTAAAAGTTGGCTTGCATCGTACGACCTCGAAGCTTCTCTCCAGCAAAACCCGTACATTCCTTTCCAGTATTCTCAACAACGTGAAAGACCAACGACGAAGGAAAGGAGGGAATAAGCAAAAACGAAACGAAACGAAACGAATCCATAGCGACAACCAAACCACCCTAAGCATGGCCTCTATAATCGCTCGAAGAGCCTTTTCGCAAAGGGCATTCTCTACAACCGCCCGTCGGTGGGCTGCTGATCCAGCTCTCAAGGAGGAGACGAAGCGCAATCCCGAATTAACGGTGCGTCATACTCGAATACCTACCCACCTTAATTCCTACAAGAATACTAATTCGGCCCATCTGCGATAGATTCTAGGTGGTGTCATGGTGTTGGCCTTGGGCGGCGCTGGTCTTTACTTCGGTAGGCTTCCTACTTTCTTGCTATGCACATACCCCACGATCTATGCAGTATGTGGTTTTAACTTACGACTCACCAGGCCGGTCTCCCACCAAATCAACATCCGAAACCCCCGTTGGCATGGCCAAATCTGGCATGCCTTGGGAAACCGGCGCCACCGAGGGTAAATATCAATATCACCCAGGTGGTGATCCTCAAGCCCCCCCCAAAGATGCCCCCAGCGCCGTCAACGTCGTTATTGTACCCGACGTGAACCTTCCTAAGGTATGCCAACCTACCTAAAACGCTCTATAACAATCCTCTTTGCCACCTCGCAAATTCCCGTTGATCCTCGCAAGCAACCCAAAGCCGCCATATCCTTATGGTGGCTCAACGTGGAATATTGAGATTTGGCTAACAACTGTGTTTGTGTATAGCACCTCCACGACAAGTACAACAAATGGGGCAAGGATGGCTACTAGATTGATCGACGGGCGAGGTGTCAGGGCTACTTATGCTTGCGCTTCTCAAGCCATCAGCAATCTCGCAATTGTCAGCCAATGCGGCATTTTCAATCATAGGAGTAAACTCGGGTTATAAGCTTCGGGACATCGTCCTCAATTTTACCAACCTTACCTGATCTTGCCAATCCGCATTTTGATGGCCGCCAGTGCACTTCCCATTCGAATGCCTGCCGTTCAATATAACACCGTAGCACCCCATGCTCGTTTGACTACAATCACCGGCTTACTTGGTAAACTGGGTAGAAAGAAATTTGTACCGTTACCGCAAATGATAGTTTGGTGCGATCGACGGACTCACTTGTAGACCCCAGAAAAGGCATCTTCTTGGGGCTATATTCTCGTCATAATATAGGTAGTAGAAGGCCTAATTCCACAACTTGCTATCCGAATAGCAGGCCCAGAGCTATATACGTATACAGAGCAGCTAGAGTGGTAAACGGCGGGCAGACCTACCTGTTAAGACTTACGCCGTGAGCAAATCCACCTCCTCACTTGTAAACCCGAACAGGTATAACAAATCCACCAAACTCTCGCCGTTGAGCCGTGCGCCAGCCTCCAGCTGTACCCGTGGTTTCGCGTTCCAGGCCACCCCCAGGCCTGCCGTATCGAGCATTAGCAGATCGTTAGCACCGTCACCGACCGCTACGACTTGTTCAAGCGCAATTCCCTCTCTTTTGGCGATTTCGAGGAGTAGCTCCTGTTTCCGCTCCCTACCTACGATGCGACCCTTCACTTCGCCAGTCAAACGCCCGGACTTGTCCACCACAACCTCGTTCGCAAACGCATAATCAATTCCCAGCTCGCCGGCCAGCCAGCTTGTCAGGGGTAAGAAACCCCCGGACAAGACGGCTGTCTTGATACCTAACTTCTTGAAGGCCTTCAGCAACTCTGTAACCCCTTTAGTAATGTCCAACGCAGGCCGCAACTGCTCGAAAATGGTTATGGGGAGTCCCTTGAGGAGAGAAACCCGCTCCCGAAAGGCCGAATCAAATTCCAGTTCCCCGAGCATAGCCCGGTGTGTGATATCGGCGACCTTAGTAGCCAAATCCGAAGGCTCCTCGATTGTCGCGGCTAGGAGGTCTATCACCTCTTGCGTGATCAAAGTACTGTCCATATCAAAAACGACTAGGCGCGGATAGCGGCGCCAAAGCGTGTCATTCTGCAACGCGACATCGACATTCCACTCCCGCTCAAACCGATAAATAAGCTCGTGCTTTCGGAGGTCAACGAGCGAGAGATAGCTTGGAGATGGGGCTGGGGACAAAGTCAGCTCGACGACAAGAGGGTGCTCTGGATCGTCGAGGCAACGGTGAGATGAAGTGGCCTCGTCAACACCGCGTGGCAGCGGAAACGTAGACATGAGATGAAGAAAAGACGTGATACAGAGCGGGGAGATGTACGACCCGTAAAGGTGGTCAAGAGACTCGGGCTCGGAGGGGGCGGGCGGCTCCAATGGGAAGGAATCGATGTTAGTGGTCGGGGCGAGGTTGGCGGGGATGTCCGAGCTGGATGCAGCGGGTCTTGGAGAAGGAACAACGTGAGGAGTCCGCGGCAGCGCAGATTTGTAGATCAGAGTAGCTACAAGTTTGTCTGACTTGGTGCCTCGGGTTGGCGCACAATTCGGATGGGTAAAATCATGACTAGCGCCTTCAAGAATGCGCGGGGGTTCGTCCTTGGAGGGCACGCCGTTGAAGGGGCTGAAAGGCTTGGGGGGGGATACCCTAGATCCCTGAAGATCCTCGACGACGGTATCTATGCCAAAATGATTGTCGAGATGCTTAGGAGGGCGGTACTGCTGGTGCTCTTTGAGATAAGAACTGGTCCTCATCGAGGACAACTGGGGTCGACCCGAGTTTTGCCTCGCGGGGCTGTCATCGGTAGCCATTGATGTAACGTGAAGCGAAGACTCTTATTAGATTGCCCCCCCCTCCCTATACAAGGGCCAGATAGAGTCACTAGCAAAGGACGGAACGGATAACTGTATGACGTATATGCTATGCAGAGCTGCTAGGCTTTAATTGCTGCCAATAGAGTTGAGGCCGACACGCGGGGAGGAATAGTCGGTACTTTTTTTTATTTTTAGGGGACTGGGTAAGTGTAAGTGATACCGACAAATTGGGAGTTTTGGACTCGGCCTTGGACATGAGAAACGAAGCCGTGAAGTTCACAAATTGCGCGGGGTGGTTTTCTTAGCTGTGGCTTGGTGGGGCAGCCGAGGAAGGTGAAAACCAACCGATCTTGACCGTTCCTGGTGGCTGGGTCCTCCCCCGGCTCACCATTGGCCCTGGCCATTCCGAAGGAAATAATAGTCCCAATCAGCTGGAAAAGTGAAGCAAGCCCTCGAAGTGAAAAAAAAAAAAAGATAATCCACCTGGGTACCTAGTAGTTAACCGAAGAGCCACCGGCAGGGCTACATGGGGATAAGGAATAAGGGGTGCGGGATGGACGAGTGGGTTGTATAATTTGGGTACGGATAACGCTACCAAAAGTTTTGTTTATAAAGCCAGTTGCTCAAATCTTGGTAACTGGTCTAAGCTGGTTTAAGCTGGGGATGTTAAGATCTTTTACAGTTATTTATTAGCTATAGGCTGGTAAACTTAATTATATGCCTATTGGTTTAAAGG
The DNA here is from genome assembly GCA_902806535.1 of Hypoxylon rickii. Classification (NCBI taxonomy): domain Eukaryota; kingdom Fungi; phylum Ascomycota; class Sordariomycetes; order Xylariales; family Hypoxylaceae; genus Hypoxylon; species Hypoxylon rickii. The sequence continues at coordinate 1,165,454 of CADCWY010000003.1, forward strand.
TGGCTTATAATGCCGGATGTTTTTATTACATAAAACCAGATAGTTATTAATAGGTGGTTCTTTGATTTATAACTGTTCTTATGGATAAAACTTTTGGTAGCGTTATCCGTATATCTACGGATCCATACTAGGTATATACTAGGTACATGTACCTGTAAGCCTTTTAGTACCTACCTAGTAAGTAAGTACCTAATAGTATTAGGTAGATAAGTGCCTGTATATTATAAGCAAATATCTATATCACACCCCGTAAGAGGATAAGCTATGTATTATGCAATACTGTACATAGGCACCTGTAAGACTTGGAACAAGAAAAAGACTTGAATTCTCTACTCTAAGAAACTGCAGGCTTTGCTAATATGATACCTCTACGTAGTATAAAGGTGTGTAGGTGTGTATATACACATACATATATACGTAACATTAAACCGGACCTTAAGTACATATATATGCATATAGCACATACCTTATGTAGTAAAATGAGACTCTGCCGCGGTTGTCGGTCCCGGCGTACCGCTCAAGCGGCTCTGCAAGTATTATCACACATGAAAACCTCATTACCGAGACCCGGATCGGTCTGCTTTCGTTCCCGTCCAACTTAGAAATAATGTTCGCGTCTATCCGATAACCGCCAGCCAGTATTTCGCAATACAGATAGGGAATCACGACATGTTAGAAAGTCGTTTCACCCGGCTTGCGTTATGACATACTCTTTGTCGGTCTGAAGTTACCTCCAGGTTAGGGTTGTGTGTTTGTGCCCCAAAGGCCGATGATCATACTACAGTATGTATAGAGTGATAAACATAGCCCTCAGCATATAAGGCATTCGAGGGACAGTGGAAAACTCCTGATAGAGCCATGTCACGCCCAAACACCCTTGTGAACAGAGCCTTAGGTTGTGCCGGGAAAAGCAGAAGAATAGCAGCAACATCCACCAACGTCTCCTAGTTATCTTACGAAGGTTCCGATGTTTACAGTATATATGGCCACACGGAAGCCGAGGCCGATGCTCGTCAGGTCAACGTGCGCCAGGTATCCTCCGTACAAGTATTTCTGGCGGTACACGTATATCTAGGTACCTACGTGGTCGCATCAAGGACTGTGTCAAAGATCATCCAGACGCCTATTCAGTGTGGATTGAATCGTGAGTAGGAGTTGAAAAGTATATACATGCGTAAGTATCCAAGCAAAAGCCAAATCGCGCGGATGAGGTTATGTCCTCTCAGCATATCACTACGTAGGTGACATCGACGCTTGGAATCGTGAATCATCAATACTCATGATACTAAAAAAACAACGTACCGAGTTGCCACTTTTCGGTTGAAAATTTATGAAGGGCCCAACACACATAGGTGGTGAGCACGTAGACTGGATATCCATGGATGCCTCTAGCTATGATCTGTATTGTTTACGTTAGAACTCACCTGCCCTAGATTACCTGTTTGTACCCTGGAGTCGAAATCCTTTGCGGCTTTTACACTCACTCACGGAAGACCTAGTTTTTGGCCAATCAACACGGCGGCTTTGTTCATACTACTACGTTAGCGTCGATGTCGTGATCGGTGTCTAAAATTTCTAAGAGACTTCGACATCTCGGAATCCCAGGGCTTTAGCTTGTCGCCTGTAATATTACCTTCCAGGCGAATCGCGCAATAGCCCCGGCTCCATATGCCACGACTCTTACAATCCATACAAGCCATCCAAACCCGGTTCCTCTGCCCACTACTCCCCGAGAACCGGATTAGTCAGTAGATATTGTGGAAAATGCAAGAAATGCAAGACGAGCAAGTACCTGGTTATGATCCAAGATTTAGGAGTAGAGTCTCAGGGTAGGTTTGTTAAGTGCCGGTTTAAACAACAGGCTACCTCCCCTCCAACTACTTCTTATAACTCAAACCAGCAACCTTCAAGCGTCTCTGCCCATATCGACTCCCTTAGAGATCTTCTGCTCGCTTCTCCTCCGCCACTACGCACTTGTCGTCACACCCAGTCTCGTCATAATTCTTTCAACCGCCCGGCCACCAGCAACTTGTAGCAGTAACACTTGTTGAGACGAATACCCCGATCCCACCACGCACCCTCCCAGGCTTCCACTCGCATTGGGCTCAACTACACTCCTCCTACAAGGGAGAGTCGCGAAGTCCCACAGCACTCAACACCGCAGCAGCAGCAGCAGCAGCAATGGAGCAGCCCTCGTACGCATGCACAGGGTTATCTTCGAGCTCATCGGGTTCATCTTCTCCACGCCTGCTGTCTAAGGTCACGCCTCCCGTGACCGACCTGGAATCGGGATATGCTTCGGCCACATCTTCCACAGCGGGCTCCCAGAGCGAGCTGCCCCAGGTGACACTGACCCAACCGCACATCAAACATCTTAACCAACAACTGGAAAATATGAGCGCCATGGACAGGCTTCGGTTTGTTAAGACATGCTTTCCCAGCCTATTTCAATCTACCGCCTTTGGTCTCACGGGCTTGGTCTCCACGGATATGCTCTCCAAGATCGAGAAGGAATCGCCGTCTTCTACGCCGGTCGATCTGATCTTCCTTGATACCTTTTATCATTTTGAGGAGACGTACGCCTTAGTCGAGCGAGTCAAAGAGAGGTATCCGGATATCCGCATCCATACCTTCAAGCCACAAAACGCCAATAGCGTTACCGAATTCGAGGAGCAGTACGGCCAAAAGCTGTACGAGACAGCACCAGAACTGTATGACTGGGTTGCCAAGGTTGAGCCACAGCAGCGTGCCTACTCCCAACTGAACGTAGCAGCCGTTCTCACAGGCCGGAGGCGCTCGCAAGGGGGCGAACGCGATAGGATTGGCGTGCTCGAAGTCGACGAAGAAACTGGCATTGTCAAGATAAACCCCCTGCTGGACTGGTCCTTCGGCCAGGTTAAAGCATACATCACGGAGAACAACATTCCGTACAATGAGCTTCTGGACAGAGGGTACAAGTCTGTGGGTGATTGGCACTCTACTTCCCCGGTCTCAGCCGGTGAGGATGAGAGAGCTGGGCGGTGGAAGGGCCAGACCAAGTCGGAATGTGGCATCCATAACAAGAAGTCACGGTACGTGCAATACCTGCAAGAGATGCAGCGGAAGGCTGAAGAAGAGCAACTTGCCGCAGCTCTTCGGAAAGTATCAAGAGCGCAAGAGAATTGAGGAGTCGGTAGAGAAGGCGTGGATTTGGGTGTTTAGCTTGGTACAACTGGAACCACATTTAGGGTTCTGGCTTGGGAGATTCCATTTCTGATAGCATTTGGCCCCGACTTGCGGTGGCAAAGTCCGACGGATATGTTTTCAAAGAGCATTGCAATGGCGATGGCGTTTTGGTGTTCACTGTCGTTGGATACTAGGGGACTCGGGGATACCGATGTCGTGGGATTGACTGCAGTAGTCTCCAGAACCTGCTACTAATTAGGAAATAACGCGATAATTCCTCATTGCTTATATCGATGGATTATGCATACCTGTGCATACCTGTGCTGTGGTAAGCGGCAGGTGGTTATGCAGTTTGGGATCGATGCGATAACGAAGTATAAGAACAGCCCGCAGTGGAGGAAGATTGCGCGGTTCCGGGCGATCTCTTCCCTCCAGTGGATGGATCCATCTAAGTTTAGAGGCAGAGAGCTCTTGAGGTTCGGCCTTCTACTGCTACCAACCGGAATTTCCCAGATCTGCGCCGAGATTTAGTCGTGTTCCGTGCTACATACCTGGTAGTATTAGCTCGTATAGCATGCATATATGCACGTATCCATAGATGTCCATATGCCATCCACGATGTCGGTATACTACAGGCACATAAATGTATTGCCTAGTACTTCAGTACATTCATTCGTTACCTATGTACCTAAGGTACTGCATGTAAAAATCAACCATCTATATGTATATAACATTAGAGCCGGCTTGAGACGGGCAACGAAGCTTCGACGTTTGTTCCTTTCAATACCTCGGGTACCAACGGGACCATCACAATCCCAGCTGGCTGTACTCAATTCCACCACGAATGACCGGGAACTTGAACCAGAAGATTAGCGTTTATTCAACTATGCGTTCCGCATGGAACTTCATAATAGCAATTCCAAACCCAAGCGTGGTTCTCTGGATCCCCTATCTGCCTCATGAAATTGGCTCGTCCTCGATATGCACCTAATCTTTTTGCAACTCTTGAAGCCTTTCCTAGTCAGCCTCCGAGCAACCTAACCTAGTCCAGTATCCCCCAGGTCTCCTACGAACCCATGCCTGGCATCATCGGCCAATGCGTTTACTCGACGAAGGCCGTGCTAACTTTTGGATCCGGGGGCGTATGCGTCTCTTTTGGCCCACCTTGCTGGTCCAGAGCAGCCTCTAAACCGCTGAACAAGTCGGGGCTCTCAGGCTGACTTTCGTCAACTTTCTCTAAAGCGACTGGCTCTGTTCGAGTTTCGATAAGTTCCGGGGTGAGCATGGAATCGATACTGGGTGCGGTCACATCAAGAGCCTGAGGTGCGCTGGTGCTCGTGATAGGGTTAGGAGTGACCCCCTCAGCGGGCTGGTTGGTGTTGACTGTTTCCAATGAGGCCTTGAGCGACGGCTGAGCCGTCGCGGGGACGCCTTTGGCTTGAGTGGGTTCCGTGCTAGGTAGCAAATCTAACCCTGAGGTACTTGTCTGGAGTATTTCTTGCCCCGCTGTAGAGTGCTTTCTCGTTTCTACCTGGTCCAGCTGGGAAGTATCCAGCATCTCTTCGTCTTCATTGTGCGCTGGCAAATCCGGAGCGTTACTAAGAGACTTCTTGTCGAGTGCCTTGACTGATGGCGAGACGGGCTCTGGGGGCTCTTGCTGTGGCTTGTTTTCGTTTTGTTTGGTAGGAAGGGGAGCTCCATCATGATTTGGCAGTGGGTTCGGTATTGCACTAGTTGGTGACGTGACAGCCACAACGTTCTTCAGCGGACTTCCTTCGAAATGCGATGGAGTAAGATGCGGAGGCGGTTGGATAGGAGGCGAGCTAGTATCGGCAGGGGGTAAGGGGTGCTTTGGAAAAGACTGCGCTTCTTGGGTCGAGGCGGTGGGTATTTCTCCCGGTGTAGTCCTAGTGGGGTGTCCATCCTGACTGCCCACTGATGGAGCCTCATTTATGTAGTCGTTTTTGGCCTCACTGTCGGCACGAAGTCCTCGCGCACCTTCACCTTCGGGCATTTCACTATCCTCCTCCTCTCCGTCTTCTCCATCGTCCCCTTCGTCTTCTCCATCCTCTCCGTCCTCCCCTTCATCGTCGTCTGCCATTTCGCTATCTTGAGTCTTCGTCTCGGTTAGATTATCGGGTTTGATATCCTAACAAGAATTAATACACATCGGAAATGAACAGGCGGAAGTCAACTTACCATAGCCTCCGGGCCGGTTGGTTTGATACTATCTGGCGCAGTGCCGACGCGCGCGCCCGGTACCTCAGGTCTCGTGCTAGTCGGTAGAGGCAACTTCTTTTTTCGCCCCCGACCTGGCCCCTTTGGCTTCCTCTTGGGTGGAGGTGGACGTCTCCGCACGGGTGTTGCGGTGACAGCCGTATCCCCATTTGTGGCAGCATTCGGCGCCGGCACCACACTAGTTGATATGATTTCCCCGTCCACGTGCTGGCCTTCATTCAACATGACCTCCTGTGTGTAGGGATTCCCGGCCGCATCAATGCGGCGAACGGTGGCTTTCACCACAGTGGGACCAGCCGATGCGCCAGCGGGGAGACTCGAGGACAAGGTTATGACACCCTTCCTCCTTTTGGCCAGATGAGAGACGGTCGTACCCTCGGCATTGCGAGCGATCTGCTTCCAGATTTTGACTTGAAACCCTTTGGTACTTGTGTCCTCCTCCTTCTTGTCTGGCTTCTCAGTTATGGCAGCGTCTGGGTCCACTTCCTCTTCCTCGGCAGGAGGCGGCCGCTTGTACAGTCTTCCAGAGCGAGCCGCTCGAAGAAGTTCTTGTGTATGAGTTGGTAACAGATGGGAGTCCTTGGGCATGCCATGCGGCAGTTCAATCGCCCATACGTCACTTTTCTGAGTCGTGTCCGAGGGCGGCGGCGGCGCGATGCTCACCCACTCTTGACGCCATTGCCTAACCGGCAAGCCTACGAGATGAGGTCAGATGCCACCGGTATATTTGTCGGCATAGCCTTAGGAGACCAAATAAGCGTGCACATACCTTCAAAATCATCGTGTTCGACGTATCCACTACGATTTCCGCGTCGCGTTTGAGTATTTTGTCGGAACTGTAATTGGAACTCTGTTAGTCAGACAATTCTTGATATGGGAAGAACGGTCGGGGCATTCGCACATTCGGAGCCATCGAGATGTTTTTGTTTGTCCTTGCGCATATATATCGTGCAAGTGATCGAAAGAAGGAGGGCCAGGACCAGGGCCAGGACCAGGGCTATGGCTAGGGACCTAAACCTCCAATGCAATCCGAGATGGTTGCGATGTAGAATAGAGGCAGCCAACTATCGCAACTTATACTAAAGTGCTAAAGGATGATGGTTACGATGCCAATTGCGCGGGGCCTCATTCAGGTAATAATGGTGTATTCAGTGGGAGATATGATGTCGGTAGTTAGCATTACATGTGTAGGTAGGTACTAGGTAGGTAGGCAGGCGAATAGAAGTCGAGATAGTTGGCGTTAATAGTTAAATCGCGAAAACTTTGGCGCGCATACCACTAGAGCGACAACAAAGAAGACATGTACGTATAAGTAGGTATTGACCCAATATTATGTAAGAATAAGTAAATACATGTACCTAGTCCGCGTAATAAGGACATATTCAACAATACCCCATATCTACTACGCAGTAGGACCTACATATACATACATACCTAGTAGGTACTCGAATAGTATATACTACTAGGTAGGATCGGGAGAAACCTGGCCATTAAAACTAGTACCTAGTACTATGTAGGTAGTGCCTGGCGTATTGATACACCAATGACTACGGATCCGTACATACCTACATGTACCTACATGTAGTACCTATGTACGAGGTAGGTATGTACCTACTACCTACTAGGTACCTAGTAGTAGGTAATTTTGCCTCGCAACAAAACAATGGCTCCGTATCTGTGCAAGCTTGGACCTCAACGTTCATCATGTAGCCAACGGATGTTCATCCTCCCCTCTTATCAAGAAGAATATCGATGTCATGTTAGTTGAGAATAGAGCTTATGACTAGACGTAATAAGCCCCAAGTCCTGCCACGCGCTCAACGTGCAATTGCCATATTGTGAATGGTACAGGGCTGGTACTTTCGTTATAGGAGAGCTATGCCGAAGCCACCTCTACACGCCGTACGTACGATGTCGGGCCCCGGTTGCGTTTGCGCGCTGCTAGTTCAATCCCATCTGAAGGGGTCAGCACTGGTATGATCATCCATTGGCATGATACATTGCGCTCACCCTGTGTCCTTTTGTCTTGCTATATCCCCCGACTTCCCACTCTGCTTGCCCTATTCCAGGTAGATGCGCGGTCAGTCCGGCTTACTTCTCGTTTAGGTATGGACGTGGCCTATGATTGACATACTGATATTCCACCTTCAACCACCAATCGATCCAACTGGTAGAACTGGCTGATGATTGTTTGGCGCTACCAAGGACAGGTTTCCGTCAGCAAAGTTATTCATCATATTTCCGCGGCGCACTGTTACCTATCAAGATAACTGAGGTTTTGGGGGCGTAACAGAAGAGTTCTCGTACCTTCATCATTTCTAACTCCTTAAGCCCCTTTTGCATGAGACTTTGTATCTCCCTAGGGTCTTGTACGCTCTTGTTCTCTCGAAATGCATCCTTCGTCCGTCGCTTTGCGTACTCCCTAAAATTATAGGCCTGAAACTGCTCACCCTGGCGTAGTAATTGTCGGTACTAGGTAATAGAAGAACTTGTGGTCAGCATCAGTCTATCAGTCTACAATCCTAGGTAGTATACATGGAGCAGACTTGTCTAAGCCAGCGGGTAGCGCAAGAACTGGCGCGCTATGGAAAAACAGAGACTATGGTGCATAGTCTTGCGTGGGGTTACCTTACCAACGACCGGGCTTGTTGAGGCAAATCGCCCTTAAGGGCCGAGACGACGGACATCATGGAATGCGCTGAACTTGATAGTGCCGACGCAGCTTAGTTGAGTGAGGGAGAAACCCGTGATGCGTAGGGGAGGGCCTTTAGATGTGGAAGTTGGAGGAAATATGATGCAACAAATGGCAAAATATGGGCGCGATAATGTCGCCAGCATGTACGTAGTAGGTAACCCGTTTTTCTTCTGGAAAGTCGAATCGGTTTAACAGTATGAACTCGGCGCCGAGCATCGACCAAAGTATTATTTTTTCGGCTTTAACGTTGCGAGTATATTCAGAGGGTCGATTCGGACTTATTAAAAATACAGTCACATAATATTAATTTCCATAATTACATCATACAATTATATTAAATGTGCAAATGTTTAAATAAATATTTACTTATATTATTATTAAAAATAACTTTATCTTGTTTATAAATGATAAGTTATCATTTGCTTTATTACTACGTAGTACATGCGGATCCGTACATACTAGTTATGTACCTAAGTAGGTATTGAATATGTATTAGGTAGGTACTGCAGTATGTAAGTACCTAACAACCAGGGTAAGTACGCCTGAGTGTCCCTATTAGAATTTCCGAAGGTATCAATCCATCGATCAATGGTAATTCTTTTTCATTCAACCGTGGCGCCCATCCTTCGCTGCCATTCCCCCAAGGCATCACTTAACGTAATCAGGTGTTGTTCGACTCCTTTAGCCCGGTTTCTCTTTTTATCAGCTGGGCCGAATTCGAGCTGCCCCCCATCACGTATCTCATACTGCGCCCCCTTACGTCCGGGAAGGTGGACATTCTCGCGATGGCATTGGAAATTCTCGTCGAAACAACGAGACGAACAAAACGTAGACGAGATGCCGAGAGCTTCTATGCATTCTCGGCACAGTACCACGACATCCCCATCCTCGGCCACCCCCGCATCCTCATCACGAAGATGGACGCATCCTTGGCCAGATGCGCATTCATGCTTTGCTCTAAGGTGCGAATCCTATTGATGATGAGAACCCAAGCCATGTATCCTATGAGGCGAGCGCCAACTTACATACGCTCCATTCTCACATTCATGGGAGCAAAATACAGTAGCTTCGACCTGGAGATTATAGTGAGTGCTGAGTAGTTGGCACAAAGGGCATATGATGAAATCTTGCGCGTCGGGGACTTTGGAACAAGCAGAACAAGGAGGGATCTCATGCTGAACGCCCAGGAGCGCGGTCGCTTTCGCTTTGTCCTGGCGGGCTTTGTCTCTCCTTGCCTTATCAAGTTCGTGCGCTGCCTTGGCCCTCCTTAGCTCCTCAAGCTTCTTATGAAGAGCCTGTTGCTGATCCCGGTTGCCTTCGGTCGAATGTCGATCGCGGGTGATGGCGGCCATCACATCAACGATTGGAATTCCGACCTTAACCATTTTGATATATTTCTGGTCATTTCCTGAGTCGTGGTTAGGTTGGAAAAAGGTATCTATGTAGACGTCCTTGCGCGTCTGAGGTGATTTGGCAAGCTTTAGTCGTTCTATGAAGTCATTGAACACGCCTTCATTTTGAACAGTGCTGTCACGGAAGACCTCCTTCAACCCCGAGGCAAACTGGTCGGCGGTAATGTTTCGGTCATGAAACCTCTGTTGTAGGATCCGTTCCTCCAACGGAGACTTAGTCGCATGTTGAAGCCCCAGGTTCTTTGCCTTATCCCGGTACCATTCTTTCTTCTCGTCGAGTATGCGTTGTTCAATGGCCTCCAATCCGACCTCGAAGCTGTGGGCCTTGGAGAACATAGAATCAAGCTCAAGCAGAAAGGGACGACGGCCCGAAAACCATTCCTTGGAAGCAGAATTGAGGTAACGATCCCGTATTCGATTAAGAAGGCGGGTCCAACAATCCGAGCACTCAATTGGATGCTTCTTGCTGTGGTCCTCGACGCAGGATGCCTTGACAACTCGTACATCGTTGGCGCAAAGCTGGCGCTCTTTATCGAGGGCGATAACTTCATCCCACGGTTCCAACATGTCGCAGTGGGACGTATATTGATCTGTAAGCTCCAAGTGACTGGGGTATTTGGCTCTTAGGCTCTTGGACCGTTATGAAATAGGCTACCTATTATATAGGTAGGTAGTAGGTATTATCTATACGTACTAGGTAGGCACTTCGTAATTAAAAATGATGAACAAAGTAAACAAGACCCTCCGTGCGTATAGGTACTTGATGTTAATTTTGTCAGGGAGATGTCATTGATGTAATTACCACTAACTACATGTAGGTATGTACCTAGTACGTTATGTATGTAGGTATGGGGGTGGTACCTATTTCCTACCTGCCATGTGCTTACCCACATATGTACGTATCAATAGGTTTGGTCCGAAATGAACCATTCCCTATCAACACCGAAAAAGCCCAACCACCAACCTCCAGCTACTACCAGTCAACAATCATGGTTGGTCCATAACTCCATTAACTCTTTTCGTAGCAGAAAATGCTGACAGGAACTAGGCGGACAAATTGCGCACACAGCAGGAACTCGAGCGACTGCAGGCCAAATATATCGGAACCGGCCATCCAGATACAACATCGTGGGAATGGAGAACCAATGTAGCCCGCGATACATATTCGAGCATCGTCGGCCATCCTCCCCATCTAGCATACATTTCGCTTGCTCAGAACGAACCCGCCTGTAAAATACGAGCTCAGCTCTTGCGGAAAATGATCCAACCATGCGGTCCTCCTCCTCCACGAGAAGGTGAGGAACCTATTCAGAAACCTACTCGATAGCTATGGTCTGCTGGACGTCAACTACTCATAGTTGGTTAAGCCTAGATCCTCGATGGTATAAAAATGGGAGGGTTTTATACGCTGGTCAAGGTTGCAATTGGGGATCAGGTTATGCGGGACATGTCAATCTTTCGTCAATCATCATAATCATATCTACCAAGGGAACGAACGAAGCCTCTAAACACATCGAGATAGGCTCGCGGTGGTTTTCTTGGTGAACCCTCATTCTTCTTCATTCTTCTTCAATCTCCCTTTGGGCTGGAGGACGACGAGGTTCCAGTACTCCCAAGCTTCTTTCAAGTTTCTTATCAAAATCGTCAGGCAGATCACCCCAGACCTCGGTGACTACGGCAGCAATGCTTTCGGGTGGAATTTCTACCCTTCCTCGTGTCCCAACGCACCAGGTTATGGCATCCTCGTCCCCGTCGCTCCTTTCCACTACTTTGTCGACGTAACCTTGTCTCGCGAGTTTTTGGAGCACGTTGTCTGTCTTATCCATTGGTAGATTCTGGCCGGCGTTAAGACGTGCTAGGTATCGCCTCAGCTTAGTATCGCTTAGCTCACCCCCGTTTAGAACGATCAGCGAAACAACCATAGTATAAAACCCGACATACGCAGCTTCTTCGGCAGCGCTAGGTACGCGCGATGGGGCAATGATGGATTGGATCTTGTATTTACTTGGCAAGGTCGAGACCAAGACATACTGACGAGACGATGCGGCGCTTTGGGAGGCGACTTTTCTAGCATTTGCCTCTATAGACTTATCAGCGCAAAGATTCGGGATGTATCATAGCCAATGGCTTCGAGGAAGTTATGATGTCGATCTTACTCTGTTTCTCCCGGAGCGTACGCTTTTCCTTGATAGGCAGCTCAAGCATCTCCATACCAAAGATGCTTCGGAGTTGGGTCTGGGCTCCTTCAAAGACTCGCTTGAAGGATCTGGGGTTATTTCCCAAAACTAGCACGCATCTTAGCTTTTGTTGTGAATAAAAACTGAAATTAAAAAAGGCCGAGATAGAGCTCATCTAGATCATACCTTTGTCTCGAATGCCATCTCTCCTGATTGATGTTCTCGCATATTCACAGGCCAGAGCATATCGCACGAGCTTCTTGGTTAATTGGTCTTCCGTACCATCCCCCATTTTATCCATAGGAACGTCGCCATCTTGGTCCTCGGGGATCTCAGAATCATCGGAGTCTCGGTTGTGACGTGGCTGTCTGCGTTGAGCGGAATCATTTTCTTCGTCATGGGGGCCCGTCTTCCGGCGTCTTTGAGCTTGAGGCTGAGTATGACGGGGCATTGCAATGGGTGATTTCAGAAGTAATCAATTTATCAGTAGATCTATCAGTTTCCACTGTTTAGATAGCCGTGTCTCCCTTTGGCACAGAATCCCCAGAGTATTACGGTTCTTAATACCTCTGGGGCTTGATGCCAATGGTATAGAAATATATGGTAACGTGAGAGAGCGAGACATTGGAATTAAATGGGCGCGTTATTCAAGTCGCGCCCGTAGGTCCTAAGGTTGCCCAAGGTGCAGGTGCTTATCAGTACATGTACCTAGTAGTTATCAGTACTTATCGAACCTTACTAAGCTTCAGTATATACATAGTGTACCTCTCTCTCTATAATGATATACATATATACGGATCCGTATGTCGACATAGTGGCTGTTTTAAGGAATTTCTATTACCTTATCAGGAACATAGCTTCCTTTTTTGGAGGGAAGGCAAAAAAAAAAAAAAAAAAACATTTTTCACTTTTCTGGGGAAGAAAACTCCGTTTTCTTTTCCTCCTTCAATAAATAGAAAAGTGACCCCCCTACCCCTTCTCGAATCCATTAAATTCACCTACGCTAGATTTGAACAAAGAATATAGATAGCAGCGCATACGATTCTTAATGATTGCCGCGAGTATAACCACCGGCGCCGTTTGTGTCAGATGCCAATTGCGCATTTTCCGACAGCTCACTCGCATATGCCCAACTCAAAGAAGCCCCAGACCCCGGCATCTAAGTCTACAGAAATTTGCTAGCGAGTCGACTGCCCCTTCACCAGGCCGTGATCCGGCTAACCCTATTTCCGAGGCCCAGGATGAGGCCCTCTACGAGCACCCGGGGAAAACCCCCCGGGCTAAAACCAGAAATAAGCAGTACAGGATAAAGAGTATCAATTTTCGCAAGAAACATCTCTCACGGAACCGCGTCCTCACCGAGGCCGCCGAAAGACTTGACTCGGACGTATTAGGAAAACCAGCATCTGTCATTGTTATGAGGGACGGTGGCATTCCTCAGAAAAGGGATCGCCTCTTTTCTGGTGATCCTGAGAGCCTTCAAGGCGAGCTCAAGGGCACCCATCTCGAAACTTTACTCGCCAACCAACGACAACCCCCCAGCGACCAAGAGGTTCGTGAGAATATTGGCAGCCTAGGTCCCAAAACCGAGACTGCCCTGTCCGAAAAGGAGTTTCGAAAGCTACAGGCCTTACTAGTGAAGGGCTTCCTCATCTCTCAGCTAGACGACTACTTTAAACACCATAAGAAACCCCATCTCAAGCCCGATGATTTTCCACCTGTTTCTAAGTTGGCTGAAGGGGTAGCCGAAACTCCCCGATATGGTTGGATTGAGAACGTCAGTCCCTGGGTTCCCTTAGACAGCCAGTCGAACACCACAGTGGGAACGGATCCCCACCTGTACGGCTATATAAGTAACTCGACAACCCCGAAGGAAAAGCTTGCTACGAAAATCATGCGCGAATGCTGGAACCTTTCCATTACGGAACTCGATGCCGGACTCGGCGAAACATATCTCAGAATTCGAAGTGAAGAATTCCTCCTTTTGATGCGTACGTTCCTTCTCCTTATCTTTCCACCTTATCCTTCACCCTATTCCACCTATGAGGGTTCACGTGAATGTTACGCTAACCCCAACAGGCGGTACTCAACGTTGGATGAAAGTCATGGGCAAGATTCTGCTGGACTCGGGGGAAAAAATCGAGGCAATCCGAAGTCAACAAACACTGAGGCTCGTAACAACAAAGACGAAGGCTCCTATCCTAATCGAAAACCTAAACGAGACGCTCAAGCAGACTACGTCAAAATGCTTCCCCACTAGCCTGGTCGCATCCAGCAACCCTGATGAAGCAGCCTTGGAAGAGGTGGGTCGCATCACAAACACACACGTACAAAAGAGTAACACTTCAGAGCGGGTTAGTTAACAACTCCCCAAAGAAATTTATTCACACCCGTTCGCTGACCTTGACCTTTTAGCTTCAAGTTACGTGGATTGAGCTCGAGAACCGTGCTTCTGAGGGCTTGGTTGTTCTTGAAGACCTGCGAGAAGTCGTCTTTCGTTTGTTATTAACTGCCTTTAGTCCTCAGCCGGCAACCAAAACCACGCTCTCCGTGGCGGGCATAGATGACATTGCCGCAGGCAGGTTTGTTATGGACACCGGAAGTAAAGACAAGCTTGGATGGAAAGATAAGATGGGCCGGTGGACCCGGTACACGTCGCCATTAGCCTCAGAGAACGATCACTCAGTGATGAGTCCTCTAAAAATGCTCAGGCTTCCAGTGGTACCACAGACTGCATTGCCAAGATTTAACGAGAACAAAGTATTCATACCAGAAACGCAGTTTCCCGCCTATCCAGCAAAATGGGCCGAGGAGCTCAACATATCAACAAAGGCCCATTTTGGCTCCTTACTACACGCGAAGGATCCTTCCGTCGCATTTCCGCCTTTACCCGATCTTCTAACCGCCAACCACCCGCATGTCTTTGCTCCCGCCGCTCCACATCCTCTTCAACTTGCCCAGTTAGAAGCAGCCCGCGAACAAGCAGCTCCCGTGCCCATACAGGCGAAATCTACCATCGTAATTCATTTCTGGCCCTCTCCTGCTGTTCCACCTACCCCTAATAGCCACGATAAGAGGCAGAAGCGGAGTGACACACCAGACCCAGCCCATGCACCCCAAGCGCCTATTATCGAGCTGCGTCTCTTGGTTTCGGGTGCCGAGATTCAAGGCGTGGAAAGCTTGCGGGCTATCAAGCACACGCAAATTACGGACGTGATGCTCCCCGCCTACCCAGTCGACCTGCGTTTTACCCAGGAGCAATATGCAGTGCTGCATGGCAATCCGGCCGAGCTTGCCGCCTGGCAGCCCTTAGCCGATTTCCTTGAGCCAGCTCGCTTCGACTTGGTACACGACAAGTTTGAGACGCCTCCACGCCAGAAATTCCCCATCCCAAGGCGCCTATTTTCCGATTACCCCCCCGCAATTTCGGGTTCGATAGCCGATCCAGATGACCTTGTGAGCACCTCGTACACATTTGTTAGCCTAGAGCTACGCCGGTCTGTCTCAATACCTTATGAAGGCACCATGCTTACGTACACGTCCGTGGACACTGGTCGAGGGGGCGTGCAAAGAACTGAAGTTAGTCTGGAACCTCCTGTCGCGAATGAACCCCCAAAGACAGAAATGGATATGAAGAAGCTTCACTGTGACTTCTTAGCTATTTGCCAGGGTTTTGCTAAGTCCGAAGCGCTATGGTGGGGAAAGTCTCACTGACGGGTTGGAATTTGGGGAACAAGTATCTACATATGTAGTTTAGGTACTAGGTAGGTACCCAAGCACTCGCGTTTATATAGGGTAGCCTTATCAATACAAAACCCCCGGGCTGCTAGGATGCGATGCTTAGTGCACATGCCGGCATATACAAATGGAGCACTCGAGACCTTTTAGATATTGCCTAGGTGGTTTCACGGTTGTCCGGTGTTATATTAATAAACATGGTTATCATGACTTTCCTCTACTGTGTTGAGTCAACGGTGGATTTACATTGGTCCTGAGGCTTTCAGCACAACGATGCATAATTTGCTATTGGAACTTCACATCCTTTTCACATACCACGTGCATGGTTTGTACGTAAGAAGCCGCTGAAAACGGTGGATGACATTAGGGAGGTTTGGGGTAGGGGTAGCGGTAAGGAAAGGGGCCGCTGTCGGGGCATACGCATTCACGGTGGGATGGCCATGGCAATCACGTATCAATAGGGCGAGGTTCACGGTCTATGACTCTATTTTACTACTAGCACAAATGAGAAAGTTTTTCTTACGGACATGCCGATAACCCTTCCTGCCGTGCTGCGCTCCCAAGTCAGGTGTTCGAGAGAACAGATCGTGTCATGGAAAAGAGATTCGTAGAGGCATAACCGTGTCATGAAGAGTCCGAGGTGGTAGATAAGCCGAAGACATGTTAGAGCTATCGGCAACAATCTGACGATGCACAAGCTTTATTTCTTGCCTGTCGCCTTGGCTGCGGACTTAGTGACCTTGCCGGCCTTGGTGCTCTTGTTGACAGCCTTGATGACACCGACGGCAACGGTCTGACGCATGTCACGGACAGCAAAGCGACCAAGCGGGGGGTAGTCGGTGAAGGCTTCAACACACATGGGCTTGGAGGGAACCATCTTGACGATGGAGGCATCACCCGACTTGATGAACTTAGGGTTGTTCTCAACAGACTTGCCAGTTCGTCGGTCGATCTTCTCAAGAAGCTCGGAGAACTTGCAGGCAATGTGAGCCGTATGGCAATCAAGAACAGGGGCGTAGCCAGCACCAATCTGGCCGGGGTGGTTCAGGACAATGACTTGGGCAGTGAAGTCATCGCAGCCAGCAGGGGGGTCATTCTTGGAGTCTCCGGCAACATTGCCTCGTCGGATCTCCTTGACGGAGACGTTCTTCACGTTGAAACCAACGTTATCACCGGGGACACCTTCAGTGAGCTGCTCGTGGTGCATCTCAACCGACTTGACTTCGGTGGTGACACCGGCAGGGGCGAAGGTAACGACCATACCAGGCTTGAGGGTACCAGTCTCGATACGGCCGACCGGCACAGTTCCGATACCACCAATCTTGTAAACATCCTGGAGGGGTAGACGAAGAGGCTTGTCGGTGGGACGCTTGGGGGGGTCGATGGAGTCAATGGCCTCGAGGAGGGTCTTGCCGGTGAGCTTACCACCCTTGCCTTCTCTCTCCCAACCCTTGTACCAGGGGCAGTTGGTGGAAGGGCTCAGCATGTTGTCTCCATGGAAGCCAGAAATGGGGACGAAGGCAACAGTCTTGGGGTTGAAGCCGACCTTCTTGATGAAGTTGGACGTCTCCTTAATAATTTCGTTGAATCGATCCTCAGACCACTTGGTGGTGTCCATCTTGTTGATGGCGACGATGAGCTGCTTAACACCGAGAGTGTAAGCGAGCAGAGCGTGCTCGCGAGTCTGGCCATCCTTGGAGATACCAGCCTCGAATTCACCAGTGCCAGCAGCAATGATGAGGATGGCGCAGTCGGCCTGCGAGGTACCCGTAATCATGTTCTTGATGAAGTCACGATGACCGGGAGCGTCTTGGGGGGGTAACATGTTAGTATAATGTCATAACCTAGGCCTGGATGGTGTAGAATGCACTTACCAATGACGGTGACATAGTACTTGGGAGTCTCGAACTTCCACAGGGCAATGTCAATGGTGATACCACGCTCACGCTCAGCCTTGAGCTTGTCCAAAACCCAGGCGTACTTGAAGGAACCCTTTCCGAGCTCAGCAGCTTCCTGTTGGGTGGGTCAGTCGCTATGTTCATCCAGATCAACCCGGTTACTTGGCAAAGCCAAGGGTCTGTGCTTCCGGGCACCAAGAAATTTGTGCAGGACGTCAGAGCGGGGTAAAGGAAAATTCTGCCCCTCGGTGGGGGGCCTTATGAACAAAAAAGATAAGAGGGGCAGACGAGTGTCAAGGGCGAGAATATGCCCATGGGACTCAGGAAGGCGTTTTGGTCGCGATTGTGAAGTAACATGAATGCCGTGAATATTTTCTTTTGGTTTTTTTCTCTTTGTAGACGTGGATGCAAGTAAAATATCTTCCACTAACCTTCTCGAACTTCTCGATGGTTCGTTTGTCGATACCACCACATTGGTAGATCAAGTGGCCGGTGGTGGTGGACTTGCCACTGTCGACGTCTGAATCTATAGTTAAGAAACCAGCCATCGAAAATTAAATGCAATCAAGATAACTTACGGCCAATGACGACGACGTTGATGTGAGTCTTGTCTTCCTTACTGTTGCATGCATGTCAGCGAGGCGATTGATTAACTGGGAAGCGTTCACATACCCCATGTTGGCGGGAGAAGAGTAGGACTATCTGGAGATTGTTGTTGATGTATGTATGAAGATTTGGAAGAGAAACCCGTGCGAAAACTGCAATATCAAAGATTAGCTTGAGCCTGAAGTGTGCCGTGTTCAGTCGTTATTGCTGATGATGAAGAGGATGAATGGATGTAAAAATAAAATGGGATGTAGAAGGATGATAGAAGGGTGATGGAAAAGAGATTTATACCTACAGTTCAGCAGGTGTTAATGCTCTGATTAACGGTGTGCGAGACGAGGTTCAAAAGAAGAATCAGAAGATTGTTGCCCAGGTGTATGTTGCGGGTTTATAAATTATTTCTGACAGTGGCTAAGGTAGATTTTTTTTTTTCCCTTTTGCTTTTAGGCTTGTGGGGACGTTGCCCCTCCTTAGGTCCTTCCCCTTCCGACTGTGCAACCCCTCCTTCCAGATTCACAAATTCACAAACTAAAATTTTTCCTTAATGTTTGTTGCTTTTTATTCCTGAAATATTACCTATTATGTGCATAACATCTCCCTAGTAGGTACGTATATAAGGATACCCCATCTTGAAGATTTTTAGTTTTAATTGGCTATGCCCCTTTTTTTTTAAGATAATGACCAATATAAACCGTGCGAAGCTTTTTATTTGCTTATTTACCTTATCATACTTTGCGTTGCTTGCTTGGCTAGGTACCTAGTACCCACATGTAGCAGGTAGGCATTTGCCGTATCGGTATATTATGTATTTCTAGAATAGTGATAATGCTTTATATATATTAGGTGTCCGAATAGAGTAGATGCGCGCGTATGAATATCACTGTAGGCAAATACTAGGCAATCCCCAAGGGGACCTAACTCGATGTAATTAACTAGCTTCTTAAGGAATAAAATAGGTATGTATTATAGCTGCCCAACCTGTACGGTTTTATCGCGATATTTATTAGGCACTTATCTGCACAGTAAGTAAACACCTAATATTATAATGGATATCATTATTAATGTTTGTTTCAGCATAAAGTTTGTGGTTTACCTTGTATTTCTTCTGTTATATTACGTACGTCATAAACTTTACCTACCATACAAACGATATTAAAAGGGGAAAAAATTATAGACATAAAATTTGCTCGCATAAATTTGTGCCCAGGTAACGTATCGAGCTAACGCATCGAGCTTTTCGGCTTTCAGTTAATTCCATGTCATCGGCCCATTCAGGAATACTAGGTAGGTACTTGGGGCAAACTACTACCTAGTACTGAGTAGGAACATTAAAGGATACAAAGTTGTGATATAGTGCTATTCCTACTAGGTAGTGTTCAAACAAATTGTCAACTCAGCCGTATGAGATAACATTCACAGCTTGGGGACGAATGAGCTCTTTTCAAAAACAAAGCTATCCCTTTGTTTGAAATTGTAGGCTCAAGATCTCCATCACAACACGAGGACTCAGAAGTGTGGGCATGCGCAAGTAGATGACGATATGAGAGAGATCGATCATCACAAAATGAACAAATTTGCTACGTCCAAGTATCGCCTGACTGGGTATCTGTTCTCCTAAACGCCTGTTGAACAATAACAAAACTAGGTAGCTAAGCGCAACACGTAAGCTCGATTGCCTTGCCCGTATGACTCATTGGAATCCCGGGTTCTGTTATATAGGTAGCTACTCAACCAGCCTTGTTAACAATGGCCTCCCCCTTCCAGAATCATCTACCCGGCCCAAACATTATTGATAGCACGCCCATCTTCATCCAGATCATCTTCACGCCGATCAGGGTTCTTGCCGCACTTAATGACAGCATCCTTCTCTTTCTGGCCTAGAGCAATTTGATCGAAGCCGGCGGGCAAGACGCTGTCGCCCTCAAGATACCAAACCTTAAGACCACGAGCTTTGTCGCGTATGGACTGCTGATTTCGTACGCTTTCAAACCCGCCAGCCTTCTCCATCTTACTCCAAGAGCAGCTTATGGACGGGTCGGCTATTAAATCCAACAGTCGCGAAGTATCAGCCGCGGACCACGGCGTACGAACTTGCCGGGGTTTGCTTGCATAATTTGCTCGTCGATTGTTTCGGGCATCTTGGCTCAATACCAATATGTCGCGTTCTTGTAGGTTAGGATCCTCCGCCGTGTCTGCCAGCGAGCGATGACTGCTAGACAATGCTCCAGAACTAGCAACTGGAGGAGATTGGTGCTGAGGACGGCTGGCTTGAAGTTGTTTCGCGAAGCATATGCGTTTAGAGGCCCTTTGAGCTTCTGGTTGCCCATGAAACCGAGATCTATCGAGAAGCTGTTCGTTAACCTCAAAGTCATCAAGATCTTCCGCATCGTCAGTCCCAACGGCACGTGAACGTTTCACTGCACCGCTTAATACTAGCTCCGGCTCTAGTCCACGGATTGCGTCTCTCGTATTTACTGTCTTTTCTCTCTTCTCCGTTGCCTGACTAGGGCCTGGCGATGTTGGGCTTCGCATTGCTTTCTTTTCGCTCTGCCTGACGGCAATCAGAGCGGCGGAGCTATTAATGATACTCCCACTGCGAGATGTTAGTGTCATTTTATTTGACGACTGAAAAACCGTGATTTGACGCACTTAGATTCTTGGGGTGCGAGTTGCACATATCTTTCATCAACATCCGAGTCCCCCTGCACTCCGTCATCGTCATGAACGGAAAGAGACTCCAGCTCCTCATGAGCTGTACAATTCGACGACCTAGGGACAGGGATGACAAATCGCGGGCGATCCTGGGGTTTCGCGTTGCGAGGCCGCTTATACATCTTCAAGGCCCAAGATTTAAGGTCGCTGAAAAGTTCATCCTGGGGATATTCTTGATCTAAGGACAGTCGCACCTCAGCTCTATCGCTAAGGAAGAGTTTCGATAGGAGCTTCGGTATGTGAGTTTGGAAAACCTCCTGAAGAAGGATGTCCTGGTCAGCATCCATGCCAGCCAAACGCTTGTATGGTCCCTTGCTTAGCACCTCTCGTGCACCGTCTGAGTCGCGCACGGGCTTCGCGCAGAATATGTGGGTGGCCTGTTCATACGGCTCAATTGAAGAGTCGATGGCTAATCTTTCTATCAGGCGGCGACACCGGATGCGAAATGCTAAGCTTATCCGTTCATTGGTTTTGTCGATGCCTATTTGGGTTTCCGTGCTGAATGAAGCAGGGAAAACATCATCTAATTCTTCCAGGAACGGTAGCGGGCCTTTCTTTCCAAGGCTTACATCTGTGATGCATGTGAGAAGTGATATGAGGTTTGCAGAGCAGGTAGCCACCAGAGTCTTGACCCGTAAATCCGCGTCATAGGTCTCAGGTAAGCTGATAGGGTTGGCGAAATAGGCAACGCCATTAGTGAAGGGAAGGCAGGCGTTACGATAGGATTCTACCGTGGCGTTAAATTTCGACCAATTGGTGGCGCTGGGTTGGCCGTCGCCAACAGAGGATAGGACCTCATACATTCTACCCACCCAACGCATCAATTTGGGCATGTCAAAATCAATGTAATCCTGAATTCTGGCAGGATCTAACCCCGATACATCGCAAAGGTCCTCGGAAGCTGCATCATTTTGCAATGTCGCGGATTCGAATACTGGAGCTGGGGCTACGATATGCTCAGTCAATGACTAGTGTAGATGGATCGATGAGAAATACCTCCGTCGTCCAGCTCGGGGCTGGCGTGGCCAGTAGAGCCTCTGGGAAAGTCATTCGTCGAAACACTTT
This sequence comes from Hypoxylon rickii, assembly GCA_902806535.1. Lineage (NCBI taxonomy): Eukaryota > Fungi > Ascomycota > Sordariomycetes > Xylariales > Hypoxylaceae > Hypoxylon > Hypoxylon rickii. The sequence continues at coordinate 1,187,160 of CADCWY010000003.1, forward strand.
CAACGCTTCTACGTCTTTGGCGTCGAGTGCCACGCTGGGCTATCTCAGTCCTGGGCTTTGAGTTGATGCCTATAGGGTTCAAACCGCGCCCGGCATTACGTCTAGTTCGCCTCGTAATTATTCCGCTGACAGACTCGGCGGGCTCAGTCGCACGAGTCGTCGGACAACGACGACTGGTCATTATTGAGTTAGCGATGTATGTCGGAAGAAAAGGAACAAAGTGATAGTGATCAGGGTTAGGGTGTAGGGTTAGGACTTGGGGTAAATATACTAGGTACACCAGATGACCACGCGTTTAGGTAGTACCTAGTAGGTACATTAGGCCCAGGTAGGTACATAACTAGTACCTAAACTCATGTAGGAGATAGCCAACCCCAGTCCGTGCATATCAGTACAGAGTACAGGTATGCGTTTACCAGTAATATCAACTTACATGTAGGTACCTAGTAGACTGTATCTATATTAATAGATATATTAGGTACCTCCACATGTAGTAATTCTTGTACTTGCGTTATCTGCGATACTAGGTACCTACTAGGTACTACTGTGTAGGTAATATGTATGTGAAAAGGCTCCATATATTAATATGTACGTACGTACTGCGTAGTACCCTTAAGAGCAGTAGTACGTACTAATTATGTATGTAAGCATGTGCCTGGTGCATATAGTTAAATAAACCCTGTCGCAAAGCTGCATACGTACGCCCTGGCTTGGGTTCTTCCTCGCCCCCTTTTATACTGCATCGCGGATATCGTTCTACGTACCGGACAGGTAGTTTCGGATTCATGGACTTGATCAATGCGATAAATCTGCTGTAATACTACTGACTACTCTTCCACGCTTCCTAGCACTTTTGCTCTACTATTCATTTCTCGGCGTCTTTCTTTCCTCGTTTGTATTATTGCCCACATCTGGTATCACATTATTGTTTTTAATAATTTGCCCTCTCATTACGTTAGGCACCGTCATCATTGTAGGAAAGGGACAGCAGTTGCTACATTGTGCCTTTTTTTTTTTCGTTGCTTTTGGGTTGGGTTGGTTTGTACGCATTGATCTCCCATCCACTAGAACTTCTAGCCCATTCACGCCCGTCATGAGACTCAGTCAGCAGCAAGTATCACTGGTACTTTTGCTTCTACCATCCCTCGCCACCGGTACCTCTGCCCTCGATAGGTCAGCCAAAGATCCTCATCCTGCCGATGCGGATATTGCTTCTTCCCAACATCCTCTCGATTCGACCGTCACATCCTCCAAGGCAACTAAATTCGACATTGGCACCAAAGATGCTCCTGTAGATGGCAAAGACGGCATGCCTCACGAAGGCCCATTCGTCACTATCGACAAGAGTAGGAAGAAAGGCGAGGCCAACAACGTCCCTGAGACGAAATCTTCCTCCTTAAAACACAGGCCAGGGGATTCCATGGTCATCGACGGCAAGAAAATACCCGAGAGCAATGATGGGGTCATGGATGACCCCAATCGCCAACCCCCCAAACAAGGCACTACCGGAACCGAGGGTGGAGTGAGCCAGAAAGACAAGGCCAAGAAAGCCAAAGAGGGAGTAACCGGGGAGAGGGTCGAGAACGTACCCGAAACCCCCAAGGAGAAGCCACCATTGCCCCATAGCGAGCAGAAGATCTCGGTGGAAGTTGTCGAAAAGGAAAAAAGCAAGTCTGACCTGCATCAGACGCCAGAAGATATCGCTGGGCTAGAGGTAAGGCCGACGCGCACTCATCAACTACGTGGCATGCTAAGTTCATATGTAATAGAAACCTTCCGATCTGCCGGGTAAACTACGTGATGATCCGAACCCGCTTCCGAATTCAGCCAACAAGGATCACCTCGATGTATCTAAGCCACCCAAGTCGACCATCAAGACGTTGGGACAAGGAGACGACGGCAACGATGGCCTTATCCAACCCTTTCACTCGTTTGTACTCTCTCTCACCATGATCCTCTTCTCTGAGGTAGGCGACAAGACATTTCTTGTTGCAGCACTTATGGCTATGAAGCACGACCGCATGGTTGTTTTTTCGGCGGCTTTTGGTGCTCTGCTGGTAATGACTATTCTCTCCGCCGTGCTCGGGCATACAGTCCCAGCTCTAATATCCAAAAGGGTGACAGCTTTCTTGGCCGCGGGGCTATTCCTTGTTTTCGGGGCCAAGATGTTACGTGAGGGTATGGGCATGGACCCAAACGAAGGTGTGACGGCGGAAATGCAAGAAGTTGAGATGGAATTGCAGGAGAAGGAGCATCAGGCGTTGAAGCACGGCCGCCGTCGTTCCTCCCTTTCGCCATACACACTGGAGATGGGCCTCAGCGGGGGGCGGAAGTCGAGATCACAGTCCCGTTTCCCAACTCCGCCTAGAAGCCCCTCGACATCACCAGGCAGGAGTCCGTCCCCTCAACGTGGCATAGGTGGACTTGGTGTTGGTCTGTCAAATTTGTTTTCGCTCTTACTCAGCCCTGTGTGGGTGCAGACGTTCGTGATGACCTTCCTCGGCGAATGGGGAGATCGTAGTCAGATAGCAACAATTGCTATGGCCGCCGGTCAGGACTACTGGTGGGTGACACTCGGTGCTATCATCGGCCATGCATGCTGCACGGGCGTGGCTGTTTTAGGTGGCAGGGCCATCGCAGGTCGAGTGAGCTTAAAAGTTGGTAAGTCATAGCGAATCCCTAGGAACTATGCCATCATACATGTTATCGCTAACAGATGGCTTCCACGTTTGAATAGTTACGGTCGGGGGTGCTGTTGCGTTTCTAGTATTTGGCTTTATTTACTTGATCGAGGCATTTTACTCATAATACGATAAAGTCACCAGTTGCTGACGGAGTCACTGCCTCGCCCGACGGCCCCAGCAAACCGAGTACAACAATTTACTACAACGCGATCAAGACCGAGTCTGGTACAGCTCTTCTGTTTCTAGTAGATATTATCAACTAGAAAGACGAGCAGCTAATAAATGATATGTTCGCGGAGGTGGTAAATGGAACGGTACGTCAGTTGTAATATAACGTCGCCTCAAGTTGGTGCGGAGAGGGGACGCCGGTATACATGGGAAGGCAGGTGGCTGTAGATGATGTTACATGGCCGGAGTTTGGAATATAAAAGAAAAGGAAGTAGCAACACCGGGTTTCCCATCATGGTGTAAAATAAACCGACAATCAGGACAGCAGATAGTGGCCAAGAAGGTGGCCAAGAAGGTGGCCAAATCAAGGAATCCCGGCAATCAGACATGTCATAGATGTTAGGGCATAGAGGAAAGTTAGGCATTATATCTATAACTTAAAACAACAAGCACGCCAATGAGCTAATTCTTGGACAAACGTCAAGAGAGGACGCGCCTAGCAAGCACGGTTTCTAGGTAGAGCCCAAGTCCAACTGCGAGGACCAACAGGGGCCTAACAGTACTACCTAGTAGATAGGTATTATCAGGGGAGCACTATCCAGTAGCACTCCGCCGCCACATGTAGATATACCTATCTGTGTAGGTGGGATATACGCCTCAATGAGCATTGGTTTGAGGTGATCCCGTGCCACGGCTCGACGTTGTGAAAATAACTTGGAATACCAGGTGCGGGAGAGGTGGTGTCGGGTGACAACACCGCAAAGTGCCGAGAACGCTGAACGTGATATTTTGAGCGATTCCATTCCAACGACCAAGTTGTGCAGCATCGTGGACCTTTGCACCGGTGGAAGCAGCAGACGACTATTTCACTTCCACAACTTGAATAATCCAGCGAGGGCTCCAGACGCACCGCCGCTTCCCCCGCCACGGTTCCCTTGCCTCCTGGCCTCTTCTCGGATCCAGTCTTCTAAGATCGATCAGTCAGTCTGCTTCCATCGGTTGTCTTAGTTTGAACCTGTGCTTCTCCAGCATCAAAACCAAGCAGAGTGGGTACAGAGGTTATCATGTACTCCATGCCAAGCCCATCGCTCATGATATCGGGGGCATCAAAGTCAACCGTACAGTATCCAACACCACCCTCAGCCTCACCCACCCCGGACTCTATCACGGATTTAATAAGAGGAGCCACGATACGGCACGTAGCGCACCACTCTGTAGTCCATAGGGTTATGAGAGGCATTCGAGAAGACGACGATAGGAGCTGATAAGTATAAAAGTCCTCGGATCGACGAACCCTGACGTTGGGAGGAGTCAGCAGAAGAACTAATGCATAAGCAAACATTCGACGTAATAAGACCAGAAAATACTCATGGTGCTGCCGCGATCTAAGCATTACTTACGGAGCGTAGACATGGTTAGCGGCTCCTCGGCGATAGGTTGTAGAGAAGGGCCGCACTACCCGAAGGCGACAGAAGCCTCCAGGAAATTGGGTGACTCCTGGCGCCCTCACAATAGAGCTTGAGATCTTCATTTTACGTTCTAAATATGCGCCTAGTGGTAAGCTTGATGGCTACTAGATACCAGATACCACTGAAGACTTTCGTGACTGCGCAATCAGTCCTTTCAAGCAAAAGTAAAGTACTAACCTGCTACGAGAAACCTAGATCTGCTATGTCACATGACAGGTCTCACCTAACTGTGCCCATGGCATATATACATGATCCGCACCCCCCTCCCCCCCATTATAATAACTTTGAAATAATAAATAGGGCTCCCAGTGACTACTAGGTATATATATAGGTACCTAGTAGGTACCTATGACTCAAGATACAAGTTGATCTAACTAATGTGATTGAAACAAGTCCAGTCTCAGATCATTCGAAGGAAACCACCCGCATTTCCGATAAATAACTTCCTTTCCAGCCAAAACTTGGCTCACCAATGTCCACGATGCCACAACAGCTTTCCCTATTTCAAGAAAAATCCAGAGCTCGTCTAGAATCTTTCTCTAGAATCTTTCTCTAGAGTCTTTCCATAAGATTCATACGTACAGTCCACATACGAGCTCTCTTGCCGTATATGTACATTGGAATAGTGAACAAAAGCAGAATAAGCTGGATAACACCTGTCCATATAAATACCATCTTAGAACCGTCGTGAGTCAGCCATTCCGTCACGAACGTACTAAAAACCAGGCCGTGGAAGATGTTCTTGCTGAAGTTCAAGGTAACCAACGCCTCTCCGGCGTATTGTCTATAGCTATCGACACAGAATGTGATCGATGTTGTGGAGCCCAGCGAACAACCGAAAGAAACTATCCCGAAAAAGATGGTTGGGACGATCCAGGCGTCGTTTTGCTCTGCCGACCACCCGAATCCCATGAGGCCGATAACCGTCGTTACCGTGATTGGCGCCGCCATCACGAGACGAAATTCTGGTTCATAAAGACCGCCATTCCGTCGTGCCATAGCCCTGACGATAACGTCACTGACTTTACCTGCCACTGCCGTGCCTAGGACAGCGCCAATGAAGGGTGACAGGTAGACTAGACCTGTCGCTAGGGCGCTGAATTGATATCTCCCCTCACGGTATATGACTGCAACAGATTCCGAAATCACGATCAGCCATCCCACCGAACATGCGTAAACTGCGGCTGACCACAAGACTGACGGGTAAGAGAATAGGACAAAGGGACGGATGGCCACCTTCCACCATTTGTCCTGATTAAGTCTCCCATGGTGTATTCTCAGCTGCTGGCCAAACGATTTGGGTGGCGCATTCCTCAAGGCGTGCGTGTAGGCTTGACCCTTGGTTATCACTGGGAGATTTGAGTATGATCCGACCTTCTCGCTTTCCGTGTCGGAACGGGCCGTCCCGGGAGCAACACAAGGCAACTGCCCCTCTTCTACCCGGGGATTGTCACTAGAAGAGTGTTTATAGTGAACCGTACTGGGATAGCTTGGGTCTGCTCCCTGCAAAACAGGGCTGCCAGGGCCTTCCCGGTTCATCCACAACGACATATTACCGTTTGAGGGCGAGCGACTCCCATCTGGCCGTGGCCCGACCGAAGAGCTCTCCGCTCCGGTTACGTGCTCGATAGGAGACGTTGGCTCACCGCCGGCCTTGATGCCATCCTTATCACATGACTCCCTGGCTCCAACTGTCTCCGAGGGCATTGCGGCCGATGAATCATATGGATGGCTCGAATCCAATGCCGGTTTCTCTTCGGAGTCGGGCATAAACCCCACATGGACATTCCTTTGTCGTGTTTGTGTTACGGGCAGCTCAAACTCCTCACGGCCCGCGGCAGGCTTTTCCCCCTCCATGTTAATGGTGGGCTTCCCGCCTCTTATGAGAGGGCCCTCGTTTGGCTGTGAGGTTGGGACAATTCTAGCAGAAGATTTTCTACTGAAGAGACTAGGCCTTTTAACATGCCGACGTGGCCTTGGTATCGGTGATCTATCCCAAAATGTTTCAGGGACGAAGAAAAAAAGTAAAGAGCCACAGAAGGCGACTATCATTGCAACAATCCTAAGCGAGAAGCGGCAGGTTAGGGAGAATGAAGCCAACAAGGGCAGACACCACACTTACCAAAACACCCAACGCCAGCCAAGACTTTCGATAATAGCAGCACTGATGAGAGGGATCAAGTTTTTACCACCAATTCTGCATGTCAGAAATTAGTAATTGCCTCGTAGGGTGGTGGGGTTGTTCTTCGTCAGGCACAAGAACAGGAAGCCGAAAGACAGTAGGGCTAGCGGCTAGGTGATGGTGTCGATGAATGGAGAAGGGCGGATAAGCAAGCCGCAGGAGCGAGGAAAATAAAGCAACGTACAGAAGGCCCGTATATATCCCAAGCCTGTAAGCACGCTCGTGTAGGTAGTATATCTCGGCGATTGTGGCGGAGGGCAGGCATTCAACTGGACTCACTGCGATACCTTGGAAAATTCGGCCTAGAACTAATGAAATGAAATTGGGCGAAAACCCACACCAAATCGCCGATATGATGAATAGTATCGCACTATATAGGTAGACCGGACGTTTCCCGTAGAGTATAGCGGTGGGCGAGAAGATGACACACCCAATGCCAAGACCCATCATATACAAACCGGTAGTCAGCGACACTTCGGACACTTCGATGTGATAATCTGCGTAAAATGGATTAGCTTGGTTTGGTGGGTTGGGTGTAGAGGAATAAAGTGAATAGGAACTTCGGAATCCAGGCGAGTCCGAGCTGCAAGTACATACCGTGAGCGACGTCAGTAAAACCCGCCGCAATCAAGGGAGTTATGCCACCTCCGATCATGCAATAAAGGCCCAAGGAAAGGAGTGCGGTATCTCGGCGCCACGCTGGCCAGTTAAGTGGATCATTTCGCGAATCATCTGGCTGGGGGTCTAAAATTATCTGCCCGTCTGGTGTTTTTTTGGTTTCATCCTGCTCCCTAAGAGACGGCTGCTGAAGGGGTTCCTGGACGAGACCAGTGGGAAGCGATGAGTGCGATGTCCTCGCCGGGGCATTCCGAAGGCCTAATGGTTCATTTCGTCCCTGAGCGAGGAGAAGGACCGATCCTAAGCGTAGAGTCAATATGGTTTATGACTGTACGTGGATCGGCTCACTTTACCGGGCACTGCTATGGTTTCCTTGTCATTTAACATTCCCATGTTCCATTTTGGTCTATTGTTGTTCAGGTACTCCTGACCAGAGTCGGCCTTTTTCCAGAAGAATAGCCTGCGTGGGCTCTTCGGCGCCTGCTTTCCCGTCGTCTCCATTCTGTCCCACTCAATCTTATAACTCTCTGACAAGACAATTGTAGGAAGAATATCCAGGTCCAAGCAAGGCGAAACCCTGCAAAAAACAGAACTGTATTGGCTGCAAGCATACGTTAGCCACGTAGAGACCAAGAACAATTTGATACAATGAGTGTGAGCTAGGGAACTGCAACTGCAACGGCCAACAGATAGATAGTGGTGAGCCTTGAATCAATTACGAAGGAAGGTCCCTCGGAGTAAAGCTTGCGGCTTGTTTTTCATGCTTTCAATGAATACCACCAAATATAGAACACTCACATCGTCCCTTGCACCAAACAGAGCAAGAAGCATAGGCCAAAGAATTCGAGCAAGAACCAAGTCAATCAGCCACTCAGCAAGCCACCTTAGTAGTTAACGGTGTCAAAACACGTCATGGCCCTGGTCTGCGCTAACTATGGCTTAGAACAAAATACCTAGTAGGCAACGATTCGATGTTATCAAAGAGCCATGAAAGGTGGGATAAAGAAATCGAAAGCAAAGGCAAGTGAAATGTAGGAGAGCATTCCTACCTACCAGACCTGTATCTGAAACCACGCAAGAGGAGGAGGGGGGGGAGAAGGAAGCCTTCTTATAACTTATGAACACCTAGGTAGCTATGTAGTAGTAAGTACCAAGTTGAAACTGGTCTGGTTATTGAAACTCATCTTGCCTTGCCCGACAAAGTCAGCAACAGCAATAAGACCCAACGAACTATATAATCGATCGACAGTTTGACATAAGAGCTAGTTAGGGTTGTATGTGTGTACGAGTAACCCAGCATCCAGCGAAGTTGTCTTAACATTCACCCATTCGTCGACTTATCCACCCATCCATGGATGTAGGTCGCCTGCGCATAGTGGGGATAGCTTGCTAACGACACCAACCCTTAGCAAGCCTACTGAGCCAATGACATAGCCAGAGAGATCTACGGACTGAACATGTATGGAGTGTCGTTGCTGGTGGGGACGATTGGGGAGGTCAGGAGGTGGAGGGTGGGGGAGGGGAGAGCACGTGGACTGGTCAACCCGCCGCCATCAGCCGCCAGAGATTAAGGCGCTAGGTGTGTATAGGTAGGTACTCACCGCACATATATCGTATACCCTGTAGATTATTGAGACGGCGTTGATGGATCCAAAGTTCGCCGAGCTTCTGCTAGTCCGCCATGCAAAACGTTGTCGTCAGAATGCATGCAATTGCATCCTGTGGTGTTGGTTGATGTGCACACGAGAAAATTGCACGTGCAAGCTGTAAGCCGCTGGAAGCGGTCGGCGGGGGTGAGGGGAGGAGAAGGGGGGAGAGATTGGGAATGGGAATGGGAACGGGAATGTAGCTAGGCAGCTAAGACGGGGCACCTGCTATATGCACTATGACAACACCTTTGGAACTCTAGAGCTATCATCATAATAGATACCATAGCATACTATGTACCTAATTAATGCCCCCCTCAGCGCGCTTATCGCCAACATTGATCTGGAGAAGTAGATCGATATTACCGGTTTAACGTTTCTGTTCTTTTCCAAGGAGTATATTTACCAGTCCATTCAACTATTCCCGATCAACCGCACTGATGTCACCCCACATACGTAGTACCTAGTAGTAATTAAAAAAAAAAAAATTAAAAAAAAAAAAGCCCCACTATCGGACCCCGACCTGCCCGACCTACCAGCCCATCTAGTATTTTGTCAACGAAATTTTTATGAAGTTGTAAGCTGAGAATATTTGTCTCGGCCTCGTCATCCTAGCTCGGGTCACCTCCGCGTCTTGATGGCATCGCGAACCCCACCCCTCTTGGACACCTATCTCCGCTTCCCGCCCGAGACCTCGCTTGTCCTTCTGAGTGGTGTGCTAGGATCAACCACGAATTGGCTTGTCCTCCATTATCTGTACACTCTACTCTCCTCTCAAACCGGTCCAACAGCGGAGACGGAGGCAGGCTACTTCGATTCGCCAAACATAGACAAGACTAGTGTAATTCTGGCCAGTTTCCTGAGAGACTACCCGTACTGGAAGGATAGTGCCGGAAAACTTGGACTCGATCTCGATGCGTTGATCAAGAGCGGCAAGTTTATCTTCATTGACGGCCTTGCCGGCCTATACTGTGCCTCGCCGGCCACAGCTCCCGGAGGCCAAGTTCTATCCTCCCCGACGCCCCGATCGTTACGCATAGAGCTTGAGCGTGTTATAGCGCAAGTCCAGCGTTCGGCACCCGAGCAAAAAATTATATTGATTGCTGACCAGCTGGACCTCTTGCTGGCTTCCTCTGGTGACAAGACGTCAAGTCTAGAACTGCGAGAGACTCTGCTTGATGTTCGCGAAGTGAGTAGTTTCGAGAAGTTCCCCTGCGTGATTTATGAAAATATACAGCTGCCTACTTTCTCGCGTGAGGTTAACGCTAGTCGATGCTAGAAAGTGTGCTCATGCATTGTCACGCTATCCGCAGACGATGCGCTATTCTCGTCTCAAGCAACACATCTGGAAAAAGAACACACGGCATTTGCTATGTCCCTAGTCCACGACGCTCGCCTCGTGATTAGCCTGAGGACGCTAGATACAGGAACGGCAAGAGACGTGACCGGCGTTCTCAGAGCTGCTCAAGGCGGGGGTTCTGTCGACACAGACAGTACGATTGAGGAGCGAGAACTGTTATATTTTGTGGCTACCGACGGTGGAGTGTGCGTTTTCGAACGAGGACAGTAATCATTAGTGTAGTCTTTACAGCTCTCCAAATGTAAGCCCGCCCGCCCAGTACATGCCTACCTGTGTAGGTAGCCGATGTGATGAGCAACAAACAAATCCAGCCAAGAGCCCAGGGTTTCCATCGCTTCGGCGCCGTGTTGACAACCCCTCAACCGCCATGCCTGCCTCGCCTTATCGTATTCATATCACCAAGATTATGGAGAGGGACGCCAATCTTGTCAAATCACGATGCCATTTTTGTTCGGAGGTGGTAGCTAGCTAGCGTTACCATATCCGCCAGACTCTATTTATGTGAGTCCATGATGAGCCAGTCCAAATGTCAGAAACACCGTTCCCTTGCCATGCCACCGTCGTCATCCGCCATCAATCTCATCTACGCGCCTTGCTTCAGAGCCGGACCTCTCGCATCCTTGGGCACGCCGGTTCGGAAGCCGTTCTTGAATCTGCGGGACACGTCCTTAAGGTATCGCATGCGACCGGTGCCGACGGTCTTTCTGCGCTTGGCCTTCTCGCTCCAGTTGTCTGCCAGCATTCTGCGTCAGTTTCCAATTACCACAAATATCATGTCGTTGTCTTGCACGTTCAGGTGCGACGCGTGACGTGGCGTCCATCAATTTGGACCAGATCGAACGTACACTTTCGGGTCTTGGCGGCCGGATACCCGCAGGATGAGCAGGTGTGCTTCTGGACATGAAGAGAGCGACGTCCTAAGATTGAGATAGTACGTTAGCGATTTCCACCATCGTGACTATTGCGCGTGGGCAGGCCTGGGTCTATTGCGCAATGCATCACCGTCCCCGCTGGTCAGCAAAAAAGGTAGGATTTACTAACCACACCGTCGGCACAAGGTGTGCGTCTTGTTGTGACGCTTTCCGAAGCTGGAAGTTCCCTTGGCTATAATCGAGGTCAGTCTGGGAAGGTTGAAGAAGCAGAATCGGCATTTTCGATATACGCACTCATCTTGAAAACGAGACTGTGAGGTAAACGTTAGTGTGAACGGGGAGCGAATGGGGCTTATGGAAGTAGAAGATAGGAAGAGTTCAGTGCTGTTTTGGGAGATGCACCTACCTTTAACGTAGTCTAGACGAGAGGAAGGGAAAGTAGGGAATCAATGTTTCGTGGATGATGTGTGCGTGTTGCAGTGTGTTGCAGTGTGTTGCAGTAGGTTGCGAAATATTGGGCTTTGCGAGAGTTTTTCGTGGATTGAGTTTTCCGAAGAGAAACCGAGACGATAGGTAGCCCTAAAACACCAATGTACATACTAGGTACATTAGCTTGTACTATAGGTAGCTACAGAGGTAGATCATGGATGGCTTTGCTGCATACTGCATATACAGATCAATGATATCAATATGGACAAAATAGGCACATAGCAGACGTAAGCTTATCGATGTCGGGTCCACTGCGAGGCCTTCGAGCCAGATCCATACCGTGCACGTGCAGCATGACCTGGGGTCACTACCAGGTACCTACTACATATGTACATACATACTAGGTAGGTACTACATACCTACCTAGTACCTAGTATGTACTAGGTATGTAGGTACCTAACATTAAAGGGACTGAGGGGCTAAATATGCACACGTACCTTAAGTACCAGTATGCCCCATAAAGCCATGAAGGTCAACTTGGAAGTTTCCGTTGTCCCTGTGCCCGCGCCCACGCCCGCGCCCATGTGACGGAAATCGCCTTCTGATTTTGGAGTGATTCAAAAGAAGGATCTCGAGCGGGTAGGAAGAATCTTCGCCTTGCTGTCCTACCTCTAGGCATCCCATCTATTGATATCTTCTAGGTATATCTTCTAGGTATATCTTCTAGGTATATCTTCTAAGTATATCGATAGACCTACATATATCTCTGATGTTGACACATTCCGTGCCTAGCCAAACACCAGATCGCTAAACGTCTTGGTGCCTACCTAGTACATGGTCCCTAAATCGAGTCGGCCGCCGCCTGGTACCTACCACAGTATTCAGTTCTCCTTTCCTTCGAGAGTGACAACCCCCTACACACCGCAGGTGTTCGTTCACATCGTGTGTTAGCATATTAGCGGTTTCCTTCGATCCGTCAAAGTTCGAATAATACATCCTTCGTATCTAACAGAGTAAGCCCATCAACCGGCGTCCATCGGTACACGGTAGATATTCAACGAGTACGAACATTCTCTTCTCCGAAATCCGCACGACTACAACTACCAAGATGAACATTCTCTATTCTACAGTCAACACCATTCGGGATAGATACACTCCCGTGAGTCATACGTCTACTTTCCGAAGGACCGGCCAAATCACTCCAGAGGAGTTCTTGGCTGCTGGTGACTACCTCGTCTTCAAATTTCCTACCTGGTCCTGGGCGGATGCAGACTCGGAGTCCAAGCGAGTCAGCTACCTCCCACCAGGCAAGCAGTTCCTGGTCACTCGGAATGTCCCCTGCAACCGCCGCCTGGACGACGACTTTGCCGGCGATGCAGGTCACGAAGAAGCGGTTGTTGGCGACGGCGATGACTTTGCATCCAGAGGACGCACCGATGACGATGGCTGGCTGCGCACCGGCGGCCTAGCTAGTTCACAGCCACTCAAGGCAAAAGATATACGTACTGTAGACGACGCTGGCAATGTTGGAGATAGTCTAGACGACGAAGACGAAATTCCCGACATGGAGGATGACGACGACGACGAAGCAATCATCCGAGATGTCGACCCACACAGGAAGACAGCGTAGGCCCTTGACCCTTTGCCTACCGGCCTTGTTTTAGCCTTACACGCGTGTTTTGTGGTTGCTAACCTTACGCTGCCATTCCACTACAGAGCTCGTCGCACATACACCCTCTACATCATGTATTCGCCCTACTACCGGACACCCCGCCTTTATCTATCAGGCTACGCCGAAGGGCAACCGCTCGCTCCCCACCTGATGATGGAGGACATCGTTGGCGACTATAAGGACAAGACAGTGACTCTAGAAGACTTCCCTTTCTTTGCCAATAATGTCAAGATGGCTAGTGTACATCCCTGCAAGCATGCTTCTGTCATGAAGACCCTCCTTGATCGTGCCGATTCCGCCCTGAAAATCAGGCGGGAGAAGATGAAATCAGGGAAAGCAGTCGGGCATGACCCAGGGATGGAAGGTCTTGTAGACGAGATTAACAAGTTGGACGTCCGAAGTGCTGAGGCGGCCGCCGAATCCAGCACTGACGACTGGGAGGAAGTGGATGCAGAGGATCAAGAGGTGGCTATTCGGGTCGACCAATACCTCGTCGTGTTCCTAAAGGTGAGGAACCGCATCCGAATATAGCAACGCTAGCCCAGGCGGTTAAATGATGCTAACAAAACTCCAGTTCATGGCCAGCGTAACACCCGGTATTGAGCACGACTTCACTATGGGCGTGTAATCGATTGTGCACCGTGAGTGTCTATCCGAAGCGTGAGCGGGCTTGTTAATCTCCAGTACCCTCTGGCAGCGTTGAGGCTTTAAGAATGTGGGTAATAAGCGGTAGAGCACCAAAGGCCAAAGGGTCGATTCTTGTCAGTTTGATTATTCCCTTGGGGAATATCAAAGTCCAACAGCGAGGACGCTCGTCGTGCTCATACAGTATGCAAATACGAACTCGCTTGTGGCCACAGTGTAGGAGGTGATCGGGCAAATCCCTTAGGAACCCCAACGGACTCTAAATGCAACGTGGGGATCTTGCTCGAGTAAGCACTATGGGATATGTTCGAAAAAATGGTCGATCCGAGTCGAGTCCGTCAACAGGCATGATTTGATTTCTTCGTGACCATTCACAACCCCTTTCCACTGCTTGTTCACATCCTTTCGATCTCTACATTACTTGAAACGCTTATTCCGTCTCATAGGAGGATAGATAATCTCATAATTTATAGCATTTTACAAATCACACATATTCGATCATTTCTCCCGCTCCCCGTTCCAATCAATATACAAGCATGTCGTTTTTTCACTCCATCCCCGGGAGTGAGGTGAGCCCTATAACAATCATTAGTATACGGTCATTCTTGAGGCCGTTCGCACGTACATCCTTCTGTATCTTCGCCCACCATATCTTCCACGGTGCACTTGTTCGCGGTGGCCATCGCTTGTTTCGTGATGGAGCCACAGCCATCATAAAAACAATCCGATTTGTTCATCGCTCTCTGCAGAGAATCTCCCTGTTGCATCCTTCGTTAGCGAACCAATTCTGACCGAAAGACCAACAGTCCCGTTATACCTTCCACCCGAACATGTAGTCGGCGTGTGTGCCATACCCACTAGAGCCCTGGAAGCTCCACACGAAAGGGTTAGGTGTCCCGGCAGGCCACATGCTGTTAAATCGAGTCGTATCCCAGACAGTTTCGTATGTGAGTTGGGGCATGCGAACTTTTATGTTGTTAGCAAGATATCGTCGCTGTTGCAACGTGCCGGAGGGCCAAGACTTCAAGTGATGGCCCTTCGGCACTTGGAAACGAGAATATATGTGAACACCTACCGGGGTGAGACGCCGGGCAAGGAGGCGCGTTTTGGAAGCCATCATACCGGATGGTGTTAAACATGTGAGACTGGTGGTCGGGGCTGTCAAGGTTCTTCCCATCCCAGCACCTAAGTACGGTTATCAATCTAGTGCAAGCATATAGATATCTAATGCAAATGAGCTACTGACGCGGGAAAGTGGTGGACTGCAAAGATACCACCGGGACACGGCCGATCGGGGAAATCAACCATCTCCGGGCCTCTGTCGATGGTAGTTCTGAGGCAGTTGTAACGTAGGCCGATATGACCCTTAGCCTCGTCTAAGGAACTTGTAGCGGGGCTGCCGACCGTCATACGAAACCCCTACAAAGATGTCAGCATGAAGATTAGCGGGTGACAACTGGCACACATACTGGTGGGAAGGCCGTGACAGGCTGGCTCTTCACGTTATCATGGAAAAAGTCGTACTGCGTATAGTATATAGTCATTCCTCCCTTTGTGCCGGCAGCGAGAGCGGCGTTGTTGATGACTGGCACACGGTGATAGGAACCGTTCTCGGGATGCTTGAAGTATAGCACCGCAGTCCAATAATTGCTGAAATCCTCCGACATCTCGCAAGTAGTACAGGTGGCCCTCTCCCCTACATCACCAGTCATGGTGGCGTTGAAGGCATTTCCGCCTACAATGTGGTGAACGTGGGCAGATGGTTTGTTGCCAGGCTCCACAACAGGGTCAAGACGCTGGATGGTTAACGACGAGCATCCAAAGCGAAGCCCTGCCTGAACAGGCGCGACGAGCGCAAGAGCGATGGGAAACGACTTCATCTTTGCGAGGGCTTGTCCTGGCGGCAGATGTCTAGAGAAGTAGCTCATGCAGCCCGACGCCCGCTGGGCTTTTATAAATAACCGCAACTCTACATTGCTGGAATTTGAAGATCCCTCTAGTGACGGATTGCCACTTATCGTGACCAGCGTGAACGGGAAGACCAAAGACCAACTGCCTGCATAGGGGGTATATTACATATGGCGGTAGTTCCGAGCCCAACCTGTATCAAAGGTAAGGCAATATCGAATTTCGTCGAGGATAGCTCAATCTCCACCTCCGCTGTGATCATCATTTTGCCGACATGCAAATTTAATCTACACCCGGGCTAGATTCGTCGCCCGCTCCCATCTTCGAGCGGCAGATACACCAGGGGCGAGGGAGATTGGGGATGAATAGCCGGTAGAAGTATTCCTTCCCCATGTGCCATCCTACTTTTTTTCTCGCGCGGATCAGGAGGCAGATACATAAGAGTGTTTGGTCGTCTTGCGAGGGAGGGTGGGTTGCAGCAATAATAGAAAATGCCCTATAGCCCTTGTTTCTCTTCCCCTTTAAGCAAAATTCGGAGAAAGGATTTCCTTCAACAAGGGCAGGGATCGTGAGTTCGGGGCTGGGGATCTTTCTAATATCAGGCACATGCAATTCATCAGTAGAAATATTCTGGTGAGTGACCTGGCAGACCTTCATGCATTGCTGTATCATCGTGTATCATCGGGATGACAGCGTCGAGAGGTAGTGTTGGGACGCCATACTTGCCAAATATATTAAGCAATGAGCCCGAATTTGAGTACTTATGTTGTATTTGTCCTGCTGGCGCAATGGTAGCGCGTCAGACTTCTAATCTGAAGGTTGCCGGTTCGAGCCCGGCGTAGGATGTGATTATTCGGCAGATTATATTTTTGGTGGTGTTTATATATAACGTGTGGGTGTCTTGTATAAACTGGCGGGGTTGGCGGGGCAGTTTGATCTGTACTAGGAGAACTTCTTAATAATCAGAGTAAAAGCTGAGATTTACCTTTACTTGATGGATTTGGGCATCCATATTTTTACATCAAAATAATGATACAAACACTTAATGATATCAACAGCGTTATCATAGGGATGGCAGATTCGGAGCTTCACTACCTACTTAAATTAAAAGCATATCATAACGATACGAAAATCGATACGATTTCTATGGACACTAAGAAACTCCAAGTTCAACATACCATTAAAGGTTACCGCGATGGCATTACCAACGGCAAAACAAGCAACATTCAAGATGGGTTCGATAAAGGGTTTAAGACCGGGGCTATTGCTGGATTAAAAGCTGGCCGGCTACTTGGTTTACTAGAAGAAATGGTCATTACATTTACGGAAACTTATATAAACGATAAAAAACAAGTAGAAACGTTATTATCGGATATATTAAACAAGTTAAACCTTGATTTAATATTTTTAGATAAATATTAAAAGTAAATATTAATTACGTTATATTAAAATTTACGTTATATTAAATTTATAAATATTAATATAAATTAAAATTATTAATTATAAAAAATTTAAATTAAAGTTTTATTTTTAAAATTTTTATATATTAATTTTAATAAATTATATAATAAAATACGTATTTACGATATATATTTATTATAATAAAAATTTAATTTATATATTTTTAATATAATTATTATAATAAATATATATTTAAAATATATATTTTATTATATATTTATTAATAAAAAATTATTTAAAATAAATTTTATATATTAAAAATTTTATATTTAATTAAATATTTAAAACGATATAATAATTAAAAATAAAATAAATTTAAATTTAATATATATCGTTTTATTATAATAAATATATATTATAAATACGTATTTTATTATATAATTTTTAAAATTAACGTATAAATAAAATTTTAAAAATAAAATTTTAATTATAAATTAAATTTTTATTTTTATTTTTATTTATATTTTAATTATTAAATAATTAAAATTAATCGCGTTACGCGCGATTTTTAATTTATTTTTCGTTATAAAAATAATAATTATAAATTATTTTAAAACGTAAAAATATTAAAAATAAAAATTTAAATAAAAATTTTAAACGAAAATTAAATAAACCGTTAATAAATTTTTTTAATAAAATATATTAATTAAAAATAAGTTTTAAAATAATATTTATTATTTTTATAAATAAAAATAAAATAAATTATATTTTTAACCGTTTAAATAAATTAATTATAAAATTTTTATACCGTTTATTAATAATAATATAAATAAATAACATTTTTATAAAATTAATTAAAAATATTAAAAAATTTTATTTAATATAAAAATTTAAATATTAATGTTAAAATTTAAACCGTTTTTAAAATTTAATAATAATTATTTTTAATGTAAAAATTTAAAAGTTTTAAAATTTTTAAATATTTTAATTAAAAATAAATCCCGGAAATATTACGTAATATTTTTTTAAAAAATGTTAATATTAATAAATAATAAACGAAAATAATTTCCTTTTTTAAGCTTTAATATTAATATATATTTTTTATTATATTAATAATTATTTAATTTTTATTTTTATATTCGATTAATTTATTATATTTTAATTTAAATTTATTTAATAAATAAAATTAATTAAAACTTTTCTTAAAAATATAAATAAAAATATAAAATTTAAAATAAAAAAAATTTATTTTTTAAAAATTATAAGCTTTTTAATTAATATATATAATTAAGCTTAATAAATTAAGTTTAACGTAATTTATATTTAATAAAAAACTTTTAAGAAATTATTTATATATATTAATTTTAAAATTATAAAAAATTTTTAATAATAATATTAATTTTTACGTTTTTATTTTATTTTAAAACGTTAAAATTATATTAATTATTAAAATTTTTATGAAAAGTTTTATATATTAAAACATAATATCGGAAAGAAAATTAATAAACTAGTAAATTATAAAGCCGATTAAAATAAAAATTTCCATAATTTAAAAAATAAAAAATAATAAATTAAGTTTTTTTTATTAAAAACGAAAAAAATCGAAAATTTAAAGTTTTAAAAATGGTTATATTTTTAAAAACTATCGTAAAATATATAATAAATTAAAGATTTATTATATAAAAATTTAACTTAATTTATTATAATATATATTATATTAATAAAAATATTTTTATAATAAAAAATTAATAAAATGTAAAATATATATATAAATTTAATAATAAAATAAATAATAAATAAAACTTTATTTAATAATAATTAATTAAATGTAATTTTAATAATATTAAAAATATAAAATATTAAAAATATTATTTTTTATTTTAAAATATATATTTAATTTATATAAAATTAAAAAGTTTATAATTAATTATAATTAATTTTATTTAATTTTTAAACGGTAATTTTTTAAATAAATAATTTTATAATTAATAATAAAAATTATTAATTATTAAAAGTTTTATAAATATAAAATAATCGTATATATTATTAAATATTTATAAATAAAAAATTTCGTAACGTATAAATTATATTTATAACAAAAAATAAATAAAAATCGCGTATAACGTAATTAATTTCATTTATTTTATAATTAAAATATAAATAAAAATAAAAATAAAAAATTTAATTTACGGTTAAAATTTTATTTTTAAAATTTTATTTATATATTAATTTTAAAAATAATATAATAAAATATATATTTACGATATATATTTATAATAATAATATCGATAATAAATTTTAACCATTAAATTTTATAAATTATAAAAATAATAATTTTTATAAATTTATAAATTTAAAATTAAATTATTTATAAAATATTATTTTTAATATAAATATAAAATACGATATAATATTAATTTATAATTTTTTAATTAATACGACTTTTTAATAAATGTAACGAAAAATAAATAAAAATCGCGTGTAACGCGATTAATTTTATTATTTTATAATTAAAGTATAAATAAAAAATAAAAATAAAAATTTTAATTTACGGTTAAAATTTTATTTTTAAATTTTACTTATACGCTAATTTTAAAAGGTAATATAATAAAATACGTATCGTAAATACGTATTTATTATAATAATAAATATTAAAAAAATATATTTATTATAACGAAAAATAAATAAAAAATCGTACGTAACGTAATTAATTTTAATTATTTTATAATTAAAATATAAATAAAAAATAAAAATAAAAATTTTAATAATAAATTAAAATTTTATTTTTAAAATTTTATTTATATATTAATCTTAAAAGAAATATAATAAAATAAATATTTATAATATATATTTATTATAATATTTATTATTTTTATAAATTAAAACCGAAATTATTATTTTAAAAATTTATAATAAATAAAATAAAATAATTATTTTTAAAAAATAAACGATAAAAATAAATAAATAATAAATTAAAATAATAAATCCGTTAAATTTATTATTTTAAAAATAAGTTAAATTTTTCCGAAAATAAAAATTAATTTTATTTAACCGAAAAATTAAAAGTTTTAAAAAATTAATTATATAAATTAAAATTAAATATTAATATATTAATATTATAAAACGTTAATTTTAACCGAAAATTATTATCCGATTTTTATAATAAAATATTATTAAATATATTTAAAATAAATATTATAAATTTAATAATAATTAACGTAATAATATAAAAATAACTTTTAATTTAATTTATTTTATTAATATTAAAAATAAAAAAGTTTTATTATTAATAAATATAATTATAATAAACGTTATTTTTTTAAAAAACGGAAAATATAAAATGGGTATATTAAATTTAATATTATTCGATAAATTAATGGTTTTAAAAAATTAAAAAATTATATTAAATAATAAAATAATTTTAAATTTTATAAAAATTTTTTTTAATATTATTAATATTTAAATATTTTTAATAAAATTATATTAAATAAATTATTATTATATTTATAAAAATAATATATAAAACGATATTTATTAAATTTAAATTTAATTTATAATTTAATGGTTATGTTGTTTTAAATATTTAATTAAATATAAAGCTTTTAATATATAAAATTTATTTTAAATAATTTTTTATTAATAATTAATTAAAAATAAATTATAATTTTAAATTTATAAATATTTTAAAATTTTTATTAAAATAATTTATCATATAAATTATTTATAAAAAGTAAAAATAAATCGAAAATATATTTTAAAAATTTGATAAAAAATTTATAAAAGTTAATAATTTTATATAAATTATTAAAAATCTTATATTATTATAATTAAAAATTAATATTTATTATTTTTATAACGAAAAATAAATAAAAATTACGTATAATACGATTAATTTTAATTATTTTATAATTAAAATATAAATAAGGAAATAAAAATACAAATTTTAATTTATAATTAAAATTTTATTTTTAAATTTTACTTATATATTAATTTTTAAAAATATATAATAAAATATATATTTACGGTATATATTTATTATAATATTTTTAATAAAAAATATATTAATTAAATTATTTAAGGTAAAAACTTTTAATAAAATTAATATTTAATACGTTTTCGTAAAATTTAATTAATTAAAAAACGAAAAGTTTATTAATATTTTAAATAAAATATAATTTATAAAAATTTAAAATTATATTATTTAATTTAATAAATTAATTAATTTAATTTTAATGATTTATTAATTATATATTTTAAAAATATATAAATAAATTTTATACGATATATATTAATAATATTTTTATATATTTTAATAATAAAAAACGTAAAAAATATTAATAAGATTTTTCTTTATTTTTATAAAATAAAATTATAAATAAATTTTATTAAATGTAAATTTTATATTATTAAAATTAAATTTTTAAAATATATTATTAATATAAATATTATTTAAATCGATTTATTTAAAATTAAAATTATTTAAAATTAAGTAAAACTTATTAAAAACGTTAAAAATATTAGTTAAAGTTTATAATTTTATTAAAAGTTTATTAAAAATAATAAAATTATTAAATTTTTAATAAATTTAATAAAAATGTTAATTTAATGTAAACGTATAATAAAAATAATAAAATTATATATAATATAATTAATTTTAATTATTTTATAATTAAAATTTAAGTGAAAAATAAAAATAAAAATTTAAATTTTTAATTAAAATCTTATTTTTAAATTTTTATTTATATATTAATATTAAAAGTTATATAATAAAATATATATTTATAATATATATTTATTATAATAAATTTTTAATAAATTAAAGTTTATTTTAAAATTTAAAATTAATTTATTAATATTTATAAAATTTTTAAAAAGTTTATTTATATTTTTATTAATATATTAATAATATATATTAAATTTATTTTAATTTATTTTAATTTAATAATATAATTAAATTAATAATTTAATTTTTTAAATACTTTCCGTAATAATTTTAATTTTTAATATAATATATTAAAATTATTTATAAAATATTAAATTATATTTAAATTAATATTTATTTATTTAATTTTATATTTTAATTTTTATAATAAATTTAAAAATAAAGATTTTTAAATTTATTATTTTTATTAAAGTTTAAATTAATGATTTTATTTAATAAATTACTTAAAACTTATTTTAATATAAAATTAATAAACTTTATTTTTAAATCGATCGATATTAAATTATTTTTAATTTATTAAAATATAAAAAGTTTAAATTAAAAAATATTTTATTTTATTATATATGTTTTTATTATTTTATAAATTAATTTAATTATTAATTTATTTAATTTATTATTTAATTTATTTATAATTATCTTTATTTTATTAAATATATATATATGATTTTTATATTAAAATTTAAAAATTTTTAATATTAATTTATTTATATAATCCATTTTTAATTTAATTTTCATAGTTTTTAATTAAAAATATTATGTTTTATTTAATTTATTTTTATAATTCTTTCGTTATAAAAATTTATAAAATATTTTATGCTTTATTTTTAATTAAAAATTATATATTATAACGAAAAAAATTAAATCGCGCGTAACGCGATTAATTTTAATTATTTTATAATTAAAATATAAATAAAAAATAAAAATAAAAATTTTAATTTACGGCTAAAGTTTTATTTTTAAATATTTATTTATACGTTAATATTAAAAATAATATAATAAAATACGTATTTACGATACGTATTTATTATAATATATATATAAATTATTTTATAACGATTTTATTTAAAAATATTTCCTTAAAAATTATATAATAATATTATTTAAAATATTTATTATTATTAATAAAATATTTAATTATATTTTTAATAATAATTTAATTTTAATTTTATATATTAATTTTAATATTTATAAATTATTTTTATTTAATTTATTAATTAATAATAATTTTATATTAAAATTTATATAAATATTATAAATTTTAAATGTTTTATTTATAAAATAATTAATAAATTATTTAATTTAATTTTATATAATTAATTTAAATTAATATAAAAATAATAAAAATTTAAAAATAAAATTTTAACCGTAAACTAAGATTTTTATTTTTATTTTTTTATTTATATTTTAATTATAAAATAATAAAATTAATCGCGTTACGCGCGATGTTTTATTTATTTTTCGTTATAATAATAATATTTTTTAACGTTTTATAAAAATAAAAAAAAAATAATTTTAATGTTTTATTTTAAAATATTTTTATTATATAAAACTTAAAAAAAAATCTTAATTTTTTAAAGAATTATAAACTTTATTAATTATTATATGTTATAATAAATACGTACCGTAAATACGTACCTTATTATATTACTTTTTAAGATTAATATATAAATAAAATTTAAAAATAAAATTTTAACTTTAAATTAAAATTTTTATTTTTATTTTTACTTATATTTTAATTATAAAATAATAAAATTAATTACGTTACAAGCGATTTTTCATTTACTTTTCGTTATAATATATATAATTAAATTTAATAAATTAAATTTAACGTAATCCGTATTTAATATATTAATTAATATTAATATTAAAAACTTCGGATATTTTAAGAAAAAAGTGAAATAAAAATAAAACGGATTTAAATATATTATATAAATTTAATTTTATATTTTTAAAAATTTATATATAAAATTTTCTTTATTTTAAAATTATAAATAAATTAAAACGTATTATTAAATTATTTCGTATTTTTAATTTAATTTTATTATTTATTATAATAAGTACGTATCGTAAATACGTATTTAACCATATTATTTTTAAGATTAATATATAAGTAAAATTTAAAAATAAAATTTTAATTTACGGTTAAAATTTTTATTTTTATTTTTTCTTTATAATTTAATTATAAAATAATAAAATTAATCGCGCGTAACGCGATTTTTTATTTATTTTTCGTTATATTAATAATTTTTTCGTTATATTTAATTAATTTTAAATTAATTTTATTTATTTAAAAGTTTAATTTATAAAAATTATTTCGAAATAATTTAATAAATTATTTATTTTAAAATAAATAAATTTATAATAATAATATTATAATATATATATTTATTTTTAAGATTAAAAATGTAATAAAATTTAATATTATTTATATATTTATATAATTTTATTATTTTTATTTATTTTATTTATGTTTTAAATTTTTAAATTTTTATATAATTTAAAAAATATTAAATATTAAAT
Source organism: Hypoxylon rickii (assembly GCA_902806535.1). Taxonomy (NCBI): domain Eukaryota; kingdom Fungi; phylum Ascomycota; class Sordariomycetes; order Xylariales; family Hypoxylaceae; genus Hypoxylon; species Hypoxylon rickii. Next base: position 1,211,457 of record CADCWY010000003.1, read on the forward strand.
TTTTAAAATTTAATTAATATATAATAATAAAATTATATTAAAAATAAGTTTAATTTAATCGGTTTATTAAAAATAAAAATTTTATTTTATTATATAATATTTTAAGATTTAATAATTTATAATTATAATTAAAAAATATATATATTAAAAATTAATAAATTTTATTTTTAATTTATTAATATATTAAATATAAATTATATTAATATAAAAAGTAAAAATTAAACAATTATTAATATAATAAAAAATGTGTATTAAAATTAAAGCTTAAAAAAAAAAAAAGTTATTTTTATTTATTATTTATTAATAATAACATATTTTCTTCCGGAAAATATTACGTAATATTTTCGGGGTTTATTTAAACATTTAAAAGGCTTTAAAACCTTTAAACTTTTATAATTATTTTTTTTTAAAAATGCGATTATTTCGATTATTATCTTATATTTTTACATCATTTTATTTCTCTTTTTAAGTTATTCTTTTTTTAACCTTTTTTATCATTGTTTTTTTTTTTTTATCTTTTTTATGCTTTTTATATTATTAAATTTTTTCTACGTATTTTTATATCCTTTTTATTTACTTATTAATTATATTTTAAAAACTATTTAACTTATTTAATTAAATATAAAATGTTATTATAATAAATTTTTTATTAATAATTTTAAAAGTAATATATAAAACGATATTTATTAAGTTTAAATTTAACTTATGTTTTAACGGTTACGCCGCTTTAAATATTTAACTAAATATAAAGCTTTTTAATGCATAAAATTTATCTTAAATAAACTTTTTTACTAATAAATTTTTTAATTTCCCATTTATTTATTTTTTTAAGTTTAATATTTATAAAAAATCTTTTAATTTATTATTTTCTTTTATATATTAAAGTTTAAATAATAAAATAAAAATATATCATATAATTTTACATATTTTTAAATAATATTAATTAATATATAAAAAAGCTTATAAAGTTTAATATTTTTAAAAATTTAATAAACTTAAATATAAATTTAATTTTAATTTTTAAAGTTATAAGTTTTTATAAATAAGCTTATTAATTAATTTTTTTAAAAATTAATGTAATATAATATTTATTATAATATTTAACTTAAAATTTTATTATATGTTTTTAATGTTTTTTACTTTTTATAAATTTTTTCCATTTATATAATTTTATTTTTAATTATAAATATATTTTTAATAAAATGTTATTATTTATATTTTTTATATTATAAAATTATAACTTATAAATGTTATAAAAATAATATATTTATTATTATATTATTAATATTATTAAAAATAAATTATATTTATAATAATAATATTAATATTATTAAAAATAAATTATATTTATAATAATAATATTAATTAATTTAATTATTTATTTTTAATAAAACATTATAAATAACCGTCGTTTAATTATTAAATAATAATATAAATTAAACTAAAAATCGCTTATAAAAATAAAGCTTTTATTAAATATAATATTATTAAATATATTATATTATGTAAAAATATGTTTTTAATAACTTAATAAATTTTATTAAAATAATTTTAATTATTATCGAAATAAACTTTATTATTTTAATGTATTTATTTATTATTATTAAAATTATATTACATTTTTCTTTAATATTATATTTAAAAAATCTCGTAATAAAATTTAATTTTAATTTTTTAAAAGTTTTTAAGTAAAAAACAAATATAATTTATTATAAGGCTTATATTTTAATATTTTAAAACCTTAACATATTTTATAATTTTAAATTTAATTTTAAATTTCGATTTTTATATATTTTTAATAATATTTTTATTAATAATTTAAAAGTATGTTTTATATTAAAATATTTTATTAATAAGTTATTATAATATTTCGATATTAGTTTTTTTAATATTTTATTTTATAAAATATTAAATACGTTATTAATATTTAATTAAATTATTATTTTTAATGTTTTAATAAAAAACTTTTACTTTTTAGTTTTTAAGTTTATTTTTTAATTAAATCTTTAAATCTATTTTTTAAGCATTTTATAAGAAACGTTTTAAAGTTTTTTAAACTTTTATTTACATAAAATTATTCTTTTATAATAAATATTTTAATTATTACTTTAAAATTATTTAAATTTTAGTTTTAAGTTTTTTTAATATTATTTTTATATTATTAAGGTTATTATTTTTCATTATTTTTCGTAATTATTTTTAAATTTTTTAATTTAAAATCTTAATATTAAACTTATTTAATTATAAATTATTAAAATTTTTAAAGTTTATTTAATTAAAATTAAATTTATTATTTAAGTAAAATATTTATGTTTTATATATATTTATAAATATCGAATTTTAAATAATAAATGTTTAAAATAATGTTATTTTTATTTTTAATAATAAAATTCTTTAATTTATATTTTATTTTTAATTTAATTTTAATAATTAAAATGTCGTAACGGATTATTTATAAGGTTAGTTTTATTATTATAATTATAACGAAAAATAAATAAAAAATCGCGTGTAACGCGATTAATTTTATTATTTTATAATTAAAATATAAATAAGAAAATAAAAATAAAATTTTAGTTTACGGTTAAAATTTTATTTTTAAATCTTTATTTATACGTTAATTTTAAAAGGTAATATAATAAAATACGTACCGTAAATACGTATTTATTATAATAAAAAATATATTTTTAATAAATTAATAATAATAAATATATATATTTTATTTTTAATATAATATTTAATAAATTTATAAATAAAGAAAATTTTATATTTTAATATGTTTATTTTAAATTATAAATAATTATTTTTAACATTTAAAATGATTTATTTATTTTAAAAATAATTATAAATAATAAAATCGGGTTTTTATAATATAAAAGTTTCGGTTAATTACGATATAAAATTATTTAAAGTTTTATATTATGCCTTAATTATTTATTATAATAATTAATATGTTATAAATGTTATAAATAAAATATTATATTTTTCCGATATTTTATAAAATAAAAGTTTTACATTTAATTTACTATAATTTCATTTTTAAATAAATTAATAATTAATATAATTAATTTTAATATAATTGTAATTATTTTTTATTTCTATTAATATAGATAAAAAACTAAGCTTTTTATGCTTTAAAAGCTTTAAAAAGCCTTAAAAAACGGCTTTATATACGATTATATATTTAAATTTAATTAACGGTTAATAACTTTAAATTAATTAATTAATTTAATATATAATCGTAATTATTACTTATATAATAGTATTTTTTAAGTGTGAAAATTACGGTTAATTCGATTAAACTGTTAATTAAAAATAAATAAACTTTAATAATTATAATATTATCGGTTTTAAATGTGTAAACTTTAATGATTATAATTAAGTAATTAAAAAAATTATACGATCGAAAAAAGATTATAAAAGCTATAAAAAATAAATAAAAATATTAAAGAAAAAGGCATAATAAGCGAAAAAGCTTAAAAACTTGTTTTTATAACGTATTTTAATTAAGATTATTTTAATTTTAAATTAAATAAAAATAATAAATTTACCGGCGTTAATAATTAAAAACTTATAAAATAATATTATACGTAATTTTATAAACGATTAAATATATTAACGATATTTTAATTTTATTTATAATAATCGATTAAGTTATAATAATAAAATATATTTTAAATATAATTCGTAAAACTTTTATAATAATTATCGTAAAATTATCGAAAAATATAAATATATTTATTATTTTATAAAATTTTATACATAAAAAAAATAAATATATAAATAAATTTATAAATAAAATTAAAGAAATTATATTAAGATAAATTATAATCATTAATAAATTACGTAATTAAATTTAAAAGTTTATATAAAAAATAATAAAGCCGATATAATTTTTATTTATAATTAAAAATTACTATATTTTTATACGAATTAAAAATTACGAAAAAATTAAATTATTAAAATAAAAAGATATTACGTTAAAATAAATTTATTATAACTTAAAACATATATAATAATTTTATTATTAAATATAAAAATTATAATAAAAAGAAAAAATAATAATTATAATAATATAATTAAAATTTTAAATAAAATTACTTATTAAATATATAATAAATTAAGTTATTATATTAAAAATTACTTATTAAAAAAAGTAATAATAATTACGTTAAAAACGATTACGTTAAAAAACGATAATAAAATTATAATTAAACTTTTAATAATTTAAAAGTTAATTTTTAAAATAATACGGTTATAAATAACTTTATTTATTTAAAAAATGTGTTAATAAAAAAAAGATTAAGCTTTTTATAATTTAAAAGTTTTAAAAGTCTTAAAAACGGCTTTATACGCGATTATATATTTAAATTTAATTAATAATTAATAATTTTAAATTAATTAATTAACTTAATATACGATTATAATTATTACTTATAATTTTAAATTTAAATAAAAAATAAAGTTATTTTATTTTATTATAAAATATAAATTTATAATATTAAAAAATTTATAATATATATAATATTTTATTTTAATATAATTATAACGAAAAACAATTAAAAATCTGTTAAGCACAGACCACGCTAGGCTTAATCTATTAAGCCTAGCTATATATATTAGCTAAAAAGTTGATAGCTTCTTAAAGAATTCAAGTCTTTTCTTGTTCCAAATCTTACATAAATATATTTCTAAACGAATAAACTTCGTTTTAAACATATTATTATAACTTTTATTAAATTAAATAAAAGGATTAAAAAAGTTATTAAACTTAACTAAAATAAATTAAATAATTTTATAAATAATTTTAATTATACCGTTAATACATTTATATATATAAATAATATATTATATTAAAAATTTTAACCGGATATTAAATAAACTTTTATTAATAAAAATCTCGATAAAATCGTAAAATAAAAAACCGTTTATATATTTTTAAGTTTTTCCTTACGTTTAAAACGACACCGGATAATTATATAATTAAAAATAAACGGTTATTAATGATTTTATATTTCCGTTAATTATATATATAATATTTTTCGTATAATTTATAATGAAAAATATTATTTTAATTTTCGTTATATAATATATAATTTTAATAAATTTATTATTTAGTTTTTTATAAAAAATTAATTAATTATATTTAACATTATTTATATTATTAAACTTATTAAATTAATTAAAAAAATTAATAAAAAACTAAAACTTATTATTAAATTAAATGTATTTTTTATACGTTAATAATAAATTTTATCATTAATATATCCGTTATTTTATTAATTAAATTAATATAATATTATGATAAAAAGTAATTAAAAATCGCGCGTAACGCGATTAATTTTATTATTTTATAATTAAAATATAAATGAAAAAATAAGAATAAAAATCTTAATTTACAGCTAAAATCTTATTCTTAAATCCTCACTTATACACTGATCTTAAAAGGTAGCATAATGGGGTACGTATCTACGGTATATACTTATTATAATAAATATATACTTAATTTTAATATTTTAATATATTATTAATTATAATATATAAATTATTTAAAAACCTTATTTATATTAAAATACAAAAATATTTTACCGAAAATTAAGTTAATATATTTTTAAAATGTTAATAATTATAAATTAAAAACTTTAATTAAAATTATTTTTAACCGAAATAAAAATTTATATTTAAGTTTTAATAAATTTTATAATAATAATTTAAAATTATCTTAATTATTTTTATAAGTTATTATTTTTAAATAAATAAATAAAATAAACGGAAAAATTAAAATATTAAAATTATAATAAAGTTTTATATTATTATTTAACCGAATATCCCTTAAAAAATATTATTTTTATATTATAATATAATTTAAATAATTTAAAATCTTTTATTTTTAATAAATTTTTAATAAAATTATTTTTAATTTTTAATTTTAAGTTTTATTAATAACTTTTAAAACTTTTATTAAATTTCTTAATTTTAAGTTTTAAAAGAAATTATATTAATAAAAATAAAGATAATAATTAAATATATTATTATAAATATTAAAATATATTATAATAAAAAAGAATTTTATGTAATTTAATATTAAATAGGAAATATTTTTAAGTTATATAAAAATATTATTTATTTGGAAAATTAAATTAAAAATAGTTTAAATAATATATTAAATTATTTATTATTATAAAAAGGTTAATAATTTAATATATAAATTAAACTTATTAAAAGTTTAAAAATTTACCGCGTTATATTAATAATGTAATTCGTTTTAACGTTTTTAATAAATGATTTTTAAATATAAAAATGTTTAAAACTTGGTAAAATATTTATTAACGGTAATATTAATAAATAAATATCTTATAAAATCGAAAAATTAAAAAGTAAAAGATTAATAAATAAAATAATAAGTTAATGTTAAAATATTTAATTTAATAAAAGGAATATAAGCTAAAAAAATAAATAATATCTTAAAATAATATTTATAAAAATGTTTTAAAATTAGTAAAAATTTTAATAAAAAGAAATTATTTATCTTTTAAAATTTAAAGGTAAAAATTTAAAATTATCGTATATTAATGTTATTATTTTTAATAATAAAATGATAATTATGACGAAAAAGCAATTAGAAAATCGCACGTAACGCGATTAGTTTTATTATTCTATAATTAAAATATAAATAAGGAAGTAAAAATAAGGATTTTAACTTATGGCTAAGATTTTATTTTTAAATCCTTACTTATATGCTGATCTTAAAAAGTAATATGGTGGGGTACGTACTATAAGTACGTACCCACCATAATAATAATTAAAAGATAATATAAATAATACCGAAAATTAATATTTAAATATTAATTTTTAATGTTTTAAGTTAATTAAATACCGTTTAATTACTTATTTTTATTTTAAATATTATGATAATTTATAATTATATATTTAAATAACATTTAATAAATTAATTTTAATTATTTTATAATTACTTAAAGTTTTTAATTATTTATTTAAGCTTTTTATGTTTTATTTTTATGACGAAAAATAATTAAGAAATTACGTATAACGCGATTAATTTTATTATTTTATAATTAAAGTATAAATAAAAAATAAAAATAAAGATTTTAATTTATAATTAAAATTTTATTTTTAAATTTTTATTTATATGTTAATTTTAAAAAGTAATATAATAAGGTATATACCTACGATACATACCCATTATAACACTTTTAATAATAATTATTATTATTAAGTTTTTCTTTTAAAACGATAACGTATAATTAGTAATTTTTATTTAAAAAAATAATATTAAACATAAATTACGTTAAGTTTAATTTATTAAGTTTAATTATATATATTAACTAAAAAATTTATAGTTTTTAAAAAATTAAGTTTTTTATTCTAAATTTTATAAATTTTAATAACGATTTTATCACTTAAAAAATAGAAATAAATTAAATAAATTATTTATTTATATTTTTAATTAAATTGTTTTTAAATTATTATTTAATTTTACGGTTATAAAATAAAAATTAATTTTAATATTAAATTAACGATTTACGTATAAAAAATATTTAAACATTTTTAATTTAATAAAATTTAAAATAACCGATAAAAATATTAATTATATTTATATAATTAAAAAACATTTAATTTTTACTTAAAATATTTCATAAAATTTAAATTATTAAATTTTATTTTAATGTTAAAATATTATAATTAATATTATAAAATATATTAATATAATAAAATATTTATATAAAATAATATAATTATAACGAAAAATAAATAAAAATTTCGCGTAACGTAATTAATTTTATTATTTTATAATTTAAATATAAATAAAAAATAAAAATAAGGATTTTAACCGTAAATTAAAATCTTATATTTATATAAAATTAGAAATAAAAAAGACTTAATTTTTTAAAAATTATTAACTTTTTAACTAATATATATAATTAAACTTAATAAATTAAGCTTTATATAATTTATACTTAATAATTTAAATCTTTATTTATATGTTAATCTTAAAAATAGTATAATAAAATACGTATTTATTATACGTATTTATTATAATAATAACGTTAATTATATTAAAAATTTATTAATTTTTTTAAATATATATTTTATTATAATAAAATTTTAATAAATTAATAAAAACTTAACGAAAATAATTTAATATATTAATATAAAAATATTCGTATATTATATAAAATTAAGTCCGGTTTATTTTAAGTTATAAATAATAAAATAAATAAAAATAATAATATATAATTATTTTTCGTAAATCTTTTAATTTTAATAAATTAAAGTTAAAATTTTAACTTATTTATTATTTTAATTAAACTTTTTCTTTATTAATAATCATTTTTATTATTTATATATTTAATATTTTCGTTATTTATTTCGTTTATTTTTATTAATTTATTTTTAACGTTTTATATGTTATTTTTAAATTAATTATTAACTCCGGTTAATTAATTTTTTAAATTTTTTCTTTTTAACCGTTAATTAATTAAAAATAAATTTAATAAATGACCTTTTTTCTTTTTCGATTTTTAAAAATTATTAATGTTTTTAATTATTTTTAATTAATATAATTTCTTATTTTTATAAATTTATAAAGTAATAATTAAAAATATAATTTTTAATTAAATAATAAAAGTAAATGACTTAATTTATTATATTAAAAAACGTTATTAAATTTTTAAACCGTTATTTAATAATTTATATATAATTTAAACGATATTTTTAAACGCCGTATTAAAAAAAATTATTTTATTAAAATTACAGTTTTTTAAACGGTTTAATTATTTTATTAATAAATAATTATTAATGGTAAATTTTAATATTTATCGGTAATTATTTAAGTAATAATTATTATAATATTTTTTAACATTATTATAATAAATACGTACCGTAAATATATATTTTATTATATTACTTTTTAAAATTAATATATAAGTAAAAATTTAAAATAAAATCTTAATTATAATGTTATAATAAGTACGTATCGTAAATACATACCTTATTATATTACTTTTAAGATTAACGTATAAATAAGGATTTAAAACAAGATTTTAACCGTAAGCCAAGATTTTTATTTTACTTCCTCATTTATATTTTAATTATAAAATAATAAAATTAATCGCGTTATACGCGATTTTTAATTACTCTTTCGTCACATATAAACTAAAAATTTTATTTTTATTTTTTATTTATATTTTATTTATAAAATAATAAAATTAATTACGTTATATATAATTTTTATTCATTTTTCTATTATAAATATAAATTTTATAATATTTTTAAAAATAAGTTTTAATTTTTTTAATTTTTACTTTATTTTAAAAATATAATAAACTTAATTTTATATTATATTTTTAATAAATTTTTCCGGAAAAATAACTTTATATTTTTATAACATTTTTATTATTAATATTTTATAAATATATATTTTATTATAAAATATTATTTTTATAACGAAAAATAAATAAAAATCGCGCGTAACGCGATTAATTTTATTATTTTATAATTAAAGTATAAATAAAGAAATAAAAATAAAAATCTTAATTTACGGCTAAGATTTTATTTTTAAATTTTCATTTATATATTAATCTTAAAAATAATATGGTAAGGTATGTATTTACGGTACGTACTTATTATAATAACATTTATAAAAAACTAAAACACTTTAAATTTAAAATTAAAATGTAAAAACTCCTTAAAAATTATAACATTTAAAAACGGCTTAATATTATTAAAATATTTAAAAATAAAATAATATATATTTTATTTATAAAAACTAATAAAATTAAATTAATTATACCGTTAAAATATATAACTTAAAAATCGAATATATAATTAAACCTATTTTTAATTATTTTATATTTATAACTTAAAAATAATTAATAATAAATATAAAAATTAAGTAATTATAAATTTAAAATGGTTTAATATTATTATTATATTAAATATTTACCTTTTATTTTTATAAAAATAAATAATAAATAAAATTTAAGGATTTTTATATATATTTATTATAAATATTTTCAAGTTTTTCATTAATTATTTATGTAATTTAGCCATAAAACCGTATATTTATTATATTATTTTAAAGCTTTAAAATTATAAATATTACTTTAATAAATTTTAAAAATAATACCGTTTTCGTTTAACGTTTTATAAATTAATCACTTTTATTATTCGTAAAATTCGCCGTTATATAAATTAATAACTTAGTTATATTTTTTAATCCGCGAAAAATATATATAATATTTATAAATAATTTTCCATTTATTCTTAAAATTTAACGTTATAATTAACCCGCTTAAATTATTTATTAAATATTTTATCATTTAATTATTAAATTTTATAATTAATAGTTTTCATATAAATATTACTTTTAATTATATAATTATAATTAAAAAATTAAATTTCTTATTAACTATATTAATTTAAAAATATATATTAACATTATTATATTTTTATAAAAATTTATCCTTTAATTTACTTAAAAGATTTTCCCATTATAAAAATAAAAATAAATTTATTCGTTAATAATTAAAAACAAATATAATCTTTAAAACTTTTACCGCTTAAAAAATAAATAAAAATATTAAATTTACTTTAATAAACGAAAAGAAAAAGCTTTTAATTAATATAAAACGCTTTTATTTAACTTATTAATTTTATATATTAAAATTATAATTAAATTACATTTATAAAATTAACGTTTTTATAAAAAAAATTTAACATTATATTATTTTATAATAATAATTATTAAAATAAATATATTATATTTATAAATTTAATATAATTAATATTATTTTTAAATAAAATATTTATACGCGTTAAATAATAATATTAAATAATTAAATTAAAAATAATATATTTAATTTAAACATATTAAAACTTATATATTAAATTTTAATTTTATTAATATTTAATAATCATTTTAATTAATTATAAAATAATATATAATTTATAAATTTAATTAAATTAAATTTAAAATTAATTATTATTTCGACTTATTTTTTAATTTTAATTAAATATTAAATATATCTTTAAATAAATAAACTTTATTTTAAACATATTATTATAAATTTTTATTAAATTAAATAAAAAAACTAAAAAAGTCATTAAATTTTATTAAGCATAAATTACGTTAGGCTTAATTTATTAAGCTTAGTTATATATATTAATTAGAAAAGTTTATAACTTTTAAAAAATCAAGTCTTTTTTATTTCAAGTTTTATAAATTCGATCGAAATAAATTAAATAATTTTATAAATAACTTTAATTATACCGTTAATATATTTATATATATATATAATATATTACGTTAAAAATTTTAATTAAATATTAAATAAACTTTTATTAATAAAAATCCTTAATAAAATTATAAAATAAAAAACCGCTTATATATTTTTAAGTTTTTCTTACGTTTAAAATAATATTAAATTATTATATAATTAAAAATAAATAACTATTAATAATTTTATATCCCCGTTAATTACATTTATAATATTTTTCATATAATTTATAATAAAAATATTATTTCGATTTTATTATATAACATATAATTTTAATAAATTTAATATTTAATTTCTTATAAAAAATTAACCAATGTCATGGTGGGTACGTACCTACGGTACATACCCCACCATATTACCTTCTAAGATCAGCATATAGGTAAAGATTTAAGAACAAGATCTTAGCTATAAACTAAGATCCTTATTTTTACTTCCTCACTTATACTTTAATTACAGAACAATAAAACTAATCGCGCTACGCGTGATCTCTTAATTATTCTTTCGTCACAACCGATTACATTTAATATTATTTATATTATTAAATTTATTAAATTAATTAAAAAATTAATAAAAAATTAAAACTTATTATTAAATTAAATATACTTTTTATATATTAATAATAAATTTTATTATTAATATATCCGTTATTTTATTAATTAAATTAATATAATATATATTTAATTTTAACATTTTAACATATTATTAATTATAATATATAAATTATTTAAAAAACTTTATTTATATTAAAATATAAAAATATTTTATTAAAATTAAATTAATATATTTTTAAAATATTAATAATTACAAATTAAAAATATTACTTAAAATTATTTTTAATTAAAATAAAAATTTGAATTTAAATTTTAATAAACTTTATAATAATAATTTAAAACTATTTTAATTATTTCCATAAATTACTATTTTTAAATAAATAAATAAAATAAGCGGAAAAATTAAAACGTTAAAATTATAATAAAATTTTATATTATTATTTAATTAAATATTTTTAAAAAAATTTTAAGACTTAAAATAAGAAAAAACTTGGTTTTTTAAAAAGTAATAAACTTTTAAGCTAATATATATAACTAAGCTTAATAAATTAAGCTTAACGTAGTTTATGCTTAATAAAAATATTATTTTCGTATTATAATATAATTTAAATAATTTAAAACTTTTCGTTCTTAATAAATTTTTAATAAAATTATTTTTAAGTTTTAAATTATAATTATAAATAATAATTATTTTTATAAATTTTTTAAAAATTTATATACGTTTAAATTAATTAAATAAAGATTTTTTATTATTTTTATTAATTTATAATGTTAAAGTAATTATCATAATAAATTAAATTAATATAATTATTTTAAAATGGTTTTTATTATTTATAATAATTATTTTTACGAAATTTAATGATTAATTCGTTTTTATTTCCTTAAAATAAAGATTTTTTAATAAAAAACTTTTCGAATTTAAATTAAATTTAATTTTAAGGATTTAATTAATAAATTAAATAAATTTAACTTTTTAATTATTATAACGGAAAAAGTAAAATTTTTATAACGGTTAATAAAATTATTAAATCGTTGAAAAACTAATAAACGTTAATATTATTTTTAAAAACGTTAAAAATTTAAACCGTTTAATTTAATATATATTTAAAAATTAAACCGTTAAATTTTATATATATTTAAAATTTATTTTATTTTTATTTTTAACCTTTATTTTCGGCTTTTATTATACTATAATTTTATTGTTTATATATTTAATTTACGTTATTTAATATTTTTATTATTACGTTATTAAAAATTATATTATTAATTTAAAATTATTAATTATTATAAATTTATTTAATTTTATAAGTTTTAAGCTTTTATCGGTATATATATAATAAATTAAAATTATATTTTATTAACGTTTTAATATATTACGTAATTTAAATATATTTTTAAATATTTAATGAAATTTTTAATAAATATCTTTTTAACGTATTTTTTAACGCATTTTTTTATATTACATTAATTTATATTTTAACGATTTTACACCGTATTAATTTATATTTTAACGAATTTATAACGTATTAATTTATATTTTAATACATTAATTTATATTTTAACGCATTAATTTATTTTAACGAATTAAAAACACATTTATTTAATTAATTAATTATTATAATAAATACGTATCGTAAGTATATACCTTATTATATTACTTTTTAAAATTAACGTATAAATAAAAATTTAAAAATAAGATTTTAATTATAAGTGTTAATAAAAAAGTTTATTTAAGATAAACCTTATGCATTAAAAACTTTATACTTAATTAAATACTTAAAGCGGCGTAACCGTTAAAGCATAAATTAGATTTAAACTTAATAAATATCGTTTTATACATTGCTCTTAATAAGCTAAGATTTTTATTCTTATTTTCTTATTTATATTTTAATTATAAAATAATAAATTTAATCGCGTTATGCGCGATTTTTTAATTATTTTTTATTATATTAATATATTTATTTAATTATTTAATACATTTATTTAATTATTTAACTTTTAATTATAACTTATTTAATTTTTAACGCATTTAATTAATTTATAATTATAAAACTTAAAATAAAAAACTTAATTTTTAAAAACTTATTAACTTTTTAATTAATATATATAATTAAACTTAATAAATTAAGTTTAATATAATTTATATTTAATATTATCTTTTTAAATGAAAAATTATTAACCATATATTATCGCTTAAAAAAGCTTAATAATAATAATTATCGTTAAAAATAAAAGATAAAAAACTTAAATAAATAATTAAAAACTTTAAATAATTATAAAATAACTAAAATTAATTAATTAAATATTACTTAAATATATAATTATAAATTATTATAATATTTAAAATAAAAATAAATAATTAAGTAATATTTAATTAATTTAAAACGTTAAAAATTAATATTTAAATATTAATTTTCGATATTATTTATATTATTTTTAATTATTATTTTATTATTAAAAATAATAATATTAATATATAATAGTTTTAAATTTTTATTTTTAAGTTTTAAAAACAAGCGATTTTTTTATTAAAAACTTTTATTAATTTTAAAATATTTTTATAAATGTTATTTTAAAATATTATTTATTATTTTCCAATTTATTTTTTTATTAAATTAAATATTTTAATATAAATTTACCGTTTTATTTATTAATTTTTATTTTCTTAATTTTTCGATTTTATACGATATTTATTTATTAATATTATTATTAACAAATATTTTATTAAATTTTAAGCGTTTTTATGTTTAAAGGTTATTTATTAAAAACGTTGGAACGAATTATATTACCGATATAATACGGTGGATTTTTAAGCTTTCGGTAAGTTTAATTTATATGTTAAATTATTAATTTTTTTATAATAAATAATTTAATATATTATTCGGATTATTTTAATTCGGGTTTTAAATAAATAATATTTTTATGTAATTTAAGAAATACTTTTTATCCGATATTAAATTACATAAGATTTTTTTATTATAATATATTTTAATATTTACGGTAATATATTTAATTACTGTTTTTATTTTTATTAATATAATTTTTTAAGCCTTAAAATTAAAAATTTAACGAAAACTTTAAAAATATTAATAAAGTTTAAAATTAAAAATTAAAAATAATTTTATTAAAAATCACCGAAAATAAAAATTTTAAATTATTATTAAACATAAATTATATTAGGCTTAATTTATTAAGCTTAATTATATATATTAATTAGAAAAGTTAATAGTTTTTAAAAAATTAAATCTTTTTTATTTTAAGTTTTATAATTAATAACATTTTACATCGTTTATTTTTATTTTTAAGATTTAATTAATTATTTTATTTAATTTAATTAACGATTTATTTATTTTATTAATAGTTGAAATTATTATATTAATTTAATTATTTTTATTTAATTTAATTAATTAAGGACGAATGCTTTTAAAAAAATTAAAAATCTTTTATTTAATTTATTTTAATGCCGATAATTTATTAATAATCTCATTTATATATAATTTTATTAAATTATTAAATTAAATTAATTATAATTATAATTATATTTAAGTAACTTTATAAAATTAATAAAATAAAAGTTTATTATGTTATAACGTTTTTCGTAAATATAACAAATTTTTTAAGTGTAAAAATCGTTTTAAATATATTTAAAATAATTTCTTTTATTATAATATTTTTCCGTAAAATTATAAGATTAATATAAAGCTTAAAATATTTTTATCCGATAAATTTAATAAGTTAAAAATAACGAACCAAAGTTATACCTTAAAAATTAAATCATTAATTTTAAATAATTAATAATAAAATTTAACGTATTTATTATTTCGCTTAATAAAATTTGCTAATTTTATTAATATAAACGTAAATAATTTTAAACCTTTTATTATAACTAATAATTTTTATAATTTTTATTATAACTAATAATCTTTTATAATTTTTATTATAATTAATAATTTTTATAATTTTTATTATTATTAATAGATTTTACCACTTTAATAAAATTAATAATTATTAAACATTTTATTATAATTAATGGACTTTTATTCCTTTAATGAAAACCGAAAATTTCTCTTTTTAAAAAAGTTTATTTATTTTTAACGCCTTTTATATTAAAAGTATAACTTCGTTTATTTTCCCAAACCATTAAAACTTAAAAAGTTTCGTTAAAACTTTAAATAATAATGGCCTTTCTTTTATTTAAGCCAGTTTTACGTTAAAATGTTAATCTTTTTTAAAATTTTAGTTTAATGTTAAATGTTTTAATTTTTCGGTCGTAGCTTTTATTACGCCGATTAATAAATAAATTATTTAAAAAACTTTACTTATACCGAAATATAAGAAATATTCCGCTGAAAATTAAGCTAATATATTTTTAAAATGTTAATAATTACGGATTAGGAAATATTAGTTAAAATTATTTTTAACCGGAATAAAAATTTATGTCTAAGTTTTAGTAAATTTTATAGTAATGATTTAAAACCGTTTTAATTATTTCCATAAGTTATTATTTTTAAACGAATAAATAAAATAAATAGAAAAATTAAAACGTTAAAATTACGATAAGGTTTTATATTATTACCCGGTTAAATATTTCTTAAAAAATATTATTTCCGTATTATAATATAATTTAAATAATTTAAAATTTTCTATTTTCGGCAGGTTTTTAATAAAATTATTTTCGGCTTTTAACCTTAAACTTTGTTAATAATTTTAAAGTTTTTATTAAATTTTCTAATTTTAAAATTTAAAGAAAATTATATTAATAAAAATAAAAACGGCGATTAAATATATTACCGTAAATATTAAGATACGTTATAACGAAAAAGAAATCTTATATAATTTAATATTAAATAAAAATATTTTTAAGCTATATAAAAATATTACTTATTTAAAAATTAAACTAAAAATAGTTTAAATAACGTATCGAACTATTTATTATCGTAAAAAATCGGTGATTTAATATATAAATTAAATTTATTAAAAGCTTAAAAATTTACTACGTTATATTAATAACGTAATTTATCCTAACATTTTTAATAAATAACCTTTAAATATAAAAGCGTTTAAAATCTGGTAAAATATTTGTTAATAATGATATTAACGAATAAATATTTTACGAAATTAAAAAGTTAAAAAGTAAAAGATTAATAAATAAAGTAATAAATTAATATTAAAATATTTAATTTAATAAAAGGATATAAACCGGAAAATAATAAGTGATATTTTAAAATAATATTTATAAAAATGCCTTAAAATTAATAAAACTTTTAATAAAAAAATCGTTTATTTTTAAAACTTAAAAGCAAAAGATTTAAAATTATTATATATTAATATTATTATTTTTAATAATAAAAGCAACGATTAAAAATAATATAAATAATATTAAAATTAATATTTAAATATCGATTTTTAATGCTTTTAAATCGATTAAATATTACCGAATTATCTGTTTTTATTTTAAATATTATAATAATTTATAATTATATATTTTAATAACGTTTAATTAATTAATTTTAATTATTTTATAATTATTTAAAGCTTTTAATTATTTACTTAAACTTTTATACCTTTTATTTTTAACGATAATTATTACCGTTAAGCTTTTTTTAAAAGTAATAATGTATGGTTAATAATTTTTTATTTAAAAGGGGTAATATTAAGCATAAACCACGTTAAGCTTAATTTATTAAGCTTAATTATATATATTAGTTAGAAAAGTTGATAATTTTTAAAAAATCAAGTTTTTTTATTTTAAGTTTTATAATTATTTAAATTATATTATAATATAAAAATAATGTTTTTTAAGAAATATTTAGCTAAATAATAATATAAAATTTTATCGTTATTTTAATATTTTAATTTTTCCGTTTATTTTATTTATTTATTTAAAAATAATAATTTATAAAAACGGTTAAAATAGTTTTAAATTATTATTATAAAATTTATTAAAATTTAAATATAAATTTTTATTTCGGTTAAAAATAATTTTAACTAATATTTTTAATTTATAATTATTAATATTTTAAAAATATATTAGCTTAATTTTTAACGAAATATTTTTTATATTTTAATATAAATAAAATCTTTTAAATAATTTACATGTTACGGTTAATAATATATTAAAAATATTAAAGCTAAATATATATTATATTAATTTAATTAATAAAACGGCGGATATATTAATAATAAAATTTATTATTAATATATAAAAAATATGTTTAATTTAATAATAAACTTTAATTTTTATTAACTTTTTAATTAATTTAATAAATTTAATAACGTAAATAATATTAAATATAATTAACTAATTTTTTAAAAAATTAAATATTAAATCCGTTAAAATTATATATTATATAATAAAATTAAAATAATATTTTTATTATAAATTATATAAAAATATTATATATATAATTAACGAAAATATAAAATCATTAACAACTATTTATTCCTCAATTATATAATAATTTAATATCGTTTTAAACGTAAGAAAAACCTGAAAAATATATAAATAATTTTTTATTTTATAATTTCGTCGAAAATTTTTATTAATAAAAATCTATTCGATATTTAATTAAAATTTTTAACATAACATATTATTTATATATATAAATATATTAACGATATAATTAAGATTATTTATAAAATTATTTAATTTATTCCGATTAAATTTAATAACTTTTTTAATCTTTTTATTTAATTTAATAAGAAATTATAATAATATATTCGGGATAAAATTTATTTATTTAAAACTATATTTAAAATTTAATTAAAATAAAAAAATAAATTAAAACGACGATTAGTTTTAAACTTAATTTAATTAAATTTATAAATCGTAAATTCGTTTATACGGCACGTAACGAAAATTACGACTAAAAATTAAAATATTCGATATTAAACTAAAATTTTTTAAAAAGGTTAATATTTTAACGTAAAATTAATTTAAATAAAAAAGCTATTATTATTTAAGGTTTTAATAAAATTTCTTTAAATTTTAATAGTTTAAAAAATAAATAATATTTAAGAGTAATGTATAAAACGATATCTATTAAGTTTAAATCTAACCTATGTTTTAACGGCTACACCGCTTTAAGTATTTAATTAAATACAAAACTTTTTAATATATAAGGTTTATCCTAAACAAACCTTTTTGCTAATAATATTATATTTTTAATGTAAAAACGTTAAAAATAAGCGGACTTTTTAAAAAGAAAAGTTTTCGGTTTTATTAAAAAATAAAAGTTTATTAATTATAATAAAAATTTAATAATTATTAGTTTTATTAAAACGGTAAAAGTTTATTAATAATAATAAAAGTTATAAAAACCATTAATTATAATAAAAGTTTAATAATTATTAGTTTTTATTAAAACGGTAAAATTTATTATTAATAATAAAAGTTATAAAAATTATTAATTATAATAAAAGTTCGGAAATTATTTATATTCGTATGTTAAACATAAATTACGCTAAGCTTAATTTATTAAACTTAAATATATATATTAGCTAAAAAGTTTATAATTTCTTAAAAAATCAAGTTTTTTCTTATTTTAAATTTTATATCGTATTAATAAAATTAATAAATTTTATTAAATAAAACGATAAATATATTAAATTTTATTATTAATTACTTAAAATTAATAATTTAATTTTTAAAATATAATTTCGGTTCGTTACTTTTAATTTATTATATTTATTAAATTAAAATATTTTAAGCTTTATATTAGTTTTATAATTTTACGGGTAAAATATTATAATAAAAAATTATTTTAAATATATTTAAAATGATTTTTATATTTAAAAAGTTTATTATATTTATAAAAACGTTATAATATAATAAACTTTTATTTTATTAATTTTATAAAATTATTTAAATATAATTATAATTATAATTAATTTAATTTAATAGTTTAATAAAATTATATATAAGTAAAATTATTAATAAATTATCGGTATTAAAATAAATTAAATAAAAGATTTTTAAATTTTCTAAAAACGTTTATTTTTAATTAATTAAATTAAGTAAAAATGATTAAATTAATATTATAATCTTAATTATTTATAAAATAAATAAATTATTAATTAAATTAAATAAAATAATTAATTAAATTATAAAAATAAAAATAAACGGCGTAAAATATTATTAATTATAAAAGTTAAAATAAAAAAACTTAATTTCTTTAAAAAGTTATTAATTTTTTAATTAATATATATAATTAAGTTTAATAAATTAAGCTTAACATAAGTTATACTTAATAATAATAATTTAATTAATTTATAAATAATTTATTTTATTTTTTAACGATTTATTTATATTTTAAATAATTTATTTTACTTTATAACGGTTTATTTAATAATTTAGCCATTTATGCATTAATTATAACCGCTTTTATAAACTACTTTTTCCCGTTATAATATTTATTAAATAAAGTTATAAAATATTAAAAATTTAACTAAATATTTAAATAATAAAAAAATAATTTAATGTTTTTTTTAATAATAAAAAATTATATTAAAATAAAATAAAATTATTAAATAAAATATATTTAATAAATATTTTAAAAAACAATTTCTTTAATTTAAATAATTATTTTAACTTAATTTTATTTTAAAAATTTAAGGTAAAATTTATTATTATTATAAATTAATATAATTTTATTTAATAATTATTATTTTATATTAAAATTTATAATAACGGTTTTTAAGTAGTTTTTTATAAACAACTTATTTCGGTAAATAATTTTAAAAGATTTAAAAATAAATTATATATTTTTAAGTAAAACGTAATAATTTTTTAAAAATTAAAAAACATATGTTAAATTCCTTAAAAAAATTAAAAACGAAATTAAAATCCTTATAAATTAATTAAAAATGAAAGCGATAATTATAATTTATTTTAAAAATATAAAAATGTTAATGGTAAAAGAAAAATTTAATAAAATTTTTAATACGAATTAAATAAACCGTTAATAAATTTTATTATAAAAATAAGTAAATTTAAATCTTTTATAATAAAATTATTATATTTATATTTATTAATTTATGAGAAAATATTTCTAGTATAAATTTAAAACGATTTACGAAAATGTAAGACTTGGAATAAGAAAAAACTTAAATTCTTTAAAAGTTATAAGCTTTATTAGCTAATATATATAGCTAGGCTTAATAAATTAAGCCTAGCGTGGTCTGTGCTTAACAGAAAATTATAAACCCATTTATTTTTATTAATAATAAATTATTAAAAAAATTAAATTTTAAGATAATATCGACTATTTTTATAAATAAGGTTAAAATAAATTATATTTTAAGCCGTTTAAATAAGTTAATTATAAAAACTTTATCTTATTTATTAATAATAATATAAATAAAAACTTTTTATAAAATTAAATAAAAATATTAAAATACTTTTTATTTAATATAAAAATTTAAATGTTAACATTAAAATTTAAACCATTTTTAAAACTTAAAAATAACTATTTTTAATTAATTTATTATATATTAATTTAAATTTATTTAATAAATAAAATTAATTTAAATTTCCTTTAAAAATATAAATAAAAGTTTTTAAACTTTTTTATATATTTTAAATTTAAGGTTATAAAAAATATTATAACGATAATATTAATTTTTATACTTTTATCACTTTTAAAACATTAAAACTATAATAATTATTTAAATTTCTTAAAAAATTTCGTATATTAAAAATAATATTAATAAAGAAATTAATAAATTAATAAATTATAAAATTAATTAAAATAAATCTTTTAATAATTTAAGGGATAAAAGAAATAATAAACTAAACTTTATTTTTATTAAAAACGAAAAAACTTCTGAAAATTTAAAGTAATAAAAATAGCCATATTTTTTAAAAATTATTTTAAAACATGTAATAAATTAAAACTTATTATATAAAGAATTTTATTTTATTTATTATAATATAAATTATATTAATAAAAATGCTTTTATAATAAGAAATTTATCGAAATTTAAAAATATATATAAATTTAATAATAAAATAAATAATAAAATTTTATTTAATAATAATTAATTAAATATAACTTTAATAAAATGAAAAATATAAAACCTTAAAAATATTAACCTTTTATTTTAAGGCAAATATTTAATTTATATAAAATAAAAAGCCTTATAATTAATTATAATTAATTTTATTTAATTTTTAAATAATGATTTTTTAATAAATAATTTTATAACTAATAATAAAATTTTATTAATAATTAAAACTTTATAAATATAAAAATTAATTTTTATATTTTAATAAATGTAAAAATATTTATATATATTATTAAATATTTATAAATAAAAAACACTTATAATATTTAAATTATATTAATAATAAATTTTAATGATTAAATTTTATAAATTATAAATATAATAATTTTTATAAATTTTAAATTTAAAATTAAATTATTTATAAAATATTATTTTATTATAAATGTTATAATAAATACGTATTTATAATACGTATTTTACTATATTACTTTTAAAATTAACGTATAAGTAAAAAATAAAAATAAGAATTATAATCGGGTCGGCGATTTATAATTTAAATAAGTTTTAAATATAAAATAAATATTATCTCGTTAAGGTTTTATTAAATATAAATGTTACGGTTTTAATATTTTTATCGTTAAGGTAAAGAAATTTATTTTATTTATAATTAAACGAAATATTTTTAAAAATAATAATTTTTAACGTTATTTAAGTTAACGAAAAAGTTATATATATATAAATTTTTAGTGTTTAAATATTACGTTACGTATTATATACGGGTGTTTTTAAGTTAAATATTATAAACGAAAATGTGATTTTTTAAATAATAAATAAAGCTTTATTAATTATTTAATATTTTTATAAATTTCGATACAATTTATTTTAATTTAAAATATTATAAAACTTATTATATTAAAAAAATGAAATAATAAATAACTAATTTTAAATAAGAAAATAATTAACTTTTATAAAAATTTCCGATAAGTTTTAAAATTTTATTTTTATTATAATAAAAGAAATAAAGTAACGGTTCTTAAATTATTAATCTTAAAATTACGTTATTAATTTAATAAAAGAAAAATATTTTTATAATGCTTTTTATGTAATAAACGAAAAGAAATTAAAAGTTTTAAGTTATAATTAAACGATATATTAAAAATAAGCCGAATTTAAAAGTTTATTTTATTATGCGCTTTTTTTTAAGTTAAACCTTACGGATTTATTTAAACCAGTTATTAATTATAAAAATTAAATATTATTATTATTTTAATTTAATATTTTATTTCTTTAATTATTAAGATATAAAATAAATTTTAAATAATTTAATGGTTTATTAAAATTAATTTTAAGGCCGGTTTTAATCTTATAAAAATTAAAAAAGTGATAAATAAAAATAACATTTAAATATAAATATAAACTTTTCGAATATTTAATTATATTTTTAAGTTAAATAATATTTTCGTTACGTTTTAATTAATAATAAATTATATATTTAAAAATATAATAAATGTGGGTTTTTATTTATATAAATAATTTCTTAATTTACGTCGATATAAAAAATATATAATTAAATCGTAAAAGAAATATGTAAAAATTTATTAAATATTATTTAATAATAATATTTTATAAATGTAATTAATTAATATAAAAGTTAAATTTTTAAGATATGTTATTATTTTAAAAGGTATTTTTATAGTAAATAATAAAATTAAATGTATTATTAAATAACAAGTATTTATAAACTTTAAAAGTTTTAATTTTTATTAAATTTGCGAAATTTTATAAGCGTTTTATTTAAAGATTTTTAAGTATCGTAAGATTTATTACAGGTGTAAATAAAGGAAATAAAAAAATTAAAAGTAAATATTTAAAATAAATTTTATTTTTAAAAATTAAAAAATATTTTATAATAGTTTTTATTTTTATTTATTTCGATTTTTAAAATAAGTTTTTATTAAAATAAATGTTTCCGATTTTATTATAGAAATAATACTTTTTAAAAAATAACCGAAATAAGTTTTATTTTATCGTTTTTATTTACGAAAGTTTATTTTTATGAAGATAAATTATAAAATTTATAATAAGAAATTATTAGTAATAATTAATTTTTTAAATAATAAAATAATATTTTAAAAGTGTTAAATATTAAATAAAAGTTTATTTTAATTATTAAAACTTAGCTTATTTTATTATTATAAAAATATTAAATAAAAAACAAGTTAAATAAATATAATAATTATTAACATATTTATTTATTATTAATTATTAATTAAAGAAATAAAATAAAAGGCTAATATTTTATTTAAACTATTATAATATTAATTTAAAAAAACTAAGGATTAACCGATTATTTCAGTTTTAAAAAAACATTTTTCACATTTAAAAACCAATTTTTTAGTTTTAACGGTAATATTATTTATTTCGAAACGTTTAAATAGCTTTAATATTTTAAAATAAGCGCCGGAATTTATAACTTAAATTAAAAATATAATAAATTAAAACTTTTTATATATAATAAATGGTTAATTTAAACGTTAATATTAAATTATAAAACAACTTTTTATACCGAAAAAATGCTTATAAATACTTATTATATTATAAAAAAGTTATAAAATCCGAATATAATATTAAAATAATAAAATATATAAAAATGGATAAAACCTTAAAATTAATTATACGTAATTTTTAATAATTTAATATCGAAATTATCGTTTATAAATTTATAAAAGTTATTTTAAATATTAAAAAATAAAATTAACCGTTATATTTTATATAAATTATTTTAACCCATAAAATTTTATTATATATTATAATATATCGTAATTATAAATTTTATTATCGATTTATTTCTTTTAAACGGTTGTAATTTTATATAAGTTATAATAAATTTATTTATTAAAATAAGCCATTTTATCCTTTTAAAATAAACGAAAAAGGATTTTTAATTTAATTAAAATTTTCGTTAAATTTTATTAAAAACTATATAAAGTTTTATTAAACATTATTTTTAATTAAGATTTTAAATTTACGGCTTATTTTTAATAAAATTTCCTTAAATTTATAAATATTTACTTAAAAATAAGCACCGTTTTTTACCTTTAAATTAACGATTAAATTAAATGATTTAATTAAATCTTTAAAATTTATTTATAAACGTTCGTAAATTATAAAATAATTAATTAAAAAATTTACTTTTATAATTAAATTCGTATATAATAATATAATATCGTTATTATTATATATAATTTTATTTTATACGAAATTATAATTATTATTTAATGGTTTATAATTTTTTCGAACTTTTTAAAACTTAAGCTTATAATTTTATATATATTAAATAACGTAAATTTATAATTATATAAAAAGCATTTAAAAAAGCTATTAAAAATAAAAAATGGGCCGATAAATGTAAAAAAGCTTTAACGTTTACGATAAATTAATTAATAATATTAAATATAAAAATATTAAGATTAAATAACTTATAAAAAATTCGATCGGAAAATATTCGGTTTTTAAAATTTAAAAAGTAATTTTACTTACTGTTATCCGATTTTACTTATTAAAAAGTGGAAAATTTATAACTTTTCCACATTTTTTTATTAAATTTTACCGTATTAATAATTAAGTATCATTTAACTTTAATTAAATTTTATAAAAAGTAAATTTAATTAAAATAAAAATTATTAAGTGAAAAAATGCGTAATTTTATATAATTTTAAGTGTTAAATATAAACCACGTTAAGCTTAATTTATTAAGTTTAATTATATATATTAATTAGAAAAGTTTATAACTTTTAAAAATTTAAGTTTTTTTTATTTTAAGTTTTATATTAAAAAATATTAAATATTTAATTAAATGGAAAAGTTAATTAATTAAACGGTATTAAACTTAAAAATTATATAAATATTTTTAAAAAAGGGTAAAATAAATAATTATTATATTTTATTAATAAAATCTTAAAAACCAGTAAATTTTTAAATATTACGATATTAATAAATTATAATAAGTTTTATTTAAAATAAATTTAATAAAAAAGGAAATTATATTATACGGTTAATATATTATAAACTTATTAAAATATTAATAAAATTAATAAAACGGTTAAAATAAATTAAAAAATAATTAAATATAAAAAATTTAAAAATATATAAGTTAAAAATATTATATTTAATATCGGAAATATATTAACGTTTAAGCCGAAATATACGTATTTTAAATTATTTAAAATTTTTAGGCCGTTTATCGGTTAACGATAATAATTTATCGAAATTTATTAAAGTTTATTTTAATAAGTTTATTACCGACGGCGGGTCTGCTTCGCCGGCTTAAAATTTTCCGCCGTTTAAGCGGATTTTATTTTTATCTTATCTTTTAATTAATTAAATTATATATTATAACAAGTGGTAATATTTATCCGAAAAAGTGTATATAATGTTTTAATGTTTTACTTTTATAAAAATATATTTAATTAAATGTATAAATAATAAATTAATAATATATTAAACGTAAATACATTTAATTAATTATATAAATAATATATTAACGTTATATTAAAAATTTAAGTACGTAAATATATTTAATAAATATATTAAGTAATAATCTTATAAAATTAAATTAATTAAATAATTTTAAGTTTTATTAATTTTAATTTTTATATATTATTATTATACGTTAAATGTTAATTAAATTAATTATATAATTATCGAATATTACTTATAATTATTTATAATTATAAGGATATTTTCTTATAATAATTTTAAGAATTTCGTTATAATATATTTTTCGAACGAATAAATACCTTAAGATTTTTCCCATTTTAAAAAGAAAAAAATTAAAAACTTTAAAACTTTAAAAATTATTACTTTAATTTAAATACATTTATTTTAAGCTTTTATTACTAGTTTTATTATAATAATTTACCGTATGTTATTTAAATTTAATTTTTATTTAAAATATAAATAAACTTATATTAAAAAATTTAATGATAATTTTTATTATTTAAATAAATTTTATTATTAATTATAATATTTTTAATTTTAAGCAGTTTTTAAATTTTTACTTATTTTTTATATTATTATCTTTTTTTAACATTAAAAAAGTATTACCTTTTTTTTTTTTATTTTCCTTAACTTTTTAGTTTTATTACTAATTTTTATAATTTATTTATTAGGAAATTAAAGGAGTTTTTATATAATTTATCATAGCTTTTAAGCTTTTAAATTTTCTTATTATACCTTATAAAAAACGTTTTATAATTTTTATATATTCGATTTTTATTTATGATAAGTTTTTTATAATTTGTTAAATATTTTCGAGATTTTTATATGCATTTATAATAAGTATAAGCGGTTTTAAATTATCCATTATTTTTTAAAAAGTGGTAAACGTAATATAAATGTAAAAGGTTTAATTATAACGGCTTTATTTATTATCCGTATTTTTATTACATTTATAACGGTTAATATTAATAATATCGGTTATTTAATTTTATTAATTATTTTAAACTTATTTTATTTATTAAATAAAGTAAAAATTAAATGTTTATAAAACTTATTAAATTAACCTATTTTATTAAAAATTTAATACCATAAAAAATTCGTTAAATAATCTTTTTTTTAATTAAAATACGTAATAAAATGTTATTATAAAAGTAATATATAAAACGATATTTATTAAATTTAAATCTAATTTATGCTTTAACGGCTACGCCGTTTTAAATATTTAATTAAATATAAAGTTTTTAATATATAAAGTTTATTTTAAATAAACTTTTTTATTAATAAAACTTAATAAATATCGTTTTATATATTACTTTTATTTATATTAATTTTAAAATACACATTAAATATTAATAAAATAAAAATAAATTTATTAAAATTAATAATATTATTAATTATTTTTATTATTATTTAAAATTAAAATATATTAAAATTAAATTTTTAAAATTTATCACTTATAATTTTATAAATTTATTATATAAAATTATAATATTTTTAACCTTACCGATTAATTAATATATTTTTATTAAAACTTGATAATAAATAATTTTTATAATATAAGCTTTATTTTTAAACTTAATATTATTAAAATTAATATTAACATTATAAATAATAATATTAAAAGTTTAAAATAAATATTAATTTAATATTATTTAAATATTTCCTAAATTTTTTAATAAAATTTTTTTTAAGAAACGTATTATTTAAAAACTTATAATTATATCGATAATATAAAATATAAATCATTTATTTTAATATATAACATTAATAATTACTTTATAATTAAAATTTATATTAAGGTTTTTAAATTAAACTTAAATTTTAAAAAATTTTACTTTTAATTTAATAATAATAATAAAATTTATTAATTTTCTTAATATTATTAATTTTAATATTATAATTAACCTTATTTAAAAAGTTATATAATTTAATAATTAATAAATAATTAAAATAAATATAAAAATATTATAATTTTATTTTCGTAAAAAATAATATTTTTAAGATAAAATTATAAATATTTTTATTTTCGGATAATATTAATAATAATACCATTTTTACATATTAATTAATTAATGACATTATTAAAATAAATTTTTAATTAATTTATATTTTTAAATAAAAATAAAAATAAAATATTAATATTTATAACGTAAAAATTTATATAATTAAATAAAGTATTAATAATCACGATTTTAAAAATTTCATAAATTATTTATTACCGAAATAAATATTAATTTTATTAATACGGGTATTATTTATTTTAAACATTTATTAAAGTGCTTTTAATAAAAATTAAACATTAACTTTTTCCGATCGTAAAATATAAATAATTTTATAATAAATATAATTTTTAAAAATATCTTTTATATATTAATTTTAAAAAAATATTATTAAAATTAACTTATTTAATAAAAACATATAATCATATAATATTAAAATATTTAATTAAATAAATAAATTATAATTAAAAATAAATCGTTGTTTTTTTAAAAAATTTATTTTTAATTTAATTATTATATTTTTTAATTTTATTTTAAATTAAAATTATTAAATTTTTATAATTAATTAAAAATATTATATAATTTTTACTAAAAAACCTTTTTAACTTTTTAATTTTCTTTAATTTTTTACGTTTTTACTTAAAATATTTAATAAATTAATATTTTTTTTATAAATTTAATAATATTATTTTTATATTTAAAAATTTACTTAATATTATATTTATTTTTTTATCTGTTTTATAATATTTATAATTAATATAATATTATTAATTTTTTTATTTTTATCGTTATTATTATATTTATAATTATATTATTTAATTATTTTCATAATTTTATAAATCTTAATAAACATTTAAAACTTATTAATTAAATTTTCGAATGTTAATAAAAGTTTAAATAAAATATGTTATAATTAAAATACGGATAACGTTATTAAAAGTTTTATTTATAAAACAGTTGTAAATCGAAAACTACTTGTTAACGATTATTTAATTTTACGTAATAAAAGCATCCGACATTATTAACCACCTTTAAACTAGCGGGCATATAATTAATTTCACTAATTTACGGCTAACGACAACCGTAAAAATCTTAACATTTCCAGTTTAAATTAGCTTAAATTAACTGCTAAAACTTAAATAATTAACTTTATAAATAAAACTTTTAATAACGTTATTTATATAACTTAATAAATATAATAAATAATATCGATAAATTATTATTTTTTTAAATTTAAAACCGAAAATTTATTAATATAAAAAATTTATTAAAAATACTTATAATATTTTTAAATTATTTTTACTTATATTTTTAATTAATTTTAATATTAAAAATATAATCGTAATTTAATCGTAATAATATTAAATTTTATTCTATTTAATATTAAAATAACATTTTATAGTTAAATATATATCCGTAAAACATTAATAATAAAAACATTATAAAAAAATATAAAATTATTTTACCGAAAAAATTATCGAAAATATAATATAAAATTAAATTTATTATATTTTTATAATATAATAAACATTAAAAAAATAAAACTTATTTTTAAAAATATTATAAAATTTACCGATATAATTATTTTTATTATTTTAAACTTTTTAAAATAATTAATAATAATTAAAAATATATTTTATTAAAAATTCGTATTAAAAAATATTATAATAATTATTACTTAAATAATTACCGATAAACATTAAAGTTTACCATTAATAATTATTTATTAATATAAATAATTAAACTGTTTAAAAGAAAAATCGTAATTTTCGGTAAATTAATTTTATCTTTTAATATAATACTTAAAAATACCACTTAAATTATATATAAATTACTTATTAACGGTTTAAAAATTTAATAACATTTTTTAATATAATAAGTTAAAATATTTATTTTTATTATTTAATTAAAACTTATACCTTTAATTATTATTTTATAAATCCATAAAAATAAAAATTATATTAATTAAAAAATAATTAAGAAATAAAAAATATCGGTAATTTTAAAAACTAAAAAAGAAAAAAAAGGTTATTTATTAATATTATCTTTAATTAATTAATAATTAAAAAAGGGATCTAAAAAAGCTAATTAATTAAACTATATAATTAATCCGAAAATAATATGTAAAACGTTAAAAATAAATTATTAAAAATAAATAAAATAAGTAATAAAAACATTAAATATTTAAATAATAAAAATAATAATTAATTAAAAAAATCCGTGTAAAACTTAAAACAAGAAAAAACTTGAATTTTTAAAAGCTATAAGCTATATTAGCTAATATATATAGCTAGGCTTAATAAATTAAGCTTAACGTAGTTTATATTTAACAATCCGGCCGGGATAATAAATAAATTAAAGTTATAACTTTAATTTATTAAAGTTAAAAATTTATAAAAAGTAATTATATATTATTATTTATATTTATTTTATTATTTATAACTTAAAATAAATTAATTTTAATTTTATATAATATATAAATATTTTTATATTAATATATTAAATTATTTTTATTAAGCTTTTATTAATTTATTAAAATTCTATTATAATAAAATACACATTTAAAAAAATCGACAAATCTTTTAATATAATTAACATTATATTATTTTATATAAATATTTTATTACATTAATACATTTTATAATATTAATCGTAATAACTTTAACATTAAAATAAAATTTAATAACTTAAATCTTATAAAATATTTTAAATAAAATTTAAACATTTTTTCCGTTATATAAATATAATTAACATTTTATCGGTTATTTTTAAATTTATTAAACTAAAAACACTTAAATATTTTTTATATATAAATTATTAATTTAAAATTAAAATTAACTTTTATTTTATAACCATAAAATTAAATAATTATTTAAAAAGATAAATTAATTAAAAATATAAAAAATCGTTTAATTCCTTTATATTTTTTAAATAATAAAGTTATTATTAAAATTATAATTATAAAATTAAATTAAAAACTTATTTATATTATTATAAGAAAAACTAAGGTTAAAAAATAAGAAAAATAATAAAAAAAATTTAAACCTTATTAAAAAACTTAAATAAGTTATAAAAATAAAAATTAAGTTTTATTATTAATAAAATAATAAAAATTAATTATTAATATCACATATATTATTATAATAAAATTTTTAAATTATCGTAATAATAACTTTTTAATTTTATTAATTTATATTAATAATTTTTAATAATATTAATTAATGTTAATAAATATATATATATTATAAAAATGACAAATAAAACAAAATAATAATTAAATAAAATAATAACATTATTATATTTAAGGAAAAACTAATTTAAAAAATAAGCGGAAAATTTTATTTTTATATACTTTAAATATATTAATATTTCCTTTAATTAAATATATACCGTATAAATACGTATTATTATTATGTAACCATTATAAAGTTTTCCGCTTATTTTTAAATTAATTTTTTCCTTTTTTAAAAATATTAATAATATTATTATTTTATTTAATTATTATTTTTATTTTATTTATTATTTTTATTATATATACGTATTTATTAATAATAAAATTAATATATATATTAAACATAAATTATGTTAAACTTAATTTATTAAGCTTAATTATATATATTAATTAAAAAATTTATAACTTTTAAAAAATTAAATTTTTTTTATTTTAAGATTTATAATATAAATAAAATTTTAAAAATAAAATTTTGAAAATAAAATTTTAATTATAAATTAAGATTTTTATGTTATTTTTTCATTAATATTTTAATTATAAAATAATTAAAATTAATCGCGTTACGTACGATTTTTTATTTTATTTTTCGTTATATAATTAATAATTAATAACTTTAAACTAATAAATTAATTTAATATATAATCGTAATTATTATTTATAATTTTAATTATTAGTTTTTATTATTTATTATATTTATATTATATATATATTTAATAATAATTTTATTTTAAATTTTATAAATAAATTTTATATAATTTAAAAATAAGTTTTATTTAATATTAAATAATATAAAATTTATTTATTATAACGTATTTTAATATTTACGGTAATATATTTAATTATTATTTTCACTTTATTTTAATATAATTTTTTAAGTTTTAAAATTAAGAAATTTAACGAAAACTTTTAAAATTATTTTAATAAAAAACATATAAAAATAATACGTAACGTAACTAATTTTAATTATTTTATACTTAAAATATATTTAAAAAAGTTTTTAATTTACGGTTAAAATTTTATTTTTAAAATTTTATTTATATATTAATTTTAAAAATAATATAATAAAACACGTATTTACGATACGTATTTATTATAATAATTAAACAGTTATTAATATAATAAAAACATATTTTAAAGTTAATATTTTAAAAACGAAATTATTTCCGTTTATTATTTATTAATAATAAAATATTTTCATTAAAAAATATTATGTAATATTTTTAAGGTTTATTTTTAATTAAAACATTTAAAAAGTTTTAAAGTTTTTAAGTTTTTATATAAATATTATAATTTAATTATAAAAATTTAAGGAATTTATTTAATTTATTTATATTTTTATAAATAATAAAAACGTTATTAAAATTATAATAATAAAATTAAATTAAAAGTTTTATTTAAATTATTATAAAAAAGAAAATTAAAATAAATGAAAAAATAATGGAAAAAATTTAAATTTTATTAAAAATCTTAAATAAATTATGAAAAATTTATATTTCGTTATTAATAAAATAATAAAAATTTATTATTAATATCGTATATATTATTATTATTAAACATAAATTACGTTAAATTTAATTTATTAAATTTAATTATATATATTAATTAATAAAGCTTTTAATTTTTAAAAAACTAAGTTTTTTATTTTAAATTTTATAATTATAATAAAATTTTCGGAATTATAATAATAATTATTAAATAAACGTTAAGCTTAATTTATTAAGCTTAATTATATATATTAGTTAAAAAGTTTATAATTTCTTAAAAAATCAAGTTTTTTTTTATTTTAAGTTTTATAATAATATAAGACTTGGAACAAGAAAAGACTTAAATTCTTTAAGAAGCTATCAACTTTTCTAGCTAATAT
Source organism: Hypoxylon rickii (assembly GCA_902806535.1). Taxonomy (NCBI): domain Eukaryota; kingdom Fungi; phylum Ascomycota; class Sordariomycetes; order Xylariales; family Hypoxylaceae; genus Hypoxylon; species Hypoxylon rickii. The sequence goes on from CADCWY010000003.1 coordinate 1,244,906, forward strand.
ATATAGCTAAGCTTAATAAATTAAGCCTAACGTGGTCTGTGCTTAACAAATAATATTTTTTAATGTTATTAATTTATATTTATTAATAAATATATACGTATAATAAGAAATAATAAGTAAAATAGAAATAATAATTAAGCGAAATAATAATATTATTATATTTAAGAAAAAAAGGAAAAATTAATTTAAAAAATAAGCGGAAAATTTTATTTTTTTATATTTTAAATATATTAATATTTTTTAATTAAATATATTTTATAAAAGTATATATTATTATTATATAATTATTATTTATTTTATTTTTTTCGTAATTAATTAATTATAAATTTCGTATTAATTTTTTTTACTTATTTTTTTTAATTTTAAATTAATTTAATCATTTTTATTAATATTTTTATAATTTTATTTAAAAATATTTTAATTATAATATTAACGGGATTATAATTACCATAAATTTAATAAATGTTATTTATTTTTAATTTTTATATAATTATTTTAATATTATTAAATTAATTATTAATTTTTTTCGTTAATATTACTTATTTATATTAAACATTAGTATAAAAAAATTAATGTATAAAATTAAAAAATTTTAAGAAAAAAATCATTTTAAAATAATGTTAATAATATAATAAATAATATAACCGACGTTAAATTTTTAAACTATTTTATAAATTTTATTAATTAAAATATTACGTATTATACGTTTATATTTAATAAATAATTAATAGATAATATTTTTAATAATTGTTATGGTAAGTACGTACCGTAAATACGTATCTTACCATGCTACTTTTAAGATTAGCGTATAAGTAAAATTTAAAAATAAGATTTTAGCCGTAAGCTAAAATTTTTATGCTTATTTCTTTATTTATACTTTAATTATAAAATAATAAAATTAATCGCGCGTAACGCGATTTTTAATTGTTTTTCGTCATAATAATTTATATTTTATTATTTTATTTAATCGATCATTTATTTTAAAAATAATAACGTAATTAATTTATAAATTAAAATTTTAATTATTTACGAATAATTTATTAATAAAAATATAAAAGCGGAAGTTTTAAAAGTTAAAATTAATATAATTAAATTTTTAATTTTAATTATTTAATTATTATTAAATTTTAAAATTAAATGCTTTTATTTTTTAAGTTTAAATTATAAATATTAAACCGTTATTAAATGATTAAAAATAGTTTCAAACTAATAAATTAATAAAATATAAGTTTTATAAATTTATTATTTAATAAATTTTTAATTATATCCGAAAATTTAAGATTTAATAAATTAAATTTTTAATTTAACCTTTTATATAATAAATACGGCGTAATTTTCCTTATAAATATTAATATAAAAACTATTAAAATTTTTAATTCTTTTATTTAAAATTTTTAAGGATATATTTTAATTTTAACTTTTATAAATATCTTATTTTTAATAATAAAAATTTATTAAAATTAATATTAAAGGTATTATTTATTTAAAATTAATAAATTTAAAGGATTTTAATTTTATTATAAATAAATATAAATTAAATATTAATAGTTTTATACGTAATTATTATTAATAATAACGTAAATATATTTTAAATTAATATATTTCGGATTTAATAAAATTATATAATAATTTAATAATATATAATAACATTTTTCGATATTTATTTTTAATTTAATAAGTAAACATATAAAAATTATTTTTATATTAACGTAATAAATTAAATATAAATTATAATAATATTTTAAATTATAATTTTTATTTTTAATAATATAATATAAATATTAAAATAAATATTAAATATTAATTAATTTTTAAATAATAAATATATATATTATAATAAATTTTTATCGGAATTATTATAATTTTAAATTATTAATTATAACTTTTGTAAAAATTAAAATGTTTTTATTTTTAACTTTATAAATTATATATAACTTAAAGATTATTATATTTTAATAAATTATCGGATTATATATTTCGGGTTAAAAATACTTTCCGAAAATAAAACATTTAACTTTTTATATTTAAAATTTTATACGGTTTATTTAATATAATTATCTTTTTATTCGTATAAAGTTTTAACGTTAAAATAAAGTTGTTTTTTCTTTTATTATAAAATATAAAGCCGTAATATGGAAAAAATTATTAATATGTATAAGATTTTTTTAATATAATTATATAATTATTAAAATTAAAAATTAATTTAAGTAATTAAATTTCTAATTTTTATAAATTATAACGTTTTTAAAGTTAAATATATAATTTAATATAAATATTTTTAAAAGTTAAAATTTCGTTTAATATGTTAAAAATAACGATAATGTTTTTATTAATAATAACGATAATTTTATAAAAACCTTTTATTTATTTTTTCGGTAAATAAAAACTTTATTTCTTATTAAAAATAATATAAAAGCGTTTTATAAATATTTAAATTATTTTTATATTTAAAACGTTTTTAATTAACCGTTATAATTTTAATTTTTGATTTTTATTATTATTTTTAAATAATTTAAGCTTTTTAATTTAAGCTAAAATTAATGATAAATTTATGTTAATTTTAAGATATACATTAAATATAAATAAAATAAAAATAAATTTATTAAAATTAATAATATCGTTAATTATTTTACCGTTATTTAAAGTTAAAATACGTTAAAATTAAATTTTTAAAGTTTATTATTTATGATTTTATAAATTTATTATATAAAATTATAATATTTTTAACCTTATTAATTAATTAATGTATTTTTATTAAAACTTAATAATAAATGATTTTATAATATAAGCTTTATTTTTAAATTTAATATTATTAAAATTAATATTAATGTTATAAATAATAACGTTAAAAATTTAAAATAAATATTAATTTAATATTATTTAAATATTTCATAAATTTCCTTAATAAAAATCTTTTAAAAATGTGTTATTTAAAAGCTTATAATCGTATTAATAACGTAAAATATAAGTTATTTATTTAAATATATAACATTAATAATTACTTTATAATTAAAATTTATATTAAAATTTTTAAATTAAATCGAAATTTTTAAAAAGTTTTACTTTTAATTTAATAATAATAATAAAATTTATTAATTTTTTAATGTTACCGATTTTAACGTTATAATTAGTTTTATTTAAAAGATTATATAATTTAATAATTAATAAATAATTAAAGCGGGTATAAAATGTCGTAATTTTATTTTTATAAAAAAGTAATATTTTTAAAATAAAATTATTAATATTTTTATTTTTAAGTAATATTAATAATAATATCGTTTTATATATTAATAAAAGCAATATATAAAACGATATTTATTAAGTTTAAATTTAACTTATGTTTTAACGGTTATGCCGTTTTAAGTATTTAATTAAATATAAAGCTTTTTAATATATAAAGTTTATTTTAAATAAACCTTTTTATTAATAATTAATTAATTAATAACATTATTAAAATAAATTTTTAATCGATTTATATTTTTAAGCGATAATAAAAATAAAATATCGGTATTTATAATATAAAATTTATGTGATTAAATAAAATATTAATGATAATAATTTTAAAAATTTTATAAATTATTTATTATTAAAATAAATATTAACTTTACCGGTATAAATGTTATTTATTTTTAAACGTTTATTAAAATGTTTTTAATAAAAGTTAAACATTAACTTTTTCCGATTATAAAAATATAAATAGTTTTTATATTAAATATGATTTTTAAAAATATTTTTATATATCGATTTTAAAAAATGTTATTAAAAATTAATTTATTTAATAAAAATATATAATTATATAATATTAAAATATTTAATCGGATAAATAAATTATAATTAAAAATAAGTTATTATTTTTTAAAGATTTATTTTAATTTAATTATTATATTTTCTTAGTGTTAAGCACAGACCACGCTAGGCTTAATCTATTAAGCCTAATTATATATATTAGCTAAAAAGTTGATAATTTTTAAAGAATTTAAATTTTTTCTTATTTTAAATTTTATAATTAGTAATACTTTATGCCATTTATTTTATCCCTTAAAACCTAATTAATTATTTTATTTAATCTAATTAATAATTTATCTATTTTATTAATAGTTAAAATTATTATATTAATTTAATCATTTCTTATTTAATTTAACTAGTTAAAACGAATGTTTTTAAAAGATTTAAAAATCTTTTACTTAACCTACCTTAATACCGATAACCTATTAATAATCCCACCTATATATAATCTTATTAAACTATTAAATTGGATTAATTATAATTATAACTACGCTTAAGCAGTCTTATAAAATTAATAAAATAAAAGTTTACTATATTATAACATTTTTCACAAATATGATAAATTTTTAGGTTTAAAAATTACTTTAAATATATTTAAAATAATTTTTCTTATTATAACACCCTACTTGTAAAACTATAAAACTAATATAAAACCTAAAATACTTTAATTTAATAAATTTAATAAGTTAAAAATAATAAATTAAAACTATACCCCGAAAATTAGATTATTAATTCTTAGATAATTAATAATAAAATTTAATATACTTACTGTTTTATTTAATAAAATTTACCAATTTTATCGGCATAAACGTAAATAATTTTTAAACCTTTTATTACAACTAATGATCTTTTATAACTTTCTATTACTATTAATAGATTTTACCGTTTTAATAAAATTAATAATTATCGAACTTTTATTAAAACTAGTAAATTCTTATCTCCTTAACGAAAATTAAAATTCCCTTTTTAAAAAGTTTGTTTACCCTTAACATTTTTACGTTAAAAATATAATTTTATTTATCCCCTTAAATCACTAAAACTTAAAAAATTTCGTTAAAATTTTAGGTAGTAATAACCTTCCTTTTATTTAAGCCAATTTTTATATTAAAATATTAATCTTTTTTTTAAAATTTTAGTTTAATGTCAAATGTTTTAATCCTCCGGTTATAATTTTATTATATTAATCCTATTGGTTAACTTTTTCCTTACTAATTTATTAAATCCTAATTTAAATCTTATCAAAGAAATATTTCCTATTTTTGCTAAATTTACCCCTTTAATTTTTAAACCTTTGTTTTACCAAAAATCCATTATAAGTAAATTTTAATAAATTTTATCAAATTTTTTTAAATAGAAATTATTTTTATTAAACAAAAATTAAATATCATAATTATTTTTAATAAGGCTTATAAGATATTAATTACCTTTGTTATTATATACGAAATATTAATTATCTTTATTATCATATATAAGATATTATTTATTTTTATTATTATATATAAGGCTTTTATTATTGTTTTTCTTATTTTTACATTTTATTTAAATTTATTAAGTTATTTATATAATTTAATAAGTTCTTATTTATAAAGGAGTTTAATTAATTTTTTAAAAATTTACCTTTTTATTTTTAATTTTTTTCTTTTATTTATAGTGTACTATTAATTGGCTTTCCTTTAATTCCATTTTATTATCCTATCACCCCTTATATCACTGTTAGTCCTACCCCTTCGGATGAAATAGCTTAAACCATAAAGTTTAAGTGTAATAAAACCCTTATAAAATATGTTTAAATTATTTAAAATCATTTTAACAGATTTTAAAGGATTATATATTATTTAAATCTATTATAAAGTCTAACTAAATTATTATAATAGCCAAGAAACATTTTAATATTATTTTAGTTAATCCTAATTTCCTTGTTATTAATTTTTTAGAATTTATTTAATTATGTTATAATTAAAGTAAATATAATTATAATTAAAAATAAATTTTGTTTTTATATTTTTAAAATATTAATTGCTTTTAAAGGTATATTTAATATTAAATTATTTATTAAAGGTTTATTAAATTTTAATAATGTTATTTATATTTTATCGTTAATTAATTTTGTTAGGGTAATTTAAATAGTTAAAAATTAAGTTATATAAGTTATTTTTATCCTAATATTTTTGGTAAAGGCGGTTATGTTATTATAACCGGTAATGTTTATTAATATAACGTATATTTTTTACTGATTTTATATGTATTTATGTTTAAGACTTTACCCGTTTTATTATAATTTTATAAAATTTTATTATTTTTTTATGGTAATATCTAAGTTTAGTTTATTATTTGTTTTATAAAGGTTAAATAGGGAATTTTTGTATCTTTTAAATTATATATTAAAGTATTTTATTAAAAATTTTAAATTTAATTTATTTAATGTTTTATAAATAATATAAAATATATAATATAATAATATTAAGATTTTTATTAATGTTAATATTATTTTTAAGTAATATAATTAATTTATTTAATTAAATTTACAGGTTTATTTATTTTAAATATATATTTATTATAAATATATAATTTTATTTCCTTTGGTTTATAAGAATTTATTAATTATTTTAAATTTAATAAAAATATTAAAGATTATTTTTATTATTTTTATAATAAATAAAAGCCTATTATAAAAACTTTTATTTCTAATTTATATTTTAATTTAGATATTATTATTAATATTATTAATCTAACCTTATTTTTATTTTATTTATTTTTATCCTTATTTTATTTATTTAATAATTTAAAAAAGGAAATTAAGATAAAATAAAAGATTAATTAAATGTTTTTAATGATAATATTAATTAAAATAATTAACTTAAATATTTAAAAAATTTAATTTATTTTATAATAATTATTAAAATTATAGCAATTATTAAGATTATAACAATTACTAAAATTATGACAATTATTAAAATTATAATAATTATTAAAGTTATAACAGATATTAGGGTTATTAAGGTTGTAGCAAATATTAAAATTACAGAGATTTCTAAAATTATAACGATAATTACAATAATTATTAATAATATAAGAATCAAAATAATTATTATAAAAATGTTTGTGATAATTACGATAATTAATATTACAGGAATAGGTTTCGTTATATTTAATATTTTATATAATAAATATTTTATTATTAAATTTATTTTAATAAATTTAACGGGGGTATACTAATATATAAGATAAGTTATATTTAAAAATAAATAATCCTTAACTTAAATAATATAAGACAGAATTTCACAACATCAGGTATATTATAATTAAAAAATAATAAAAAAATTAGAAAAAATTTATATAAAAAAAAAATAATAAAGATAATAAGAAAAAATTAACCTAATTAATTTATATTATTCCGCTTTAGCTTATAAATAACTATTAATTTATAAATAATAATAAACTTACATAATTAAATATATTAATAAAATTATAACATTACTTATATGTAATATTTATTTTACCAAATTTTTAAATTATATAAACTTTTTTTATATATAATTAAAAATTTTATTAGGATAAAATTCTAAGATTAAATTTTTCAAAATTTAAACATATTTATTTAACGAATTTATATATTTAATTAATAATATATATAATATTATTTTAGTTAAGCTAAAAGATTTAAATTTTAATGTAATAAAATTTGGTTTAATTATATATAATTATTTTTAATCTTTAATTTATTTAAACAATTTTTATTAACTAATTATTATATATAAAGATTTTAAATATTTTAATAATTTAGTAAACTATGATTAGCTTATAAAATTTATTTTATTTGTTAAGATTATTTTGGTTGATAAGCTTAATAAAATTTAAAACATTAGAGATTTTATTATATTATAGGATAAAATATATTTTTAGATTTATGTGATCGGATAATTTATAGATTAAATAAAGATTAATATCTTTAATATTAAAGTATAAATTACCTTTAATAAATTTTAACTTAATTTATTATTTGGTATTTTTTTTACATAATATAATATCATTTTTAATTATTTGGATTAAATCTTTATATTTAAGTTATATATAAATTTGGTTATAAATATATAAATTATATAAAAACATAATTTTATTAAAAAAATCTTTATAAAAATAAATATTATTATATCCTTAAAGATAATGATTTAAATTGTTATATAATATGTAGATTTTCTAAAATTAAATAACGATAAAATCTTTTATGATTATTTATTTATTAAGTAAATTAATGGTATTTTTTGGCTATTATTAACTATAAAATTATAAAAATTATCTTGTTTATTAACACTTTAAATAAGGATATATATATTTTTAAAAGATAAAATTTAATTATATAAAAGATTATAATTAAAATAAAATAATTTATATTTTATAAGAAAAACTTTAATTATTTATATAATAGCTGTTATAGGCTAAATTAATTAAAATAACATATATAATATACCTTATTAACTTATGTAAAATATTAAATTACTTAACCTTATAATTAATACGTTTTAATTTAATAAAAACCATTGATAATGTTTAAGCCATGCTTTATAACAACAAAGATAACCTCTAAAAAAATTATTATCTTTAAAAGTAGCCTACCTTAAAAATTTTTATTCTAAATATTAAAATAAAAGGTTTATATTTATAAAAATTAGAATACCTTAGATTTACAATTAAAGTATAGAAACTTATTAAAAATTATAATATTTAAAGGCGGTTTAACATTATTAAATATTGGAAAATAAAATGATATACATTTTATTTATAAAAGGTTAATAAAATTAAATTAGTTATATTATTAAAATATATAATTTAGAAATTAAAGATAAGAAAATAATAAATAAAATATTAAATATAATATATAAAAAAATAAAATATTTTATATAATTAAACTTATTCCTTTTAATTACCCCATATTTATAATTTAAAAATGATTAATAATAAATGTAAAAGTTGGGTGGTTATAAATTTAAAATTATTTAATGTTATTATTATTTTAAATATTTATTTTTATCTTTATAAAATAAATAATAAATAAGATTTAAAAATCCTTATATATATTTATTGTGGATACCTTTAAATTTTTTTATTAATTACTTATGTGGCTTAATTATAAAAATTATATAATTATTATATTACCCTAAGGCCTTAAAGTTATAAATATTACTTTAATAAGTTTTAAAAATAATACCGCCTTTACTTAATATTTTATGGATTAATAATTCCTGTTATTTATAAGGTTTACCATTATATATATTAATAATTTAATTATATTTTTCGATTTATAAAAAATATATATAATATCTAAAAATAATTTTCCATTTATTCTTAAAATTTAATATTATAATTAATTTACTTAAATTATTTATTAAATATTTTATTATTTAATTATTAAGTTTTATAATTAACAATTTTAATATAAATATTATTTCTGATTAAATAACCATAATTAAGAAAATTAAATTCTTTATTAATTTTATTAATTTAAAAATATATATCAGCATTATTATATTCCTATAAAAATTTATTCTTTAATTTATTTAAAAATTTTTTATTATAAAAATAGAAAATAAATTTATTTACCAATGGCTAAAAAGCAGATATAATTTTTAAAACCTTTACTGCTTAAAAAGTGGATTAAAAGTGTTAAATTTACCCTAATAAATAAAAAAAAGAAAGTTTTAATTAATATAAAACGTTTTTATTTAACTTATAAATTTTATATATTAAAATTATAATTAAATTATGTTTATAAAAATTAATGTTTTTTATAAAAAGGGTTTAATGTTATATTATTTTATAGCGATAATTATTAAAATAAGTATATTATATTTATGAATTTAATATGGTTAATTTTATTTTTAAATAAAGTATTTATGCGTATTAAATAATGATATTAAGCGATTAAATTAAAAGTGGTATGTTTGGTTTGGGCGTGTTAAAATTTATGTGTTAAGTTTTAATTTTATTAATATTTAATAGTTATTTTAATCGATTATAAAGCGATATATAATATTGTTATATAAATAAATTTGCGATTTATAAATTTGGTTAAATTAAGTTTGAAATTAATCATTATTTCAACTTATTTCTCCTAATTTTAATTAAATATTAAATATATTTTTAAATGGATAAATTTTGTTTCGGATGTATTATTACAACTTTTATTAAATTAAATAAAAAGGATTAAAAAGAAGTTATTAAGATTAACCGGAATGAATTAAATAATTTTATGGATAATTTTAGTTATATCATTAATATATTTATATACATAAATGATATATTACGTTAAAAAATTTTAGCCGGATATTAAGTAGATTTTTATTAGTAGAAAATCCTTAACGAAATCATAAAATAAGGAAGTTATTTATATATTCCTTAGGTTTTTTTATATTTAAAACGATGCCAAATTATTATATAGTTAAGAAATAAACGGTTGCCGACGATTTTATATTTTTGTTAATTACGTACATAATATTTTTATATAATTTATAATAAAAGTATTATTTCAGTTTTATTATATGGTATACGATTTTAACGGATTTAATATTTAATTTCTTATAAAAACTAATTAATTATATTTAATATTATCTATATTATTAAATATATTAAATTAATTAAAAGAAGTTAATAAAAAATTAAAACTTATTATTAAACCGAACATATTTTTTATACGTTAATAATAAATTTTATTATTAATATATCTATTGTTTTATTAATTAAATTAATATAACATATACTTAGCTTTGATATTTTTAACATATTATTAATTATAACATATAAGGTATTTAAAAAATTTTATTCATATTAAAATATAAAAATACTCCGCCGAAAACTAGGTTAATATATTTTTAAAATGTTAATAATTATAAATTAAGGAATGTTAATTAAAATTATTTTTAACCGGGATAAGAAATTTATATTTAAGTTTTAATAAACTTTATGATAATAATTTAAAATTATTTTAGTTATTTTTATAAATTACCATCCTTAAATAAATAAATAAAATAAATAAAAAACTAAGACGTTAAAATTATAATAAGGTTTTATATCGTTACCCAGCCAAATATTTTTAAAAATATTATTCTTATATTATAATATAACTTAAATAACTTGAAATCTTTCATTTTAGTAAATTTTTAATAAAATCGTCTTCGGCTTTTAACTTTAAGCTTTATTAACAACCTTTAAAGTTTTTATTAAGTTTCCCAATTTTAAGACTTAAAAAAATTATATTAATAAGAGGTAAAATGGTGATTAAATATGCTATTATAAATGTTAAAATATATTATAATAAAAAGGAATCTCATATAATTTAACATTAAATAAAAGATATTTTTAAATTATATAAGGGATATTACCTACTTAAAAACCAAACCGAAAATGGTTTAAATAGTGTATTAAATTATTTATTATTATAAAAAGTTAATAATTTAATATATAAATTAAATTTATTAAAAGCTTAAAAATTTACCGCGTTATATTAATAATGTAATTTATTTCGACGTCCTTAACAAATAACCTTTAAACATAAAAACGCTTAAAGTCCGGTAGAATATTTATTAATGGTAATATTAATAAATAAGTATTTTATAAAATTAAAAAGTTAGGAAAATAAAAGATTAATAAGTAAAGCGGTAAGCTGGTATTAAAATACTTAATTTAATAAAAGGAATATAAGCTAAAAGATAACAAATAATATCTTAAAATAATATTTATAAAAATGCCTTGGAATTAGTAAAGGTTTTTAATAAAAGGAATTATTTATCCTTTAAAATTTAAAGGTAAAAGATTTAAAATTACCATATATTAATGTTATTGTTTTTAATAATAAGGGTAACAATTAAAAATAATATAAGTGGTATTAAAATTAATATTTAAATATTAATTCCCCGACGCCCTTAAACTAATTAAATACCCCTGGATTATTTATTTTACTCCAATTATTATAATAGTTTATAATTATATACTTTAATAACATTTAACTAATTAATTTCAATTATTTTATAATTACTTAAAACTCTTAATTACTTATTTAAGCTTTTATGCTTTTCACTTTTAATAATAATTATTATCGCTAGGCTTTTTTCTAAAACGACAACATATAGCTAATAATTTTTCATTTAAAAAGGGTAATGTTAAACATAAATTACGCTAGGCTTAATTTATTAAACCTAGTTATATATATTAGCTAAAAAGTTAATAACTTCTTAAAAATTTAAGTCTTTTTCTTATTCCAAGTTTTATACTTAATTTTATTTTAAATTAAAATTATTAAATCTTTTATAATTAATTAAAAATATTATGTAATTTTTATTAAAAAACTTTGCTTAATCTTTTAATTTTCTTTGATTTTTTACGTTTTTATTTAAAATGTTTTATAAATTAATATCTTTTCTTTTATAAATTTAATAATATTTTTTCTATATTTTTAAAGTTTATTTAATATTATATTTATCTTTTTATCTATTTTATAATATTTATAATTAACGTAATATTAATGGTTTTTTATTTTTATCGTCGTCGTATTTATAATTATATTATTTAATTATTTTTATAACTTTATAAATTTTAATAAACGTTTAAAACTTATTAACTAAGTTTTTAAATTTTAATAAAAGCTTAAATAAAATATGTTATAATTAAAATATAACTTAATAAATATAATAAATAATAACGATAAATTATTATTTTCTTTTAAACTTAAAATTAAAAATTTATTAATATTAGAAAAATTTATCGAAAAATACTTATAATATTTTTAAATTATTTTTACTTATGTTTTTTATTAATTTTAACATTAAAAATGTAATCGTAATTTAATTATAATAATATTAAATTTTATTTTATTTAATGTTAAAATGGCGTTTTATAATTAAATATATATCCGTAAAACATTAATAATAAAAATGTTATAAAAAATATAAAATTATTTTACCGGAAAAATTATTAAAAATACGGTGTAAAATTAAGTTTATTATATTCCCGTAATATAATAAACATTAAAAAAACGAAACTTATCTTTAAAAATATTATAAAATTTATTAATATAATTATTTTTATTATTTTAAACTTTTTAAAATAATTAACGATAATTAAAAATATATATTATTAAAATTTATATTAAAAAATATTATAATAATTATTATTTAAATAATTATTAATAAATATTAAAGCTTATTATTAATAATTATTTATTAATATAAATAATTAAACCGTTTAAAAGAAAAAATTATAATTTTCGTTAAGTTAATTTTATTTTTAATATAACGTTTAAAAGTATCGTTTAAATTATATATAAACTATTTATTAAAAGTTAAATAAATTTAATAACGTTTTTTAATACGACGGATTAAAATATTTACTTTTATTATTTAATTAAAAGTTATATTTTTAATTACCATTTTATAAATTTATGAAAAATAAAAATTATATTAATTAAAAATAATTAAAAGTAAAAAGCATTAATAATTTTAAAAAATTAAAAAAGAAAAAAGGAAAAGTTATTTATTAAATTAATTTTTAATTAATTAATAATTAAAAAAAAAAAAGTTTAAAAAGTTAATTAACCGGATTTTACGATTAATCCGAAAGTAATATATAAAATGTTAAAAATAAATTATTAAAAGTAAATAAAATAAATAGTAAAAATATTAAACGTTTAAGCGATAAAAATAATAATTAATTAAAAAATCCGGTTAAAATAATAAATAAGTTAAAATTATAACCTTAATTTATTAAAATTAAAGGATTTATAAAAAATAATTACGCGTTATTATTATAAGACTTAAAACAAAAAAAGACTTAAATTTTTTAAAAGTTATAAGCTTTATTAATTAATATATATAGCTAAGCTTAATAAATTAAGCTTAACGTGGTTTATGCTTAACAATTATTTACGTTTATTTTATTATTTATAATTTAAAGTAAACCGGATTTAATTTTACGTAATATATAAATACTTTTATATTAATATATTAAGTTATTTTTATTAAACTTTTATTAATTTATCGAAATTTTATTATAATAAAATATATATTTAAAAAATTAACGAATTTTTAATATAATTAATGTTATATTATTTTATATAAATGTTTTATTATATTAATACGTTTTATAATATTAATCGTAATGTTTTTAATATTAAAATAAAATTTAATAATTCGAATTTTACGAAATGTTTTAAATAAAATTCGAACGTTTTTCCGTTATACGAATATAATTAATATTTTTATCGATTATTTCGAAATTTATTAAATTAAAAACGCTTAAATATTTTTTATATATAAATTACCTGTTTAAAATTAAAAATTAATTCTTATTTTATAACCGTAAAATTAAATAATTATTTAAAAAAGTAAATTAATTAAAAATATAAAAAGATAAATTATTTAATTTATTTATATTTTTTAAGCGGTAAAGTTATTATTAAAATTATAATTATAAAATTAAATTTAAAAATTTATTTATATTATTATAAGAAAAATTAAGGTTAAAAAAAGAAAAATAATAAAAAAAGTTTAAATTTTATCGGAAAAGTTTAAATAAATTATAAAAATAAAAAGGTTAAGTTTTATTATTAACGAAATAATGGAAAATTAATTATTAATAACATTAATTAATGTTAATAAATATATACGTATAATAAAAATAATAAATAAAATAAAAATAATAATTAAACGAAATAATAATATTATTATATTTAAAAAAAGAAAAACTAATTTAAAAATAAACGAAAAACTTTACTTTTTATATGTTTTAAATATATCGGTATTTCTTTTAATTAAATACGTACCGTATAAATACATACCATTATTATATAATTATTAATATTATTATTTATATATATAATAAAAAAATAAAAATTAATAAAAATAATAATTAAAATAAAATAATTATATTAATAATATTTTTTATTTATATATATATCGTATAATATATATTATTATTATATAATTATTAATATATATTAATTAATAAAGTTTATAATTTTTTAAAAATTAAATTTTTATTTTATTTTAAATTTTATAATTATTTTTATTTTTATTTTTTATTTTTATTTATAAAACTTAAAAAAAATTTCATTATAAAATTTAAAATAAAATAAAATTTTAATTTTTTAAAAGTTATAAACTTTTTTAATTAATATATATAATTAAGCTTAATAAATTAAACTTAACGTAATTTATATTTAACATTATTTTTATTATAAAATAATTAAAATTAATTATATTATACGCGACTTTTATATGTTTTTAATTATATTTATTATTAAATATAAATTATATTAAATTTATTATAATAAATACGTATTTATAATACGTATTTTATTATATTATCTTTTAAAATTAACGTATAAATAAAAATTTAAAAATAAGATTTTAACTATAAATTAAAATCTTTATTTTTATTTTTTATTTATACTTTAATTATAAAATAAGAAAACTAATCGCGTTATACGCGATTTTTTAATTATTTTTCGTTATAAAATTTAATTTATTAAATTTAATTATATATATTAATTTATTAAGTTTAAATATATATATTAATTAATAAAAAAATTTTATTTTAAATTTTACACTTATTATAATAAATAATAAAAAATGAAATAATTATTAATATTTTACAATTTTATTTAATAAATTATTAAAAATTTTAATTTTATTTAATTTATTAATAAAATCTTTAAAATTAAACGTAATTTAAATTTTAAAAAGTTTTTATTAAAATAAGATTTTTATTTTAAAGAAATAAAAATTAAATTAATTATTAAATTTTATAAAAAAAATTATTATAAATAATAAATTTTTTTTAAAATAATTATATTAATTTAATTTATTATAATAATTATTTTAATATTATTAATTAATAAAAATAATAAAATAAATTTTATTATAACGAAAAATAAATAAAAATCGCGTGTAATACGATTAATTTTATTATTTTATAATTAAAATATAAATAAAAAATAAAAATAAAAATTTTAATTTACGGCTAAAATTTTATTTTTAAATTTTTATTTATATGTTAATTTTAAAAGTTAATATAATAAAATACGTATTTACGGTACGTATTTATTATAACATTTATTTAATTAATTTAAATATATGTAAACTTTTAAAAAATTTATAAAAATAATTATTTTAAATAATTAAAATTAAAATTAAAATTAATTTAAAATTTTAATTTATTATATTATAATAAATATATATTATAAATATATATTTTATTATATTATTTTTAAAATTATCATATAAATAAAAGTTTAAAAATAAAATTTTAATCGTAATTTTTAATTTTTTTATTTATATTTTAATTATAAAATAATTAAAATTAAATATATTATACGCGATTTTTATTTAATTTTTTCGTAATAATAACTTAAATTATATTAAAAACTTATTAATTTTATTATGTTATAAAATTTATTATAATAAAATTTTAATAAATTAATAAAAATTAATAAAAATAATTTAATATAAAAATATAAAAATAATTATATATAATTTATTATAATAAATACGTACCGTAAATACGTATTTTATTATATTATTTTTAAGATTAACGTATAAATAAAAATTTAAAAATAAAATCTTAATTATAAACTAAGATTTTTATTTTTATTTCCTTATTTATATTTTAATTATAAAATAATAAAATTAATCGTATTACGCGCGATTTTTATCTTTTTTCGTTATAATTATCCGGTTAAATATTTCTTAAAAAATATTATTTTTATATTATAATATAATTTAAATAATTTAAAATTTTTATTTTTAATAAGTTTTTAATAAAATTATTTTTAATTTTTAATTTCGAACTTTATTAATAAATTTAAAATTTTATTAAAATTTTATTTTAATATTTTAAAAATTATATTAATAAAAGTAAAAATAATAATTAAATATATTATCATAAATACTAAAATACGTTATAATAAAAATGAAATTTTATATAATTTAATATTAAATAAAAAGTATTTTTTAAATTATATAAAAATATTATTTACTTAAAAATTAAATTAAAAATAGTTTAAATAACTTATTAAATTATTTATTATTATAAAAATCGGTAATTTAATATATAAATTAAATTTATTAAAAGCTTAAAAATTTATTACGTTATATTAATTATATAATTTATTTCGGCATTTTTAATAAAAAACTTTTAAATATAAAAACGTTTAAAATTTAATAAAATATTCGTTAACGGTAATATTATATAAAAATAAAAATTAATAAATAAAACGATAAATTTATATTAAAATATTTAATTTAATGAAAAAATACGAGCCGGAAAATAATAAGTAATATTTTAAAATAAGGTTTATAAAAATATTTTAAAATTAATAAAAATTTTAATAAATAAACCGTTTATTTTTAAAGATTTAAAAGTAAAAATTTAAAATTATTATATATTAATATTATTATTTTTAATAATAAAAATAATGATTAAAAATAATATAAATAATGATTAAAAATAATATAATAATATTAAAATTAATATTTAAATATTAATTTTTAACGTTTTAAATTAATTAAATACCGTTTAATTAGTTATTTTTATTTTAAAAATATTATAATAATTTATAATTATATATTTAAATAATAAATGTTTTTAAATTTTATATTTAATTAATTAATTTTAATTATTTTTAATCGCTTAAAAGATTTTAATTATTTATTTAAGTTTTTTATTTTTATTTTTAATAATAATTATTATTATTAAATTTGTTTTTTAAAATAATAACGTATAATTAATAATTTTTATTTAAAAAATGTAAAACTTAAAATAAAAAAACCTTGATTTTTTTATTTTAAGTTTTATTAAGTTTAATTACATATATTAATTAATAAAATTAATAATTTTTAAAAAATTTAAATTATAAAATTAAAAATTAAAAAAACTTAATTTTTTAAAAGTCATAAATTTTATTAATTAATATATATAATTAAGCTTAATAAATTAAGCTTAACGTAGTTTATATTTAATATAAACTTTTTTATTTTAAGTTTTATATTTTATAAATAAAATATTATAATAAAAAATTTATTTTAAATATATTTAAAATAATTTTTATATTTATTATAATATATACGTATCGTAAATACGTATTTTATTATGTTATTTTTAAAATTAACGTATAAATAAAAATTTAAAAATAAACTTTTAATTATAAATTAAAATTTTTATTTTTATTTTTTATTTATATTTTAATTATAAAATAATAAAATTAATCGCGTTATAAACGATTTTTATTTATGTTTTATTATAATATTTAATAAAATTTATTATATTTACGAAAAATATTATAATATAATAAATTTTAATTTTATTAATTTCATAAAATTATTTAAATATAAATATAATTATAATTAATTTAATTTTATAATTTAATAAAATTAAATATAAATAAAATTATTAAAAATTATTAATATTAAAATAATTTTTAAAAGTTTATTTTAATTAATTAAATTATATAAAAATAATTAAATTAATATTATAATTTTAATTATTTATAAAATAAATAAATCGTTAATTAAATTTAAAAAATAAATAATTAATTTTTTTAAAAAATAAACGTTATAAAATATTATTAATTATATATAAAATTTTAAAAAATATTTAATTTTTTAAAAATTATAAGTTTTATTAATTATTATATATAATTAAACTTAATAAATTAAATTTAACGTAATTTATATTTAATATTATAAAATTTAAAATAATTTTTTATAAAAATGAAAATTAAATAATTATTAATATAATAAAAAAATGTGTATTAAAATTAAAGCTTAAAAAAAGTTATTTTCGTTTATTATTTATTAATAATAATATATGTTTTTCGAAAAATATTACGTAATATTTTTAAAGTTTATTAAAACATTTAAAAATTTTAAAACTTTTAAATTTTTACATTTTTTTAAAAAAATATTTTATTAATTAATATATATAATTAAACTTAATAAATTAAACTTAATTTAATTTATATTTAATAATATAATAAATTTATTTATAAAATTTATTAAACGCGTAATACGTTTATATATACGGTAATAATATTAAAAATAACCGCGTAACATTTATTAATATAACCATTTTTCGACCGAAAATATAAGGGTAAAACCAAGCAGTTATTAATATAATAAAAAAATGTGTATTAAAATTAAAGCTTAAGAAAAGAAAGAAAAGAAGCTATTCCGTTTACTGCTTGCCAGCAGCAACATATCCTCCTCCAGAAGATGTCACGTGACACCCTCGGGGTCCACTCCTCAACTGACACATTTAAAGGGCCTTAAAGCCTTTAGGTCCTTACAGAAAAACTTTTAAAACTGTGTTAATAAGTGTTTAACGTTATGTTTCGACGGGTTTTCTGTTAAAAATCCTTGTCTTATTAACATAAACAACATTAATCATGATGACTTTAATCGTTTTATCTATTTTAATTGCCGGGATTAGTCCCTTATTAAATGCCCAAGACTTTATCAAAAATTGTACCTGGGAAACCGGCTTTATGGCAAACCAATTTCTCGGCGTGTATTGTAACAACGATGATTGGGCAAGATATAGCTATGACTGGACGTGGTAAGTTCTTTTCGTGCTCCCAACTTATTATGTACTTAATACTGATATGGCTGCTCATTGGAGGCTCGACACTAACGCCTGTTTTACCAACCGTGGCGGCCTCCTTTATCCTCATACAAAGTTTGTGGCATTTTCGCCCTGATGCCATGCACTAACATAGCTCTGACCAGCGGGAATTATTGGTCGACATGTGGAAATTGCTCCGTCCGCGCCAGTAACGTAGAATTCCTACTGAGCTGCGATTGTCTTGCCGATGGTGGGCTCTTCGCTCGTACCGCTTATGATATCAGTACGTCTTCTTGCCTTGCTCACAGTTGTACTCTTCAGCGTTAATCTAGCAATAAGACCGTGTAATCTGGAACCACAACGGTGCCCTGGGGTGTTTTGACCATCTCGGCAACAAGACGGAGAGTGGTCCCTTCTGAACCTAACTAGAGAGAATTGTCTTCTCCAGGCTTGAATGGGGGAACCCATACCGGAGCGACGCATGTGGAGACCCTGCTATCGACGCTGTAGAGATAGCGCTAGAGACATGTTCAGATCATAAGTTGGAAGGCCTTGTATTGCACAGATGGGTACTCCTAAGTATGAAATTACTAAGCGCCTCCAAGATAGGTATCTATATCTCGAGCTCAGGAACGGCTCGATATGCTATTTCTCTCTTCACTATGCTCGCCTATTTAACCAGTGTAGGATGAAGCCGCAACCTTCACCGAAAGGCAAGGATCTCACCCTCGATAGCCTCCCCTAGACTCTGGGTCGTTCCTTTCCCGCCCATATCAGGGGTGATGATACTCAAATCTCCTCGGGCTAGAACCGATTCAATGGCGCCGAGCACCGCGGCAGCCGCGTCTCTGTACCCCAAATGTTCTAGTAGCATCTGGCCTGCCCATATCATGCCGATCGGGTTGGCTACGCCTTTGCCGGCAATGTCCGGGGCACTCCCATGTACCGGTTCGAAGAGACTCGGGAACTGTCGGCCTGGATTGATATTCCCCGACGGTGCAATGCCGATTGTCCCGGTGCATGCTGGCCCCAAGTCCGACAAAATGTCTCCAAACAGGTTGCTCCCGACAACTACGTCAAACATGCTAGGGTTCTGAACAAAATGGGCGGTAAGTATGTCGATGTGATACTTATCAACGTGCACGTTGGGGTATTTCTGTGCCATCTGGTGAACCCGAGAGTCCCAGTAGGGCATTGTGATACTGATACCGTTGCTTTTGGTCGCGCTAGTAAGTCGCTTCCGCGGGCGCGTCTGTGCCAGTTCGAAGGCATACCGGAGTACTCTATCAACTCCGGTCCTGGTCATGACCGTCTCCTGAACGACGGTTTCCCTGTCGGTTCCTTCAAATATTTTCCCCCCGATGCTGCTATATTCCCCTTCAGTGTTTTCACGTACGATCCAGAAATCAATGTCACCAGGTTTCCGGCCAGCCACTTTTACGTGTAAAGAATGAGCATTTCCAAGCCGCCTTGAGTATGAAGGGTTGCATACTCACAAGGACATTTCACACCAGCCAGAAGCCGGCATGGACGAAGGTTGATGTACTGGTCAAATTCGCGCCTAAACTTCAATAGACTACCCCAGAGTGAGACCTCGTCAGGGACGACGTCCGGCATGCCAACAGCACCGAAGTAGATGGCGTCGAACGCAGCTAGGGTTGCCTTCCAATCGCGTGGTAGCATATCCCCGTGCTTCTGGTAGAAGGCGCAACTGGCGAAATCGAATGATTCAAACACAAACGGGATATTAAATGCTTTAGCAGCGGCTTCGAGGCATCGGACGCCATACGGCATCACCTCGGTTCCGATACCGTCGCCGGGGATCACGGCAATTTTTAAAACGTTAGCGTTCATATTCATGTTAATTTATAGAGTGCTGAAGAATAACATTGTTCTGATATTCCTCACATACATGCCTCGCAATCGCAATAGCCCTATTGATATTTGAATACCAACGCTACTACTAATGTATTTTGTATTTTGTATTTTTATCGCATCCGTGTGCTGAGTGGGTCCTAGCTTATCGCGTAGTGTGACTGATTATGTGTCTATCTGGTGTTTATTAGGAAAGAGGGGGAGTGGAGGGGAAGGGGTACGTTTGAACTAGTACCTACCTACATATACTGCGTGGTATGAGTCAAGCTTTCTTTTCTGTACCTACCTAAGGTACCTTATGCAGTAGGTAAGTATACTTATATGGAACTTTTTTCATATTTACCTTCCAAGCATCTATGATATAAACAAACCCAAACAAATCTGGATGACCTTACCTACGTCGGGATCTTGTTCAGAGCATCGCAGGAAAGAGCCCTAGCTATGGCGTCTTCATCAGCCAGTCACTCTTCCTGGGACCTACCCACCCAGATTCTTCACGCCCTCGACAAAACTTCACCCATCCTCTCTACCGAAACCTTCCCAGTCGTAGCTTTCGCCGAAGTGAAGGCTGCCTTGGACCGGCTTGCATCGCGTGACATGGTCACCTACGACACCATAGAACGTGAAGACGCGATATTGGAGCCGGAGGGTGAGCAGATCGCCACCAATGGTAGTCACGAGGCCCGTGTGTTCGATACTCTGCGCTCAGCAGTCGATGGTCTGACCATTCAGGACTTGGAGAAAGCTATTGGCGACAAGACTGTTGTTAAGATAGGGCAAGGGAAGGCGTTCAAGGAGAGATGGATAACCAAGACCAAAGGTACGTCAACAAGGCTTGTGCTCGCGGCTGCCTTTTCCCTCTCAAGCGAATAACACGGACACCACCATGGCCGAGCTAATCACGCGATGTCCTTTTTCAGACGGCAAGTTCAAGGCTGCAATAGACTCGATCCGAGATACTACCAAGGACCAGATGCAAGCTATAAAGGATGGGCGGGCGTCTCCTGATTCTAAGCTGCTTGCGGATCTGAAGAAACGGAAGCTCATCAGAATCCAGAAGATCATTAGCTTCCGAATCCACCGAGGTCCTAAATTTGCCCTCAAGATTCCCGAAGAAGCGACCGACTTGACAGCAGATATGGTCGCCACTGGATCATGGAAAACGGCATCCTTCAAGCCCTACAACTTTAGGGCTGCGGGCGCCGACCAGCATTCCGGTGCCTTGCATCCCCTCAACAAGGTGCGCGCAGAGTTTAGGCAGATTTTCTTTGAAATGGGCTTCGAGGAGATGCCTACCGACAAGTAGGTTTTGCTAAAATACAGATATCTTCTGACTATTGGCTAACGTATGTCTCCTTTTCATAGCTTTGTTGAATCCGGTTTTTGGAACTTTGACGCCCTCTTCGTGCCTCAACAGCACCCGGCCCGTGATCTACAAGACACCGTATGCCATTCATCTCCGTTCCTCCATAAAACCTCGTTCTTCATGCTCAATTGCTTTCTTCGTGACGAAAATGCTTGGTTCTTGGCTTCTAACAGGGTTGCAGTTCTATATTTCTGACCCCCCAGCCGCTGATAGACCTCGAACGGTATCTCCTAAAGATATAAAAGACTATGATGCTTATTGGGAAAACGTGAAGACCGTCCACCAGGTGCGTGCTATTGTGATACCCTATCTTCTTAGTGTGCTTGAGAAGATATCACGTTTCTTCTTCACTTCAGGAATTGTTAACATCCCGTCGGAGGTAGGATGGCAAGTACGGATCGATTGGCTACCGGTACCCCTGGTCTGGGGATGAGTCGCTACGGCTAGTGCTGCGTACTCACACAACGGCCATAAGTGCAAATATGCTTCACAAATTGGCTGCGAGGACAGGCCCCGACGGCCTCCCACCGCCAGCACGCTATTTCTCTATCGACAGAGTGTTCCGAAATGAGAGCGTCGACGCAACGCACCTGGCGGAGTTCCATCAAGTCGAGGGTGTCATTGCTGACACGAACCTGACTCTTGGTGGTCTCATGGAAGTAAGCATGAACCCTTACCCTCACGAGTAGATTTATCCGTGTGTGAAAGCCGCTGATTAGTTTTAGTTTATGGATATATTCTTTGGTAAGATGGGTATAACGGACCTCAAGTACAAGCCAGCCTACAACCCCTGTGCGTGCCTCTTACCCCTCCTCCTAGAGCAAGTCCTGACTGTGCCAGACACCGAACCGAGCATGGAAATATTCTCATATCGTATGTATAACCAAGTTCCTCCCTTTTCTCCTATTTCTATCTGTTCGTCTGTCTCGTTATCTTGAACACTTCTAACCGCGTACAATAGACAAGGGTCTTGGTAAACTCATCGAGATAGGAAATAGCGGAATGTTCCGGCCAGAGATGCTTGAATCCATGGGATTCCCGTAAGTCCTATTCTCTAAACCATAGAGAGGGTGACTGACTTGAATACGTAGTAAGGATACGCGTGTATATGGTTGGGGACTGTCCCTGGAACGGCCGACGATGATCAAATACGGCATCTCGAATATACGAGAATTGCTAGGCCACAAGGTGGATTTGAATTTTGTAGAAAATAGTCCGGCGGTGCGGCTGAATAAGGATTAAACCCTTGTTATTAAACCCTTGTTATAGGCCGGTCTTTAAGGCGGTCTTAATATGGTACTATAAACATCTAATCTTCTGCCGGCAGTGTCGTGGCATCATGTGGTACACATAAGAACACTCAGCTGCGCGTCATTGCTCCACCCGCCTATGCATCACAGAACACTTTAATCGTTGCATCGAAATAATGCGGCTCTAGGTTGAATTGGATCATATCGATTTTAAGGCCTAATCCAAAACGTCATGCCTACGATTTCCCTTCGGGTGAACTGGCCAAATTGAAGGGCCCAGTCTTGTTACTATGTCTGACCTTGATCCGGACTCTTTGGGGTCTTGGGTTGGGTTCTTGATGAATGGGTTATGCTCGATTTTGGGCCTTGTCGATGTGGTTCGAATGGGTGGGCCTACCTGCTAAGTACTAGGTACTTGGTACCTACATATGTAGTACCTACCTACTACCTACCTAGGTATTAGGTACCTAGTAGTACCAGGTATGTAAGCTAGCACTGGTCCACTCTTTTTCCAGACAACGAAGGGACTTAGCGGGACTTGGCTGGTTAGGGCCTTGGCCTTGGAGGGGTTGTTTTTCCCAAGTACTTCCAAGGTTGATCTTTTGGAGGGGTTCTCTTTTTTTTTTGCAACATCTCATCACAGACCTGTCCCAACCGGTGAATCGAATACAACGGCAGTTACAACGGTAGTGCGACAGCATACAAGCACCATGGCCGACCCAGTCAAGGCCATGGAAAGTCTACAAATTACAGCCTTGAAAGATCTTAAAGGTAATCTGGAATTGATCCGCTTGCTTTCCTGTGTAGTGACTAATGTTAAGTGTTCCCAAGGTACTGAAAAAAGAGATTCCCTCATCGCGATCGAGAAAAAATATCAGCAAAAATGGGAAGAACAAGGCTTGTTCAATGCCAATGCACCTGCGACGGCTGACATCCCCCTACACTCCATGACGTCGTCTGAGCTGCGCGAAAAATTTCCTAAGTTCTTTGGAACAATTGCCTTTCCATACACCAACGGCCGTCTCCATGTCGGGCATGCTTTTTCCTTTAGCAAGGTGGAGTTCCACGTAGGGTATGCTCGTATGAAAGGCGTCAACGTTCTATGGCCTCAGGGGTACCATTGTACCGGCCTACCTATCAAAGCATGCGCCGACAAATTGGTCAAGGAAGTTCAGATGTTTGGCCAGGAATTCGAGAGGTACAACGAGGAAGACGAAGCGGTCGCCGCTGCGGTCCCTACCCCGGCTGTGCAAGAAAGGGAGGATGTGACCAAGTTCACGGCAAAAAAGGGCAAGGCTGCCGCTAAGTCGGTGAAGATGAAGTACCAATTCCAAATAATGCAAGCGATGGGCATTCCGACCCAACAGATCCATCTATTCGCCGACCCAGCATACTGGCTTGAGTACTTCCCGCCACTTTGCAAGCTGGATCTCAGCAATTTTGGCAGCAGAATCGACTGGAGGAGACAGTTTGTCACAACGGATGCGAACCCTTACTTTGACGCATTTGTTCGATGGCAGATGATCCGATTGAAGGAGTTGCACAAAATCAAGTTCGGAAAACGGCACACTATCTACTCAATCAAGGATGGCCAACCCTGCATGGACCACGACAGAAGCGAAGGAGAGGGCGTGGGCCCGCAGATATACGTTGCAATCAAAATGCAGATGCTGGAGTTTGCCCCTAGAGCATATGAAAGCCTTCAGGGAAAGTTCCCCGATGACGCCAAAATTTTCCTTGTCCCCGCAACTCTACGAGCCGAAACAATGTACGGACAAGTAGCTTGCTTCGTTTCGCCCAAACTCACGTACGGTATTTACGAAGTAGCCCCTAAGGAGTACTACGTTATGACCGAGAGAGCAGCGAGGAACATGGCGCACCAAGAGATTTTTGCAGAAGAAGGCATCATAAAAAAGATAACAGAAGTTCGAGGCTTAGATCTCATTGGGTCGTTGGTGAATGCTCCCCTCAGCTTCCACAAGGATGGAGTTCGAGTGCTCCCAATGGAGTCGATACTCGAAACCAAAGGAACAGGAGTGGTAACTTGCGTACCGTCGGATTCTCCCGATGATTACGCCACCATAATGGACCTAGCGAAGAAGGCGGACTATTACAAGATCAAGAGTGAATGGGCACAGCTGGAGATTGTCCCTATCATCCAAACCCCTACTTCCGACCTTCTAGCCCCTGCTTTGGTCAAGAAGCTCAAGATCGCTTCCCCGAAGGACGCCAAGCAACTGAAGGAGGCCAAAGAATTGGCATACAAGGAAGGCTTTTACCAGGGCCACATGCTTGTAGGCGATTTCAGTGGTGAAAAAGTCGCAGACGCGAAGCCCAAGGTTCGAGCCCAATTAATTGATGCTGGTCTTGCCTTCGAATATGCGGAGCCTGAGAATAGGGTCGTTAGCAGGAGCGGCGATGAATGCACGGTGGCACTCATGGAACAGTATTATATCGACTACGGCGAGGACTCCTGGCGCGCAGTTGTCACTGACTACGTCGAAAACAAGGACGGAAAAGGCCTTAACACATACTCAAGCGATACCCGCAATGCGTTCATGGGTGTACTGGACTGGCTCAAACAGTGGGCGTGCGCGAGGACGTATGGCTTGGGATCCCGACTCCCATGGGCACCGGAATTTCTTGTGGAGAGTCTGAGTGACTCGACCATCTACATGAGTTACTATACGGTGGCCCATTATCTTCATAGCGACTTATTCGGGCGGGAAAGGGGTATTGGCAACATTGCATCAGAGCAGATGGTAGATGAGGTTTGGGACTATCTGTTTTGTCGTGCTGAGCTTACCGACGACATCCTGGCCAAGTCAAAAATACCCAAAGAGACTCTCGAGGCCATGCGGCGCGAATTTGAATATTTTTACCCCCTCGACTTAAGGGTAAGTGGGAAGGATTTGATCAACAACCATCTTACTTTCGCCCTATATAACCATGTCGCGCTGTTCCCGAGAGAATACTGGCCCAAGTCAATCCGGGTGAATGGCCACCTCCAGCTCAATGGCGAGAAAATGTCCAAGAGTACTGGGAACTTCATGACTCTTGACGACGGTATGATTATCCGTATTCTAGCACAGCTCATATCAGGCTAACCATCTCATAGTCGTCAAAAAGTTTGGTGCGGATGCGTCCCGGATAGCTCTAGCGGACGCTGGAGACACAATACAGGACTCCAATTTTGTGGAGGATGTTGCCAACAACACAATGTAAGTCAAATACATGCAACTGGGACGTGGTAGCCGGCTTGCTGATATAGTTATAAATAGCCTCCGGTTGCACACTTTGAAGGAGTGGTGCGAGGAGATGGCAACGAGTCCTGGGCTCCGGGCTGACATGAACGACTTCGAAGATGCCTTGTTCAACAACGAAATGAATACACTTATCCAAGAAGCAAAATACCATTTCGAGGAGACGAATTATAAGATGGCCCTAAAGTCCTGCTTCTATGACCTCATCAACGCCAAGGACACTTACAGGGCATCTTGCGTAGCAGCGGGCATCCCACTAAACAAGACCTTGGTGTTCAAGTATATGAGATTACAGGCGCTCTCCCTCTCGCCGATCGCTCCGCACTGGGCTGAGTACATTTGGCTTGAGGTTCTCTGCGAGCCGAAGACGATACAACTCTCTCGATGGCCAGAAGTGCCGGAAGCAGATGCGAGCCTTAGCGCAGCTCGGGCTTATGTGCTGACAACGCAGTCAAATATCACATCGGCAGAGTCGGCACAGGTCAAGAAGATGGCCAAGGGCAAGCAGCTTAACTTCGACCCCAAGAAGCCCAAAAAGCTTACGATATTTGTGACGCGAGAATTCCCAAAATGGCAAATGGGATGCATTGAGCTGGTGAAAGACACTTGGGATCCAATGACGAGGGCGCAGACGATCAGTGACAAAGAGTTAACCACGCGAATCGCCAAGATAGGCAAGGTCAAGGAAGCAATGCCGTTTGTCCAACGCCTCAAAAAGCGCCTGCGTGATGGAGAGCCAATGAGTGTCGTTTTGGAGCGCAAGCTAGCCTTTGACGAATCCAAGACTGTGATGGCTATGGTACCCGGCCTCAAGCGGGCAGCGGGTCTAGTGGATGTGGACGTCTTGGTGGTGACCGAAGGCAGCAAGCAGGGATACGATCTTTTGCATGGAAATGAGGTAGACGTCAATTCTCCCATAGCCGAGCTGGCTGTGCCAGGTCAACCATCATTTCTATTCGAGAACATTGAAACGTAGCCTTAGGATAGATTAAATGAAGCTCTTCGCAGCAATGGCATTGAAAGAATGATTCTGATTGTGTTGTTTTGGATTTAGATACGGATCCGTATCTTAAAACCTACTACATACCTAGTACATAGCAGTACATACATACCTAAGTAGGTTAGTAGCCCGGGTTCGGGTTTTAGTATTGA
Source organism: Hypoxylon rickii (assembly GCA_902806535.1). Lineage (NCBI taxonomy): Eukaryota > Fungi > Ascomycota > Sordariomycetes > Xylariales > Hypoxylaceae > Hypoxylon > Hypoxylon rickii. Next base: position 1,273,204 of record CADCWY010000003.1, read on the forward strand.
TGCTTATAACCTACTATGTGTACTACCTAGTAGGTACGGATCCGTACTAGGTATGTACTAAGTTGGAATACAGGCTTTTGACCCCCCCCTACTTTTGACCTCCCCCCCTGGTGGTGGGTACAGACTAAACCATTCTGAGCTTAGACCGGTACATCTGATCTTAAGCTCTTTCATTGGTTTAAAAATTTCCATTTGCTATTTTAAGCTTGACTACCTAAATGAGTTAGCTCAATATCACTGGTGGTCCCAATTAGGACTAACATTTTGATTTCCGGAACCGGATTAATGTTATCGCGTTCAATAAATAATAATTAGATGATCTAACTTGAGGTTTATGTAATTTTTACTTATCACGTGACCCTAACACGTGACTTATGCTGTGCATAAAATACATTTAGCTTATCCGATAAGAGAAAACCGAAAGATGATCGTACTAGTAGTGTTGAAACGCTCTGATTGGCTGGAGAGGATACATATGGCTTTAGTGGAACCCTGTAAAATACAGCCGTTTAATTGGTGGGTCAAACCCACCACCAGGGGGGTAGGTCAAAACTAAGGGGGGGTCAAAAGCCTGTATTCCAACTTACGTAACGGGTCCGTACCTATGCATGTACTTGATGGCTACGTAGTACATAGGTACCTACCTACATAGTAGTAATACATATATATGTAGGTACCTACTAGGTATTTGCCCCAGGCAATCTTAAGTGTAGCAACACTCGCATCGCATCTAGGAAGCTTCCAGGCCTTGCTTCGTTTAATCCTTTGATAGTAGTAGTTCAAAGGAGAGAATGGCTACCAGCAACAGTGAGACCAGTACGTTACCAGTTCCTTTCTTCGCCGTACCGAAATCATATTTTCTCTACCTCTGATTAACTGTTTGCTTACTCTCTTTCTCCCTCGCCAGTCAACCTCGATAGCCTAAGCGCGCAGCAGCTTAGCCAGGTTAAAAAGCAACTTGACGAGGAGCTCGAGCACCTCACCTCCTCCTTTGCCCAGTTACATGCTGCACAATCCAAATTTCGGGAGTGCCTACGTTGCGTCCAGAACAGACAAAAGTCACCTTCGCTTCGTCGTGCGTCCCCACCCCCAATTCCTCGACCACAGACACTAAGAAGAAGCAGATGATAACTCGATACTTGTCCCTCTCACTAATTCCCTGTACGTGCGCGGCACCCTCTCCAACCCTTCTCATGTCGTAGTCGACATCGGCACAGGCTTCTACGTCGAAAAGGTAATCGTCACCTACCTAATCTACTATGCCATGTTCTAACACAGCTGCGCAGGAAACCAGATCAGCCTCGGAATTCTACGAGAACAAGGTGGGCGAGCTGGGGACAAGCATCAAAGACCTAGAAACAATTGTCCAGACCAAAACGAACAATGTTCGGGTTGTAGAGGAAGGTATTCTTCGCCCCCTTCAAAGCTTACATTTTATTAGTGTTGGTTACTAACACAATTACATCTTCAGTCTTGAGGCAGAAGATGGTCGCCGGAGCTTAGTAAGGTGTCAATATCATAAGAGGCAAGTGGCGAGTCGGCCTTAACAGTTCTGAGGTATGCTAATACCAAGACCTAAGCATTGTCAAGGCTACATGTGCAACGCGTTGACAGAGTTCCAGCATCCTCCAAGTCACCTTAGGCTCAGGTTGGGTTAGTTAGCCTGGAGCACGGGATCTAAGGCATCGCGAATGTCCCTGATTGTTTGTAGAAGATTCTCAACCCTGCTAGTCCCGCTGGGAACTGTGTCGGTCTTTGGATTCTCAAGTAGAAACTCTAGCTCGTCTCCCCAAACATTACCGGCGAAATCACCCTCCGACCCCCAGTGTTGTCCCGCGATACTGATCCCCACATCAACCGACGGGGTAGCCGAGGCGCTCATGGCGGTGGCGTTATCCCACCGGTGGTTGATTGAGAGCTGGATAATATACGATGTGGTCTTCCATCTAAAGTGGTAGAGAGTCTTTACGACGACATGTTGGAGCGTGGCCGGTACTTCTCGTGGGAGGAAAACAACACGTGGGTAGCTGTTGATGTCATGAGCATGATCTGTGCTTTGCAACTCGACCTTGGCTGCTCTTATGAACTGAATCACACTTGGGAATCGTTTCGCACCCCTTTCTTCGTTAATGGCCTCAAACACCCAATCAACATTTCTAGCCAAGGTGTTAGATGAGCCTATTCCCCCTGATGTCGCCTGGAGCTAAACCTACTTGCCAAGGCTTATGTTCATAAAACCAAGCCCAGAAAAAATGCCGTCTGCTCCGTGCGCAGTTACGCGGTATAGGCGGCAGTTGTCTTGGCCCCTTGCACTCTCGTCGCCCTTTCTCTCGATTGGGGCGATGAACCTGGTTCTTTCGGCCTGCGCTTCGAACACGTATTGAGGTAGAACGGCCGACACCGAGGTGGCCTGGTTGCCGGCAGGTTGGAACAAACCATCGGCATTGCTTCTGATGAAGTCTAGTACTCTTCTGGCCAGGTCCTCGTTGCCGATGCTATGAGAAGTAAGAGGTTAGCCGTATCAGACCAGAGACCAGCACATCTTGAGGCTTGGATACCAACCTGTCCTTCAGCCATCCAGCGGCACGGGGATTCTTCATCATAGCATGGAATTCGTCATAGCTATAATTTTGTTTTCCCCGCGGGTAGGCTCGCAACATGAACTGGCCTAAATGAATTCTCAGTGTTAGCAACTTGGGGAACCGACCCGCCTTCTTGAGTGCTCTGTGAAGGCAATCCGTCAGCTTGGCCTCGTAGTCTCGGAAGTTTGCCAAGGAATGAAAATCAGTCACGGTGTCCTGCACAGGGAGCAGACGTGGTCGTATGTCACCAGATAGGGGATTAGTATCGAGGATCACCCGCGAGGCGCTGTTAGCCCCGGTTGGCGGTTCTTGGAAAAGGAGTCGGGGCAATTCGGGCTTGTCGGATATTAGGTCTTGTACCGCATCTTGGGTTGCTCTGATAACCTCCGCGATATCCTCGGCCAGCACTGTGCATCTCAGGTACGAGCTCTGGGACGTGTGTCGGAGCTCAAGCCGGTATCTGCTATTTATCTCAACTAGCTCTCTGTGTACAGCCTCAATTACTCCTGGACCAATATCTGGCGAGTACGAAAACAAGAAATTAACCTAATAGTGTTAGATAAGAACACGGTCTGTACCAGCATATGACATGGACATGACGTTCTGGCGGCGACGCGTACCTGGATCTGATGACTTCGGCTTGAGGTGCTACCCATAGCCCCCGCTCTGTTTTGCGTGAGCTCATTGGAGTATAGTATCGGGAGACCCAGGGGAGCAGAGGCGGTGTGTACTTCAGGCGCACTAGCATCGACTTCCAAGTGGCGAAACTCGGTGACGATACCGACGCACGAATCATGGACCGTAGGCTTGCCAGACGGTTTACTCGCGCCACGAGTGGCCAGAGGAACCGCCGAGATAGGCACCAAATAGGCGTCGGCATCTAGAACGGGACAGCAGCGAAGCGCAGCCACCCCACCAGCTACGTCGTCAAGGAGGTTCATTGCCAGACAAGCGGTACCGTCAGCGTTGCGCCGACCGGCCATTGCAGGCGTCAGAATTTCTAAGTGGGAACGGAGTGGAATGCAACTTGGTCTTGTCTCGTAGGGTAGCTGGGTAAGGCCGTAGCGTCAGAACTTGTGCCGATCTCCCTATTTACTAAGACCTTAAGATCATCGACCCTGTGTGAATAACGGTGGCGGATAGCAGACAGCAGATAGCAGATAGCAGATGATATGTATACCTCTTACTACTACTTCATACACATGTATGTAGCAGGTAGGTGCACCCGGACGAGCAAAGTGGTTACGATGTTAGTTAAACTTCAAGGTGACTACCTAGTACCTACATATGTATTAATGTCTTTCCTCCTAAGCCCGTCTCCTGCCTGGAAGCATCGATAGATCGATCTGCTACCTACATCTACGTACCTACCTAGTACCTACTCGTCAACGGTGTTGCATGTTGCTATATACTCTGCTTCTGCTTCGGTTGGGCTGCCTTGACTTGAATTCGTCGAGATTCTAATGCTCCAAGGTCACTAGGTACTAGGTAGTCAACTTTAACGATAGCCAACCTTTGATCACTACCTAGTACATGTACTACTAAGTACATACGTAGGTACTGGGTACCTACAAGGGTACTATGTGCTGGGTACCTAGGTACGTATGTAGGTATGTACCTACCTACATGTAGGTATGTGTCCCGAAGCTCACGTGGCTCCTTGCCAATGGTCATGTGACGAAAGAGACCGTATCCAAGGAAACGCCTTTTATGCACATACCTCATACATACTAGGTATGGTGTACTCACCTCCAGGTATTATATGCACGTATCAATATTGAATTGATCTATTGATATCACGATTATTTATTTTTATCATTGTTACCTACTATCCAAGAAACAACCTAAATTTGACAATTGACAATTGATAATTGATAATTACTTGAAACACTGTAACATAATAGCGCCTCGGCACGAGGTACCTAGGAGCTTTAAGCACGGCGCGAAACCTCAACTATAGGCAGCAATCCCAACTTCCAAATGGGTTACCACCGTTCGACCAGCGCAACCGGGGTTGCCAGAGATGACTCGGATGACGAGCTGGGTATCGATGACCATCCTTGGGAGTGGATATATCGCGAAACCCGGTCATCTGCGCTGGCAACTAAGAGGAAACGAAGCGCCTCTCACAACATCATTGGTGCTCGTATGGGCAACTTTGAATGCTATGTCGGTGACTGTGTTTTGTTGAAGGCCGAAGGTTCAAACGAGGCGTGGGTTGCCATTGTTGCGGAATTTCGTGAGGCCGACGAGGACGGACACAAGGCTGCTAGCTTCCTTTGGTTTTCCACCGAGAAAGAGATCCGGAATAGCGATCGGAAAAGGACCGACTTTCTCTCGGTTTGTTCCCCCTGCCGACTTTGCCCAACCTCTGCCTACCTCGCTAATTTAGCTCAGAACGAACTGTACATCACCCCGTCTTCAGATGTCAACCCGCTAGCGTCTATCAATGGGAAGGCTACCGTTCTGTCTTACCAGAAGTTTCTTCGTGAGTATCCAACCGGCAAGGTCCCTCGCGCTTCGCCCGGCTACAACAAGACCTTCATATGCCGGAGAGGTTGCAATACAAGAACGTCGACATATACCCCAGAGTTCGTATGGGAAGATGTCTACCATGGTAGGGAGGGGGATTTGGATGATCTGGTGGAATTGGTGCGAAGCGGGACGAAGTCGACGCGAAAGCGTCGCAGCGGTGATGCATCGGCCACGGAAGCTAGCTATATGCCCCATTCCAAGGAACCGGAGCAAGACGATGATTATGATACTGACGATGCTGCTCGGCGGCAAGCTATAACAACACCGAGAAAGAAGCAGAAGGTGGCTCGAGTGGTGACGCCTTCTAATCGCAGGTAAGCCGATGCAGCATCCACCAGCTATCGTAAGACAGCGTGGCTAAACCTAGTGTCCTAGATTGGTGGTGAAGAAGGCGTTAGAATTCACTCCGCTTGCGACACGCACTCTTTCCCCAAGCCACCACCAGTCTTCCCCGTTCCAAATTGCAAGAGCCCAACTACACGTCGCGTCGGTGCCGACCAGCTTACCCTGCAGGGAGTCTGAGTTCTCTTTGGTATACTCGCATCTTGAGGCTGCTATTACGGATGGGTCTGGCGCGTGTATCTATATATCCGGTACCCCAGGGACCGGGAAAACCGCCACTGTGCGAGAAGTGGTGTCGAAACTGGACGAAGCAGTGCGGTCTGACGAGCTAGATGACTTCATCTTTGTCGAAATCAATGGGATGAAGATAGCCGACCCACACCAGTCCTATACCCTGCTGTGGGAGGCTCTAAGGGGGCAGCGGGTTAGCCCAAGTCAGGCGCTGGACTTGCTTGAGCATGAGTTCAACAATCCTACTCCTCGCCGGGTCCCCTGTGTTGTCTTGATGGACGAACTCGATCAACTCGTCACCAAGAACCAAAGTGTCATGTACAACTTCTTCAACTGGCCCGGGTTGAGACATTCCCGGCTTATTGTGTTGGCGGTAGCCAACACGATGGACCTACCCGAGAGAACCCTGAGTAATAAGATCAGCAGCCGCCTGGGCCTAACGCGCATAACCTTTCCAGGCTACAACCACGAACAGCTCATGAAAATCATCCAATCGAGACTCGAGGGTGTGCCGGGAAACATTGCGGAGCCCGATGCCGTTCAATTTGCTAGCCGCAAGGTAGCCGCCGTGAGCGGCGATGCAAGACGTGCTCTGGATATTTGTCGAAGGGCTGTAGAACTTGCCGAGGCTAGCATCAAGCCGTTCGAACCTGACCCGACAACCCCAAGCAAGAGAGCAAAGGCGGGGTCAGGTGAAGCAGACGGGACAAGGACCTCGAGAGGCAGGGTCACCATATCTACAGTTAAGCGAGCCATCAACGAAGCAACCACGAGTCCGTTGCAACAGTATTTGCGTGCACTCCCGTTTATATCCAAATTGGTTCTTGCGTCACTCGTAGCGAGGAACGAAAGGACAGGTCTACCAGACAGCACTTACGGTGACGTAGTCAGGGAGATGGATCGGGCTCTGGCACTGGGTGCTGGGAATCGGCAAGTTAAGCTGCTTGTAGGTGATGAAGACAAAACTTACAAAGCGGATGCTACAACGCGGAGGGAAGTCAAGCGTGCTAGGCCAGCAGGAATTACCGTCGCAGCTGGCGAATTAATTGGGGCTGGCATCATCATTCTAGAAGGCCAACGAGCAGAGCGACCAAGTAAAGTCAGACTTGCCGTTGGAGATGAAGAGATTAAGCTTGCATTTCGCGATGACCCGGAGATTAGGGTGTTGGGTATAGCATTCTAGTGTACAGTGTATGCGGGTAGACGTGCCCAGACCAGAAAGTGGGCATCGTTGCACCTTGTTATTCTACTTACTCTCCATCCTCCCCATGAGCAGAACTGCTGTATAAGCAATGCATCGTCCCTGGAGATGCTGTTTCCCTTAAAATTTAATACTTTTGTCTCCCTAGGGCTGGTCTCCATTCAAGCGGGTGCGTCTCAGGGGTGGCCTTGTCATCTGGCTTCCATATTTTGATGGTCTTATCCGCCTCGCCCACGATGAGTCGTAGACCGGTGCGGTCGAAGGTCGAACTCATGATACCAGCCTCCGCATCCAGAGAACCGGGTTGAGCGATGGAGTCCAGCGATTGAAATCGGTGTCCTGATTTCCAGTCCCAGAAGCTCATGGATCCGTTATCTCCTCCAGAGAATAATACGTCTCCGTTGGCGGCCAGTGAATTGATGATAGCATTATGACCTTCAAAATTGCCCATGAAGGCGCCTTCGGGGCACTTCCACTGCTTGATGCTTCCAGTACTACCGGTCGCGAACGTGAACTCGGTCGGATGCAAAGCAAGAGCGCGAACTCCTTTCTTGTGGTGCGTGAGGACATTCATGGTCTTTCCGGCGGCCAAATCCCATAGCCTAACAGTAGAATCGAGGGAGGCGCTGATGACTTGGGGATCGGATTCTTGGCATTTAACATCAGCGACCGTACCTTTGTGACCGGATAGGACATGGATATTGCTGCGAGTACGCATGTCCCAGACCCTAGCGACACCGTCTCTCCCACCGGTGACGAGAACGTCAAGGGTGGGATGGAGCGACAAAGTATAAACGCCACTCAGATGCCCGTGATAGTGCCTAATGACCTTATTCGTCTCCAAATCCCAGCACTTGACCATCTTATCTTCGCCGCAGGAGAAAAGGTAGGGATGTCTTGGGGAGACAGCAAGGCCTCGGACGGTAGATATGTGACCGGTCAGAGTCAACCTTAGGTTTCCTGTCGCTAAGTCCCATATTTTGATAGTGCGGTCGCCGGCACCGCTAGCAAACCACTGGTTGTGCGGCTCAACGGTTAGACTCCGCACCCAGCCCAAGTGACCGGATATGACTCTCATGAGCTTCCATGGTGGATGCCACTCGGGTTTGACTTGATGCGTGGCCTGGGAGCGGGCAACATTCAGCGCGTGAGATGTGCTACCATCGGGTGGTAGTGATGCGACTGGTGGCGCGCGTGTGTGGACGAGGGCACTGGAGCCTGGTTCGTGCATGCTAGCGATGGCGTTGCCCGAGGATGCACTTTCAATCAACCTTTGTGCCTTCTGCTCGTCCGAAAATTTACCCTTTTTCCTACTGCCCGTGGCCGCTGCTTGCTTTTTTACAAGGGCCGGGGGTAATTCTTGGACTTGTTGATATTCGGTGTGAAGGTGTAGGGAGAAAGCATCTTCTTCGCGCTGCGTTTCGTCGTCTCGGGTCAGCTTGATCGTCTTTGATGTCAGTTCGCGGGCTGATACTCCAAAGAGCGACTTCGATCGCCGAGCATTATTCAGCTTAAGGTGTCCTAGATCCGGTTGAACTGCCTCCATGTTATTAAGTGGTTTTTACAAAAGATTGAATTCGGGTTGGAACAATAGGCAAAATAAATCCACTATATATTTTGGGAATCGATACATGAATATCATGTTTTAACTTGTTAACATGATATCATTACTGCGTAAGTGACTAAGCTGGATAAGTGCTTATCGTAGGTATATAGTATAGGTATATAGTTCATATACCTAGTGCGGATAACGCTACCAAAAGTTTTGCCTATAAGAATAGTTATAGATCAAAGTATCACCTGTCAGCGGCTGTTTGGCTTTACGAAGTGAAAAACCTTCGATATTATTAACCGCCTTTGAGCCAGCGGGCGCGCAGCTGCGTCTAGTAACTTACAGCTGATAGCAGTTGCTCAAAATCTTGGCACCCTGGCTTGGACCAGCTTAGAACACCAGTCAAGACCTAGACAACTGGCCCTATGGACAAAACTTTTGGTAGCGTTATCCGTACCTGCATATAGTAAAGTGAAGTGAATATTCTAACTTTAAGGCCGGATGGTAGTGCTTAACTAGGTAACCCAATACCTAATAGATACCTATGAAATAATCTGGTACAAGAAATAGATGTGCAGTCGATGCTTCTATTATTCATGGATATTTAGCTTGAGCTTTCAAGAAACAAAACAAAACAAAACACTTTTCACCATGGCGCTTGATGATGATCATAAATATCTTATACATGCCGCCGCTCGGGAAGGAAAAAGTAAATAAGTTTTTCTTCCTTTTTTTCTTCTTTTTTTTCCTTCTTCGCAGACTTTTTAATTGTCGGTTTAACTTACCAAGTCGCAGTTACCGTTGTTGAGTCTCTGTTAAATGTGAGCCTAAGGTCTTCTGATTTTTGGTTCTTTTGTCCCAGCGTGTCTTTCACCTGACCAGGTATTCAAATAGGCAAGTCCCAAGCTATCTCGCCTTGAGGATGAAGACGGCCGCCTTGCTATTCATTGGGCCGCATCCGCTAACCAGTACCCCATCGCCCTGTTGCTGGCCCAACAAAATGACTTTGACCCAGACGTCGAGGTAAGTCTCGCTGTTCTGGAACCACTGGCATATCTGAGAATGCCCAGCTGACAATGCTCAGGATGGTAGTGGTTGGACACCACTGATGATTGCTGCTAGCGTCAAAAACGGCGACGCGATCGTGGACTTACTTCTTGCTAGGGGCGCCGACATCAACCAGAAGAGTATGTAAGATTGCACACCAATACCGAATTTGAAATTACTATTAAACTAACGTTACCAGATAACAACGGCCAGGTAAGCTATCTGGGTGGTTACAGGTGCTTGGATCTTGGTAATGATGATGTGTAGACTGCTCTTCACTTTGTTGCCTCCAAGAACAATCTCGAAATAGCCCGCAAGCTCCTAGACAATAAGCCAGCGGCATCCACGAGAGTCAGAGACAAGCGTGGTCAATACCCCATACATAGAGCTGCGGCGGTCGGCTCGGTGCCTATAATCAACTTGCTCCTACAACACCAAAGTCCGCTCAACGCAATCGATAATGCTGGGTACACAGCCTTACACCACGCCATTGCAGAAGGTCATGGTAGATCACCCTCTCCTCACTCCTGGATTTTACCTTGGGAGACCCTTTTCTGGGCTGCTGTCGATCAGCTAACGGCATGGCAGGTGACACTGCGGTGGCGCTACTCAAAGCAGGTGCCGAGATAGACAAGCGAGACTCCGATGGGTATATCGCATTAGACCTGGCACCTGATAAAGAGGTTCGTAGGTACATTGAGCGGGAGGCTGAGAATGAAGGAATTGATATCTGATCGAAGTAATAAGGAAATCGTCTGCCATCATTGGGTCTGTGTCCTGGGTGCACACGATTGGTATTCATAGGTTTGCTTCTACCTAAAGTCTTGGCGGAATAAGGGATAACTGCACTATCTGGCTTTTTTACCTACTTGATCGTGCGCTCAACGAGGTCTCTGTACATGGCTTTAACATCATCTACGTCCGCACGTAGTTCTTCTACCAGCTCGCTCTTCTCCCCAAGCATCTCTAACGTGGTTTGATATCTTTCGTTAATCACCGCCACTTCCTTTTCCAATTCCTCCACTCTGTTTGTAGCCCCCCTCGCCGCCTCGATCTCCTTCATCAGAGCAACTATCTCTCCACGGGCCTCATCTCGCTGGCTTGAGATTCTCGCAAGCTCTTCTTTAGCCGATACTTTCTCGCTCTCTAACCGACGGATCACGGCGCTCATTCTTTCGACTAGTTGCACAGACGGCCCTGCCGTCATTGTCGATACCGACACCATATCTTGTAAGATGTTATGGGGGGAAGCTGGAGCCTCTAGGTTCTCGAAAACGTCGTCCCTATCTACTAGGTATGTCGAAGGTGATGCCAGCGTGTCCAAACCGCTCAGGAGCGGTGGGGGCGTCTCTGCCTGTCCCAACGTTCCAGGAAAGAGAGGGGATCGAGTGAGAGGTTGTGCCGACGGCCGTCTTTCTGATGACAACCGATCCCTAGGGCTTTGCTCTCCATTGCTGGAGGGTGCTGAGGTTTTGCGAAGCCTTGGCGGGTAGCTTTGTAATCCGAGCAGCTCACTGCTGAAGGTTCTACGCGGTGCCGATAATAGTGGAGATTCGGGTCGGCCCGTACTGCGAAGTGCAGTGACTGGGAAATCCTCCAGCCAGCTTCGTTTTTCTTGCTCTGTTCGCTCGGCTTTCTCTTCTTTCCGAAATGACTTATGTCGATCTAATTCAGCTCTCGCCTCACTCAGAGAAGCCTCGGCGTCCTCGGCTCGCTGGCGTAGGACCTCAAGTTGCGACTGATACGAGGAAAGGTCTCGCTGGACGCTGGGAAGTCGGCTCCTCGTCTCCTCTAATTCCTCCTCCTGTCGTTTGGCTCGGGAAGCCTGGGTACGGCGTTAGCGTCTGCAGTGCATTGAAATACGGGTTTACCTACCGCCTCCCGGGCTTTTCTTCTAATTTCCGATTCTCGGCGTATTGCTTCGTCCTTTTCCTTCTCCAGAGCGGCTGCTTTGGCCATGAGAGAAGTCTCTATCCCTTTCCAATTTTCGCTAGCAATGGAATATTGCGTTTGAAGGGTCTCTATCTGGCGGAGTAATTTAGCTTGTGTATCCCCTAGGGTACCCGATGATGTCTCTTCTGCCCGAATCCGGAGGGCCTCCAACTTGCTCTCAAGTATTTGGATCTCCCCTTTCAGCTCTAGCTCGGTAGCACGAAAGCGCTCTGAGGCCCTGTCTGCTTTCTCCTGTAATTCCAATAATTGCAATTTGGCGCGGTCGGCTACTAGATCTTTCTCTACTCCTAGGGTTGCGACCATGTCCTCAAGCTCCCTCACGCGCTTCTGCTCCGTCTCCCGTATTCGATCATTCGCTTTGTTTGCAGCTGTCCTTTCCCTATCCAATTCCTCTCGAAGCCGATTATTGAGCTCGGATATGGTGCTGTCCTTTGAGGTGACACCTGTCTTCAGCGCCTCGACGTCTCTCTTGAGCTGGCTTATTACCTTCCGGGCTTCCTCGTTCGCTTTTTCAACATCGCCTTGCACACCAAGTCGTTTCCGCACCGCGGCGAGCTCGTGCTCCATTTTTTGACGTGCCAGCTTCTGGTCATTGGCTTCCTTTTCACCGGCTGCAAGCTCGGCCCGCAATTTCTTGATGAGGCTTCGGTGTTTTTGCTCCGCGTTTGCAAGTTTTTGTCCCTCTTCCATTAATTGTGTGACTTGGTGGTCTTTCTCGGCAATCTTCTTTTCTAAACTGCCTGCTGGTGCGTCGGCGCTAGCGTTCTTTGCCGCTTCAGACGCTTGTCGTGCTAGATATAATAGTTTCGCTTGTAGAGCATCAACGCGTTCGACGTGGCGATGGAGTTCTTCTTGGTGTTGAGCATGATTTTTCTTAAGAGTGTTTTCTAGATCTGCGATACGTTGTTCGTACGGAAGGGTTAGCGGCGGAGAGATGTCGGCTCTCTGAAGTCCTGCAAGTGCCATTGCCTCAGGTAAAACAGCAAATGTCTGATTCTTGTCTCCGGCTCGCGCCCCATAGCTATCTTGAGGCGAGGGGCTGCCATCATCTCTGTTGAACACTTTCCCTTCTATGATTGGAGATGATGGCCTCGTAGACGCTTCTTTGCCCGAGGCAGAAGTGACGGATACTTCATCCACCCCATTGTCTTTTGAAATTTCCGTCCCTTCAACAGTTGGTTGAACGCCCGCCAGTGATGGTGACGTAGAAATGTCAGAGCTAATGCGGGGAGCAATTTCGGCAATTTCAACGCTAGAACGGGCGGGGGAAGATTCCGACTTTTGATTAGCGTTCTTCGCTGCGACGGCTCGGGCTAAGCGCTCTTGTAATTTGTCGCTGGTTGTTTTTGAGGGTGTCGTGGACCGAGCTGGTGTAGTGATGGATGAGGACGATGGTGTTCTTGTTGGTCGTTGCAGCGTTGGCTGCTTCATCGACTCTTCTTCGGCAAGGATATTATCGAGACGAGCCTCGACGCCTGCGACAGCCTGCGACAGAAAGGAGCCCCATCGCGATTTCTGGGGAGTTGTCATACTTGATACTCGCGAACCGGTACGCTTTGGTGGGGCAGACAGAAGGATTTTAGTGAGTAGTGTTATACCGCGCAGGTTGTTCTTCCAGGAAGTGCTGAAAGTGAAGCCGGCGCATCGTATAAAGAGAGAGGAAATAATTCTTCCTACTCTTTATTTTATTTTTTACGTCTTTTTTTTCTTTTATTATGTTGCGTAATCGTTAATGACGCGTTTTAACGACGAAGTAAAAAATAAAATTAAAAATTAAAAATTAAAAATTAAAAATAAAATAAAATAAAATAAAAACTAAAAAACCCCGGTTATTATATTATATTATTATATATATTTATAATATTATTAATAAATAAAATATATTTATATATTTTAATATTAATTATAATATATAATATTATTAATTTTATTAAAAATAAGATAATATATATATTTATATATATATATTAAAAATCGAATTTACTTTTATTATTTTTATATATATTAAAAACCCCATGGTTTTAACATAATAATGTTTTTACAAAGCATTGTCCGAGCATTAAGCTTTCCTTATTCTAAACCTCAACATGGTTTTTGGGGTGAAAAAACATCTACGCTTAATTTTTGCGAAGAGGTATGTTGATGTTAACGTCGATGTCGATGTGAACATCTTTAACATCAGTTGGTAATTTCTAACTATACACAATATAGGATTATGTTATCAGTTACTACTGTGCCGAGGTTTGCAATGTAGGTTTTGCTGTTTTCCTTCCCTTCTTGTCTGTTTAGTTCTCTCCCGATAAATCCATGAGCATATTTCTATCGTTGCATAGAAAGTAAAACAACCCAAACCCCCAAACATGACAACGACGAAGAGCGCGAAAAGGCTAATTTGTTCCATGTGGCCTCCCGCCTCTAGACCCTCACCAATGCTCTTTTCGTATGGCTGGGCTATAAGGGTATCAGAGACTGCATTAGATATTCTCACCCTGGCATTTTCGTGGTAACTTTCGCTGGGTACATCGTCGTCGGCCTAGGGTCTACCCTTTTCCACGCCTCTCTCAAGTGTAAGCCTACTCGGCGTAACCGCATATTTCATACATCATTCCCAATGCGGGCTCTCCGAGTCACCCAAGATCACGATGATCTGATGGCATCACAGATCCCATGCAACTCATCGATGAGCTTGCCATGATATACACGACCTGTCTCATGTGCTTCGCGACGTTTTCGTACGGCAGATCAACCCGATTTTCTTGGTGTCTCGGTTTCGGCCTCGTTAACCTTGCGTGGCTTATCACTGTCGGTCTCGAAACTTGATCGTCGTGCGCCACACAAGCTAACGTTGGATGGTAGGCAAGGTATTACAAGACCAAGGATCCCCAATTCCACCAAGATGCCTACGCAATCCTGACCGCCATCGTGGTCTTTTCTAACTTGTGGATCATGGAGCGAAAACTCCGGCCAGCTCTAAGATGGAGGGAAGAGGTTCGACGAGGAGGTAGCAATCCGAAGTTGCCGGCGACCAATGAGATGATCAAGCAGATGTGGGCTATGGTTGCGACAGGTGAGATGCTAAAACCAAGGTTATCGCGAGAGCTTGATTGGCTGTCATATTTATACTAGGTACCTAGTACTTATACGTGCGTCCGCAGGCCTCAGCGTATTCCTCGGCGGTTATCTTATCTGGAACCTGGATAATTTGTATTGCGGCACAATTCGGGAATGGCGACATCAACTTGGACTTCCATGGGCTGTAGTTCTCGAGGGACATGCTTGGTGGCATCTCAGTATGGCATCTTCCTTAATTTTACCCCTTGTTCCTTTCTTTTCTCTCCAACTGTTGTTTTTCATTATCTGAGGCGACTGCTGATTTTAAACCACGTTGGCTACATGCAGTGACTGGAATAGGTGGTAAGTAATAGTTCGCTGGCCCTGTTTCACATGGCTGACGAGGCTGGTCCATCAGCATACTTCTACATTATTTGGCGTATCTGGATCCACCGCTGTCTAGATGGTGACGAAGATAAGTTTCGGCTCGATTGGCATTCAATAACCAAGATGCCCAAGGTGGTTCCCGTAGGTGTATGGGTCCACAAGCAGCAGTAGAAAGTTGTCCCCACACGATTCGCGTCCGTTTGATACTTACATGGGATTGCGTGGGCGTGTGGGCGTGTGGGCGTGTGGGCGTGTGTGTGCTCGTGGACCTGTAGACGCCATGACAAGCGATCGCGGCAAGGCTTATTTTATAACATTAGAACGATCAAGAATCGATTCATTGATCAAGACCAATAGTCGATTGGTATAGGTGGTACCATCTCCGGGGCTCCCACCAGTTGTGCTAGTACTTGTGTTCGTAGTACTACTAGGGTACATACCTACGAAGTATTGTGTACCTAGTATATAGTACATTATACCTACTAGATACTAGATACTGTGTACCTACGTAGGCGGATGCTTGTAATTGCATAGCAGGAATATGCAGTACGGATAGATTTGATCCATCCGTCATGATGGATATTAGTTGGATCAAAGATGTAATTCAAGGTTGTATCCATATGTAGGTAGTACCTCGTAGTGGATTAATCAATCTTCCTTACACTGAGCCAGCCTGACCTGACCTAACCTTACCTAGTAACCTAACCTGACCAAGCTGCATCAATGATACCTACCTAATGCCAACTTGCTTACCTGCTTACCTGCCTACCTATCTACCTACATACCCATCCACCTATCGCCAGGGCTACCTACTGTGAACATTAATGACAATTGCATCGCCTCTACGAGATAATGTCGATTTCAAACGAGGCACTACAGAAGGTACGCTCCCAAAACATTATGTTGGGACTGGATGGTGATAGCTCACGGTGAATTTAATCTTTTAGCTACTGCGCGAGGTTGAAACGCAGGCGATTGCAGCGCAGCAACAGATTTCGCTTGCCAAGACCCAGCAGGCGTCTAAACAGCGTGAGCTGCGAATGGCGCAGCTTACGCGCACCGAAATATCTTCCCTGCCAACGGACACCAACATTTACGAAGGTGTTGGCAAGATGTCAGATTACCCTGTTTCTAGCTTCTTTAGCGCCATTCTGCTTCTGCTCCCGCTCTTCTAGCAGCCATGCTAACTCTGTCCATTGCAGGTTCGTCGCGCTCCCCGTTTCCGATATGAAGAATAAGTTGGATTCTCAGATTAAGGAGGTAGAAAGCGAGGTCGATGGATTAGGGAAACGGCTACATTATCTCGAAGTTTCACAGAAAACAGTAAAACCCACATCGATCGCATGTTAAAAATACCGCAAGTATATCATGATTTTTTATAAAAATTTAATAAATAAATGTTAATATAAACATTGTTTTTTTAAAAAAATTATGAAATACATTATATATAATATTTTTATTTTTAAATATTAATATTATATAATTTAATTATATAATTAATTAAATTGTATGTAATAATACATTAAATTATTTAATATAAATATTTCACTTAAATTGATACTTAAGCAAAAAGTAATTGTGTTAAAATCATTTCTCCACCTTCGTTACTTAGAGATGAATAGATATAAGACCTATTCGGATGAGGAGTCGGACCTCGACATTCGTGTCCAACACCGCCACGTCTCTCCTCCACGTGCTGCTATTGCGCATTATGTCGAAGCACGTCCGTCTCGTCCTCGTTACTATGAGACCGCCCCTCAAACTGAGGATCGCTATTTGGTTCCCACGAGTCAGCGCACCGTCGTGACCACAAGGCGCTCTCGCTCACGTGACCGACGACCTCCTTCTTCAGGTGGCGGTTCTCCTCAACCTCAGCAGTCGGCACCCGTGATTATCAATAATCGTATTTACAACAACTCCGATTCGGAATCCATATCTGACTCGGATTCCGACCGGGATTATAGAGTGTCCCGGTCCCGCCGTCGTGGCCATTCGCGAGCTTCATCAGCTTACTCTCGCGACCGTGACCATGAGAACGATCGAGATCGGTACGCCTTGGACCACCTGCGTCAGGACTATGAGAGAGAGATGGAGCATCAGCGTCACGAGTACGAGCTTGAGCGCACTCGAAAGGAGCTTCAAGAACTCAAGCTCGCCTCCCAAATCGAACAGGAAGAGAAGCGACGGAACCGGACCATCCAGGAGGAGCGTGAGTTGCGCGAGGCCAAGAAAGAGCTCGACGAGATCAGGAGGGCTAAGGAGCAGGAGGAATACGAGCTTCGCATCAAACAAAAACTAGAGCTGCAGCGGTTGAAAGAGGAGGAGGCTGCCCTCGAAGACAAGAAGCGCCGTGATAACGAAGCCAAAGAGATCATCGAAAAGTACAAGAGGGAGGAGGCCGAACGGAAACTGAGGGAAAAGCGGGAGACCGATGCTCGGGAGAAGGAGTACATGGCCAAGATGCAAGATCAGCTGCTCAAATCCGGTCTCGACGAAAAGGAGATCAACGCCATCCTTGCCGGTCAGAAGGTACGAAAGGAGGAAAAGGTGAAGGTGAAGGTGAAGGAGGAAGAGGACAAGGGTAAGCAGAAAGAGGAAAATAGCATCGCCCTGATCGAGGACAACCCACGGCCTATCTACACACGCATGGCAAGACGACACCTATCACTGGAGACCTTGAGAGCTTATAATATAGACTTTCAACTTGACCCGGTGAGTGAACATGCTCACATCTCTCCACCTAATCTAACCTGTAGACAAAGGACCCTGACTATGTTTTAATCAAGAGGTGGGTGGCGGAGCCGGAGCAGGTAGGAACTCCTTACTCACGCTTTCAGACGTTGTAGGCTAACATTGTAACCTACCAGGACATGCTCTGGCGGCACACCAAGATCATTCGTGAAAAGCGTTCAGGAAAGCTCGTTAGTACGTATACTCTAGAACCGCCACAGTGCTTCCAACCAACCCCCCCCCCCAAAAATTAAGAAATTAAAAATTGGGCGTGAAGTTGGCCTTGAATCAATATCATGCACTTGTGAATCTCGTCTCGGGACCCCGGGACGAATGATAAATACTAATTTAGATGCTGCAGTGACCATTGAGGACAAGGAAAGGAGAAGACACCACCATCATCTCGAACCCGAGTTCGAATGGGTTCGCAAGAAGGAGCGGAGAAGGAGTCGGAGTCGATCCCCTTCTTTGTTAATGTACCTCGCTGGGGCAAAGCCTGCCTGACACGCAAAATCTTGCGAACTATGAAGGATAGGAGCGGCATGCTGCCATCAATGCGACAGGGATAAAACATTCATGGGTGATAACAATCTTATACTGTAGTATGGTTCATGTTGACCCCCCGGGACGGGAGTGGGCTATAGATGAAAGGAAACGATGGTGTGGCACTTTTTTTGGAATGAGGAATTATTTGATCAGAGTTAGGTTGTATAAGGTAGCTATATCGACAATCACATATACCCCCTTGCGTTCCTTCGATGCAGGGTCGTTTCTGCCCTTCGAATCAGTTCTTCGTACAGCATCCAAGCCAGCGCCGAACTCATCGCTTTGCGAGTCATACGTAGGGCAAGTCCATCATAAAGAGACCGTATCCCCTCCTCGGTGACCATCCTATGACAGGCCTGAACCATATTTCGATACTCACGTGGCCGCAGCTGTATGCGTGTCTTCACAGCGTCGAACGGGTTTGATACGAAGGAGCACGTAGCTCCAGCAAGTGCCCCGGAGCTAAAATTGATGGTGGCGGATGATGAACTCATCATACCTAACTTAGATTGGCCATGAGGGTAGGTTGAACCTGGGGAATGCCAAGAGCTAAGATGTCTCTTGAATTGTTCGTAAGAGACAACATAAAGCCCAGCATAGGGTGCATCCCGAAGGGCGGTGGCGCCAAAGCCGGCAAAAAATCCCGGGATACGTTCCGTCTTGTAGATGTCCCGAGCGGCACTGGCGATCGATGCATACGAGTATAAGTTGGATTCGTAGCGGACCTTGATGACGGTTAGGGGCATTAGAACCAAGCCCGCAAAAGCCCGGGCGAAGGCGCCGGCTACGAGATTAGCGCTGTTTGAGAGTTTCGGGAGAGACGAGGAAGTCTCGCGCGCATCAGCGGCGGGCAAAGTGGCAAACGAAAGGGTTGCGGCACGTTGTCGGATAGCGTTTAGAGTGGTGAAGTAGATGGCCGATCCGACGCCTGTTCGTAGCGCGGAAGGGATAGTACCCCTCCAGAGAGCAACCAAGGCATTAGGTGATTTTGCGATGTCATTTATGGCGGTTTTGATGGAGCGCGAACCTGACTGCTGGACACGGGTCTTGATCAAGTCTAAGGGTTGCAATAACACGGCTCCCAAGGTTCCAGACCCAAGACCAGCCACGAAATGGAAGGCTACACCAAACAGACTGGTTAATCTTTGCAACGCTTGGGAAAGCAGCCATATGGAGCATTTGCTTACTCGACGAAGACTTGCCTACGTCTGTGCTCCGCGACATGTCGATATGGAATGAACGCCCTTAGAGGTTTGAGGCGAGCCAAGGTGAGATAAAATGAACAAATTTACCTGAATCCTGTCGAGACACAGGGTTTGTCTCGATCACGAGCCCATCTGTTTTCGTGGGGATTCTTCCTTTTCCTCTTTTGATCTTCACCCTGGTGCTCAGTTCATCTTTGAGATATCATAAATGCATATTCTATATCCTACAAGCGTGAGACATTGGGGATGGGGTGGTTATTTAACGACAGCAAAATAGCTTGAGCTTAGATGGAAGTTGAGGGTTGAGGTCCGTCAGGTCCGTGTAAAAAACCTACATGTACTACATACCTACCTAGGTACCTAGTAGGTACTATTATGGAGGTATAGGTATTACATAAGTACTATATAGGTACTATGTAGGTACCTATTGATAGTATCATGCAAGATATGTACCTACATAGTACCTACATACATCAAATATGTACTAACCGCCCAAGGGGATCAAGGGGAAACCACTATAACTTGTTTTATGATTTCCAAGGTGCACAGTGATTTTCTTTATTTTCTTTTACTATTAGGTACCTAGTAGGTAATTTAGTAGTTTGTTTCAATTTTATCATGTTTCTTGTTCCTTTTCCTTTTCCTGCCTCTCTTGACACAGCAGCCCCCCCCCTCCCCCACCAGTGCTCCTACTTTTTTTTCTCGCCTAATCCTACGTTATTATTACTACATAGTACTACACTGGTCAGTATACAATTTGAGATCTATGGCACGTCGATTAGGTATGAGAAAGTAGGTAGTACTTACCCAGGAGTATAAGGTATCATAGATGCAACCTTGCGACCTATCCGGATGGGTGCGTAGCACTTCAAATCCATACCTAAAGTGCTTATGCTTGCGGTGTCTGGGTATTCTTGGGCATCGTATTGGTGTGAGCCTTGGCGGATACCGACTGCCGGGTACCAGGTACGTGATACCTATGTAGGTACCTACGCAATACGCACCGCATGTACTTCTACGGCATCCGTGGATGTACTACATCAATGATGTATGTAGGTAGGTAGGTACCTATGCGTGCTGTGCGTGCTGTGCGTGCTGTGCGTGCCGTGCGTGCCGAATGGATAGATCCATAATGATGCTATGTGAAGTCCAGGTAAATTTTATCTTTGCCCCCGACGATAGTTTCTAGCCGACCTGTCATGAGTCGATGCCGCCTCACTACTTCCACCCATTCACCTTCTGCGTCGTTGCTGGCGTCGATCGTAGCTAACAGAACCCCGAAGTCTCCCCCTAGACGACCAAGACTCCCGGCACAGTAAAGGACCTGCGTTAGGAGGCTATCACGGGATTGCTGGTCTTTGACAAATGGGAGATAGATTCGCAATGTTTCCATCAGTACGTCGATTAGGTGAAACGAAAACGTTGCCATGGCGGAGGGTATGGGCTGCAGGGGGTCGCCGTCTCCGATAGACGCCTCGTTAGGTGCTTGAGGAAATATGCTGTTGAACATTGAGACGATGGCAAAGCTTTGCTCCCGAAAGATTTCTATGTACCGCTTGAGATATCGCTCCGTTTGCTGCCCCCCAGACCACGCGCTTCCGGAAGGGTTTCGCTGCTGCCGGGTCCCTTCTTGATCAGCGAGCTCACGAAGCGGTTCTAGAGCGGTGAGCATATTGACCAACGTGGATAGGCGGCATACGAGGAACAAAGCGCCCAATCCGCCGCCTTTGGTCGTGACTCTGGGAGAATCGAGATCCGGCACTACCCTCCGAATCCAACCGATAGTTCTCAAGGCGGACGCTAGTTTGAGACTGGGGGTATGTAAGCCCGCCATTAAATTAATTGCCATGGCTTGTAAGGTCTCATCGGCCTGTGTTGATATAGAAGCTACTAGGGGCGAATGTGGGTACAAGCCGTGCAAGCGACGGATGTGGGCGTTCAGGTCCAATGCAGATGCATAGTTGGCCGTTGGAGCGGAGGAACCGGTGGTGATGGCAGTCGAGAGTAAAGTGGGAATATCCAATACATCGACTAGCCGTTGGATGTTTCTAGACAACATCAAAGCTTTCTTCCGGGCAGTCAGTGCCTCGTTATCTCCTGACTTATGATATATGGTTGAAAAATGAACAGCCTCATGGTCTAACTTTGGTATAGTGCTCGTTAGATCGGCAGTAGAGGCTTCTAGGGTCGGAAGAGCGGTGCGGAGGTAAGAATGGCTTTTGGCGGAGGTGATGATAGACTTGTGAGAGCGCTTAGAAAGTGCCTGAAGAGACAGGAGAAGAGAATGCGAAGATTGAGCCAATGATTGATGTTCAAAGCCATCGAGGTGGGAAAGAGGCATAGAAGTGAGCGCAGAGAGATTCTAACACGACGGGATCGCTGGGACGACGATCGGTCGACCCGGGAGACCTTAACAGCTCGCGAAAAGATTCAGCCATGCTATTTTTCTTTCTTTCTTTTGTTAAGTTTTATTTTTCGGGGGTTTTTTAATTTTTAATTCTTTTAAAAAACAGTTGTATATTATTTTTTAATATTTAAAATAATTAATTAATACTTTTTATAACAAAAATTAAAAATTAAAAATTAATTAAATTAAATTTACGTATTTATGATTTTAAATTTTTAAATTTTTATAAAAATAAATTTAAAGCTTTAATTAAAAATGTATTACATTACTGTCGTTTAAGATTTATGATAAGTACGTGACCACAAATAAAACGTTGCATGAACAGGTCATCAGCATTTTGTCTCTAATTCTTCCCTCTTTTTTTGGTCTTGTCTTGTAATCGTCTTATAAAGGTCCTAGGTAATTAGGTGAATACCTCTAGCACCTGGTATTGTTCCCATTCCCATGACCCATAATTACACATATTACATATTACGCACATTACACACATTACACACGTTACCTATTACCTGTATTAATCTATTATCTCAAGCTATTACCTACTAGGTAAATTAGCTGACTGATATGGTTCAGTCTGCTTTCTAGATGGTCTTTTCTACATCAATGTGCTTGCTTACTTGGATCCACGGTGCCTATATATTTATATCATCATTCCACTACCTCATCTTGCACCCAAGCCGTCCGTCTACTTAACGCCAATACTCTTCCCTCTCCCCGAGTCGACTGGCCAACCATTACCGCAAGCGGATCCCTACTAAGCTTCACAGCTTCACTCCTATTGACGCACACGGTTGGGATAGAACACACAAGAGGAGGAACGAAATACGAAACGATGAGGGATCCTTTCCCAATCCCGCCCATCACCGCCCTCAGCAAGGCTATCCAACCATGGGCTGATTATCTCGGGTTGCCCACCCTGCCCTTGCATATCCACGAGGTGGTTCTGATGGCGGCATTCTATCATGTCGTCGGTACTGTTGTCTCTCCTGTTCTTTCCAGACGACTGTTCCCTGTCCACTATTCGGCCCTCTCTCCTAGCAGGAAGTTGAGTTGGGATGTTCACGTCGTATCCCTTGTTCAGAGCACTACCATCAATGCCCTTGCCCTGTGGGTCATGTTCGTCGACGAAGAGCGGAGAAATATGGACTGGCAAGAACGTATATGGGGTTATACAGGCGGTGCTGCCATGATACAAGCTCTGGCCGCAGGGTATTTTCTCTGGGACCTCATCATCACCGCCACCAACCTGAACGTCTTTGGCCTTGGTATGCTCGCGCACGCCGTCAGTGCCTTGCTGGTCTACTCTTTTGGCTTCGTAAGTCTGCTCCATACCCAACGCAAACCCTAGGACTCGAGACTGACCAAAACCCCAGCGGCCCTTCGTCAACTACTACAGCTGCAATTTTATCCTGTGGGAGTTGTCTTCCCCCTTCCTAAATATCCATTGGTTTTTTGATAAGTTAGGCATGACGGGATCCCGCGCACAGTTGTACAATGGCCTGATGCTTATCTTTACCTTCTTTTCCTGCCGCCTCGTATGGGGAACCTACCAGTCCTTCTTGGTTGCTCGCGATGTGTGGACCGCCTTGAACTCGGTCCCTACTACGCTAGCCGACATGGCACCCGACAGTGTCCTCACAACCGCTTTACCTTCCCAGTATACCAAAACCATGCAGTTTGTTTCCGATTCGACAAGAATCCCGGTGTGGCTTGCTGCTATTTATATCGGAAGCAATCTGACCTTGAATTCCTTGAACTTCTACTGGTTCTTCAAGATGATTGATGCCGTCCGCAAGCGATTTGAACCTAAACCAAAGGGCCAAAAAGTTGAAGAGAAGGTGACGCATACCCAAGCCCAAACTACTAGCGTACGGGTTGATAGTGGTGACACCGAGCTGAAAACACGTCCGCGTCGACGCACCCTACTGGACGGGGAGGAAGAGGACGAACCTCCACCGATCTAGGGGTTTCCAGGAAGGCCCACTCATTCTGCGCGCCGGCCCTCGAGCGTTGGTTTCGGATAGTGGTGAGCTTTTTGCAATACTTGCCGCTCCTCCCTCTGTCTCTACCTTACCGTAGATACACCTGGACCTGGCAACCGGCATCATGGCTATATTGAATCCAAAAGACATCGTCCAGCGTGGATTCATCATTGTCAACAGACTTCTGTTTAGGAAGGCAGGGCTAGAAAGAATAAACTAAAACCCCTTAATGCCCATATTGGAAGTTTCCTATGGATGGGATCGTGTGACGTTTAAATTTAACGGCATGCTTAACATCGCGTTTTGAGAATAGTATCTTAGGAATTCACGAGGCTCTCATACCAGAGCATCGGAGAAGCTGTCTTACGTGTCGTAGGTTCCTCTGACCTTGGGCTCTGAATCCAAGCGCGAGTGACCGGCTATCCGAACTTTGGATCTTCAGTTTCCATTTCTATTTCTCAAGGTGTAGTCAACCACGCGGTAATATAAGAATACCCGTTTTGTAGATCGTGGGTGTTATATATAGGCCCATCAAATACATACATATACATGTACATATATACATACATATATAGTAACCATGTACGCTAACAATTTATCGTATATCCAGACAACTCTTACGTCTTGAGCTCTGGCAGCACACATTATCTACCCTGGCTTCCGATACGTGAAATTAGTCAATTGTACGAACATTTGTCATAGAATCTGGGAAGCGCTCTTTCTAGCTTGATTAGGTACTAGGCCGTCTCGATCCGCACTGTAGATGGATGTATTCACCATAGTCTTGGGGCAGCCGCTGCTTGCCAGCATAGCACGGAGCGGAACCTATCGTTAACGCCCAACCCGAGAAGCCACCCACCCGTGTCCAAATTGACCAATGTAAGCAGCACTATTGGAATAGGGGCATTCAGTTGCTAGGGCAACCTTACAACAGGGACTCAAAAGCCAAAGGGATTCTGAGGGGCTATGTTAAGGGTTAAAGGTTAGCCGCTTGCACGTTTTCAGAATAGATTAGCGGTGGGATTTAGGGTATACTCACTCGCTTGCGCGAGATTTGCACGACGCCCGGTTGGCTGGGGCGCAATCTTCTCTGTGACGCCGAAGCGTACTGGAGGTGCCGGCCCCGTTTTCTGAGGCTGGAGGGGCGCCGTGGGCGGCTGCTGAGTGGTCGCGTTCGTCATTCCTGGGTTGAAACCACCGAACCCGGTAGGCTGGGGCTGTAACTGCGGCTGTATTGACGTTATCCCTGTTCGTTGAGGTTCCAGTGCCGGAGCCAAGTACGAGTTTATTCCTCCAGATTGTGGAAATTGTTGACCGGGTGGGAAGCTTCCCGTAAAACCGGTGGGCTGGTTTTGGATGGGCGAGAGTTGTTGTGGGCGGGGATCCGAGAATGGGCTCTGTGCTGGTGGAGCTCCCGTCACTTGAGATTGCATGAAGTGACCAGGGACAAAGCCGCTTTGGGAGGAACTACCAGTGCCAGTGCCGAACGGCACCAAACCCTGACCTGCCGGTTGTGGTTGGAAGTTTGCCATGTATTGTTGCTGCTGTAGCCGTTGTTGGTTCAGCTCGTTCATACTTTGCCCCGGGGGTACGATGCCCGTCATCTGCGGCTGCAGAGGGGGAGGCGCAAATCCACTAGGTTGGGCTGACTGCGGTGCCGATAACGGTCGAGATGGCGGCGGCGGCATCAAGGCGCCTTGATTTCCAGTTACTTGAGGCGGCATGGGCCTTTGGCGATTTCCGAGACCAAGGTTGAGAGGCTGCGCGGCCACGGTCGGTGCAGTCGCTGCAGAAGCGAGACCCGTCTGCTGCGGGGCAATTCCAGTAAAGAAAGAAGGCGTTGCGCCTTGAGGTTGAGTATGCTGTTGTGGCTGAGGCTGGGATTGAGGTGGTGGTTGGGACGCCGAAGGCGAAAGAACAGTTGGCTGCATTTTAGTTGGTTCAAGCGGAGCTGCTAGCAGAGACAGGTCCTGCATTGCCTGTGTTGGCTGTCGCTGAGGCTGGATAGGAGTTGTGGATTTTGGTTCCGACGGCGGTTTGGGGTTTGTTTCTGGCTCCGACTGCTTCGCCGGTTTTAAGTCCCAGGCGTCGTCATCGAATGCGTTGTTACTCTTCTCGACAGTCTGTGGACGTGTCATGGCGGGTGAAGACGTCTCAGGGCTGTGTGCGTTACTATCACTTCGTTGGGTGAACGCTTTGGGGTCTATACTATCATTTGTTTGAACGGCCGGGGCAGGACGACCCTTTCGGGTGTTGTTTCGGAGCGTCCCACCCGGCCCGGAAAAGAGGCCGCCGGCAGAGCTGCCGTCTCCCTCCTCGTCCGCTGCAAAGCCGACGTTTCTCTTCTTACCTTCACGGCCGAATTTCTTATCCAAGCATCGCATGACCTTGATTATATCACCCTCGCGTAGACCCAGATTGCGAAGGACACTAGCATCCACGTCGGGCAGGACACTCTCGTCCATAGAATCCTTGGCGAAGGCTTGGGCGTAACGCTCACAGAGGCCCACGGCAACGTCGCAAGATAAGAAGAATTGAAACCAGTCGTAGTCGGGCTTAGGTGGCTCGATCGAGGCACCGACCTTGCTGTTGGCACTAGCTTTTGCCGACTTTGCTCGCTTCACCTCAGACAAAGGCTTGTCCTCGTCCAAGGATACCCCCATAATACGCTCGACGTACTCAATATCTTCAATGGACATCTTGGCCACGGGGACAGCGATCTTGACACCGTTCATTTTGTGAAGATTTATCTTACCGTCTTTGAGTCCGAGGAATTGCGCTTCGACGCTGAAGGATTTGGACCGATCTGTCCAGGTTCGTACTTTGGATGGGTCGGGTTCTGAAAAGCACTGTTAGCGCATCCTGTGTTATAGGGGTCAGAGTATCGAACAACTTACTTGGCTTGGATGAACCTGGACGGCTGCTTTCCGTCCGGCCGTTTTCGCGTCTGTTTCGCTGTTGTCCAGAAGTGTTACCATTGTCCCTAGCTGACAAACTACTGTTTCTCTCAGGCAAACGCATGCCAGGCCCTACCTCTGTTGCTTTCTGATCTCTTTTCACGGCTTCCTTAGTCAAGCGCTCCTCCTCTAGCCGGTTCTGTGCTACGGTAGAGCTGCCCGTGTTGATACTCCCTGTTGTCGGGGTCAATGTCGACTGGGTGATCTCGATATAGCTGCTTGGAACGACCCCTTCTTTACCGCTTTTAAGGCGTCGAACTTGCCACCATTCTTCACTCTTAGTGTCGTCGATGATTATAACCTCGTCCCCTACCGAAACAGTAACTTCGTCGTCTCCCTGGGCCATGAAATCGTACAGCACTTGACCCCTCTTATGGGCGATTTGGCCGGTTCCTGCCATGATGACTTCCCGGAGACCCTCTGCCCGTACAGCACCCGAAAGCTCGCCAAGGGCGCTGACGATCTCCACAGCAGTATCCTTGGCACCGGCATGGAAGTCTATACTTCTGCTTGGCCTTACAAGTTCGAGAAACACATGTTTGCCCTCTCGAGAGTAGTGGGTCATCTTATCTGCGGTCCATTCCTGGGTCGGGCCGTCCTGGGAGCGCTCGGGGGCGATAAGGATAATACCAGTCTTCAAGTTCACGCCCAAGGTTGTTGGCATCTTCTTTTTCTTACCCATAACAGAAACCATTTCGTTAATATTATACATATGGAAACCACCTGGCGCGATTTGGCTTGACTGAGGTGAGGCGGGCTCATCATAGTCGTGCTCACGGCGACTAGACGACCGCTGCGGAAGTGGTGAAGCAACGAGTTGGTTGTGTGACGGGGCCGAGTGAGACTGTGGGCGTGCGGGCAGAGCGGGGCTTTGTTCACCATCAGAATCTTCCGATGGGTACTGTTGACGAGGTGGCAGGGTAACTGGCGGAGGAGTCGCAATGCCGCCAGAGGACCTGCTTTGCATCACATTGGCCAACGCAGCGGCCGGATCCGTTAGGGCTGTTGGAGCCGCCGGGGTTACAGTAGAACTAACTGATGGGCTCCTATCAGGAAGAGGCGGACTCTGGGGAACATCGGACGCCTGTTGTCCCGGAGGCCTTGCCGGTAAAGAAGGGGGCTCAGGTATCCGGGTTTCGGGCTCGGGTTTAGACTCAGGCATAGGTGCCGATGCCGGTACAGGTAGTAGAGGTGCAGCCTTCGGTTCTGTGACAGCACCAGCGCCCATCTCAATATAATTTGCCGGTACGAAGCCGTAATCTTCTCCGTGCCCAACGAGAATCCAATCAGGGTCTGATGTATCGAAGACCTGCAATTGGGCCTCTTCCGGAAACGACAGCTCTTCGTCGGTTTGTCTGGTATATTCGTACAAGGAACGAGCTTGGCTGACAGGTCGTGCCTGCTAAAGTTTAGCAATTTTCTTCCATGAAGGACGGGCAAGACTGCTTGTAATGTGTCGTACGCACCTCTTCTACATAATTGTTGGGTATTAGGCCAACCGGTTCATCTTCATCATCGGCACTGGCCTTCTTTTTGGCTTTCCACCAATCATCCTCGTTGCTCTTCTCCAGCACATAGAGCAAGTCGCCTTCGTTAATGGCAAGTTCCCCTTCCGACTGCGGCGCATAATCATATATGGCCTTGTAAACACCTAGGAACCCCATGGTAGGCCAGGAAGGGGTGGAAATCGGGTAGGATCGCCGGGGGGGGTATTCGTGAGACGGAGGTTAATTATAGGAATGAAGAAGTAGCCGGCGTAAGCTCATCCGAAATATATTTGAGGAAAGGGATGAGGATGATGGTAATGGTAATGGTATCGACGACTAGCAATTGTTGCAGTGGAGGAATGCTATCACATTAAGCCCCAGGTGTCATTCGAAGTGTTAATTAGTTCACGTTTGTGTTTCCACACTTACAGGCATTTACACAGGAAACCACGAAAAAAGGAAATGAACTGAAAGAATAAGAGGAGGGTAGAGAGAATGCTTTTCAAACTATGGTCAGATCCAGTTGGGTGGATGTAGCCAGGTGCGTCAGTGCGACAAGAATGTTTCTAGGGATTAATTAACTTTGGATCGCCATACGCAATCAGATTATGGAAAGCGTTTGGATGGGTAAATAAATATTGCATAATATGAAATGAATAAAGTCAATTTTTCTTTTCATTTAAAATAACAATTTAATTTAATATACTTTTATAACTATAATTACTTTAAAATAATTAAATAATGGGAAAGGGGTGGGGTTTAAAAAAAACCTTTTCTTGTTTTATAATATAAAAGCCTTTAAATTTTATTATCTTACATTATATTAACCCTTGGTTGCTGCTACGCCGAGACGCCCTTGCTATCATACCTGGAAAGTACCTAGGCTCATCCCCAGAAAGATGCAACTCTCCAATCTTTTCCGTGGGACGCGTTTCTCTCCCTATATTTACACACTGTCCACCATTCTGGTCATCGATGCAGAGACTGTCAATTTCAACTTGTGATCCAGAACGTGGCACCCGACCTTCCGAATTCGCCATGTTCAGGTAGGCGGGTTGTTTAGAATCCACCGCGGCGGGCGCGCTAGCCAAGTTCGCCTTGGCAGACGAACCCGGAGATGGTAAATTGAGGTTCGCCGGGGCAGCCGCCGGATGGTGCTCGTGAACTTCGTGTAGCTCAGTGGTCAAAGCATAACTTGAGATCCTAGCAATATGTAAGGACATGTAAATGCGATACAGATCAAGTATGCCGATACTCACATGCGATGCTCTTCGACCCAAGTGTGGTACCTGAACTCTTCCCTTCGGTCTGGTACGTTGGTCTTGGCCATGCTGTTGCCGTCCTTTCCTGGTAGGTTAAATTTCTCCCCTAACCACTGTTGCTTGATGGCATGCTCGTACCCGCTCTGCCTAACTGAATTCTTGGCAAGTTCGCACATATCTACCGGGCTCAGCTTATAAATTTGCGCTGCAACGGCGTATTCTTCCATCAAAGGTTCCTTAGTGAAGGCAAACTGAAGAGGGTCGTCCGTGGAGAGGGACACATTTAAGCCACGTCTGAAGTACTGGTGAAACGGGTTCCTTTCATACGCCAAGAAGAGCGCATTGTTGCTAAGTGGCGACATCGCAATACCGATTTGCTCTAGGTAAAATATGTACTGCAGGAGGGGCACCTTCCTTAGCAGCAACCCATGGCTAATGCTGTGGCTGCATAGTAGAGCAACAGCTAGGTGTTCACTATCACCAGCCTCACCGCAGTGGGGGCGGAGCAAGAACGTGTTGAAGCCACGCTGGCGACGCCAGAAGTTGAGCGAGGTCATGTTGGCGAAAAGATAATAAATCCAATAGCTGTACGGCGGGTTCTGTTTGGAGTTCCATTCCCTCGGGACAGGGAACTTTTTGTAAAGCCGCCTCTCGACCTTACTCTCATCATCTACGCTGTCAAACCCAATGACTCGTTGCAGGAAGATGTGAAGCTTCGGATGGCTTTCTGGCGTTTGAGTCACTTCAAAGAGCGGTTGAAAGACGTTTTTAACAACTTGTTCGAAGGATTCCATCAAGCCAGTTGCCTTGAAAACATCGTACAGCCGGGGGATCTGTATTAGCCAGCGAACGTTTGGAGAAAAGAGCTTGTTGTCAACAACCCATGCAGCAAGTTTATCCCACTCATCCAAAGATTTTCCGTAGACCGAGATCCGCCATTCTACCATTTGGTACTTGCTAGACTCAAGGTCCGAGATGACCTCCTTAGTAATTTCTGCAAGATACCGACCTTGGATGAAGTTGTCTGTCTTGAGAAATATTGTCCGTAGCCGCGATTCTCCAATAGGGTTATACTTGAGATTAAACTTGTCGAAGCGGTGGAATGAATCGGTATGAGCCTAAAATAGAGTCAACTCTCCCCCTTTTTGGGGGCCCTGGTGAGAGGGAAAGGGGAGGGGATGCAAAGGGCCGTAAAAACATGAACGAGCTTTATACTTACATGCATATCGAGCGTATCAATACTTAGGTCATAGGCGGTTAAGTTAATGCTCTCGAATACCTCTCTGAGCGTGAGATTCTTGCCATCCCTGAAGAGTACATATTCGTCTGGGCACTTCTTCATCTTGCTCTTGATGAACCGTAAGAGATGTTTCTGATTCATGCAAGCAGAGTGGTGTACATGCGTATCGACCTTCCTCACGTTATAGAAATCTCGATGAGGGACCCTCTTAGTATCTGCCGTTTCTTGGTATTCATTCAAGAGAACGTAGAGGTTGAATTTCCCTTCTAGGTACTGAAGTCGCCGAAAAGCAAAGCTCTTGCTTGGCCCGTCGGACGAGGTGGACAAGATCTCCTCGAGATCCATATAGAAATCCTTGATGGTGGGAACGCCTACTACCGGGGTATTGGCTTTGTCGGCGGCGTCGTTTTCAAACACTTGGTAGACGCCATTGTCGTCCAGGCGAAAAGCAAACTCACTCCCCAGAGGAAGAGGCGAGAGATCGGCCATATCAAAATCTTCGCCAATATCATGGCCAGGTTTACGCTTCTTGGATGTTCTCTTGTGCTCGGTCTCCGTTGCCATGTGTTCGACATCCCCAGGACGCTGCGCGACTCCCTGAGCCGGGAGGACGGTGCTGTTGCTCATGCTGTTGTTTCCGGTAGTGATTTCGTAGCCATCCTGGTTAGCACTGGGTCCCACCCAAGCGGGCTCTGGCGGGGGGGGGTATATGTCCCAACTTGGGTCATCTTTTGGGTTGTCGCCATCTCTTTGCAAGGATAAGCGGATATATCTGTGACGTATATCTAGGATCTTTTGTATATTCTGGAAAATAGTGCTTAACTCAGCTGTGACGTGCGGGTCTGTGCTGGCGATACCGCCGACAAAGCCGGTAGACATTCCCTCCGGAAACCCCATATCAGACTGCTGATTCATTCTGGGGCGCTCTTCAGAGGTATCGCGGTGTGGTTTAGTGATTGCTCGGGAGCCGGCATACCCTCCCAGAGATGGCCGAGTCGCTGTACGGGGAGCCATAGGCGGGTCACGAGAATGGGAGGATAAACCAGCAATGTGGGGGAAATCGTAGCACTGTGTAGCAGGAGACAGGGAAGCGGCAGAACTCGGATAGGCACCTAGATTGGGCTGTGAGTGAGCACCTGGAGTATCGTTACCTAATTGCGTGGCTGTTAGCCCAATCGAGGCGGCAGGGCTACCATGAGAAGTGGCCTGAGATTGGCACCAAGTGCTTCCCTCAGTCTTTAATTGGTCTAATTGGCTCCTCTGGAAGAAAAGTTTAGCATCAGCTTGGGTCATCTGACGCTCAGCTACAGCATCGTGAAACGTAGTCTTCCTGGGACGGTCCCTTAGCAACATGCCCTCTTCTGCTGGTGTGTAGGATATCTCTCCTTCGTGGCGTGCTGGGTCTGTCTCTGCATTGGTAACGTCTTGGTCTTGACTGTGTAAGGTAGGATAGTCGGATTCTGAATCACTTTCTATGGCGTGTGCAGCGGCGTCAGTGCTATCTGAGTCATATTCGAGTGTCTTATGGACATCTTGAGCTTTGGGCGACGTTGGGCGAAAGGTTGCTGTGTCAGCATCGTTAGCTGCGAGCTTTATCGTGGTACCAATGATGACTAGGACGGTGAGGGATAGCAGGTTGATTTGACTGACAAGACATCGTTGTGTGGTAGCTAGGTGTGGTTATACGAATGTACTGGTGGTATGAGTCCAGGAGGAGTAGAGCTTTGGAGCCCTTAACTTAGCGATATTCCACAAAAAAATAGAAGATGATGCTGATGAACAGAAACAGATAGCTTGAGATGAGCAACGAATTGAGGTCCTTAGTAGCCGTGTAGCTTGGGGCAATCTCAAATTGATAACAATCATAGATGCATTCCTATCTGACAAGGTATCATAGATGGATGTCAACTACTAGGTACTACTAGGTACTAGGTAGGTACTAGGTAGGTACAAGTAGGACATGCCTAGCGCCCACTAGTACCTACTACTATGTACATATTATAGGTACCCACACACCAGCAGTAAGGTAACAAGTGGATACATCACGATACTCCTTACATCATATCCATGGACGTAGCAGGTACGCATGGGTGGGTAGGTGGGTACCTACATAATGTACTACTAGGTAGGTAGGTAGGTTGGTTTAAGGTGAACATTATGTGCGTGTACAGCTGTGCATAGGATGGGTAGTAATACCTACTAGGTATTAACTAGTATTAAACGAATCCATCACTCAATTTAAATCGTCTCTGCTCTTATAGAAATATTGGATATATACTAGATACTGTATTATATACATACTACATAGTACTAGTACCACTAGGTACTAGGTAGTATCTACACGTAGTAGCGGCAATTACTAGTATACCTAGCCTTCTGGACATACCTAGTAGGAACCTTGAACATGATTTTTACGTATAGCAGAGCCAGGGCTACAATAACAAATATTCATGTCACATAGCCTGAAAACAATAGGAGGATAATAATCCACGCTGATAGCCGTGCGGCTAGGATTCACGACTCCGTGAACATTAACGACCTAATACATAGATAGTGCGACTCCGCATCCGAGAATAGCCTATATATAGGTAACTGCTAGGTAGGTAGGTACCTAGTAATTATCCTGCCTTGCTGCTGCTGCTGCTGCTGCTGCTGCTGCTGCTGCTGCTGCTGCTCGTCTTGGGTTTTGAGGTTGGCTTTTTGGAATCCAGTGAGTAGATACCACCAGCAGAAAAAACAATGATGGCTCCTGCAAGAGTTCCTGTGGCCAAGCGATTCCCAAAGAGCCATATGCTAAGCAGTAAGCTAACCAGTTTGCGAATGTTGAGTACGATGGTGACTGTTAAGGCTGAAGATGCTGCTGCTAATAGGTTGACACCTCGAATGCAGGCGTATTGAGTCAGAACGTTGAGGCCCAGATAGGCTACTTGGCTAGGCACACGTATGTGTTCAATCTTGCGGCGCACCATGATCGGAATAGCTGAGGGATTGGCTTGGCCGGCCAGCAATGGGAGCGTCAGGGGGCTGCTGTCGGCCAAACGCATGAACTGTCTGCCCAGGGATCGAGAAAACGGGAGGAAGAGCGGCAGCGAGAGCAGATGGGAATAAAACAGGTTCTCTTTCCAATGTGGTCCGTATTCTTTGTAAGTCTCCTCGGTATACAGTCCCATCAGGGCTGATAGAATCTGCGCGGCCAACAAGACCGCAAGCCCTGTGCTGAATTTCGGAAGAGATTCCTGAGTATTACCAGACGCTCCCTTGCTGGCGATTAGCTCCAAGGATGCGGAAGGGGGGAAGACTACTCCTTGCTCTCACCTTGGACTGAGCGTCCGACCACGCCGCCGTAATGACGCCTACTGTAAGCAAGAGAACGGCGAAGACCTGAGTCCGGGAGTATCTTTTGCCATACAAGCCACCCGCAATCATGGTCGTGATACTGCCACCGGACCGCAGGATGATGTGAACAGGCACCGATATATCGTAGCTGAAGGCATGGTTATTCAATACATTGATGCTGAAGAAAA
Organism: Hypoxylon rickii; assembly: GCA_902806535.1. NCBI lineage: Eukaryota > Fungi > Ascomycota > Sordariomycetes > Xylariales > Hypoxylaceae > Hypoxylon > Hypoxylon rickii. The sequence continues at coordinate 1,307,425 of CADCWY010000003.1, forward strand.
GCACAATGTTGACTAGCCAACGACGAACGGGAACTTGATTCGGCTTGAGGAAGAATGGGGGCCTAGTTAGATCGAATTGCGATACGTATCCAGTAACGGCGACGAAGAGGAATTGCACGAAAGTAAGAAGTGTCCCTAACAACAAATATCGTAAGTTCATAATCTAATTCTAGCGGCGATCGCGTAGTTGATTTGCCATACCGCTCGCCGGTTCAACCCTGACAGCACGAACATTAGTTGAGGAAGCAGGAAAGAACCTGATTACGCCTTGTGAAAGCTTACTTGATGATAACCTCGAGAGCAAAGACCTGGATGTCCACAGCACACGTCAGTTCCGGGTGGTAGCTGTATTCAATTGGGGACGTTTTCAGACTTACGTTGGAGCAACAACCTCCAAATATTAGACCCAGCATTGCCCCTATAGCCAGCCATTGTGGAATAGTCTCGATGAAAATACGGCCGGCAAGACCCATAAGTTTAGAGAATGTAGGCCGTTGGTCATTTATGCCGTACAGCTCGGCCTTTTCGAGAGAGGGACCGGCATTGATAACCTTGGGGATTCCAGCGGCACCAAGTCGCGAGGCAGCATGCGATTCTCGCAAGGTTTGGCGTTTTCTAGGCATCGAACGGCTTGCCATGGGGTTTTAAGACATTGAACTGAACAAATGTTATATAAACGTTAAAGGTGAAGATGTTAAATTTTAATAAAATAAAGTAATACATTAATTATTAATTATTAATTATTTTATTTATCATTAGTTTATTTTATATTTTAAAATAAAATAAACAATTATTATTATTATTAATATAATAACATTATTCTTATGATTAAAAATTAAAAATTGTATATATATTCAAATTTATGTATTTATGTATTTAAGAATAATTATATCATTTAACGAAACAATAACCTACGCCTTCGCCTCATCGTCATTTACATCTTATTATTTCATGTATACTTTTCTCCCACCAGCCCCTCCAAATAGCCAGCAGCCGTGCCAACGATTTCTACTCCACAACATTCACGGTTTTCTGATTGCCAGGCAATATCATCTGGACAACAATAAAACTTCGTCTTAATTAAGAGCGAACCCAGTATCCGCCTAAGGTTTCCCAACTTTTCTGGCATTACGCCGCTAATTCGACGATACATACGATACTTAGCTCTCTCGACTCGATTCACTCGCCTAATCTTCTACAACTGCCTTTTCTCATACATTTCGTCCCAAGTATCCTTCCGGGCGCCTAGGTATTTTCGCCATCAACAACATACCTCGGAGCAGTCCCACCTTCGTCACCTTATTGTCGCATACCAACTTATCCGACCCCGAAAATTTACTTGTCGCATCGGCGATACTTTGATTCGACCACTCCTGATACGCCTTCCCTTGCATCGAAAGACGGGCCGAAGCTTGAGTAGCTTCAACCCGACACTTTGCCACAAATATGGTGGAAGGAGATTCCAACCCCCCAACCTGGAAGTTCACCCAGTATGTCATATCTGAAATGTGCTATGGTTCATTCCTACAAATCGTACTACTTATCAATATCCGATCGCGCCTTACCTGGAATAACCAGCCCTTCTAAACCCATATAGCCGATAACGACGTCGCTAATGTACTCTTTGTCTTTAGGTGCTTCGGCGATAAGGGAGACGTTGAGGATATCACAGAAGGTACGGTGACTGCATCCTACTTTTGGATATGACAGCCCCTACAAGCTTGTTCAAGATCTATTGTTCAACCAATATTAGGTTGTTGCTTGCACAGCCAGGTGGGAATATACGTTCTATGCTCACAAGCGTTTTTATACAGCCGATATCATATCAACTGTCGAGTTTGACCATACCGGAAACTACCTAGCAACAGGAGACAAAGGCGGCAGAGTCGTTTTGTTTGAGAGAAACGAAACGGTGGGTTGGGATTTTCGTTGGCTCTTAATTCAGAGCAAGCATAGGTATAAATCTAACACGCCTACAGAAAAAAACCTGCGAGTACAAGTTCCATACTGAGTTCCAGTCCCACGAGCCAGAGTTCGATTATCTCAAGTCCCTGGAGATTGAGGAGAAGATCAACAAGATTAAATGGTGTCGCCGTCAGAATGCCTCTCATTATTTGCTCTCGACCAACGACAAGACGATCAAACTATGGAAGGTTTTTGAGAAATCGTTGAAAGTAGTAGCCGAAAACAACCTCTCGCAAGACCTAACACCCGGCAATGTAGCCGGTCTAGGAGGGGGCGCCTCAAGAGCTATTCCCCAATCGCATTTCAGAAATGCTGGGGAGTTGAGATTACCACGTATGACGCATCACGATACTGTCGTCGCCGCGGTCCCTCGACGCACCTACGCAAATGCTCATGCCTATCACATCAACAGCATCTCAGTCAACAGTGACGGAGAAACATTCATAAGTAGTGATGATTTGCGAATCAACCTTTGGAACTTGAACATCCAGGATCAGAGTTTCAACATTGTCGATATCAAGCCGGCAAACATGGAAGAGCTGACAGAGGTCATTACCGCAGCTGAATTTCACCCTATCAGTTGCAACTGGTTCATGTATGCGAGCTCAAAAGGCACTATCAAGCTCGCAGATATGCGAGAGAGTGCTCTCTGTGACCAACATGCAAAGTGTATGAACAACCCCCCTCCTCCTTAATCGGCGGAAACAGCCGACATCCTCATTTTAGTGACCCTATTCACAGCGCACATGTTTCCTTAACGTTTGGAGGGATTTAGTATCTGAAGCTAACAATCTTGTCCAGTATTCGAACAGGAAGAGGATCCAGCATCCAGATCGTTCTTCTCTGAGATAATCTCCTCAATATCGGACGTGCGTTTCTCATATGATGGTAGGTATATCTTGTCTCGAGACTACCTGACCGTCAAGATCTGGGATGTCAACATGGAGCGCCAGCCAGTGAAAACCATACCGATCCACGAACATCTACGGCCGCGGCTCTGTGATACGTACGAGAACGATAGCATTTTCGACAAATTCGAGGTGGTCTTTTCGGGTGATGCCAAGAACGTCATGACGGGTAGTTATAACAACAACTTCATGATCTACCCATCAGATCCCGAGAAGGAGATCGAGGTTGTCTTGCAAGCAGACAAATCAGCTTTCAAGGCAAAGAAGGTGGGCATCCCGACTCCTATCAACTCTTCAAGCCCCACAGCGACCAACGGCGGTAAGAAGGGTGGATCGCGCGCTGGGAGTCCGGCCGCTGGGGCAGGTCAAGGACAGAGGATGCGAAAGGAGACAGATGCAGATCAGATCGACTTTAACAAGAAAATCCTGCACATGAGCTGGCATCCTTTTGAAGACAGCATTGCAATTGCCGCGACGAATAACGTAAGTGTGTTTCTTATTTTTCAACCCTTTTTTCGCACGTGTTTCCGAAAATGAAAAAACCAGTTAAAGTTTCTAACCTATGATTATAGCTATTCGTGTTTTCAGCCCTTTAAGACTTATAAAGGCATTCCATGGTAATAGCTAGGCATTCGTAGCTTAAATTTAAAAATTCACGAAAAATAACTTGATTAATCCGTAAAAGAAAATAAATTATAATATATTTTTAAAATATATATAAATTAATATTAATCACTTTTTAGTTGCATAATTTATAAAATAAAGGTTTTTTTAAAAAAAATTGTTTATATTTGTTTTTATATATTTTATATTTTTAATTGTTTATATTTTATTTTTACCTTAGACCTGCTGGGCTGAAATATTAGGACAACTTTTTTTTCCCTTTTCACCAAGACCCTAACCCTTCGCTTCAATCTTCTTTCCCCTCCCGCGACTTAAATCCATTTCCACAAGAACAGTTCATGAACCAACCTTTACGATCCTAGGCTTTCTATACTTTGAGCCGTTCTTGCCGTGTTTTCGTTGTTGAGCTCGAGGTCGCTACGCCGGTTGCGTCCGCGATATTCTTCCTGCCCAGCGATTACAACCAAACCTGCGAGTCCCCGACTCGGTTTGTTGCTAGCGAATTAGCTCGCAAGCACCAAAGGGCTTAGAAATAAAACTATTCTTCTCTAGCAAGCCTACTTGTGTAGGAGTTAGTCGAGAGCTACACGCCTCAATCATGGCGGCCTTAGGAGACGACCTGTTACGGGTTGTAAACCAGCTACAAGACCTCGTTTTCAACACCATTGGCACCGACTCTCTCGACCTACCTCAAATCGTACGTCACGCGCCTTCAAAGACTAATTCATCATGGTTCCTTTGACTCTGGACTCATTCTCGGGCGGCTACTTACATTTGTCGCCTCTGTAGGTAGTGGTTGGCTCTCAATCTGCCGGCAAGTCTTCAGTGTTAGAGAACATCGTTGGCCGTGATTTCTTACCCCGAGGAAGCGGCATCGTCACGCGCCGTCCTCTGATCCTACAATTAATCAACGTAGAAGAGGATACCTCCGAACCAGATTTGCATGCTGCCTACAGGAATCCAACCCAAGCACGCCGTTCCGAATGGGCAGAATTTCACCACATACCTGGTCGAAAGTTCACCGATTTTGGGGATGTGAAGCGCGAGATAGAAAGCGAGACATCTCGAGTTGCTGGTAATAATAAGGGCATCAATAGGCAGCCCATCAACCTGAAGATTTACTCTCCTCATGTCCTCAACCTAACCCTCGTTGACTTGCCAGGACTGACCAAGGTACCTGAACTCGCCCGACTGATTTGATCTATGTCTAACATGCATATCAACAGGTTCCCATCGGCGATCAACCAGCCGACATTGAGAAACAAACCCGAACGCTCATATCAGAATACATTGCCAAGCCGAATAGTATTATTCTCGCCGTTTCACCTGCCAACGTCGATATCGTCAACTCCGAAGCTCTTAAACTTGCTAGACATGTTGATCCCCTAGGACGACGCACTATTGGCGTTCTCACCAAGGTGGACCTGATGGACCACGGTACCAATGCATTAGATATTTTGTCAGGTCGTGTTTATCCGCTCAAGCTAGGGTTTATTGGCGTGGTCAATCGATCTCAACAGGATATCCAAGGCAATCGACCGATGGAAGAAGCCCTCAAAGCAGAAGCCGAATTTTTTCGACACCATCCTGCTTACCGAAACATCTCCATGCGCTGCGGAACGCAATATCTAGCCAAGACATTAAACCAGACCCTTATGGCGCACATTCGGGAGCGTCTACCAGACATCAAGGCTCGCCTTAACACACTGATGGGCCAAACTCAGCAGGAGCTTGCGAGCTACGGCGATATGCACTTTAGCGGAAAAGAACATCGAGGATCCATGATCCTCCAACTCATGACTCGATTCGCCACATCTTTTATCTCATCTATTGATGGCACCTCCACCGAAATATCCACGAAAGAGTTGTCTGGAGGAGCACGCATCTATTATATTTTTAATTCCGTGTTCGGCAGCGCCTTGGAGTCGATCGACCCTACGTCGAATCTCTCTGCTCTTGACATCAGAACCGCCATTCGTAACTCGACTGGTCCTCGACCAAGTTTATTCGTGCCAGAAATGGCATTTGATCTACTTGTAAAGCCACAAATCAAACTCCTTGAGCTTCCTAGCCAACGATGTGTTGAGCTGGTATATGAGGAGCTCATTAAAATATGCCATACATGCGGTTCAACAGAACTTTCCAGATTCCCAAGGCTCCAAGCCAAGCTTATAGAGGTTGTGTCCGATCTGCTAAGGGAGCGGCTCGGTCCGGCATCATCCTATGTCGAATCCCTTATTGCGATTCAGCGCGCATACATCAATACCAACCATCCCAATTTCCTCGGTGCGGCTGCTGCGATGAGCCATGTAGTAAGTAACAAGCAAGAGCGTGAGAGGAAAAGATTAATCCAGGAGGAACGGGAACGAAGAGAAAAGAAGCGGCTGAAAGAGCTCGGTGCGAATGGCACTGACGCCCCGGAGGAGGAAGACGATCCCGGCCACGACAAAAACGATGCCCATCAATCACGAAAACCAGGCATGAAGGGCAGTCGAAGTATGTCTCCCGCCCTCATTGAGAACGGCACTCCAAGCATCGCCGCCGCCATGAATGGCGGTGGACGTTCCAACTCCCCAAGCCGGTTCAATCCCCAAGCTATTGGAAACGCTCGGGATTCATTCTTGAATTACTTCTTCGGCAAAGACGGACCCCCACCATCTTCAGGGGTTGGTTCTCCGTCTCCATTACCCCGACACGTCAGCCAAGGCGTGGAACCTACGTTTAGTCAAAGCATTCGGCGGAGCGAAGATAAATTGGTTCACCGACCTGCGCTGTCTACTTCGTTGGCACGTGAGGAAGAAACACCTAAAGCTGCCGGGTATGGTTTCGGACCGCAATTGGTAAGTAGATATAGCGCTCAAGTAGAATACTACTCTCTTTTTTTCATTCTGTTTTGCCTCAAAGCTGACGTGTGACCTGTAGGGCGATAACGTGGAACCGGCCTTGAGCGATCGTGAGGCTATGGAAACAGAACTTATCCGCGCTCTTATATCATCGTATTTCAATATCGTTCGTGAATCTATTGCCGACCAAGTTCCCAAAGCGGTCATGCATCTGCTTGTCAATCACTGCAAGGACGTCGTGCAAAATAGACTTGTCAGCGAGCTTTACAAGGAGACGCTATTTGAGGAACTTCTCTATGAAGATGATGGTGTCAAGAAGGAGCGTGAGAAATGCGAAAAGCTACTACAGACCTATCGGGAAGCGGCCAAGATCATTGGCGAGGTGTTATAATGGCTCTCGCGATTCGTCTTGTACTGGACCCGGAACTTGCGTTACGAGAGGGGAATGGGATTTGTACGTATGGAATACGATGTCTTATTTCTTATCCATCGTAATGGACTAGGCGACTCGCCGAATATTGACGCCGGTGAAATCTTGAAGCACCACTACCTACTACCTAGAGGTACCTAGTAAGTACCAGTTTACCCGAGCGCGGCCTCTTTGGTTCAAGGCTGGGTCAACTTACTCGAAAGTGCTCAAGAGTTTATACGTACGACACAAGCCACCAGTGTTAACCATACCAATTGCCTACTAGGTAGGGTCAATATCTGCTGGCACTAGTTTCAGAGGGGCATGCACAAGTGAGGGTTATCATAGATGTGTCTCGGTTTGGGTGACATCAATAATATAGCGGTACATAGGTGTACTTAAAAGAACGATACACGGTGATGCCATAGTCTTCTTTTAGAATCAACATTATCATGCCTCTGCCTGTGGGTTGTATTAAATTTCTTCTTGCCTGGGTTGTGATCTTCATTAACTGTCATGGCCCGGGAGATCCGTCTTGTGTGGGTGCTTCGGTTCAGCCCCAATGAACTCTCGGTCCCGGCATCTCTAATTAGATGCCAGTTCGTTCCAACTTCTTCGCTAGTGCATCCACCTCATCATCATCCTTCAACTGGATAGTAGATTCTTCCTGGGCTTCCTCAGCCTCTTTCACTAATTTTTCCGCCTTCGCCGTTGTGGATATTTCCTCCTCCTCCTCCTCCTCCTCCTCCTCTTCCGAGTCTAGTTCTTCGAGATCGCTCAGACTGTCCAGGCCCCAAGAGTCTTCATCAATTATCTCACCACCGTGCTTCTCCTTCCGCTCATCTAATAGGTCCTGGAGGGCCCTGATGTATTCGTCATCTTCTGAGAATTTATTGCCGTTGAGCTCGATCCTCTTTAAAGCGGGAAGGCCGTCTTTTGCTGCGAAAGCAAATCCCTTGACTCCAGTGGAGGTAATGTCGTTGTATTGCAAGCGAAGTACCTTCAGCTTCCGGTTTTGACCCCTTGAGAGGGCTTCAGCGAGTATGATACCACCTTTGGCACCTAGCAGGGAGTCACCGACGCCGAGCTCTTGGATATCCGTCCAAAGCGGAACAACTCTGGCTAACGCCCTTGCGCCTCTAACAGTGAATGTGTTATCCTGCAAATCCAGTACCTGCAGTGCAGCGGCGTGGTTGAGGCCTGCGGTGAGCAGTTGCTCAATGCCTTCTTGGCGAATACCATTCTGAACCATCTTGACTTCCCTAACCCTATTGTGAAGACTAAAAGCCCTAGCCCAGGCAAGCATGCTCCCATTCTCCAACCGATTGCGACCACAGATGACAGTCTCCAGATAAGGGACGTTTTGTCTAGCCTTCCTGGCTTCCTCCTTCTTCGCGTGGAGCTCAGACAGTGCATCTGCAACGAGGATGCCGGCGTGGGGTCCCAAGCCGTTGTTGTTGAGGTATAGGTGTTGAAGCGGAATGTGGTTCGACAGAAAGGCGACCAGAGGTGCCTGGGTGTTCAATCCAAATGCGTTATCGTTCAGATTGATGGTGTGAAGATTGGGCAGGTTCAGAATAGAGGTAAGCAGGGAGGAAAGGGCTTCGGGAATTTCATTTAGCAGACGGCCGGTGAATATATCAGCTAAATTTGCGACCTAGAAATAAACGGCGCAGGAGATTAGCAGCTGGTTTTTGGGTATGTTGTAGGGGGGGGGGTTCGTTGACTGATATGTCTGTCCGTGTTTCTGTCTTTGTTCCTGTGCCTACCTTTAACGACTTCTTGGTAGCTAGGACTTCCCCAAGCAGCTTGCAAGCTTCAACGCCCAGAGTGTTTCCAAGAATCCGCACCTCCTCAACATCGTCCATGGCGCGCAACGGACCAATGTGGGCTTCAAGATCTTGTGCGGTATCTAGCCTGAGTCCTTTCTCCTCGAGGGAGAATGTTTTATCGTATGTAGCCATGCTTTAGATAATGATCGTGTAGCAGGAGTGGGGAACTTGGTCGGAATATTGGGCCAAAAGAAGTGAAAAAGGAGAGCTTCACGCTTCACAATGTTGGACATGAAATGTTTTACTGCGAATAGTCGATCGCGGGATTTTGGGGGGGGGACAGCTCGAAAAGGAATTTAATTCATGTTAATCTTGGTGGGGGAGGGGCATTTGGTCAATTCGTACATGTACCTATGTACCTATCTAGTACCTACATAGTACCCAGTACTTACATATGTACCTACCTAGTAGGTACCTAGCATTTACTAAGTACCTCCCTAGTATATATACGTACCTATGTAGTGTGCATAGTGTACTACGGATCTATGTGTGTAGGTACATACTAGGTAGTATCTTGATATGTAATGAAACAAATCCGAGTACAGGCCTTGATGGTTCACCGTTTGTACTATGACTATATGTAGGTACCTACCTAGTTACCTTATGTAGTACGTACACGACTTCTGAGAGGTGCCTGGGCTGCTGGGCCAACAGGCGGACCATACAGGATCGCGTCAATGATCGATTTTGATCATGATGCATCCACGATCTACATACATGCTGTGCAAGTGGCATAGGGCTGGGCCTAGGATCCCCATAGACCCACCCACCTACTACCTACATATGTACTTTTATTACCTACCCTACCTACATAGGTACCTAGTAGCTACCTATGTAGGTACTACATACTACATATGTACCTAGTAGGTAGCATGCCATTTATTCCCTTCAATGTTCCTTTATTACCTACTACTAGGTACTGTAGGTACTCATCCTATCAGAGCTGCGCAGCCAACAGCAAAACAACTTCCAGCACGCGAGGAGATTCGATATAGCCTTGAGACATTCAGACTGACCCAATAGGCACCCAGTCATGAGCGGTCCATTGCGGCCGGTATTGTATCCCGTCAGAGTGGCTCTGTATGGATGTCCTGGTGTCCTTGAAATTAGGGTAATGCGGGGGCCGACTAGTCTTGTATGCGAAGGTGAACACGAGTCAAGTAATATTCGTATCAATAGATCCGACTCAAGGTTCTAACCAGTCCCATTGAATCACTATTTGACCATCAATACCCATCGATGATCACGCTGAAGGCGATCTATGAGCTGCCCCAGGGTCCGAGCTTAATCGCCAACAGACATCCGTACTACATCAAGAACAACCGACAGTACTAGTCACGAAGAAGCTCTCGCCCTCGGGAGAGGTGGAGAGGTCAAGAACACCGTCTAGGTTAAAGTCGCTCGGTATCTCCTGTTCATACTAGACGCAAATCCCTACCTTTTCGTTGTTAGCACGATAGCCAGGCCACAACGCCTCTAGAGAGCGTATTGCCCGACTAACCTGCTCGCCCGTGATGCCCCAATCCACGTATGAGTAAGCTTGGGCGGCGACGGTGATGTGCTCGCCCCCGTCGGTTGGCTTTGTAAGGTGCGCATTTAGATATATCTTAGTAGACAGCACGGATTGTATTGAGAATATAGTATCTCCATCCCTGCTACTAGGGATGGACACTGGTGTGCCGAGTACCGGGACGCACATTTGGTCGGGCTGCTTGGCTGGACGGGGGCGCAAACATGCCAACAGGAACAGACATGGGATAAGGAGAAATGGATTTCGTCCTGCACGTGTACAAATATAATCTTCTAAGTGGACGAGGATAGCAAGCATGATACGTGATGAGCAAAAAGCATTGGATTTGGCTGGGTCTACTGACTCCAAAGATTTATGTATGCCAGATGACAATCCTACCGTCAACGCCGCTTGCTTGAAGTTGGCCACGTCAGCATCAACACCTTCACCTTCTAGCCTAGGACGGGGTGGACTTACTACTAAACTTCGTGACGGCTCCGCCACTGGACTCGTAAATGCGCAAGGTCGAGATAGTATTTTGATGCACGGTCTTCAGCTGGGTGTCGTCTTTGACCTTGCCTTTCAAATCCATCTGCCGGAACATGTTCAATGCAGACTCTTCTCGGGTCTCCCCCATGCCGTGTCTTCCTTTAGATTCTAGTGTGCCGCTCAGTTGCCAACCGGACGGTCCACCTCTAAATCTGAAAGCTTCACAATCATACCCAGCCGCGATGATCTCGCTTTCGCCATTCCATATTAGACTCATAAATGGGAGGAGTTGCGTGTTGACGCTAATCACGGCTCGTGGAGGTTGCTCAGGGGCTGTGGGGTAGACGATGGTGATGCTACTGTCGTGGGCAGCAAAAGCAAGGGCATCACCACTTGGGGAAAAGGCAACGGAGTGCACCCATCCAGCCGAATTGTTTAGGAATTCGCCACAGACTGTGTTGAAAGGGAGGCGCTCGCCCCAGACACTGGGCTCGGGGCGAGCGTCAACACCTTTGATAAAGCTTGAAAAGACTCTCGCATGGGCATCAGTGGAACCGGCGGCCAGAAGGACTGAGTTGGGATGCCAGTTGACTGTGGTGATGGTGCTCCGAATAGGCTTCTTGAGATGCTTCGACACCCACCAGTCATTCTCTTCCTCGAAGTAGCAGATGGCGATAACCCTGTCGCCGGATCCTACGGCAAACTTGGTTTCAGAGGGAGACCAGCGGACGAAAGTAGCGGCTCGAGCAATTCTAAGGAGCACCAAGGTAGGTTTGTATCCACTAGGTGAGGGTTCCCATACTAAGGCGTTACGATCTAAATCACATCATTAGAACATATACCCAGAGAGCATTGCTGAACAAACAATGGGGGCAGATCGACCTTGAGAGCATGTGACGATTCGGCCACTGGAGGGAGCGATATCGACACCAGTGATGGTTTTGTCATGACCTTTTAACTCGTCCTTTAGCTTGAAAGCATTGCCAACCTTGCCGTCCTTGCCGTATAGTTCGATGACGGAGTCTTTGGCCACAGCTAGCGTATTGCGGTCGGCAGAGAAGGAGTGGTCGGCGATGGGACGATGGAAGAGATGATGAACCTCGGGAGCGGCCATTTCGAGTTACGGATTATTTCCTCAGGCTTGCTGTTTGTCGTCGACGTGTTTCTGTTCTATATTCCTCTTGACACGCCAGTGATAGGAGTATAGCACTCTACTACCACAATGTTTAGGCTAAGTGGGTAGGTGTCCTAAGAAGGCTCAATATCAAGTATGTTGTTATGAAGGAGGAGGGAGAAGAGCAACCAGCGGTCGGCATTGTCAGGTAGATACATTTATGCGTAAGTATGTAAATCCCTTAGTGTGCATAAATCATATCTGACACATCAATGTGCAATTCCGCCCGGCGCTAGAAGCGGAGCATGCAAGTATCAGCATGATACTGGGTATCTACATGTATTAACTACCTAGTAGGTACATACCTAGTACAGATGGATCTGATGTACCTAGTGCCTTGTAGCAGTACGTACTAGGTATCTAATACTACTAGGTAGGTACTATCGGTATCCATATTTTAGCACATATAGGTACTATGTACTGCCCTGGATATGTTAGGTAATACCTACCTAGTAGCTAACTAATATCGGTAATTCCCCCAAAAGTGCTGTAAAAACATCATCACCTATGATAGATCACCCTACTACGATCGCCTGCAATTCTGATGGTTAAGAGTCGGCTGTTGCCCACAATCATCCCGCTAGGTCATTGGGATATGCGGCTTGCATTGTAACGAACATAATACTTTTCTGTCCAACATCCCTTCAAAGTCTTCGCTATGGCCGCCACCAACGCCATAGTTCGAGGCCAATCCTCCAGAGCCGGTGTCAAAATACCATCCACCCCACCGAACCAGACGTGAGTGTCTATTTACTTAGACTATAAAGGCATCTCCGACCTGGCTAACACTGTGCTCAGCCTGTACGTCACGAACCTATCGTCGAACAAGATAAGCAAGGCGGACCTCAAGATGGCTTTGTACATGATGTTCTCCACGTATGGCCCTGTACTTGATGTTATCGCGCTGAAAACGATGAAGATGCGTGGACAAGCCCATGTTGTCTTCCGCGACATCCAGGCTGCAACGCAGGCCATGAGATCTTTGGAGGGGGTTCGATTTTTGGGCCGGGAACTGGTATGTGGTATATCTAGCACCGCGTCTGCTCACGTCGAACGTTTCTGATCTAATATATATCCGTAGCACATCGAGTACGCAAAATCTAAGTCGGATATCATTGCCAAGTTAGATGGCTCGTACAAGGTTCCCGGATCAACCACTGCCGCCAATGTCGAGATGACCGAGGCTCAGCAGAGCATTTTTAATGCACCGGCACCTGGAACTTCCACTGCCCCCAACGGCCTACCAACAACCCTAACTCATGTTCCTCCTGGCTTACCTGCAAAACCGATCCAGAGCTCAGACCATGTAATGGCTGAGGCAAAAAGCCCCGATACTCGCGGACAAAAACGACCCCGTGACGAAGAGGAGGAAGGAGAGGAAAGCGACGAAGATGTAGCTATGGAAGAGGACAGTGATGACGAATGAGCAGCTACTGCTATTGATTGCTTACCAAGCGGATATTCGATAGTTGAGGGGTGGTCACCGCCATCGGCTCCCAGGATATAGACCACGATTCCTCCTATGCACATTTCAGCTGAATCGTGCGGAGACTCCTACCATGCACTAACGGCTGCCATTTGCGTAGGCACCCAGAGCCCAACATACCCCCCAACCATACCCAACCATAACATGAGGTACTCTTCTTTGGGGCAGTCAAGCTTCTCCATAGCCTCGCCGAGAATGCAAGGATGGATGAAAAAAGAAGGAACACCCGTGACGGGATGATGCTGCGGGGACCGCGATTAGTCGCAAGGTAGAGCCTCTGGACGATAGCAATATCCGATATAAAAAGCAAATAATTCACTCGTTTAACAGTGCTAGAGACACACTTACGTCGATAGAGAGGCCACCTATGGGACCCGCGTGCCGAAGGGAATCCTGAAACTGCCTGGGCACTAGACGATCGAGTATAGTCTCGACAGCGAGGGGCGGCTCGGCAGCGGGCAAATTATGTAGACTAAACCAGAGGCAAGGCACACGATAGGTTGGGTGGAGATGTATCTCGTATCTAACATGGCCAGTGTCGAACCTTGGCTGGGTCGGCAATCGGATTAACCTTTCCTGTGAAGTTACTGTTGGTAAAATTTCAACCTGACGGTCATCGTCGTAGGCCGACCGACCTTGTCCGAATCTTCCATCTGAGCCATGATGTCATCGGCGGCCAGCTCCATACCAAATTCTTGGTCATCTCCTAGGGAAATTTTGCCCATGTGTAGTGCGAGGCCACGGTCGGCAGTTGTGTCGTTGTCCAAGGGTCGAGTGATCTGTAAAAAGGTGGTGCGGCCGTGGTCGTAGCCAGTTTCGAACGACAGCTCTAACGCCGTATGCACATGAAGCCGCCACTGCCTCCTGAGGGAGCCCAGAGTAGCATGACAATATCTTCTATCCAAGAAATGACACACTTCAGTGAATTCCTCCTTGGTAAGGTAGGGATAGCTCTTATAGGTTGAACGATGGTAATTAGAACTGTCCATATTCGTCGACCAAGCCCTTTGCGGCTGCTGTGTTTAAGCCGGAAGTTGATTCCTATTAAACTGGAACTGTGACTGTGAATTACTATTAACGGATGTAATACCAACAGATCAATCATCCTAAGCAAAATGAAGGACCTTCATAAGCCTGTAATGAAATAGGTATTAATTTTTTAGGTTACCAAGAGTGAAACATCAATTCATCTATATACATGGTAAAATTATGGTTAATTTCAGGACCTCAGAGGATTTAAACGTTTTTGATCTTACTTAGTACCTAGTATGTACCTATTAAGTATGTATGTAAGTAGTTATATACTTTTATTTTCATTACTACACAGTAGAATAATGTTAATATATTAAACATCATATTTTGGCTGAGTGTTTTAATTTATCAAGACATATTACCTACTACCTACCTACCTAGTAATACTCAGTACGTACATACATAGGTAATTAGTGGGCACCTGGTACCTATGGTACATACATACTTAGGTACATCGCTAAAATTTACTAACTAGGTCGGTATATATGTATAATACTATATATATACATGTACCTAAGTACCTAGCTTATATCTACTACGGTATGGCCTTGTCCGGCATAATATTACATATAATAAGTACCTAGGTAGGTATAAATACCTAAGTAAATACATATTTGGCATAATGTTTGTCCCTAGTAGCCTTTTTTTCTTCTCTTGTCTTTTCGTTGGAAAATTGAACTGGCAGGTTTCCTAACCCCATATCTTCTGAAGCTACAAAGAGGAGGAGGACCTGGAGAAAAGATTGATAGGACTGGTTCTCGATTTGGGAACCCTAGGGGTGGTTCTGCTAATGTCCTTGTTTAGTCAAATTCCCTCGGTACTCTGCTGCTTTCCTGGCTAGCATTTCTTTCCGAACCAATTCACTTTGCGACAACGGCAACGACGACAACGATAACGACAACGATAACGGCAAATGTGGCGACGATAATAATGATTACGAGCTGAGCCAAGTTATTGAACAATTAAGTTTCTGATGGTTGTCTTTGTGGTCATCATTGCGTCGTCCTTTTCACTCCATGAACGTTCGCGACCCCCTCGGTCTCCATCGAAAGAGTGCCCTTTCTATCCTCAAAACCACCGCGTCCCGGGCCGCCGTTGACTTCACAGAGCGCGCTGTCGAGGCAGGTATTAACGCCATCGAGAAGAGTAGACAAGCTGTTGACGACATTGACATGTCGTTTTCCGTCCCGAAAAATGTGCCCTCGTTTGGAAACCCCCAGAGGATAGTGGAGGATCGTGTTTGGGGCAGCACTGCCGTTACCTCGCGGAGTGGGAAAGCCCTGTCGTATCCCAGCAAGAAGGCTGGGATCATCGGGGGTGTTCAAGATCGAGTCGGTAGCCTGTTCGATGATCGGAACGCCCTCCCCATGTACAAGGATAAGCCCTACGCCTACCCGGCTTCCTATCGAGCAAGGCCGATTTGGCGGAGAAAACGCTTGCTTGTCCCTGTCTTGCTGCTGCTCTTTCTGTTATACTACATCGGTGCATTCAGCAGCCATCATGACACCATGGCTTCTTCAACACCCGTGTGGGCTTGGCTTACCTCGGGATCCGATTCGGGAAAGGCTGCCGACTGGTCGAAGAGGAGAGAGCGCGTCGTAGAAGCCTTCACCCTGAGCTGGGATGCCTACGAGCGATATGCCTGGGGTAGGGTGCCCAAACCCGAACCGTTTGGTACATGTTCTTGTCGCCAGAACGTGCTGACATGTATCTAGGTTACGACGAATTTCATCCGGTATCGAAGAAGGGTGAGCAGATGGCCCCGCGAGGGATGGGCTGGATTATCGTGGACGCGCTAGACACAATGATTCTGATGAATCTTACTTCGCGTGTTGCTCATGCGCGGCACTGGATTTCAAAATCTTTATCGTACGATCAGGATCAAGATGTCAATACTTTCGAGACGACGATACGTATGCTGGGTGGCCTTCTGTCTGCTCACTACCTCTCTAACGAGTTTCCGGGCATGGCACCGCTGGCCGAAGATGATCCGGGTTCACCGGGAGAGGATCTATATCTCGAGAAGGCGAAAGATTTAGCCGACCGGCTTGTGACTGCCTTTGATTCTCCCTCTGGTGTCCCGTACGCGAGCGTGAACCTGGCCAGATACGAAGGCCTACCCGCTCATAACGAAGGCGGTGCGTCATCCACAGCTGAGACGACCACCTTGCAGCTCGAGTTCAAATACCTCGCCAAGCTCACCGGGGAGAAATACTTCTGGGATAAGGCTGAGAAGGTGATGGAAGTTGTGGATAACAATGGAGCCGAGGATGGCCTCGTGCCCATCTTCATATATGCCACGGATGGCACTTTCAGGGGCCACAATATACGGCTGGGGAGTCGAGGAGACTCTTTTTATGAGTATCTCATCAAGCAATACTTACAGACGAATAAGCAGGAGCCCATTTACCTTGAATTGTGGAACGAATCCCTGCGAGGGGTCCGTAAACATCTCGTCACGTACACGGAACCTTCCGGGTTCACTATCATCGGAGAGCGACCCGACGGTTTGAAGGGCACCTTATCGCCCAAGATGGACCACCTGGTCTGTTTTATGCCAGGCACGATTGCTCTTGCCGCAACGGGTGGGTTGACGGAAGCCGAAGCCAAGCGACAACCAGAGTGGACAGAGAAGGACGAAGCCGATATGCAGCTAGCGAGGGAGTTGATGCAAACGTGCTGGGGCATGTATAAGTGGATGGCTACGGGCCTGGCGGCGGAGATTACGTATTTCAATATCGCGGACCCTCCTCTCCCCGAGTCGGCCCCTCACCATCCACCATCCGAGTTCGACGATGATCCCCACGCCGAGTGGCGGAGAGACTATACAGTCCACGCCTTGGACACTCACAATCTGCAGCGGCCGGAAACAGTAGAAAGCTTGTTCTACATGTGGAGAATTACTGGCGATGTCAAGTATCGGGAATGGGGCTGGGAGATGTTTACATCGTTCATGAACCACACGGCCGTCGAGGATGGCGGCGGATTCTCAAGCCTCTCGAACGCAAACAAACTTCCACCCCCAATGCGGGATAATATGGAAAGCTTCTGGCTGGTATGTTCACCCGTTCGCCCTGGCCACCTGGCGAGGACATTTCTAATATATTCATCAACCCATCACAGGCAGAGACGCTGAAATACTTTTATCTTCTCTTTTCGCCCAACGACCTTCTCCCCTTGGATAAGATTGTCATTAACACCGAAGCACACCCTTTCCCTCGGTTCGACATGGGTCAACTTTTCTCCACAGGCTGGAAGCGGAAACCGAGAGACTTGGATGGGAAGATGATCAAAAATGATGTTGAGAGATAATCAAGCACAGACATCCCGCCCGCGAACTTGTATATAACGTGTCCACCTATTTCAGAAGACGTTGGTGGGGGCATTGTTGGCTTAGCGCAACAATGCCGTGGAATGTAAATTTGCTTTGATCCTTATTAAAACCAATTTATTAACGTAGTTCGAGCCGCGATAGGAAGCCATTAATAGGTAATTTAAACATCGTGTTTTTGTTTCGTTTTTTTAATTATAATTATATATTTTTATAATTAAAATAATAATTAATTTTTTCTATAAAATTAAATATTTATAATTAATATTATTTTAATATAATTATTTTATTTTATTACATTATATTAATCCCGAACGGGTAAATAAGGTATGCAGGTAAAAATATATTTTCATGCCATATATATACCTACATAATATTTATACATTTCTGGTTGTTCTACCGTGTATATGCCGTATTATGTCATATGTTATGTCCAATCACTGCGTACGAAAGGCATGCGCTTAGGCATGTGTGTGTGCTACTTCGATCCCTCCCTCCGACCCCTCCGCAGATTCTCCGTATCAATCCATTCTACTCTTCGACCTCGTTGACCTTCCAGGCTTGATTTCAACCTTTCCACTGATGATTAATTGCAGGGTAGCGCCTCCCTTACAAGATACCTACCTTCGCTCATCCTCCCTGTTTTCGTAAGCACCGTAACCAATCGAACGATCCCGCCCTGTCCCAGGCAGCCCACGCCCCAAATGAACGATAATGCCAGCTTCTGGTCGCGGCATCGAGATGAACTTCCTCCCTATCAAAGAAGACTCTTTGGCCCAGGGAAGCAGCTGCACAATGCGTGAGCCTCTGTACGAAGAAACAACGCCACCACGATTCTTACACCGTTTGGTCGACGGGTTTAGACGCGACCCTACCCAGCGTGTCACCCCCGAGGACCCCCTGGATGAAATACACGCTGCCGAGGCTGCGCAGTTGCACCCCCAATTGCACCAGCCCATACTAGCTAGGGGGGGCTCTCAATCCTACTACTACGATGTAAGATTGGCTAATTTGCAGACTGCCCAGTCTCATCTCGCCAGGAAGTTGAAAGGCCGGCATTTGCAAATGATAGCCATAGGCGGCTCAATAGGTACCTAAGCCTCTATCCCGGTTCATCCCTTGTGGGAAAGGAAGTATGGCTAGGCTGACTCGATGTGTCAAACGATGAAATTCAAAAGGTACGGGCTTATTCGTCGCCTCAGGCCGTGCCCTCCAGGTTGGGGGGCCAGCCTCACTTCTTGCCGCCTATCTCTTCATTGGAATCATGCTATATTGCACCGTCCAGGCCCTTGGCGAGCTCGCTGTCTCCTTTCCCGTAGCAGGATCCTTTTCCGCTTACTCCACCCGATTTTTGGATCCCTCTTGGGGTTTTGCCATGGGCTGGAAGTGCGTTCCTATCTGAGCTTCATCACATCCTCCACGCTCACCAACGGCTAATGGCCACTAACTAGTTACGCTTTACAATGGTTGGTTACGTTGCCGTTAGAAATCATCGCGGCATCCATCACCATAACATACTGGAACCCAGACCTAGACAAGGCTATATTCGTGACTATATTTTTAATTGCTGTGGTTGCCATTAACCTCTTTGGCGTCAAGGGCTATGGCGAAGCCGAATTCGTCTTTGCCATCATTAAGGTCATTGCCGTCATTGGATTTATGTAAGCGCAATTCCCTCACCCGGTACCGCGCCCCCCTGGTTATTTGGTCTGTATGCTAACTTGGCTGGCTTCGCTTTGTTTAAGCCTGCTAGGAATCGTTTTGAATATTGGAGGCGTCCCCGGCGGTGGGTACATAGGGGGTTTGTACTGGCGGGAGCCGGGCGCTTTTCACAATGGCTTCAAAGGCCTCTGTAGCGTCTTCGTTACGGCCGCCTTTGCTTTCGCCGGGACGGAACTGGTCGGCCTCGCCGCAGCAGAGACGGCGAATCCGCGAAAATCCTTGCCTACAGCTATCAAACAGGTGTTTTGGCGGATTACTTTATTTTATATCGTAGCGCTTTTTTTGATTGGGCTCCTGGTACCATATGATGACCCGAGACTACTACTTCCTGGTTCGGTGTCGGCAGCAGCGTCCCCTTTCGTCATTGCTATCGAGAACGCAGGCATTGAAGTGCTGCCGTCGGTTATGAACGTCGTCATTCTCATCGCTGTTTTATCTGTCGGTAATTCTTCCGTCTTCGGTTCTTCGCGGACTCTCGCCGCACTGGCCGATCAAAACCAAGCCCCCAGAATCTTATCTTATGTGGACCGCCGTGGACGTCCCCTGGTCTCCATCGTGATCGCATCCTCAATGGGCCTTCTAGCTTACCTCGCCGACCTAAATGATCAGGGCGTCGTGCTGGACTGGCTTGTCGCCATATCCGGATTATCATCCATCTTCACCTGGTCCTCCATCTGCCTGGCCCACATTCGGTTTCGCCGAGCCTGGGCCCAAAAAGGACATAGCTTGCGTGAGTTGGCCTTCAAGTCTCAATGCGGCGTTCTTGGTTCCTATCTGGGTTTCTTATTCAACATGCTGGTTTTGATAGCCCAATTCTGGGTTGGCGCATGGCCCGTAGGGTGGGATAGGCAACCACCCAAAGAACAAGTGAAGAGCTTCTTCTTACAGTATATGGCTGTTCCCGTTGTCGTCGTTTTTTACGTAGCACATCGTTTATATGCCAAGACATCATTTATCAAAGTAACCGATATGGACATCGACACTGGGCGTCGAGATTTCAACCTACCAATCCTTCTTGCCCAGGAAGCCGAGGAGCGAAGGGGTTGGCCTAAGTGGAAGAGGATTTATAAAATTTTATGTTAAGACACTACCTAGGTATTCACTAACACAAGTGCATACTTTCGATTGATTCGGAACGTTTTCTTGTTGAATCCATCCTTCCGACTACTTGGGTATACATTCTGGATGGGTCGTAGCTGTAAGCACTTGCTCATGACCACAGACCACTCAACATGGAACTCGCGATAAATTCCTAAGCCTTCATTAAGTTTTTGGATCGAGCACTATACCATCCGGGAACCCAGGCAAACGCGTATAGAAATATTTGACAATACGTGCAATTCAATTGTTTGGTTATATTCCAAATCCTACTACTCCCGCTCTGTCGCCCCTTGCGTTATATAGGGTGAGTTGCGTGTGTTCATCGCGTTCGCTAAATTGCTAACCCACCTAGTAGGTGTTCTTGGACTGAATAGTACAAGTAGTGCAATTGCTACAGAAACTAGAACTCGCACTCATCCTACCATCTGCTATTCTGCTATCAACTACCGTGAATCCCGGACAGGAAGAAAAGGGCTAAGAAGATTTGAATATAAATAGGCCAGCGCAGATGGATGGAGAGGCGGTTGTACATGAAGAATCGAAAGGAAAGACACATCATACTACCCGATCTGATCTTGGGTGGTGTTCAACATCCACCCAACAGCTCCTTCAACAACACAACGAATATACATACGGATGGTGGTGTTGTAGGGCAGACCCAGTCTACTTGTGTGAATCAGCACACATACAGATACTTTGCCGGCATCCTTTCTCATGACTCGTAAGTAGCGTCCAGGCGTTTTCATTCGTAGT
This sequence comes from Hypoxylon rickii, assembly GCA_902806535.1. Taxonomy (NCBI): domain Eukaryota; kingdom Fungi; phylum Ascomycota; class Sordariomycetes; order Xylariales; family Hypoxylaceae; genus Hypoxylon; species Hypoxylon rickii. Next base: position 1,328,604 of record CADCWY010000003.1, read on the forward strand.
GACAAGAAGGTGTGCGTCACCGTCGGCTAGGTTGGAATATCTCTTTTAGGATCGAGTCAGGGTTGAGTCGTCTAGAAATCCCAATTGAAGCTCCTCGAGTTTACAGCAGCAGGATTCCTTCGAGTCACTGGCTTCGTTGTTTGGCTGTCGTCTTCATCGCCGAATAGCCAGTTGCGGTCAGAACCCCTACCGCCGCCCATGCCATCGCCGCCTACGTGAATACCGCGCTCGCTATTTGCGACGGGACGACTATGCATCCCAGCTGGTTTATTCTCTTTTTGCACAGGCGAGCTATCATAAGCCGACCAATTGGAATCCATCATTTTAACTACTTTCTTCCGGTCTTCACCCATTGGCGGCTTTGGCTCTGGCGTTTGAGCGGGCATGTCGTCTCTCATGTCCCAATGAGCTTCAAAATCTCGGTTACGGTCTTTTAGGTTCGTAATGGCGCCTAGTGGCCGAGGCTCCGGGTCTGTATCTGCAGGATCCGCTCCATCGCCATCCTCGCTATACAGATTATTCTTATACAAGCCGAGTTCGTTGTTGTGGGTCGCACCACGAGGGCGCGTAGGACGGGGTTCGCCAGTAGGGATGCCATCATCTACGAATTCGAAGTGAGTTTCGGCATCGCGACGGGGTTTGGCCGGACCGGGCTCGCGTTCGGGGTTCTGCTGTCTTTGTTCATCTTCCGTGCCCCAGTGGCGCACCTCCTGGTGTCGTATGGTCTTGGAGGGCTTCGCCTTCTGTGGCGTAACGAAGTCATCGAAGGACCATTGACTGGTATGCTTCGTCTTCTTCAGGGCCGATTCATTCCGCCGGGAGACATCTGCGGGTTCGTCTGACCCGTCACCAAAATCGAAATGGCTGTACTTCTTGGGGTGGGGTCGATAGAAGCGGCTAGGAGATGTGACGGCTTCAGGCGAGTTAGCCTCCTCCATGTCTCCGTCGTTCTCGAATAGGCGGCTCGGTTGAAATTTCTTCTCGACACCAGCCTTTGGGGCAACAGCTTTGCTCGGCGACTCCGACCTATCACGACTCGGGCTATCGACGGGCTCGTCGCCTAGGATCTCAGTGAAGTCTCGCTGTCGTGGACGGGCACCTCCCCTGGGGGAAACGACAGAGGCTATGCTCCGATCAGATTCCTCACGAGGCGCGAACAAGGCGAGCGTGGCATGAGGGTCGCGCAAGGCGTTGGTGGAATTGCCGCGAGAGCGCGCACCAAAGTCGCCACAATCTTGGCTGGAAGTGACACAATCGAACGACTTAGCGCAGGTCTCGATCAATTTGATCTGGTCTAGGCTATCGCGGATTGGCCAATTTCGACCAGACCTCCCGATGATATCAAGTTGTTTCAGCAGTGAACCTTGGTCCCAGGTTTGGCGGACTTGTTTGATTTTGCCATTGTCGAAAGTAACAATATGCATCTAAGTGGTGTATTAGTCAAGGCGTCAGCCCACACAAGGAGACGAGACGTACAATGGGAAGATGGACGGTGCGGTCGGCTAGAAAGTTGTCGTCCAAGCCTGGTAGGTAGGGGCCCCCCGAGCTTATAAACTCGACGACAGTGTCAACCTCAACAGCGATGGCGTTCTGACCCTCGACACTCGACAGCAGCTCCTGCCTCTTCTTCTTGATCTGCTTGGCTGTAGTATTGAGGTGCTTTAGTATCTCGGCTGAGCCTCCGTAGCTCGTGGTAGTGGTGATGTAGTGAAGGGCCGCTTCATTAGCCAGCTGAGTGGAGTCCGGCGCAGCCAGGAACCGTTTGTATATGGTTGCCAGCGCCATGATGGGGTATACCTGGATGTCTGGGTATGTTGCCCGGCTAACGTCTGACTCGGGTTGAGTGAGCAGGTGAGTGTGCGCGCGTGAGCGATGGGCGATGAGGCTATAGATCTGGGAAGAGAGGTAGGTCGCGATTGACAGATGTGAGTCAGGCACCGTAAGCGATGAAAAGATGTCGATTAGTAGAGAGAAGGGATGGAAAGAGAAATAAGAAAATAGAGGGATAAAGGGGATCAGGGGGATCAGGGGGATCAGGTAAATACCACCAGGTATGTACGTCGCGTCAATTATCTACCTCAAGGTATACTGCTAAGTAGGTATGTAGATTCCCCAACACCTGCCTACCTAGCATACCTACCTACTACATAGTACATGTAGCAGGGAGTACATGGGTAGGAGAAGGTACGGCTGTTGCTTATACGTACCTAGGGCACCGGATGGGTAAACTATACCAGGGCTGCCTACCTGGGTAAATCCTACCTACTACCTACATAGTAGGTACTAGGTATATATTCACCTTTAATATCTTGTTACCTCATCCATTTTCTACCTTCCTTTTCGATAACGCGACCCTAAATGCTATAAGTACCTTACTGTACCTAGCATTATTTCCCCTATACCACAAACTGTTATTGCTAATATGTCTCAAATATATATACCACCTGGTGCGCGTTCGAACCAAACCATTCGCCCAAAATTACAACTGGTAGGTAGTGCCTTATAATTTTAATGGATTCTGAACGAATACCTAGTACGTACTTACTAGTACCTAGTAGTAAGTACCTAAAATTCAATACCCACATGTAATAGGTCAGCACGTAATTCATGCGCGGAGATTTGATCAGTGGGGCGAGGGGTTTTGAAAAGTTTCAATACACATAATAGGTACCTGCATGTACCTAATAGTACTTAGGTACATACTTATAGGTATGTACATTACACACAAAGTACATCAATACTACTACATGTAGGTACTAGGTAGGTAGTAGCTAGCAGTAGATACATCCTAGTACTAGTATGTAGATAGGTATCTAAGTAGTATGTACCACACATCATATGTGGCAAAGCGCCAAGCCGAGCCTCGAGCCTCTCTTATCTAAGATAGATCCCAGGCTGTCTACTTATACGCCTGTTCCTGACAAAGTAACATCAGCCACTGTCCGCGCGGCGGGCTGGGAAAGCTGAGACTCAACTACCTACCTAAATGTAGATACCTCCATCTGATGACACTTAGCATCATCAACTATTCGGCGTTTAACCATTCCTCTTGATACTTCCATCAAAAGAACCTTGGAAAGCAGAATCATAGCCCACCCCCATCCCCCAAAATCTTTCCTTTCTTTTCTTCCCGGAAGGCCAGAGGTAGGATATTCTTCGATACTCTATCGACCAACTTAATACATATTGATCTTCATTTTCTTCGCTGTGTTAATACCCATCCACTTCCAGTACCAAGCTAGTTATCTCGATCCCTCTTCCCTTGGCCCCTGTTCGGGTTCTACTCGTGACGCGGAGACGGGCTTTGTCATGACATCCATACCAACGCCCCAAACCACGACACCATGAGGGTTAGGGAAGCTTCCGGGGCATCGTCCTTGGTATGGTCAGCTATCCTCCTTCTGACCACCATTCTTTGCACGGCTTCGATCGCTCGCGCAGAAGATGGTCCGACCATTGTTGCCAGCGAATTCAAGAACCTTCCGACCCACTTAAACTACTTCAAGGATTCCAACGTTGTCCTGTTTCAGGAAACTTTCGGACGAACGATCTGGCGCTCGCCTGACGGTGGCGTCACTTGGTCCAAGGTTGAAGGAATCGAACATGACAAGGCTGTCGCCCTGGTTATGCACGAGTACGATCCGAATCGCGCTTACGTTTTGACTAGTGGAAACCTTCACTGGAGGACTCATGACAGAGGCGATACATGGCAGTCCTTTTTCACTGGCGCGTATACGAGCGACTTTGCTGATACTATTGGCCGATGGATGAGTTTCCACGCCGACGATCCAGATAAAATACTGTTCACTGGCATGGAATGTGAGGGCCTCTGCGAAGAGCTTGTTATGTATACCACGAACGGCTTTGATGACGACGCCAAGTTTCTACGCGGGCGCACTCAAGGTTGCTGGTGGGCAAAGTCTTCGCCGCTTTTCACCACGGGCCAGGATGACCTAGACAAGCAGAGAATATTATGTATCATTAGAGGCGGAATATTCTCTCCCCAATCCGATAATCGGCTCCTGATATCCGATAATTACTTCAGTGCTGTCAGCGAAGACGGAGTCATCCAGGAATTCGAACCCAAATTGAACGGCGACGGTGCCGTTCGGGGTATCGTGAGCTTGGTCGAAGTCAAGAAATATATCTTGGTTGCCGCTACCTCGCGAAACACCGCCGAGATGGCACTCTTCGTCAGTGGCGACACGCTGAAATGGCACCGTGCCGTTTTCCCTCATGATCACCCCCTTCTTGAAGCCTCCTACACCGTTCTAGAAAGCACAAACTATAGCATTCAAATAGATGTTAGATCAAGCAGGCGGATGTCCAAGCCGATGGGCACCCTCTTGACTAGCAACTCAAACGGCACATATTTCACTAGAAATGTCGAGCACACCAACCGCAACTTAGAATCCTTTGTCGACTTCGAAAAGGTCTCCAACATCCAAGGCATCTATCTAGTTAATCAGGTAAATAATTGGAAAGGGGTAGAAGAAAACGAGGAAGAGAAAAGGATCAAAACCAGGATCACCTTTGATGACGGTAGGACCTTTGAGTCCGTCAAGACGGGCGACAAGGAAATCCACCTTCACTCCGTCACCGAGATAAACAACGTTGGCCCCGTTTTCTCTAGTCCTGCTCCAGGTCTCGTAATGGGAAATGGGAACCACGGTGATTATTTGAAAGGCTATTGGGACTCGCATCTCTACGTATCAGACGACGCCGGCAGGACGTGGACTGAGGGGCCAAAGGGTCCGCATAAGTACGAGTTCGGCGACCAGGGATCGATTCTTCTTGCCGTTAAGGATAGTAAAGACGGCGATGTAAACGAACTTACATACTCCCTGGATCACGGTATTAGCTGGAAAACTGCTGAACTGCCAAGCGGCCTAAGCATCTCCCCTTGGGCACTGACAACCACTCAGGATTCGACCAGCCTAAAGTTCCTGCTCATTGCGACCAAGGGGTCCAGGTCATCACCAAACGGGTTCTATGTCATCACGATTGACTTTGAAGGGCTACATGAGGATACATGCAAGGAACACGACATGGAGGACTGGTTTGCTCGAGTGGACCACGACGGCAAGCCAGGTTGTGTGATGGGTCATACACAGAAGTACCACAGACGGAAAAAGGACGCGGAGTGCTTCATTAAACAAGAGTTCAAAGATCCCGTCCCCGATTCAACGCCCTGCGAGTGTACAGAGGCCGACTTTGAATGTGACTTCAATTTTGTGCGGGATGGCGACGAATGCAAGCCAGCCGCGCCCGTCGCGGCTCCCGAAGGTGCGTGCGGGGCGGATGATCCGGATGCGACATTCATAGGGTCTTCCGGTTGGCGCCTCATCCCTGGAAACGAATGCAAGCGCACGGAAGACAAGCAAAAAGACGAAGGGAAGGAATGGAAGTGCTCGGATGCTAAGAGTCCAACCAATACTCCCGGCAGTAGCGAAATTGCGCATATCCAATGGCCATTCGAAGGCCATTTTGATCGCTTCAACAAGCATTATCTCGAACGCGGTGAAACAAGCTACGAAGGTGACGAGACGGTGATCGCCAGACCATACAGAGCCAGCACTGGAGAGGCTGGCGACATATTTATTACTCACAACCACGGAAAGAACTGGACGAAAGCCGAGCTCCCCGGAGACGAGGGAATTTTGGACGTTGTCACTCACCCTTATGTTAAAGACATGGCGTTTTTCTTGACGCAGAAGAACAAAGTCTTCTACACAGTCGACCACGGAAAGCACTTCGACTACTTCGAGCCGCGGGATCGGCCTGATTTCTCTTCTGGTCGGCTGCCCCTTGCCTTTCACCCCAATCAGAAGGATTGGCTCATATGGCATGGAAAGAAGTGTCACAACAACGACTGCTACTTGGAGGCATCTCTGTCGAAAGATCGCGGTGATAATTGGCAGACCATCAAGCGGTATGTAGAAAAATGCGAGTTTACGGGCTCTTCTGCCTATAAATTCCGCAACGAGACACAAATAGTTTGTCTCGCAAGGTCGCGCGAAGACAACGATGATAACAATCCCCTCCAACTTCTCTACAGCGACGACTTCCCCAAGTACGAACTTAACGTAGCCTTGGATAACGTCAGTAACTTCGCGACCATGGCCGAGTTCATTGTTGTTGCCACAGAAAATATGACAGACCAGTCACTCAATGCGCTTGCTAGTATCAACGGGCGGGACTATGCACCTGCCCAATTCCCGCACAACGTCGGCGTTCCGCATACGAATGCATACACCGTTCTAGACAGCTCAACTCATGCGGTAAATCTGTTCGTTGTGACTCAGGAACAGGAAAAACGGCGTTATGGGTCCATTCTCAAGAGTAACTCAAACGGAACGTCGTACGTCCTAAGCGTTTCGGGAGTGAACTGCGACGACAACTACTTTGTGGATTTCGAGAAAATGCTTGGGCTCGAAGGCGTCGTACTAGTCAACACAGTCGCCAACAGGGACAGTGATTCGGAGCCAAAGAAACTTCAGACGAGGATCAGTCACAACGACGGGGCCGAATGGGGGTTTTTACCCCCACCAAAGCAGGACCTCGACGGCAGATTGTTCAGCTGCCAAAGCAAGAACGGCCACGAGTCGTGTGCTCTCCATATACACGGCTACACCGAACGGACAGATCATCGAAAGACGTACTCGTCAGAGTCAGCAATCGGTGTCATGTTTGGCATTGGCAACGTGGGTCCGTTCCTCGGGGATGCCAAGGATGCGGACACATTTATGACGACTGACGCCGGATTGAGTTGGAAAATGGTGAAGAGGGGCAGCTGGATGTGGTCTTTTGGTGACCAAGGGTCTATCGTAGTTCTCGCACAGCGGAACAAGCAAACCAAGTCCATATCCTATTCTGTGGATTCGGGCGATACCTGGGAAGACTACAGTTTCTCAGACACCGACGTTGTTATCACCGACGTCACCACCTTGCGTTCAGGCTCATCTAGGAGTTTTATCCTCTGGGGCCACCAAGGGGACAAGCTCTTCACTGTACATCTTGACTTCTCAAGCCTAGCAAGTGAGCCATGCAAGGATGACGAGAACAGAGATAGGTCTGACTACGAACTATGGTCACCGGAACATCCCCTACAACCAAACCACTGCCTATTTGGCCACAAGAACTACTACCTACGCAAAAAGAAGGACAGGAAGTGCTATAATGGTAACAAGCTGGAACCCCTGTACAGCGTCGAGAATTGCGAATGCACTCGACAAGACTTCGAATGGTAAGTGCAGTGAGGGTAAGCCGCGGCATTATTCTGCAACTGCTAACTGCTGTCATAGCGACTACAATTATGAGCTGGACAACCACGGACACTGCAGGCTGGTTGAGGGGCTTCAGCCCCTCGACCCCGAGCAGATCTGCGAGGAGAACCCCGACGAAATCGAGTACTATGAGCCCAGCGGTTTCCGGCGAATTCCCTTGACCACTTGCAAAGGAGGCTTCGAGGCCGATAAGGCACTCACGCCACATCCTTGCCCTGGCCACGAGGAAGAATTTGAGAGGGCGCGGGGCATTTCGGGTGTCGGTCTTTTCTTTGCCATCGTCACCCCTATCGGCATGGCATCACTAGCTGGCTGGTGGGTTTACCGCAACTGGCGAAACAAGTTTGGACAGATTCGACTCGGTGAACAAAATGGCTTCGACAGTGAAGCACCGTGGATCAAATACCCGGTGGTGGCCGTCTCAGCAGTAGCAGCCGTGGCTGGTACATTGCCCCTTCTGGCCGGCAGCCTCTGGCGTGCTGTGAACTCCGCGTTGGGTAGGATCAGGGGCGGAACAGATGGCGGCGGTCGCTACGACTGGTTACGAGGAAATGGTCAGCGGAGATTTACGACCAGAGACAGCTTTGCCCGTGGAAGAGGCGACTATGCGATTGTGGATGAGGACGAAGGCGAGCTTCTGGGCGACGATAGCGATGAAGATGTGTGAGGAGCGAATGTAAACGCCTGTTGCAATTCACGTGAAAACTGCTGCTCGTGAGGCACACTGGGCGGGCGGGTTTGGCGAGGTTGGGAAAAAGTCACGGGCTATAATACGCGGTTCCGGTGGGCGGAAGACGAACGTAGCTACTGCCAGCATCTACATTCACGATAGCAAGCATGATAGGAAAAGGCAATTTCAAGATTCTGTTCTCTTTATCTCATCAATGGATTGGTTCCACGAATCCATAGATCCATAAATCTCACCACACTAGCCTACTGTCACAACTGGTATTTTACTTCCTAAACCATACCCTCCAAACTCCAGAAGGGTTGCGGCTTGCAGCGTACTCGGGGCTCTAAGTCGGGATACAACAATTGCTATTTGGCCATTACTTTTTCCCTCCCCCTCCCCCTCCTCCCTCCTCCCTCCTCCCTCCTTCCCTCCTCCCTTCTTATTTGGCTCGTATCGATTCACCAGTAGAGTGCCTAATGCTCTTGTTCGTCCAGGTTCGTCTCGTCGAACAGCCAACACCATTCGAGCCCCGGCTTGGTCAATGGCTATGCTCTATCCTAAGGTCCTTTTCTTTTCGCGTGGTCTCGAAATGGGGCGACGCGTACCTGCAGCATACGGTCCGTCCCTTCAGGGGAATGTATGTATCCAATAAATGCGGGATCCATGGATGTAACTTGAAGGTATCAAGACGAATCATAGATCTGTACTACATGTAGGTAGTGTGGATACCTATATAGGTGCTACCTTGAGTATATAGCACCTCAGCATCCGTTTTCGTCCAATTCTTTTTTCCTCGTGTCAGGAAGCTTGGCTACGCCGCGATTACATTCGATAGAAGTACATAGTAGCCTTCACCGCTCAGATCCCTTGAATCAATTCATACCTACTAGGTAGTACTGTATCATTGATGTTATGTTAGGTACTTTGCATCTGAGCCGCTTCTTGTATCGCCTAAATCCTAAATTCCCAGCTCCAGGGTGTTATGTTAATATATCCATCCATCCAACCTTGAAGGTTTGTTTTATACATCAAAGAATGGTAAAGGTGGTTAATGATGTTCGCGTTGCGGTAAGAGCCGGTTTCATGAACATTTACCATTCACGTCCCTCCGCCACGACTCACGGCTTCTCGCCACGCGTAGGTATCAATCAAATACCAGCCAACCTACCCACCTACCCACCTACTTACCTACCTGGTACGACCTCAACCAGGTAGGTACCTAGTTAGTCAATTTTTTGGTATATACGGATTTTAGGCAGGTAGGCCAGCCAATATATAGGGGGTATAAGGAATATAAAACGTCCTACAACAATTTAACAGCATCGTCCAATGCCCTGCCGGGTGCCAAAATCTGACAGGTTGACAACCTCAGAACTCCAGACAATGATTGCCTCCCAGTTCGTAAACGCCTCAAAAGGACCCATGGCTATCACAGTACCACACCATCCTTTCCATCTGTATAGAACTATAGGTAGCACGTAGCCTAGCGGGGCAGCCCGACGAATGGAATCCGGCATATGACAAAACAGTTGGTGTGAAAACGATGGCGACCGCCTGCAGGAACGGGTGACAATAAGGATTGTGTCAGAGACACAAGACTATCCTCGCCGCACCCGATTCCATATGCGCCGCATGACATTACCATCCGTAGGAGGCGGCGGACCAAGCTCCTGATCAATGTCCGCAAGAACTCTGTCAATGATCTCCTTGGGACCATCCCTAGTACATGCAGACATATGCGTATCGTCGCGCAACGCAACGGTTTGCGATGGTCTACCTGGATGCTGCGTTGACCCTTTTTGCCAGCCGTATATCTGGTCTTCGCAAGCCCGTAAATCAGGTCGCGTCAGCGTCATGCGTAGTGTCATTTCACGGGAAGCCGCAGACACTTGTGCGTAACCTTCCTGTAGCCTGGAAAAATGGTGACCATCGGCACCGGTGAGTTGGAGCGGCTTGGCATGTCTGTCTAGCGTGGTAGGGGTCCTTGGCGACTCGGGGTCTGGGAGGGACATATCCTCGCTAGCAGTAGACGAGTGGTCATCCGCCAGGAACGTCTTGAACTTCTCCGAGTCTGCGGAGAGCGGCCCGCGCAATTCGCCTTTGGTACTTGGTAAATCTCTGTCGTTTGAAGGGAAACCAAACTCGATCGCTTCATCGAACTTCTGTGGAGAAGCTAGGTAGACTCGCAATTTCAATCGCGCTTCGGGATCCTGGTAGTAGGCTGCTCCCGGGTCGATCGAAGAGATAGAATCGTGCGCAGAATGTTTCGGGGTGATGAGTGACAGCGCCCTGGATTTCCGCCGCACGCCTTGTGGGTAAGCGACGGGGCTCGGAAACGAGCTGTTCGCGGTTGGTACCATAACATCCTTTGTAGCGGGTCTACTTGAGGATATGGAAGTACGACCAAACGGTATCTTAGAGAAGGAAAGGTGTCGACGAAACGGAGGGGATCTTTGCTCTTGAGGAGGCATGGGCACCGACTCCTTCAAATTTACGTGATAGTCGTCAAGAGCAAGGCGAAGGTCGAGATCATCATCCTCGTCTAGCCATCGGAAGCTGTCGTAAAGAGTATCGTGAGCCCCAGAAGAAACGCTGTCACTTTTAGGAGACTCCATGCTATGTCGCGGCGATGAGCACAAAGTCGGGGGATAAAGTGGAAGGGGGGTAGGGCGTCCGGTCGCACGACGGCCAAGCTTTAAGAAAGCCTCATCGGCGGCATCCAAGATAACACTCGGCCTCAACTGTTTCGCAACAATGACTTGCTCCTCCCTGGTAAGATGCTTTTCCCTAATCTTAGCGGGTAGCCTAGCCAAGAACGCGGAATCAACCGAAAATGCGTGGTGATGGCACGAGGGAGCAGTGGTAGGACGTTCTAGTAAACCTTCGGTAATACCAATGGTGAGGGACGCTCCTCGATATCTATGCCGTTGTCTACCGAGGTTGTCAACAACGTGGTCGTCGTGGCTGTCGTTTGGATGGTCTAGGACACCAGAGGTCTGGGCAATACGCAAGCGTTCCAGCGTGGAGAAATACTAGAAAGGAGGGGTTAGGAATTTGGTATAAAGGCACTGGCAGAAATCTCAGAGCTGTGTTGTGTTAAGGATATAGAAGGGGTATGCAGATGCAGGTAGTGGAACGGAATGGGGGTGAGATGTGCTCTGCTGCAGGAACGGGCATAATAGCATGTATGGCATGTTGATTAGAGACGGCGTGGATGGTACGAATGGGAGGATACAGCAGAAAAGCCCCAGCGTCCGCATGTTTACATGCATGCGAACATGCATCTTGGATGCCAAAGACGTCCAAAGCGTTGCAACGTGCAGACATGGTTGGTTCGTTTGGTTAGCCATCCTGTCCCACCATGTTCTTCCCCAAGTCTTTTACAGGGATTCTCCCAATTGGGCAGAGACAAAATCGCCATGGCGCGACTCTGGCCCTTTTTTTTCTTTTTTCCTTTTTCTTTTTCACCACACACTATATAGCAGTCACCTCCTCAGGCGTGCCCAATCCAAAAGGGCAATTAGGAAGCCAAGGCCGGCTGGCGAAGGAAACCCCCAAAGAGAGGTCAGGAGGTAGGTTAAGGAGGTGAATGAGGGAGAGGGAGAGGGAGAGAGGGAGAGGGGGGGATAATAATGAAGAAATCAACGTCAACAATAGAGCAGACCAGAAGGAATGAACATCGAATGCTAGATTTACCTTTCGTCTGATCGCAGCAGGAAGAGCCTCAAATTCCTCGAGATCCTTTCGCGTTAGGTGCGGGTGCAGCTCTCCGCAATTCTGATCCTTTTCGCTTTTGATCCTCTTACATCTCCTAGTCAAATCCTGAGAGTTGTTGACCACCGGCATTTTTTTCGAGTTAGAGAGTGGTAGCCATTGTCGGCATTGTTTGAGCGAGCCACGCGAGTGGTTCGGCCTTGGGTGAGTGCTATGCAGCTGTGGTGTCCGCTGGCGGGCCTGGTCAAGGAGGCTGTTGTGATAGTCTACCGTGCTGCCGATATTGACAGCCACCTGGGGGTCTGGATAACTCCCGTCGCCAGCGGGTTTGTTACTTGGGCAATGCCGCATTGTCGTCGTGGGCATTGCCGTTGTCGTTCTATTAAATGATTCGAATGGCAGCAGCGCAGATCATTAGGCCCTGGGCAGCTCAGTTAGGTAACGAAAAGAAAGAAAGAAAGAAATTAAGTCACATTCCCATGAACCCGCGAAGAAACATAGTTAGACTGAAAAGGAATGCTGAAATGACAACAAGCTAGAAGGGGGGGAGAGAGAGAAAAGAAGAAATAGAGAGCAAGGGGGGGGGCAAGAGGAGAGAGAAAAATGAATAAGAAAAGACAACAGAAACAAGTCGTGAAGAAGTGATGGTAAGTAGCAAGCCAAGTTCTTCCCCAGGGTTGTTCAAGGAGGCAGTCAATCAAATTAAACAACACTATCGATATATCAATAGAGTAGAATCACGCACTTTAGTAGGCACCCACCTGTATTAGTAATTGACAATAAAGGAGGAAAAAGAGCATTGAATATTCAATTACTACTGTGGTACGCAGTAGGTAGCCAACAAGATAGCAAAGCGCAGCACAGCACAGCATAACATATTACTACCTAGTAGGTATATACCTACCTAGGTACCTAGGTATATAAATGTAAAGTACTAGGTATTTTACACCTTAGCAATGTAATTTGATCAAAACACCAATTGCCCAACTTGAAGTGATTAAATTAATCTTAACACACTACTACTACTACTACTACTACTTGTAATGGATGTATCAAATTCAAATTCATGCTCAATCAATCTGAAGACCTTTGGCCTTGGTTCTACTACATAGTAAGATGGCAAGATGGCCACGGCCATCTCAGAATCCCCGGCACCTTGGACCTGCCACCCCTGTTGCCCTGGCAGCTTAACGCCTTGACTGGGTCGTTTTAGCCGTCATTTAATTACTGCATACTACTAGGTAGGTACTACTAGGTAGTATTTGCTGGTGTGATAAGCCAAAGAATTATCACATATTGATACATGCAACCTACCTAGTACCTACATGTAGTATACTACTATATGTACCAAGTACCTAATAGCCTTGAGGTATTGCTACCTTAGTAGCAGGTACACTAATTCAGGTACATATGCCCTATTACATAGCCTGAATGAGGAGACAAAACTGGGGAAGAAGGTCTGAGCTTGTGGGGGGTTCCACCTATCTGCTCGTGCCCCTGGGTCCGTGCTCCGAACCTGCAACCTGCAGGACTTATACATACTTATGTACCTAGTAGATACCTACCTACCTAGTACCTACTAACTACTAGGTACTAGGTACTACCTAGTACCTAATACCTACTATGAGGTAGGTAAATAGATGTATGTACAGTAACATATCAATAGATTGATGTATCAAATTGATCTCCTCCTTCTTCTTCTTCTTCTTTTCCTCACTCACTACCCCTAGGCATGTATCACGATCCAGCGGGGTTCGGGACCAAAGTATCCATCGGGTCATAGTACCTATATACGACGTTTTCTCTTCCTTCGCCGCGGAGCGCCGGTTGGGTGAAGGTAGAGATGCCCGTGGTCCGGTCGTAGGACTCATAAAGAGATGCCGGCCGCTTGCCACCACCCCCGGGTAGGTCCACCACGCACTTCGGCACCAAGAATCCCGCGATCGTGCCCTGTATCTGTCTCTCGAGGTCGAGGATGGTTTGTAGGGGCGTGCGCATATGCTCGGTGCTTGGCACCATGTCGCACTGATAGATGTAATACTGGTCAACCTGTCAGCGGTGGTAGAGTTTCGCTGTGCACTTTCGATGACGCTTGCATACTGGTTGGATTCCCATGCTAGCCAGTCTCTTGATGAGGGTCGACATGACATCGAACTTATCGTTGATGCCTCGGAGTAGGACTGTTTGGTTGCGCACTGTGACACCCGACTTCAACAGTTTAAGGCTGGCCTGCTCCGTGATCCATGAGATCTCGTTTGGGTGGTTGAAATGCGTGTGCAGAGCTACATGCTTGCCAGCTCTCCTAGCCTTTTCCGATACGCGGATCAGAGCGCCTGTCCACGGGTCTTCCTCGTCCATAAATCTTTGCGGCGCCACAGCTAACCCCTTCGACGCATATCGGAATCTTTCGATATTCTTCATGCCAATAAGCCGATCACCAATCTCCTCGAGGATGTGATGTTGGAGATAAAACGCATCCCCACCTGATACCACGACATCATGGAGTTTTTCTTGGCTCTCGATATAGTCTAGACCTTCTTGAATCCTCCTACGCGTGGGCTTTTCCGAGTCCTTGATTACCAGCTCTGTGTCAGGTCCGACTTTGTACGCCCTCGTGCAGTACGTGCAAAACGTCGGACAGACCGCAGTTGCTGCGATCAAGTTAGCTAGTCACATTAAACTCAAGGCCTCGGACGGACTAACAGAGGAAGAGGGCCTTCTCCGGATACCGGTGTACGATCGTAGGAACCGGCGAGTCGCGTCGCTCAGCCAAGGAGTCAGACCGCAGCTTGGGGTGGTCCTTGATCATCGTAGAATTCAATGGAATAAACTGCTTAAATATTGGATCGTTCGCTGGATCTTGCCAGTTGACCCTGCTTAACATGTAGGGCCTGGGAGGGGTTAAGAAGGGTCCCAGGAGCATTCGAGGAGACAAACGGTGAAGAGGCCAACGGCTGCTCTTGTGTGTTCTCGAAAATGACACTCACATGACCCGCAGAGCCATTGAAGACTTTTTCATACCACTCCATACATCTGCCATGAGCTCATCACGACTCTGGATACCTCCTAAGTGCCTTGAGCGAGGTACTTCGGCCGGAAGGACAGCGTCGAAGAAATCCGCCAGCCTTTTTCTTGACGCAACAACATTCTATGACTTTAGTAGTTACGCAGCTAATGCAAGCACGGAATTATAGGTCCTACCTTGGTACTCCACCCCCAAGACATAAACTCTTCGCCCGATACTCCCCTCCAGAGTGGGACTCTACGCCAAAATTCATCAGGGCCAGAAGACCCCAGTCTCGTCAGAGGCGGCGTCAGTATGGGCATGGGCGGGGGCGCATTCTCGCGGTGGGCGGCGGAAAAGTTCCGTCCCAGGCGATCTGACGCTCTAGACAGTGTGGACACTCGGGCAAGGGTCTTATGACTTCGACGGAGGATAGAAGGAGACATGATATCTTGCAACGGGAATTTATACATAAGCCCAACTATGTATTTTTGATTGAAGGTACAGTTAATTGCAAATATCTGTAACAGTCCTCATTAGCCTTAGAAGGTCAACTTCCAATCGAGGTTGTTGTATTATATAGGGACGTAGCGCTCCCCCTCCTCCCTCTCTCTTAAAGCCGGCTCATGCCTACATCGCAGGGGAAATTTGGCTGCACGGTATATGTCGAAGACCTCCGTCAGCAAATGGGTCCCCTGCTCTAGGAACCCGGAGGCCATACGAACAACGATTGATCATGGCACTGCATGTGATATGGATCGACGACAGCCGGGCGGTTGCTGCTGGCCTGATCTACTCCACAAGCGTGAGTTAATTAGCATAATGCTGTCGGGGACGCATTACCAAGAGCCTCTCATAAGTAGCTGGTTAGCCGGAGACGGCAAGCCGATATCTACCCTTCGTCTTGTGCCATGCCGTTAGGTGCAAAGCCTGCCCAGATTTCTACCATAATTGGCTTCATTGATATTGGTCATATTCCACTCTTTATCCCCGGGAACAATCAGTAACCAACAACAATTTATAACATACATACCTACATATTGATGCCCATCGTGATGCATATCCAGGCTAGGTTCCCTTTCCAGATTTTCGCCTGCCGCTGTAGTGACGAAGCAAGTCTATCCCACTCAAGCATCTATATCAGTAACTTTCAATTAAGCTTGGACGGGTCTTAGCCACCATCGCCGTGAAATGCTGTGGTTACATGTACATCCACTTCCATTGCATTAGTCTTCGTATCCCTCGGGAAGTGAAATAGATGATAGGTCTATCAAACCTATCAAAGGCTTGCACCGTCGTTCCTTGGTGAGCTCCAACACAACACCTCACACACGAGCAGACCTCGTTCTCTCTCCCTCTCCCTCTCCCTCTCTCCCTCTCTCCCTCTCTCCCTCTCTTTCTCTTACTTTTGTCTCGGTGGTTCTTGTCCTATAATACGGGGTCCCTGGCCCTTGATTTGCATGTCTCATGCAGTCTCTGCGGTAATTTGTCCCCATTGAGACTAGAGGGGTCAAGATGAAGCCTCAAGATAGGGGATGCGTTCCCGTCCCTTGGCCATTCTAGCAGGACGAAAAGACCCTATTCCAGCTAGAAAGGAACTACAAGGTCAACTGCATCATTACAAAGTGAACCTAGAAGACAGACGAACACCCTCGGTGTTTCACGAAGGACCTAAGCTGAGATCATGGGAGGTTATTTACACATATACGCTCCACAGGGTTGCGACACAGATGATAGGTATTGGCTTAGGTAACATGAGCTGAATAGACGTTATTTTCTCCATCTATCTATGTATTTCATATATCCATCCGGCGTGTCACACCCGCAAGGGTCGAGATCCCAGGTCAATACTGTTAGCAGTGTGGCCGTAATCGTGCTTGGCCTTAGGCTAATGATCGTCTCTCTTCCTCCTCATACGGTCCGGTCAATGCTGCCTGCTGGCAAACCGTGGAAAGGTAGAGTTGCGATGTAGGCATATAAGAGGCGAGATAACAACCGACATGCCATAACTCTAGAATCCGTGGTGGCAGAGCCAATGCCAATAGGTGGAGTCTTTGGTGACGAGATATATCACTATGCGACATCGCCGCCTATCCAGGGTTAGCTAAGACCCAATGGGATATTTGGTTGATCATATTAGGAGCTGTTGGTGGGAGTGTTGTGAGCTACTGCGGGCCAGGATCGGAGGTGTGGCCTGGCATCTCGAGGACACGGAAGAATGAAGACGATGTGCGGTAGTAACCGACAGAGAGGATGGCTGGTGAAGTTATGCAACCACCAGCCCGTAGCAACCTCGAAATGAGGATTGGAGTAGGCGGCAGGCGGCTACATACACGGCTAAGGATGGGCTAACAAGCTGATTTGTTAATAGCGCCACTATCTTCGCCGCTATTGGACGGCTCATGTCCACGATGAATTCGGTTCCGCGCGGTCGGGTCGGCTAGCTTCTGCCAAAATGCAACCTACCGCAGTATAACGATATGGTACGCTTCAGACGTGTTCGAACCTGATCAGCAGGAGCGAAAGAGCCCAACCGAGTACGGTGTCTATGGACATGGAAAGGAGCACTCTGGATTCATATGTTAGAGCATGGCAGGTTGAGTCCGGAGCGGCTTGAAAAAGAGAATTGGGAGGGGGAGGGGGGGAGAACGCTTTCCTAGCGAGCTACTCAGCTCAGAATTTGATAATTGATATCAATACCTAGTAGATGTTAGTACCTGCCTACTACTAGTACCTATATGTAATAGGGTGCCTACATAGTACATCCATGTGTAGTACTTAGTACTTAGTAGGTGAGGGAGATGTTGTGAATTATGGAAACGGTAGGGCCCAACCGCCGTTCCAAACCCCTTGGAGCTGCTCTTGAAGAGCCGGGGGCTGGAGATTGAAAATGCGATAGGTAAAGGTAGCGGGGTAGTTGCTTTGGACTCAATGGATCGATCTGCTTCAACACTTGGCATCGAGTCACAAGTGCGGTGCGGGCCGTCTCTGCCACCTCCGCATCTATCCCGATCCTCTGGTAAAGGTATAGGTATTGGTATACATACTAGGTACCTAGCAGGTATGGCGACGGCTATGGCCAAAGTATCGAGGCTTTCAGATGGAGTGAGCGCGGTTGTTGGGGAAACTGACGGAATGCCCGTCTTCTTGCCACCAAAGAGAGAATCAGTTGACGATTTGATCTCGTGTCGATCAAATAATCGCTTAGTCAGTCTACCAACGGATGGAAGCTGTGTGGGCCAATTGATCATCGTAAAGTCAAGAAATGCCGCCGTATAGCGAGGTGTTGTGCCAACTTTGTCATGCGTTGGTGTCGCATTTGCCAGTCTTTGACACCAACGATGCCAACGATGATGACAACAAGGGAGCGTGTGATAGCCAAAACCATACCGTGTCGGGTGGAGAGGGAAATATCAAGATGTTGTTGAAGTCTCTGAACTTTTGCTATGAGCATACCTGCCTACCTACATGTAGGTACCTAGTAGATAGATAAATAGATGGTATCATCAACTTTTGCTAACCACTCCAACAACAGCATAGGCGGGCTAATAACCATGCGAATTTGCGTGGTGCATGCAGTTCGAGATGCATCTAAATTCGGTTGGGGAGGATACTGCTTCTCGATATGGCTGCTCACCGGCCTTCATCATGCTGTGATCCCATCTCCTGCCATTTACTTGAGCGAGGAGGATCTGTTCATCTAAGTTCATTGGTGTACTGACAAAGGTGGGTGGAAGAGCCTCGTAGCTTGTCGTAGACTGAAGAATGTCTCATAGTGTGGATATCATAGCATCTCTATTGAGAGTGCCAAATCTGGTATTGCTTGACCATGATGTGACTTGGCATGCTAGGCATACTTCTTATATCCACTTAACTGCGCTGTATCTATATTGGAAGGCTTTCTTCGACTCCGAGGAGATCAGCGCCATGATTTAGCACTTGTGGAGGTGCCTCTGCAAACATGTTTGTACGTTCATTGCCTGGCTTGGACCCTGCAAAACTCAACCTCGAGGAGTGGCGGGGAACGAGATCGACGAAAGGACAAGCACGGTCTGTGGCTTGCGACCTGATCGTTCTGGCTGTCTCTTTCTGTGCTGCTATTAGCGAAGACCTTGCAATCCCGCGAGTCCCTCGACTTATCTATGGTCTTCTATCCCGCTGTCCCGCTATCTCGCTCGCGAAACGTGGTTTGGTCTAGAGGCAAATCGAGCCGAAACTCGGTTTCGGCTGCGTCCTTAGTCGCGGCTTTTAGGACATCTGCACTGGTCCCAGGGTCGCTTAGCCGTCGTCCCGTTCCGGGGGCGGGGATGGGGATGGCGTATGCACGCGGTCCCGCGGATTCGCTTAGTTTTGGTTCTTATCCATATCCACATCGGAAGGAGATAAAAGGCTGCGAGATGACGACAAGGTAGATTTTTGCCTCCTCTTCCAACTGGGCCTTTTATGGAATAGGAACCTCAGAGCTCGGAGCCCGAACGTCAGGTGGGCTTGAAGGAGATTCATGCGCAACAACTGAACACCACCCACTACTGCGTACCTCTGTATACTAGTACTTAAGTTGCAACAGAATAAAATCTATCGACTAGCTCTATTGTAAGTGAACCCGACTATCAGACTTATTTTGTTGCTACAACATTGAGGATGGTTGCAAAAAAGGGGAGAGAGACGGCGGGAACGAAGGAAGAACTGAACGGAGCTCTCCCTTTCTTTCATCTACCCGTACCGCTGGACTGGCATTATATCCACGAGTGCCGCACCTTGTCTCATATTTGATACTCTTCATATAGAGCATAGTTCACAGAACATGAGAAACTAACACTGGAAACTAATACTGTATCTCGGATTCCTAGCACTTGCATCAACATGCTTTCACGGAACTTGTGCTGTAGGCCATTAGCTGATTTTCGTTATTGTTGGTGAACATTTACATTTTCGCGTAAATTACTTGGGGTCAGGGATAAATTCGCGAACTGGGATTGCCAATGTCCTTCCGGAGTGGTATTATGGTATACTACGGTTCCATGATGGTTGGCATGGTATCGGGCTGGGCATGACACTGGCCGAGAGTGAGAAGGTTAGACTTTCGAAATCCCATGAAAACTGTAGCATCTGTGACCTTGTGGGGCTAATATTGGCAAATGAATCACGTTTCACTCTGGACGGACGTGTGTCCGGGCAATTTTTCTGGGCTCCAAACCGCCAGCCCAAGAAAATGCGTAATATCAGGCGCCATTTGCTTGCGACATTCAAGTTCGTAGGTCAGGAGTGCCTAAGACTTTACCTGGGTCGCATTCGGAAGAGCCTATATAGCACCAGAAGTGTCGGAATCAACTGTTGTGGGGGAATTCGCCTGCATCCTATGGCCTGCACCCACCCACGGGCGCAATAGCCGTCCTCTTTCACATAAGGACGACACTAGACACGTTCTAAGACACCTGTGGCAGTGTGCGCCCCGGCTCTGTCTAGTTCTGTAGGGTTCTGAGAGATTGGTGGTCAGTAAAGACGTCCCGAAGGGAGGTTGGGGAAAGGGAAGAATAGTACCCAAGGTAATCTTCCTTAATACTACCAATGGCCCATATCTCACCGACTTCGGCACGGGTTCCCATTATCTTGACACGAACCTGGGTATTCACCTCGATTGTGGTATCATCGTTATTGGTGAAGTGGGGAGGCGTAGCGTTCGGATCCCACTTGACTTCTTGGGGAATCAACTTGAAGGGTTCTGTGAGCGCGCATTACTTGCGGATTGCCAGGGGAGGGGGGAGAACTTACGTGGACAGACACGAAAACGCGAAGAGGGCCTGCCTCGGCGAAGAAGCCGTGCTGGTTGACCGAGACCACTATGGCATCCATCTTACCAGAATTAGCTTCGTCCAGGGAAAGCAGAACTTGGACAAAGGACCTACCGTCTCTCCTTTGAATGGGCGCCAGACAACTGCGCGGTACCCGACGGTGAACTCGGCGAGGCCACTCCCTGGGAGAATACGTCCCTCGGAGATGTCAAATGTATCCATAATGGAAATTATATAATAGCTTCCTGTGCAGGTCCCCTCAACATCTTTCAAGAGCTTGCCGGTCACAAGCTCATGCATGTTCTTGCCGAAGTAGGAAGGGTGGAGTGTAACCCGGCGTTCGAGATTGTAGAGGAAGAACATCTTGGTGGATTCCGCAAGGTCGGCTGCCTTGTATCCGCGATTGCAATATGAGTATGTCGAGGAGGGCCCAGCGAACGAGTCACTAGAAGATACGTTGAGTCGGCTTGTTCGCGGGTTCGAAGAAAATGCGCGCCGCAGATAGGAGCCTGATGTCGTTGTGCCCCCTGTCGCGCCAACTGAATTCTGTGATAGCCGTAGAATGACGCGCTAATATTGGAGCAAGGTAGGGCGAATCTGGGCTTGGGTTGATAGCGGGAGGAAAGGAAAATACCAGTTAGTGACGATAGGGGGAAGGTATGGGTTGGGTGGCACAGAGCTGAGTGGCAAGTTGCCTGGCGCATCTAAGGTGAGTAAATTGAGAGATCTAGGGTATCATAGGTGCGTCAAGAAATGTGAGAAAAAGAGTTGAAAGACATGAAGTGTGTGTATGTACGAAGATGAAAGAAAGAGGCGCGTCGTAGGAGATCTTGGTTGAAAGTTCTTTTTACTACTGCTAAGGTACTAGGTAGGTACCTAGTATGTACTGTAGTATCTACTAGGTATATGTACTACTTGTAGGTATTAATGATCCATATAATTAGGTACGTATAGTAGGACCAGAGCTCTAAAATTGAGCTGAGCTGCACTAAATTCATACCTACTACAGTATGTACCTACCTACAGTACCTGCCTAATAGTACATGTACCTAGTAGGTTAGTACTACTACGTACTACTAGGTACCTACCTAGGTATATAGTGGAGGTAGTACAATAGGAAAGCTTCTGTGAACTTCGATATTATTATATTTCTCCGCCTAAACCATCCTCTCTGCCTCTCTGCCTCTCTGCCTCTCTGCCTCTCTGCCTCTCTGCCTCTCTGCCTCTCTGCCTCTCTGCCTCTCTGCCTCTCTGCCTCTCTGCCTCTCTGCCTCTCTGCCTCTCTGCCTCTGCTTCCTCATTGCTTCTCGCTCCTACTTAGCCCCTTTCCAAGCCAGCCCTTCCCTCATCTGACAATCAATATCCCACGATATGGCTCTCAACCTCGAAAGACAACTTACCTTTGTAAGTCGAATCCAAAAATACGATCAAAGTACCATTGCCTAGTAGGTTGATAGTCTCAGCTACCATTCAGAGCTGACTTTCAACGTCTTCTAGTATGGCGCCTACCATCACAACTCAGTCAATGTCGCCATTCATATGGTTTGCGTTCCTTTGATCTTGTTCTCTGGGTTTGCCATCGTACGTCACGCGTCACGCGTAGCTTGTCACTTAAATCCCCTTTTGTCGCAATCTACAGCCTGTTAACAAGCGTAACCCATACGTCGCAGGCCGCCAACACGGGAACACTCATTCCGTTGCCCAAAGCCTTGACGCTGCCCCATCTTGACCTTAACCTTGGCACGTTGGCCGCATTCACGTGGGGTGGTTTATACGTTCTTCTTGAGCCCGTCGCCGGTACCATTCTAGCTTTAATATGCCTCGGAGTCGCCGCCTTTACCAACACTGCCCTCCACCAAGACCCCGCTCTCACGAATCAAGTCGCTATTGCCGTACATGTCTTATGCTGGCTTCTTCAGTTCATCGGGCATGGCGCGTTTGAGCGCCGGGCGCCTGCCCTGTTGGATAACTTGATTCAAGCTATCTTCCTAGCTCCCCTGTTCGTTTGGCTCGAGTTGTTGTTCAAGTTCGGCTACAGACGGGAATTGCAGGACCGTGTCGCCAAGGCCGTTGGGCTCGAGGTTGCTAAGTTCAAGCAGCGACATCGAAGCTTGGATGGTTCTTCAAAGAACGGGAAAGTACAATAGCGGCGGCAGTGATGGGGAAAAAGAGCAAGCCGGGAATGGTCATCAACATTTAAGGCAGTGGTGGTTGGTCAGTTAATCTCGCCCCCGGGGCGTCCGGTTGTGATGTGCTGCATATGTGATAAGGGAAGCTAGAGGTAGCTCACCCAACTTATCCAACGATGCTGGGTGACGATGGCTAACGGTGAAACCAAGTCGGTTGCTTATCTGGGATTCCGCTAGTTCCGGCAGCCCAAAGACGACTATTACAATACCAAGCAATACACCAATACCCTTCGCCCCCCGACATGGTAGATGTACATGGGGCTCACAACAACAGGGAATGCTTCTAAAAGCAAATCCCAGCTCCAAGTCTTTCTCAGCGGAAACAATTACTTGAACTGGAGTGAGTGTGGAAATTTTTGCCTTGGGATTCATGTATTAGTTAGGTTAAATCTTCTAATATCATCTCAACCTGCGTAGGTATCTACGTAAATACTACCGTACGAGAAACTCAGAAGCCGGTTCATTGGAACGAAAAACCAGGCCACCCACCTTGCCCCATACCTTATTTACTCCGCAGGGTCTTCACAGATGGAGGTCGCGTTGTAATTTCAAGTTACCTACCTTGTAGGTAGTTATATATGATACCTACTAGGTAGGTAACGACATAATCATCTTGATGATGAGATGGTTATAGGTACCGGCCCGAGCTCAGTTTTTTGGAAGATTCACAAAAAAAGCTCAGGTCCGAGTCTGGGGTAGACGGCTCAGCCCCCGAGAGCTTACGCCGAAACGTCCAGCCAAGAGACTGCTCCCTAACCCCGTCACTTTTCGCTCCTCCCGGTTCTGGCATGGACATTTCCATTGCTTGTGCTGTCCTAGAGATGGAGTTGTTGGCTGCGAACCTCAGAGCATTTAGATATACCTGGTACTCGGGCAAAGGGGGGGGGAGCACAGGCAGCATAGGGATGTGCCTTGGACGACAGATGTTGAAAATTTGACCTGGCTTTCGTCGCAGAGGCGGGTATTTTCCTACGGCCACCAACCCCAACATGTTGGTAGACGGCGGGGTTTGAGGCGGGAGCTCTTTTTCAGAACCATATTGTTGACACCATGGTCTTGTACTACTTTGACACTGTCCCGCCCGAAAGCATTGTGAGGACTCTAGGGCAGACGATAATGGCGAATTGTCTGGCGTGGGCTTTATGGGGGGGTTGACAGTGCGCGTAGGTACGGGCTTTGCTGGCCACGGGGAGGGAAGCCTATCATAGACTGGTGTTGGGCCTATATCGATGGACCTTGAATATACCAAGGGCTTGATCTTTTGCTTCTGAATTAGGTGCGGAGAACGATGAGAAACCGGTGCTGTACGTCCTGACGGGCCAACCGGCGGCGCCGCTTCTAATACTTTTCCATGAACCTTTTTACGTATCAATTCACGAAGGTGATAATACAGCTCAGGCATCCGACTTGTCTTAGTATCGGTGGATTGATGAATACGTTGCGATCTCCAGCGTCGAACATACCTTTCTGATGTCTCTAGTTTTCTGGTGGCCTGTCGACACCTGCGGTGGTATTCCTGGAACGGGCGACTGAAATTATGTTTTACGGGCTGCCGATAAACTTTCAAGTCGTCGTCGCTGAGATATATAACCTGTACCTTGCTGTGCTTGGTTGTACACCCTGGGCGGGCGCTATTGGGCTCTCCGAAGCAAGGAAGCAAGGCATGCTCACAACCTTTCTTGCATTTGGCGTGTCTGAAAAGTATGCGCCCAAACAATCCCTTGACTATTGACAGGCGTTTGCATGAATGATGAGCGATAGTTGAACTTGAAGAAAACGTCACAGCCCGTGTACTCCTGTTTTTAGTCATGTCATATGCTATGTGGTATGGGTTCGACTTCTCTTTAGACCAGCTTGAGTCTGGTTAATACTAAAGCTATTGCTGTTATCGGTAGTAGGGTAGTAGTAGTATTTTAGTGATATAAAAGCCCTTCATATCTCACTAAGGCTTACCACTTTAGTGAGTAAGTAAGAGCTCTATGTAGCTGCGAAGAGAGCAAGGTGCTTCGCTGTGATATATATAGAGTGAAACAGAGAGAAAAGGGGGGGGTTAGCAAGTATGTTTATTCTATCAATCTACCATTACGCGAGTCTTTTCATTCCCTTTCTTTTGTGTAGCCAAGCAGTGATGTTTCTATAAAGTAAATTAAAGTAAATTGAGCGATAGGTTCCTATAATAACGTTCATACAAAAACAAGCCTTGAATCCATAGAGCTTCACGGAACAAAGAAAAAAGGTAGCGCTCACTTTGTGTTGTTCATAAACAATAACCTTGTCTTAAAATGTAGCTTGGCATGAGAGGAGTTGACCACATCATCCCATAGTATTTATTCTTACATATACCGTTTTCTTTGAAGTGACACGGCAATGAATTACTTCCTAGTTCCCTGAAAACAAGAACAGAGAGAGACGAGAACAATGGGGTTTCTATGCAACTTTAACATCAACCAACTACCAAGAGTTAGTAGGTGCGTAGAGAGTAAATTTTCTCACCTGAGTCGCGAGCAAGGTCAGAGCACCTCCTTTTCTCAAACCAAGGATCAAACCACGGATCCATGCCATACAATGCAAGGCCAGGGGGGGGACGACCGCACAATTCTCGATTCGAGCAATAGAACAAGGCACAGATTTTCCAAAAGATTTGTAACCTGCTGTTCCCGATGCAGCGAACTACAAAGACATGTACGGCAGATATCGACGACCCCTCGAGAGTGGCGTCGGTATCGACTATGGAGGCTTCGGTGGTTATTATTCCATAGGCCCCTCGGGGAGCACGAAACTTGTCGAGCCGAAACACTTAAGATCGGTCCAGATTGCGTGCCGGATAAGCGGGATCATCCAGAAGAAGAGACGATTCTGGTCGTCAGGGGGCGGAAATCGCATTCTCGTAGGTCTGCTCGACCTCATAAGCAGGTTGATGGTTCCCAGTTGAGACCCAAGACTTCGGCGATCCCAGCGAACATGTGCCACTCAAGGCAGAGACGCCGGAGGGACGGGGTTTTCAATCCGTCTAGAATACCCATACCGGTTCGTACATTGTAAGCCCTAATTACCTAACGACGGTTGAGCGTTAGGTCGATATCATCTGGTCTTGTAGACTTGGAATATGTGCTGGTTCTTCTGGCATGCACTGATGGCGTATTAGTACATACGCCTCGGAATAGGGATTCCTGTACCTAGTGCCTACTAGGTACGTAGACCTCAGTAAATTTACAAACAACTATGATCATGATGCACTGGGACCTGGCTTCCAACTACGGCAGCAAGTCTCTTCACGAACAACTATTCCGAGTAGTGATTCCAATAACTATACTTTATTGGGAAATGTAATACATCAAACGCCATGCAGAGCGAATCTGAAGCCCCAAACGAAAGCATTGCCTTTCGAATTAACGCGGATTTATGTTCCAGAGTAGGCCACCTCCTAGACCGGAACAAGCCGTTATCCTTTTCTGGCTCCTACGTCACTTCATCCCCTGCGTCTCCTTTACTTTAGGGCCTCCTACGACTGGCTTCGTGTAGCACGTTTGTTAACCTCGGACTTTACGCTCTCAGCACCTGTCGAGACAGCTCCGGCAGCCTTGTCCTTGACGTCCTTAGCTTTATCTTTGGCGTCAGCACCAGCCTTCTTAACAGCCTCTGGTGCGCTGCCACCCATAGTGAAGATACCAATGAGGGCTACAATGGTGACGAGTAGGCCGCCAATAGCGGTGGGGACCTCGGGGACGAACTTAATGGCCTGAACCGGGTCATTTGCAGCGATGGTCAAGAACAGGTCAAGCTTTTCTCTGACGTAGAGGACAGGATCATCTAGGAACTTGAGATCCGAGGGGGATTGGGGCTTGTCGTCCACCTTTGGTTTCTCAGCATCCTCTAGTGCCTTTTCGACCTTAGACTTCTTGAAGAACGTCTCCTGCGCAAATTTTTCGGCTTCCTCCTCGGAGTGGCCAATGTAGATGTTGTCAAAGAGGATATCATTTTGCATTGTCCACAGCTCGAAGCCAATCTGCATCGATAGGTTAGTTATATGCGATGGGCGCCGAAGACACGGAAAATACTCACAGCACCGATAGGCTCAAGATTTGCGGGATGTTTGTCCTCGAAATAGTTGGGGTTCTTGATCTTACGAGGAGCCCAGACGCCTTTGTAAGCCGGGTTGTCTATGTAAGGTGCAGTCCACTTGCCCTTGTAGTCAGGATTCTTCTTCATGGGCTTTGTCCAAGGGCCACATCCGGAGACGTCGGCACACTTGGGGTTAGGGACGGTCGGGGGGATCCAGTCGCCATCCTCTTCATCGTCCCAGTCTTCGGGTTTCTGAGCCTCGGGATCAGGAATGGTCAGGGGCTCATCCTCAAGCCAGTCCTCAGGCTTAGTAGCATCTTCGTCAATGATCTCGTACGGTGCGTCTTCATCCCAATCGTCAGGCTTCTTGGCGTCAGGATCAGGAACACGCGCCTCGTCAACCCAGTCCTCGGGTTTCTTGTCATCAGGATCGTCGATCTCCTCCTCGGGGTTGACGGCTGGGGAGAACTGGTCGAAAAAGCTACCATCGCGGACGATGTCACCACCCCTCTTGACGGTAAAGGTGTTGTTGGGACGAACGACAAGTGTGTAAAGTTCGGTGGTCTTTTGGATACTGGCCATCGGAGCAGCCATCAAGTGCTTCTCCTCGTATTCGCCCGACTTAGGGTTCTTGTGGTTGAAGATGAAGTGGATCTTGTTGGTGGCGCCGCACTTGTCGGGACCGAACATAACAACGTACGGCGTCGTGTTGCTGAACTCATCCTGGTGAAGAGACTTGGTGTCTCGGAGGAGTTTTAGGTAGGCACCACCACAATCAAGTCCCTCTGGCGAGGCGGAACGTTAACATTTCGCGGCTACGAGGTTGCTTGGATCGATCGACTTACTCTGAAGCTTAACCTCG
Source organism: Hypoxylon rickii (assembly GCA_902806535.1). NCBI lineage: Eukaryota > Fungi > Ascomycota > Sordariomycetes > Xylariales > Hypoxylaceae > Hypoxylon > Hypoxylon rickii. The sequence goes on from CADCWY010000003.1 coordinate 1,356,186, forward strand.
TATTGAACAACGAGCTCCTTGCCCTTGGGGTCGATTTTCTTGGGGAACTTGGCGGAGATGGCGTGGTGAGCAGCAGCATTTTTGACGACGAGGCCCTTGTCACCCTCCATTCCCTTGTACTTGTAGGGTTCCTCAACCGCCCACTCGCCAACGTAGGCCCACTCTTCTTCCTGGCCCTTCGTGTCCTTTTTGGCGTGAGAAGGTTTCCATCTCTTCTCCCAGCCATCGGTAAACTGCTCCAGGAAGGGAGCTTTTAGGGTAGTGGGCTGGAGGAGGAAACGTCAGCTGAGCTCCTGGAGGAATAGATTTTTCTCAATTGAAGAAGGTGGGGGATTGTTTTCCCTCCATCTCTTCTACCATGGGAGCCAAAAAGAGGCAAACGTGTTACTTACGGTAAAAGTAGGAAGCTCGACGGGGACAGAAGAGGATGAAGATTCCGTGTTCTCGACCTTAGAGGCATCATCGGCATAGGCGCCGGTGGCCAAAAGGGCGGCAGCGATGGCAGAGTTTAACTTCATGATGGAAAGCTACTAGGTACCTAGATAGCTAGCGAATACTTCGCTTACTTTGTGTGGCTGGCTTGTTTGACTGTCTCTCTGAATCACTTCTGTCCTGAAGGGTCCTGAAGGGTCCTGAAGGGAGACAGATGAGGATGGAATCGGAAAAGAACTCCCAGAGCTCAACGAGGGAAGAGAAAAAAGAAGAAGAACTCGAGAGGGCGCAATTGCAGATGTTCGTCGTCAACTTTTAATTATTGGCCGGACCTTCCAAGCAAACGTGGCCTAAAGCGAGTACGTACCTGTACATCAATTGATACAATTGATACGATTGATGCATGGATATTATCTATTATCTGCGACGTGAATCACTGTCTTGATTGGTCAGCTTGCTTAGGATCGAGAGGTGCGTGGGTACAAGGCAATGCATCTTATAGTGCGGGGGATAGCTATGGAATCCCCAGGAAACATTCAATTGATCAATCAATACTACCTAGAGGTACCTAAGGTATGTAGATAGATCAATGATTCTTCTTATTTTCTCATTTTAATCTCGAACGAGGCTATGGCGTATATACATCCATGGATACATATACCTAGGTATATAATATATATGTACCTACTAGGTAAGCATAAAGCGTGGACAAATCTCGAATCTTAAATGCCAAGTATCATTAATATGTCAATTCCAAGTGATAAATAAGTGTTGTAAGCTACTACCTAGTATGTTGACAGCGCCCGACGAACAGTGATATAATCTGTCATCAACCTCCAAGGCTGCCTTCTGCACCCCTAGTAGATATGGATCAATGTAACTCGAAGCAACTGATACATAGGTGTATACCTATATCTATGATACTAGGTATTAATAGATGTATCTATCTATCTATTAGCATCCAGGACCTACTAGGTACATAAGTATATGTACTAAATACCTACCATGTACCTAAGTAGGTAGTACGCTTAATCTTGTATCGTTATGCTACTAACACATCTTATGCACGTAGCTTGTGGACTTTGACTTTAGCCTCATCGATTTCATTTCCTAATATCAATAAATTGGATGCGCTCTTTAGCCACTCATTTATGTTCATCACGTATCACACGCTCTCAAGAGGCCAACCTGGCATTTTCATAACCCATCATCTTTAACACAGCTACCCATCAACATTCATTGCTTACTAGGTAGGTAGGTACCTAGTAGCTCTGGAGGGCCTGACTTGGTAATCCGGAGAAAGGAAACCTTGAAGCATAATCGGGGAAGGCCAATCGAAGCGGCAAACGGAGAATCCTGAGAATCCCCAAGCTACCTACTAGGTAGTATATACCTACCGACCTACCTGCCTGCCTAGTAGTACATATCACGTTTGTGGTCAAAAATGAGCGACAACCATTACATAACATCCGACGATCCTGACCACCCTGCCAACCTTATCCCAGCTTTGTGCGCCAAGTTCTGGACCTTGGGTTGGGTTACAGGCACAGGAGGGGGATGTTCTATTCGCAACAAGTGAGATCTCATTCTTTGTTCTTGGGCGCAGTTCCGTTCATTGAATTGAAAATACCTCCTTCGATCGATCGATTGATTGATTGATTCGTATCCAAGATGAACACAAACTCAAATTCTTACCCTTGTGTATTTCTAGTGATCTGGTATACATTGCACCCTCGGGCGTCCAGAAGGAGCTCATGAAGCACACTGATATCTATGTGCTCGCCATATCCAAGCAAGCGGACCCCAAAAATCGGGTATATTTGCGTTCCCCGCCTTGCGGAAGGCCCTCTCAGTGCACACCGCTGTTCCTGGCCGCCTTCACCAAGCGGGGAGCTGGTTGCTGCATCCACACGCACTCACATTGGGCCGTGCTGGTGACCTTGCTCCTCGAGGCGCAGGGACCCGGCAGGGATAAGCTCTTCGAGATCAACAATATCGAGCAGATCAAGGGCTTCGGCAAGGGTTTCCAGAAACAGGGCAACCTTGGCTACCACGACACCCTCAGGATCCCCGTCATCGAGAACACGGCCCACGAAGAGGACCTCACTGAGTTCCTCGAAGCAGCGATGGATCAATATCCAGATACGTACGCCGTCTTAGTTCGCAGGCACGGTGTCTACGTCTGGGGAGATAATGTACACAAGGCTAAGACCATGTGTGAGAGGTAGGACGACGCCCTTGCCGTTCCCCATCTTGGTAGTCGTTAATGATATATTGATATATTCATGCTGATTCATGATGATGCAGTCTCGATTACCTTTTTCAGCTCGCAGTGCAGATGAAGCAACTCGGTCTGCCGTGGTTAAGTAACATCCCAACCGTAGCACCGACCTCAAAACAATGAATCACATGGTTTGATCAAGTCAACCAGTCACGTGCAATTAGCGTAAAGACATACATGATCATGTGTGGGGAGACAACGGGGTCGTGAATAGAAAGCTCATATTTGCGTTCTACACAACGTTATCACGCATCTCCAATTATAACAGTAGTGCCCCCAACTATTACCGAAGCACCTCCGTGAACACAATATTAGCACCCAATGGGCAGGCCCTCATCCAGCTTCTGACATTACTGTGCCGATACATCGTATGAACCATAGCATCCGTACTCATCTCATTTTGGCAGCCCTGGATTCTTATAAAGCAAGAAAGGCAGCCAGGAAGGAGAATAGACCGACGCCAGAGCCCACGGGGGAGAATAGCACCCCAGCACCACCCTCTTGAGTAGAGGTGGTAGGTGCGGAGTCCTCGGAGTCAGACCCAGAAGGGGCGAGAGTAGTAGAGACGGATGTGACGATCGTAGATCCGTCAGAGGTAATGGTAGATTCCACCTGGGTGACGGTTGGGGTAGCGGTGCCGCCAGATGAGCCGCTGGTGGTTTGTCCGCTCGGAGTGCCGGTGTTGGTGAAAAAGTACTGGCCTATGCAGTCATTGACGCAGTCGGCAAAGTTTTGGTTGTCAGAGGCCGTGCCATTGCCCTGAGGGCACTGGGCAACGCAGTCGGTGGTCTGGTTTACGTTCTGAGTGTCGGGGCTGGGGACGGCAATGCATCGTGCTTGGCAGTTGACATCCTCAGGATCGCCTACAAGAGGCCGAGGTTAGCGACTGACGAGGTAAAGGCGCATTTCTAGTTCTCCCGGGTTCCAAGGCTCGAAGGTTTACTTACAAGCACCAAGACATTCGGTGATAGCAGACTGGATAGAGCTCTGGGCAGGATCAGCATTGGTGGAAGTGGTGGAGGCGGCTTCGGTAGTTGAGGCGGCCACTGTGCTGGTCTGCTCGGAAACGGAGGCGGAGGTATCCGCGGCAGTCTCAGTCACGGTGCTGGACTGTGCATTGGCAACGGCGAAGAGGCCGGCGATGATGACAGAGTAACGCATCTTGACGGGTGTATAGCTATGTACAACTCGCGCGAGAGAACAATTTAGTATGTTATTAGCTAGCTAGCTATTGCAAAGAATAGAACGAGTGTAGGTATGGCCGTTAAACCTGTAAGGTACGGCTTGCAAAGGAGCGAGTGACGGGCTCTTTAAAGACGAAAGCGAACGGGGCAAGACAAGAAATAGAACCAGAGTAAATAAGAGACTGGATGAGCCTCTATTTAATAGGAAATGAGTGCGAGACTGGGCCTCTCCCTGGCGCCCCTGGGGAAGCCTGCTTGTACATTTGTACATAGCAGCAAGCAGCCTAGGATCGTCACTCGATTGGACAAGGGGGGGTCGATCCAGAATCAGTGCGCTAAGACGTCTCCAAGCCTCGTCTCCAAGCTGTCTTGTCCTGGTCGTCTACCTAGTATTAGTATATATTTTTTTCGTGTCGACGTCGCGTTGCTATGCATGGCCTCCCCATTCAGGTTCAATCCCCCGTCTAGCATGATTCTCGCATTTTTGTTGGTCAGCCGGCTCCTAAGCCGGGCCAGGGTGCAGCCAAGTTACCAAGTTACAAAATGAGAATTGTCAGCCAAAGCCCCCCAGGCTTTCAGTTAAAATTACGACGTACTATTTATGCCATTCATGCTGCATCAATAATGAACCCGTCCCAGCATATTCTGATCCTTAATCATACGTAGTACTGAGCGAAGTTAAATGCATGAGACTCCGAACAATAGAATGGAAACCAAAGGAAAAGGTGCCTACTGATTTATGGCTATATACTCCATATGTATATGTACCTAGTAGGTATCAAGATGTAGATACTTGAGTACCTACTGTATGGGAATGGAGAAATACATATACCCACCTACCTATGTACCTACCTAGTAGGCACTACATGGTTCGATATCTCCATTTTTACTGTATCACTCAAGAGAAACAAGGGTTCCGCTTTTCTTTTTGTTTTTTTTCTTTTTGTTTTTCTTTTTTTTCCCCCCTTTTATTCTTTTCTTGTCCTCAACAGAGCTCCCCCTGGTATGATCAGGGGGTGACCAGACGACCATGTGTTTGTTGGCTGTGTGGAGACGGGAAAAAGAAGGAGGGGAAAAAGAAGGAAGGAAAAAGAAAAGAAAAGGAATTAAGCAACATCTTAGATTCACAACACCTGTGTGATCAGCGTGGTGTTTATTGAAATTTTCCCAGTCCTACCTACAGTATGTATCTTAGCTAGGTATGTATTAGCTAGGTAGTATGTAGATCGGCTATTAATTATCACATGGACCTATTTGGGTAGCCGCCAAGGTCGAGAAGCATCCAGTCTCCTCTATCGTACTACTATGTAGCCGTGTAGGTACATACCTAGTAGTGTTTTTTTTTTTTTTTTAAAGAAACCCACCATACCCTTCCCATTCATCCACAACTTTCCACCAAGGCTGCTCTCGACCGGATTGTCCGCTTCACAATAGGAATGCCATAATATAAAAAGGAGAGAATAGCAAACTTGACGACGATGGCGATGATGGATGTCACACATAACATACGTGCGACTTTGTCTGTCCATTGATAATTGTAAGGAAGGTAGACAAAATATCCCGTCGCGCATGTGCATACGCACATTCCGCGTATCTGCTGCAGCTGAGAGGAACTTGTGTACGACGCCCCAGACCTTTCATGTGCTAAAAGAATACGAGGTGTGTCCTCTTAACAGGTTTCAGGCTGACGTTGTCGGATCCCACTGCGTTGTGGTCGACGGCCATGTGGCAAATATTTAATTGGCCTTCGCATTCTCTTCAGAAGTCGTTTGTCCGTACGTAGCGGTGAAGTAGGAGTTCATTGGCCAACATTATCGTCTGTTATACGGTCTAAGCATCATTGATACGATATAAACAACCAGTATAGTGAGACTCAGGCAGTACCTACCTATGGGCACATAGCAGTATTGAGTGAATGAAAGATCTCGTTACGCATATCCTACCAATCAATACCTGAGGTATCAATACTCGCCTACATACTAGGTATGTATTCACTTCTATGATATCGATGTTAATCAATGATATTATTAGGTAGGTACCTATCTACCTACCTACCTATGTACATGTAAGTACGCGCAATACCTAGCCAAGACCACCAAGAGGTGGTATCGAGCCACTAGGCACATAGGTAGTTGGCTCATTAAACACATATATATGTATGTATTCTGCGAGTACTCCTGCTAGTATTTATTGTTCAAATTTCCGTCTTCTTTTAGCCCCAGAAATTCGAGGTTTTGTTTGTTGACCTAACCTGTCCGAGGCCAAAGGTGTACCAAGTAGTATAGGAAGCTATCATTGATCTATATTGATGCGTAGCAGTTAGAACAAAGCTCCCCAAGTGTAGCATCCGGAGAGCTTCCCGTACGTGTCTTTTTCCTACTTGTTGATGATTCGCTAAAGCTAGCTCATTAGATCAGGGTATAATTAGATCAATACATGATTGGAGATCTCTCGGCTATTGGAACGGTATTGCTAGGTTTGGGGATGCCATGGGAAAACGGTGTCCGCTAGGGACGCGATGATCGCTAAGCTATCATCGTTCGTTATGAGCTATGAGCCCGACAACCACATGCTATAGTATGTGGGCAGAGAAACACGCTTCGTCTTCTATAACCTTGGAAAACTGGCCTGGTTTAGATTGAAACGCCTAGGGGCGGCTGGGACATCACTGGTTATTCGTTCTATTATTCCCATCCACGGATGACTTCTAGTGTCATCCTTCGTCTCATCTACCGCCATAGTGTCAAATCACGATTCCGGTTAGTACGATTAAAATAAGCTATTTATTCATATGGAAATCAAACTCGAAATCTTTTAAATATTTTTTTCGGGCCTTAAAATGTATTCTGATACTACGGTGTAGCTTCTAACCGTCCTTCTTCGTCTCTTCGTGAGATGCCTGCTTGTTGGCTCGTCTCAGATGCACTTCCATCGGACATGAAGGTTGGAAAAGAGAGGGAGTGGAAAGAAAAGGAAATAAACAAAGCAGCAAGGTACACATATTCTCTTAAGTTTAGTATGCTCCGGTGCATCTGTCCCGTGGTGATAGAGGAACGCGATAGGGCAAAAACAAGAAAAAAAGCATTTAGAAATCAAGGTTGAAGCTTCGCGAAGCAATTCACAAGGCCTCGATCTTCTTCAGACACTCTGGGAATTCTTTCCAGTCGTACATGATAACCTTGGCATTGCACTGCTCGGTCAAGAGCTTGGCCATTTCCTCCATCTTTTCTTTACCTTCCTCAATGCCGTAGACGCCGACGTAACCAATCAGAGGGATGCCGGCACGCATGGCAGCAGTGGCGCCGCTCTTGCTGTCCTCGACGGTTACACACTCCTCGTTCTTGACACCTAGTTGCTTGCAGGCGTGGTTGTAGATGGCCGGATCAGGCTTGCTAGAAGGAGGGTTCAAACTGGTGGCCGCGCTGAAAACGTGCTCGTCGGGGAAATAGTGATCAATGCCGACCTTCTTTAGGCTGGCGACGACGCGGGGCTTAGCTGAGGTGCTGACAACAGACATGGGGTACCCTGCCTGCCTCAGCGCCTCAAGCTCCTCAGGTGCGCCGGGGCAGGGCTGGCACTTCTCGCTGAGCTTCGCCGTGACGGCGCCAAGCTCACGATCAACATACGCATCCACCTCGTCGGGAGTCATGGTAAAGCCATGCTTCTTCTGCAGGCCATTGAGCATACCGCGGAAATTGTGGCCTACAAAGTCCTCGAGGAGCTGCTCGACAGTGTAGCGCTCCGGTCTGCCCCACTTCTGCAAGACCTCGTTGGTCAAATCAGTGCAGGCCTCGAAGGCCAAACGCTCTGAGAGACAGAGAGTGTTGTCGCAGTCGAGCAGGATGTACTTGACCTATTTGACTCGGTATCAGGTTAGAGAGAGAGCGAAGACAAGAATGACTGGGGAGGCTGCTGAGGAAGTCGCTGAGCATGATGAAGAGAATCGAAGCAAGATTTATAGACTCACACGAGGCATCTTAAATGATGTAGGAATTGCAAATGGGTTTGGTGGCTTGTTAGTTCCTTGATCCGAGCTAAGTCGTCAGGTAGAAGAATCAGAGGTAATTTGGGCTTGGGACTGATCTTATTCCTTGATCTTCAAAGTTGTTGATGAGATTGAGCTCAATCTTTGCGGGGTGCTTCCAGGTTCCCTTTACGTTGCGGGGTTTTTTTTTTTATCATCACTGCTGGCCTAGAGGTATGTAGGTAGGTAGGTAGGTAGGTAGGTGTATATAGATAGATAGGTAGCTTTGGAGGGTATATTACTTGATTCGACCTTCTAACGTCCCAAGTATAATGCCTCAGTCCGTGATTTGAACGGGGCTAAATGCCTCGTATACACGGACCGATACCGATAGAAGGTGAAACAACATTAAGTTGAAGCTTCAACCTTAGCAGTCTTCACCAGGCTTCGCGAGTTCTAAGCCGACAAGGTTCTTTCTTTCAAAGGTCACTACTAGGTACGTACATATGTAAGTATCCACATACCTACTAGGTACCTAGTACCCAGTACATACATTAATCCGTACTAGGTATATACTTATGTACATACATTTACATATGTGCATAGTAGTACCAAGTGCTGGGTATATGCATAATGTGCATACCTATATTGGTACTAGTACCTAGTGCTGAGTGGAATTGTCATCACTTCGTCGTTCTCCTCCCTCCCCCAACCTAATCACCATCAAAGATGACCTGGATGTCCAGACTTACGACAGCCTTTGGGCTATTACTACTAGCAGAGGCGTAAGAATTCCAATTCCAGTTGCTTCCGCAACCTTAACATAGGTTCCTAGCTTACAATAACTCGTATATCTAGCTGCTACTCTGCTTACGAGCATTCCGTTCTGCAGACCCATCGAAACGCGTCGCTTGCTTCCCTAACGACAGTTCATGGGAACACCAACAGCGCCCTGCCGTTGGACATTGCGATCGAAACCATCATCGCGACCCTCATCGTCTGCCTAGGCATGGTGTCGGGTACACCGAAATTGCGCCCAATCCAATGGCGTGCCTGGGCTGGAAAGATGGAGAGAGAGGGCGAGGCAGGTTTCCTCAACAGTAGCGGAGAGGTGGAAAAGGATTACGTCGGAAACCCCTTCAGGTTGTTGGAGAGTCGGCCCGGATTTGTCGATATTCGGAAGCAAAGGAAGGAGTTTGCCCAGTGGGTGAGGACGCAATAAACCACACGAAAAGCCGGTGTTGAATGTCGAGGGAGGGACCGAGGTGTTTTGTTTTGCTTCGGGCTGAGCACATCGCCGGGACGATCCAAGATACTACCCTATCGGAGAATGAAAGAATGACCGAACCCAAGCCGCCTATCAAGTGCCACATGCCGTACATACTAGGTACCTACCGATCACTCACAATTCCGCTTCTAGTACCGGATTACCCTACGTACCCAGTATGTACTTGAGCCTCCCGAGCATGCGGTACACTGCACTACATACACCTGGAGATGCAGTCTTATTACTTACATGTGTAGGCACTAGGTATTGACTTATGAATCTATTGATATCAATGCGATTGGCTTCGGGGTGTGGGCACTACGACCAAGAGGTCGCCACCGAAGGAAGGCAATGGATTTGGCATCTATGGTCTATGGTCCATGGTCTATGGTCTATGGTCTATGGTCTCTACCGGACTGAAGCAGGGGCTCCTTCTAAACTAACCTACCGCATATATCAATGATACTGCATAGGTACCTATACATTATGTATATATACTAGGTACCTAGTATATACTAAATGTATGCCCAGTATGCAGATATCAATGTCCACCTACTAGGTACCTAGTACTATCATGATTAATATCTCAAGTGCTATTACAACGTATCTATTGATATCAATGATACGTTGTGAGAATATGGATGAACAGCAACACCTGGTATCTCCATATCTTTGGGCGTACTAGGTAGTGATATAATGTGATTAACACCATTCCATTAGTGTACTGCATGTAGGTACTACATACTCGGTACTAGGTACCTACCTACCTCCTACCTAGTAGTCGTAGGCAAGTGTTAAATCATCTTCCGCTTTCCCTTACAGCAGGTACAACATCTTCCTTTTCATGCACCGGGAACGACATCTAGTAATATGGCCTCTAACAAAAGATACGTAACCCCATCCAGGGCGTCGTCGGCCGAATCTACTCATACTCGACTCCTCAGCCTGTCCAGTCCGTTGCTCGTCCCGTCAGCTTCCGATGGTCGTGTCTTCTCAACCCCCGACCAGGAGCACGCTGCCCCTAGATGCCCAAGCTCATCAAATAGGACGTCGTCAAGGCACTCAGCCCATTCAAGCGTCAGGGGTACTGTGCTGTCTTATTCCTCGTCTCTTCATCTTCCGCTTCATCCTCAAAGACAGAGACTATCCCTGCGTTCGCCATCTGGCCGTAACCCTTCAGACAACTTGAGCTATTATTCCGAAAGCCACCGTGATACGTCTCCTGACGACGCACCGTCTAACGAAGAGGTTGATGCGTTGAGAGAAACAATCATGGCGATCGACATGAAGGAAAGCGGTGACCTCGGTTGTACTTATTACATTGCTGCAGACGAAGCTCTATTCCTTCTGGAGGACGTGGCAATGGGGGGTATCGATCTTGTTGAGACACTTCTCCTCCATGTAAACCCCACGACCGTACTCATATCAGCAAGAGCTTCCGAAGTGCTGGCAGATTACCTCGCTAGAAAAGCCCAGGGGATTGATGGGATTCACGGTAGGGTTTCGTATTTTTTGAAGCGGGCTTACACTGAAACGTGCTGATGTTCTCGTAGACGGCTTACGAAGCGCCTACATCCTAAGAAACCTCAACTCTTCCGATTTTCGCTATGAATCGGGTAAAGAAAAGCTGTTGGGCTTAAATCTAGAAACACCAGGGCGTCAGAGCATCCTTTTTACGTCTGTTGTCGATGATCTCGTAGATGAACCCAACGACGTTGCCGGCCGCGAGAGCTCAAGGCAGGGTCGTCTCATGCGTCTCGGGGCTCAAGTAAACCTAGAAAGCCGGCTTACGGTAAGATCTTCGACTCCAATGGTTTCCATGTCACCTTCTTAACGAGTATTAGATCGGCTGCGCTGGCGCCGTGCTTGGTGATCTCCAACGTAGGAAAACCATCCACTACTTGCCCAACGACCCCGATGCTCTTATGGCATTTAAGATTAGATCGGTTGAAATGTTTGCGCTGTTCGACTCGATGTTTGTTAATGCCGACACTCTGGTGTCCCTTCAAATTCTGCAATCAGAGTACCACCCAAATAGCCACCAACGAGGCCCCAATACATCTGCTTCCGGAGCCAAGGAAAATCTATCCATCTACGGGCTCTTTCAACACCTAGCCCATACGCCTCAGGGGAAAGCAAAACTTCGTCAGATTTTTCTAAGGCCGAGTACTAACCTCGGGTTGATCGAAGCGCGTCAGAAAACAATACAATTCCTATTACGGCCGGGCAGCGCCGAAACTCTTATGATGCTCAGTAGCGAGCTTAAAAGAGTCAAAAACATGAAGTCAGTTGTAAGCCTCCTGGAGAAGGGTGTTGATATTCCTGGTCGTAAAATCTCCGTAACCAACAATGCCTGGGCTTCTCTGCAACGATTTGCAGCCTACAGCTTGCGGCTTAGAGATTCTCTGCGGACCCTACCTGGGTCGGAGAAAGTTGCGGTAATCAAAAAGGTAAGGCGCCAACAAGCACACATTTTACGGTATATCTCATGAATAACCAGGCTGTCGATACTATTCAGCCACTTCCTCTCCGTCAAGTGGGTGAGCTCATCAGTCAGACTATTGATTTCGAGCAGTCCATGGAACGCGGGAGAATGGCTGTAAAACACGGTGTTGATGCCAATCTGGACGAATTAAAACGAAGCTACGATGGAATGGAGGCGTTTCTCACCGCCGTTATCGCTAAGCTGAAAAGTGAGTTGCCGGAGTGGGCAAGGAACTATGTACAAAACTGCAGCTTCTTTCCGCAACTGGGTTTCTTGACAGTCGTTTCACTCAACGCCGAGACTGGGAAAGGGAACTATGATGGCGAGGGCTTGGATGATGTATGGGAGCGAATGTTCGCCGCCGAAGGTCTGCTTTACTATAAAAATCGGCAAATGAAGGAGATGGATGAGCATTTCGGAGATGCGTACTGCATGATTATCGGCAAGCGCCCCTTTTTTCTTCCCTTCTCATTCCCTTACGCTGCGTACTAAGATTAGTTTGCTTATTCCTCTCAGATCGAGAAATCGAGATCGTTCACGAGCTCACAGTCAAGATCCTGGCGCAGCAGGAAGCCATCATGGCGGCGTCAGATGTAATCGGCGAGCTTGACAGCCTATTTGCACTGGCGATAGGCTGTGGACAGTACAGCTGGGTTGCGCCGAGAATGACGACAGAAAACACCATACAAATCGAAGGGGGTCGCCATCCTCTGCAGGAACTGGTTGTACCATCATTCATCGCAAACGACTGCTACATCGCTGGAGGGGTCGGTGCCCAACCCACGGGGATCTTAGACGATGGCTCGGCCGAGGCAGAGCGAAATCTGGTGGAATATCCTAGCACTTTTGTGCTGACGGGCCCAAATCATTCCGGCAAGAGTGTATACCTCAAGCAGGTTGCGCTCATTGTGTACCTGGCGCACATAGGCTGCTTTGTGCCAGCTGAGAGGGCTTACATCGGAAGGACCGATCGTATACTTACACGCATTGCTACACGCGAGAGCGTAGCGAAAAACGAGAGTGCATTCTCTATCGACCTCCGTCAGATAGCCTTTGCCATGAACTTCGCAACTCGCCGGAGTCTTGTGCTCATAGACGAGTTTGGCAAAGGGACAAATAACTTAGATGGCGCTGGTTTGGCAGCGGCATTGCTAGGTCATTTCACTTCTCTTGGTCTCGAGAGGCCTAAGGTTCTGGCTGCCACTCACTTTCACGAAATATTCGAGGGACAATTTCTAGTGGAATCCCCAGAGCTAGCCTTCGGGCACATGGATGTCCGATTGGATTTAGACGCACCAGTTGTAGAAGATCAAGTCACCTATCTTTTTCAACTAGTGCCGGGTCGAAGCATTTCGAGTTTCGGCAGTCGTTGCGCGGCGATGAACGGTATCGACAAGGCGATCGTGGAGAGGGCGGAATCAGTGATGCTCATGTTCGTCCGAAACGAGGATCTTCAGATTGTCTGCTCCAAACTCTCACATGCCGAGATGAAGAGGCTTGAAGAAGCCGAAACAGCTGCCCGTAGATTCCTTGGACAAGACCTTACAATGCGAACGACCGACGAACGGACGTGGCAGCGAGATGCTAGCTGGTATCGACGGGTTCTTGACCAGGTCTTGGTACGTGACGACCCGGTTCCTAGTGTTACACCAGAACACAGTTAAACCGGCATCTTTGATTACATTGATACCTACCTAGGTACCTGGTAGGTATATAAATCCACCCACTAACGGCCTAGCTGGTTAATCCTGCGTCGTTGTTGACCTTGCTTGGCAAACGGCACCTTTGCTACCACTTTAGAGGTATCCCAAGTTGTTATTGGAAGACATTCGACAGATGTTAGATATAATGTGAACACACCTATGGAAATTATGGGGCCTGCATGTTGGGAGGATCGCGACGAGCAGTCTGTTATAGAACCTGAAGGCGAAGCATCACAATGCCATATTGAGGATGCTACCAATAACCCATTTATAACATTCCAATCCGCTACGCGGTCGTCTGTCAACTAGGGAGGCTTTGCTTGCGAGTGGGACCTCTATCTTCAGAGGCGAATCTGATGCGGACTTCTGATTTACATAGGCGGGTAGGTAAGTACCTAGGCAAGCCAACCCATAGCGCCGTGCTAGATTCTGCTCGCTCGTGGATCTCATCTCTCCTTGTTCACGTTCCTCCAACCCGTCGTTTCTTGCCGTCCATCTAGCAAACAGACGTGTCCCCAACCCCTTTTTCGTTATGAAGCTCCGTACACAATGGTATCGATGGCAACATTTAGCAGCCAAATGTGATGGCAGCAGCGACAGCCAACACAGCACCGAGTAGGGACGCCTTGCTAGCGGTGGCCGCGCCAACTGGCGCGTCGCCACCGGTAGTGCTTGAGCCTGATGCACCTTGGGGGTCCTTCGCGCCGGAAGAGGAGCCAGAGCTTGCAGCGCTGGAGGTGTCAGCAGGAGCGACAGATGTAAGCGTGGTGGAGGCGAGTAGCAGAGAGCCGGAAGCAGATGGTGTTTGGGTGAGGACGGCAATGGTGTCAGACAGCACAGCACTCGCCGAAGAGCCCTCACCGCCCTTAGTGGCGGTGCCCGTGGCCGTCGATCCTGGAGCGTCAGTGGGCTGGGACCCATCGGTCTTGATGGGAAGGCTCCCACTCAAGATGGTAGTGCCCAAGTCCCCTTCAAGTTCTTTCTTGGGGTCAGCAGTGGGGCTAGCCTTATATCCCTCGTCCGAGGGGTCGCCATCGAAGCCCGACTTCGCTTCGGCGTCCTCAATGGCTGACTTGGGAACATCGCACCCGGATTGGATGGGGCCGATCAGATCTTTAAAGCTCGTCTCAGAGGAGCACCACTGGTTCATGCAGATGACGACGTCGGAAAGGAACTTGCCGCTAGCCTTCTCGCACATGCAATCCATGTCGGTGGGCGGGCAACCCGACTGTCGGAGGCAGCTCGTTATGCAGGACGGATACCCAACCCCTTGCGCGCACGCGAGGGAGGCAAAGAGGGTGGCACACAAGAGGGCTGATTGCTGCTTGGACAACATATCTGGGATTGGGGATGAACGAAAGATGGGTTTTGGGATATCACGATATTTTGGTTACGGGGCGATTATTTGGTGAAAACGAATGTGACAATGAGAAAACGAATGATCAAGAACGGGACACCTTTGGGACACCAGTTCTACACTGGATGATAGGACGCAGGGAACGAAAGAGCGCAAAGCTGAGGAAGTAGGTTCGAACATCATACTGGGGAATTTGGCCTGTACATATGTAAATAGGTACGGCAGTGAGGCGACAACGGGTGAGATTGCCGAGATCATCGGCTTCACGGGTGAAGGAGTGAAACAAGCATGTGCCGGGATTAATGAAGTTTTACAGAGCGGCAACAAGCGAGAGAGGTGTTCCCTAGGACGATCACTTAATTACTTGGTTCATCGTGAACCAATCCCGGTCACTTGGACGTCAGAAGCTGCCTCTTTTGGGTCAGGGTTTGATTGCGCTGCCGAGCCAGGCCATGCGTAGTTGGTGGTGATGGACGGTTCTTTCGGGTCTTGGGTGGATCGTCTACAGGAGATCTCTGGGGTAATCTTCATTTTATTTTCTCTTACTGCGTACCTAGTAGGCATTAAGTAATGAAAGGGTAAAGAAGAAGGACCACTCAGGCAGTCGGGGAACACATCAGTATACCTACCTAGGTAAGTTGTTTCGAGGACGTCTTTGGCTTGGCCCATCCGAGTTGACTCCTAGGCCACAGCTCTCGTAGAAAGCTATCACGGCGTGGTTCGACGCGTAGATGGCTACCCTTAGCCTGAGCTGGTCATCTGATTACCTGGCGTGGCTGGCAGCCTTTGCTTTGGCGGCATTGATCAAGACCTTGGCAATACCCCTGCCTCGAGCTTCGGGCATAGTCTGATAGTATAGACGTCTGACAGCTGAAATGAAAGTAGCGAGGCTTCGGCCACATGTTGAGGATGGTCTTGATCGCCGCCAGGGTCGCCTTCCCTCATTTCGGCGCTGTCCGAGTTGCCAAGCGGCCCAATTAATGACGTAGAGGAGAGGATTCTGTTGTTGTCATAACGGCGCACGGCGCACGGCGCACGGCTACAGGCATTTATGCTAGAGGATTTCGGATGTGGTTCGACCAGTCGTTGTCCGCGGAGTTGACTTCTCGCTGATACGTTCGAGCCAAACGCTGCGCCAGTCAGTCCTCCGTTTGATACTTCGGTCAACTGCCTACTGCACAGATAGGTACACATTTGTCATATGTATATCCCGGCGCCTGGGGCCTCGTAATTGGTAGTTGTGCTAACAGGTAGAATCGATCCGACGGCAAGCCTATCTACACGACGTACGTGCCATTGGGTGCTTGTTTCAAGGCTGCCTATAGTGGTCGAGACTGAAAGCCGTAGCCTTGATCATCCGCAGATACGAGCTTGACCGCCTATACACTAAGTTTAGACATTTGATGTTTTCGTCGGTTGTTGGTGCGAGATCGAGTTTTATGGAAGCGCCCGAGTCTCGCGTGGCGTGCAACAGATGCCTCGTTGTCTCACAATAGGAATCTAACAGACGGATTGGCGGCTGGTCCCGCTACCGCAGCCGCTGCGACGCTTCGTAATGAAGGCAGGCGGTTATAAGTCCTCGACCTCGACCTCGTTAGACCTCGTTGGGGAAACGATCTATCCTATGTCTAAGACAATAGATCACTGACTTGATCAATCTAAGACAGAGCCTCGGTATAGGTAGGTACCTACATACCTACCCATGTACTAAAGTACTCTAGCTACATACTATGCAGGCAGTCTGAGCCGCTGAGCCGCTGAGCCGCTGAGCCATCGTCTTTGGACAATACGTAGAGACGCGTGCATGTTGGTCCACGTAGTCCCAGGGGCTATGCAGCAATCCTTCTTACATCAATATTCCAAGGTTGACACTTGATATTGGAAGTCGTGGTACTAGGTAGCCAAGGCACAACTTGATGTGGATGGATTGATACCTACTAGTAGTATACATATATGTATGCATGTATGCACATCGACTCAATAGGGACTTACCATTATCATTATCTACATATGTATGTATTATATTATTGATCCATACGTTGATATTGGTGTCAATAGATACTAGGTAGGTAGGTGTATAGATATCATGATATATGTACTGTAAGATCTAATAAGCACTTATGATATCCATGCACTCATCAATCTACTATCTACATATCAATATTGTTGCTGTTTTCGTGTCATCAATGATATCTATGTACCTAGGTACTTCCGATAGTTTACTATCGACATCTACGGATCCGTAGAAATATCCAATATCCAATATCCAATATCCAATATCCAATATCAGTGTATCCAGCACTGGAATATAACCGCCCAGCAAGTACCTATACAAGGGTTTCCCGTGGTTGTATGCATCTAAACGCATAATCCCTCCCAACCCATTTCGACAATTTCGACAATTTCGACAACTTCGACAACTTCGAACATTTCGAAATGTCACCTGCAGCATCTCTTGCTCAGAACCCCTGTTCGTCGCGAACCGCCCCGTACCAGTTGCTGAGAGCCGAGGGTCAACAAAAGCTCATCCATGATCACATCATAATTGATGTGTAGAGACCAGGTACTAGGTAGGTAAGCATCTATTGATCGGGATCTATTGTATGGCAGCCTCATTCTCCATCTTGGGCCAAACAAATCATCGCCATTTCCCCTCTACAATGCGACGATATACTATATATTCTCGAACGCCCTCTTGCTACTTCTTCGTGTCTTTCATACCTTGAGAATCTACCTAGCCATCTACTCAGCCACTTGGCCACTCTCCCTCTCTCCCTCTCTCCCTCTCTCCCTCTCTCCCTTCTTCCGAGGTTACACCTAGTACCCGCCAAATCTATCGCCATGGCAGAAGGCGAGGAAACCCCTTCGGATGACCTCACGATTGGCTTTCAAGACTTCGATCTGGAGGATGCCTTCAAGAACGCCGAGCTACACGTGACTAGTCAAGATAGCAAGAATTTCGTTATCGAGTTCGGTCGTGAAAGGGCCCGTATTGCCTTCGATCTTGACCTCGAACAGGTCGAGGCGCTGCTAAAGCGAAATCCCAAGGATGAGAAAGACTACCCCATTCGATGGATGTGAGTCGTGTTTCTTTTAGATGATACGTACCGGAAACCTAGGAGGCGCTCTAGGCGTACCTCGCGGAGGAGCTTGCATGCTGATCGGGGCACAGCAACATATGGGATCCCAGTGTGCAGAGAGGCGTGATGAAGGCCATCGGTAATAGGTATGGATTTTCGCTGAGGCTTCTTGGGTTGATGACGACCTCCAAGTCTCAGCATGATGAAATGCGGCAACATAAGAGGAACAGGAGGAGGAGGACAATACTCCGCAGCCACCGAGTGTCGAGAGATCCCGAAAAGGGTGATCGCGTAAATGGCGATTTTCAGGCGAAGCCTCCCGTATATCCAGAATGGAACGATAATCTAGCGCTCTATCTACAAGTCAAAGACACAGTCAATTACTTCTCCACGGATCAGACCCGCGAAGGCATGTTTTTTTCTTGCCTCAACCCCGCCCCTCAACACTGACACTGTCCGAACAGCGTTCTGCATCGGAGCCAACTGGCTCCATAAGCGGCCGATACCAAAGCGTGAACTTCCCCGGGTTAGCATAATGCCACCCAAACACTGGCAATGGCTTGCGCTGTGTAATAATCGTACGTATATCATCGCTGTTGTCGTATCATCAAACAAGCTGGTTAATGTTCGGGTCAGACACCGTCTTGTCCATCCACGAGAGGCCGTCCTTCGAACCCGTGCCGGAGAAGGAGGACGAGCACGAATGGCAAATTGGTGAGTTGAAATACATAAGAGCTCACACTTTGGACATTCTACGGCAGCTGTCCAAGAAGGGGTTCGACCTTTACAAGTCCGATCCACTTGCGCAGACCTCGGTTCGGCAGTCGCTACCTGAATCGCCCCAGAGCCGCTCAGGACTGAACCAAAAACAACCGAGGGAGTTCGTTGTCAATAATAGCGAAGCGGGAAGTCTGGCCGACGAAGGCACCAGCAACCTTTTCTACTATTTATTTGAAGACTACATAGCAGCAGGCCCTCTCAAGGCGGCTGAAGAGGAACTAGAGGAGATGGTAGGTCCAAAACATCTGCAGTGTAAAGCTCAACCGCTAATTCACCCCGTACAGACCCAAACGATCCTAGAGAGCACGGTAATTCAGATCCGCAGCGGACCCGGCATGGCGGGATGACTAACTGCCACAGCATCGGAAAAAGGTGTCCAAAAGCTATGAGATCATACCAACCCTGCACTACCTGAGCAAGGATCTCCGAGAGTTCAAGCACCTATTCGAAAATTACAAAAACCTCATCAGCAAGATCATGGCGGTTGGAAGACGAGATTCGCAGCCCCGTGGTCAGCCAGACCCAGACCGAAGGGTGTTACTAACAAACTCTGCCTTAAGTCGGTTCGACAGGTTAGGAGATCGACTCCAGTACCTCATGCTGAACACCATCGAAGGATACCTGGAAGAAATAGCTGCCTTGTCAACGACGGTAAGGAGCGGTGCCATGCTGTCTTCTCGGTGCGAGGAAGGCTAATTCCGGCGCAGTACTTCAACTTGACACAGCAGAAAGACTCGAACGCGACGGCGAGGCTCACCAGAAGCGCGACGCTGCTAGCCAAGCTCAGCGTCTTCTTCCTGCCGATCAGTTTCATGACGAGTTACTTTTCAGTTCAGATTGAGGATCTGTATTTGTACTGGACGGGTAACACGTATTGGTATGCGTTTGCAGTGATCGCTAGTGTTTCCTTCGTGTCTCTATTCTTCTTTAGTAGACTACTCATGTTCTTTAGCGATTGGATGGATGATTTTGCCGTCACGATAGGAGATTGGGGAGCTGCCTTTTATCGAGCCACTCAGGCTTGCTTGGGACTCAAACCTAGAGAAGAGGAGAGAGGGGAGGAGGAGGAGGAGGAGGACGATCAATGATACGTAAGATCTTGCATTATTGTCGACCTACGTAGTAGGTACATAGCAATGTGAGCTGCACACCATCCATCAGGAGGGGCAGCTGGTCTCGTGACCAAACTGATCATGATCGTTACAATCAAAAGATATCTTGCATACATACATGCAGATCTTTTCTTTCTAGATGTTTTTCTCCTGAAAAAAGGGGAGGGGGAGGAAGAGGAAGAGGAAGAGGAAGAGGGGGAAGAAAATTCGTAATTCGTTCTAGCCAAACTCTAACGCTGTTAAGCTCGTACATGTACACGCACATGCACATGTTTCTTTCTTCTACACAGCACATTGGCACTGCTATACCGCACCTAATGGTATCATACCTGCTAGGTACTAGGTAGGTATAGGTAATCCACATGTACATATAATGAATATACTTACCTACCTAGTAGCACCTAATCAATCTAGGCCCGACCGTCCCAACTACTACCTAGTAGTATGTACCCAGATAAAGCGTGAAGCGTCTACGTGCTTGATACACGTCACTACATACCTAATGATTTGTGAATATGAGCAGCTATCTACCTACTATGTAATCACCCATCTAGCTTCCTACTACCTAATGTAGGTACATAGGTATGTAATTAATGGTAAATGGCAAATGGCAAATGGCAAATGGCAAATGGCAAATGGCAAATGGCAAATGGCAAATGGCAAATGGCAAATGGCAAATGGCAAATGGCAAATGGAGATATCAAATATACCTTCACTTCTGGACATATGAGTTTCCCAAGATCCCAAACCAAAAGTGGGCTGCAGCTACCCCTGTGATCGCTGCCCTCCCTGCCTCAAACCCCTGCAGCATCGGTCCAAAACAGGATTAGTCTTTCAAGGTTGTAGGTCACTGAATTTCAACTCTCAGGCGGCTTCCCAGCCGACTACCCGTTGATCACTTCCCTCGTGCTTTCTTGTTACACCACCGTTTTCTGTTCCTGGCTTACAATGACGTTTTGTCGCTCGCTCTTCTTCCCTCTTCTCTCTACAACACATTCACACCCCTTTTCCCCTTCTATGTGATACCTACTAGGTACTGGGTAGTACTTAATTGCGTATAGGAAGCACCATCTCTACTTAAATTCAAGCTATCCTTCTTTTCCTCATCTTCGTCATCACCTAGTAATATTATTAACCCCAACCATCCTCTTGCTATTCTTGCGACGCAACCCCCCTTAAACTTATACTGTGTGTAGTGGCACCCTTGCGCAAAGCGGTGAACCTCCCAGAAGCTAGAAGTCAAAATAAGACGGCACAAACAACAAGGGTCTGAGCAGAGAGCGAAAGACGAAGAGGAGAAATATATAAAAATCAAGCCAAAAGGGAAAGAAGAGAAGAGAAAGGAAGAAAAAGAAGAAAAAGAAGAAAAGAGAAATTGACTTATTCCCCCGAGGTACTTACTCTCATGACCGACCGTATTCGACTTGACTGGATCTAGAGCTACCAGCGTGCTATTCGATATCCAAATTCGATATCCAAATTCAAAAGCCCAATCCATTAGATCAACCTACTAGTACCAAGTGTTTGTCTGGCATGCCTTCGTACCACCGCAACGGAGACGTCAAGGGTCTGCTTGGCCAGTTGCGACACATCCCTATAGCCTACGATAGCGAGAATCCCGAAGCCTCAGCTCGCGCACTGATCCTCGCCTTACGCCCCGAATGGTCGAGCGCCGACTCCAAGATTGAATTTGTAGCATTCAAAGACGGCATCACGAACACCCTGCTAAAAGCCATCAACAAGAAGCCCGGCCTATCGCAAGATGAGGTTGACAAGGAAGCCGTCCTGCTGCGGGCATATGGACACGGTACCGATGTCCTCATAGACCGTCACCGCGAGACCCAGAATCACGAACTGCTTACGAGATACGGGTTGGCCCCCGAGTTGTTAGCCCGCTTCGACAACGGCATGATATATCGTTATATCCAAGGTACGGTTACCCAACCCGCAGACTTAAGGAGGCCGCCGGTATATCTAGCTATTGCAAGGCGACTAGCCCAGTGGCACGCCACTGTCCCCTGCATCTACGAGACACCCGCGCAGAAGAACGTGGCCAATGGATCTACAAACGGCCACGAGGCTGCCGGATACAATACCTCGCTAAACAAACCTGCCCCCAACGTATGGACAGTCATGCAGAAATGGATCGCTGCCCTTCCTACGAAGACGGAGGCCCAGCGCATAAGGCAAGCAACCCTGGAGCGAGAGCTTAACAAACTCATTGGGGAGCTCAGTCGGCGGCCTGGATTGGGGGATAATGGTGTAAGTCCTATTACCGGTTATCTCTCGCGCAATGGTCATGCGGGCTAACCAATTTTCTTTGCAGCTCGTCTTCGCCCATTGTGACCTCCTTAGTGGAAACGTCATCATCGAACCGCAGGGCTCTACCAGCGTTAGCCGGGAGGATGCTCATCAAATGTCTGTCAGTTTCATAGACTACGAGTATGCTACTCCCTCGCCTGCAGCCTTCGATCTAGCCAACCACTTTGCGGAGTGGGGCGGTTTTGATTGTGACTATAACGTACTGCCTACTCGTGCACAGCGGCTCGAATTCATCAGGGAGTATGTCCACACTTACTTCGGTTTATTACTCGAGAAATCTGGCAGCACCGATGAAGAGGCCGAGGCACAGAGATTGCTAGCCGAAGTAGACACGTTCCGTGGTGTGCCTGGGTTTTACTGGGGAATATGGGCCTTGATCCAAGCTACCATATCGCACATCGACTTCGACTATGCCCAATACGCTGAGATCAGACTAGGAGAGTACTGGGGGTGGAGGAAAGCGACTGAATGCGTCGATAACTCCACAAGCACAACGCAGACGTTACGGGAAAAAAGGTGGGCTCAGCCAGAATAGATTCAGCCGCCAGCTGGGAGCGAGCGAGCCGTCTCGGAAGAGCATTGTTTGGATACCATTCAGATAGAGGTCGCGCATGGAGGATACCTCACCTACGCAGTAATGGGATTATCGGCCCCGCGACGACGATTCATAATACCTAAGACTAGACGGCGTGGAGTTCAGACATTATCGAAAATACCCTTGATACACACTCGAGCGGTAACCTTTATAGAAAGCATTAAAAAGAGAGGCATTACCACCCAGCATAGTATTTTGTACTAATGACGATGACACCGGATTCTCTTTCATACGTCCCTTGGAACAGTCATATATACTACCTAGGTACCTATATAACTAGGTACTAGGAGGTAGGTATACCAAGTACTTACCACACGCAGTATTGATGTTGGCGGTTTGTTTGGGGGGTTAGGGCTAACCTTGGAACGCCGGGGGACTTGCTTTCATTGCTGGGGTTCGGACTCAGGAGGCAGCAGGCAGAGAGGTCAAGAGGTCTCGATGGTGCAATCCCTAACCTGTGAACAGTAACAACCCCGGCGAGGGATAAGGGGTTTCGCAACTGGACGCAAATAATGATACCCATACGCCGAAAATATCGCGTACCCATAGGGGAAAGTGAGTTGCTCCTACGGACTGACATTAATGTACAAGCCGAGAGGCCAACAATCGTTGATATCGCCCAAACAAAGGGAGGCTATTTAGAAGCGAAAGGGTAGACTCAAACTATTCCATCTGGCTATGTGTCCAACGTCTTATTTTGTCATTCCTCCTAAGAACTCACTACGCTCCATGGGCCTTGTTCCTACAGCAACCCCCTCGCCAAACCTCCCTCGCTAATTAGTTTGTCATCGATTAGGAAAACTTATGTATGCCAAGCTTGCAATTACGTTGGAACAAGATATTCATCCGTATGTTATCGGATGACGCCAAGCGGTCGAGGGTGACTTGAAGCAGGAACAAAAGCTAGAGCTTCTCCGCCAGCTCTCCCAAGAGCTTCCTGTTGACGGTACGAGTTGCAATGAGGCCATCGAATTGCGCTCCAATTCCTATGAGTTCTTCTTGCTGCAGTAGTAATTGCCGCGGGCTCGCTTCGTTCAGCTTTGGAATTGGGGCGTATGGTAAAAGCCGGGAGCGGTGACACGCCATTGTGTTTCTGGCGCACCACAGATTATTGCTTCGCCTGGGTTAGGATTTGATATTCTAAAGTGATTGCTTAGGGGCTGGGGACGGAAGATCAGCGTTTACGTTAGCGGTCCATATTCAATATGGGTGCATACCAAAGGAATTGGATAGGTTGGTATGACTGGCGAAGAGTCTTAGATAGGGGCTTGGTTGACGTTCGGTTCGGCATCAATGTATTAAGTTGATCCCGAGAAAGGAGAAAGACCCCGTACAACGAGAACGAAGAATACGAGAAAAAAAAAAAAGCTTCAGCTAGTTGTCAAAGTGAACCCCCAAATGAATATGAGAGGGATCTATTGATATGTGAGGTTATAGAATCTTACTAATTGACTTAGAAGGTTGAAAGAGTAGCTGCCAGGGAACAGCTCTCATTTCCATGAAGCATAAATACCTAGCTGTTCGTATGCCGACAATGATAGCCAAAACAGCCAATGACAGATAGGATAGGAATAGGAATAGGAGATGGAATAGGAAGTAGAAGCTGCTATGTTCATCTAGACAGCTCTCTGCTGCCTACGATAAAGGAGGTAGTGTCAAAAGAAAATTCCTAGCTTCTACTGCATGAAGGGGAAGAGAGAAGAAATAGATCACTAGCAAACATCGGCAAAGTGAAATTACTGGCAATGATAGGGGGAGACTTGCACAGGATACAGGAGCACCCGACCGACAAGCTCTCAATTCACTATTGCGTTTTAAGTCGAGGTCCTGATGCCGTCTGGAATTCTGCCGAAACCACTCTCGTATTATTCTCAGCACCCAGTCAACCTTTTCAATTGGTATCTTGTTGTCGTGCAAGGAACCGGTTGAAGGTTTGGGGACCAGCTGAAGGTAGGTAAGGCAAGTTGGCGCCAAGCCCACGCGTCATCGCGTCATTGCCTTACCACCTCACCGCCTAAGGCTGTCGCAAGCTCTAGAGCTCCATGGCTTTAGCTATTGGGTAGCCGTTAAGTACCTACATACCTAGTAGGTACCAGGCCATGTAGCCTTGACTGCTATGCAACGTCAACTGGACCTCGGGAATGATGCACCGAGGGCTGGATAGGTACATATGTAGCAACGACGTCCACGAGTACAGCTGTACCATCATTCATTGATATATACATGTATACGTTACGTATTGCCCAGGTGCTGTGGTTGCGGTGCCCGCTCCGGCTGTGCCCACACGTTCCGGAAGGAGGGGCAGAATACGGAAGACGGAAGACGGAAGACAGAAGAGAGAAGACAGAAGAAAGAAGAAATATTAAAGGGTTAATTGTCTAGTACTATTACTTACATAGTACCTAATGTACATATCAATAGATGTAGTGACTACTACCTAGTAGTAGCATTGTTGGTGTATATGTACTACATACCTACCTATGAACCTATGTACCTAGGTGCATACATGTAGGTGTGGTGTGTGGTGTGTGTACTACATACGGCCATCAACCATCAACCATCGGCCATCGTAGCTAGGTTATGGTTCCGGTTCCGTACCGATGATTTGAAGTGGCCCGAATAACTATATGTACTACGTAGGTAAGTGGCAGTAAACTACTAGGTACCTACCTAGATAGCTGCATGAACAAGTTGAAACTGGACAACGGTGAAAGGAGGAAAATTCGCATCTCTAGTATCGTACACACATTGCAGGATGCAGGGTGCCTTTGTGCTTGTTGCTCTGTCGTTATTTTCACCACCTATCGAATCTCGTCAGCCGGTTCTGCTGAATGGAGAAGCCCATATCGTTCTAGGTACCTATTTGCCCGTCGAGGTATCCGTCTGCAGAGAGTTCTTGGCGACGCGCAATCCTAGGTGTGACGAGCGTGTTCTGAGCACCGTGATTCGAATACAAAACTCTGGTTGCTGCTGGTGAGCTCTGCATGCCGCCTGGTCTTGACCGCCTTCTAGCCCTTGCAATTCTGTCATTCGCGCACGCGATTTCGCTCATTGCCACCCCAGTCATCAGCCTGCGTTTTTTCTTCCAACTCCGCTGCTTCACAATCGGACGTATAGTCGTGGAGAGATAAGAGGGAAAGATCTACGGCAGCCGAAACAATCAGCGGCTTTCCTCAAAGAGCAAGGAGAGGGAAAAGTCAGAGTCGATGTCGCTACACGACCCAGCCCGTTGCTCAATGGGGGAAGTGGTTTCAGCAAGCGCCGAGTAAAAGTATGCTCCCCTTCCTCATATCTCTCTTCTTTTGCCCTCTAGGCTAGGTGGAGGCTAGGTGGAGGATACGTAGAAGGTCAGTCGACGATATGCCATCGGGCTCTGGGCTCTGCATCTGTAACGGCCCATCAGGTCTACATAGTAGACAGAATAGCCTGTACCCCAATCGATGGACGGGGAACGGTGGACAAGACCTCGTCTTGCCCAGACCTCCCTCTTCGGCACTTCTCAATGCACTTAAGAATCATGACGTCCCTAACTAGGGAAGAGATCGACAAGCGCGCAAGGGGAAAAAAAAGAGGTCGATGCATGTGCCGGATCATATGGTCGACGTCTGATACTCTCTAGGCTTAGTGATTGCTACTTTTGAGGTTAGGTTCTTTATTGCCTACCTAACCTAGTAGAATCATCACCATCTCCTACTACTATGTAGTGTGTGGTTCCTAGCCGCCGCCCCCCCCTTACCTTTGTGTTATTATGTTCACTCTCTGCTTACACGCTACGTAATCAGTAGATAGTACTTATTCTCACATTCTCACAATTCTCACATAATATCCCATCCCTGTTTGTTCTAATGCTGTATGGCTGATCCCCCATCTAGGCAAAATAACAAGCAGCAGCAGCAGCGGTATTCTGTTTTGTACAAGACGGTTGATTTGTCAGGGCCAATTTGTTTCGAACCGATTGCTACTGCACCATTTTTTAAAATTAGGGTGGGTGAATTACTGTGGTACATGGTGATCGAGATGAGGTGAAGCAGAGAGCGGGCGTGGGATGATGACCCAGAGCGCTGTGGGAAGGGCAGCCGAAACAATTGCATGGACGGTTTGTTTTGGAGCTGATGCTAGGCTAGGCTAGGCTAGGCTAGGCTAGGCACAGGCTGTTATTTAGGTTGCTTAGCGGCCAGCAAATTACCGGGCTGAGGCGATCGCTGATGCGCCGTTTGCCAGCTCGGGTCCGTTCGGGGTGTTGAGGCTTGCTAGGCTTGCTATGCTAGGCTTGCTGGGCTTGCTATGCTAGGCTTGCTGGGCTTGCTGGGCTTGCTGCTGGGCTTGCGCTGCTGGGCTGACCCCGCTCACGGCGCGAAGTTCTCAAAATGGCACGGGGCTAACGGCGACATCTTCTAATGCTTTCTTACTACGGTATGTCCATGATATTACTATGTATATACTACCTAGTACCTACTCATATAATGTATATAGAAATCAACTATGCTATTATCTACTGCCTAATACGTACCTAGGTATGATATCCAAGTGCTTAAGGCTATATAGTATGGATACCAGGTAGGTATGTGCTAGGTATCATATGCAGTAGTACGTCCATATGGATCAAACCATATGATTCTCCGGATGTGCCCCCCCCCGAAAGAACCTGTTGAATAGATAGATGGCCGTATACACCGACCTATCAGCTTTGATGCTACTTACCTACTTAACTGCTAGCTACATAGTAGTCAGTACACAGAATAGCTGTAAAACTTTTTCAACTACAGGCTGGCTACTAGCTTCGTCACATCAATAACACGTACTACGTATATAATACATCAATGCTTTTAATATCAATGGATCTACATACCTAGTAGTATCATAAAGTATCTATATCTATCAACCTACTATATGTACATAGTACCTAGTAGGTGATGTCTAAGGATTATGGCTGGACAGTACTAGGGTGCCTCCAGCTGTCCAAAGACACAAACACAAGATGATAGAGGGCAGATGATGGAGGGCAGATACGGGTAAACCGTTTCGGTCATAACATTCTACCTTCTACCTAATAATTATATCATTGATGTTATAACTAACAATCCCACCTCAGCCCGTGGATATCACGTGGAATTGTATAATTCACATCGAATCATCTTGGATAACGTTTATATATTTACCTATTATTAGGTACTTATAGGTAGAGCTGGAGGTATTACTAGGGATGTACAGGTCAATGAGTGCTTCCATCCAGCTGGCAACTGCCCATGCCCCGGCCATGGGTTCCAAGAGGTACCTATACCTCCAGCTATATGTAGGTACCTAGTAGGTAGATATGGGATGGATAGATAAGAGAGAATATTGACTGGCATCATATCCATACATACATAGTAGTATGGACCTCGAGTCGATGGTAACGTGATTGTGCGGAGTAGTTGATTGGGCCATGTCCAGCCATGGATGTCCCAGTCGACTTTTCGGCTTTCATATCCTTGTGCCACGGCACCGCAGCTCAAGGCTTCGTCAAAGCTGCCCCATGCAGTGATCCTGTGAGCACCGGGTAGCATTGATCAGCACCGACTCCGACCTGCACCAGAGCTGGACATCCAGCCGAGCCAGCTCTGGACTGTGAACTTTCCCGCCTGTCATGCATGCAGCTGCCGTTGATGCAAACCGCATACCACCTCACGTTATAGTCCACCTATGTGGCTTTTGGCTCGGCTTATCTGCTTGCCTCCCTAGTACGTGGGGACAATCTGCGTGCCTTGGGTCGTCAGCATTTCCTAGCCGCCGCCTGGAGATTTTTGATGTACCCCAGCGGGATGATGATACGCCTGGTGGTCTAGGGGTTTATGCACACATCAACCGATAGAACACATTGATACCTTTCTTAGCACTCCAATTGGAAGAGGACCTGAATTTTTTATCTTTTATTTTTTATTTATTTTTAATTTTTTTTAAATTTCTCTCTAGAAGGAAAGACAAGCTGGCTGGCTGGCTGAGTAGTACTGTCTAGGGACGATCTGTGTAACCGTTGTTGCATAGTACCAGCTCCAGCTCCAGCACCAGCACCAGCACCAGTACCAGTACCAGTACCAGTACCAACACCTACTACCTACTACTACCTAATAGGTACTGCGTAGTAGTATGTTAGGTACATGTAGGTAGGTAGTAGTTAACACCGTGGTCCCAGCAGCACGTTTCCAAGGCCGTCGGAAGAAAATACCAGGTGCTTCTAGGCTTTATCTGCCCATGGGCACGCAAGTAATATCCGTCCATGGATGGTAACTATTTACCTACCTTTGTAGTAGTAGTGCGCATGTAGGAACTGGGTACATACTACTAGGTACGTAGTAGGTAAAATAGACGCTACGGATCCGTGGACGGTTATGGTATTACGCAATATGGGTCTCATAATAAGGGAACTCCGTTCGCTCCATCAACCCACATCTACATCGATACTACTACCTAGTAGGTATGTAGATATACTACATGCCATCCCAGCCTACGCCGTTTTATTTTCCGTCTTGGTAGCATGCCACAAAGGTATTTGGGGTGCATATCTGTGTCAATAGGAGTTATCGTTGATGCTTCTTAAGGTCTTGAGTCCTTCGTTGATTACACTTATTCGCAGTTATTGACCTAGTACTATTGATATATACTACTACATAGTAGGTAGGTACATACCTACTAGGTAGGTACCTACATGTAGTATTTAGTAGGTACTAGGTACCTAGTATCTAGATTATAACTTGGAATTGGATACAGGCATGTTACCTACTACGCAGTAGTAGGTTCGGTGCTATGGATTATGGATTTGACAAGGGCTGACAGGGTAGGTGTCGACGCTCCGCACCGACCTCCCGAACACCCCGGTGTCCCGGAAGCTAGAATCCTTGCAAGGGTGTTGCATCAACTTTTTTTTTTTTTGCTTTTGCATTTTTGAATTTTGCAATCGATATCATTGATGTACCTTAGTAGTATCAATGTAGTTTTCCTAGATGCTTCCACGGCTACAAATATATCATAGTAATAGGTATTAGATACCTACCTAGCAAGTGGTTTACTTAGGTACTTACGTACTTATTAATATATCTACATAATATAATATATCAATATGATACATTCAGTACCTACCTACTTAGTAGGTATGTAGTATTAGTACCTACATGTAGTGCCCATTCCACTGTGCAGCTGGCTTTTTTATGTGCATGTGTAATCTGCCGTCGCAGTGGCTGCCCCATCTTTTCGTCTAGCCAGCCCTTTTTTACTCCAGGGCTACTACTAGGTACCTATACTACCCCTACTACCTAGTAGTACTACCTAGTACCTAGTAGGTATGTAGGTACCTAGCTATTCCCCCCATCCATCGCGACCGTAGCACTTATTAGCCAATTTGCCCTCAACTAATAAGTGCTCTACCTATCTACCTAGTAGTAGTATTCTTTTTCCTCCTTCTTTTTTGATACCGAGACATCTTACACGAAAAATTGAAAAGAGAAAAAGGGAAAAAAAATAAGAAGAATAAGAAGAAGAATAAGAAGAAGAGCCAAAGATCATAAGAATAGAGAAATTTCATTCCCTTGCCCTTCATCTATCCAATTTCCAATTTCTTTTCTTATACCCCCCCCACAAGCACAAGGAAGAAGAGGAAGAAAAATTCCAATTCCAATTCCAATTCCGAACCCCCAAAATAAGCCAGATGTTCTAAAGTTCACATCTACCCCCTCGCAATATCATCTCCGACAGGCGTCCTGCAGCCAATCTTTAAAATTTACTATCGCCATTGGTTCATCTCGTCACGAGGCGCAGTCATTAACTTTTTTTTTTCTCCTACCCTCTCTTTATTTCTCCCTTGGCACCCTTCAACCGGCCTTCCCGCCATGAACATCAATTTTATGATTGACTCTTCGTCCCTCGTAAACTGCAGTTGATGCGTACCGCTAAGCCGCATGCGCAAGCGGGAAGTAAAATTGCGTGTGAGCAAGAAAGAAAGGTGTAAGGCGAGACGGAGAGCGGCTAAGCCTTAAAATCCTACCCGCTTGTTGCGGCACGGACGCTGTCATCTGGGTGTATATATAGCTATACACGCATATATATACGGCGCAGACCCAGGCCTATCAAATTAAAAAAGAAAAGAAAAAGGTATCAAAAAGTGTGAAGGAGGGGAAAAAAAAAAGTTCAGCCTCGGGTCCGACCTGGACTTTAGCGCACGGCGCGACAACGGCAGGATTGAAGAGGAGGAGCATGGCGGCCGACTCGTTAGAGTCTCGACTGGACCGTCGCGGCTCGCTGCTCGAGAGCCGGGAAGTTCAAGTCACACCCGCACCCGGCTTTGATACGTCTTTAGACCCCACGATTAGACAGCTGTTCGAACAGCAAGCTGAAATTCAGGCGAAGCTGGCCGCATTAATTCCAGCCAAACATGTCCCGAACAGTAAGCTTGAGCTTGATATGCTCCGTCGGAAGCTCAGAGCCTTGGAGGCTTATACGAAAAATCAAAGTAAGTGCCTCCATCTTAGTCGCGTGAAAAACAGAAGGAAAGAGAAAGAAAGGGAAGAGGAGAAGAAGAAGATACCTAAAAATTCGTATACTGGCGTCATGTCGGATTCTGATGCGTAATTCAAGACCTACCCGGCACTGTTCCCATATTGTCTGACGTCGAAGAGGCCCGCACGTTGCAATATAAATGCGAGTGCATTGAGAGTTTCTTGATAGATCAAGGTATGTAACTAAGCTATTCCGTGGTTTTATCCTCTCCTAACACATACCCCGTCGAAAATAGGTCTGGACCTTCATGACGTGCAGTTCCTGCATGCTTTGAAGCTGATCGGCCGGGACGATGCACCACCCGGTTATGATGCCTGGCTAGACAAGAACGTCTCATTTTATGACCCTATATTCCGGGGTTGGAGAATGAGAGAGTCGATACCTCTCATCTCGAGGCGTCAAGCGTCCTTTAAATGCTGGGATGACCGATGCGTGTATTATATTTACGGGTTCTCCAGCCCTGAGGAACGAGACGAGCACCTGAAGCAACACACCATCCCCCCAAAGAGGGACTCGGGTCTCTCGGTGGGTACCATTCCTCCTATTATCTTCTCGGACCAGGCTACGTCACGACTATTTAGCACCGACCACATGAACCGGAGTTCACCAGCTACATTGCCGCGGCTTTCTGTTCCTCCTTCTGTCCCTCCTTCTCTTCCCCCTTTATCTAGCACCAATCAGCCAAGGGATCGCCGCGAGTCGACGATTGCGTTCAATTTCGGGAATGACCTGCCTCCTCAGCCGCGGGGATCGATGGATTCTGAGCCCGATTCCCTGCTTCCGCCTTTGAAACGAAGCCGAGTCGGCCACGGGAGGCTTGAATCTATAGGCGAGCTGAGGTTGCCACGTGACGCCGGACCGTGCCTTCGTTGTAAGGTCCAAGCAAAACCGGTATGGAAGTTCGTATCTTGTAGGGTGGATAGAGCAATCGCTGATCTTTAGTAGTGCGATTCGAAAGATGACTGCGCATTTTGCTCTGAACCTCCGAAGTCCGCCAATGACGAGTTTTGGAGCACGCTCGGGTGTCATCGTGGCCCTCTGGTCGCCTTGGCTGATTACATGCTACCAGGTAAACACCAGTGTTCGCAGGTTCTTGCAGACCGTATATACTCATCCGAAAGCAGAAGCCCTTTCTCCGAGACAAGTACACACTCCTGTCACCTCGCCCCTAGCAAGAAGGCGGAACATGAACGAATATCTTGAACGCACCTATCTGGTCGGCCAGAATATGTCGGACATGGTCAAGGCGCACCTGGACTTTGACGACGGGTTCTGGTGGACTGAGGACCTAGCGTCCTTGCCGATGCCAAACCCGACCTTGGCCACCTACTCGAAGGAGCCTAAAGACAAGCCACCACCGGTATTAAAAGTCTTAGCAGCAAGCTGGAACGCGGAAGGGATCCCCTTCCAATTTTGGGAACTAATAAGACTCACGGGGTTTATGTCGGAGACTCGGGAATTAGAGGCGTTGACATATCCCGTGCTCTATCGCGCGAAACTGCTCCTTAGGGAGATCTTATTCTATGATCTGCAGCAACCTGAGCCATCGATACGGACCGAAGTCAATATGACGAACGTGGCGACTGCCCAGGGCTCGCCCGACGACATCGATTATGAGGGAAGAAACCGACTTATCTATAATTGTATGGCACAATTTCTTCAATCTTTTGAGAGCATGACCATGCGAAGGGTCATCTCGGACCCCAAAAGCTGGCTGGCCGTCTTTGTGTCACTTTGCATTTTCAGCATTGTGAGAACCATCCTGACTGACCTAATCTCCACGCCATCGCGGGCTATTTCCGCACAAGCGCAAGCCGGCTTTCCCATGTCAGCAGGTGCTACTGCCATGCACAGCGTCTATAAGGTGCTGGTGAGTATATTCGCTTGGTCGACACCCATGCTCCTTGACGAAGTGAGCCTGGATCTTGATAGCAATGATCGTATGCTGTTCGCCACCACGATGTCTGCTATCCGAAAGGACGACTGGGCTGCTCTGGGGATCCGTTCGTCTAAGGAATTCCTTCTCGGACTTGGAAGTGGGTATTTGGATGACAACGCCGGGTTCAATGGGTTCTTCAGACAACGAACCCCCATTTACCGACACGTTTCGTACCAGCAGCCCCCTGTTGTTGGGGCTGCGAGTGAGGGTCGGAAGCCAGTTTTTCAATGGCGCCCGATCGATCCCTGGGCAAACCGAAACGACCAAGAGATGCTGCCCGCCACATATGCTTTGGACGGCCCCGAGCCCGGAAGAAGACACACAGTGGGGGAGAACCCCGTTTTTACACGCGCAATTGCGAGGGGCCTTAGTTCCCCATCGAAGCTCAGGACCTCCTACCAGCGACCGCCTCTTCGGCGTGTGTTTTGCACCAAATGCAACGAATATCCCGAAGGTTTTCGTGGCGAGCATGAGCTTCGCAGGCACAACGATGCTAAGCATGCTTCTCTGGTGAAAAGGTGGGTTTGTACCGAGCCGCAAAACTCGAGTCCCAATTCCCCCCAGCCTGTAATCCCGCTTTCGAAGTGTAAAGCTTGCGTCACGCAGAAGCGATATGGCGCATACTACAACGCGGCGGCCCACCTACGCCGAGCTCATTTTCATCCGCATAGGAGTGGCAAGGCCAGTGGTGACTGGCCTCCGATGACGGTTTTGAAGGACTGGATGAGGGAAGTTCGGCAGTCCATCGATGTCAATGAAGACAACACCTCCAGCGGGGAAGAAGATAACGACGTCAGAATGATTGAGGAATATGCCTTACCGCGGCAGTCCTCTTTTCTAGACGCGCCGAGGCTCGCCCCAGCACCGCCTCAAGGGCCCCTATTGGCACCGTCTATTGCGCCGTCCATGGCGCCGTCTCTGGAGAGCACAGCGCACAGTAGCCCAATCATGCCAAAGGCCGAAGATAACAGAAACCGATGTCCCCATCCAGATTGTGGTCGGGTTTTTAAAGATCTGGCAGCGCATATGCTGACGCACCAGGAGGAGCGACCTGAGAAGTGTCCGATAGAGAGTTGCGAATATCAC
This sequence comes from Hypoxylon rickii, assembly GCA_902806535.1. NCBI lineage: Eukaryota > Fungi > Ascomycota > Sordariomycetes > Xylariales > Hypoxylaceae > Hypoxylon > Hypoxylon rickii. Next base: position 1,390,302 of record CADCWY010000003.1, read on the forward strand.
ACCAAGGGCTTCGCGAGAAAGTATGATAAGAATAGGCACGCCCTGACACACTACAAGGGAACCATGGTCTGCCCCTTCTGCCCAGGTCCCGGCACGGCATACGAGAAGGCTTTCAACAGGGCCGATGTTTTTAAGCGCCATCTGACCGCCGTACACAACGTTGAGCAAACGCCACCGAACAGTCGGAAGATGATCATCACCGGCAACAGTTCTCGAAATGGCGGCGACGCCAAGTGTTCCATCTGTCAGACTCGATTTGCCACGGCACAAGAGTTCTACGAACACTTGGACGATTGTGTCTTGAACGTCATCGTCCCCACAACACCAAAAACGTTGAAGGACCGAGTTTCGACGCCACAGAAGAACGACGACAGGAGCATTGTGGTTGCGGTGGAGGACTCCGACGAGAAGGCCATGTCCGAAGGAAAAGGGAATCTCGATGTCTCCTCAGCCAAGACGCCGGAGCTGGCAAGGGGAGAAAAGATGGATTTGGATTCGGACAAAGACTAGGAACACGAGAGCCATGTACATAAGGAGAAACAGGGGATTTCAGGGAGGGGGATGTCAATGCGCCACCCGCTTGACGGAGGCGTTGTATCTGTACGTACAAACTTATAGCGAATGGTAGGGGCATTCCAAGTACCGTATCTTCGTCTACACCTATGGCATTTTCTGTTCATTCCACCTTGGGCTTATCTACTTCGTACCATGGCGCCTGGCTACCTGGGATACCGGGATATGATACTCATGATGCTCATGATACCATGTAGGACCACGAGGACCACGTCTACGTCCCCCGGGAAATAAAACGCCTGCTGTCTCTGTCTCGGGCACTCAAGCTTATGTCTGGCACAGAAAACAAGTGTTTCACTGCTCAAGTCGATATATGGAGCTGTCTTGGTATTATGAAGGCTTCTTTCTAGCGGAGCATCATTTACTTGCTTGTATCTCCAATCTTCCAAGCTCTCCAAACAGGGTATCATCAACCATACATGCACCTCATCTCATCTCGTATACACACATCAATACGTCCTAGGTGATCGTACGCCACCAGCCTCCTACTCATCCCCTACAAAAAACCCCAGCTACAAACCGTATTAACGTTGGAGCAGCAACAATAACTTTCGTGCCCCAGCCACAGCCCAAGAGAGTAGCTTCAAACCCACCAGGTAGCTATCTCACCTCACTCAACCTATCAACTAGGTAGTCTCTCATTCTAGGCCTAGGTAACCTGACTAGATTTCCTCGCACCTACTGAGCCGCTGGAGGCTTTCTGGCAAATCCGTTCAGCAGCCTAAAGCCAGCACCACAGCGGCGCCCCTCCTCAAGCACTTCGTACACACCATCGAGGCACTTGCCCGCCTCGCGCATCTCCGCCGCCTCCGCCTCCAGGAAGCCCAGACGACCTTCACAGGCTACCTTCTCCATCTCGCAGCGCAGCAGCCAGCGCTCCCAAGCCCAGCTGCCCGCTAGCCCCGCCACCGGCGCCGCCGCCTCCGTGCTGCCGGATACCATCGCTTCGAGCTCGAGCGGACGCTCCATTCCGGTGCAGCTGTCGCGCGCAACCTGCCGGTTGCGCCTCACTGCCGGGTCCGGGCCCATGGGCAGACACATCCACGCACGGCGCACCTCGTCGAAGCCGGCGCGGTTCAAACGGCCCAGAAACATGCGGGTGGGGGAAGGGTCGTAGCCGAGGGTCTTGAGAGCGAACCCAAACTCTACCGACTTGGCAAGACCAAGAGGCCCCGCATTCGTCACGTCTGAGTCAAGTACCGAGAAGTCGAGATAGCCGCCGGGCTTGAGAACGCGCATGCATTCGTTGAGGCAGCTGTCCCACTCGTCCTCTCCATTCTCGCCGATGAATTTGAGGATCGACTGCAGCTCACGCGCCGAGATGAGATCGAAGTGGGCGTCGGGGAACGGTAACCGTGTGAGTCGCTCCACGGCAACCTGGCGATGGTTTGGGGGACCACGAATGTTGGAGTTGGACAGCTGTCGGATGGCCTTGGTTGTCACGGTGTATACCTTGGTATTTGGATACATGATGGCGCAGTGCCATGCCCAATCGCAAGTAGACTGACCGCCCAGGTCAAGGATGCGTGCGCGGCTACTCGCACCACCGATGCGGGAAAGCCGAGCCAGGCGTTTGGCAATGGGAGCTGAGAATAGACGCCCGCCGTTTAGAGCTTTGGTGGCGCCGACGTGCCAGTTTGCCATAGACATCTGGGACAAGGCCTCCTGCTCCTTTTCCCGCTTCAGCCTCACAGGGTCGTCGACGAGAATGTCGTCACCACGGGCTACGTTGGCACTCATGCGCTTCTTAGCTGACTGCGGTAATACAGACAATTGGTATTTACCAAGAAGCTGGTTGCGGTGATTTTCACGTAGGGAGATGCGCTGCGCTTGAAGGGCTTCAAAGCGCGGGAAGCGGTGGACAAAAGGATCTTGGCTGCGGGAGCGGATGATGTAGTCCTGAAAAGAGCGATAATAGGCCGACTCCTGGCGTCCGAGTTTAGAAGGTAGCGTCTTTGGAATATTGGTTTGAACGACCATCTCAGAGAAGCGAACCGTCTTCTTCTGCGCTGGGGATGCTACCTCCGGCTCGGCTTCTTTCGTCTCTGGCTCCTCCTTGACACAACGTTCTTCTGTCTCCTCTCCTGGTCTGTCTCCCTCTGGGAAAACGCCCTGAAGATAAGCCTTTTGTGCCATGAGCCACATTTCGGTCCGATCGAGGTTGGAAAGAGACGCTTCTTTCTGCTTGATTGCATATTCAGGATCGTAAGTCGTGACGATCTCCGTAGCAGTTACGTCCTCAGTGGGGCTCATAGGCTCGGGTAGGGCGGAGGAGAAGGTAAGAGGCTCGCTTTGTTGGATGCGTCGTGCTGTAATAACCTCCTCCGTAAGGTTATCGCCTGCTACGACAACACGCTCAACGATTCGCCTCGCGGTCGGGATACCATCCGACATTGTACCTCTGAACTCTATAACCTGCTCAACTGGCGCAGGGGAGTTGGGGATAGTTGCAAATCGCTCGGGACGTGGTGGCGGTGGAGGCAAAACTGGAGCAGCCGGCATTGCCGGTACTTGGGGGGCGGGCTCGTTCCACGGAGTTCGATAAAACTGCTCTGCAGTGGTTGAAGTAGGAGGTGCGACGTCATCAGGTGTCATCGAGGAGAGATGCCATGTATTCCTTGTGCGTGGAGAGAGACCGGAGAAGAACCCACCAGGTGAAGGAATGTCGAGCCGAGTTAACCCGCTGAGGGATTGTTGTTGGTGAACCGAGAGCGCCAACGCTGGCCGTGTCATGCTGGTTAGTAGGCGTGGCGTTTGCTGCGACATCTCCGGCATCCTGTCATTTGTGACTTCAATGACCTGCTCAGAGGGGCATTCGTCCTCGGAATCTTCGCTTCCAGACAATGCTTGCAAAGTAGCTAGAGCACCGGGCTGCAATTGAACACCCGACCAATCCGTGTCTGCATCGTCCTCTTGGGCCCCGATCACCGGCGTTGGTGGAGCTGACAGAGCAGCCATCTGATCGGAGCTCAAACTCCCATCAAGGGATGGAGGGGCGGACACAGTCGGTACTTCCTGGTCATGCTGAGCTTGTAAGAAGGACACCATAGCTGGTGACATCTCAACCTTGGATGGTGGAGTCGGAGGTATTGGCGATACCAGTTTTTTGAACTGCTGTCTGCCCGGACTAACGTCACCATCCTGCCTCTGCTGCGTAGGGATTACCAAAGGTGGAAGCGTCTTGGCTTCGGCCGGTGACTGGGCAGCTGATCGCCTTCGCATCGCGTTACGAGAGCTGTTCTTGCGCCTCACCGAAGATTTCCTTGAGGCCAGACGGCGAGTGTCCTCTTCATCCGAAACCTCGTAGATATCATCAAATTCCGTGACAACAGTACTCATACTGGCTCGGTTCCATGCGCCCGAGGATGCTACAGATGGCGAGTCGTCGCTTTCGTCGGCAGAAGCGGTCGATGGAGACTCAGGCAATATCGGGGCCGATAGGAAGTGAAAGCCACGAGGGGTTGGGAAATGATCGCTTCGTGGCGATAGCCAGATGGTTATCTTTTCATTAGCCGAGTTAGCTTGAAGCCGTTGATTCTTTCTCATCGCTGGCCTTTGCGACTCTTCCGGCTCTTCCTCCATTATTGTATTAAGTAACCTTCCCGGCCTTCGTGCCAGCGAGGGGGAAGGGGGTTGGTATGTACTTGACGGTAGAAGATATAGCTCGGACATTTTTCTTGTTTAAAAATAGAGCGGTAAGATTGCTAAAGAATTCTTAATAAGATAAGAATAAAAATAAAAATAAAAGGGAATAGGCGATGAGACTATTTAAGGGAATAATAGTACCGTAAGACAAGTGCAAAAGAGGACGCACAGCGTCGTTGAAAGCAAGACGTAGGAAGAGAAGCTTTAACGACTGGAATACTTCGCTCAACGAAGCAAATTATGGAGTGAGGCAACCTCAAGGCAGCTTGAGACAAGTGTAAGAGAGAAACAAGATCAATCCACCAGGCGCCTGGGAGCAGGCAGTTTATGACTATAGCCATGGCGACGGCGAGCGGCTATCGCGTGAGCATAGGGTCCCATGAAGATGCGAGCAAGCGCTTCCGACCCGGCGGCCCATCATTCTAATGGACGGATCCATGGGTAGCAGCCCATAATCTGCACCATTCTGGAGTACCAAATGCAAGTATCGGCCAGAAGCACATTCCTTCGAACCTGTTTGGGCATGATTGTGTGATAGCAGCACCGGAAGAGGCTTGGTCGTCCTGCTGGGCGCTGTACTCTGGTCGCAAAGGTCTACCAGATAGGCCTGATATCCAATCAGGACTGTTGGTTAAGCCAACCACCAGCGTTTAAATTGTATACTGCGTAGTAGACAAATTTGAACCTAGCAACGAGAGCCAATCGTCAAGCTGACGCGCGGAAGAAGAGGAAGAGGAGAATTTGTTGATTGGGCGGTTCTTGCATGCTTTAAAACCAATGAGGTAAAGCTGGGCTGACTGGGCGCTTAGCCGCCCAAGTCCAACATCCATGGATGGATCACGACAAGTCGTGATTGGATATAAAGGGTTCATGATGAGATCAAGATACATAGCAGATCGTGCAGGGCAACTAGGGCCACCAGCGATGCCAGCGATGCCAGCGATGCCAGAGATAGGCGAATGCCAGCTTGACCGGGTTGGTAGAGAGGTAGTAGGCAGTGCATAGGTATAGGTAGTAGGTACCTAGTAGTAGGCAAAGGCCCTGGCAAACGTCGTATGCGGTACGAGTATCGATTGAGCCTGGATACTAGGTACCTACCTACCTAGTAGTAGGTATACTACCTAGTAGGTAGCAACCTTAAGCCACTTGCATCCAGATACCATTATTACTACTAGGTACTAACCTAGGTAGTGACGAGGTGGTGCTGCTGTGGCGTCAGTCCTACAGTACCTTGCACTTCCAATTATCTTATCTGCCTCCAGCTCCAGCTGTGGCTCGTTCAAGATTGTTGATAAGGACCCACGGTTTGATTCAATTACCCCACCATGCACCATGCACCATGCACCATGCACCATCTGTCAATGACCCCGCGCTCTCTCTGTCGGCTCCTCCAGCTGTTGAACCCGTTAGGAAGATACCATAGGTACCAGTCCTACTGTGCATACAGCATACAACATACAACATACAGTACATACAGGATACCTACCTAGTAATGGCCGGGGATCAATAGATCTATTGTTAAATTGATACATCCATAATTTGATCATTTGATCAATTAGTATCATCGACATTGTTATTCACCTCTTTGACGACAAAGTCCTTTGGCAATTACTGGGTTGATGATAGCTATAAAGAAAATAGAATAGTCCCAAGTTTGACGAACCGACGAAACATTCCGTGTTTTTTCTATACCCCTCATTCGACCTATCACCTATCCACAAGGCACAAGGCACAAGGCACAAGGCACAAGGGAATCCAACTACCTAGTAGACAATGGCCGACTCGGAGCAGCCAGAAGGCTTCAACGAGCCGCAAGGCCGTCACGTACTCTACTGTGGCGGTAAGTCAAACACCAGGAACCAGCCAAAGTTCACACGAGAAGACCCTCACTTTATCCCCTCCCACCATGCAATTACGTCTGATGACGAAGCTCTGGTAACTAACTGTGTGGGCAGTGTGTACTTTACCACCAGAGGTATGACGGTCCCCGTAGATAGATTATAGCATAACGGCCCACATCCGGTTCGAGACGAGATCAAATCGCCGCGAAAGAAAGAGACGGTGAAGGTGAAGGTGAAGGTAAAGGAAGGAGTAAGAAGACTAGGATCCTAACCACTGAGAGAGTTAGTATTGCGAATACGGCGGCACAGTTAGGAAATGCCAGGACTGGCTGCAGAAAGCCCACCCAGACCTATACAGTCAGATATGGTCCCCTGGTACGTACAACCCGAGCCCTACTACCTAGTACCGAACCGGGACGAGCCCATCGTGTGTCGAGCTGCGAAATCCACTGACATAACCACCTCGCCTCCATATTAGAAGCCTTAGAAGCCGCCACCGCGTCGCTGTCCGTCGAAGCCCAGAAGCGCGCCGCGAAGGACGCTCAGAAGAAGGCGGCGCAGGCCGAGAAGGCGGAGCAGAAGCAAGCCGACAAGATCGCCAACAGCGTCGTCACCATCAAGCGCGTCGAACGGAACAAGCGCAAGTTCGTCACCGCCGTGTCCGGCCTCGAGGCCTTCGGCCTAGATCTGAAGAAGGTCGCCAAGGAGTTCGGCAAGAAGTTCGCTACTGGCTCATCTGTCACCAAGGTGCCCAGCGGCGGCGAGGAGATCGTCGTCCAGGGTGACGTCAGTGACGAGATCGAAGAGTTTCTGCTGGAGAAGTACAAGGAGATACCTGAAGACAACATCGAATTGGTAGACGATAAGAAAAAGAAAGGCGCCGGTGCCGGTTAGGTAGGACTTGCTGTCAATTGTCATGCCATATCACAAAGGGCCCTCGTTTATATACCTAGTATAAGGAAACCGACGGGAGCCGAAGGAGGCAGTAGGTATTGGAATAACAAACGCCACTAAGGTTCTCATTGCAACCTACGTAACTCAATCCTCAATCCTCAATCCCTTGTCCCTTGCTTTACCCCGTAACCTGCTAGCCAGCCCGTCAACCATGAAACACCAATCACGACCTAAGGAGGTAATTACACATTATTTATCATTGGAGAGTTATCCTCTCTTCCTCAGCGTCCTCCCCGTTCCTGCTGTCGTGGTTGGGGCTGCCGCCTTTGACGCCGGAGGCTTCTTGGCTGCGGCCGACTTAATCGTGTTCATCACTGTTCGCTTCGCCGGGGGTGCGGTTGTCTTGGCGGCTCTCGATGCAGTCGTCTTCTTCATTGCCGTGGTTGTGCTACCTTCACTCGATTCGCTCGTGCCGCTGACTTTCCGACGACCACGGGTGGAGGCCGCGGTAGGTGGGCGAGGTTGAGCTGCTGCTTGTCGAGCACGAGTAGTGCCGTTGGTAGAACTTGCTGCAGAAGAAGTAGTGTTGTTTCTCGTGATAGGTGCGGGTCGAGTGCCCTTTGCTTTCTCAACCGTGGTTGACAAGAGATTGGAAGATGCCTTAGAGGATGGTCCCTTCATAGGCGATGCGGGTCTGCTAACCATCGGCTTGGCAGGAGATGCTGGGCGGTCGCGTGGGCCAAGTCGCGTGTTAGACGACGTTGGGGATAGCACATGGCCAGGCTGAATCGAGACCGACTCTTTCGAAGGGACGCCACGGGGTCTCTTCTTGGGATTCTCAACCGCGTCGCTTCGGTTCTCCTTGTCAGCACTGGAGATCTCATCACTGTTCATGACAATATTAGTCAAGGAGGAACAAAACTTCGTCAAAGGCTAAATGTGTCATTACCTCAGGCGCTTACGTCCGGCCGCCGCATTGGCAGCAGGGACAGGTTTTCGCGAAATGGGTTTGGACGATATGTCGTCCTTGGATGGAACGGGTGGCTTCGCAGGCAGAGCCGGCTTAGGTGGTTGAGAGGGAGGTTGTGGTGGTGGTGCTTGCAAAGACTTGGAGAGAAGCTCGCCCATCTTGGCCTTTCGTAGAGCGCTAGGTATGCGGTTGACGCGCATCTCAACACGCGATCGGAGTTGCTGGGCTTGAATGTTGAACTGGGCCCTCAGTCGCCGAGCGCGTTCGGTTACTGCGTTCGAGGTCAGTCAACACAGTCAACACCAGCATAACAAAACACCAGATGGTGGGTGAAGCGTCGCGTCCATACCCTCAAGTTGGAGATTGTCAATGAGTGCTTGCTTCTGCGCAAGTGATATGCCCAGCTTTCGCTTCTTGATGGGACTTTGCTGAGACGCGTCTTGCATGGCGAGAACTTTCTGCTCTTCAACCGAATTTGTCGATTGATCCGACTTGCGCTTTCGCGACGCCTTAACAGGTGCCATTTTGTTATATGGATGTTTGCAGTTTACAAATAATGTTGGAGGTTGTTTTTGGTTATTTGGTTGTTGGCTGTTGGTTGGAGAGTGAAAACGAGTTAATCTACCAAGTAAGGTTGATGTTTTTGACGAGACGCGTCTACAGTCCTTTTTTTTTCCCCCTTCCTTGGTTCTGTAAGTCTCTCCAGTGCTGTAAATTGTACGGCGCACCGATGTCTGGATGGGTGTTGCGGAATATGCAAGAATTAGGTGTGTGGATGATGAAATGAAATGGGACAGTTGCTTTTGTGCAAGTAAACAAAACAATTGATACAGGTACCTAGTAGGTACTATTAGCCCCCGGAAGCGGTACCTAAGATGGCCCAAGCTCTCTTATCGATTTCACTACTTAGTAACTTAGTACCTACCTAGTACATAAGTACATACTGAGTAGGTACATATATGTACCTACTAGGTACTAGGTAGTGTGTGCATACTACACTAGGTAGGTACGGGTCGATGTAAGCTGTATCCTGTAGGCTGCAAATGCCTGACGTTTGTTTGAAGGGAACTCTGAACTTTGAACTTTGATGAAGAAGCTCGCAGCCCGTCTCCCAATAACACCACCACCAACACGCCTACATCTACGCCTACATCTACGCCCAAGCAACCAACCCTCTGAATATTGTAAACTTTTCAATCATTGCATCTATTGATACCTACTTGGTACCTCCTAGTACCTACCCAGGTACCTACACATAAGTAGGACATTCTCACAAAGCCCTGGAGCACACTCCTTGGCTTTACACCACGACTCAATCCTCTATCAAGATCCCGCTACGTCGCTAACGATAATATCAACTTTAGCGGGAACGCCGCCGCCAAGATGCCGTTGCAAGCAGTCATGATAGTCGTGGATAACAGCGAGAGTAGCCGGAACGGAGACTACCAACCGTCTAGGTTCGATGCTCAAGCGGACGCTATTAACATCATGTTCGAAAGCATCACCCAGTCTAACCCGGAGTCCTCTGTCGGCCTGATGAGCATGGGAGGGAAGGGCCCCGAGGTCCTTTCCACCTTGACCACAGAACGCGGCAAGCTGCTTGATGGTTTGCACCGCACCAAGAAGAAGATCTCAGGCTCCTCTCATCTCGCCACCGGCATCCAGATCGCCAGCGTACGTCAAAATCTTCTATCCAACCAAACCCAAACTTGCAACCAAGCGCGTGAGCTAATCGTCCATTTTTTCCAACTGGGCAGCTAGCATTGAAGCATCGACAGAACAAGTCGCAACGCCAGCGCATCATCGTCTTCGTGTGCTCACCCGTAGCCGACGACGAGAAGAAGCTAGTATCGCTAGCGAAGAAGATGAAGAAGGGAAATATTGACATCGACTTTGTTCTATTCGGTGATCTAGACGACGACGACGTGCAGAAAAAGCTCGAGGCCTTCAACAACGCCGTCAAGACCAACGAGAACTCGCACCTCGTCGTTATCCCACCCAGTGGTAAACTTCTGAGCGACCAGCTTATTACCACGCCTATCTTGCTCGGCGAAGGAGCTGCCGGCGGCTCTAGCGCTGCCGCCGAGGGTGGCGGCGACTTTGGCGACTTCGACTTTGATCCCAGCACCGATCCGGAATTGGCACTTGCCCTGCGCATGAGCATGGAAGAGGAGAACGCAAGACAGGCTAAGCAAGCCAAGGAAGAGCAGGAGGCTTCCACGAAGACGAATCTCGAGGGAATCGAGGAAGAGGGTGAAAACCAACCTCTGCTAAACGAACGAGGTGAGCCCAGCGGAAGCGATTCCGCCGACAAGAAGGGCAAGAAAGATGACAGCGATAAAATGGACACGTCGTAGGCTAACTCATCGGCTGTCGGTTATCTCGATTCACGTTGGCACGGGATCGGATTACGGAGTTGGGCATGTACAGTAATAATAGACTCTGAAGACTCCTTCTAATGATGAGATAGGAGAAGTGTTGTTGGTTGTTGGTTGTTGCTTCAACGGAATAAGTGCAGTTTATCTATTGGCAAGATCAAGCAATGGTCATATTGGAACCCAACCCCTCAACTCCCGACGCCCACGCCATGCGTCGATGTCACTGGCTACATAGAGGTTTCCACCCTTTCAAGCTACCAGAGGACCTCGTGTACATTGAACCCGTTTGAAGATAGTTGCATGGTGATGGATGATCCGCCATGCCAGGAAGTCATCAGCGCTATCTGGAGTTATTAACCTCTCGGATGTACGAGTTCAGCTTCCTGTCGAAGGTCTCACAGCGGATGGGCATCTCCAGCTGGTAGAAAGGGTTCTTCATGACGTAGTCCGAGTAGAGATCGTAGACCCTGCGCATGGCCACATCCACGTTGGGTTGCATGGTGTCGGTGAAGAGCAGGAACTTGGTGCCGGTCAAGGTGTTGAAGCATTGTAGGCGGAAGTTCTCCGATTCGAGCACTTCCAAACCGGAGGGCGGGTCTGGCCGGCTTGGTATGGGTACACCTCCGGCGGTGGCCACGATCTGTTGTTGTTGGGCGTTGATAACGCCTTTGAGGGGGTTCAGGCGGGCCGTGATGGCGTGAACTCTGCTTATGAGGTTAGGTGGTGAGAGAGATGAGAGAGATGAGAGAGATGAGAGAGATGAGAGAGGTGGGAAAGAGAGCCTGGAGGTGAGCAAGAGAGGTAGGAAGCCATCTCACCCGTGAAAGGTGCCCGCAAGGACGAGGTAATCGTTGGTGTTGAGCTGGTTTAGGCCTTCCCCAAAAGTCCGGTTATAGATGAGACCGCCGGCCTTGTTGATGACGATGAGAGCGAGGACGGCCCTATGCATTTATCTTATGTTAGCCGCTATCTTATCATTGACATATTTCGTATTGTCCAGTTTCGTTTCATGGTATAGTCTCAACTTGGCGTCTCGCGTGTTTGTTGCTAGCTTACATTGTGAATGCGAAATAAAGGGCCTGGATTCCCTCGTGTTCGAATAAGGCCAGGCAGCTCTTGGTATGTGCCTCTTACTCAATCCTCATTCCCCATTCCTTACTCTTACTAAGGATCAATGATATTGATATTTGTGTGTTTCGTCTCGTCTCGTCTCGTTTCGTCAGGCAGTGAGTGATGTGGTGTATGAGGCCACTGGGTCTAGATCTACTTACCTAGTAGGTACCTAGTAGTATCTATTACTAGGTACCTAGTAGGTACTAGGTACTACTATGTAGGTAATGATTAGTACCTTAGGTACTATAGTACTAGGTACATAGGTATCTACTAGGTACCCAGCACTCTACAGGCTCGCATAGGATCAATGATTGCAAGGATACCATCAGCACCCGGTGTTTCTCCGAAAAGGAACCTTCAGCGCTGTTTGCGGTCGATTCCAACCTCAGCCGCATATAATACTACCTACATAGTAGTACCTACCTAGTACATAGTAGCTCGTATTGGAAATCTCTAGTGGGCAGTGACAGGTACTTAACGTCCTGCCTATGTACCTAATAAGTACCTACCTAGGTACAGTAGGTCCTGTCGCATATAGACCCCAGATCAATCTTTACAATCTTTACAATCAACACAATCAACACGAACAACACGAACAACACGAACACATCATTCATCGCGTGCGTGGAATTGCGACCTTTTGACCATTCGATTCTATACTAATACCTACCTACCTGCATCCTCTTGCACATAAAAATATTTTCTAACCCAACAATTTCCCTCCTTCCTTTTCGTCTCCGACTCGAACCACAACCACAATTGCATCCGTCACCAGCCTGAATCATGTCACATCATCCTCCCACCTCTCGCGCAAAGGCACGGCCCGCTGGTGAAGAAGAAGCCACCAGCGTGCTCAACCTCGGCGAGTTCCAAGAGATCGACACCCTGACCCTGTCCGAAGCTGCTCTCGTCATCAACGCCCTCGTAGCGAAGCGTCGCAACGACCGCAAGAACGTCAACGAGACCGAGTACGCATTCTGCTCTGATCCCTGATACCTCCCATCCGACGCTACCATGTTGTGGGCTGCATGGATTTTCCGGCCTGGTTCTGCACAGCACCAAAGTACCCAGAGCTGACCAAATTCCAATCCTAGGATGTTGACCAAGACCATCGACTACCTCGATACCTTCGCACGTTTCAAGAAGAAGGAGAATGTCGAGGCCGTTGAGCGCCTGCTAAGCTCCCATAAGGAATTTCACAAGTTTGAGCGGGCACAGTTGGGTATGTACATCCCCAGGGCTATCGCTCACAAGTTCACCAGGAATCGTGGGCCGCGAAAACTGACTTGGTGGGCGCACCTGTCCAGGTTCGCTTTGTTGCGAGACTGCCGAGGAGGCCAAGTACCTCATCCCTTCGCTGAATGACAAGATCAGCGACGAAGACCTACAGGAGGTTCTTGACGAGATGTACAAGCTCATGCCACGATGATTCTAGGTGGCGGTTCTGTGTTGTGTGCTCCGATGCCACGTCTCAACTATCACTCATAGCTGCTGCATGCGTCTGGCTCGACCAATTTCGCACGAAGTGATCGCAATACACACACACACACACACACACACACACATACATACATCCCCAAAGCAAGAAGGTACCACGACGAGGTTCCATAATGGGACACCGTGGACGCCGAAGGGATTAATTTGACTTGGACCAGATAACTGGCATTGCACCGGACGGCGTAGGATAAGGGACTAAAAATTGGCAGGGTTCTTGATTTTCAGTCTCCCTTTGGTGTTCTATACCCCCCAACATTGCAAGATACAGACTAAGAAGAAAATGCTATTGATTAAATTTAAAGTCTTCCCGGGGCTGCTTTCGGTGCCCCCTTTGGCAACACCTCAAAACTTTCTCTCTTGATAAACTGAGATGCTCATCTACGATAAGTAAAGGGGTGCCCGGCTAGGTTAATACAGGTTGAGGTAAGTCAACTTCACGAGATCTTGCGTTGTTTACTCGTTCAATCTATCGCAAGCCTTGCCTGCCCTTCAAAGACAGCTCTCGGGTCAATGGTCAATGAGCAAGGTGTTTCACAACATCATACCCACCCATCTCCCCAGTGGCAGAGCCACCGAATACCATATATTGCGCTCTTCCTTATTCCCCAGCAAGAGACTTCATCATATGCGGCTGATGATGAAATTTAGAATGAGTTCTTAAGAGGTGTAAGCTGTGAGTAAAAGCAGCCAGGGCTTAAAGAGAGCCGCCATGTTTGAAAACCTCGGTCGAAGATTCGCATCCTGTGAAAGTAAGCAGGCCAAATAGGTTAGATTCTTGCATCCAAAGTAAAAGAGAAGGCGATATCCGTTTAGGAATCAGGAATCGACTGTATAGTGCGCAATCTAAATCTTTACTCATGTTGCTGTGCTGGTATATATTTAGCATGGGCACGTCTCTAATCTCTATAATTCTTACAACAGCAGACCCTGGGAGAACTATCATACGTGACGTGGCGTATATGAATGGGGAATCAGGAAAGGGCCTAGGAAATGGTATCTGGGATTAACGGACGTGCCCCTATTCATATCTCCCCTCCCTTTTCCTCTCCCCAATTCCCAATTCCCAGTTTCCAACCCACCTTCCAGCCCATCCACATCATCAACCCCTAACCCCCCCCCCCTAGGATTTTCCCCTCATCTAACCGACTTGTGGGAACGGCGAGAAGGCAGGCGGTCTGGTCCAGTGCGGAGCCACCTGGCCATCGTGTTGCCCTGCGGCGCCTCGGTCTCCCCAAGAGGGATGGACCATCATGGACATATCGGCGACGCTCGAGCTGTCGGCGAGGGGGGAGCGCGTCGCCGCGTCGTGCGAGGCCATGCGCCGCGCGATGCAGTGCCGTCGGATGCGAAGCGAGACGACGACGACCACGAGGATGGCCGCGATCGTGCCGCCTACGCATATGCCCGCCACGGCGGCCGTCGAGGGCGATGGGCCCCCCGCCGTGTCGTTCTGCGATACGCTCGCGGCTGGGGACACGGGTGCTAGGGTCGTGGACGTTCCCGCGACGACGGGAGCGCTGGTGGTGCTGGTGGCAGTGGTAAGGCTCCAATGGTCAGGTGGAGTAGTGCTCGAGCCATCATCGGGAAGGGAACTCGAGGTTGGTTCCGTCGGGAGCGGCCATAGGGTGGCGACGGAGGGAGATTCGTCGGTGACTGTCGACGAGGAGGGTTCGCCTGGATTCTGAGCGTTATCGGGGCAAGCTGGCAGGTTACAAGGATTCACGGAACAGCACCCGATAAAGCCGCCCTCGCAGTCATAGAAGGTGAACCCCGAGATGCAGATTCTTGACTTTTCCGAGCCGCCTCGGTTGGGAAGACCAGTATCCATTACCCCGTATGACTTGTTGCTACTACATCAGCAGGTATTAACATCAGTAGGGCCACGGTAAATTTAATGAACAAGACGTACGAGCTTTGAAGATATACGGAATAGGGTCAGGGTTAGGAATACTGTTAGCCACCTTAAGTGGCCCATTCAACAGAAGGTGAGTGTACTGATGGATCTCTTGCTATACCACCCGTGAGTCTTTCGAAGATATTCCGTTGTGTCAGAACAAGAGTCAGTCCCAGAGTGAACGTCAAGTTATGGTTCGAGCGTTTGTTAACAGATTGATCCGATAGAAGTGGGTGACAAGTGAACTTTTTTAGAGGCAAGAAAAAAGAAAGAAGGCCAGCCGGGGGATCTCAGATCGCTGGAATCAAATCTGGACGTCGTTCATCTACTGCCTACTATGTACTACTATGTAGTAGTGAGGCAGGTACGAATCATTGATACTTTTACTCGCTTTTGGAAATTATTGCAGCATGACCAACCTCTTGAGATCGTTTGAACTGTCTGGGTACCGTTGGATTGGATTCAGATGTCTTGCGTATAGTGCATATAGAACCATTACCATGACCATTACCATGACCATTGCCATTGCCAAGTAGGAAAAGCCCAAATAGAGAAGGCAATGAGGTAACACCTAGATGGAATTGTATGAACACAACTTCCGTAGTAGCACGTCACCGACTCCCGTCGTATTCATCTCTTATGTTTCAGCATCCAGAGCGTACAGGTAAGAGCTTGAAATCTGCCTAGTATCAAATCAGATCAATAGATTCCTACATGTACCTACCTACCTAGTACCTATTTATTTTATGTGCTCCTGAAAGCCTGGAATGGTTCGTTTGCTGTAACATGGTACTGAGGTACTGATATCACCCTTCCCCGTCATAATGCCCCGTCATAATGCCCCGTCATAATGGAGAATGCCACATACGATGAAGAATTAAACGAATGTGTAATTTTACTGGCCATGGCAATGTTTGTGCTTAACGTGTTACGTCGTAATGAAGACGGTGAGTTTCTCATGCTATCTAGGAGAAGAAAAAGCTATGGATACCATACATCATAGTCAGCACTAATAAGATACATCGGGGGGTTTCAACCCCCTTTTGTATATGAGACTCCCGTTGAAGCATGCCCTACTCGGTCCTCCTGACTAAAGACCGGAGTCGCATCCACCCGGGCAGCTTAACGGACTCGACCGCAGCCAAATTATTTGGACACAGCAATAGTGGTGCCCTGTAGCACACCAACGACAGACAAACGCACCCAGTGAAACGGTTGTTGGCCTGGCACAGAGGCGATGCTTGACGTCGAAGAAGGTTACGGCTCTCTCAAGGATGGCCATCCACACCTCCGTGCATCCTCCTATGTACAAGCTACGTGGCTGGACGGTGCTAGCCATTCAACTTCTCGAGTAAGAGCTTCGAACCCATGTTCCCAATAGATGGTTCTTTTTTTGATCCTGCCCTCTTTCCTTTCTTCTTTCCAGACTTATCATCCTCGATTGCCTTGGCAGCCTCTTTCGCGGCCTTTTGTTCCGGGGTCTCTTCGGTCGCTGCTTTCTCCAATAGCTTTCTATTTCCCTTGAGCGTCTTTTGGAGCTCCTTCTTATGCGAGAAATCGTCTGCTTCTAGCAGATTGAGAACCACGAATGAGCTCGGGCCCGTTGCCCAAGGCAGGATGTGGTCCTTGATAAAAGGGTACAAGACGTCGGCAAAGTGAAGAGGGGGCTCGACTGGTACGACCCGACGCGTTACCTTATCAAAATGGCCGCCGGCGATTAGGGTTTTAAACATACGTCCACCGTGGGGTGTTTTGGAGATGTGCTCTTGTGGGCTAGACCCATCAACAGACCCGTCCTCTCCCGTCGGATTTCCTTCTGCGGTAGATGCTATGGCTTGTAGAGCCTCAGATTTGTCACCGACGCAGGAAAGGAGCGCCTCCGTGGCTAGTTGGGTTCCATGGGACGTAGATATTAAATCCAGAGGAGACGAGGCGATAGCAGCTAGCAGGGGCGGCGACAATGCTGTGATTAGCTCTTTGCGACGAATCTCTGGGTCCTTCTTACTTGTCGTCTTTCGAATCTCCCAAATCTCCTCTAGAAGCTTGAGATCGTCTGCGCGGCCTGGGTCGAATAGGGCCTTGGATGGACCTTCGAGCGGGTATCGGATTGTAAGTCGTGCGTTCGGATCGTTGGCACATATGACAATGTTAGACACCTCGTTCTCCTCTGCCTTTCCTAGCAACTCCGTAATGATGGACTTGGAAGTCAGGACCGTGTCATCGATTAAGTCGTAGGCGGCAAGTATGATGAGGTGTCCGTTCGGATCGCTCGACATGAGCTGGAAGGTATCTTTGTACGTCCTGAGAAGCTGCTTTCTATCCTTGGCCGTTCCGTATGCAAGGAGAAGACATACGAGCCGGGCTCCGGACCTCGTGAAAGCCATGTTCTTCATCAGATCGCCGTTCTCATCTTCCTTGATCATCTCCATGTACTCTTTGGCTTCCTCTGAACCTTGTTTTACATTGAGGTAGTACTGGTACATGGCATCGTGGAGCATCGTAAACCCGGTCATTTTCTTCTGGATGAGCTGATTCGTCAAGTCTTGCAGGTACTTCATGATCGGCCCTCGTTTGCTTGGCTGGTCCGTAAGGATCTGCGATAGCTCGGCTGATGGGTTGGTCTCTTGGCCAGTAGCCTGTCGAAAGATATGAAACTCAGGTCCGTACCATTCTCTTAGCAGGATAGACTTCTGCTCCTTGGTAGCAATACCCCGGTAGATATCATCAAGAATCCAAGAAGCTTCGGGGTGGTTGATAAGCTTCCGAACCTTCCCATAGAATTCCGGGACTATGATATCTCGGACCTCTTCATCGCCTTTCACGAGAAGCTTACCGATTAGGAACTTGGCGTATTTACTCTCGGCCAGTTGAGGATAGGAACCCTGGAGCTCTTTGGCGATCATCTTGCGGCGCTCGGGTGTCGCATACTTGATAGCAGTCTGGACTACACGGACGGCATCATGCTTGAGGGTAAATTCCTTCATGCGACCGGTGGTAATGCTGAAAAGCTCCTCGACGAGCTTTTGACGTTCGTCCTTGGGAACCTTGGATTTCAGCCGTAGGCGTTCCCATAGCTTCTTCGTTCGATGCAGTTCATCGGCGAGGGGCTTCTGGGATTTGCGCTCTAGGGAAATCTGCTTTTGTTTAATATGAGATTCACGGGAGTTTTGTCCTAGGAAGAATTAGTTATCACTACTTTTCCTTCCTGTCTTTTCCATCGCTTCCACTGACCTTTCTCAAAAACCTTCCCGGATTGATTGCCAACGATTCTGGATGGATGGACTTGGCCATTGCCATTGCCATTGCCATTGCCATTGCCTTGTGAAATGGCTTCGCCTAAGGAAGCGCCACCTTCGTCGAGATCGGAGAAGTCGCTATCGTCGATGTCGTAACTCACGTCGTCTAGGTTTACTCTTGGTGGTTCCTTGTCGACCTTGTCGAATCTGCGTTTCTTACTTAGATAGTCCTTATTGCTGTTGGGAAGTTTTCTTTTGTTGCCGTGAATCTCAACCTTCGGTGCCATGGTGGAAATTTACGGTGTAGGGGAAATTTGCGACGAGGTGTTATGATCTGCCAGTATGTTCTTTTGTAGCATCTCATTTCTTTCCTTCGACGAGAGAAGCACTGCGACAGAAAAAATATAGTGGATACCTAGGTACTGCCAGGCGGTGAAAATCGATAACAGCTCCAATCCATTTTTATTTTTCTTATCTCAAGCTAGGTATTTTACATATGTACACAGTACTAGATACCAGCATATGTATGTATATACCCCGCGGCCCCACCTGGACAATAGTAGTTATGTAGGTACCTGATAGGTACCGAATGCGCCGGACATACTAGATAGAGATAGTAGTAATCATTGATATCTTGATATCAACTCGATAACCTGCTAGGTTAGAGAACATCTACATAGTATCAATGAACCTCTAACCCTCAAAGTACTCTTCTTAAAGCCACCAGCCCTTTGCGTTACCATGGGGAAAGAAGACCAAGTTGAAGAACGTGAAGTTCTCGACTCCATCTTCCCAGAGGAGATCACAGGTAAGCAATGCGATTTTTCACATTAATATTTTGATCAACTTCAAAAATTAAATATCCATACCCCGCCACGAACAGAGAGTGGGCTGACCAAATAGATATTTCTGACACCGAGTATCGAATATCCGTACAGCTCGACCTCCCCCCTAACGACCATGGCGGAGATGAACCTAGCGATCCTCCAACTATAATCCTGCACGTGCGCTACCCAGACGATTACCCAGACGAGGCACCCATCCTCGACCTCTCCCCTCCCCAGAATGCAGCCCCGCATCCGTACTTCTCTGTTGCCAAGGACAAGGAGCAACTTCTGAAGGGCCTTGACAGCAGTATCCAGGAGAACTTGGGAATGCCAATGGTTTTCACGCTTGTCACTGCCCTGAAAGAAGCCGCCGAGCAGCTGGTCATAGAGCGCCGGGAGGCTGCCGCCAAGGCGCACGAGGAGGCCATCCTCGCTCTGGAGCGCGAAGAGAACAAGAAGTTCCACGGCACCCCTGTCACCCCCGCAACGTTTATGAAGTGGCGCGAGGGCTTCTTAAAGGAGATGGAGGAAAAGCGACAGAAGGAGGAGGAAGAGAAATTGGCGGAACTGAAGAAGGCTAAGGTCAAGGAGCCGGTCCGGTTAACGGGCAAGCAGCTCTGGGAACGCGGTTTGGTTGGCAAGGGAGACGAGGGCGAAGACGACGAGAATATCCCGCTTGAGCAGGTTGAGAAGCTTCAGATCGAGGCATGAGAACCAGCTGCAGTTTGACGTGTTGGATTCTGGCCAAACATTGCTGGGAGTTTGGGCGTACGGGGAAAGAAATTTTATTTTCAGGTGGAACACCGAGGAGGATTAATCGCCTCCTTTATGAACGTTATGGACATGACAAGAACCTGCCCCCTTTTTCGAGTCCCAACGCCAGCATTTTCCGTGCCAGAACGAGCAAGATCTCCTTGATCTTGTGGTATCTTCTATATGAGTTCTTTTCATTATCATCTCGAGAAGGATGCTAGTCCTTCATTTCCTCGTCACTATCATCGTCCTCCCATTCGTCATCGTCACCTTCTCCCTCGGCCGGGGCTTCCCCTAGCTCCTTAGCGATTAGGCCAAGAAGTTCCTGCGTGTGCTCTCCTAGCCGCTCGTCTTCGTAGTCCTGTAGCTTGTACAAGTGTTGGCATTGGTTTAGCCATACGCGACCGGATATCCACGAGGCCTTCCAATCTTCCTCGTTGGATTGGCTCGCTTTTTGCTTCTCACCCGTGACGTAGAGACCCCATCCGCCCAAATACCAGACTTCGACGCTCTGGTCGTCCTCACTCACCAGTCGCTCAAGTACTTCGATGGCTTCCTGCTCCATTTCTACTTCCATGAGCAGTCTCGCAAGACCGACGCGACTTGGAAAATCCGGGACGGCTGGGTCTTCCGGCGGCAAGTCTTTCCAGAGCTCGAGGCTTCTCGTCAGCGCCGCTTTGGCGTCGTCCATCCTAGCTTGCGAAATGCGCACGTTCGCAAGCGTCTGCCAGGTCTCGGCAAAGTCGGGTGCGACCATGGTCGCCTCCGTGACCAGGGTTTCGCATCGTTGCTCCGCATCCTCCTCCCACGACAGGTCCGTCATGTAGACCTCGGCGACGGAGCACAGCGTCATGGCGAGCTTCTTCTTCAGTTCGACTTGCAACATCTCCTGCTCGTCGCTTTTTCGTCTGGCTTCTTCGAGGGTCTGGATCTGCTTCTTCAGGGACGCGGCGCCCTTCTCGAACCAGGTGACGCTGTCTTTGCCACCCTCCTCGCTTAGCTGCGCAAGGCACAAGAACTTCTCTGGCCCGCCACCGGTAACCTCGTCCTTAGATCCATCTTCGTCTATTGCGACGGCACGCAGGAAGTACGATCGTGCTGTCTCAAACTCGCCCGCCTCTATGCTGATTTGACCTAGTATGTTGAGGGATGATAGTTCGTCGTCCGAGCCAGCAGCTGAGTGTTCCAATGCTTTCTCTGCCAAAGTGTTTGCATCTTGCACGTTGCCCTCTTGCAATTGGTGTTCGGCGGCCTTGATCAGGACTTGGGGGGCAACGGGTTTTGAGGCGCCACCGGCCGCCCGAGATATCCCTGCCTTTTCTCTTTTTCTTGTTTTCTTATCTGGTCGTCTCGGAGCCATGGCGTTATAGGATGAGACAGTAGACAGCAGTAGACTATCCTGGGATGGTCTCACCAAAGAGATCAACACCGAGCCAGGTTTTTTTTTTTTTCTCTCTTTTTGGGATGGTAGCTTAAGTTAAGTAGAAGTTCGCATCTGGGGAGTGACACTTGCGCTGGGTGAATGTCGAAGACGTCAAGTTTCAATTGATAATGACTGATAAGGATAAAAAATAATTATCGAACCCGTCAAGGTATGTATATATAGGTATACCGGCATATTGATATCGATCCTTGGGTCCAAGTACCTTTCAAATACATACTGCATAGTACCTAGTGTAGTAGCGGGGGGGTACGAAGTTCGTAACCGACCCCGCTCATTCTACTACACCCTTTTAGATGAATATAATATTTCATCTCATATTCATGTAATCCGAGGAATTAAAAGTGTTCATGAACTTGCCTAGTAGACATTCATCCCCAGGTATGTGGTAGGCAGACAAACTTGGACCATATCCTTCGTCATTGATGGATTGATGGATATTGATAGCCCTGGAGGTAATTTTGGGTTATTACGAGCAGGTATCTGATTCTCCATAAGAGATATGTAGTACATCATTTCATTCCCTTTTATAACTCATTACCCGTTCCGTTCCTTGGAACCCAAAGGCTTCCAGATCATCTAACCCTTTGCCTTTTGTTCTTGAACCATCTATCAGCTTGTCGAGTGCGGGAGCGATCGACTAGACATGAAGAAATTCTGTGATCAAGGGGCAAACGATCGCTTGGATATCGTGATGCCCCTATCCGGAACCGCCAAACGCCTTAAAACAAATCATTTATGCATGCCTCCTTAGCTTCTATAATATCGTTGGTCTCATGTGGGGTATGGTCTCACTGCGTCTCCTGCTCATCGATGGACTGGCGAGATTTGGGTCGCTCGATGTTGCCCAATTCCGATCCCTGGCCGCTTTGCGCTCGTTTGCGCCCGGGGATGAATCGAGACATTCCCGTGCCCTGAGAATGCACATTGGATTCTTGCGAATCAGAGAATTTAGCAAAGAACCCTCTCTTCTTCGGTTGTTGGTTTTGTTTCTGCTCATCGTTCAACCCGACTTCCTCAAATCCTTCCTCGGCGGTCGGCGGGTCCCAGGGCCGGTTTCTGATAGACGTTCTGGGCAATCGAGGAAGCCGTGCAGAGTCAAGGCTTTGGCGGGGTGGGTCATGAACGAGAACCGGCGATCTGGCTGAGATGTCCTTCGGGAGTTTGGTCAGCTTCGCTAGGCTCGGGCATTGAGGGGCGACAGAAGTTCAAGTTTATCAAAACCATGACATACAAATGATCGACGGTACGAATCGAATGATTCGCGGGAGATTGAAAAATGTTCAATGTCGCCAATGCTGCTGCGGGTGTCCATAGATGTTCGGGAGGCCGCTGATCGCCTGGGCCAAAGACTCTTGTCGTCGGTGGGTGAAGGCTAAAGGGAGATGCAATAAGCAAGATGTTTCGCACATGAATATTCTTCAGAAGTGGTCAATCCATACCGGCAGGTAGACTCCGCTATCGTTCACGACTATAGACGTAAGATTGATGTCAGTCAGTTCCTGCTATAGCTCGTCGTGGGCGCAAGGAAATGGGTTATAAACGTAAGACCAACCACTCATCTTGTAGTCTCCGGTATCCCGACTCTTCGTGCTTCGTATGCTCAGAGACGAAGACGCCTTGGAGCCAATTGTGTCAACTTTCTCGAAACCAGCTTGTGCCGAATCTGGACTCAGAGCCCCAGGCCGGACATTCTCGTCTCTAACCTCTATACCGTTGGGAGGGCCGGAGCGCCTCCCAAAAAGGTTACGAATTGGCATCATTGGGATATAACTCTTGCGCGAAATGAAAAAGGAATAATAATTAAAAGCGAGGCAATATGACAGTTGTTAGTTCTAATGGATCAGGATTGTGCTCGTGCAAAGTTGAGGGGTTAAAGAGCCAAAGAGCCAAAGAGATCAAAAACAGTGCGAGTAAGTCAAAGAGGTTAGGTCAAAGTTGCAAATCGAACGATGAGCAGTCGCAAAGGAACATTGAAATTGAAATTCATGAATTGAAATCATGAATTGAGTTTTATGTACTAGTAAGTTCAATCCGATCGGACGTTTCCTAGCCTTGAAGCTTTTTTACATACCTACTACGTACATACCTACATACCTAGTAGGTACCTACCTATAGGCCTAGTAGGTAGTATAGATACCTACCTAGTAGGTACCTAGTACCCAAGGTATTATAGATCAATCTACCAGTGGCATCCATGATGGATATTACGGTATAAGTGAGTGGCTTGCGCCGTACAGGCCGTAGTACCTGGTAGATAGCCCTGAATTCTTGACCTTGGAACCACCAGTACATCCACTTATCCATCTCAATGTAACATTAGAACATTAGAACCTTGCGAGCTCACAGGGCTATACTGGAGCTAGAGCCCTCTGGAGGATTTGCGATAGTTAGTATGACCTACGTAGTACCTAGGTAGCCCTGAAGGTACACACATGTAGGTTAGTATGTACCTACATACCTACATGTACTATGTAGGTAGTACGTACCTAGTAGAGATTGGTAAAGGTGCTGGTGGGGGCGGGGTGCGACTTATACTGGGTACGTAGTAGTATCATTGATGTATTGTGCGACTGCGATCTGAGAGGCTTTTTCTATACCACTCGTAACTTTTACCCTACTTAGGTCCTTACTTCCCTGTAGGTATTGCTCCTCTCTTATTATTATTATTATTCTTCTTCTTCTTCTTCTTCTTTTCTTCTTCCTTTCTTCGAGTACCTACATCTAGTAGTATTGATATGTATTTGTCAAAGGCTTAAACACCGATGATCACTTGCGATAATCCATCATTTACGTCTACAAGGCCCTTTGGATTGGCTGTGGGGCTATCCCTGTTCCCTTTCAGCTCCTAATCCCCTATCTTTTGGGTACCAGGCATGGTTATAGCACAATGGTATTCAGGACCTGCATCACCCCCGAATCCTTCCAGCTTCTTGCAGTAGCAACATTGAAGTCACAACGACGTAGTGATCATATAAGTCATTGGTCGAAACGTCTCTACCTGATCTACGTACATAGTAAACCCACCATCTACAACGAATGAGCCCAATCTCTCTCTCTCTCTCTCTCTCTCTCTCTCTTTTCTCTCTTTTCTCTCTACTCTACCTGACACTATGCTCATGGGTGTAGGTTCCACTATACGAGCGACCCGACATACCCGATATCCTGGTATCGCTTAGCTTTTAATCGGGGTGCTTCCAGGCTGGCGCATCCTAACAGCTAGCAATTCGACCGTCACCTTGGGTGGTGAGGGTGTTGACGTACAGACATCAAGAGTCCTTTGGTTCCCATACATAGGAAAGATCCACGAATGGCGATGCTCTCACAGCCCCAGCTGCGGTTTTAGAAACGGTTCATCCGTAACAAGAAATGCATCTACTTAATCTTGGTGATCTCTTCTCTTCTAAGCCACCTGCCTAGTACCTAGTACTTAACTAAAAATGTCTATCAGGCATCGAATAGGTTTGTACTACTACAGCACCCGAGTCACATGCTATGTTGCCATGAGTCGTTCCGGGTTCTTGCATACTACTAGGTACCTACTAGGTAGGTATATATGTATGCCAATCTCCGGAATCCAGAACACACCCAAATCATCCATCCTTTCTAATTGCTTAACGATTGGGGGTGAATTTCAAATGGGCGCTTCGATGTCAAACGCGATCTGGAGAGAAGAGACCTCTTGTTTAAGAGCGACAACCTACGCCATCATCAATGTAGCCGAGCCGATGGGAGGACAAGAGGGTACCTAGTAGGTATCGGTAACGTCAAGAGTAAGTTAGACGTACACGAAAACAGGGTCTTTAGGTTCCCTACATTTATCTTCTCGAATAGGAGTCGCTTTGCCAATTCAACATCAATTGAAGACGACGGTCTTATGTCCATTTAAGAATACTCGCTTCTCGCTCCACCATTTCACAGCCGCCGCCAGCACCTGACTCTCGACATTGCTTCCCTCTTCGACTAGTTCCTTGGGGCTCATGCTGTGGTCTACTCGAGCTACCCTCTGCTCGATGATCGGGCCCTCGTCCAGGTCCGCTGTCACAAAGTGTGCCGTGGCGCCGATAATCTTGACGCCGCGGTCAAACGCCTGATGATACGGCTTCGCACCTTTAAAGGACGGCAAGAAGCTGTGGTGGATGTTGATGATTTTTCCGCTCATGGCTTCGCAAAGTCTTGGGCTCAGTACTTGCATGTAACGAGCTAGTACCACCAGGTCGATGTCGTGCTGCCGAATTAAGTCCAAGATCTGACATTCCTGCTCCAGCTTCGTCTCCTTGGTGACAGGAAGATGACGGAACTCGACGCCGTAACTTTCGGCCAGAGGCTTGAAGTCCGGATGGTTGGATACGATTATGGAAATTTCAACGCCTAGCTGGTTCGTCTTTGTCCTGAAAAGCAGATCGTTCAGGCAGTGGCCAATCTTGGACACCATGATCAAAACCCTAGGTTTTTTGTCGGCCGGCCTTAGGTCGTACTGATCCATCTCCAAGTCGGCAGCTAGCTTGGCCATAGGCTCATCCAAATTACTCGTCGAATCGGCATAGCCAAAATGGACTCTCATGAAGAATTTCCGAGATGTTCTGTCCGAGAATTGCTGGAGGTCTAAGATGTTGAGGCCATGGTGTGTCAGCAGCCCGGTGACAGCATGAACAATACCAGGCTTATCCGGGCAAGAGAGGGTGAGAATATGGTTATCGCTTGCGGACATGTTTTCTTTTTTCCCTTGCTACTAGTTCAAGAGACTCGTGAAGCCAGATCACTTTTGAAGTTTGGATTTTTCACGATGTGACTAATTCTTCTTCGCACAAGACCGGATATATAAAAGGTCGCTCTAGTTTCGGCTTGAGATCGGCGTTGGGATTGCTGCATAGCGCTCTTGCAGCTAAGCAGCATTTGTATGCACCAATGCAGCATAATATCTTATTAAACGTATATCAAGTAAGGTCAGCGTATATCATACTGTCTTCATCATCTGAGTTGAAAGAATT